>OX388258.1:10007500-11364084 GCA_947579855.1 Anticlea derivata
AAATTAACATTGTACTGCTTCTTCTAGACAAACTGTAGGTTAGCGTAGTAAGCGATAGCAATACGCGTAACTCGGGAGATGATATGACAAAGCGATAAGCGCTTCATAAGTGCCAACCTGCGTTAGTTAATAGCATGTTCAAAAGTCTACGTAGGTACCTTGCATTTAACTCTAACTACTATTATTTACTTACGAAAGTTTGGATGGATGGATGTTTGTTACTTATTCACGCCAGAACGGCGGAACGGATCTTGGCATAGAGATAGATTAAAGTCTGGAATAGCACATAAGCTACTTTTTATCCCGGAAAATGTACGATTCCCTTGGGATAGATTTGTTTTTCACAGAGCATGGGATCGACATGATTTTTTTGCATGTTGGTAGTTTGGGGGTCTGAAAATAACATACGCTACTTTTTATCCCGGTTTTTTTTATACAACTAAGGTGACAAACAACCGACCCCGAACCTGAACCCCCCCACCCCTAAAGAGCTCTGGCAACCTTACTCGCCGCAGGAACACAACACTATTTGAAACAAAAAATGAATTTGGCTGCGATGTTCTGTAAGGCGGAGGTACCTACCCAGGTGGGTTGCTCCAATTTTGAACAAGAAAATCTCGCTGTGCCCTACCTACTCCTAAAAAAAATGCACCCAAATTGATCACATTTTGATCAGGATTCATATACATCAAAATTTCCACGCGAAAGAAGTTGCAGGCAACAGCTAGTATACTTATATACCTACACGCTACACAAGCGTAAAACACAGTGGAAGGGCGTTCAGTTTTAGATTAGCCGATCTCTATCTGCTCGGAAAATAAAAATAAAATAATTCATTCAGCTCACATCGAAGCTGAATGAATTATTTTTACTAAAAAGGAGAGGTCAAGCAATGTTGTTGTAATGATTTTAAATGTGATCTAATGCCCGGTTAAGTCATTAGTTTAAACAAACTTACAAGGTAAATTAGAAGACACCTTTATTGTGATTCTTCTGATTACGATTACTATCTGGTAACTGAACTTCAAACATTCCAAAGCGTGAGAAATTATTTTGTGAAACTTTTCTTAGTATTTATTGGTCTGGCTATTATTTTACAAAGTTCAGAGACCTGAGTCTGGGATAACAACGCAAATAGCGTAACGAGAAGTGTAGCGCAGTTGTCATGGTGATGTGAACTTACTATGGCAGTCAACTGCGCTACTCTCATCGTTACGTGTCGTCAATTATTTCTAAGACGTTTCAAAGTGATCCTAGTGATTTATTGAAATAAACACCTTTAATTTTACGCAATTCTCAATCTTCGATCTTCTTCTTTAATCATCAAGAGCGGAATTTTAAAGAGAAAAATAAAAAAATAGATTCAAATTCGACTTAACTTTCTATGAGAACAATTTTAGACTGCTGTCAGTGTAAGTGGAGTGGAGGGATAAAAAATTAACTTATTGGTATTCTAGTCGTCACTCAATCACATTTTACGGCAATTGCGTCAATCTTCGATCAGTCAGTCCACTGACGACACTACGTCTGTCGTCTATCGACATGAAGCGGATATTATTTTTATCGCAATTGCTGTATAATTTATTGAGGTATACTAAACATTGGCAGAGAATAGGTACTAGGGTCAGGCGTCAAAGGAGACAAAGAATTTGTAAAATAAAAATTTGGTAAATTGGTCTGTTATATCATCACCTATTTTGTGATATGTTTATGAACATGTTGTAAGTTATATACTACAGGTTATGGAGCCATAATTAAATAAGAATGTTTTTGTTTATGTAATAAATTAATAAGGCAAACCGGTATGTAAGGCTGCCATTTACTTGGAAGCACATTAACATTACAGATGCTTGATGATACACGTTTTCGTCACTGTAATACATTAAACAAAGTGGTATTTACTAAGGTTTATGATTTATTCTCAGTAAACATTGTATATTTACCAATTTACCTACTTACTGACACTGTTTGATAAGATAAAATAAGTATTTTTTTGTGGACTTTGGATTTGGTCTCCCGCTTTGTGGCGAAAATCTCCAGACGATAATCGCCACACTTTAGCGATAAACAAAATTCAGCAAATGTACTGTGTATTTTAAGAGATTAGCCCGAACAAATAAAAACAGAGACAAACTTTTACGTTAAAAAAAATTGTGGAACTTGTTAGTTATGATCTCATACACGTTTTTGAAGAGAAAAATAGGTACAGAATTTTGGGCTTACTGTTTTAATAAGTACGTATTCTTATAATATTAGTAGGGTAGGTAGGTACTTATACATAGTAAGTTTAGTCTATTATTGTTTGTATGTAGGGGGAACAAATGAACCGATTCAAAAAATCTTACATTTTTTATCCGGGTACCACGCGTACAAAACCGTGAGCGGAATCTAGTTGTGTATAAAAACAAAGTTTTAAATTGTATTTATTGTTGTATCCTCAGATGCAGGCGTGGTTGGTGGTGGCGTGCGTGGCCGTACTAGCGACGCTGGCCGTCGCGCAGAAACCTGGCAGGTTCCTCTCGCTTCCTAACCCTCAGAAATGTGCTAGCAGTAAGTATTCATTAATTTATTATAAGAGTAGTCCATAACTGGAACATGTTACCGGAAGATGTTGTTTCTGCTACTTCTGTCAATGCATTCAAAAAAAATCTCGACAACTGGCTACGAATCTATAAATGAGTGCTCAAAAAAGTGAACCAGACATGACAATAGATTTTCGAGTTTGACACTTTCAATTTCGTTAGGAGGAGGTAGGGCACAGCAAGATTTTCTCGTTCTGAATTGGAGCAGCCCGCCTGGAAGGTACCTCCGCCTTACAAAAGATCGCAGCCAAATAACATTATTTGTTTCAAATAGTGTTGTGTTCCTGCGATGAGTAAGGTTGCCAGAGCTCTTTAGGGGGGGAGGGGGTTCGGGGTCGGCAACGCGTGCGTGATGCCTCTGGTATTGCAAGCGCTCATAGGCTACGGTAACCGCTTACCAACAGGTGGGCCGTATGCTTGCTTGCCACTTCAGTAGTATATAAAAAAAAAAAATATATTTGAGATGTAGACACATCAGCGGAAGCTGCTCGTCTATAATCAAATAAATAAATATTCTGACGTTTTCTGTACAATAGTATTTTATAGTCATCAATCCTACCATTCTACTAATATCCTATTTCCTACCAATATCCCTTATCCTACTATGATTGGATGTATATTTGTTACGATGCGATAGGAAGGATGTAGGATTATTTGTTACTGAGTAACAACTGAACGGATTGGAATTAAACTTGGAATATAGATTATGACCTGGAATAATATAGCATAGGCTTCTTTTTAACCTGATACCGAACGAAGTCGTAGGCGGAAGCTGGTATCTCACTATAAAATTATAAATGCGAATGAGTTGAGAACACACACGTTTGTTTGTTTGTTAACACTCAATTCTTTAACGGCTGAACGGATTTTCATGAAAATCTATAGGTAGGTAGCTATTTAATCCTAAATGAGAACATAGGCTACTTTTCATCCGGGCAATGGAAGCTAGTGTCTCATAAACAAGCAATAACTCGGAAAAATGTCGTTTCTACGCCGGCGTAGCACCTCGTAGCGTTATCGTAGCAAACTTTTTTTCGCGATTAGGAAATTTATTGACATAAAATGGTGAGCGTTCTCTCTGTGTTGACTTTTAACATCATTCCAAGAATCGTTTCAAGATCGTATTTGGCTTTTAGTCTAATATTTGTTTTGTTGAATCATTAATAAAATGTTAAATTATTTGATACCAAATCATTAACGCAGATAAATAAGAGACAAGAAGTGTTAATGACTTGATATAAATCCATTTAGATGAGATTCAGAACGATAAACATTTAAATAGTACCTACTAGAAACTTCTTCTAAAACAAGTTTGACTGCTCCGGTTTCAAACATTTATGGCTAGTCCTTGGAACCTAAAAAGGTGACGCTACAAATCTTCTGAATAAATCTATTCATTTTGTATCAGGTTTATTTTAACTTCTGTGATTTGTGATAAAACACTGTCGTAAGAGCGACGATCCAGGAACTACTTAGCTTACATAAAAGTTATTCTGGCCTTGAAGTTATTTATTGCCTATAAATATTGCTATCGTGGTGCGTCTCAACAGGCTGGCTGGTAGTTTGTGTGCAAATAAAATCAGTACCTAGTCGATAATCTGCAAAGATACGAAATTTTTTTGCCACTATAAACTGCGCCCACACACATCCATAACAAAGCGAGACGTGGCCCCGTTTTCCAAAATTTATTTATTTATTTAGAATACAGTATAACATCTTAACAGGTTTTTTTTACCCTAAGGCGATGCCATATGTTATTAGTACTAGGTACATTATAATAAATAGGTACAATTAGATAGGTACTAATCGAAACATTTAGTTTCTATCACTATCTGTGCAAGTTGTAGGAGTTTCGGTAGGTGATTGAAAAAAATATCCACACTGTTCGCAGACAAGATATTGAGCAGATAGACAGCGAGTGACATGGGGGCAAACTTAAGAATAAAATTAAATGTCTTTGAAGGAACTGGTGGTAGGGTAGATACCCGCTATCGGATCTAAATAAAGGTCGTGAGTTCGCATCCGGTGCATCAATGGATTTTTTATTTGCGATATGCTCTAAAATGGCGAAGGAAAATATAGAGCGGGAAATGGCCTCTAGAACCTCAAAAGTATAAGATATGTTACATGTGCACGATGGGAGCCTTTGCTAGGTAGCAAAGGCTCCTTGAGGCTTAAGAGTTAAGATGCGCTTCGTAGAGGCCTACGCCAAGCCAAGCCAGTGTCAAAAGGTGTTTATTTCAATAAATCACAAGAATCACCTTGAAACATCTAAACCAGCTGCAAACTTTCGCCACATTGGCACTGAGCCACCATACCTCAACCTAATGCAGGATAACCAAGAAAGAACCAGTGAGAGGACAAGCAATCAAGAAAGGGACAAGCCATATTAGTACATTCAGAGTACCTCCCAACATGGATGGGAATGATGTGGTACACCTTCAAAACAAGTTATTTATAGACGAACTATCTACAAGGCGATTCATATTATGTATGCTATCCCGATCCCGCTTATTTGACATATCATTGGCGATAAAGATTTTTCTACGACTTTTGGAAATTCAACATTTTCATTGAAAAATCACTATGCCAAAATCAGCTCGTTCAAAATAAATTGTTAAACTGTGTTTTTTTTTATACTACTGTGGTGGCAAACAAGCATACAGCCCACCTGTTGGTAAGTGGCTACCGTAGCCTATGAGCGCTTGCAATACCCGAGGCATCACGCACGCATTGCCGACCCCGAACCCCCTCCCCCACTAAAGAGCTCTGCCAACCTCACTCACCGCAGGAACACAACACTATTTGAAACAAATAATGTTATTTGGCTGCGATCTTCTGTAAGGCGGAGGTACCTCCCAGGCGGGCTGTTCCAATTCAGAACGAGAAAATCTCGCTGTGCCCTACCTCCTCCTAAGGTAGTAGTCTTAATAATATTACGTATAAAGATGATAAAACAACCAAAAACGTCTAATTTGAAAAAGTACAGGAATACAATTGAAAATTTATACTTCAGTCTATTTAGATTTCGGTTATATTCTTTATTTTTGCTGATAGAATAACCCCAATTCGGGATGGCATACAAATCACCTTATACCACCTCTATGGTGTAAGAACTACATTATGAACGGCATATGACTAAATATGTGTAACCGTAACCGGGTTAGGAAGAAAGTGAGTGCTTCCGCGTGTCATTGACCCGGCAAGGTCGCGGACGTTCGAGGACGCTAAGTGTAGTGGCTATGCATTACTCTGTGGCGGTACAACGTCCCCGTTTCGTTTTCAAGTAACAAAGCATTGTTTCATATATTTTCCACATGTCATGCCTCTCGCAAGCGTTGTATTTAAATCTAGTCAAAATTTAAGTTAGCATAATTTAAAATGCAACGTAGCAATGATGAAATACAATTTAGAATAGAAATAGAGTTAGTAGGTGTATCGTTATGACATTGTATGCAAAAGCGATCTTGCATGGAGACTTGTTTGTCACTTTTCGTACGCAAAATGCAGTCGACTTATTTGACCGTCAAATGCGTCGGTAAGTACATATACCTACCAACGACGTACCGTACCGTACATATACATGTGTTACTATGGTAACACATCACCATGGCAACAACACCGCATTTTACGATACGGATTTACGTATATGTGACTTAGCTATTAGACCTAGAATCTGCAACCAGTAACTAAAATTCGTAAAAGCCTACACGTATATTATATTTAACTACAATAGGTACCCAAAATTTACGAACCGGTGGCATTCGAAAATTGGCAATGCAATATAAACTACCCAATGGAACGAATGACGCTGGCGCCGAAAACCTTGCAGATGAAACATTTTCCTTGCAGATGAAACATTTTTATCGGGTAAACATCGCCAGCATCACCTAAAGAAGTTTCAATCAGAAACATTCCTGCTCAATATCTACTACCAACTACTCTCCTCCATGATTGATATTGTCTTGATATCATTGAGGAGAGGTGGCGCTCTTGCTATATTTTAAGTTCTAATTTGGATTTATAAGTCGAAGCCTAGAGAACAGATAATTTAAGCAAAGTGCGGCTTAATGATAGGTTAAGGTAATCAAAGTTCATTAGGATCATTAAGTGGCAATCTTGGGTATTTGTTAGCTCAATTTGAATGCCAAATTACTTGTAGTTTGATCATTATAGGTTTAAAAGTCAAAGATCGCTTGTGAGATGTTAAAAGTAGTAGGTAATTACATAAAAGTAGGAATATAGGAAAAGGAAGCTCAACGTCCAAAATCTTTGGAAAAATGTGAAGTGTTTATCAATTACGTCGTTATAAATTTAACGATAGATTATAATATAATAATAATAATAAGATTTATTCTCTCTCGAAAAAGGTTACAAATGATATTTAGTGACATTGACAATTGGTGACAATGACATTTGGTGTACAAAAATCACATAAGTAAATAATAACCCTGTTTTGTGAGAGACTGGTGCCTGAGATAGGTTAAAAACCTGTATTACAAGTCACCAGTGCCCCACTCCATGGACTATTAGTTATAGATAGTTATTAGTTATAGATTATAGGCGTTATGTTGATAAATCATACATAAAGAAATAACCGTGGCCGTGGTAGCCCCGGCTGAAGAATAGGCTCCCTCCGTTTATACCCTTGGATGTCGTTAGGGCGACCAAGGGAAAAAAGCTAAGGAATGGGCAGTATCGTTCCATAATTACAGCAATTACTTTATTAGCGATCGCCAACCCGTATTCCCAGCTTGGCGGATACCTACTGCCTCGGACAATTTGCGTCCCACGTCGCAGTTTCTACGTGGCAACTAATTGTGTTTTTTTATATTAAGTATTATGTATGTTAGTCTATAAGGTATCTATATATTGTGTATATGGGCCGTAGGATTAGAAAAATTCCATCCGTTTTTTATTCTATTGTTGCCTGATATAAAGTTATTGTATGGTATAGGCAAATCGATGATGATTAATGTGAAGATGATGAATGATTGTACCTATCGGTTGGTCTGAAAATCTACGGGGGAGGCCTAAGTTGAGCAGTGGGCGTCTTGCGGCTTCTTCATCTTGTCGTGTCACTGATTCTTTCTTCGTCACCTGTTCTTTCTTTCTTTCTTGGTCAGTGACCAGGTTAAGGTGTGGTGAAAAGGGCATATAAACGTCGATGAAAGAATCAGTGTAGAGAAAGGATTAAAGTGCGCCTTAGAGGCCCCTTTCGTCCTTTCGTGTGTTCGTCTTGCGGCTGAAATGATGATAATAAGAAATAACATGTCAAAAAGAATTCAAGCCTCTATAATTTTAGAAGTACCTACGAGCTTCGCTCTTGGTTTTGGTGAACACATTAAGAGTCATCTTAGGTACCTATCTAACTCGCATTTTTTGTGAGTTGCGTGTAAGCACAGTTTTTATAAAGTTCTTTTGCAAATCAGCTCACATCCTGCCTGAGGAAATTGCATGGTTTGATGAGATTTTTTAATAAATCGTGACTTGATAATAGGTATTACTATGTCAGAGTTCAAAGATGAATGACTCACTGTAAGTTATCTGTTTTTTACAAGGTAACCTAAAAAGTTATGAAATGTAGAGACTACAGTTTACAGATTCGACATACGAATCATCAATTTCGTCTACAAAGTCCAAGTTATCATAAAAATCAAGTAGCATAGCTGGTAGACAATTTACAAAGCCGAATCAAGAATATAAGTTTTTTTTACGTTCTGTAGACCATAATTTGATCGTGTGGGCACCAGCTTTATATTGACTGGAATATAATGTGTAAATAGCACTAATAACAACTACAGCTAATTAAGATTCGCGATATGTTGATGGTTGGTAGCTCTACGGTTTAGGCTCACGGCCACCCGGGTTGTAGTTTATGGGATGGGTTCTGGAAGTGGATGTTTATAAGGTAATCCTACCTATTCTACTATAATATTATAAATGGTAAAGTTAGTGAGGATTTTTGTGGTTCAATCACGCCGTATCGGCTCAACCGATTTTGATCAAACTTGGAACAGATAGAGTTCTTTACCTAGAATAGCTTTTAGGCTACTTTTTGTCTTGGTAAAACGCGAGCGAAGCCTCGAGCGCAAGCTTGTTCATAATAAGTCCATACCAGTTTAAGACCCTTATAATATACCCTCTTAGAAGAGACTTTAGGAAATTAATTTAGTTCAACGTTCGATACTCACCTAAAACTCATATATTACTGGCCTCATAGCTCTTTATTTATATAGCTATCAAGAGCAGCAACCTAGAACGTAGAGCCTTATATCATTGCGTTGGCTGGTAGAGTAAGACCGGTACATCCTATCAAACATTGAATGGTGTGGTAAACTTAAAGTTCTGCATATCAATGCCATTGTTATCGTAAAACATCGTCCATTAACGTTTATGAAATGTTAATAAATAGCCAATTATTACCAAAATAAAAGATTATTTTGAAATCCAGCCTTCAAACAAATAACGCGCCTTTCAACTCTACCATCCATAACTACCTATCGCTATTAAAATTCATTGTAATGTAAGTTATTGGCAGCTTCGGAGTAGATTTCAATTTAGACAGTGAAAACCTTGGTGTTTGAAGTTTGCTTGATTGTATGTTGGTACGTATTCTTATTACCAATCACATTTTGCTGTTTTACGCTATTCTTTGTTTAGTGGGCTAGGTTAGAAATTATTACCTAACTTCCATGAGCCGCAGTTAATTGATATACCATTTCGCAAACTTAGGGGTCGTCCATTAATCACGTGATTTTTTAGCAACTTTTTCACTAAACTCATTTAGACTAAATTCCCCTGTAACTCAACAAATAAATTATATTTTTTGTTATGATAACACCTCTAAGTGTTTAAAAATAATATGTTTGTAAGTTTTTAAGATTTTACTTTGTACCAGAAAAATACAGGTGGTTTTGGGTAGTGCCCCCACTATCTATTATTATCTTTAAATACAGGTGTAATCATGTGAAAAACATAATATAATTGTAGGTACTGCTTTAAAAAAGGCGCGTTCGAAGAAAAAATAAATAAGGCCTCATAGCTCAGTTAGTAGTAATTCTGCCTTCTGCGCTAGAGGTCGCGGGTACGATCCCCGCACTGGACAAACATTTGTGTGATAAACACAGATGTTTGTTCTGTGTCTGGGTGTTAAATATTTATCTATTATGTATGTCTCTGGTACCCATAGTACAGGCTATGGTTAGTTTGGGATCAGTTGACCGTGTGAATATGTCCTTAATATTTATTTATTTAAGTACACGTAATATTTCCTCTTCCGAGCCTCAAGTTATTAACGGACGACACCTCACTAGGACGAAATTCAATAGAGCTATACTACAAAGCTAAATAAAATGGTGGCATACCAACCTATGTTCGCAAACAATCGCACATTCGTCTGTCACTGCACAAGGTCTGCTCAATAATTGTGTGAACCTAACACATTCACGGCGTAATCAAAACTCATTACTGATCTTTAGAATTGCCTCTTATTTATTATGTATTGCGCAAAAATCTAACAGCCTATTCCGTTGTAAGCTCAGAAATTGCTACGAAGTTTCACTGAAAAACTTTGACAGCAAAATAACTTTGCGGGAGGTAGGTCACTCGTCATAAGTTGCGAAGAAACGTAGTGATTATATCCTCATTGTTGCGAAAGGAGTAAGACAAAAACCATGAGCACGCAGCGCGCGTAAATAGGTCTATGCAAAAACGTTAGTTATTATTGCATTCTCAAGAATTAGCTATGCGTTGCTTGAGGCTTTAGGTATATGGTAGAGTTATCTGTAGCGTTTATCGACAGGGTTGTTGTTCTCGCCTACAATGGAAGTTTGCTCGCTCGCATCCGGTAGGCGATCCTTGCCTTGGCCCAGTTGTCGCGCCGCGCCGCGTGACCGGCGCATCTGTTTGGCCCGATCGTCGCCGCAAACCGCTGGTTGCAACACCGTCTGCTCCGCTAGAACCATTTCATACAGCTAATAGGTTGAGTTTGAATAGAACAAATAACTGCAAAGCAAATGTTTGATGCAAAACTATTGAAGCACCTACGCTCTTCCAAATTTCAAGTAGGTACCTACGCGTAGGTAAACAAATTTAGCTCGAGTTCAGCAAGCTAGACACAAGCTCCGTATTTGAGCATAGGTACATCATTCAGATAGATAAGTATATACTGGACAGGTATTAAAAAATGTCGTCCACTTTATTTTCGAGAAAAGGTCGCCGATGAGTGGGCGCCGTTATGTAAGTCGTGTCTTCTATTGCGCAATGAGACATGAGCCTTCCATTATTATCGCTATTGTTGTTCGTAGGGAGCTTCAATGTCATGACCGTGGTAATTTCGATGGGTACATGACCTGTGGGACTTGTAAATTGTTATTTTATTATTGCGCTAACGACTTGGTGCACACACGAGCGTGTTATTTGATATTAAATTACCTAACTATGCGGCGTCGTCGTGAGGTCAGGCGTCAAAATCTTCACCTTCAGAGTTTCAAAGCCTTTTCATTTTCTTCTAGGACCCAAAGAGTTCTTCTACCGAGGACATCACTACTTCTACAGCGGGCACGTTCCCGGACTCGCCAACAAGAAAGTAGACTGGCTAGATGGACGCAACATATGCCGAGAATACTGCATGGACCTTGTCTCGATGGAGACCCAGGAAGAAAACAATCTAATCTTCAAGCTTATTCAACAGAGTGAGTAATACCGCATGAATTAAAAAAACAACCTTCAACTATCCTCAAAATTTTTAGGAACCCACCTACTTTATGCTATATAATACATTGTTAACTCATTGATCACAGATGATGTGCCATACATTTGGACTTCTGGTCGTCTCTGCGACTTCAAAGGTTGCGAATCGCGCAAGGATCTCGAGCCTAAGAACATCCTAGGATGGTTCTGGTCTGCAAACCGTGAAAAGATTTCGCCCACCAACTCGGTAAGCACTCAGTTATCATACTACTATCCTAAAATATGTGATTTGACGTTTCCTTTCACTCAGCAGTCGGTTTAACCGAAAACTTTGTAGAAAACTTCACATATTGTAGCGTTACACATCAACACATGGTTGAAACATTCGCATGTGGCATCGTAACCAGTTACACAGTTGCTTATTTGAATGATAACAAAGCAACAATACGTGAAAGTGTCAATTTACATTTCAATGGAAAGCATGAAATAGGTTTCTGAATGAATTCGCTCGCTCATAAAAGCTTGTGGTTGAACCAGGAACCAAATGCGGTTACTGCTTGGCAAGCAAACAGAGAAGGAACTGCCGATAGTACTACAATTTCTGATCAAACCGGTTGAGATCTGAACGTAGGCCCTTAGGCGACAAAGAATTAAAAAGGCCGATGTTACACTTTGAGAAATTTTCAAAAGCAAACCCTATTAGTGTTTATTTCGGCAACTTGAGAATAGACTCGAATGTGGTGATTTCAGGCGCAGCCGGGCGGGTAATCCAATATGTACTTTCTAATGCAATTTTTGTTTACAGATCCCGAACGGCTGGGGCTACAACCCTTGGTCGCAGACCGGTCACAAGAAGCAGCGTCAGCCCGATAACGCGGAATTCGACATCAACGCCACCGCCGAATCCTGCCTCAGCATCTTAAACAACGTTTACAACGACGGCATTGCCTGGCACGACGTAGCCTGCTACCACGAGAAACCGGTCGTTTGTGAGGACTCCGATGAGCTTCTGAACTACGTCGCTAGTACTAACCCAGGACTCCGACTGTGATTTATCACCAATAAATAGGCTATTGCGGAAACAAACTAATACCAAGAGTTGAATCCCCTCAATCAAAGGGTGCAATCGTTCGCAAGTAGGCTTGCTTTAAATATTTAGTCGTTTTCAATATTTCATAAAAGCTCAATCATAGAGATGCCGTAGCAGCATCTTGATATTTCTGAAAATTAATAGGAAATAGCAGTTGTTTTTAATTATCATTAATTAAAGAAAAATATTGGAAACGGTAGCTATACAAGCGACCTGACATAAGTTTATTTCTGGTATAATTTCGTCCACGTGACGAATCTCCAGTAGACACTACAGTAACAGTTACCATTAGCAATCGATAACAATATTTATTGTCCGTATTTTTGGCTCCAGCTACAGTTGTCGGCTGTCTACATTAGCGCATCAAGCAAGTTCTGATCCGACTCTTACTAACGAAGATGTGCCATTACTAGCCGGTAACTGTAGGTACGTCTTAACATCAAGACAGCGGGATCTCTATACACTGCCGTATTCACTCGTACACCGACAATGTACAGACTAATTTAAGATTAAATTAAGTTTATTTACCTAGGGGATGAATTTATATTTGTTTAAAAAATAAAAAATAAGAAATAAACTGTTTTTTTTTTATAAAGATAGTAAAATACAACGAACATACTCTGAGAGAACATACTCTTTATTTTCTGAGAGAAATATCAGGTAGATTTAAATCACAATGAGATAGGGCATCCACTATCTTTGATTAGAATATAATACTTAATACTAAATCAGTTCAATGATCATAGATCATGCACTTAATCTAAACAAGTCCAAAGTTCACCAACACACCGCTTTGCTTAGACTATTTGGTACTTATTTCATACATCATAACATAACCTTTGGTTACAATAACCGTCCATCCGGTAAATATTGGTAAACAGTGAATTTCTAGAGTAGTGGGTTAAGTTACTAAGATTTATAATAAGCACCTATCTCAAAACATTCCCTAAAATTCGTCCAGGAGTAACTAGATGACGCAGCGGTCTGCACATCCTCTAATCTAGGGGAAGGTCGCGAGTTCGATTACCACCTAAAACTATTTTTTTTGAGATATGTATTACAAATCTTAGTATTCTATAAGTGTTACTTAACAAACAAAATAACCATTAGTTACTAAATTAACAATAAGGCACTGCGTTTAGAACAACATGCCGTTTGCCGCTAGGCGTTTTACGAGGTATGACGGTAAATTAATATTTTAATGGAACATTTGACTAAAAACTTACAAAGGCATATAGCTAAGCTTTAGAGAATCGTTAAAGGCGACCAGCCTGGCTTCGCATGAGCTTAAACCATCCTCAAGATATCATTTAAATGATGTTGAAAATATAATCAAAAAGTAATAAGCGAACAAACAGCGAAAACGCGGTAAGATATTTTGTTTTATACAACTTTTTTTAGATAAATAAGCCGATGGACGTGCTAGTCTACTGCTTCTACAGTAGACCAAGTAGTGATACAGTCGCCTGCAATAAGATAAACATTCCACAATTTTAAAAATGATGCCACAGTATTAACGGTACTGATGTACACAGCAAAAACTAGAAAATTGTTTACCTACCATCCACTTGTGCCATTTTTAACCGTGTACCAACCATCTTCATCTGTATTGTGGTATCATTTTAAAAATTATGAAGTGTATATCTTATTGCAGGCGACTGTACCTCGACTTCAAAACCGTAGGTCGCGGTTTCAAATTCATGCCGAGCACCAATAATAATGTTCAGTTCGAAAAATTTCGAAACGGTGAAGGAAAACATCGTGAAGAAACTGGCCTGAATGGCATATGGAATGCGAATCTACAGCAAAATTCGGGAATGTGCCAAATGAATGTAATATTAGGACGTGCCTCTGACAAACCCCCTTGAGTTTATGTCAAAAATTACCCGTGCGAAGCCAGACTACAATATATATATTTTTTTTTATACTACTGAGTTGGCATACAGGCATACGGCCCACCTGTTGGTAAGCGGTTACCGTAGCCTATGAGCGCTTGCAATACCAGAGGCATCACGCACGCGTTGCCGACCCCGAACCCCCCTCCCCCTAAAGGGCTCTGGCAACCTTACTCATCGCAGGAACACAACACTATTTGAAAACAAATAATGTTATTTGGCTGCGATCTTCTGTAAGGCGGAGGTACCTCCCCAGGCGGGCTGCTCCAATTCAGAACGAGAAAATCTCGCTGTGCCCTTCCTCCTCTAAAACTTAGAGCATTATTTTGATGAAAAGAGTTCTGACAGATGCGATTCTCTCTCCATTTAATTGGACGACCATAATGACTTTAGGCATTGACTAATAACTACTAATAAATGACTTATTGCTAAAGCACAAAGGCGTTCTAACATTTTGCTATGCAGTCTGGCATACTTAAAAGTTCGTGGTTTTGAAAACTCGTGGATTTTTCTACTCGAAAAATTTAAGTGCGCATTAGCAGATGCTCAGAACGGTGAAGGAAAACATCGTATGGAAACTTAGTCAGCTCCACACGTATTGACCATATCTTTCCTGTGAGTTTGGCGTGGGTTAAGTAAGTAGACTAGGCTGAGCGGATGGTATAGGTGCTGGGCAAGCCTACTACATCATGACCTACCTAGATATTTTATGTAATTGGTAATATACATATATTTTTATATATGGTATATTTTTGTGCATTTTCAACAAATAAATAAATGACAATGTCCAAAGTATTACAGCATCCTGTAAGTGAATAAAAGTTCTACCTGACGCTGTTTAAATCATATAGAATTGATATTTTAAATAAAATAAAGATAACACTCAACGGATATGCATAGCCCTTACCCCACACTAGGATTCCTTGTGTCGTGGGTATTAGAATACTGGTATGGTATGGCTATGGTACCACAACACCCAGGCCCGGAACGAATATTTGCAAATCATGCAAGCATTTGGCCCGCAGCAGGAATCGAACCCGCATCCCTTGCGTCTCAGACGGGCACTCGCCCGCTGCGCCACCGAGACCGAGGTCTCAGTTGAAACTTTTTTTCTCATTTAAAGAACGCTGTAGTACCTGGAACATTATTTACATCTGTAATAATTAAGTCCTTACTGAAGACGTTGCGAGTCCTCTATTTTAAAGTATGCTCGCAATTTCGCGTTTTATTCAAAATGGCTGACTTCCAGGTGTGCCGCAAAGATTAGAACGCTTTAGTGCAGCTCTGCTCTCAAATGACTTTGGCAGAATAATTTAGAAGCAGCATTTTCTGAGTCTAGTAGTAGCCCTACCAACAGACTTCGCATCTTTATAACTTTCACACATGTATAGGTCCCGCGCTTTGTTCATCAACACAGTCAGAACATTGTACTCTCTGTCCCCTACAATTATGTACTCATTTGAGTACTTTTCTATCTCCGCGGGCGTTAGTTTCAGCATTTGCCTACAATCCTTCGCGTTCTCTACGTAAGTGACACTGCTGCCACCTACCGAGCTTGTGTCTGAGTCATCCTGAGTGAGTGGTTCGACGCCTTCGCAGATGGCGTTGTACTGGGCCAGAGTTGTTTCAGTGCTCATGGTAGGCAAGTCTTCTATGGGCAATTCGGGTTTCAGCAAACAGGCGCGATGGATTCTTCTGTTTGAATAAAATGTACTTAGATCTGAAAATAAATAGATTCCTAACTTTTACAGGTTCTTTTTTTTTTTGACTGAGGAACTGAGGTGAGGAAGTGAGGTGTCAAACAAGCATACGGCCCACCTGTTGGTAAGCGGTTACCGTAGCCTATGAGCGATTGCAATACCAGAGGCATCCCGCACGCGTTGCCTACCCCGAACCCTTCCACCCCTAAGAGCAAAAGAGGTTCTGTAAATATTCCAGAATATGTACCTATAGTAATTTGTTTACAAAAACGCTGTTTAGCCACTTTTAGGGATATACTAAGATTAATAAGGTGCGGTGTTGGTTAGCGCATCGCCGTGTCTAGGGGAAGGTCACGGGTTCGAAATCTGCCTTTGCAGGAAAGTAGCTTATTCTACGCCCAATAGGCAATAAATTGTTCAACGATTTCTAGAAATTCGATTTGACCTGCAAGAATCAGGTGTTTGGGTTAAAATCAGTTTGTACTTGGTACTAGCTTGCGCCCGCGGCTTTGCTCCGTACCCAGATAAAAAGTAGCTTTATGTCCCTTACCAACTATTTAACTATATAATCCATTATTAGCTTTTTGAATTTAATAAGTAAGGAAAACCTAACAAACAAACAAAACACATTTTCGCATTTAAGTTAAGCATTAGTTAGGGTGCTCCTTAACAGAACAAACATACTTTTTACATATAACTCCGAATTCATCTCCATGAACTTGTGCATTGGAGAGTCTTTGGCAGCCATTTGATTGATCAAATTAATTTTTTTATGTTCATTCAGTAGGTACAAGTCTCCAAGTACCTGAAAAAACAAAACAAATGAAATAGGCAATATCCAAGCATGGTAGACAACCTCGCAGATCTAGATCCTTGAAGATGTCTAAGGGGGGTAGTATTAAAGAGGAATACATACTAATAACCGACTAAACTACCACAGCCACGGAAGAGGCCAGGACCACATCGGGTCTGCGGGCCGTGCTCGGAAGCGGCTCCCAGACACCGCCGCATACAGGGATACTGCGAGAATGTTACCAACGACCCAAAGTCCTGCTTCGCTATTTTAAGGAGCTGGGCTGGCTGGGGTAGGGTTAGCATAGGGGGACAATGCACAAAACACCCCACAGCGGGAAGTCAGTGCAGGTCTAACCACCCCCGATTAGAATTAGGGGGGTAGTCAGAGAAACGTCCAAAAATATTAGTACAAGTCAAAATTTTGACAGATTGCAAGCCTGTCGCCGCTTAAAGGAATACTTACTGGTTTCCTCATGATGTTTTCCTTCATAGTTGTAAATATTGCACACTTACATTTTTGGAACAGAAAAACTCATTGGTCCAGGACCAGGTGCGAATCCACGACCTTCGGATCGGAAGTCGCGGTATCTCCCACTGGGCCAACACAGCTTTTATATGTATAGTTTAAAAGAATATCAAAGACTTACAACATCATTTGTTTTGGTGCTGAGTATCGCAATGGGCACAAAGTAAGTGCTCTTGGCTCTGGCAATTAACTCCTGAGCTTGCTCCACGGCTCCAATACTCCAGCTCAGCTTTGTATCTCTCTTGAATTGGAAGAATTCATCAAGCACCTGAAATTGTTTTTTTTTTTTTTGTCTATGTTTAAAAAAAACAATTGCCACATTGGACACATTCTTAGTTGTTAGGTACTAAAAAAAAATTAGGTCCATGTTAAATTACATAATAGGCTACAGTATGGCTAGATTGTTATATTATTATTATTACATATATAATTATGGCTAGTTTGTTTGTTTATTACCTCATCAGGACTAAATTGCTGAACAGATCGTGAGAAATATGTGTTTCAGCATTTTCACAAAATCATCCCTAAAGGGGGCAAACTAAGGGGAACATTATTATGAATGCAGACAAACAGGGTAACATCTAGTTTATAATAATTACTAGTTTCTACCCACAATATATTATTAAGATTAAACTTTTGGCTTACTAGTCCAATAGGTGTCACTCCATGAATGCTGGCCTCAAATACTTTGGACGGAAGCTTTTTATACTCGGCTGGTAAATCAACACAGGCTGTATTTTCGGTGGGTCGAATATAAATTCCATGATCAATGAGCCAAATCAAAAAATGACTTTCCATTGTGATAATACCGCGAACCCATCTGTCATTCCAAAGAACTGCAACATACTGAAATCAAAAATTGTGTAAGTACCTAACTCATTGTATACATCCAAGAAAAAAACATGCAAATTAAATTATGAAATGTATGTCTACATCTCGGTGCAGACGACTGAACCACGCGAGCGAAGCCGCGGGTAAGCTAGTATTCTAAAAGCTTCACTCACTTGGCCATGACCCGCATCCGATAAATCTATTTTAGTTGAATTCAAGTTTTCGATCGCGCGTGAGATTGCCTTGGTTTTGCCATCATCGGTATTCTCGTCATCCGCCAAGCAGAAAAACGAAAATGGGCTTGCCACACTTTTAACACGAAGATTCATTACACGACACGAAACAAACTTCTTGTAATATCAGGGAAAACCTTTGTTCTTTTCATACAAATTTCCAACATACAAACAAAAAACCGAACACAACTTTCACGTGTGTTTGTTTGTTTACATCATCGATCGATGTTTTTTTTTTGAAGTTTTTCCCCATGTTTTCCCTTTCGGGATGGCTATGGCATCTAGGCCTTACCACCAAGTCTTACGTGTATTCTTTTTGTACATTGTTTTTAGTCATGGTCAAGTCACTTAATTTTTAAACTTTAATTTTCTTCTTATTTCTACGAGCAGTTACAAAAAAAGCAAAGCAATACAAACTACTACAAAATCATGATACGAGGACGTAATGTATTATTTCTTTTTGGTCCGAGGGTCCTGACTCCAATCTGTATGGGCTGAATGTTCACGACACTTCAAGCATGTTTGACAGTGACAGTCATGATGACTGATATAGCCAATTCAAGCATGTTTGACAGTGACTGACAGTCTGACAGTAGTGATGGCTGTCATTTAAAAGTGTTAGCCCCTTCGTCCATGACGCTACGCAAAAGTGACGGAACTCATTAGAAACTAGAGTTGCGGACTGATTGGAAACTCTGACTCGTCCACGGCGCTACTGGAATTTCCTGAAACTCAGTCACTCAGTACACGATTTTATGTAAACAAAGTTTTGAAAACGAAAATAATTAACATGACTAGTGATAATTCGAGCAATGACACGGAATTATTACTTCTCCAGTCACATAGACGTCAGAATCACTTATAATTACTGTTTATTCGTTCATTTTTCACACAGTTTCTCGAAACCAGTCGCCTGGCGACCAGCATGTCGAGTCGCCAGGAGACTAGTTACAAACGCGTTCCTTTTGAGTAGCGCCGTGGACGGACGCGCATTGAAATACTAGTGCTATCGCAGTCAGGCAACTCATAAGTGACTACAGTTTCAGTCGCGTTCCTTTTGAGTCGCGCCGTGGACGAAGGGGCTTAGTGTTGACTGTTGATTAAAAATCTAAACCGTAATTATCCGTATTAATTTATTACGTAGTCTAATAATATAATACAAGGTGATTCCTTAATAAGTAAGCTATCCCAAAGTTACTCAATGGGGCTTATTCTACACCCAACTGGCAATAAAGTTATGCAAAAGTCAGCTGTTTTGGGGTCAAGTCAGTTCAACCACAATAAATCAGCTGATTTAGGTAGCAATCTTGATGATAGACTTCTCTATTAGTAATTAGCTAAAAAGATATTAAAAATACCAAAAATAGGTATAATTTGAGAAAGTATAGTTTTTTTTAAATACCTTCTTTGAAAATATTGTTTTTTTTTCGTTATTATTCTTTAGTTGATGGACTGCCCTACCCATATTCCCTATCCTAATAGTCTGTGGCCCTACCGGAATCACCTCACAATTTCTTTTTAGAAAATTGTAGGACGGGGTCGTATCGCTTTTTCTAAGAATCGTATCTGAATCAGATTTCGGGTTAAAATATCGGATTTCAAAACTATATATTTCAATATCGTCGATATCGTGCGTACCGTGTATTTCATACGATAGACGCGATGGCGGTGCGGTGATACGCAGTGATGCGCTATATCTAGTGGTATTGTAATATGTAGATTTCAAACGATCCAATTTTGGTTTTCAATATTGGTTTTTTATCTTTTTTTGTTATTTTATTTTAACAGAAGATTGATTTATGTATGTACATAATTAGATATTTCTATAACTTATGTATCTTTATTTTCGTCGCTCCGGATCCAAATTTACTATTGCCGATACGGCGCGCGCGGTGGCGGCGGCGATATGCAGTTACGCGAAATATCTAGCGATATCCTAATATATAGTTTTTGAACGAACCGATATCGGATATCAGATATTGTACCGATATATAGTTTTCGTATCTGTATATGATTTGTATCGCCCAGTCCTAGAAAAATGGTGTAATGAATATTTATTCCATTCCAGAGTAGTTGAGAGTTTTTTGACAATCTATGAGTGCAGATTTTCTTTTATCTAAAATCGAAACCTTAGATAATATACGAATCATGGTTCCTTCAAACAAATTTCTGTATCTCCTAGTTTTAGACTTGCCCGGATACTGATTGCTAACAAAACATCAATTACCTCACAGTTATGATGACCTATCTGAAATTTGACCTCGGTGGCGTAGTGGCCGATTGCCCGTCTGAGAGTCAGGGGCAGGGGTGCGGGTTTGAATCCCGCTGCGGGAAAAATGTTTGCATGACCTGCAAATATTTTTTTTGGTCTGGGTGTTGTGGCACCATGGTACTGATACCCACGCACGACACGGAATTCTAGTGTGGGGTCTGGATGTATGTGTGGGTGTTGGGTGGCTAACGTTCTCAAAAATATACGGATTAAATTCGTGTAGAATAGTGCTGAAACGCTTGCATTTGAATCGCAATAAGAAGTCGTGGTAGAGCCTATCTTTCTCGAGCCAAGGGCAAGTATGTTATTACATACATAACTACCCATATAAAATCTACCTATACTACGTCGTGTCCAGCCTGCCAGTCAAACTCATCAAGGTCCAGTCAATGAACACGAAAAACCAACAACACCGTGGATCAGGAACAAATTGAACCCGCACCTATCGTTTCACTCGGCATGTGCCACCGCGCCGGACCAGCCGCACTGCGTTCCCATTTCGTTTCAGAGGCCTTGGACATTTACTTCGATGTACAAGTGATTTAATATGTATGCTATACTGAAAGGGGCTTGTTCTACGACTTTTGGAAATTCGTGATTTTGTAAAACACTGTAATCAGATGATCAGATGTCAAATAATCAGTCATGTCAATAATCAGCGGGTCAAATCAGATCAAACTCAATTATTCAGCTGTTTTAGTTTACAATCTTATTGTGGAACTTCTATTACGTTTGATAATTGGGTATACCTAAAGATGATAAAAAGACCAAAAAAGCAAATTTGAAAGAGTTCGGGTAAAATCTTTTTACTTTTTATTTCTAGAATAAGCCCTTAGTTAGGGGGATAGTATACATATAATGAATCACCTTGTAGGTAGGTATAAGCTTTGGATCTTTGACCTTATAGCGAACGCACACCGCTGTCTACTGTTAGATGATAACAGTATACACGTGGAAAGGCACTTACTGTGGAGGTAGGTAGGTACCTAATTTCCGTAATTTCCGTTTAGAAATATGTGTGTGCATGCATCTCACCAGTTCCATAAAACCTGCATATTATATAATGTACTTACTGTGTATTTGCACGTCGGTTTCCTTGCGATGTTTTTATCTTTGATTGACATCTGAGATATTATTTCCCAGAGTAGCGAGTCCGCATTAAAACCGCCACCGCGTCACCGGTGATAATGTGAAAATTGAGATATTAGTAGGTACCTTACCTACCAAAGATAATCAACGTAACTACCGGGTAACGTCTTAGGTACCTAGGTACATAAAGGTTGGTGTATAATCGAATCAACGAACTTCGATCGATGATACATCGATAGACATAGAACGGCACCGCTTTTTCGGCGCTCAACGCAGCAAGAGTCGATTTTTCAAGGAGTCTTTAAATTTTTTCGACAAATCTAGCATCGTCTGCATGCAGGAGCTTCGATAGCGCGAATAGCGATATAGGTACCTACCTACTAGGTAATAGTAATTTAATAGTAATTAAAGTACCTAGTTGTACTACCAACTAAATTTAATAACGCACTACCGAGTACCCTACTGACGGACTCGACAACTCGCTCAATTCAGATTTTTGCTTATACATAGTACTAAACATTTCGACAGGCGATTCCGAGTGCCGATTCGAGGGTCACGCAGAGGTGACAGGCTAGCGGAGTGCGTGCGAGATAATACGGGGAGGCGCGAAGCGGCGGCATCGCCGGCTGATGTCAGAGGAATCGGCTCGCGGGTGTCCCGGCGCGGCGGCGGCGGCGGCGGCGGAATGCAGCGGAGTGGCGCGGGGCGCGGGAGGAGGCCGCTGCTGTCGCGGCGACGCTCGCTGCTGCCCGCACCGCGCGCCGCCAGTCCGCCGCGCGCCTCCGACACGAGTGCTGTTCCAACTGAGCAAGGACGACTCCACCTCACCCGCACGCAGGTATGTCTATCACACCCACATGTCACGTTTACCGCGAGGCGGCGGAGGATGGCCGTTAGCGACCGGCTATTTCCGCTGGATCCTGTCGCCTGATGACCAGAAATAGCCGGTGGGCCACCGCACCGGCCGGCGACGTCCACGAGTCTTGCGTGTTGAGAGCGGGGCGCCACAGGGCGATGGCGCGACGTGTTTGCTAACCGAGACTCCCTAAATACCTACTTGCCGGTCATCGCTTCTGTGGCTTTATCAATGTTACATTATTTATTATTTGCCGGGCGGTAGGTAGGCACAGTGAGGTCAGCGGGCGAGCATGGCGAAGTGCGCCTTATCGCGAGGAACGTAGGGTCGCAGCGGGCAGCGGGCGAGACGAGAGGTGGCGACGACGCGAGCGCCCGACCTCGGGCTTTGCACTATGTCTTTGCTCTGCTCTTGCGACGACGGTCTATCTACCTTGTAAACATCCATGAACTTACTTCAACCTTCTTGTATCTTCTAGGTACCTAGACATACCCAGTACTCACATAATGCCGTAGGTACCTACGTACTTAGGTATCTACTGTGACCGCGGAAACGTAAATAACAAATGGGAGAATTTTAATAAATTTAAAATTACCTACTCAATAAAAAACAATTTAATGGTTCAATAGACGGCTGGGGTTACAAAGAAATCTACCGGTTTTCCGGTAAATCTGCTTTCAGTTGAAAATTACATAGGTACGTACCTATAAGCTCAGATAAACTGTAATGTGACCCGCCCATAGCATAGAATGTTATGTACAGCAGTATTTATTTCTTGAATAGGTAGGTAAGTATAGAAGGTTAGGTAGGTAGGTACTTGTTAATGTATGACGTCGTTGTCGGCGTGTACGCATGTATTGCAATGACAACGCAGTCGCTCCGCTCACAAAGAGAATACCGATAAGACAAAACTATCTTCACGTATATTCGGTAAAAGCACTCCTCCTAACTTGGGTTCTGTGAAATATTCGTGAAATGTGCGCGGGTTGCTCAGCGACGAGGGATCCGGTGTTCGTCCGGTGTTGTCTTCAGCAACCAGCACACTGCGTGTATTACTTATCCCTGCACGCGAACCTCGCCTTTATCTGTAAAGGAAAACGCCCTAATATTCCGTGATGGCGTGCCACCACTTACTACACCCTAGACGCATCGTTCAAAATGTTCTCGACCTCGTACCATTCGTGCTTGCGCCATTCTCGCTTTTATGGCTGAGTCTTTAGGAATAAAACGGCGTACATTACATGGGGCTCTTGCACTCTTCGTGAAATAAGTTAGGAGGGTTGAGATCCCCGACGCACAAGAGCGAAGGTTAGGGTGGTGGGTGACTGGCAGGGTGGCGGCGGCGGTGGCACTCCCTGCAGAAGTAGTCGACCCGGACTTCCAACAAGGATTTGCTAAATCTGCTGCTTTTACTCCGGTCCGGGGTTCCTCAAACAGTCGAATAACTTTTCAGTCAGTCACGGGTAACCTACATTGATGATGGATAGGTAGCTACTAGCTAGTAACTTGTACTAATATGTACCATATTGAAATCATATATGCGGTCTCTAAACTCTAATAAAAAAAAATTGTTATGTTTGAGAGGACTCAGTGAAGAAAACATCAGGCAGGATCATTTTAACAGACTTCAAACTAAGAGCAGATTTTCAATTCATCCGAACATTTTTTTGTTTTTTTCGGAGCTTATTTTATTCGAAAAGTTATTTAAATAATAGTAGCTCACGACTTTTATCCCTAATAATGGAAGACGTCCTCTCCGGCGATCAGATCCTTGAATATATCTAAGGGGGTAGTCAGAGGCATGTCCGAATATTTGACAAGTGCCCACATGTTGCCCATGAATACTTGCTGGCACGATGTTTTCCTACACCGTCCATGCACACTTAATTTTTTTCAACCAAACCAGTTCGAGCCCACGTCGTTCGGATTGAAAGTCGGGGAACCCACTAGGCCAACATTTTTTTTTTTTTTTTTTATGTTATACGGAGGCAAACAGGCCCACCTGATGCTAAGTGGTTACCGTCGCCTATTGACATCAGCAACACCTGGAGCATTGCTAATGCGTTGCCTGCCGAACCCCTCCCCCCCTAAAGAGCTCTGGCAACCTTACTCACCGCAGGAACACAACACTATTTGGAACAAATAATGTTATTTGGCTGCGATCTTCTGTAAGGCGGAGGTACCTCCCCAGGCGGACTGCTCCAACTAAGAGCGAGAAAATCTCGCTGTGCCCTACCTCCTCCCTCCTCCTCCAACATGGCTTTATGTTACAATTCTGAGGTTAAAATGAATACAAGGTGATTCATAACATGTTTACCTTCTATCCAGAAAGGAGGTTATTCTATCAACAAAAAGGAATAATATTAGCGAAAAACATCAATATTTTACTTTAATTTTTTATATATATTTTTTCACAAACTATCAAATTAGCTGTTTTTGTCATCTTTAGAACTAATTACTAAACGTGCAAGAAGTTCGTAATCAAAATTGCTACCTAAACAGCTGATTTCATTGAGTTTGACCTGATTTGACCCCAAAACAGCTGATTTTAAAAAAAATATTATGCCTATTTCTACAATTGTGCCAAATTTTATGTTTGACAGCACTTATTAAACAGACAAGCAGGATCTCACCATCTTTATTATCTAAGCTCACCATATGGGTTTCGTTATGCCTTTTTGGTAACGGAACCATAAAAATATAGTCGTGCTACAAAAAAAAATGTTTTTCGTATCCTGCCTGAGTGACTTATTTATTTAAACTTTCATTAAACATTAAAATATGGTAGAGAAAAAAAATCGTAACCTACCTGAGTGGTTTTTTTTTAATAGGTACAGGGATTACGGATTATAAGTAAAGTTTACTTACATATCGGAATAATTTAGATTTCAATCAAAAATCCTCATCCCAAGCTATAACTTGCAAGCGACGACCTCGTTGGCGCAGCGGGCGAGTGCCCGTCTGAGACGCAAGGGTTCGATTCCCGCTGCGGGACAGATGTTTGCATGATCTGCAAATATTTGTTCCGGGTCTGGGTGTTGTGGTACCATGAAATACTCGTAGTTTCTGATACCCACGACACAGGGCATCCTATTGTGGGGTCAGGACTATGTAAGTGACTGTTGGGTGTTATTTATTATTTATTCCAAATCTCAACTCTCTAGCTGACTCTGGGAGCCGACATTCAGATAACGGTGACCGGAGTTAGAGCATAAGTGTTCCGTTTTTCCAGATTTTGGTAACGTAACGTAACACTAAGATTGATCACTCTAATGCAAGCCGAAAGCGGAAAATGTTTCATAAGCCGATGGTACTTAATTACCTATATCCGAATGAGGAAGGACAGGTCTCTCAATTTGCCTTTCCATGATGGCTATGCTATCTACAAGCTGCTTCATAATTTGTATACCATCCCGAAAGGGGTTAATCGGGGGGGATCGAGGAACGATCTTTTCAAATTATTAGTTTTTGGTATTTTTATAATGTGTATAGTTAAATAATAAACTTATTAAAGTTCGCCATCAAGATTGCTACGTAAACAGCTGATTCATTGGGGTTTTAACTGATTTGACCCTGAATTAACTGATTTTTGCATATATTTTTCAAATAAAAAAGTTGATCAGTTGAGCTATCTATAGATCGTTTGTAACGGTCTTTAGATGGCTCAACTGTTTCTTGTGTATTTTGTAAATATTAACTTGTATTAGTTTTAAGTTTCTTTCTGTAAATAAAAGAAAAAAGTTGAATTCCCAAAGTCGTAGAACAAACTTTATTGCCAATCGGGTTCAGAATAAGCACCTTTCTGGATAGCATACATTTTATGATGCACCTTGTTTGTATAAGTACCAAGTACCATTATTTTACTTGGCTTCGAACTCAAAAATTTCCCTTCGCTTTGCGCCGTCTTAGTATAACCATTGCAGCATGTCGTGTCGATCGTCGCGTTTCGCTGAAACGATTATTTCTTCAACACACACAGTAAGTACACTAAGCAAATTATTGTGGTAAAACTGCAAAAACAAAAGCCTAATCTTATCTAGGCTAGGCACAAATTGTGGTAATTCGATATCGAGCGGCATTCACAAATACTTATACTTTTAGTGCACAAAAAAGTACATTTTTATTAAGAATTTAGGTTATCTGTGGGTAATACCCACCCTCTGCGACGACTCTGCTAGCGCAGTGGGGCAGATTACGGGAGGTAGGGTCCGTAATGACTTTAGGTTTAGAGCACTTTCGTGTCCTAGGTACTCTCTCTTATAGTGACCCTTTCCAAGGTTTTAGTTTTGTTCAGTTCATGATGACTACTGGGATGTATCATGTAAGGAAGTAGGGACCTACCTAAGTCGATTATTCGTAAAATTCATGAGTGGAAACCACAGTGTAGAAAGAAGTTTCAGTACGAATATTACCCTAATTGGATTTAAGTATTTACCAGTATTTACTTTGCGCCCCGGTTTGGTCACAACGGTCATCGCCGTCGCGACAGCTAGTGCTCGAATTTGTAATTGTTTGCATACCTTCCAATGACAATTAATCTTATTAGATAATTTTAATGTATTTACGCGGACAATCAATCAAAGATCGTTATAGAGCTCTAAAATGCAGTGCAGTCTGCACACCTGCACAGGCGGTTGAATAATTCTGTGGTGTCGTGTTAGAGCGCACCTCTGCACCAGCCGTCGCGTCGGACGCGTCGGGCGGCAGCTGCAATGCAGCTGGCACGCTGGGCTCTTGCTCGTTTTGCTACACACACACAGAATCCATAGATATACTTCTATATCTACATGTACTATCTATCTACCCATAGCAGATACGTGGGACGGCCAGTGTGAGCGCCCGCTCGCTCAGACTTTATTATATCTGCCAGCAGCATTTCCTCTTATTCAGTGGTGTGTTGTTCTGGCTGTTTTCAAACATATTTTTGTAAAAAGATCTAGAATAATTGCTTGCTGCTATTATCACAGCAACCTGCTGTGATTATAGCATTTTTATTATGGTCGGATCAGATGCCATGGGATGATGTGGCCACGTCATTTTTGAACACTATTCCCGTTTTACAGAATAACATTATTTGGTTTTGCATTGTAGCTGATGTAATTTACCTCCGTACCCTTAGCACAACTGGTTTATCAAGCCGCTAGCTAGCGAGATCGTCATAAAAGCTAAGAATTTTGGCCTTAAAAAATCGATTTGCTTCTAATCTAAATTGGCGACGGATTGGATGGTATTAGTATCAACCAATCCGAGTGCAGCATCATTGGACGTTCATATTTGTCTTGTATTGTCCAATCGAAGCTTTGAATAAATCATGCTACTAGATTAGCATTGATACGATTTGCGCCGACAAACCTCGAGATTCAATGACGTGCAATATGTTACCTTCAGCAAATTTGAGTCACGGTACGAATCTCTAAGAAAATCTTCATGAAATATTGGTATTTTCTCTGAGACGGTTGATTACGTAAGCAAGCATAGTTGGTATGTTTTGTATAGGTAGGTCGGCGTAGGCTTGGACGGTTGAATATAGCAGAGGCGAGGAAACTACGCCATTATCTGTGGCTGAGGTCGGGCGGCCTCCCGTCGCTGTCCCCGCAGGCTTGGCTAGATAAGGGGCTGCTGTAGTTTTTTCTTATGGTTGTGTTGTAGACGCTATAGCTTCGCCGATGTCGAGGAACATTTTGTTATTTCTTACGAATTCTCATTCCCAGCGTGGCGTCTACGATTCGAGTACGAAGGCGGAAAATAACATTCTTCGGAATCATAGATGCATTCAGCTTACTAATGTTACTCATCCTTATTTAGCTGGAAAATAAAGTCCAGAAAATGTTTTCCGGTTGGCAGTGCATTAGAAACTGCGTTGCTGTAGCTATACTGAGTCGAGATAACATTATCAGCGATAGCCTTGCTGAGGATTCAGTGGAGCCGCACAGACTTGAGCGGTAGGTACCTACACTGATATATTGAAGTAGGCGGCATGCGCAACTTAGTGCTTATTAATGAATGTGGGAAATTATATGATGCAAACAGATCTGTGGTAGAGTCATCATAAAACTGCCGCGATCGATCACATTGCGATGGGTAGGTATCTACTAACTAACCATCACGCACTGTAGGTAGCTAACTGAAAATCTTAGCGCTATTTTTGTTGCTTGTATCTTCAACTAAAGAGTTCCCGGGGGTTTAAAGTTTGTGTGGAAAATACTGTACAAGACACATAGGTACGTACATTTAAGGGAATCGGACTAGTGTAGGTAGTGTATGATTGGCCGAGCTTTCATTAGATTTCAAAGTCACTGAAACACTAGTGTTTTCAGTGAAAGTAGTGTTTGAAGTGTAGGTAGGTATGTATGTATGTTCAACGCCTTTGTTATTGCACTGTTTGTTGGATGACTGCAAAATTTAATTATCAGCAAGGATGAAAATACATGACGATTCTGTGGTTTCATGATTATCTGGCTGGCGACCGCAATGAAACCAAAAAAGGTAGCATCCGCGCCAGCCATAGCACATCCAGCGAACAATGAGGAGCGTCGCGCGCTTTGCCAGTGCTCTGCTATATCGAACAAAGCACTGGCGCAATATTCGCAGATAGTCAGCCGCCTGTACCTACCTACTGCTTGTAGGCGGCACGTAATGTATGCGTGCTCGCTCGGCCCGATTCCATTCCATATCGTCGTGTTGTCGTCTTTTCGAGACGCTGAACACTCAACGGACGGGCGTCGCACTCGCTTCACATTTGCGATGACCTCACTGCGCAGCCATCGCTGAGCGCTTACCACGATACCAAAATTATACCTACGTAAAACGAACGCGACTGCTAGGTACTTATTTATTTCAGAATTTTCAACCATTTTCCGGGTGTCAATGAATAACCTGTCTTGCTTGCAGAGTACTTGCGTCTGCAGAATGCATTGCGTAACATGCAAACCATTTATGCATATGTTATCCAGTGTGTACTACTTTTGGCATAAAATGCAAGATTACTCGAGACATCGAGACACGAGTCTAATCATTGGCTCAGATGAAAATAAGTTGGGTCATTGCTGTTGCTATCGTGATTAACAATCGCGCCGTCGGCGTCGTCGTCGCCTAATTGACTGAGCTCGTATACCTTAGGTACACATTTAAAGTGTGAATTAGTGCGATCGCGAGAAAAATAGCAAGAAATTGAAGTCAATAGGCACTTCTTGGTGTTGTGCAAAACCGCGCACCACCTGACACGAGAGCAGCTGGCAGCCGGCGCTGCCTGCGTTTGCGCACATCAAAACTTGTTTCCAAGCACACGTCTCAATATGGCCGGCGGACCACCATCGGGCCGCTCACCGTGTTTCAACTACTACCATCAAAGACTGATAAAAATATGGGCAATTTGTGCCGGATGCGTCGCGCCCGTTATACGATTGCAGACTTGCAAACAAGATGCAAACAATTCAATTCAATAATAAACTGAAGTTTTGTCGCCTCTTCAGTCCTATCCTATGCGAGCGCCGCCCGGCCGCGCAATTCTGAGAAATGGCAGCGGTTGGTTGGATATCTTTGTTGTAGAGTGCATTGTAGAGCGGCTGTCCTTTTGCTTAGTCCGTAGTCCGTGATCGTATTTTTCCGCGTTGTTATGAGCAGGCAACGTGCCCTCGCAATGTGTAGAGGCATGTGTGCATATAGGTAGGACTAGGTAGTTCGTAGCAGCGACGGTCGTGCAGCCGAGTCGACGTCGTCGCTCGGCCCTGATAATTTGCTGCGCTTATGTTACTTCAACGGCTTCTTGCGACACGTTATGGCCGCTTTGCTGGGTTTCTACTCCCTACACCGCACATTCTTCGTGTGGGTAAATGATTGCGTTTGTAGCTATTAATAACTGAAACAATAAAAGTATTTACCCAAATTGAGCATAAATTCAGCCATTAAGTTTAAATAATCTAAGTAAGAAAACTGTTCTTGGCGATGTAGATTCATATTATTGTGACTTGAGTTAGGCTATTTTTTTCATTTTATACCAACTTAGTGAAACACCTGTCAGTTCTTCTATCAGGTTTTAGCGTCTAGGTCTACCTTAGTTACGCAAATGAAGGATAGGAAGGCATCGAACCAACTACTGGAGATATTCTTTCACTTGAACCAAGGCACTCCGTATGTTATAGGGATTATAGATAGATAACATTGCTTAGGTTGTGATGTTTGGGTAAGGTATTGCAAGAACTGCTCGTATGTTTGCTAATTGGAACCAATCGCTAGATAGGTAGGTACCGACTTATTGTCTCATTATTAGCAAATCACTAGAGTAACATAAACAAGTATGTAGTTGCGATTGCGTTCGTGTTCGACTGAGCTAACCAACCGTCGACGTTGATCGGCGCGGAGTCCGTGACACCTAAACGAGCGAGCAGCACCTCTGCTATCTGGTGGTTAGATAAGACGCATTATCGGCGGGGGTCGGCGCGGGAGGACCGACACGAGAATGGCTGCGGTTGATCGACTGTTTGTTGACGAACGGATGGCTCGGCAGCTAGAGGCGGTCGGGCAAAGCAGAGTCGCCGCACATGTTGCGGAACGTGCAGCCGCGGGGCGCGGGGGAAGGCACGCGGCGGGACCGCCAGGGACGGCGTCGGCACACCGGCACGCCGGTACGCACACATCCGCATCGCCGACACGACGCCCGCGCCCGAGGAGCGTCACTGCGCCTTATCGCAGCCATCTTTTAAACGAGCACAAGCGCACGCCACCCCGTACGAATTCCATTCCATTCGAGAACACTGTTGCCGCGATGGCCGTCGACGCCGAGCTGGCGGCTGAACTCCTTTCATTGTGCGCTACGTGAGCGCCGTGCATCGCTTGGCAAGCTTCAAGGTCATGTTAATTACCAGTCGGACCGGTGACACCCATGCTCGTTAACACGATCTATCTTGGTTTCCACGAGATTTCTAAGCACCGCCGACTGTTTTCAGTTAGGCGTCGTTTGCAATGTGACGCGAAGCACTAATTACGATAGCTTTAATTGCCGTTGAATACTGCTGACAATGCCACTGCATTGCCAAACAATATTATTACCTATCCTTACCTATCATGCTTGATTTCTTTCACTAAAGTTGGAAAATGCGATGTACTGCTCCATCTAACGAAATGATGTCGCCTTTATACCTCAATCCTCAACATATGAAAGACCGACGACAGTACCTATACACATCTACATCTCCCTCCATACTAGCTAGAGCAGGGTGTTCTTGCGGCGACCATCTGTATCGATCCCGGGAGGGTGGTGTGGGTCGACATCCCGTCGCCTCTGTGGAGCGGCGGCGGCTCTGGTAAAGCTTCCGTAAAATCCAGGCTAGAGGCTGTCGGGTGGGTGATAAAGGGAAACTGCCTACGTAGCCGGCCCCTAGCGGGTGTTGGACGTGGCGTGTTGTCCCGCAGCTATATATAGCGCGTGTTGGAGCCGGTGCGACCGCGCCCGCCACCGCCACCGCCGCACTCCGACGACGACGTCCGACGAAAGGTCAATTGGCGCGCAAATTATTTGCGTCGCAAAATCCGCAATGTCGTCGCTGCACCATCCCATCACGCTATAAAGTCTACAGACAATTTAGACGCATCTGCAGTTTATCGCTATATAAATAAACCAGTCAGATGGTGTGCCCTCAAGACTTCGTGATTTAACACTGGATTTACCTACAATTGGGTACTAAAACATGTTGACGAATGCACACGTCTTGTATTTCATGACGATGTTGTTTTGTTTAGCACTTATTTGTAATAGTTCTGTTAAAACCTTCACATAACGACATTCATCATGTCACTGGTTCTTTCTTGGTTACCTTTTAGATCAGTGACCTTTTAAGGCCCTAATGACTGATGGTAAAAGAAACAGTGTGGTGATAGGAGATACTTTGAAGTTAATTTTCTTGCAAGCAAGCATCTTTGACTGAAGCAGTGTCAGTGAATAGTAAAATGTTGGTTTAATTCCAACGTGTTGTATGTACCTATCATTCGTCAATGTGCAGATATTCGGATCGTAGAACAGAATGTGATAATTGGTAAGCACAAGTCGTGCTTGAAACGCTCTTGCAAAGCAAACCTATCTGCTTGTTGTAGGTGCCTTATGTACCTACTATATGCAACGGAAGTGGGTTTCGACCGAACTACCTCTGCGTAATTCACAGACTACGGGCTTATATATATACATAGTTATATACTTAAGTATCTACCGGCTGCCCAAAGGTTTCAAAGTTCTGGTTTGCCATTGTTTTCATCCATTTCACCTGTCTGGCCTGCATAATTCACCCCGGTAGTTGCCACAAAGTGTTCCCTGAAGAATATTATAAAGGTACGCTGCCTATATGAATTTTACGCACCGTGCGGGACGCGCTCGACTTTGCATTAATTTCATACGAGAATTCGTCAACTAATGACCCCTTACGCTTCCAATCAAAGAAAAAAACTCAACTAAGTTATTTTTAGATCTAGAACTACAAAACAACAGGCTTATAACGTCTATGCGTTGGTTGGCGTTGCAGACTCTTTACATCCATAACATCACTTGACGGATCGAGGTGATTTCTAGTTTCTTTTGAAACCAAGTTCTTTATATGCCTGTATGTCGATCTATTTCGTGCTTGAGGCAGCTACATATAAGGACAAGAACGGGTTTGAATTCAAGAAGTGGCCAGTTAGTGTGGAGGCCGCTCCGAGGTGAGCGCTACACTCAGGTACTCGCTGTGGTTAGTCACGCTCGGAATGCCTACGCTGCCGACTCAGCTCGACTCCTACAAGAACGCCTCAAACAATATGACGAAACAGGCCGATATACCCTATACAAACATGTGTTGTGTAAGTACTATCATGCTTGTGCTTGCACACATGTGTACATGTGTAGCGTACATACTTCGATATTGCTGCACTACAATGCCACTTGCGGTATAATGGCGAGAGAGCGGGCGACCAGCGGGTGGTAAGGCGACAATTATAACTTCTACCCAATCGCCAGTAGAAGGTAAAATTGCCAACAGAAGACACTTCTGCAATTCACTTTTACTAGAATATCGATTATCACCGAAGCTTTAATTCGCTGTACACACCTTTGTGCCTATCTACCTATAACTGAACGTTAATTCAGAAAATGTATTATCGCACCAATATTTTACTTTAGGAATCGAACACGCATCATTCATCCCGCCTACCAGTATCCCACTACTCCAGCGGAGCGAATATTCCTGCCGCACCGACCGGTCAGCGCAGCGCAGACGGATATTATTATACGAGTGTTGAAAATGAGAACAATGCAAGGCAGATGGCCGTCACTTTGTCTATCTACGGTAGTCGTAAAAACTTGTGAAGGTATCAATCTACGAGACCGGGTCGCATCGTTGACTTTGTTTTTACCACATTTCGAACTTTGAGTCCTAATGACTGTTAGCTTTTCGTAGCATAACAAAGCTTTATGTTCGAGAGCCTCATAATTATTGTTTTGTGGTAATTTTGGCGGGTCTTTAACGTGTGCGTGAACAGAGCCATGTTTTTCTGGGCATATAATCGCCGTTAGTGTTTAGATGTTTAAATGTAGTCATCGTTGCTATCAAACGAAAGCAAAAGCGTTCTCGATAACACGAAATGACTTGTTGGTCCCGGAATTGAACTTGAATGAAACGAGAGTGAAAGGAATACCTACCTTTATAGTTATTAACATACATTTTATGTTAATCTTTACAACATCTCGTACTATGAGGGCAACTAGCACGTTCTTTCGAAGTACGTCTGCGAAGCAGAATGATGATTTGTGGTGTAAAATTGCTCACTAAATTTGCATGTATAAAGCATTAGGAGTATCCTCAAGGAGCGAATGCTATTTTAGTGCTCATTGTGACAAATAAACAGACGAGCGTCACCCACCGCAACGGGCGCGGCGACGGCGGCCGAGCGGCGAATATTGCGTGCGTATCACATAGGTAGTAGACGTCATCGACCGTGGTAGAGCCGGCATCCCTGCATCCCCGGTCGGTTGTGCGGCTCTATAAATACACAGCAGGTGTGGTAAGCGAGCGGGGCTGGCAGGGCGCGCGGGGCAAGGGGCATCCGTCTCTGCAGCGATCCAAACCGCTCGCAGCGGCCAACGGACCTTAGCGACGCCATATCGATTGCGAGGGCTCCCCCTGCGGCGCGCCGCCTCCATTGTGCTCTGGCTGGGATGCCTTCTCCGGCCGTTTCCTGCCTCGGCCCTGTCGAGTTGTCTGCCGGCTGCCGCCGTCCCGCCCCGCACCGCTCCCTCCTGCCCTTGTCCCACGAGGACACGTCCGTCCGGCAGCTGCCTCTTACCTACCTACTTTAAGTACCTCATGGCATGGCACGACTTATCGTTAAAGTAAAAACGCAATCGAATTACATAGTAGGTACTAAGTGATGGTATGATTTAAAGCAAACTTAGTAACGATTACATAAAACAGGTAAACACATGCTTACGTAATCAAACTTTGCTATTCGACCCATATATAACATCATCACTCAACAAATAACAAAACGGCCAACAGTAAAATAATTCCGCACAAATTTAAAAATACTCCCGATTTTATCCTTAGCGAACCTTATTCAAAACTATGAAAACGTACGGCCAATCCGCAAAGTTATCAGCGCGTACTAAAGTTAAGTTTCCGCCAGAGTTAGCACGATTCTTAGTCACTCGGGGAATCCAAGTTTCATAGCTGGTAATCGCTGCTATTCTCAATTTGATAACAACTTACAAGTAGTACAGTGACGAATAGCCACAGAATAGGTTCGGCTGTTCTGTGTGTAATTGATTATAGCCATCGTTTTCTACCTTTCTAGGTAACAAAGTATAGGTGGCAACCGGTAAGCGGTAACTAACCATGCGTTTGGACAGTGAACGCGTAGGTAAATCTTGGAAATTGTTAAAAATTTAAAAAAGCATCAAAAATATTAGTTTTTCTAAGAAAAGACATCAACGCGTCTCTATTTTTGATTGCAACTTTTAATTAAGGACATAATGAAGTATGTTTATTATAATTATCTACTTGTTTCTATGATTTGGCATATAGTCAAATCTTATAAACAAATAATGAGCACGTAGCATCTCTAAAGTCTTAGACACACACGAAATTGTCAGTGTGTCGGTCAATAAAATATAAAATTATACTAGATTCCACCCGCGGCTTCGCTCGCGTGGCACCGGGATAAAAAGTACCGTAATGTTTTTCCAGACTATTTACTACTACACATGCCAATTTTCATTCCAATCCGTTGAGTGGTTGCGGCGTGAAAGAGTAACAAACATCTGCACATGTTTACAAAATTCTCTAGCTTACGAGCGCAAGCTAGATAATTTTCTTCGCACGCGAGGTACCCAGATAAAAAGTAGCCTTTAAGCTATTCTAGGTAAATAACTCATATGTATCTGTCGACGCATAGTCTAGTTGCATCTCCGTTTGTAATGCTGAACTTAGGATCTTACAACCTCAATGAAACAATATAAGTAAGATAAGTTTTAAACCTAAATTTCTTAAATAATCATGATGATATTATAACAGACAGAGACTTAGTTATAAAACAGCCATTTGAAAAACCATTTGTGTTCATGAACTTGAATCTAAAACTTACGGAGCTTACACGACGTGGCATAAATTAGTGTTGTTATGGTAAATTAATGGATTTAATTAGCCTGTGAAGATTTCCCATAAACAACTTTGATTTGGATCTGTTAGTTGTCAAACTCTTGTCAACCGCCATTTACTTTTCAGTGGTAACCTATTGAAATGCACAGTCCAGCCACTGTTGTGTGTAGCGGCTCGTTAATCTCTGTGTTAGTTAGCGGACTAAGAACTGGGATTTTGCTGGTGGTTTTCAAGTAGTAAAATCTCTTTGGCCACGTAGTTTTCAAGATGCATACATAAATGCCATCTATTATCATTGAGGTCATGCATGAAATAATGACGTGATAACGACGAAGAGCTTTGGCTCATTAGTCAGTGGAGGTCGTTCGTCGCGGCTCCCCTGGCCGTCGTCGACGCGAGCATAGGCACATCGCGTCGGCGGCAGCGGCCGGCGACCCTTCGCCCGACCGCGCCCACACGCGCCCTCGGGCTCAAACCCGGCCGACAGCGGCGCGATTCTCTTGCCGTCGAGTGCCGCCTCACTCTGCCGGCGACGGGCTCGCGCTCCGCACACGTGTCACAGCGCTCCGCTCCGCGCGCCCCCCGGCCCCCCCGGCCCACCCGCCGCCGCGCGCCCGGCGCTCTCCCGGCACATTAACCGACACCGAGTATTGTTTTGTTGCAGCGGAGTATGCTACAGCAGATGTCCTCGTCGCTGAGCGCGCAAGTCGGCGAGGTCACAAATATAGCGCGCCCGTTTGAAGGTCGCTTCTCGGTGGACGTCTCTTCGGAGGCCTCCTCCGACGCGGCGGAGGAGTTTGAACTACCGCAGTGCAAGATAAGAAGGAACTATAACTGCGCGAAGTGCACTTACAATACGCAGAACCCGCGCGCTTATCTCGTGCACACGCGAGACGTTCACTTCGGGAGATTTAAGATTTACGAGTGTCAACATTGCATTTATGCCTCGAGACATCAGCAGAAGCTCTTGAGGCATACGAAGATGGTTCACGGGGCGACAACACCTTCGTCTTCCACCGCTCGCGTGGAGACCGAAGCTAGCACAACCGAATGCGCTGTGGAAAACATGGAAGATCTGCTAGAAGAGATCGAAGAGTGTGACGACTCTCAGATGGACGTGGATGCAGAGGAGCAGCCCGAGCGAGTCGATGACGCAGATGTTAGCGTCGCAAGAAGTGCCACCTCCGGATTGCCAAAAGGGAAAGGAAAGTTCTTTTCGTGCGACAAATGCAACTACGTCACGCACATAAAAGCTCGGTACACGAAGCACGTAAAGTACCACTCGATGCCGATGATCAAGTGCACCATGTGCGACTTCCGCACGCCGTACAAGTGGAACCTGGACCGACACATGAAGAACCACGGCGGGAGCGGTAGCTTCGTGTGCTCCAAGTGTACGTTTACGGCGGACATCAAGCAGAGCCTGACGGTGCACGAGATGAATCACCACACGCCGCCCGTGGGCCAGTCGGCGGCGAGCCGGCGTCGCAACCGCGTAGGCGCCAGCGATCTGGCGAACGCAGAGGCGCAGCCTAAGGAGGAGGAAGGGAGCGGCGACTCGCGCTCTTCGCACTCCGTCTCGGTGAGTGTCGCGTGTGTCGCTTTTGCGAGACTGCGCCCGGCGCTATACGAACCTAAGCGCAATACGAAAACTACTAAGGTTGGTTTTTACCAATCATTACTGTTCACACATTAAGATGACATTAACTTTAGCGATCATCATAACCGTGATTAACAGTAACCGCCAGTTAGTATTTTGGTGAACTCCAGCCTAAATCTATGCAGTTAATTATCCCAACAGGTCAAGTTCGGCACCATGCTACGCGTTTATTAGCATAGGTATTCGTATTTCGCTTGTGCACATATAATATAATAATAATAATATTCCGGACATATTCACACGGTCAACTGATTATTATTTATTATTATTTATTTATTTATATATATTTTACACCCAGACACAGAACAAACATCTGTGTTAGTCACAAATGTTTGTCCAGTGCGGGAATCGAACCCGCGACCTCTAGCGCAGAAGGCAGAGTTACTACCAACTGAGCTATGAGGCCAGTTATGTTTGTAAGGGGTGACCAATGACCATGCCCCTTAATATCAATTTTGCGATTTTATTTAGGCAGCGACGTAAGATTTATTTTTGAAATTCGTGTAAAATAGTGCTGAAAACCTTGCAAAATTGAATGACAATAAGACGTCATCGGTAGGCCCGATGTAATGCGCCCTTTTGCATCATAGTTTCTGTAGGTTGAGTCGTCTTGCAGATTGTAGCGTATCCCTTGCTGTTTTATTGATCATCTTAGTCAATTTAAAGTGCCTTTACATATTATGCCGAATCATAAACTAAACAAAAACGGTAACTTCGATGTAAATTTCTACAATGTAATACAAACTCTGCCACTATAGGAAGTAGAAACAGTTAGAAACTCTATAGGAACATCGCGTTAACAGCGATGTTCCTATAGAGAATTACCCCACCAGGCAACCAAGTACATGTAAAAAGACACTTCAGGAAATTATAACTAAATTGTGTAAAATACGTATCCAGTCCTCTGACTGACAGAGTCAAGGTTAGATTAGTTATTTTACCTTTAAGGAATTACCACAAAGTGCAAAGTAAGTAGCGCGACTTCTCTCAAAATACCTACTAAATAATAATCTCTAGATTTGGGAAATAAAACATTTGGACAACCACATACAATATAAAAAAAAACACTTGTTTAGCTTATATTCTGTTGTAAGAATAACCCTCTTTGGGATAATACAAATATTATGTAATCACCTTGTATACTTATACAGGACTACTTAGTCCTGAGACCTGTGACCTGACCCATACTAAGATTCCCTGTGTCGTGAGTACCAAAACTCATCATCTCAACAAATCATGGTACAAACCCAGAAACGTAATGAATATATGCAGATCATGCAAATACATTATACATAATGTATCATGATAGGTATTTGCATGATTATCTTCAAGACAGACTTCTATTAGACATCTTCAAGGTTCTTATTGGCTGGAGATCTGAGAGGATGTCTACCATTCTTGGGGATAAAAGTAGTGAGTTTATTTTTTTTATCGTGCAAATACTTGTCTCGCCGCAATGATCGAACCCGCACCAATCGCGTCTCTACCACTACGCCACCAAGCTTGTCAAAATATTGAATGATGTTTTTGTTAGCCAGCTCCTACTTCCGCATGAAAATTGGGTAACTCGTTTTCCGATGAAAAACTTACGTAGCGAAGTGCATCGTAATACATATATACAAATATTTTTTAGGAGAAACTACTAGAGTAATTTATATTTTTTTTTAATTTTAAATTAATAAATTTATAATCCAGAGTAATTTATTATATTCCTTTCTTTCTTTTCAGGACATCATGGGCTTGCAATATGCAGAAAGAGACATAGTAAGCTGCAACAGCGATTCCAATGATACTTCGTCACAAGTTAGCCCAGAAGGAGATCATACTAATCAGGATGCAAGCGGCCAACATTCTCCGAGCTCAGGATATGAAGACAAGGCAAAGCAAAGCAAAAAAGCTCCCAGACCTATCCCTCAACTCATTCCTCTCAACGCATCAACCCCCAATACAAAAATCACAGGCGAACCGCCAGCCAAGAAGTTCAAAGAATCTATCAGTTCAGAATTCGCGAGCAAGTTCGAAAACTTACCCGATGACATCACCTTGACACCAGTAAACAACACGCCGAAAGAAACCGTAGTCCGCAAGAAGAATGAGTCATTCTTTGACAAATTGAAGGAAAGGTTACTTACGGAAACGGGAGAAGAGGGCTCTCTAAAGTGCAAAAGCTGCGGTTTCGAAAGCAAGTGTTTGTCCGAACATTCCGTGCATGAAAAAAACTGCGCGGCTCAAGCCAGCCGCGTGATGATAACGTCGCATTCCGCAATGGGATCGACCCGTTGCCAGAACTGCAGACATCGCTGCAAATCCAGCGCAGACTTGTACGTACACATGCTCACTTGCGGCAAGAAGGAAAAAACCCAGACTCCAACAGACACCAAACGCAATAACAACGAAGCGTCCACTTCGAGTTACGATAAAGACGCAGAGCCACACCCAATGGAGAATGTCGTTTTTGTATGGAACAACATAAACCAAAACAACAAGTTTGAAAGATCTCTAGATATCAACATCAACGATGATTCAACTATGCCGGAGTTGCAGAGAAATTACGACGCGGAAATCGTCGATGAAAACGAGGGCATGAATTTATCCCCCAACAGTTTGAGTCTTGGGAAGAATGTTTACAAATGCTTCGAATGCAAGTTCTGGGCTGCTACCGCTTCAAGATTCCACGTTCATATCGTGGGTCATTTGAATAAGAAGCCGTTTGAATGCTCTCTATGCAAATACAAGTCTAATTGGCGCTGGGATATTACGAAGCATATAAAACTGAAGTCTGCCCGAGACCCGGAGCACAATGACGCCAAGGTTCTGATGACAGATGAGACTGGCAGGCGGAACTACAGCAAATACAACAAGTTCTTAGCTGTACCAGTCCTAAACGAAAACGGGGAGAATGAATTCCACTACATTGATCAAAACACAACGGTAGATGCAACTATGGAATTGGACGAGTCACTGAATGATAACAATGAAATGATGAACACGTCTTATGAAATGCAACCGCTCAATTTGCAGACACAATTTGGTGAACTCAAGTATGGCTTGGACACCGCTAATCAGGATAAGAAACCGAAAAAGACACTGTGGAAATGCAAAAAGTGCAATTACAAGTAAGTTATTTAGTTAAGTAGTTTTAAAATGCAAGATTTCGCAGCAATTTTTGAACTGATCGCGATAAAAAGATAACACAGGATTCTGAAGAAGAATTCACATTTCTGACCTAAGCTAGCCAATTGGTTGACCATAAAGTTTGTCCTACGACTTTTGGAAATCCAACATTTTTGATTGATAAATCTCTTTGTAAAATCAGCTTTTGGGTTGGTTGGGGTCAACTCTGTTTTAGGTAGTAATCTTGACGTGGAACTTCTCTAAACGTTTTATAATCCTACTACTAATATTATAAATGCGAAAGTTTGTGAGGATGTTTGGATATTCGTGGTTCAATCACGCCCTAACGGCCGAACGGATTTAGATGAAATTTGACACAGAGATAATTAAAGTCTGGAATAGCATATAGCTTATCTTCATAGGTACCACGCGAGCGAAAGCTAGTTACTCGTAAAGATGATAAAAAGACAAAATATTATAACAGATTTCTTTTTGTTGATAAGAATAAGCCCCTTTTGTGATGGCATGTCATACATATAGAATCCTCCCTTAGGTACGGGGATGCGCTAACCACTGCGCCACCGAATCAATTCCTCATCCGGTCGTTTGGGATGTTCCTCCGCTCGAAGCGCCAAGCGTTTATCAATAATGCTAAGCTCACCCCACTCCTTATTCCAGGGACCCATCGAAGGACGCTCTGCTTGATCACGTGAGACAGCACTCCAAGGAGGGTCAGGAGGACGCCAGCAAGAAGACCGACACGCCGGACCCGGCCGATCTGGCGTACCGATGCGGACACTGCAACCAATTGTCTAATTGGAAACACGTTATACAGGTATATAATATATCAGAGATACTTGAGTTTACTTACCACGAATTACCTGCTACTAATGTCAGTTTTACTAAACGGACATAAGTAGTTATTTTAATATCTAAGCCCCAAGCACGAAAAATTCACGAATGGCATGGTCGGTTTTAATTAACGTAAAAGAATGAAATAATCTATACCTGATTTAAGCACTTAAACGTGGCACGCAGCCTTGGTCTACTTCACATTTTATCAACAAATCTATAGAAAAACTATAGGCATTTAGGGATAATAATTTCCGGAAATTCTTGTTATTGGTACTTAAATCTTAAAACGGCCCAAGTACAATTGCTTTGTAATTTTTCACTGATAGTAATGTTTTGTCTGTTATTTCAGAGACATTGCCGCTTGAAACACGACGGAATAATAAAAGTGATCACCACCGTGAAGCCCAAGCTTGACCCGGCCGCGGTTTCAAGCGCGGAGACTTTCAACGACTATTGCACGAAATGCCCCTTCAAGACCAACGACAAGAAGCACCTCATCGAACACCTACAACAGCACCAGCCCTCCTCCCAATCAATTTTCAAATGCTACTTCTGCCCTTACTTCGTCAAAGACGAACAAGATTTGATCCAACATCTATTACTGCACGGTATAACAGACCCCGAGGACTACATCGCAAAAGCGATGGGCTGCAGATCTCCCCTTCCCGAGCCAATGATGCACGATACAGCTGTGGCTAGCGGCTCTACGAAGCGCCACAAGTGCCACGAATGCCCTTACGAAACCAACAGCAAGTCCCAATACATGTACCACGAGCAATTCCATCGCACCACTTCTGCGGAAACCCCCTACAAATGCCCCGAGTGCAACTATAGCGTGTCAAAAAGACATCTCCTCCACCAACACCTGAGAGTACACGGCATCTTCGCAAAGAAAAACGAAACCGAAGCAGAATTAGAAGCTTCAAGCTGCAACCAAAAAGCTGACAAATCTGATAGCTTCAGTGAAGAAATCCCTTACGTATGGGTCTCCGCAAGAAATGAATTCCATAAAATGTACAAATGTCGCTATTGTTCGTACGTCAACTCTCAGAAATGCACGATACCGAACCATGAAAAGATACATTGTCTCGGATTCGAGAACAGCGAAGTGATAATATACAAGTGTTTAGAATGTAAATTCACGTGTGATAATGCCGGGAGACTGGCAGAACATTCCAAAAAGCATGGACTTCTATACGGTCGTATCTACAGCATCATTGAGGAGGACGTTCCCGATGAAGATCAAATAACTAGACTCCGCCGAGTTATAGAACTTGAAAAAAACTCTGTAAGCGAAGATACAGCAAAAGACAATCCGATATTTGATTCCAAGGAAATAAAAATTCTGTACTTTTGCCAAAAATGCCCAGATAGATATTTCACAGAAAGTGAACTAAAAATGCATGAAAAATTCCACGACTTATCGCATGCTAATAAATGTAAGAACTGCGAATTCTCAGTACCAGAAGAGGCTGATCTGGTTGCCCACCTTTCTGTTCATTCAGACGAGCACCACATAAGGTCGAATATGCTCAAGTTCATTCACAACTCGCACTCTCTTTATAAAGAACCTCGACTGGAAGCCAACCGAAATTCCGAATCCATAGACGTGAGTTGGTCAGTGGCAGTAAATTATAAAACCAACGAAATTACGGAGCCTCAGTACAAGAAAACTCCCGATACAAAACATACTCCCAAACAATACGGTTGTAAGGAATGCCCAGCCAAATTCTTCAAAAGTTCTGCGCTTACGTACCACATGGGATTGCACGGTGGTGAAGGCGAGCACAAGTGTAGAAAGTGCAGCTACGCCGTTAAAAACGTCGGCAATTTAGCTAAGCACGAGATCCTACACGAAAATGAAAAGTCTACTAATTGCGAGTACGAGTCCGGCGATGATTTAGATTTTAAAAATATCCCTCTCTCAGGTACGGACTTGTTTCAAAGAAAGACTGAAGCACAAAAAAGAGTTTTAACCGATAAAGACAAACTGGTGAAACCTAATGACCATTTTCCACCTGTACTCCAAGCGGATCCACAATTTGGATATCTGATGCATGGAAATCCGGAATTTATCTATCCTACTTACCTGAAAAATGGCCGTCAAAAAGAGAAACGATACAAATGCCATAAGTGCCCTTCAGCTTTCGAAAAGCGCGAGCAATACAAAATACATCTATCGCTTCACGGCTCCAAACAGAGATATAAATGTGAATTATGCGATTACTCTGTAAAATATTACGCCAATTACGTTCAACACATGCGCAAGCACCAGATGAATGACGAGGCTCAGGCCGAAAGGATGAAAGGGAGCAACGGTGACCCCGAAAGCCAGGAACAAGTAAAACAAGAAGAAAGCGCGGACAACATCAAGCTTGCGATCAAAACTATGCCCAAGGGAACACCTAAAACCGACTTCCAGCAATTCTCAATAAGGGATCAACAAACTCTCAGACTGTTGCAAATAAGGAGATCTATGAATAACGGTGGAAAGGATACGACAACGTCTGAAAACACGAACGTAAAGGAGCGCAAAATGCACATGTGCCTCCTATGCCCTTACACAAATCAGCGGCAAGATGCCCTTAGCAATCATTACAGAAGACACGATGAAACCGATATACTCCATGGAGGTAGTCATAAGTGCTCCTACTGTGACCTAGTAGTCGTTCAATCTCATTTCCTAAGAGATCATATAAAAACACATTTTAATTTTAACAAAATTCTTACGCCGGAATGCTTTGTAGCCAACGATGATGTTAGTTTCACAATATCAAAAGTGGATGAAGAGTGCGAACCAGTTGATCTCAAATTAGACATGAAAAATAAGATATTACCGTGCAATGATGAAAAAATATTTGTTAAAATTAAGACAGGAGAACTAGTGGTTGAATAATTCGGTCCCTAGTTAGAGGTGATGGTTAAGTTCAGTATGATAACGTTCTGCCTATTTATTTTAAGTTTTTATCATTACTATTCTGTATAAGCAGCTTTGTATTAGTCACTCAAACGACGTAAGTTGAGTCTTAAAGATATATGGTTCAAAATCGTGTAACTTGCATTTAAATGGCAATAAGACAGCATGGTAGGGCCCAAGGGCCGATTATTCAATAATTCTTTATTTGTCTCTAGAATCTAGAGGCAACCAGTAGATACCTAATAAGTAGGTGTGCTACCATCTCTATAGTTTTTTTTTAAATATGACCATTATTTCGTTAAGCATAATTATGTATATTGTACTTATAGTTGTTTTTAAGTTACGTTAGAATATTACTAGAACTATGCTAATATTATAAGATTGTATAGTTTTATGCCAAAAATGAAAAATAATAATGTTATACACCAAAGTGTAGCTTGCCATATTAGATTTTAGCAATTTCGGCCATTTTCGATAAACAAATTGCCTATTGGAACATGTTAATCTTTTAGATACAAACATAGTATGTGACTGATGTTCCAGAATATGATAGCTTTACGGAGAATGCAATAATTTTATTGATACCTACAGCAAATAACTTATGTAAAATTAGTAGCTACTTCTGCAAGTGGCATTTTGAGTAAGGGTACACTAACAGTTCTTAATTCACAAGCTGGCTTATGTACATCAAAAGTTTTATTTTGATTTAGAAAAGAGTATAACTTGATTTTCTATACAATTCGACATTGTCACGAGGCATTATCGAGATTAAATGCGATAGTGCTAGTCTCAGTTAGATTATAAGCGCATATTTATGTTCAAGACACTAAATGGTACAATGAATGGCTACACTAAGTATCCATATGATTATACTTCTAAAACAATTTTTTCACACCACACTATGAATCAGCTGTCAGTGTTGGATATTTTTATTTTAAGTTGTTGTCTATGTGCCAGTTTTATTAAGTCCTAAGGACAAGTCTTACTTTTCAAGAAACAAAATAAATACCTAATCAAAACAATTTATGGGTTTAATTCATGGTTCCAGATTTGAGAATACAGTACTTTACGGTGAACTGATGAGCAATAAAACTTAGGCACAATGTTCCCTTAAAGCAGATTAATTTATTTAAGTTTAATTCTAATGTCCCCTTAACTACTTAACATGATTTGAATAATAACCGATGAAAGGTAGTAAGGTTAGCGTTAAAATAGCTTTAGACAAACTTCATTTTTAAAATGCATTAGTGATACAGATGTATCATAACCACACAAGGTAAATAAACTATTTGTAGTAATGCTTTTTTAAGCCATTTAACAAAACTTCCAGCGATTGCCACATTCATTGCAGAGTACAAAGGTGGTCATCGGCTCATCAGAACTTCTGGTCTGCAACTGGTTATATGTGCAGTTCTTCTTTTTGCATTTGCCACATTTGAGCATGTCAGTCTTGGTTCCCTGGACAGTAGCAAGCTGAGCATCGTCTATCGCCTCCTTAATAAATTTCTCACGAAGCTTTTTCATTTCATCACTGGCCATGTCTTCTGGTGCCATCTTGGCAAGCCGTGTTGCAGCAATCACACCATTCAAGTAGTTTGTTCGCAGTGTTGGGTTTTTGGGGTCTTTCAAATTGGCAACTCTTGATCGTACTCTATTCTTGTATCTCATATCAGTGTTTCTAAATTCAGCATAAATGCATTCCTCAAGTTCTTCCGCCAGCTCTTCTGGGGTTGCACACGAATTGGCGCATGATTCAACATCTGTCTTAAGGGCCTGCGTTAGAAGCTCACGGCATTTCAGACGCACTGCATCGGTGGTGTTCGACTGAGGCGGAAATGATGCTGGCAATTTTTTGTCTTTCTCTTTATCATCTTTCTTATCTTTATCTCTTTTTGATTTTGAAGAGCTTCCGTTGTCTTTCGAAGGAGTTGACAAAAACTTTTTCCAGTTCTTGATGAGAGTTTTGCACAGCGAATTTACTTCTTCATCCTTGCTTGACTTGCGTAAGGCATTCACTGTCATGCCTATTCTTGTTTTAGTGAGGACTTCTAAGTTTATAGCCATTGTTTGTAATGCTTTGAGTAGCTCCAATGCTTCCTCTTGGCCCTAAAAAAAACAAAAATTATTAGTAATAGTCGGTACGGCAATTCGAAGACGCCACAGAAAATATGATCCCTAGGTACTCTTACGAAGAATAACGCCTAGACAAGGTTTAACACAGTTTTCAACATTCGGCAACACAGCAACATACAATGAATCAACTATTAATACAAATGTATTGAAAACGTAGACAGGACAGGACATTTGCAAGCAGATTTTTATAGCTTACCGTTCCATCATCCGAAGTCATCTTCGTCAATTTTTTTTGTATTTTCATAACATCTTCTTCCACACTCATCTTAGCTATTAAATCAGGAAAATACGGCTTCCCGCCTATTCTCGTAAAACAATACACAAAATTAATCCTAAATCGACCACCACACCGAAAATGTTACTGAATCATAGACAATAAAATTATTGAGTCGTTCGTTTGTCACACTAAGTTGTCAATCAAAACAAAAGTCAATTTGACATAAACAAACCAGTGTCGCTTGTACTGGCCTATCAAATCATACCTACATACCTACTAAAGATCGTCTTATCGAAAACTAACTCCTCCTCCACTAGAAAATTACCAAATGCTAACGCTCCTCAATGCGTTAACGTTTCACAAACGTAAAAACAGTGGGGCAAGATTAGACGATTTCTGTCTACTTTAGCTATGTATGCACTATGTTATAGTACAGTATTGTTAGGTACATTTTAGGCTGTAAATTAAATACTTAGACGTAACATAATCGAAATAAGGGGAAGTTGGAGGCATGTCCCAAACATAAAATCAGTCATTTGGTAGCTATGATTTCTTGAAAATTGGCTGGAGCTGGCCATTTAGTAATTGTGTTGGAAACATTGAAATTGGTAAGTCGTAAACAACTAGAGCAGAAGTCAAGTCAAGCAAGACCATCAAGCCATCATCGCTCCATAATCTATGCAAAGAGCACAGCGCGTCGGCGCGTAGCGACTCCATAATCTATGGCGCGATTTCTTGCCATGCCGATTTCTTGCCATGCCAAAAAAAGAGAGTAGGTACAGAGAGAGAAATTGTTCTGATCTTTTTTTAGCTAGTAAGTAACATTTTAAGTACTACAAAATTGAAAGAATAGCATTTCCAAAAATTACAAATTCCCTACTAAATCTTGTTCTCTAAGAGCAAAGAGAATAGAACCACAACGTTAGACTACAGGTAGCTAAAGGCCAAGGACATACCTACCTAATGTCTTATAATCTCTTTGGTCCGAGGGTCTTTTAGCAACGATTGCTCTAACTGCGCTTACCAACGCGCGTGCCCAGCGTGCTGAGTATAGGCGATTTCCCCCCAAATGATGGGAAGTCGCTCGGGAAAACTTTGGGGGAGGCCAAAGTTCAGCAGTGGATATAGGTACTACGGCTGAAATGACAATGATGATGGAGAAGACACAAGGCCTTCATCGTGGCACCCTTTGGAGGAGGCCTATGTCCAGCATATGTAATTCTTCAGGCTGATCGATGATGATGCAGTAGGTACTAAACATAGTTCAATGTACTAAGCACGTGTAACTTCCTCCCGCGAACACTCAGGTTGTGGAATGATATCCCTGCTGAGGTTTTCCCTAAGGACTACAGTATGGGGTTCTTCAAAAATGGTCTACATGGGTCTACAGTATGGGGCGTTTTGAACTTTTTAAGGGGTCGGCAACGCGTGCGTGATGCCTCTGGTATTGCAAGCGTACATAGGCTACGGTAACCACTTACCAACAGGTGGGCCGTATGCTTGTTTGCTACCTTAGTTGTATAAAAAAAAAAAAAAAAAAAAAATATTTTTCTTTGTAGGTTTAATTCTGGGTATTAAATTCAAAACATCTGTGTCATCTCCCTAACGAGTTTAAGGGCCTATGCCTGGCAAGAGTGGCAAGTTAGTTGACGTGACGGCTGTTTTCCTGAATTCTTGCACTGTAGGTAAATAGATTGCGTGAGGAATTAATTACCCGCAGCTGCATTGCTCATGACAAAGGAGATCACTTTGATATATAGTGTAGGTACTTACTAGCCTTAGAAATAGCTGAACCCTGTACATTAGTTTAATTTCTGCTGCTTTCTCGAAGTCGGTCGTGTCGAATCTAATCTTGATGATGATGACGATTTACTGAAATTTTCAACAACTTTAAGGGATTTTAATTGCCTCCACTACCTACCCCTTATTCTTACTAGAGAATCATGATAGTAGGTACAATTACTAAATTCCATGCAAATCGAATTGATTGACTGTTAAAAAGTTTATGCTGGCTTGCTCTCAAAAATAAACTTAACACACAAACAACGCCGATTCTTGCAAGTTGAAATGAAATGAACCTGCTATACCTGAATTTATTCAAAACAGATCTTAGTATTTTTAGTAATTTTTTTCACTCCACTCTGTCATCAAACTGACAATATGTTCATAGAACTTGCTGATTCCGTTGAATCCAATTTTCATTGAAATAACTGAATAGGTAAAGAGTGAACATTTTAGGGGTAATTTCGTGATTTCCATGAGTCATCCAGTTCAGAGTGATCCAGTGAAAAGTGAGAGGAGGGAAAAATATTTTTAAGAGAGCCGTTAGGTATATAGTTAAACGGCAAAACAAACGATAACACGAAACTGAGTTAAATAAATCTTACTTACTATTAAGTTTGTCAGGATGTTTCGATGTTCGGATGTTTGGATGTTTGTGGTTCAATCACGGCTTGAATCACGGCCGAACGGATTTAGATGAAATTTGGTACAGAGATAGATTATAGTCTGGAATAGCATTTTATGTAGGTCCACGCGAGCGAAGCCGCGGGCGGAAGCTAGTAAATAATAATAATTATGCTAAGTTTGCTACAGCGATCTGCTACGCTGGGAGCGCGTTGAAGTCTGTCGTATGGAATTTATTGCATTTTGCGTAGCAGCCGGAGTGGAAACCCATAATTTTTCGGCACTGATATCAAAATTTTTTATGGTTATTAGGCTACTTCTAAGTTCTACTAGCCTTATGTGTGTTGGCATCCCAACATTAATGTGTTGATATAAAGTTGGTTGTTGGCAAGACTTTCTCTTGCTAATATGGCCGATTAGGAATAAGAATAAATAAATTGATGTGAACGCTTCAGCATTTGTTTCCACTCATCACCAATCCAACCCTGAACCAGCCAGCCCAAGAACTAACAGGCAACCCTACATATGGTCCTTCGAGCCGGATTTGAACCAGCGACCTATGGATATACAGTCCAAAAAGGAAAAGGTGTAACAGAAAAACTGCATCTTTTTATAAGTAATTTAATTTGTTAATTTCATATTGTAAACCAATATGCTGGATGGTATTTGAAGCTAAGATTATTATACTTTATTGTTCTTCGCAAGCTCTGCCGCCCCCAGCATGTTGGCATCCCAACATTAATGTGTTGATATAAAGTTGGTTGTTGGCAAGACTTTCTCTTGCTAATATGGCCGATTAGGAATAAGAATAAATAAATTGATGTGAACGCTTCAGCATTTGTTTCCACTCATCACCAATCCAACCCTGAACCAGCCAGCCCAAGAACTAACAGGCAACCCTACAATGTGTACGTACAGATAACTAATTATTCTCGACTTTTCCCGATTGTTTTCCTTACCTGTGGTAAGTGCTACGCGCACTTAGCCGCAGGCCGCAATCCTACCTAATGCAATTAAGTACCTGCTAAGAACAATTGTTCTGTTAAACTGTTGTTGTAAGAAAATTAATACATGACTAATTTTCCTTATTTTTATTACGAGAACTTGAGATATTATACCCTGGAATCGCCGTCATAAGCCTAGGTATAATGAAAATCATAGTTATTATTTATCTAGCTTCCGCCCGGCTTCGCTCTTGTGCTACTCGCTATGTGTAGGTTGCTCCAATTCAGAACGAGAAAATCTCGCTGTGCCCTACCTCCTCCTAGTCTGCGTCCTGCGTCTTTAAAAGAGTTACCTACGAGAGTGTATATAGTTCCTAAGTGGTTACCTACTTAGGTACACAATTACAAGGTGATTCTCAATATGACGTATGTAATATATCCCGAAAGGGGCATAATCTACATCTGACCATCAGTAAAGTTGTCCTACGACTTTTGGAAATTCGTCATTTTTCATTGAAAATAATATGCGAAAATCAGCTGTTGTGGGTCAAATCAGGTCATACTGAAATTCAGCTGCAATCTTTTCTACAAAGCCCTTTTAGGGCTTGTGACTTGGCTTACAGTGGACTTGGAAAAGGAGCCATTTCATTCTGGGAATGGTCCATGTACACTACATAGAACAATTAGGAAAAAATAGGAGATTACAAGAAAAATACATTTTCATTAATTTGAAGACAAATGCGATGGTACAAGAATACAAGAATTCTAGTACAAGAATGGTAAGTTTTTTACTATGTGAACTCTATTTGAAGGCCGCCATGTTGGTTTATATTTGGCGTTTGACATGACATTGACATATTGTTTGATTTGATGTTTTTGGTTTTGTCAGATAAATGTAGGTAGTCAAAATGACATTTCACGCACGTCCATCCGCCATATTTTTGTAGCGCTGTGTTGCTTTCTTTGTCGAAGAAAATCTCAATGTACCTTAGAACGAAGTCAATTTAAATAAAATAACCAATTAAATACGTTTACTTTATTGCTTAGCCATATTTTAGAGTAGCGTACACAGTGCAGGCCCAGGCTCCATATATTGATGAAACGTCTCTTTTGGGGAAAAAATTGTAAAACTAGTTTTGTTTTTTCACATATTTTTTTTATTTTTGTATATCGAATAGGCCATTTTTGGGGTAGAACACGTCCGATGTATATTAAACTTTTAATCCTACTTTTACTTATTTATAGTAGGATCGTTTTGTACCTATGTATGAATCCCGACTACCAGGCAAGTCATATCGCATTGTGAGCAAAATACATGTAGGGAAAGCTAATCAATTAATTGTTACCTCCCTAAGAGGGTGAAACAGTTTAAAGTTTTTTTGTAGGTAATTTACTATGACAATTCTTAAAGAAATGAGGGTGAAGTACTTACCTAAGAATTAAGTGTTAATAACTTTGCACCCTCGATAGTAATATATCTAGTAATTTTAGCTAGATGAGCTGCAGCCGTGGTGGCCCCGGCTGAAGAATAGGCCCCTCCATATCTACCTATCCGCGGATGTCGTAAGAGACGACTAAGGTAAAAAGGCTAGGGGATGGGCAGCAGCGTCCCTCAATTTGACAACGATTGGCAAATTCCCGTACATGATAAGAAATTAGCTCTGTCTGTGGGGGAGGCCATGTTCAGCAGTGGACGTCGTACGGCTGAAATGATGATGATGATGAGCTGCAGCCGGTGTTTATAAAAACACGATAATGGTAATCAATTCTCCAGATTTTTTTATACAATACCTAATTCAAAAGATTTTCAAACAATCATTCGGCCTTCCGCCCTTCCATTCGTATGCGTTCATATAAAGCTTCACAGTGCGTTGTTCGTCGTTTCAGTGTGTACCCGCGTTGGCACGTACCGGTTGCTTGTTTCATTATATAAAGGTAGGCAATTATTATTTATTTTAATTTAAAAAACAATAAAAGCCCTTAGTAGGTACTAAATAAAAAAAAGGTTATTTTTTAAAGGACTAAAACTCCTATAACATTTTAGACAATTGAAATTGTTGACAGTAATTTGTTTATTTAGTTAGCATAATAAAATAAATAAGAATATTTTTGCATAATACTTAATTGGTACCTAAGTTTAAGTAGGTATTACTTTTGCATTTTAAGTAGGCCGTAAAATTGTGTTTAAATGCTACTCTAAGTTTATAATGGATTTTCGTTTAATGGTTTTATAATTGCATTTTTCATACCAAAATCTACAAATAACAAACTGACCAATTACTATTAACTAAACAATAATTTTGATATTAAGATCCTTTTTCGATCCATAAGTAGATCCTTCATTCGATTTAAATATTATAATATTTATTGTATAGGTACCTACACTACTACCAAAGTGATTTGTAATTGTTTTTGGCATCAATATAATCTGCAAATATAGTCCCGTAATGAGTTGTTATCACGTTGAATCAGAATCTTATTTTTAAGTATTAACTTAGGGCCTCGTATCTGCCCTCGCGTGGTACCTACTTAGTAGCCTTTATTCTATTCTCGGCAAAGAACTCTATCTATTCGAAGTTTCATCGAAATTAATTGAGTCGTTACGGCGTGATTGTATCAGAAGCATCCAACTAACTACAAAACATTCGCAATTGATGTAATCGTTGTGGCCTTCTTTTTTTTTTTTTTAACGATGGAGAAATGCGTTACGCATCCCCCCCAGCCCGGGGAAAGCCAGAGGGGTATGTCGGGCTCTCCGTCGGTTACTATTGCTAATGAGACAATAACAGCCGACGGCATACCGACTAAAAAACCATCGGGGTCCTTCTGAACGCCTTGTGTCGGGGCTGTGGGTACGCTTTCGCATTCTTCCATTGCCCCGACGGCGTTGACTCCTTTACTAGGAGTCCCTTCTCAAGACTTGAGTCTCATGCCACCACTCTCTTGCGAGAGGCGCGCGGAATCGTTATGGCCTACGCTAAGACGATAGGTTGCATAGAAGCGTCTCTATAAAAGTGAGTATTACCTACTCTCTACAATCACTTCATCACTTCATAACTTCAGCTGTAGGAAGACCACTGCTGAACAAACCACAGATTTCCAGAGCGAATTCTTATCATGTGGGGGGATTTTCCCATACTCACCACGCTGGGCACGCGGGTTAGCGAGCGCAGTTAGAGCTTTGTGGACATGAAGGACGCTGCCCATTCCCTATCTTTTCCCATCCCTTAGTCACATCTTACGACATGGAAGGTAGACGGGACGTAATCTTCAGCCGGGGCCACCACGACTACAATCACTGTGCAGTAAATGTTTTAATGTCATAGTTGAACTGTAGTTTCAACACTTTGAATACACGATCGATGTCCTTTTCCGTCGGCTCGTAGGTCAACGCTTAGGTCGTCATCTCTAATTGGATATTACTATGCATTTATTACTAAAGATCAGGGCCAGTCAATGAAACTAAGGTATGTTTTAAATCATTTATGTGTTGTTTTGATTTTGTTTACTTTACATTTTTGTGCAATCGCTCGTTAAGTTACGCCACAAAAGAACCAGTCTTCGATTATAAGAGCTTTATGCCTGAAGAGCAGAATAGACCTTGACCTACTTTCATCTACCTCTCAAATAATTACTAAGTACACTCTTTGCGACACAATTTTATAGATTCAAAAGTGCTATCCCAAAAACATTAACTTTTAAGAGTGGGTAGCATATTTTGTTCACATTATTATTGAAAACAAAGGCCTGTTATATTCTCATGAGTTTTCAACTGATGTTCGGTAGATTAGCAAGGTTGATTTATATCAACCTTGATTTATATTTACGTTTAAAAACCAATTAAATCTTATTTTCATACAGAATGAAAAACATCTGAAATCATCATTTCTGAAAACATCGTGAGGAAACCGGTATTTCCACGAACCTAAGAATTCTAAGACATTTGCACGTAAGGAGCCTCTAAAAGCGCAATCTTTTCACCATATTGGGTTTTTCACCAACAACCAACTCACCCGGGGGCCTTCTATTAGACAACTTTTCAACTACAAAATCATCCTAACCTAGACTGACCTGTCAGCCGGTTAGGATGATTTTGTTCATTCAGCAGGTCTTGAAGCCAAGTGATGATGTTGTTTTGTTAAGATCTAGGCTTAAATATAATAATAATAGAACAAATTAAATAAAATGGTATGCGAACACCCCGAAGTCATTCCCTACAAATCGTGAATAAACTACGGAGATCAGTCCACCCGTTTCTGTAATTCTGTAATTCTTTCTTGCACACAGAAACATTATACATAAATGGTTATTTCAAAGGTCATGTACATAGGCGAGCTTAACCCTAACAAGAGTTTTCTTCCAGCAAACCTTTGAGGCTAGAGATTTGATAATATAGGGAGATGCATCGTGTACAGCAATATAAGATCGGATCGTTTCGGAGTAGTCGGTGTAGGTACGAAAAATATACGAGTTGGTACATAAAGACCGAAGAATATACGTAAAGAAGAAGAACTAAGAACCTCATCGAAGTGGATTATAAAAAAAACTTCATCGTATCCTAATAGAAACGTAAAGATATCGAGCCTGATAGCGGTTTGAAGCTAGTGTTGCATATTTTGTAGGTCTTTCAGGTCTTTGAATTTAAAAATTATGTAAATCGCATAAGACATAGACATAGACATAGACATAGACATAGACATTCATTTATAACAATGCAACTATATATTTTTTAAATGATATAGACAAACTATTTTTTAGTATAGTTTATCGTGTTTTTTGAAAAATACAGCATATAATATGCATCCCATTATTTGTTATTTATAATATTTTTGCAAAGTTAAAAGTTTCAGTTCAACAAAGTCTAAGTTTTTCATACAAACTTTGAACCCCACTCTCCGCCCTCCAAGGGGGCTTCGCGTCATATTACATACCCAATGTAACAATATAGACCATAATTAATATCTTTGTAAAGTTTCATAAAAATCCGTTGGTTAGTTTCTGAGATTAGAACAAATAACCAGACCGACAAAGTCATCCGACCCTATTTTTTTTGCAGTAGTATAAGTAAGACTAGCTTTCGCCCACGACTTCACTTGCGTGGTACTTTCGAGGATAAAAGAAGCCTATGTGCTGTGATCTATCTCTCGCCAAATTTCATCCAAATCCGTTCAGCCGTTCTGGTGTGATTGAGTAACAATCATCCAAGTCATCCAACCCAAATCCAAACTTTTGCATTTATAATTGTAATAAGATTTCTAAACACGTTTTTGCAGAACAAAAAGATGCACAGTATTTTAGGATTTATTGTTTTATCATATTATGAATGGAAAAAAATTGTTCTATAACAAATCACCAATTTTTTTTTTTTTTCTTCTTTTAAATAAATATTCTGGACATTTCACACTGTCAACTGATCCCAAACTAGGCATAGCCTGTACTATGGGTACCAGTGACTGATATACATAATATAATAGATATATATTTAACACCCAGACACAGAACAAACATCTGTGTTCATCACACAAATGTTTGTCCAGTGCGGGGATCGAACCCGCAACCTCTAGCGCAGAAAGCAGAGTTACTACCAACTGAGCTATGAGGCCAGTCAAATTGATTTCCGTTTTAGTTACAGAAAGCAAGATGTTCAGAGTGTTGGTATTCGTGGCGTTGGTCGCCTATGCCGAGAGCTACTCCTCCGGTGCCCCTGAGACCGCCTGCCAAGACATGATCCCCAGGCATCCTGTCTCACCACAGAAGTCACCGGCTCCCTACACTATCACTACTAGTACCAAGGTATGACAAAATATGCCTATAAGCCGTCGTCCATGACGCTACGCAAAAGTGACGGAACTCATTAGAAACTAGAGTTGCGGACTGATTGGAACTCGTCCACGACGCTACTGGAATTTCCTGAAACTCAGTCACTCAGTACACGATTTTATGTAAACAAAGTTTTGAAAACGAAAATAATTAACATGACTAGTGATAATTCGAGCGATGACATGGAATTATTACTTCTCCAGTCACATAGAGGTCAGAATCACATATAATTACTTTTAATTCGTTCATTTTTCAACAGTTTCTCGAAACCAGTCGCCTGGCGACCAGCATGTCGAGTCGCCAGGAGACTAGTTCGTTTTGAGTAGCGTCGTGGACGGACGCGCATTGAAATACTAGTGCTATCGCATTCAGGCTACTCATAAGTGACTACAGTTTCAGTCGCGTTCCTTTTGAGTCGCACCGTGGACGAAGGGGCTAAGTTGTACTTAATTACGAGCAAACTAATCTTAAGGTGATTCATAATATGTAAACTATCCAGAAAGGGGCTTATTCTTTTCGGAATTCAGCATTTTCCAATGCAAAAATCTGTTGTTCAAACTCCATTATTCAGCTGTCTAGACAGCAACCTTGATGTCAAAAAACTAATACAAGTAATTATTTACAAAATACACAAGAAACAGTTGTGCTATCTAAAGACCTTTACAAACGATCTATAGATAGCTGAATTGATCCAGATCCCTACCAATCGGAAGCGTCCCCAAGACGGTGGCGGAATTGCCACGCTGGATTACAATGCTAATCCATTGGGCCAAATAGGAGTCAGCTCTCGGGTCACGCGTCGCGTCGATCAGACGCCATGATATTGTTTTGAAAACCCGAAGCTATTTATAATCACCTTGTATATATACAGATTTTAAACGTACTGTTGGAACTCTAATATTTCTTTTATACCCCAGGTCGTGAAAGCCGGTACCGCTATGGAGGTGACCATCAGCGGAAGGTCTCCCAAAGACCTGATCCGCGGGCTTCTGCTCCAAGCCCGTCAAGGCGACAAGCCTGTCGGCAAGTTCACGCTGGCGCCCAACGAGCCACTTGTTCAGCTTCTCAACTGCGGTGCACCAGGCGTGAGTATTATATCCTCACTTGTAGCTGCATGCCTTCGCTCACGCGGTACCAGGACAAATAGCCTATGTCCCTTTTCAGGACTTGGATATCTCCATAAAAAAGTAATAAGATAATATAATTTATTCATAAGATTGATTGGCCGTGGTGGCCCCGGCTAAAGAATAGGCCCCTCCATATCTACCTATCCGCGGATGTTGTAAGAGGCGACTAAGGGAAAAAAGCTAGGGGATGGGCAGCAGCGTCCCTCATTTTAACAACGATAGCTCCAACTGCGCTCGCCAACCCGCATGCCCAGCGTGGTTAGTATGGGCAAATCCCCCCACATGATAAGGAATTTGCTCTGTCTGTGGGGGAGGCCATGTTCAGCAGTGGACGTCGAGCGGCTGAAATGATGATAAGATTGATAAGGTACACAAAAATTTACAAGTTAGAATGGTCATTTTTACAAATAGGTAGATATAACATAGGAGCCTGAACTAGGTAATCCTGTGTTTCAGGCGAGAGGAACACATTTAATTATAAAATTATCAAAAAATCACTAATTGAATAGCTTTTAGTTAATAGGTAGGTATAAAAACATTTATAATTAGGTAGAGTTATATTAGGTGATACTAACTCATATCACCTAAACTTACTTATTAAACTATATTTTAAACTAATTCCATAAAATTAAAACTAAGCTTAAAATATAAACAAATCTGAAATATCTACAGAGGTACTAGCATAAGTTATTTTATTACAACTAATAAATCAATGAAGATCAGTTCAGCTGTTTAGTAGTAAAATCGTTAGGTACAAACATACAGATAGACAGAGACTCAAAATTTCACTCGTGGAGCGAAGCTCGTACTTCCAATATCTTTGCTCTACAATTTAAAAGTATAATACAACTAATCAATACAATAATTCGATGCTTTATCTAGGAGGCTGGTGGATGAGACCAATGACCGAAGGGCTGGTGCTTACCTCGGACAAAGGATCAGAATAGCGATCCAACGAGGTAACGTCGCCAGCCTTTTGGGCACGCTGCCTGTGGTTGGTGATCTGAACTCTGTTTTCTACTTGTAGTCGTAGTCGTAGAAAACAGAGTTTATTTCTAGTATAATATTATTTTAGTTTAATTTACAACTGTTATTATTATTATTTTTCTGTTACTTATAATAAATAAAACACCTAAACTAATCAAAATAATAAAGTAAGTAGGCTAGTGTTTACTTTTCTATTTTTTTTTTTTTTTTTTATTATAATCTTACGAGAACTGTCATTATGATAGACATCATAGCAGCGTTCTAGGATTCCTCAACATTTTTGTCCGTTTGTTGTTTTAAGATCACTGCTTTGTGTCAGCGATCATCTTGACAGAGTACTAGTGTGGCCCTGAAGGGCTGGAAACGGTGGTAAAAGAATAAGTGTGGTGAATGGCTAATTTGAGGAAACCATGGGCATTGGGCAAGCGTAACTCTATGGTAGGTTCTCTCATCAACAAATTAGCTATATCCCTTTGCATTATAATTACGTACAGTCATTATCAAAATTGCTTTGTGGTATGCAATGTTTTGCATTTTGTCGTACAGTCAGAATCAGAAGTTGTTAACTTTTTCGGAATTTAGATGTATACATTACGCTTAAGCAATAAGTGTAGAAGAATAATAGGAGCTATAATCGATTCCAGTGCGTTTATGACGATTTTTGAACTTTATCTCTAAAATATGGCTATAATTAGTACCTAACAAAAATTAAAAATTAGTACCTAATTCACCTTTGGCTGATCATATTTATTTTTGATGATGACTGTACCTAATAAATCAGAAACACAAGACCGTTTCAGCATATAATATGACTAGCAGAAGCTCGCGACTTCGTCCGCGTAAACTTAGCTTCTAGGATTTATGGTTTAGGCTGTTGATTATTGCTGTTGTTAATTGTCAGTAACTTAAGAGTTTTGTACATTCAGATGCAGCTGTAGGCTTATTAGGTGTATTAGGTGCGCGTATAATGCCTTAATTAGGCATGTTATTTACACGTATAATTTATAAGATAATATTCATGGAATTCTTTTGTACAAATGCGTATGAATTGCTCATTTGTATACTGAAATCACAAAGAAATATCTAAACAAAACCTACAATGCAACTATTAAATCATCTAGGTAGATACGCCAAGTACGTGGTCTAGACTTCCTTCAAAAGTTGTTAGCAAAGCTTTGTTGGAACTATGAAGGATGAAGGCACAAAAAGTTGTCGCTTTGTGTTGACGAAAAGACCTCGCAATTTTTTTATACATTACCTACCTACTTAAGTACCTGGAAGTACCTACCTACTTATGTATTACTGAGATTAATCATACGTACATAAACGTATTAACAGAATTGTTGCTTACATTTATATGTAGTTAGGTACAATGAACGTTATATGATAAAATAGCTTTCGCACGCAGCTTCGCTCGCCTAAGTAAATAGTAGCCTATATTTCACCCTCTAGCTCTTTAACTATATCAATGCAAAAATCACGTCCACCATCCAACAAACAGACACACTTTCACATTTATAATATTATTATAGGGCAACAAAAGACAGGTCTATTTCTATCCTAGTAATATTAAAAATGCGGAAGTTTGTTGGTTGATAGGTTTGTCCTTCTTTCACGCAGCAACTGAGCAACGGAAAGACATAATTTTTAATATGAATTTTATACAAGGCCATACATAATATGTATACTATCCCGGAACGGGCTTATTCTATTAGCATAAAAAAAATACTAGCAAAAATAAAACAAAAAAGAAAGGATTTTTTCTGTTATTATCATATTGCCGTTTTTGTTCTTTTTTTTTATTGGATATGGTTGCGTTTGGCCACCATCTCACTTTTGCAGGTGAGATGTGGCCTCGGGCGGGTAATAAGTTATGATGACAACCGACCTTTGTTGCCGACTGTCCTTCCATGGTAGAGCAACCATCTCATAGGTAAGGTAAGGTTACAATTCCATACAACCAACGGTTACACCTTGACCGAATTCACTATGTTGTTATTACGAGCTATAACGCACACTGTTGTTTGTCGTAGGTTACTTAGAAATTGCTTAAAGATATTTGTAATCAGTTTGATTGCAGTAGGTACCTGTAAGTTATTGAATAAATAGGTTTTTTTTTTACAACTAAGGTGACAAACAAGCTTACGGCCCACCTGTAAGTGGTTACCGCGGCCTATGAAAGCTTGCAATACCAGAGGAATCACGCACGCGTTGCCCATACCGTACTCCCCTCCCTTTAAAGAGCTCTGGCAACCTTACTCACCGCAGGAATACTATTTGAAACAAAATAATGGTATTTGACTGCGATCTTCTGTAAGGCGGAGGTACCTCCCAGCCGGGCTGCTCCAATCAAAAGCGATTAAACCTCGCTGTACCCTACTTCACTAATAATAGGTACTTAAGTTATAAAATATACCTAATTCCCCCTACATTATAAGAAGGCGCTCTGGACTTCTGTTGGTGAGGCTTATGTACAGCGTTGGAGATCCTACGGTTGAAATTATGAACTACATAATTCTGTTAATTGTATAATTCATTTCAATTTTCAGAACGCCATCACTCACAAGAAGCACGACGCTCAGTTCGACAAGCAGACTGTCTCCTTCACATGGACCCCACCCGCTGGTTTCAACGACGAAATCAAGTTCAGGTAATAACTTATTAAGAGGATACAAAAATCATAATAAATTGTCGAGTGGGCGGAGTGAAGAAAGTGACAGCGCTATGTACTGTAATTGAATGCGGAAAGAGATAGCAAGCGTTAGAAGGCGCTCGAAAGTAATCGACGTAAGCGAAATATAAGAAAATATCGATTATCTCAAAAACTATCTATTTTTTTAAAAAAGTGTCTTGGATTAAGGTACCCAATGCTATTGTCTAACAAAATATTTAAAAAAAAGTTAATTTTGTTAGATAGTCTCGAGAGTATTTTCGAAAAAACTGTTGCAGACTTTAAAAAATAAATCTATCTAGAAAAGTTTTACCAATCGCGTTTCTGTCTTGGATTTACGTAAATAAAATGCTCAAGTGATCTTTGTCATTAAAATCAAAACTGTGCGTTTTGCGGTTATTGAGAAAAAACAATTCAAAAATCATAAAATAATTAAACCCTCACCTTAATGTTATTTATTTTCCAAATGCGTAACGTAGTGAAACTCCGAGCGTAGCTCGGAGTTACACTACGTGATAAGATCCAAAATGAGGAAATCCGTAGAAGAACCAAGGTCACCGACATAGCTCTCAGAATTAGCAAGTTGAAGTGGCTGTGGACAGGCCATATAGCTCGCAGAACCGATAACCGTTGGGGAGTAAAGGTTCTCGAATGGCGACCACGAACCGGGCGACGCAGTGTTGGAAGGCCCCCCACCCGATGGACCGATGACATTGTAAAGGTTGCGGCAAGTCGGTGGATGGAAAGGGCTCAAGACCGTTCGTCGTGGAACTCTTTGGGGGAGGCCTATGTCCAGCAGTGGACTTCTACATGTTGTTGATGATGATTTTACAAATAAAATTTTACCAACAGAAAATCCATACAGACACTAAAAAAACAAAAAACAATTATAGTAGTGAGAGAACATGCAGAACAATAAACTAATAAATAAATAGAACCCAATAGTCACATACATAGTAGTGGGTATCACAAACAACGAGCATCATAAATAAATAAAAATAAATAATAAATAAATATTCCGGACATATTCACACGGTCAACTGATCCCAAACTAGGCATAGCCTGTACTATGGGTACCAGAGACTGATATACATAATAGATACATATTTAACACCCAGACACAGAACAAACATCTGTGTTAGTCACAAATGTTTGTGCAGTGCGGGAATCGAACCCGCGACCTCTGCGCAGAAGGCAGAGTTACTACCAACTGAGCTATGAGGCCAGTCAAAATCATGGTACCACAACACACGGAACAAATATTTGCAGATAATTCAAACATTTGTCACGCAGCGGGAATCGAACCCACTAAGCCACCGAGGTCGTCAATATAATAATTTATGACTGAAAATAAACTCTTGACAATTTTCCCATACAAGAGACTTCAACGCGCTATACCGCTTGAAGAAAAATTATTCCTCGTATTAAAGTATTGGATTCGTGTCCGGTCCAACTTATTGGTTACTGGTTGTTTTGTTCAGAAAATTAGAAAGAGAAAGAAAGAAAGAAAGATCATTTATTTGTCCCCAAGAACAACAGTTGAAAAGACAAAAGTTTAAAAAATAAGAAAAATAAAAATAAAACATGCTTTATGATAAAATTAAATTAGGTATAGTAATAATATAAGAGGTGACTGTTGCATGGGGCCATAAAGGTCCCTATTAGCGATTATCACTGTACCCACTAGTGTGACAACCTGTACTTATTTTTACCTACGCCACCAGTGTTAAAGAAGCACTTCTCACATATTTAACTAAAGTGTATTTATCCTCTGCGAAGCACACTCTATACCTCAAACCAATGATGGATGACCAAAACAGAAAAAAAATGTAGTGATGTGGTAATTATTAGTAGTGCCACTAGTTCCCTTCACTGCACACTTCGTCGCTAATAAACGGGCAGCGTATTTTTAAACGCGAGTTATGAACTCTCGAAAGTACCAAAAAAACCGAGGTTTGAGGATTTCCAGTTGGAATCAATGAAAACTTCGGGAACTTCCAGAAAATATTATCCAAACAGAACAAAAGAACCAGTTACACAATAAGCAAGGATGGGATATTACGAATGCAATCGGAAAACTCCTATTCTATAGGTGCATGTCATATTACCATTCGACAGTTCCGACACTTACTAACAGAATTAGTAACTATCGACTTATCGGCCTTGTAATATCTACCTGCTGATGTGATGTAAGATGCAAGTACAGAAAACCCGAACCGAATAGTACTTTCTATTCTTTGGTCCTGGCCTGGCAGTTATAATGTTCTGAGCAGCAAGCCTAGTTTTGCATCCTAACATTACCATAAAGCATAGTTTTCGAAGAGGAGGTGTCATAATCAAAGTTCGTACGCTACGTAACGGAATGCAAAACCGACACTGCCTGACACTTTGCGTCACATTGGAATTACAATGTTAGGTTGTGGTTGCAAAAGAACTACAGATGCGGTCGTCGACTAATTATCCTTAGAATTCGAACAAGGAGCAACAGTTACATTATAATTTTGAATTTTGAATGAAAAAAAAAAACAATTTTTGTCGTACCTAGGTCGGTACTGTAAGCGTAACTATTGAGCTAGGTATTCATTTGGGGCCTTATTAATAAAAAAACTCTACTCGTACTAAGAAACTACTACGTATTAAGAAACTACTCTTAGACTAGTTAATCCAAGACTAGCCCCGTGTCAACTTAGCTTACTTCCTCATTACTCTTTATTTATTAATACTGAATTTATGTAATACTGGCTTAAAACTTGGAGTAAAATTAATCCTAGATTACTCTTTGTTTATAAATAACAGAGTTAAGGATTAGTCCCGCTCGTTTGTCCTAAAACTAATTGCACATTCTAACCATCTTATTGATAATCACTCACTAACTAAATCAGCTCTCTAAATCTCGCCCTGTCCTTTTCTAATAAACTAGTACTTCTAGTAAACAAAACAATGAGGCGGAAATACTTCTATCGAGCCGATAAAATTATTATATCACACTAATAAGAGCACAGTAACCCCACTTGGAGGACCTTAGCGCTATGCTCAGAGACCTCAGTACCGTCTCCCAACAGGTAGGTCTTAAAATGAACATGAGCAAGACAAATATCATGTCCAATGCTCATGTCGCACCTATGCCGGTAAATGTTGGGAACGATACCATTCAAGTTGTAGACCACTATGTCTATTTGGGTCAGACGATTCAACTAGGTAGGTCCAACTTCGACAAAGAGGCCAACCGACAAATCCAACTCGGATGGGCAGCGTTTGGGAAACTTCGTCATATCTTCTCGTCGCAGATACCGCAGAGCCTCAAGACGAAAGTCTACAATCAGTGCGTGTTGCCAGTGATGACATATGGCACTGAGACTTGATCGCTAACTATTGGCCTTATACACAAGCTCAAAGTCGCCCAACGGGCTATGGAGAGAGCTATGCTCGGAGTTTCGCTGCGTGATAAAATCCGAAATGAGGAAATCCGTAGAAGAACCAAGGTTACCGACATAGCTTTCAGAATTAGCAGGTTGAAGTGGCAGTGGGCCGGCCATATAGCTCGCAGAACCGACAACCGTTGGGGAACAAAGGTTCTCGACTGGCGACCACGAACCGGACGACGCAGTGTTGGAAGGCCCCCCACCCGATGGACCAACGACATTGTTAAGGTTGCGGGAAGTCGGTGGATGGAAAAGGCTCAAGACCGTTCGTCATAGAACTCTTTGGGGGAGGCCTATGTTCAGCAGTGGACTTCATCAGGCTGATGATGATGATGATGATGAATCCCAAAGACGTTTATCTGAATCCCGACCTCAAAAATAAAACAAATTCTACATGAAACTAGAGCTATTAATTACAAATAAAACCTGTGTTTATACAAAGTCAAAGTCAAATGGCATTTATTTCAATAAAATCACTAGGATCACTTTGAAACGTCTTAGAAACTAGGTGAAGCTACGCCTGTTCCTCGCGACCAAGCCACGTGTTACAAAACGCATAATTTTCTGGGCAAAAATGTATCTAGCGAAAACCTTTTATATGCGTCTTGACTCTTTATTGTAAATACACATTTAATGAAGCTTCCACTTAATTTATAATTTTGTGTTTCAGAGCAACCATTGCCCTCAACGGTGCTGTTTTCTGGGTTGGAGTTGAGTCTGCTCCCGTCAAAGTGTCCAACTAAAAGTTACCTATGTCTAAAATCTCCGTAGAAGTGTAGGATATTGGCGCCTTCTGTCTAATTAAGATAAGAATAACTATTTTTCTGACTGTAAATATTTTTGATGGCTATGTGATATTTCCAATTAAAATTGTATTATTATTTTTTTAATATAAAGTTTGGTTTTTTTTCGTTTTTTTCATAAATTTACCCCCTTATTCATAATAAGTAATCACTCACTAACTTTATTGGCTCGATAAGAGTATGTCCGTCTCTTTTGATTACTGTTAGAATAGGACTGGGTGAGCATTATCGAGCCGAAAAACTTAGTGAATGATTATGAATAAGAGGTTGAATTTATTAGTGTTTTTTTATTTAGAAATTAAATAACGGGTTAATTTTGTAAAATATTTTATTCATACGTAGCACCTAGAAACTTTCCCCGAGATCCATTTTACAAACTTTAACTCTTAGTTGTAAATCTATCCAAATCCAGTTAGGAATGCGGTATGAGTACATTCAAATTATAATGACTATGTGGTTTTCTATGAAGTATGAAAATTGGCATACGTAGATATTGAAGTGATTAATATGATCAATAATATTGTCAATAAACTAAATTACGGATGGGACGATAATCAGTTTTAAAGACTTAAAATTAGTTCCCGAAAACTGACGCTACTTCGATAAAAGATATGTGAGATATTCGAGTCAGTTTTTAATTTTAAGTCTTTGAAAATATGGCCTTAATTAAATCCAAAATTCAAATCCAATTCAATGAAGCAATTGCAAATGCACGGTTCTACTTTAATATATTTTGTAATACTTTTATGATCACTCTACTCTTTCAAGTCTCTGATTGCGCAAAGTTTGTGTCACTATCTAGAATACATCTGTTTAATATTATAAATGCGAAAGTTTCTCGGGAGGGATGCTAAACAGATTTGGATAAAACGTGGAATAGATACACGGTTTTTTTTATAAATGTACTGTAAGTCGGGTATGTTATTCCACATCGATGATAATAATAACATCAGGGGCAAAATGCAAAAATTCATTCCCTGACATTAACCTAACGTTGAGAGAATGAAATTTGGGAATTTGTAAGTACCTATCATTTTATTTTATTTTATAATCCCTCTTATTCCACACAGACACACACAATATTTAGGCCTGATGAATCAATTATCTTTATTACCTAGAATGTAACTTATTGGAAGTACATAAGAAAATCAGGCCGGTCCGTACTTAAATTATGTAAAAGTACCTACAATGCGTCAATCGAGACTTAAAATATTCATAGCCCATTTCTGTATGATTTTTTTGTCAGAACTATTCGCCGATCTCTTCAACATAAAATGCATCGACGAAAATAAGTAATTTATTTTTTGTGTTAGATGATCCTCGTTTTGGCAAGAATGTGCGGTCAGAGTTGAGAAAATTAGGCATCTAATATTCTCAACAACATTTTGTTCTAGTTTATAAAATAACCCTGTAAAGGCCTTTGCCCACTACAACGTTTCATACCATGATTTTCATATTAATATAAACAAAGAATATTTTTTGCAAATGCCGATACAGTAACGTTGATAGTATGATCCGTTGTAGTGGGTATAATCCTTTATTCATAATCAGTCACTAACTTTATAGGCTCGATAAATCTCGCCTTGTCCTTTTCTACAAGTAAAATAAAGAAGCGGACATACTTTTATCAAGCCGATAAAGTCAGTAAGTGAGGGAGTATAAGTGGTTTTTAGAGGAGAACCACGAACGTGATTAACTTCATACACACGTTTTTACATAAAATTAGACAACAATTCATATCTTCGACATCGATAACTACAAGAATAGGTTATTACTACGGAAGATTATAATACAAGAGTTAGGCTAGTGTTTACCAACACTTTAACCGGTCGTTCAACGATGGTTAGCCTTAGCAGTTCTTTTTTACAGAACCCAAAGTTTTAATTTTGAGAAGCAGTGTTGGTAAGACCTATCGCACTACTGACTTTTACCAGTCCGAAGAAAATAGCACATGACACAATTTGTACTTCAAAAAACGTCCCGCACTCATACAAAAATTGGACCGAGGAGACCAGACTATTCGATCCGCCAATTGTCGGCGGTTTGTCGTAGAAAAATATAGAACGTAACGCAGGTGTAAGAAAGAGTGCGTTGAGTCGGGCGTAATAAAATTCGGCACGACTTTCACCGACTACAATCTGCCGTAGTCTGGCACAACCGTGACCGATTTTCGATCGGTTGGCTTCGTTTAGCTTAAAACAAGTCTTTTTTTTCAATCAATTAAAATCAATCTGTGTTACTTTTATTGAGGTGTGACGTGTGTGACACAACAGATGTAATTTGCCGAAAAATAACTTAAATGATTACTTAATCACTTTTTAAACAAAGAGTACAGATTAAAATAAGATTATTCCACTTTCTGCAAATACAATACATAAAGCCTTGATTCATATTCTTAGTAGTGATGATTCTGTTGTTGCATTATCCTATACTATATAATATACCTATACTCTTTCTGTTTACATCGAAACGACAAAGATGGCTATGGTTTAGGGAAATGCAACAACAGAATATTCACCACATATAAATAGATAAAAACATCGATCGATCGAAAAGTTAAATCAGACAGCGTTCATAAAATACCTACTAGAAATTAGTTTACCTACTCAATTTTTAATCGAACTTTTGTAATTTTACTGCATAGGTAGTTACTTTTTATAGTTTACTATCAGCTGAATCACCTACGTTCATAAATTCGTAATGCATAAAAATGCGCAAGAGATGTTACTTTAACTATTTTAACATAAATGGAAGACTATTAAAAAAACTTTCGAATGTCAGAGTATTTTGTTCATCTGTAATTATAATTAGTGATGTTTTCCTTAAACGTTGAATGTCGATTTAATGCATACTAGCTTACGTCCGAAGCTTCGCTAGGTAAAAAGTAGCATATAAGCTACTTTTTATCTAGGTAACACGCGAGCGAAGCCTCAAAGCGAAAGAAGAGTCCGAATTTCCTATCCAAATTTCATCGAAATCGGCTGAGCCGTTACGGCGTGGTTGAACCACAAACATCCTCACAAACTTTCGCATTTATAATATTAGTAGGATAGGTACTTTCATTCAAATTCAATAGAAATTTGTGTCTGTTTGTGGGAGAAATCCAGATTATTTAGGCCATGACAAAATTATTCTCGTGTTTTTTATCTGGATTTGGCCATAAATATTATTGGAACTGAGATTCGGAACCTACATTAAGGAAACAAAAAATAAATAGGTAGCCTACTGCATCTAAAAATAATGCATTTTTGTGATTTAAAGGTAGTGCAATAGTTTGATTGGTGGTCTAGCAGTTTCCTATGTATCAATACATTATTAGAAGAATACTTTTAACCATTTATGCTATCTAGTTGCTGTGTAACATTGGCAAGACAAGGTCATGTTTGTATTAAATGTTATCATTACAGACACAAGGCAATTTTGGTGATTATTTTCAGTATATTATGATGTTGTTGGTCAACACCTTGCTTTTTCCCTCACATAAATAATTTAAAATTATTTGGTAATATGCCTCTACAATCTACAACCAAATTAATATGTTTATAATACAGAAGAGATGGACAATAAATATTAAATAAATATAAATAGATTATGAGTAAAAGTATGTAGTTTCAAACTAAATCATTTGGTATAAATTAAATGCACTCAAATTTAAGGATCTTATAGCTAAATACAAAACATCACAGTTAATACTGAATAAGTAGTAAATAAATACATAATTATCAATTAACAGATAAGTGTGAAGGCTAACATTGGTTTTGTATGAAGTAGCTTTGCCTCTTAAGCTGTCTGTAAAGTGAGATGTACTTCCCTGCGGCCGACGTGCGGGGAACAACATATTGCTTGCAGAATAGCTTGGGGTCTTGAGCCTTCTCCGACAGCTCACCGCAGTCCAGAGCTCGGAGGAACGCTAGCACAAATGTGAAGCAGTTATGTCTATCTTCATTGTAGCGGCTTGCCTCCCAAAGTGGACTAGAGCTGACCTGAAATTATAAATGAATGTTACATTTTGTTCTTAGGAGTATACGAGTCTACTTTGAAATAGAAATTACAGAACCAGAAAAACAGGTACTGCTAGAAAGTTACCTTCAAAAGTATGCCATCCCATAACTCATTCCATAGCTCATCAAATTGCTCCAATAGGAGACACTGGTCCCATTCTGAGCTAGAATTGATATTATTCCATTTCTTAGTCCCCAAGTCAACTCCTCGGATGCCTTCTTCACTAAACTCAACAACGCAACCCTGTGAGTTAGTCACTCCTATGTGCAGGTCTTTGGAATTGTAATAATCACTGTAACAGAATAAGGGCAAACGTGAGCACAGTCACCTATTTTGATAAGGGAAAATGAGTCACATTGAACTCGTAAGCCATGAGTCAAGAGGAAATAACATTTAAACTTACTTGAGGAAGTCTCCATGAGTAGGTTTCATCACAATAGCCCGGGGGTGCTGTGACGCTTTCACAAAGGGATAAGGAACCCTGAAAACAAAATTGAGCGCTTAGTAACACAACCTCACTGGGCACAGAAAAACGATAACTTCAATTAATTACATTTATATTTACCTGAATGGCAAGAGATTGTAGTCATATCTATCAAGGTTTTGTTCACAAACAGGACACTTTTCAGGTATTATAGTACAGAATACTTTGTGCTCACAATGGTGGAAACAAAGGATTCCCGGATCCATTTTTACACCAGGATAATCGCAGTTTATTCAATTAAACCTATCTAATTGACACTTCCGTTGTTACCGCTGATATTCTAAGAAGCCTTGAGCAAAGTAAGTCTTCGGGTAGTAGCGGATTTAACTCATTGACGAAGCAAAAGCGATAAACCACTAGAAATCTAACTATATACACACACGCCTGGCTTCTTTTCTTTGACATACACACATACACACAAGCTCATACACCTTTGGAAACCGCACTATAAGTACTAAGTACGTTCGAATACCTATCCTAGCAGATTGCCTGGCAAAAAGTATAGATATGACGCACTGCGCTTTTTTTGCATTTAACCAAGAGGTTAAAGATCCAAAAAATTCTCGTACATAAATACATTAAAACCCATATTTACAACCATATACTTGGACTTTTATTTTTTCTGTGGCACAACAAATAATGCGAAATTATATAAAAATACTTATTATTGTAATGAATCTCAATGGCAATAAATTATTTTTCTATTTTTGTAAGTTCGTCGCATTATATCTTCAATCCCATTTAGCAAGTTACCGAACGTCCCTTGTCATGATTGGCTCAACTACAGCTGTGAACAGATGACTCTACATACTGGACGCCATTGGTCGTTACTTTCTTAACTAGATTTTCATTGGATATTGCTGATGACGTCATTATCAGAACTATAGCGGGAAAGTTCAAAAAAATTAAAAGATAATTTGCCCTGCTAACTGGAATCTTGTTTGTTGCTGTTAGTTTAGTTAGGAGGAGTATCAATGGCATCAAATAATAAATACAGAAAATATTCTTGGTAACTAACGGGTTGAGCAACGTAATAATTTAATTTTATATTACAATCTTACAGTGGACAAGAAATTACTGTACCTACTTAGATAGTTAGGTAGATTTTTATTAGATATCAACATAACTGAATAATTTTAATGGCCATTTAAGTAAAATAACGACCAACAGTCACATACATAGTCCATCCATATCCCACACCCAGATTCCCTGTGCCGTTGTTATCAGAAACTACGAGTAACTACCATGGTACCACAACCCGGACCCGGAACAAATATTTGCAGATCATGCGAACATTTGTTCCGCAGCGGGAATCGAACCCGTCTCAGACGGGCACTCGCCCGCTGCGCCACCGAGGAGGTTGATTGAAGATAACGCACCGGGTAGTAAAAATAAATTCTTAATATAATTGTTGCTCTACTTTACGAGCGGATATCTAATTTATTCAAAGGTAGGTGGTATGTTGATACATAATGTAGGCGCTTGACGATCAGATGGATGGTGTTGGAATTTTATCAATAATTTGTGAGGCGTAAAGGCAACGCATTGTGTGTTTATGTTGCCATAGTTACGGCCTGTGGCGGTAAACCACACCTATTCAGACCCAGTTTTATGTCCCAGTGAGTGACGAATGCTGACTAGAAGTTGCTACGTTCTTGTGAACACTCACAGCCCGTGTGCTGAAATTGTGGATTTTACATTCATTTATGTGATAGTTCACCATACCAGCTAGTGATGGCCAATTGATTCGTCTGTCAATAAGATGTTCATGATACAAGTTACTAAGTCAAAGTTTGATTGATAGGTAAGTTGAATGAGTTGTTAAAATAATCAGATGCCATGTTGTTAAGCAGGTGAAGTATATTTTACATTTATCGCACAGCCGCAAATTCTTCCGCGTGTATGTTCCTACCTTGATCTTGTCACTGCTAAGGTACACTTGAGATCTTGATTTTCCAACCCCGTGATAATGTGAGTAGGTACGGTAGTCTCATTTTGACCTTAAGGTCCCCAAATATTTTGACACTCATGAAGTTCTTGAGTGTCAAAGGATTCGGGGACCTCAAGTGTGTCAGCGTGTCACTGTCTTTTACTGTGCTGAAATACACTTTAATTGGACGAAACCGTAAAACGCTATATTTATTGGCAATCAAAGTAACTCTGTACCTTTTTTCAGGAGCATTTCAATAAATGCTGAACCACGTACTCTTTAATTCCATTTGATGAATCCACATGTAATTACAAGGGTCTATAGGTACTGCACTAAGAGTTTCGGATATAAAGAGCATTTTTGTATTTCACAAACTTCCATTTTGGAACGCTTTGAATGCGAATTTTCATAGTTCCTTTCTTAAAACGCCCGCTAAGGCAAAAATACCTTCTAAATTTCAAGCCCCACGATCAGCGGTTTAGGCTTTGTGTTGGCTATAATTATTATGACGTCATACTACCTTCGAACAAATACTTACCTATCTCTTAAATATGTAGGTATAAGTAGTTTCAGACTTCAACATACTGGCCCTTCTTGATGTATGTTGATTAATTTACATAATAGGAACATTGGTTTTGAAGTACTTACATTAAGCATTTATTTTTATAGTGATAAACCACACTAACTTAACTAACTTACGGCGCTTTAAGCCGATTGAAAGTCCCAAAGATTTTCGCATTTTTTACGAGTGGCTCCGTAGCTTAATTGGTTAGAGCATCCCCATTTCTAGGGGAAGGTTGCGAGTCAAATCATAAAATCAAATGAGTCGAAATTATAAAAGATATTAGATATAAATAGTTACACAAAGCGGTTGAACATCTAATCCTTGCAAAGATCACTCTATTGAGTAGGTGCCCACTTAGAGCCAGGAGTGTAGTTATAAGGTGAGGAAAGTATTAGAGTCAGAATATTTAGTGCTTAGGTTACATAGGATTAAAAAAAAAGATGCATAATTATGTTTAATGTAACAATCTCCTGATGTTTTTAGAAAGACCAATGATGAATAAATGACGAGGATGAAAAGAAACATAATGCATGTCAAGAGAAGCATGGTAGCTTTCCAAGTAGCGTGGGGACTGCTCGCCGTCTTCAGAGTGGTTTCCGCTGGGGTGTCATGCCTGAGTAACCCGTGCTTCCATGGCATTTGCATCGATGATATTAATAGGTGAGTGACCGAGACCTACTGCTTATTCTACTGATGTTCTAAAGATCATATTGTTGTCTAACTAAATTATTAATGGCAAGGTCAGGTAATTTTTCCAGGGGCCTTGATTTGGAAAGGACGTTATTTTATGTCCCTAACCTATACTTACAAAGAATTTCACGATAATTGCCGAGCGAACGTAAAAAAATCTGTACAAATATTGCAACAAAACTTTGCGTAATATTTTTTAGCTTTGTGTCAAATAATTCTGAATTAGTAGGTAACAGACAGAGACATTTCGAGTAAAATATAAATAGTATATAATAGTAAAATACAGACTCAGGCTCGTATTCAGAGACACGACTCAAGCATAGATTTAATCACAGATCAGCTGAACTCTATTTAAGTATTGAATCTCTTCTCAAACATAGCTTTTATTCAAGAACGGTATTTAAATTACTCTCAGCTGAATCGAGTCTCAAATCTGTACTCAAATGTTCTCGTTTACATTTCGATTTATTTATAATTTTATATCCGTTTTACGTAGAAATTCAAACAGCCAGGGTGGAAATAGAATATCACAATAAAGTGAAGTATAAATATGCATCAAAGTACGTGTAACGGAACGTAAATGTCATTTGATTAATGTCAAATCAAATCTAAACTCAAGCACCGATTTCGTCTGATTGACGTTTCAGAATAAGCATTTACTCAGGCGAACTGCGATCATTGAATCTATACTTAAATACTGTTCAAGAATTTGAATTTCGCCTCAAATCGAGATTTAAGTACAGATCAATGCTTGAGTCTTGTCTCTGAATATGAGCCTCAGACTTAAAAAAATATCAGAGGCTCGAGTCCGCTATTTTCGTGAGGATATCAACGTGAGACGATGAACAGGTTGACGGTTTTTGTAGTAGCACTTTTCGGTACACCATACAGAAACTTTTCGCGTCTCCCGGTGACAAATGAGTAAATCACGAACTTTACGGACTCGGGCCTCTCTGAATGAGTTACGTTTTTATCCAAAACTAATTATAATCTAGAGCGACTCACTTCTTTAACGAAACCTTATTTCATTGCACGAACGAAGCACCCTACCATCTAAAGCGTCGCGTGACTATACCAATCTCTCAGTTTATGGGGTCACCGACAGTATGGAAGTGGTGCCGACTCCACAGGTTAAGTTTCGATGTTTTAGGGGGATTCCACTAAGCTCCGATGAATTCTTTTAATATTTTTACGATGTTTTGATATGAAGATACCGAAACACGTATTACATGGATTAGCTTGACGATGTTTTTTACCGCTACAAGTTCAGATGCTTCCGAAACAATTTAATTTCAGTTAAATATTAAATTGATTGGCGGTGGTGGCCCCGGCTAAAGAATAGGCCCCTCAATTACCACCCGTGGATGTCGTAAGAGGCGACTAAGGGAAAAAATACGTAATTACGTAGTGACCGAGGACCAGACTGTTTATTTCCCACATTGGAAATAGGTCTGAAACGTATCCTACAGAAGCATCTAGTATGTAGAATGAAAAATAAGGCGCTGCAGCAGTTTCCCAAACGTACCTGGGTAAAAACTTGAGAGTTGACGCTGTTCTGAAGAAAATTATACGGTTACAGTACATACGCGTGCTACTGCGTGGATGGTTACACGGGCGTGCAATGCCAGACGAACTGGGATGAGTGCTGGTCGTCTCCTTGCCAGAATGGAGGCTTCTGTCTCGACGGCATCGCTTCTTACAACTGTTCTTGCCCTGAGGGATTCATCGGTACGTTCCACTGATGAGGATTGATAACCTGAATTTGTGTTTTGCTCTACTTTTTAGTGAGTAAGCCTAGATTTTGAATAAGTACCTACATAATTGCTGTAACTTTCTTCGCTTTGTTTATTCAGGTCTCGGAGTACGTTGATCGATTTTGTTTTCATAAATCCATTAGTAATGCCTTATTACATCTATTCTAGGTGATTTATAATGCGTTAGGTGGATCTTATCCGGGATTCTAACTCCTTCAGACCTTAAATTTATTTGGTGACCATCTACGGCGTAGTAGGCGTAGAGGGTCTACGAAAATATAGACCCAAGAACTTAGTTTTGATTACACAAAAAGCCCTCCTAACCTAAGCCTATGAAAAGTATACCCTCTACGTCGTAGAGGCAGCCGGCTCTTAGCAAGTCTATGAGATTTTCGTAGACCGAAAATTACTTTGCAGTTTCAGGAGTGACTTATTTTTATCAGTCTCATTTATCTAAATAGTAGAAGATTGACCGAAAGATATCTAACTGCCCTTCACAGGAGATAATTGTGAGACAAACTACAACGAGTGCGAATCCAACCCTTGCCTCAACAACGGAACTTGCATCGATATGACCAATGGCTACGTCTGTTCCTGCATACCAGGATTCTCTGGAGAACACTGCGAGGTTGATATCGCGGTGTGCAATAGTACCGAAGAAGTGAGGTGCTATAACGGAGGACAGTGCATTGAGGGGCCTGGGTTCAAGTTCTACTGCAGGTGCCTGCCAGGTATGATATTTAACCACCTTATTTTTAGGATTGGAAATCTGATGAAGAAACAGGAAGCTTTATAAAATATCAAATAGGAAATTAAAAGACCGTTTGGAACCCAAGCTAACCTCATCGGCCCGGTATACACCCTGCCGTTCAACGAACGAGGCTCTCCGCACTAGACCAGCGTGGGTAATAAGTTCGATCCCCCTATGTGCAGCAGTGGACTTCTACAAGATTATGATGATGACGAATTGAGTTATGCATACGGCAGCTGCTCACAGAAATATGTTAAAAGACACCCCCAGTTGACCGTTTGATGTCTCAGTGTCTCAAAATTCATTCAAGGCTGAATGCAAACAACGCATAGCGTCTTACAGGCAATTCACACTCTTGGGTGGCAACGTCCCTTGTTCCGATACAAGTAAACACTGTTGGTTAAGGCACGCGGTTTTGTGATTTCAACCTTATCTCAAAGTAATTATGGCTGAGTTTCAATTGTTTAGCGAATTAGTCGCTTTACCGCCACTCCATCCTGAGCCGAACTCGACACTGCACGATCCATTACTTCTTTGATGACATTATCATAGAGACATACTGTTCGCACATCTCGTCTCTCAACGTTTCTCATTGATCTAAGATCATGTTTTTGCAGGATGGGCCGGTCCAAAATGCGATGATCAAATAGACGAATGCGAATCCAATCCGTGTCAGAATGGCGGTGTTTGTATCGACGTCCATGCTGACTACATGTGCGCCTGCACTTTTGGTAAAATACCCATAGACTTGATTATCTTCTATTCTCTTCTTTTCATCTATTTTTATCGTTCTTCCTCTTTCACTATCTGACATGTTTAAATTGATGATTTTATTTTATCCTCTACTGTACACTGAAACACGCTTAATCTCACTGTACAAAATATAAACACTGCACTTCTGTAAATTAATAATAACATGTATTTTCAAGCAGGATCAAGGAAGGTTTTTCAGATGCCGCGATGTACAATATTCATAAAAATAATAATTCCATTTGTTTTATCGACTGTAATTCAATGATACTCGCCACTCATTATAATAAAAATATTAAATAATTCAATTTTATTTCACCAGTCAATATACCTATAAGAATGGTTTTTATAGAAAGTGTCAAAAGGTCATTTTCAGGAATACTAGGATGAGTTCACCTCTACGCGATTCTAATGCTGTGGGACCAAAAATAACCATTGTAAACAAATTACATTTAATGAATTTACAGGGTTCACCGGCAAAAGTTGCGAGGTCCAAATAGAGTTTTGTGATGAAAATGCTTGCAGCAACAACGCTCTTTGCGTGGTAGAGGACGGAGTGAGGGTATGCTACTGCGTGCCTGACTTCCACGGCGAGAGATGCGAGCTTCAGTACGACGAGTGCTTATTGGGCCCCAGGTATTTTATCAATAAGATCAGGATTAATAGGTAAGTTGTGAGGTTCAGAAATTATTGTTTTTTTTATTAAGCAGTAAATTTTGTTCATTTACAATGGTTCATGTCATTCAGAGTATCATCAGCCTGTAGAAGTCCACTGCTCGACATAGGCCTCCCCCAAAAATTACGATGCCGAGCAGTCTTGAGCCTTTTCCATCCACCGACATCTCGTAACTTTATCAATGTCGTCGTTCCGGGGCCTTCTAACAATGCGCCGCCCGGTTCATTACCACCATCCCATAACCTTTATTCCCAAACGGTTCTCGATTTTGCGAGCTAATTGCCTGCCCACATCCAACTCACCCATTTGATTCAAGGTGTACTTGAGTTTAGTAAGAAACTTTGACGAGTTAAAAAAATAGTATACTTTTCAACTCACAGATGTATGAACGGAGGCACTTGCATCGACGGCGTAGACAACTTCACATGCTCCTGCCCTCCACAACTAACTGGGCCTCTATGCGACTGTCTCATAATAGACGATGGAACTTACGACTGCGAATTCATCGCCCCAACACCATGGCCCACTCAATCTGTACTCATTACCACGCTGTTTGAAAATACTACTTCAGATGTTATAACAAGCACTTTTATTGAGAACGATACAATAGCAAGATCATCAGTTACTGATGAAAAAACTACTACTAATGGAGATGGAAGAACAACAGAATCAACAACTGGAAATATAATTACCGAAGGCAACACAGAAGTTGCTACAGAGAAAGTAGTAACTGAAGATTTCATTACAGTCACGATAGATTCAGATAACTCGCAGAAAGAAACTACAACTGAATCGACTACTATAACTAGCCCTGCCACTGTAACCGAATTTGATATCACTATAGAAACCACTACACTGAAAGAAGATTCAAAACATGGAACTAAAACTACTGAAGAATCTATAACAGCTATAGACACAACAGTAAACGAAGTCATAACAGAGGTTACATCTACACCAAGCGGTGATTCTACCGACAAAATGTTCACAGACACGCCTACGGAGCATCCTACAGATTTAGTGACCACTCCGACTTATTCAACAACAGAAGTAATAGAAGCGTCTACTGGAACAGAAACTGTGACGCATAGTACGACAGTGCAGTCTGAATGTACTGATTCTATCTGCAACAATCATGGAACTTGTGTCACTTCTCCGCTTGGTATTCGGGTAAGTAGTAAGAGACCAATCACACTAAAGATTTGATATCAACTCGCTATTTATTTTACAGGCCAGTTACATTGTACTTCTATCCACTAACTGTAGGTACATTGATTGTTGTATTGCGCACGATTTCAGCTCGTTAACTCGAGGGCAATAGCTGAAAATAATATTATTTTATTTTGTTACTATTACCTACCGTGTGCATGAACCCCTGCATGAACGTGTGTGCTGGATTATCAAATAAACGTAGTATCTATTTATCTAGTTCCGTAGCTAGATCAACTGACTTAATCTCGTGTTTTAAAAAGAGAACTTCAGTTGTATTCAGTGCGTCAAAGCAGTCTTTCATCAAATAAACAAATATAGAGCACTAAAACTAAACGGGTATATTTTTCTTGTACGCAGTGTCACTGTGCCTTCAACTACGGAGGCAGATTCTGCGAAGAGAAGATCACGATATCCTCAGCAGCTTTCGGTGGAAACTCATTCATAGCCCACAAGCTAAAGAACACCACATCTATAGATATCGCTTTCAATGCAAAGACCCTTCTATCAGATGGGCAGATAATGCACGTGGATATAGCGACTGGGGTTTATATGCAGCTATATATGAATTCAGGGTTATTACGGTTTAAGTTCTCGTGTGGATATCAGACTATGCTCTTGAGTGAGTTGAAAACTTTTGTCAATAAAGGGTATCCGATGCAGGTCGAAACTAGGTAAGAAGCATTGGTGTGAACACTTTTGTTATTTCTTAGATTGCTAGAGTTCGCTTAGATTGTATCCGGCTCGAAGGAACAATGCCGTATAAATAATATACCGTCTTCTTTTAAATAATGTTTTGATTTTGTAGGCTTGACTTGTACCCAAACGAACACCATTGTAATGCGACTCTTCGTCTTAACGACACGGTAGCCATGAGTGGTGGACAAATCGCCAACATCAGTGCTTTAGACCAAAACACAACACTTTACTTGGGAAATTCTCCGGATTTGAAGGATATAGAGATCAAACCATTTATTGGATGCATCAAAAATTTAATGGTAAGATTTTTTGGACTTGGATAGAAAAATTGTTTAATAATTGTTGTATCATATTGATTCTGGATCAAACTCCCAGTTTCCGCTAATCCTTAGAGAGTTGATCTCATTGTCAGTATGAAATCAAGAACTATTTCTTATATTTGCAATAACTTTTCTCCAGGTGAATGGTCAAAAGCTTGAAGTTTTCGGTGACGCGGTCGAAGCTACAGAAGTGGCAGAATGCTTATCTCTAGCTTGTCTATCTGGTCCTTGCCTCAACGGAGGAACGTGCACTGATCGGGAAGGAAACTACACGTGCTCTTGTGCAAACGGGTAAAACTTTGTACCTAGCTACATTTTAAGATACCTGGTTTTTTGAGCGTTGAAGTATGAGAGTTGAGAAAATATCGTACCAGCAATTGTGGACAATATTTTGAAAACTTGCTTGTCGTGTCACTGGCTCCTTCTTGGTCATTTTGCATGGTCAGTATCCAGGTTGAGGTATGATGGCCCTGAATAGGGCCAAAGGACGTTGGTAAAATAATCAGTGCGGTGAAAGGACTATAGACGCCTATAAAGTTACTGAGTGATTATGTATAAGAGGGAAAGCCGTTCTCAGTTGCTGATGCTCTTGTAGCGACACAACGCACACATTGATCACGTCGGGGTCACCACTTTTATGATATTATGTTAGTGCCTTAGCTTCAACGTTAAGCACGTTCAAATCTTGAGGTGACCGCTGAGACGTTCCAATAACCGAACCCTTCTTTATTTCACTGTTGATTTAACCTATAGGTAGCAGTTTTTAAGTCACGAAGCCTGCTGGGCGGACTATCAGCTCCATGAACATCAAGATTAGCCAATAGCTTTGATGTATTTACGTTTTCTAGCTGGACAGGCGCGCACTGCAACCATTCCGTGTGTGATCACAACCCGTGCCAGTCGGGAGGAAGCTGTGTGCGGCATCCCGGCAGCGGCTTTCTGTGCCTCTGTCCGTACGGGAGACACGGCATATTTTGTGAATACAGTAAGTAAAGATGGTGATTTCACGTGTTTTCGCTGGATACGCGCCCATTCAACTATTCATGGTGCGCACCCTACTGTGTAGACTGTGTTACTCAGAAACTTGATTTTAGCCCACAGGCCACTATGACCAAAAGAAAGGTAATAATAATATTACGATCAGATAATAGCATCTGAAAATGCTAAAAACAAACACTACTTACTATTACTAAAATTTCTACTATATTATCTTACCTTATTTTTACGATCTTGAATGCAGCAAAATGTTTTTTTTCTATTTATAACAGGACATTGAAATTTGGAACTCACTCAAGATCGCTATCATGTCTAAGGGCGGTTTATAAATACCAGCCTAAGATTTCGAGCGCGTTGAAGTCTTTTCTATGAAACTGTTGCAAATTACTTTTAACTCGGATACAATAAGCTATTGTAGAAATTGGAAGACTCTGTTGAAATTGTCCTTGTATCAACTTTTCAAATATTCTATGCCGTTTTCAGATGTAGAAATCACACGTCCATCCCTATCTCCGATCAGCACAGGTATCTCATCCTATCTCCTGTACCCGCTATCGCCTGCTGCCATCAACTCTGACCGTTTCGACCTCCGACTCCGCTTCCAGACGGCGGATATGGATCAGATAGCCCTACTGGCGTTAGCGGGGCAGAATGGAAGACATGATGCGAGGAGTCAACATATGGCGCTCACTTTTGTGAAGGGGTATATTATGTTAACTTGGAATATGGGCAGTGGTGAGTCTTTGTTTTATACTCAGGATCATTTGTCTAGCATGAAATGGTATTAGTCGTCAGATCAAACAGTTAACAACGTTCTACACGGTCAGCCTATAGATAGGGACTAGCGGCATTTTAACCGAGTACTTCTGTGCTTTGCCTTAGAACCTTGTGACAAACTTTTTAATGGTGATGCGCAGTTTCTTTCTTGAATAAAATCCATTGTGACCTATCACTAAATATACCTACCCTCGGTATCGAGGGTGCAGTCTGAGAGGTTTTTCAGTGACGTAGTCTTGACCTCACACTAAGATTCCATGGACCATGGACTGATGAGTACTGTGCAATGAATTCTTTCCTCCCAGGTCCCCGCCGCATTTTCACCTCACGCGCATTGAGCGCGCGTAGGGGCGGTCATTCCGTGAGGGTGTGGCGACGGGGACGAACCGCTGGTCTGAATGTGGATGGACGTCACAATGTCACCGGCAACGCGCCTGCTGTAGGCAATGACGCTAAGATGAATCTCATGCCTTACCTTTATATTGGTAAGTTTAAAAGCTATCTAAACGTTTCATCTGTAGCTCTGAAGTATTTTAGCATACCAGAAGTATTTTTACGGGGTGTGTTTGTGTATCTATATATCTATAACTGCCAAATACAGGTTTTTGTTTTCTAGGAGGTCATCCTTCAGAGAGTTTCCGCGATCTTCCCCACGACTTGCCGCTTCACAGTGGCTGGAGAGGGTGTATCTGGGAAGTGGGTGGCCAGAGTGTGGGGGGTGGACGAGCCGTAGGGGGAAGGGGAGTGGGGCAATGTGGGGTACAGCAATGCACCGCTAGGTCCTGTAAAGCGCCGCGTGGTGTCTGTATCCACTCGCCTGCTACCTATGGGTGAGTACTTACTTCCGGGGATGCCCTTAATTAACACCTTGTGAGTGTGAAAAGGCGAAAGAAAGCATTTTAAGGAGCCAGTTCGTTGTATTTAAAAAGATTCGCTGGTTCTATCTAAGACTCATGTCGGTCTCTTCATTTGAGTGGAAAATTCAACTGACCCGACTGGGACCTCTAATTAGATTAGATGGACTATGTCCAGCAGTGGATTTCTACAGGCTGATTATGATGATGCCTGGAAATTGAGGAAGTGGGAGTCTGAAAGTAGGCACCTTCTCTTAGTAATTCTGCTGCGCTCTATATATAACCTCGTTCCACTCTTTAAATCATAACGAACTATTCTAACTTTAATTTAATTGGGGATGTACATACCTGCACTGACTTCCCGCTGTGGGATGTTTTGTGCATTGTCCCTCTGTGCTAACGATACCCCGCCCAGCTCTTTATAAAGCGAAGCAGGACTTTTGGTCGTTGGTAACATTTTCTCAGTATTCCTGTATGCGGTGGTGTCTAGGAGCCGCTATAACGAACTATTGTTTTCAGATGCATCTGCACCGATGGATGGTTCGGGCCGACTTGCTCGCACGCACACAACCCGTGCGACCGCGGCGTTTCAAGGTGTAACGGGCAGTGCGTCATCGCCGCTGATTCCGACGCCCAGTGCGACTGCCCCTATGGGAAGACTGGCGTCAATTGTGATAAAGGTCAGATGAAGGAACTTAGGAAGAACATATGATTCCACGGATGATTATTACTCTCAGCTGATTAGATAAATGATTTTTTTACAGATTTGCCGCCCACTGATGTGCTATTCACCGGAACTCGTTCTTACATTCAACTCCATTCCCGCTCTGTGTCGAGCGTGAGCTTATCGCTGGAAGCTGAAATAAAGCCCACTAAGGAACGGGGCCTCGTCATATTCGTGGATACTCCTCATTTCTACACCGCTTTGTCTATGCAAGGAGGATTGCTGGAGTACCGATGGACAGGTAAGAAAAAGTGTAGAGTTTTAAACCAATGATTCCTTGGTGTAGCTAGTGACTCCGACTCTATGTTTGAGGGTTTGGATCCCGGAGAGCTTGGAATTTGCCACTTAAATGAAGAGAACCACATGTTTTAGAACCAGAGAAGTTATTTCCTCATCAGCCTAATCAAGTCCACTGCTGAAGATAGGCCTCCCCATAGATTACCAGAAACAATCATTTGGGGAGATTTACCCATACTCTTCACGCTGGGCATACGGGTTGGCGAGCGCAGATAAAGCTATTGTTGTTCATTGGGAACGCTGCTGCCCATCCCAAAGCTTTTTTCTCCTACTATATCCACGAGTCTAATAGTGGGGCCTATTCTTCAGCCGGGGGGCCATCACGGTCACACTACGAAAACAGCTTTTGCGATGTGCACTGGGTTCATATAACGCTTTCTTACATCACAATATATTTTTCATTGCTTTAATGTATTCTTTAGTCCCCGAATCGTCAAGATCCATCCAATGCAGTGCAATTCCGGGTTTTCAGATCGTCTTTCAGGTGTGACGTCACTGGTCCGTAGTGGGGTAGTGCTGTCAATGTCGCAATGGCACAGCGTGAAGGCGGGCCGGTACGGCAGCCGGCTGTATGTGTGGGTGGACTCGGCCCTCAGCACTGAAGCCATGTTAGCCCACGCATACCCTCACACTAGCAGCAACGCTACCATACTCCTGGGTGAGTGTATGAACATGACGTCACTGTGATATTCGAGATTACAGACACAAGATAGATTTTCTATTATGCTTCATCAGAATCTTGTGCACGAAAGCAACCTCTAAGCGGCGCATTTTGATCCTTTCACTACACTGATTCTTTCACTGATTATGGAATTGGAGAACCGACCGCCCCGTTAAGACGGAAAGGTTCCAGAGTAGAGACCACGCACCGGAAGCCCAGCGTGGGGTGGCCCCCACAAGATGTAAAAACGACCTAATAAGGAGCTAAGGAGGATACCTCAATCGGTTCACTGACCTAATACAGGATGACCAAGAAAAAATCAGTGACACGAAAAGCAAGCAAGCTTTTAGCAGACAAGAGGTTAATCGACTGATTCTCATCTATTATCTTCTAGAACCCTATTTTTCCGACACCTTTGGTAGGTATCTGGTCAGTCTTAAATTGTTTGTTCGTTATTTCAAGGAGGTGCAAGAGACTTGTCAACGCTTCCCTTTGACGCGATGTCGGGACCTCCTGAATCGTTCACAGGCTGCATCAGGAACCTTCATGTCAACAATATCCTCATTGTTTTGGAGCAGCATAATATCAAAGGTGCTAAACTTCGATCCTAAAATATAAGTCGTGTTGGCCTAGTAGGAGGTTCCCCGACTTTCGATCCGAAAGTCGTGGGTTCGAGAAGCACCAATGATTTTTCTATTCGAAAATTTTAAGTGCGTACGTATAGGGAAACATCATCGTGAGAAAAATCAGTGGGTATTCATAAAGCGGCGATGTGCTTGCAACCTTTCACGTATGGAATACTTACTACTGCAAATGTGGGCATGAGCCAATATTCCGACATGCCTCTGACTAACACCCCTAGGACATCTTCAAGGATCTGATCGCCTGGAGATCTCTCAGATGTCTACCATTCTTGGTGATAAGTAGTGAGCCTTTTTTTTTTATTTAATTATTTATTTATTATTCATTTCCACAGAGGGTCAAAACGTTGATGACTGCGACGGAACAGCGTGCGGAGGCGAGACCTGCGGAGGGGGTACTTGCACCATCGAGGGGGGCAGAGCCAGGTGCTCCTGTACCACAGGGGCAGTGGGGGCAGGGGTAACGGGGGCTGGGGGCAGGTGCCGGCGCCACGCTACATGCTCTCCTGCGCTCTGCTGGCCCCCTCGGGGACAATGCAGAGAGGGGAACTGTGTTTGTGCTACTGGATATGCCGGACCTAATTGTGAACAAAGTAAGTTTGGGTTGGGTGCCACTTCTGGACATAGGCTCCCCAAAGTATTTTTGTCATGCAAGACTTGGGCGATCATAAGGATCTGAGATGGCAGGGGTTTCCTTTCTGCCATTGCTCCCGACCTTATCATCGAACCCACCGCTGTCGATAATCGTATTTTTCTTACAGATATTAACATAACCATCCCGCAGTTCGAAGGCAACTCGCTCATATCTCTCTCAAGGCGGCGTGACGCCGAGCGGCTGGCGGGCGAGCAACGAACTACCACCGGCTTTCCGTCCTACATCGCACTCAACTTTACCACTGCTATGCAAGACGCACTGCTGCTTTGGGCTGATTTGGTAACTATTTATCATCATCAGCATACTTCTCTCAAAGCAGAGCCACCACCGTTTTTCCGTCCTACGCAGCTATGCATAGCACTCAACCATTACCATCACAACATTACCATAATACACTTTGTAACGCGGCGAATATCTGAGTGAGATTTGAGAAGCGAAATATCATAATAAATCAACATGTTGAACAGATTGCTGAGCATAGCTTCCCCCATAGATTTCCAGAGCGAATTCCTATCATGTGGGGGTTTTGCCCATCTCAACACGTTGGCCATGCGTTTTGGCGTGCGCAGTTAGAGCTATCTTTGTGAAAATAAGGGACTCTGCTCCAGTCCCCTAGCTTTCTTCCCTTAGTCGCCTCTTGCGACATTCACTTGTAGGTATATTGAAGGACATTCACGTGTAGCCTATTCTTCAGCCGGGGCCACCAAGGGGCCACCATTTTCATTATCATTTTCAGTGTCATAATATATTCAGTATCTACTATCTATGTTGTTCTCAGGACGCTGACTACATCGGCTTGGGCTTGGAAAACGGACTACTACGCCTTGTTTGGTCTTTCCACCGACACAATTCCATTCAGAAGCTATCGGGCCAATCAGTAAATGCTCCAGAATCTGCTAGGGTTTTATCGAGGCTTGTCCCGACCGCTGGCTTCATGGCTGATGGTGAATGGCACACTTTGGTGCTAAGGATGGAGAAGCATAATATTAGTCTGCTAGTTGATAAAGTGCTAGCTTACGTTGAAGAACCAGGCTTGCACATCGCATCAGATTATGATGATCTGAAATTATACATAGGTGGGTACTTTGAATTTTCAGTTTTTCCTAAGGTTGGCCACTACAAGGTGATCCATAACATGTATCCCGAAAGGGGATACATGTTATGGCAAAAAAAAACAATATTTTCAATAAAAAACCCCCAGATTTTATCACAATTGCTGTTTTTGGAATTTTTATCAATACGAAAAGTAAGAGAAGTTCGGCATCGGCAGAAGAAGAGATCTACCTAAAACAGCTGATTCATTGAGTTTGAACTGATTTCACCCAAAACAGCTGATTTTTGCATAGTTTTTTCAATGAAAAAGTATAACAAACGCCCTTATCCCTTTCGGGATAGCATACATATTATGAATTACCTTGTACCTATGTATGTTATTTTCAGGCGGCATAACTGAAAGTGAGACAGCTAAGAATATATTTCCACACAAATTCAAAGGCTGCATCGACCATATATCGACGAGGGAGAAGTCTTACCTAACCAATTACTCAGAGGTATACAGCGAAAATGTCAAGTCGTGCCAACTGTTTCCCCCTACCTAAGGTTATAAAGACTATTTGCAAGGTATGTTTCTGATCATATCAACAATCATAGTACAAAACATTCTCTAGTCTATTTTATAGGACCAATACTTTGCCATTAGTGTAGGTAGATTCATAAGTTTTGTAAGTTGTTAGTACTTTTGTAAGGTTTATTTTTAATCAAACAGTATTAAGTTTATTTTACTAAAATAGATTGTAATAGCAGGAATGTCTGTAGATTTGGTACTAGAAAGTAAATTAAACATCCAATATACACAAAATATAGTTTTATTGATATATTCATGTTTAATAAATTGTATACATAATAACATCATCAAATATTATATTATAAACATATACATTTCGTTATACGTACTTATTTCAAACACAAATACAATATGAGATGTTATCCCCGTTAAACATATCTCATTAATCTAAAACATTTAGTCAACACAGTGTAATATAATGAATTGGCATGCATGTTCAGTACCTAAACATGCCCCTTACAAGAAGCTCGTGAACATCAGATTATTTACATTTCAAAAGCAAGATGTACATTCACGAAGTCGTAGATTTCATTAGGCCTATTTACAAGTGGAATTAACTTGGAATGCTTGACTGTAGTACACAATTTAGCTCGCTTCAAGTGTTGTACAACAAGTAAAAACTTAGGAACATCGATTCCCTCATTGACATTTGACACTATATTAATCAGATACAATTTCTAAAAAATAAATATTATATTAAGCGATAAAGAATAATTAGATTGTTAATTGCACATCATTATTATAAAAATTTCGAAAAATTAAATAGTTTTAAATATAACACGGTAAGCTACGCTCACCTTTATGCCTTGCGGAAATAGGCACAAGTGAATTTTTCTTCTACCATAGACATCTTAGTAACATTGAAGGAAATAACACATATAAATTACCCTAGGAATGTTTATGACAATGATAATAAAATATATATATAAAGAAATGAATAAGCTAATCACAGGAGTAAATATCATATATTTACGAAATAGTTTATGCATGTTAGTGCGTCAGGTCACGTAATTTCATCCGCAATACGTGTACCTACTAACATCTAGTGATACTGACGACGGAAACAAGCAGATGTCTTCTGCAGAAGGCCTACGTAAATATGACATTATTCATTACAATTATGCATGTATGACATTAATAAGTTCCACGAAACAACATTAAATCGTATGTAGGTATAATTGATACTAAGAAACATCGATATTTTAATGTATATAATACCCCGTACACACATTAGTCTAATAATAATATTGGATAAAGAAAAATTAAATTCATTTTCACTTATCTACAACGAAATTCGTTTAAAATTATATTTATAGAAACCGGATAACAATTTAGCAACAAACATCAAAAATGGGAGCCATATTCTACTTTGAAAGAATACATTAAAAGGAATTTCACAATTCTTTACCTTTATACCGGGTGGTAACAATCTCGAAAATTCGTAATCTCTAATTTACAAACAAATTACTCTAATGCTATATAATGTCATCAATAAAAGTCATGTTCTATGTATGTATGTATGATAACAAGTTATTGTAATGCATTACCGACAATACAATATGTATAAAAAGACGCATCGTTATATGTAATTATAAAAAGCATTCGGAGTATAGCTGCGTATTCTGCATTTAGTCAACATAGAGTCTATGCTATTTACGTACAACAATCATTCAGCTACATCTCTGAGCTGCAATGTAGGTAAATAGCATAAAATGTAGTCGAAACACATAACTTAGGCTGATGAATCATTTCTAGAAACAAAGCTTTAGTTGTAAAATCAGTCTCATTCGCATAAGGAATACACATCACAGTTTACACTGGATCGTTGGATAGCGAGGGGCCAGGACCCTCTCAACAAAACTTTACAATGATAATAGAGCACCTTGTTTGCTACATAACTCTTATAATTAAATCTGATGAAATAGATAAAAACATGCAACAGACTGATCAATTTTATAAAAATGTACGAAATAGGTACAAAGGAGACTACTAAAATATATTGGAAGTACACTCGATATCACTATTTAAAACAAATATTTCTATTTGATTTTCAATATATGTATAAATAAAATATACCACAGTTTCCTCCAAACGGTGAAATAACAAATTACAAGCGGAGACTAGATTACGAAAATTTTAGAAAATTTAGACTCAGAAACACATATTGCAAAGCTTCCACTTCTACCAATATAGAATATGCTATTTAAAACGCAGCCCTTGCTCTCGTGCGAAGCGAGGTCTGCGGACCGAAGCTGCGGCAAACCTCTCAATCCGCCTCGGTCGGGCGAGAGCAGGGTACAATCCGTCTAAATCAAACTCGAGAAACACTCGGACGAGATGAGCTCCTAAAATACGTCTATAAAAGGGCAGGGTCGGTATCGGAGCGCGCGCTCAGACGATGCGGGCGAGGGCGCGGGGCCGCGCCTCCGCCAGCTCGCGTCAGGGCTGCGGCTCCACGAAGATGCGCTCGAGCAGCACCGCCATGAGCACCGCCAGCAGCAGGAAGGCGACCGCGACCAGCAGCGCCAGGTGGCGCGGCTGCAGCGCGCGCGGCGGCCGCGGCGCGCGGCGGGGGGCGCGCGGCGCGGGCGCGGGCGCCGGCAGCTGCAGCCGCGCCGCGCCCGACCACGCGCCCGCCTGCCCGCCGCGCACGCAGCACACGCGCACCAGGTACTCCGCGCCGCACTCCAGCGAGCCCAGCTCGAACCACGCCTCCGTGCCCGAGTACACCTGAACAACGAACACCGTTTATTCTAAATTAGCGGTCACCTTTATTGTATGCGGATTAAAATAAGAATTTTTAGAATGCTATATAGTGCACTTTTATTTTTATGAATATCAGACCCTGTTTTTATCAAGATATTTTATATAATTGGTAATATACATAATTTTTGTGCACTTTCAACAAATAAATAAATAAATTAGAAATATGTAGATAAGCTTCAAAAAAACTTTAAAAAGTGTTACATCAATAGTGACCAATGTATGCAACGTTTGGACACTGTAAAATACTCGCATAAAGAACAAAAAGAAAGAAACTATATGCTATAATAAAAGTTGGAAGCGATCGAAAACACTGCCTAGGTGTAACGTTTCATTTACCTGTTTGAAAACGGGGTCCTTGGCGCGAGCGCACTGCAGCACGTACTCGGCGTCTTCGACGGCGTCCCACGCGACGGAGGCGCACCGCGCTCCCGGTAGCGGCAGCGATAGCGTGGGCGCACGCAGCGCCGGCGGCGGCGCGGCGGCCGTGCGGCCCGACAGCGGCGCCGACCACGGCCCGCGCCCGCCTCGCTCGTCGCTCGCGCGGATGCGGAACCAGTACTCGGTGGCCTCGCGCAGCTTCTTCGCCTTGTAGGAGCGCGCCGAGCCACGGTACACCGTGCGGAACTCGCGCGCCTCGCCGCACCGCATCTCCACGCAGTAGGCCGCGCCCTCGCCGCCGCTCGCCTCCCACTCGAGCCGCAGGTGGTTGTGCGCGGCGGGCGAGACGAAGCGCAGGTGCGGCGGCGCGGGCGGCGGCGGCCGCGTCGCCGCGACCACCTCCTCCGACCACTCGCCGAGGCCGAGCTCGTTCAGCGCCGCCACGCGCACGCGGTACGCGGTGTCCGGCCGCAGGTCGCACACGAGCCGCTCCGTCGTCGGGCTCTCCGTCTCGATCGCGAGCTCGCCGACGGTCAGCCGGTAGCGCAGCACCTCGGCGCCGTGCGAGGCGGGCGCGCGCCACGCGAGCCTCAGCGAGTCCGCGGTGGACTCGTGCCGCAGCGCGGCCGGCGCGGCGGGCGGCGCGCGCGGCGTCAGCAGGTCGCCTGCGCCGGACCACGGCCCGCGCCCGGCCGAGTTGCGCGCGCACACGCGGAAGAAGTACGGCGAGAAGGGCGTCAGCTCTCCGACTGCGCAGCCGGCTTCGGCGCCGCGGTACACCTCCGCGAACCCGTCGTCGACGCGCGAACTCACCTCGAGCCGGTAGTCTAGCACGGGCGCGCCGTTATCACGCGGGGGCGCCCACTCGAGGCGCGCCGAGCGCGGACCCGCGGCGCGGGCGACGGGCGGCGCGGGCGCGTCCGGCGGCGCGGCCGGCGTCGCGAACTCGAGCGCCGGCGAGGCCGGGCCCGCGCCGACCGCGTTGCAGGCGGTCACCCACGCGCGGTAGCGGCGGCCCGGCTGCAGGTCGCGCACGAGGCACTCGGCGCGCGGGCCGGCCGCCGCGAGCCGCACGGCGCCCTCGTCCTCGAGCTCGACGCGGTACTCGGTGAGCGGCGCGCCGCCCGTGCATTCGGGCGCGCTCCACCGCACGCTGAGCTCGGTGGGGCGCGGCGCGGCGGCGGGCTCGAGCGCGCCGGGTGCGCCGGGCGGCGCCGGCTCGGTGGTCACGGTCTCGGCGGCGGACCAGTCGCTCTCGCCCGCGCGCGTGGTGCAGCGCACGCGCGCGCGGTACGGCGTGCCGGGCTGCAGGCGGTCGCAGTGCGCCTCGCGCTCGGGCCCGCTGTACGCCCGGCGGTAGCCCTCGCCCGCGTCCAGCTCGAGCGTGTAGCCCTCGAGCGGCGCGCCCCCGTCCTCGGGCGGGGGCTCCCAGCGCAGGCGGAAGGCGCGCGAGTGGATCTTGCCCTTGGGCGCGGGGCGGCCGGGCGCGGCGGGACGCTCGGGCAGCGTGCGGTACGTCACGTCCGCGGACCAGGGTCCCTGGCCGTCGACGGTCTCGGCGCGCAGCCGGAACCGGTAGTCGGTGGCGCGGCGGAGGCCGGCGCACGCGTAGGCATCATCGGGCCCCGCGTACACCGGCAGGAAGCCGTGGCCACGCGCCGCGTCGTCCATTTGCAGCGTGTACTCCTCTTCGGCGCGCCGCTCCCAGCCGAGGGAGAGCGCATCAGACGAGGCGCGGCGCAGCGCCGGCGGCGCGGGCGCGGGGGGAGGCGAGCCCGCGGTCCACGCGACGATCTCGTCGCTCCACTCGCCGCGGCCGCACTCGTTGACGGCGGCGATGCGGAAGCGGTACCGGGTCTGCGGGCGCAGGTTGTTAGCGGTGTGCTGGCGCGTGCGCGGGCGCGCGAGCTCGGCGTACCCCTCGCCGGCATCCATCTCGAGGATGTAGTGGGTGACGCGCGCGCCGTTGTCGTGCGCGGAGGGCCAGCGCAGCATGACGGAGTTGCGCAGGCGCGTGGCGACGCGCGGCGCGGGGAGCGGCTCGGGCGGCGCGGGCGGCGCGCGGAAGGTGGCCGCCTCGCTGGCCGCGCCCGTCAGCTCGCCCGCGCGGATCTGCAGGCACACCGAGTACTCGCACCCGGGCCTCAGGTCGCGAACCCTGAACACCAAATCGATGGGCGGAGGTCAGCATCGAATACTCATCGATCATAAAGTTAATCAAGAAGCCGGGTCGGCCTAATGGGTGGTTCCCCGACTTTCGATCGGAAGGTGCGAAAAGGTGGTGTTTTTATATTCACCAATTTTTATATTCGAAAAATTTCAGTGCGCAATTAACACGTACATTAATGTTTACCATTCTTGGGAATAAAAAGTCGTGAGCCTATTCCATTTCATCTTTTGAATGGAAAATGTAATTTTAAAACAACTCACCGACAAGATAGAGAGGGCCCACTGTAGATCGCCTTGTAGCGACCACGGTCGCCGAGCAGCAGTTCGTAAGTGAGCTCGATATTGGGCATGGCCACTCCCTCAGGCAGGGACGAGTTCCATTGCACTAGGGCACTTGTAGGAGTCATGTCACTAACCTGCAATTATAAAACAATTTTTTTATGAGGATGATGTGTCTTTGGCCGTTGTGGCCCCGGCTGAAGAATAGGCCCCTCCATATCTGCCTATCCGCGGATGTCGTAAGAGACGACTAAGGGAAAAAAGCTAGGGGATGGGCAGCAGCGTCCCTCATTTTAACAACGATAGCTCTAACTGCGCTCGCCAACCCGCATGCCCATCGTGGTGAGTATGGGCGAGTCAGGGGTCGGGCGCGAATGTGAACGAACGTACCAATAGTGTGACTCATCAGTTGAAGATGACGTCTAAAGTAGTTAAATGCAATAATTGTAACATAGTGATATGTGTGGTTTTAACTTTTATCCAGAATAAAATAGATAGGATGAGTGAAGAGTCAATTCTCAGAATTTGTACCACCTCGTTCTCGTCTGAAGAAATTGAACAAGCAAAAAGCATGTTGTTTGAATCCATAACGACAGCGAAGCGGAAGATTTCTCGAAAACGAGATGGGCGGTCACAAAGAGATCTTAACGATGTTATAAGTGTTTTCAAAGAGACGGATCCAGACGAAACTCCTATCTTCGTTGCCAGGATGCCCCAAAAATTGCCTCCAATCCTCTGGGACCATCTGGATGCCACCAGAATTTTAAAAGATATACTCGTAATCCAAAAATAAAAGTTTTTTCATGGAAATAAGGCGAATTTACAAAAGTCGTAGATTAAGTGTTGCCTATTAGGCGTAGAATAAGCCTATATTTATGGAACACCCAGTCTTTAAATATTTCATAGCAACATTAGCAACTACGTGGTTGTCGAAGATTAGGTGAGATAATGAGATTACAGCGACTACAGCACATCAATGTATCGCGGATTCGATTCCCCCCAGTCAATTTATTTTAAATACAAAAAATGCAATGTTTCCCTTTTATGTAGAGCTATCGGCGATATACATTCCGTAGATTTTCGTAAGGCCGCAGGGGGTCGACAAGCTAAGTTGGGCACATACCGTAAGGCACGAGCCTACCCGTATCTAGGTGAGGGACGCGGGTTCGAACCCCACCTAAGTCCAAAAATTTTGGGATATTAAAACAACCAAATATAAATATTAAACCTAAATATGTAGAAAAATTATCCTTACTTGCGGTGTTCTCGTGGCTGACAGCAGGTCCAACACAGCTTGGGTGTCGGTGTCATCGTCTCCCTGAACAGAAGCCCCTGCAGAGGAGCCTTCGCCCTCGGACCACGCGCCTGATGAAGCGCCCCCGCTCCCACTGCCGCGGCCATTCATCTCCTTGCGCGGTGATAGAGACGGAGTACTTGCTCCTGAGTTGACTTCTGAAAAAGTAGGACCAGTGAGAAATTTCAACTCAACAGTTGAAGTAGAATATCTTCTACATGTCATGTTATTCTTGTTATTCAAAAGTCCAGTGTAGCAAAGGCATAAGGTGATAATACACTATCTATATAATGTATGTAGAGACAATCACATACACAGTCCTGCCTGACCCCACTAGGATTCCCTGTGTCGTGGGTATCTACGAAACTACGAGTACCATGGTTATACAACACCAAGACCCGAATCAAATATTTGCAGATCATACAATCATTTGTCCCACAGCAGGAATAGAAGCCCATCCCTTACGTCTCAGACGGGCACTCGCCCGCAACGCCACTGAAATCGTCAGTATGTGTACTATGTATGTAAAATTACTTGATCTTGAAAATAAAGACAGTCATATCTTTGAATACAGAAGGAAATAAGCTTACCAATTCCATTATTCCTATTGTTTTGCTTCCTTTCCAATTTCTGCTTGAGTTTGACATACTGACGCTGAGCACGTTCGTTTTGGAAGAGAGGTGGGGAATGCTGCATGTTGTGGTGTTGAGTGGGAACATGGTAGTGTGGGTAGCCACCACCATAGAAATGTTGCGGACCTCCGGCACCATTGGTTGGTCCCTGAAACATGAATTCCAGTGGTGTTGATTCTATTATTTCATTATCCTAAACTAACATCTGGATATCTCTAAAGTTATGCCCTTTGCTTCAGATAAAAATAACAAAGACGTTGGTAAATTAAGCACTGTTACAGCACATGAACAGCTTGACTGATTTTGATGAAACTTGGAACATGAGTTATTTACCTAGAATAGCATATAGGCTACATTTTATGTAGGTATCACGCAAGGGAAAGCTAGTTATAAATAGAACATTCACATACAAAACATACATTACCCCACATTCCCTAAACATTCATATGGATTCCCTATGTTCATAGATATCAGAAACTACAAATACCATGGTACCATAACACCCAGACCCGGAATAAATATTTGAAGATCATGCAAACATTTGTCTCGCAGTGTGAATCGGACCTTTGCGTCTCAGATGGGTACTCGTCTGCTGCATCCCCTAGGTCATCAATGGATTCAAGAAACTGCTAAACTACAACCACAGAAATTCGTGAAACCATATTGTGTTATAAAACATGTCAATCTGGTGTTTAATCAGTAGGTCTAGGTACCTATGTACTATACAAATGATGTGACCATTAATAATCTTTAATAAACTGACCTTTTCAGTTCCTTTTTTGGCTGCATTATCTTTGTTAGGATCAGAATCACTCATTTCGCTATTGTTTACATGAATACCGAATGTTCAAGCTTAAGTACACGTCAATGCCACGTACCTAGCAAAGGCAAACTGTGCGATACGATTGTGATAAGGTTTTACGTATGTACAGCAGTCGCGCGCGGTGTTGGCTATTACGTGGCTACGATTAGATTACAACTCATAAACTTGCAGTCAGTGTTTCAAATGGTTTACAGAATATAGTCGGATAATTTCGAATCGCTTTCGACCACAAACGCAGACAGACTTGTGTAGTTACGTACGAGTTTATATATTGTTGCACCGTGTAGGTTTGCTTGCACAGGTGAGCAAACCCAAATCGAAATCGCGTATTTTCATAAATAAATAACAAAGATAAATCAAACTAATTATAAGTTCAATTGAGCTTAGTTTTATGGAAGATTTCAATCAAGTTGAAACGAATTACGACAACAAAAAACAAAAGTAACAGGATGTTTGTAAAATAAAATGGAGGATGTCAATGTCGAGTCACGCATTATGTGGTAGTCACTGTCAACTTCGAAGTTGCCTTCGCCCGCAATGTTCAGATCCCTAGCATCAGGGAATTCACAGTGAGGTTGGCGCGCCGCAAATAAAAATAAAACAAACAAACAACGATGAGATGGGCCGCCAACTACGGAGGAGCATCTCAACGAAGCCACGCGACCTAGAAGTAGTTGCTTCTAGAGTAGAAGCTAGGGCGAATAGCGCAAGCCAGAGGCCCTTACCCGCAGCTCTGAAGAGAGTTTGCAGATGACCCGATTGATTGATTACTTGTGTAGATTAGCGCGACAGGAACAGCGACATTAGGCAAGAGCTTCTGGACTCCTCACCATGCCATTATTTATAATTTTTCATTTATTTGTACCTATTTGTCAGAATTTGTACCGCTCTGTAGTTTAAGATATTTTGCGAATATGTATACAGTTTGCTGGCTTGACGCAGCAGGAACAATTCTGTAAACGGGTAAACCGCTGCACTTTTGATTAAACTAAGTATCCCATCATTTAGTGCCTAATTTGTCATGTCTACCTACCATTTGTCATCAATTTTGGTTCAGCGAAGATATCGCGATAATTAGTTATGGCACTGCGGACCGGAAGTAAGTGACCTCTTCCGGTACAAGTATTTTCACTTGAATCATCGTTAGTCGTAGCTTATTTCCCAAACTGTGACAGATCAACGGATTCTGCAGAAACTATTCTTTCGGGTAGTAATCAAGTCTTTTCGATTACAATTTTATTTCTCCCAATTTTACACAATCTGCAGTTTGTTAGCAAAACGGACGCCATTTTGTAGTTCGTATCCCAGAAAAAAATCATTTACCTTGACGCTTGACATGGAAGGTTTCAATCAAATAGCTGGCAAATAAGCATAAGGGTAATAGGTAATTTTGATATTAGCTTTTAACCAAAACGATGAAGAAACAGTACTAATATTAAATCATTCTTCCTTTCCAAGAAATAATGACATTCTGTTAGATTACGTAGCTACTGCTTTAAACTTCACCTGTCGCACTCAAGATAAAATGTATGTGTGTAGTGTAGGTAATTTGTGCATGGTATTATCAACTGGTCGGAAAAATGTGGACATAAAGTTCAATTAATATCCTACTACTTTATCGGCTTTTTCACCACCATGTTGCATGAAAAATTCCTAAATAAACAAGAATGGAAGTTTGAAGATTTTTGAGTTAATAAGTAGTCGCAGAGTTAACCATGCACAAATTACCTACACTACATACATACCTAAATTTTATCTTGAGTGCGACAGGGTGTAATTACTGCACTTTTTCACACTAACCATTGACTTTGTTGTCCACCAATGATTGGTGCACAACAAACCCAAAGTACATACGCAGACAGTGATGGAAGATAACGATTCTTTCTCCCTTACTCATACGTCATTTTATATATTTCTATCCGTTTCTCTCTTGGTATTATTATTTAACGTCCCGTCTATGTTATTCTCGGTCTACGGTTATGACATGTATATTAATGTACCTATGTGAATGTATTCAAAATTACCTATCGTGATGCAATGCAACCAAAACTAAGCCAAAACAATTTTTTTTTGGTACACAAGAACAGCTGTTTTAAATACAAACGTACGTAATGGTGCGGCGGCTGGTGGTGCGGCGGTTGGTGGTGTGGCTGCTGGTGGTGCGGTGGCTGGTGGTGTGGGCCGTGGTGCGGGTGCTGGTGCGGCTGCTGGTGCACCAGATAATGCCTCATATTCTCGTCCATCACCGGTGGCATCATTTGCGGCATCATCGTCGCTGAGGTAACTACCTGCATGCCACCTGTAAATATAAAATGTAGTTTAGGCATAGACTTACTAGCTAAGTTTAGGGTTTGTCGTAAATAGGGGATATTCCGGACATTATCACACACTGACCGTGTGACTGATCCCAAACTAGGTACTAGTACTAGGTAACTAGGTACCAGATACTGATATATATACTTACAATAATATATATATATTTAACACCCAGACACAGAACAAACATCTGTGTAAGTCACAAAAATGTTTGTCCAGTGCGAGAATCGAACCCGCGACCTCTAGCACAGAAGACAGAGTTACTACCAACTGAGCTATGAGGCCTATAAAATCAACTTGGACAAATCGGTGTTGTATCATTGTATGTATATTTGTCCGACCATAACTTCACTGTTTACTGTGTCTCACTCACTAGGTAGTACTTAGTTACCGCACAAAAAAGTTGTGATATATATAATTTGTGATGGCGCTCTATCTCTCAGGCGCTGCCGCGTCACCTGATATGTTAGATGCAATTTTTAAAGTTTATTCCAACTGTGCCTCAACGAAATAAGTACGTACCTACCAACTTTTACCTTACATAGCGAGATCGCAGTTCGAGGCGAACCACTAGTTTAGGATTTAATAACTAGGTCGGAACCTACGACCCCAGGTTCTGACCTAGTTATTAAATCCTAAAACTAGTCCAAAAAAAGATTATAAATACATCTAACGACGGCGACGCGGTGCGCCGCCGCCGCCGGCGCCGCCCGTTCCGCTTCGTAACTTCGGTTGTGTTGAATTAACTTGTTTTGGTTATTCGTAGAAATGGCTCTTAGTGGGATCATCCGCTTTTTTAGACATAACCGCTTGCAGCGGAAATGTGCCGCATGCAAGCAACAAATTACCTACAATACAACCGATCACAGCCTCTTGAGCAACGACAACGCCCTGCGCCGCCGCGGGCCGCCTGCAAATCTCACGAGAGCCTTGAAGTTCTTTGTTTCGAGTAAAAGGTTTTTCCCAGTTTCTTATTCTCTGTGATTAAAATAACGTTGAACCACAAAACCACAAGGTAATTGATTGTGGTTTGCTCGAATTCCAAGTTTGGGCAATAGTTTTGATAGGTACAAAACAAAGCATAATTGAATCTCCGTTTTTTGGTGCACGGATTGCAGAGGATTAATGAATATTTTTCAGTAGATTACCTACTTCATTTGAAATAAGAAACACGTGTAGTTGGGTAATCAAATAAGTAACAAACATTTAAACAACTTCATCAGGCCCAGGCTATGTTTCTAGATAGGGAGGTAATGGCATTTGCAGTGATAAACGGCAATTTGTTCATGACGAGTAGGTACCGACTGAAGAATGATGAGTGGCCTCAGTTTTATTAGCGAGCGAAATTGCTCGGCCACTTAACTTCTTCTAATCATAAAATTCCTAAAAGTAAAACATAAAACTTGCATACCACGAACTAGTGAGGCATTATTTATGTGCAGTAAAAACCGCATTAAATCATAAACGGTGGACTTTTTACTTTTTGTTATTTCGAGATTGACATTACCTACTACTAAGAGAGAACCAACTCTATCGCAAATTCTATACCTATAGTACTACTTAGTAGTTCTTGACAACTCTAGATTGTCTCTGTTGGTGCCGGGAAGACCATACAATACTACAATTTGATAAAACTCAGTACTCAGAATCGGCACGTCATCACTTCAGGCATGGATGAGGCAGATCTCACCGTATTCAGGCGGCAGCGTACAGACGTGCGCGTGCTGAGGATGCTGCTGGGGGTGGGCGCACATATCGGGGACGTAGTACTGGTCCGAATAGTACTCCCCGTAGGCTGGATAGGGCTCGCCGGGGCCGGGGCCGCTACCGCCCCCGCCACCCTCTGCGACCCCCACGCCCACCATGGCGCCGTCTACCAGCGCATGGCCCGGCGCCAGCGCGCCCGCCACCGCACTACACACCTGGAACAAGCAAGAAAGGTGGTTAGAAGAATAATCGCCTATGATATTTTATTTGTGAAGTGACGCGTTGGTTGGAGCTGCCTCAAATTATAGATGAGGTGCCAGTGGTGCCACCAATTAATAATACCATGCCTCGGAAGGCACCATAAAAGGACTGTTGCTAAAAGTCGTCAAGACACGATGGAGGCCTTTGATGTTCGGGCGAAAACGCTAGCCTCAGATTGACTACTAGTACTAGCCTCAACGAACATTACCATTTTTCTTTTAAAAATTATTTGGGACGATTTGTTGATAGATACAGTTTCTTTTTATATGTCGGTATTGCCACCGAATGCTAGTCAAGTTCTCAAACAAAAATTGGGAACCCGGAGCTGAGACATTTGCATGATTCGATCTGAACGTAATTAGCTTCCAATAGCTGTATCTAGTTATTCGCAGTGAATTCTGTGAAGCGAAGGTTGTTAGTGCTGCTAGGTGGTTGCGCAAGCAAGACTCATCACGTCGATACGGACTCGGTATCGGCACATCCGTGTGAGCACGTCGTGACCGTATTTGCCTTTTAAATGGGGTGCTGTCAGCAACCTCACACGAGTTCTGCGTGGATGCGCCCGCGATCTGTGTCAGTGACTGCAGTCAGAGATCCTATTGCGAAACCATCTAAATATCTCCGCGAGCCATTCTCCACAGTAAATGGATTTCGAGGCCAGACTGAAAAGTTAGTGTTTTTTATTCAGTGGTCATGTACACGAACCTTACCTCTATCTCTCTATCTCTATCTGTATAACCACCTATCTCTAGACTCAAAGGTTTGCTGGAAGAAAACTCTTTTTAGGATTAAGCTCGCCTTTGTACATGTCCTTTCATTTAGTTTGTTTTTTTTTGTGTTTTAATAATGAATAAAGAAAAGTTGAGAAACGAGGTGTCACTTTTGCATTGCAGATTTGATTCCCGGAGCTAAAATATTTTACGTGTAACACCACCTACCTAGTAAGTGTTGTAGGAATACATAAAAAGTGACCCCCACCCTGTAGGTTGGTTCTTACTATTTAATAGTCACTCTCTTTAATAAACACTTAAGAGAAGATAATAAAAGAGAGTCACTATTAAATACGTAATTAAGAACTATTTGTAAATATAACTTATTAAATGAATTTTTCATCTGCAAAAACAACAAAGCAAAACTTTACATAGAATCTTCTGTATGCACATTACAACAATCAGTCGGGGGCAATGTATGAATGAATAATTCGACAAAGTGTCGTCTGAGTCAGCGCCGCGCCGTATCAACAATGGGTGTAGTCACGTTGCGGTTACAAAGCTGGCCTTATAACCATTCACACTTTTATTTGCCATTATATTCATGTTTTATTTTAACACCTGTTTGCGGGAATTGTATTGACCATTCATGACTTCCTTACCTATCGACTGGTTATTTAGAACCGTTTTTCCTGTATAAATATTAGGTTTAGGTCATTTAAATGTGTAAACCTTGTAAATCGTCCGTTTAAAAAAAAGAAACATACCTAATGTAAACCAGCAACCGATATCAGATTTTATACAGCCAAGATTTTCCGTCTCGGCACGAATGCAAAGGTATGCATCACACAATTTCGACAATTTACATTGCGTCACAGTTTTTTGAACTATTGCAATCACTTTTGTATTATATTATTACAAGATGGATAGAATAGTTTTGAAAAATCCTGAAATAAGTAGGTCGTTATTTGCTTCAGTCATGTTTTTCACCAAGTTTCGAATCAATCGCTTCACGCACTTTCATAAAAACATTGCATAACCCCATTGCATTAGCTTAGGAAAATCCCTGAAATAAATAATTTGCTATCTGATGTAGAGAGTAGGTACTTCAACACGTTTGGAGTTAGTCGCATTGTCTTAAAATTTCATTTCAATTTGACACCCCATTGCTCTTGCTTTTTGGGTCGACTTTAAAAATCTATAAATAACGCATTTTCATTTGTTTGTAGTTATTTCTTATTAGTTCTGATGTAAGCATGCAAGCGGCCAATATCGTCCACTCACCTTTTTTGTAACAACTGCTAACACAACTGCTACCTATTCGAATTTCGAAGAATAGTTTTTGCTTACGCAACATCAAGTCAGCTTTATCAGGGGATTTCCCTTGGTGTGTGTTGGGTGATACGGTGTCACGTATAATTTTAAGGTAGGTAAATATGACTGACTGCGAGGTATTGGTGGCGGTACGCGAGTTGTTATCCTCTACCCATCAGCAGTTTGGTTTCATTTATTAGGTAGGTATTACCTGAAAAAGTTTTGGTACCTGCCTAGTTAGTTACCAATATCAATTTATATTGGTACTATAGAATTTGACTTTGAATTATGTTTGTCCGGTGTGGTAATTATAATGTAGCCTAGATATTTCCTGCCTAAAGGTCAACCAAAGGCAAGCTGCTATTTCGGGGCGGAAATCAATGCAGCTAGCTAGCCCTGAAGGTCACCGCAACAGACTGCAGCACCATATTCTTATGCATAGATACTTAATGAGCTGTGGTATATAGGCAGTCAATCCAAGTCTAGTCGACCTTGTCTGCATACCTTATTATTCATGTTTATTTCGTCAACATATTCGTCTTCCAAACAAATCCTAAGAAATAAACTCTTATTGGTTGTCCTAGCAATGAACGCTGATTGAGAGCGACAGACAAATTATAAAATTGCTGGTCGTGACGACATGTGCATCATTGTTGAACAGATAAGTAGCATTCGAATTGGTTCCTCAAAGGTACCTACTACTATAATGTCTTTGGTACCTATTACTACTTCGTATTTGATAGTGGGAACCAAAATGCGGATATTATGACGCTGTTAGTAAAAAGGACCAGATCCAGTTCCTAGACACTGTAGGTACCTTGATACCTACTGTACCTTCCTTTTGTTGCCTTTGGAATCATATCGGTCTGTTATTAGGACCGATTTTATATAGTACTGATCTCGTTTTGAACAAATGTCATAATCCAAGGACTATTCCTGAATGTACCTTTTCTGGTAGACATTACGAATTTCCGATATGCATATACCCTTAGATAAAGTATATTATCCAAGCATATACCTAATAAAGACATTTTATAAAATCATTCATTATTGGAAAAGGTGTTTACTTATGATATTATTACTTATTGATCTTTTGTATATTTATACCTATTGTATGCAATTTAGTTTAAAATTGTTTATCTATGTTAATTGTGTGTGTCTGTAGTGCCAAATAAATTTCTTATCTATCTTTCTATATTATATGAGTTCAGCACAATATAAAAATCGGTCATACCAGACCAGAAGGTTTGGAATCAGGAATCAAGAATCCTGAGTCACTCAGGATTACTGATTCAGGACAACTCATGTTCTTCTCAAGTACTTCTTAAATATTTCCGCTTCTTTCTGAGTAACATAACATTACGGAGGAATGAATTCCTGTGGTGATTATCCATTGGTCTCGATCTCGTTCAATTGAATAAATGGAGCGAAGGTGATGATGGCGATCGCTAAGTGCTATGTCTTTTACGTTGTTATGTAAATAGTGTAATATGGAGCCGGCATTATATAACTAGTGGGAACGAGAGACGAAAACCCCAAGGGGTAAAGAAAACAACATTGAATGGGGACTTGTTACATCCTTTCCTTTTGTAACTCTGCCTTCTGCGCTAGAGGTCGCGGGTTCGATCCCCGCACTGGACAAACATTTGTGTGATAAACACAGATGTTTGTTCTGTGTCTGGGTGTTAAATATATATCTATTATGTATATCAGTCTCTGGTACCCATAGTACAGGCTATGCTTAGTTTGGGATCAGTTGACCGTGTGAATATGTCCGGAATATTTATTTGTTTATATTTATTTATTTCCTTAGGTACTTATTGAAAAATGTTCACACAATACTGTGCTTGGGTTTTGCAGTGAGTTTTTTTATCTAACTAGGTATTTCCGATTCTAAAGTGTATCTGTTCGAAATACTTACAGTGTCGAGGCCTCAAGGGTTTGGAAATCCCGGATTCCAATGTGTATGTTAGTTCGCTGTTCCAATGCAATTTTGCTGTTTAAAAAACTACTGGTTTGTCCACTTGTACCTACTGCCCTCGATTGTGCGTAAGAATATAGATCGTTCCTATTTTTTTTAGATTTAAGGCTACGATATCGACATGTAGGTTGGTACTTACCTTCTTTATTTTACGGTAAACCAGTAGACCTCGGTTCCCATGCGTTCTAATGGGTAGGTACCTAGGTAACTACCGAATGTCTCTACGACCGCCAGCCGGCAGGGTCACAGTCGTCCGTCTACCCGATAGGCCTGCTCGGCCCTCGCTCGTTAGTAGGTACATCACGCTAACTACGAGTACATTCATACGTCAATAATCCTACAAACCAAAACCAGGCTTTCTATATATTTATCTAACATGCCTGGGTATCTTCTTGTTACACATTGTAACAGGAAGAAAGTATAAGTAGAATAGTAACAGGACTAAAGTCCTAGTATAGGATATAGAATATTAGGATAGATCCTCCCGTTAGCGTATTATATACCTATGTACACATTTTAAACCGCATTGATAATCGCAATTAATTTATTAACAGGTTAATCGATAGAGATACGTACTGTAAGTATGTATATAATTATTGAGATATTGTTGAAGTAGGTAGGGTACCTATTTATTGGGTATTGTAATCGAGATCACGTTTAGTTAGTGCAAACAAACCCGAGGTAGAGTTCTTGGAATAAAAGTGTTTATTTGACGGTGCCATATTGATTTGGGTAGGTAGTTCATACATAGCCAATTTCATGGTTGTTTTTATGATTTTTCCTATCGGCGGGTGGGCAATTGAAACGAAACGTAGTAATCTCGACTCTGACGCACGCTCTACGTCGGCCATCATCTATCCAAAGCCAATTATAATTTACGATAAAGTAAAAATTACGTTACGCCGCACAGATGTAGAGAAATAAAAAACACATTCAACTGAACTGAACAATTGTAAAATAAATTACATATGTGAAAGTTATCGTATATTTGTCCTGGTTTTTCCCAAGGTTATCGGTTGCGTAGATTCCATAAAAAAAGTTAACGGCGGTTTACTGGAAGTTAACCTTGGGCAATAAAGTAGAAGGGGTAGATTATTTACTTACTAGATAGCGGTAGAATGATAGAGCATTCGTAGAGCCTTCCTCCAAGTTTAGAAAGACAAGAAAAATCTTGTTGGCAACACTGGCCCGTATGCGGATGCGTATGCGTTTGAGAGACATCGCCATATCTTCTTGTCGCAGATACCGCAGTCTCAAGACCAAAGTCTACAATGATGGAAGAGCCCACCCGATGGACCGTCGACATTCTCAGGGTTGCGGGAAGTCGGTAGATGAAGAAGGCTCAAGCAGGGACTGAATTACCGCAAAACTGGGATACCCTTATTTTCAGATATGACGTCATATCATTAATATATCGGTATCCAAAAAATATCGGTAGACTGAATTATGGTATCGAAATATAAGGGTACCAAAAATAGAGGTTAACCGAAAAATATTGATATAATAACGGTACCGTTATTTATTTCTCGCCCGCTCTCGTCTTGTGATTTCGGTACCGAAATAAAATATGGGTTAAATAACGATACACAATGAAAAGGTTGAGAATATGATATCGCTAATTTAGGCTGGTTAAATACCGAAATTTAACAACCGTTTCAAGTCCCTGGGCTCAAGACCGTCCATCGTGGCAATCTTTGGGGAGGCCTATGACCAGCAGTCGACTTCCTAAGGCTGATGATGATATAATAATATACATATAGGTATACCTACATACCTAGTCTTTATTATAATACCTTACGTGGGTACCATCTACAACCATAGCCCATTCAAATTCGCCGTAAGGTAAATTGTAACAAAAAAAAGTCTTGTTTCTTGTGTTCCGAAAATTCACATATTTATAGGTTTGCGGGATTCCCAAATTACGATTAGGTAGGTAAGTTAGTGCAAAAATACTTCTAAACCGCCGGCTGAGGCGTTCCGAGAATTCATTTACATACCAAATGCGAAGCTAAAACATATGACAATGGAAGCGACATTGATGCTAAACGGGATACATGTTGGCCTTGACACTTCTCATCGATCGCTTAATCCCTTTCGAGATGGCGAGATTTTGTGTTCGAATTAATTAATGCCAATTTTATATTATACAAGGTGATTCATAATATGTAATAATATGTATTCCATCCTTACATTATCCACAGGTTGTGGGTTCGAAACCTGTCGTGCACCAATGGATTTATATTCGGATAATTTATGTGCGCTATGTTAGTGCTCTCAAACGGTGAAGGAAAACATCGTGAGGAAAACAGCATGTCCTAGAACCTACAAAATTCGAAGACATGACATGAGCGGCGCACTTTAGTCCTTTTACTACACTGATTCTTTCATAGACGGTTAAAGGCCCTTTTCAGGGCCACCATACCTGGTCACTGACCTAATACAGAATGACCATGAATTTGAATTTGTTGACCAAGAACTTGCACATTTAAAATTGTAGATAATAATACCTACTTACTAAGTAGGTACTATATATTTTTTCTGAATTACTTTCTAACAGACAATGTTAGCTAGCTATGGTAGCTTGCACCCGCGGCTTCGCTCGCGTGGTAAAAAAAAGATAATCTTGATAATCTCATAATGCAACTTGAAATAGTTAGAGTTCTTTACCTCTAGGTAACTCATTTCAAGTTTCATCTAAAAACTCATTTCAACTTATTTAAAGTTTCATCGAAATCGATTGAGCGGTTGCGACGTGCGTGATTGAACAACAAACATTCAAACATCCTCACAAACTTTCGCATTTATAATATAGTAGGATTTCGTCGTGGAGTGAGCGACGGGTGTCGGAAACCATGACGACGGCTATCGGTCGATAGTCTGGACACGACGGATCAACACCCACCCACTCAGCTCAGAGATTAAAAATGCCATAATATCATGTAACGTCATGTAGGCATTTGGAAAAAATAAGATAACATGGCACAGCGAGATTTTCTCGCTCTAAATTGGAGCAGCCCGCCTGGGGAGGTACCTCCGCCTTACAGAAGATCGCAGCCAAATAACATTATTTGTTTCAAATAGTGTTGTGTTCCTGCGGTGAGTAAGGTTGCCAGAGCTCTTTAGAGGGGGGAGGGGTTCCGCAGGCAACGCATTAGCAATGCTCCAGGTGTTGCTAATGTCAATAGGCGACGGTAACCACTTACCATCAGAAAGGCCGTAAGCCTGTTTGCCTCCGTATAACATAAAAAAAGGTACCTACCTATCTTTGGATAGTTAGAGAATCCGCAAAAGGACAAAAACGTATAAAGGCAAATTAGGAACAACGACGCCAATAATTTACAAATACCTATTTAAATGTTAACTGCTACTCCTTTTCCACTTGTCAATTATGTAGAAGATTCCGCCTGCGATCATTACGTGGATGAAATATTTCGTTGAAAGGTCAACGGTTTCAATCTTCAAAGGTTGTGAATGCGTGGGTCCGTTATCACAGAATAGTAATTTATAACGCAGGCTCTGCGCCGCCTACAACGTATTGAGGGCGGGCGGCGCAGCGCGGTCGGCGGTGACGCACGCACGCCCTATCAACAATTCATCATCATCATCATCATTATTAGCCTGATGAAGTCCACTGCTGAACATAGGCCTCCCCCAAAGAGTGCCATGACGAACAATTTTATTATAACAACAATTATACCCGTAAAATTTTCAGAAGAAGTGCAGAAAACGTAGGTACCTATACAAGATTGTATCCGTGGGTGAATTAATTCATAATAATTCATTTATAGATCTATAATCATACATTAATAGATGGATGTTTAGAGTAACAGATCACTAGTATCTGACATTCGGTCATACAAACATTATAAATACATACCTATACAAATTATCATTTTAGCTATTTGAAAACAAACGTATAAACGACTACCTATTATACTAAGATCTTACTTACTCTTATAATTAATGTCATTACCTGCTTTTATTGATAAATGTATAAAATATGTTTTTGTTCCAATTCATTTAAGTATTTTTACCTAGAATAATATTAAAAACTAGATACAGTATGAGATGCTCAGATGTGGCGAGTTCAGTAACCCGGATACCGACCGACACGGCGACGTGAATAATATTGACGTAGAGACTAAAATTCGCGATATTTAGGGAAAACTTGCACTTAATTTGATACGCTGCATAATGGAGCATTATGAATATAAATTACCTACTTATATTTTAATATTTTTCCAGTCTAATCTCTAGTCCATATTTTTAAAGTAAAAACCATTAATAAAATACTTAATAATTTCTTTTGTCAAAAACGCGGTCCAAAAGACCATTTTAAATCTTTAAATTCAACCATGTCTTCTAGTAGCTCTGGTATTGGCTTTTAGATTTTATTTTTGTTAAAGTTGCGGGCGACGCAGTGTTGGAAGGCCCCCCACCCGATGGACCGACGACATTGTGAAGGTTGCGGGAAGTCGGTGGATGGAGAAGGCTCAAGACCGTTCGTCATGGAACTCTTTGGGGGAGGCCTATGTCCAGCAGTGGACTTCTACAGGCTGATGATGATGAAAGTTGCATACTTTCGTGTAGTATCAGAAAATAATATAAAATTACCGGCTGAAAAAATGAATTTTTGAGTTAACCTGTCAAATTACTTTGAAAAAATTAAATGTTCCTGACAAATTTTATAGATTTCGAGATAGGTACCTAAATAATCAATAGTCCTTGTTATTTATCCCTGCGCGTAATTAAGTTCTGATTCACAACTTCGCGTTGCCACAAGAAAAGATTGAATTCCTTACTGGGTACGGAACAGGGACTGAATAACCGGAATATAAATGTACCTTTAAATAACGATATGAGGTCATACCGATAAATTCCGGTTACCCGAATATTTCTCTACCGATAAATATAACGGTACCGGAAAATCTGGCTTCGCAGTTCATTTCGGTTTATTTCGCTACCGGTACCTATAACCGAAATAAATAAAGGTTAATAAAGGTTTTCTTTAATGAAACGCCGCCACCCCGCCACCGCGGCGCGAATGTCCTAGCGAATTAGCCGCGGCTCAAAATTTCGGTACCGAAATCTACCGGTATGAAATAACGGTACCGTAATGCCCTACCGGTATAGCATAATGGTACCGAAATGTTTTAACGGTACCAGTACCTATAACCTCTACCGCTTTCAGTCCCTGGTACGGAACTCTCGCTTGGTGTGATTTAATTCACACTTGGCAAAAACTTTATTTTATACAGCTGAATACGCCCCCTGCAATCTGCGTGCGGTGCGAGATGCAAATTTTGCATACATACACATATATGTGCATGCTTCAGCATCGTGCCCTACATAACAGAGTAAATTGTCTACAGCTGAGTTTTGCTAGCAAAGTCTCAGCTTCACGTGCCACTAAGACCACACCACATGGCACATGCGGACATAATGCATCATCCTACACAAAACAAAAAACTACCTTATAAATTAACGTATGGTATACAGAAGCACTACAGAGTGGACGCCCGTAGGTAAACGGGAAACGACCTCGCGATCGGAACCACGGCAAAGGTAAAGAGATGGAATAGACTACCTAATACATTACTAAGTCCCACAGTTCCCAAAAGCAGAGATGACTGTAGAGAAGTAAGGGAAACCTTTGCCCTCCCGTTGAAGTGGCAGTGAGCCACATAGCTCGCAGAACCGACTGCTAAAATTTGTTCTGGGTCGGGTTGTTGTGGTAATGGAACTCGTAGGTTGTGTGTGATACCCATAACACAGGGAATCCTAGTGTGGGCTGACTATGTATGACACTGTCTAGTGTTATTTATTTATAAAGTAATGTGCCTATCTCATTTTCTCGCGATGAATAGTAAATGCCATTTTCCACCTACCTACTCGTCATAAAGACCGCATTACGTGTCAAAACCATATAAGGATAGTATCAGTTTTAAAGTCCATATTTGGAATTTTTATGACACCGGGCGCCGCCTGTTACCGTGGCATTAGGTACCTACACTAAAATTAACTCTTTCTTTTCTTCGTTACACGCAATCATTTCATCTCCGTATCATGGTTAAAAATGCCTGTGGGTATTTGTATCGTTATTTTCTCGCTAATGTGGTTTCTGTGTTAAATAAGTAGACCAAATGTAGGCACATACTCGCTCGACATATCTATAATGTGAAAGATAACACTTACCTACCTACAATACTTGTAAGTAGGTATAAAGTGAGTAAGCGGCCGGGTTCAATGGAAATAAGTTCTGCACATTTTAATGCACTTTATTGGTAATTCCTAATGAACAGTAAATTGCTCAAACAACTGATTGTTTTAAGTATTTTCCATGTTCTAAAGATAATGATGTCCTGCCCCCTTATTGTGTAAGTCCACTGGCAATCGAAATCGGCTTCAACTGTAGTTTAAACTAAGTACAATTGAATATACAAGGTGATTCATAATATTATAATTTTTAACCGAACTTTTTAAAATTTTTGTGTTTTTAAATGTTTTTGGTATAATTATCATCTTTATAAGTAATTTTTATTATTAATAAACGTACGAGAAGTTCGACATCAAGACTACTAAGTACCTAAAACAGCTTTTTACATTAAGTTTGTAAAGATTTGACCCCAAAAATATGATTCTGATCAAAATCAAAAGAAGATTTTTGCACAGAGTTTTTTTCCAATGAAAAATGTCGAATTTCCGTACGGAAGTCGTACAACAAACTTAATTACAAATTGAGTGTAGAATAAGCCCCTTTCGGGATAATAACATATTAGGAATCCCCTTGTTTATTTTTTGCTGTAGGTGCTGCTTATTTTCTGTTAAACGGCTATTTAGCAGAAAATAAACAGTGTTCGTTTAAACAGTGTTTATGGCCGTGTATAGATCGACCACCGAGCTGTGCGTGCGACAAATCAAGAAACGCGGCCAGCGCTGCCATTGCTGCTGGCTGGTGACCGGCGCCGGCGCCGCCGCCCGGCATCAAGCATGTCTCGCCCGCGCATGCACTGAATATCAACAGGCCAAGTACTGTTCACACCACCATTATCGACACATACAAATGCAGCTAAATATACCCCTACTTCGTGGAGAATCACTCTACATCTATTAGCGTTCGACCGAGCCAATCAATGACACATCGAGTCATCGAGCGAATCGATACGGCTCTTTTAGGGTTTCGAACTCCAACAAGGAACCCTCACAGTTTCGCCATGTCCTGATGCCTATCTTTCTGTCCGTACTCAGAGCAGTTTTACTTGCAGACTAAGCTTTTAGTTGCTATAGGTAGGTCACGCTGAGCTCGGTATTTCATGTTGGTGGGGTGAAGTCAACAAAGTCATAAAATAAAAACTCTATGTAACATGTAGGTACTATATTCAATTTTTTGAAACTTTATACTACCGAAATCCATCAAGCCATTTAGGCTGCTTAAGGCTGTGTTGACGACACAATGGAATATACATCCATAGGTTGACTCGAAAGCATTACCATCCTTCTCGACAAAAAGGGTAAAAAGGCCAGGCCCAGAGTACCCTAAACTAGTAGCATATTGTATGAAGAATGTGATAAGAGGTTATAAGATGATAAGAGAGCAAAGGTAGGACGAACCACGGATTTCGAACCACAAAATCCGTGGTTCGTTCGTCGGTGGTTTTATGTAGGAATGTAACAAACAACATTTGTTTCCCCAGAGAGCATCACGAAGCAGTATCTGCTTTCATGACACACGCAATACAACAATCACAGAGATAAATGGCAGTCAGATAGGTATAATACGCGGCTACTATCTATTGGCAATCTCACACATGTGAATAACGTGTATAATTTTTATTTACCATGATAACGTAAATGGAGCACGAACTATGCCGCATACATAATTCACATTGTGGTATGCGCACACGCAATCACATAGAGTCAACGTGGAAAAAATGTTTTATTAATGCGCGGTTTTATTGCAATATTTCCAACGAGTTTTGAAATTAATTTTAAATTGGCGTATCCACGTTTTATAATTGCGCTTGTTATTGAGATGTGGAATTTTATCAGCCTTCAGCGCCTCTTAGAGTCTCCCGGAGCCATGACGCAGATGAGCTCGCTATCGGTCGCAGGATACGGCGTCTTCTGTTGCTATTAGATACCACCACCTACGCCCCTCATTCCCCGTCAACTGCTCACATACAACGACACATGTCGAGTGGAAACTTGCTTGACTTAAAATGGTAACTAAGTAGGTAAAAAACATTCATTTAAAGTCCGCTTCGTGATTTCTCACATGGGCTGAAATGGGTCGACTTAACGTAGGTACCTAATAGGAATGAGTAAAAAGTTGAACCAGAAGAATCGATCTCTAAGTTTAAAATACAAAACATTCTACTCTATATCTACTCCAACAACCCCATAGATCTCTACAAAATTCTACCAACCTGATCAGAAAATAAATCCAACCAATTCATCTGCCAGTTCAAAACTTTTTATTAAAATACCTAAGCAGAAAACCTAACCTGGCGGCGAATCAGGCTCAGGATCTAGCTCAGGACTGGGTACCTACTAGGGCTTGCAAACATTGCTTATCAAAACCACCAAATATTATAAAAAAGTTCACATCAAATAAAATCTGAACATTTAGTTTATTAGGGAGGTTTTAAAATTATGAATGTGCAGATTCACGAAAGTTGTTACAGTTATAATGCTCAACTAAAATTACCTAGTTTAGAGAACTATAAACGCTTCAGACTCCATCCAAAGGTTGTCTGGAAGAAATCGCTTTTTTAGCGATAAGACCGCCCATTGTACATTTATGGTCTTTAGTTTTAGTTTCTGTTTTATTTTGAATTTTTCAATTTGTAAGGTGTACAATAAAGCATTTTCATTCATACATTCAAATTACGGCTTTCTCTCATTCTTAAAATTATTCGAATAACGCTATTACAAATATTCCAATAAAAAAAACTGTCGAATATTCGATTGCAATGCCCTAGTACCTACCTACCTACAGCTAGAAAGAAATAGCAGTCTACAAATTATAAAACAGCGATAGCTGTATAATTTTGATAATTAGATATGATCTTTGTTACGGTGAATATAAATGATAAGGTAATGCTATTATGTAGGTAACAAATCACACGTTGAGTAATCCACACAATACGCTTACAACAAACCCCGTAGCGTGTTCGCTTCATTATTCCCGTGCCGTTCAATTAGCATCCCTTAATGGCGACCGTTCACGCAATCAGCTTGAATTAACCCATGATGTAGTATTTGGCAAGTTTCCCAACAACATAACTGTCATACAACAGACAGCTTGAGTTTAGTAGGTGTGGAAACTATAGTATTGACCATCAGAAGCTAGGACTGTCTGTGTTCTACCAAGTGTGGCCGTCCATACCTAGCTGCGTGTTATACCGCTAAACTGTCCGCGATTTGTGACTATGATATTGTTGACTGTACAAATAGAACGACGCGCCTCAAGAACTATAAGTGTTAAAGCAAGCATAGCAGGTATTGACCGATCAATTTAATTTGGTTCATTTCCGGGCGGGTCTCCGCTCAAAGGCTCCGAATAGGAGAGAGCACGCGTTGCGGTCGCCACGAGAGTGGAGCCGCCACCGCGGTGATAAAGTGCGGGTGTGTATGTCTACAGCTTACACATAACGAATTTCTGAATTCTGAGTATGCAAATATTTAGTGCATAATTGGTGCAATCTGAAAATCCAATTCAAAATTTAGGTGCCAAAGAGGTTTCTGAGATATGAGCCAAAAACTATGTGTCAGCTGGAGACCCGGGTCTACAGCTTGCACATCCAGTACTGCCAAACGGCTGACGCGAGAGCTTTGAAAACTAGCCAGATATTTAGTGCCAAATTAGTGCCAAAGGTACTAAAAATTTCAGGCCTGTAGCTTAAAAGGTTTCAGAGATATGAACCAAAAACTATGTGTCAGCTGGAGACCCGGGTCTACAGCTTGCACATCCAGTACTGCCAAACGGCTGACGCGAGAGCTATGAAAACTAGCCAGATATTTAGTGCCAAATTAGTGACTAAGGTACCAAAATTTTCAGGCCTGTAGCTAAAAAGGTTTCAGAGATATAAGCAAAAAACTATGTGTAAGCTGTAGACCCGGGTCCCCAGCTTACACATTTCGTTACGCCAAACCGCTGATCAGAAGGCAATAAACTTTAGGCAGGATTTTAGCTCATAATTAGTGCCTAAGGTACCAAAAATTTCAGGCCTGTAGCTGAAAAGGTTTCAGAGATATAAGCAAAAACAGTTTTCCCGCCAAAAAATTCAAATAAAGTTATTGAAAATCGCCTCATTGCGACGTTGCCACTTCGCTTCACAAGATTGTCAAACGACTTTAAACTTTATTTACATGTCACGAAGATTGATTTTGGTATTTGATCATTAAAAAAGTTCATTTGTTTTGGTGAGTTTAGTCTAGGAGCTCGGAGGATAAAATAGTTTTCAGCCAAAACATACCGTGTTGCCATCGATGTAATCGTATCTCGTAGACTTACGTCTTGATTGATGATGGAAGTCAGAGGCAATCACGACGACATCATCGCCCTGAATCAAATTCTTTGTCAGTGTCGGCAAGTTATTTATAATCTCTCTAATAGGAGCACCTGGCTTACAAATGGATAGAACAGATTGGTAGTCATTATTATGTAAGTGTATAAATTCTCCAAGAGATTTTCCGTATGTATCGCACAATATTAGCATTTTCTTAGGTCTATTTTGTGAAATTACGGCGGTATCCTCAGCTTTATAGCTTTACAGCTTTATAGCTTTATAGCCCAGACTTATGTCTGGGTTCATAGTTTTGGGTACTGTTATTCGTTTGGTTTCCAGTGTTCTCCTCTGTCGTTAGCTTCTCTACGGATCGAAGTCCTATTCTCGTAGTAATCCCGTTGTCTTCTTTATTCTTTATTGTCACGACCTGTTTTGTTGCTATTGATTCACTCGTTTTAGTCCGTCTTGTTTTTGTCTTCCCTTTTTTCGCTACTAATTTTTTTTGTATTTTTCTTTCTATTCTGTGAGTCTTTATCATGTTTCACTTGTTTATTCAATGTTATTGTATTTTTACTTAAGTTCTTGGTCTTTGCTGCAGTTTTAATATCTACGGTGTGTCTAGAATTTTTTAATTTTATGTTTTCACTTTGGATCTCAATTATTTGGCTTATTAAATTGTCCAATTCTTCATTAAGTATTTGGGTGTTCTCATTGGTTTCCAACTGGAGCGTTTTTTGTAGTTGTTCGAACAGCGCTGCATTATTTTCGTGCAAACGTATTACGTTTAATGCTTCTTCATATTCATTGAGATCTGCAGTTCGTCGCTCAATCATCTCTTTTAGCTTATTTCTTTCCGTTTCAGTCTCTTGTAATTTTATTACTTGTTCTGCAAATGCTACTTTGAGTGACCCATTTTGCGCCAAGAGATTTTTATAATCCTTCGCGCAGTCGTCTTGTTCCTTTAGAAGCTTCAAATTCAAGTTTTGTGCTTTTTGTATTTCAGCAGTCAATTTTCTAATTCTACGGCAACCTGGTTTCTTGTTTGGGGCATTCTGGTACAGTCACTGGAACGATCAGAAAACGCAAAAAGTCGATTCGGATGAAGAGATTCGATCCAGGGCACGTCGTTACTGACGATTATTGAGTCAACCGCCTCAACCGCTACGCCAGCGGTACTTTACTTACAGCGACGAAATAAGTGTAGAGGTTGAAAGAACTATTTCTTAGAGTCGCAGATCGTTGTAATAAAAAAATCGACCGTCATTACACTTTTTTGCACACCCTCATTAGCTTTTTAGTTCAATATGACTGTATTGATAAAAAACTTTTATTTAGTCATTATAACGAGGCACTTACATATAATATTGTGACGCGTTCGTTATTTTGGTTGTTATAATTTTTGAGAGTAGATCGCCAAAATGGTTTAAGGTAAACATCATGAAGAAACCAGAGGTTTAGTCAGCTCGCACACTACGAGTACTTACGTGTTAATAGGAAACAATACAATGCCACAAATCTGGGCCCCGATCGCGCTCAATTTTTGCTTGTGGCGCTCTGCGGTATATTTTAAGGGATGAAGATGAAGTTTTCCAAACGCTGGCCATTAGATAAAACAGAATCGAAACCATTGTGTAAGTATCATCATCATCACCTATTTGAGTCCACTGCTGTACATAGTGTACCTACCACTAATTAGAGGTGGATAACTCGAGTCAGTGACCGTGGCGGCCCCGGCTGAAGAATAGGTCCCTCCTAACCTCCTACCCGTGGATGTCGTACTAGGCAGGCGAGTAAGGGATGGGCAGCAGCTTCTCCTATTTTCACAAAAATTTTCAAATTCCCCCCACCCCCATGACAGGAAGTCACTCCGGAAATCTGTGGGGGAGGCCGCTGTTCAGCAGTGGACTTCAAACGGCTGGAATGATGATGATGAACTCGAGTCAGAACACGCATCCAGATCGAATCACAGGGTACTGAGCCGCAGGTAAATGGATCACGCCGCTCCCAAGCAGCTGAAGCAGCTCAACGGCTCAAAGTAGTTCTACTTCATCTGCAATTCATGCGACCCTGACCCTGATTAGAAACGATTTCATACGACAACAATTTGTATTATTTTCAACACTATTAAGCCCATATTAGAAAAGCTGACCCGTTTGATGAACTGATTGCTAGTACCTTATTGCATTGTTTGCTTCACTTTACCTGATTCATCTGAAATCATTCATAGATCTACTTGCGCGGTTCAAGAGCGCGAGCTGCGAGCTGATTTGCAGCTCAGGTATTTTGAGTGAGTTACCCACCGCTACCACTTTGATGTACCAAATAAAAACTATAGTAGGTATTATTATAATATTATAACTACAAAATGTTTGTTTATTTTTAGATTTTAACGCCTTTTCTTTTTTAGTTACCAGCATAATTTTAGTGATACTTCATCATCTTATCCTATCTAAGCTTCTGAATTCTTTAACCTACATGATATATACTTTAAACATACATAAGCCTCTCGATTTGAGAGCAAAAGACTTGGCGGCAGGAATAAGATGCCACAGCCAGCCCGAAAGGGAAAAGCATAAAAAAATGCAAACTTCAAGAACGAAATAATGACACGATAATGTTACGCACCTGTACAATATCGGGCAGCCTGTAAGGACGTGGACACTCTGATAATGTACAGCCAGCCATATTCACAGCATCTAATTCTAAATGGGGGAATAAGATCTGCACTGACGTCCCGCGTTGGGGTGCGCATTCACAGCATTTTATTGCAATAATTTTTCCAATAATACGAAGCCACCTAGCTTTAGACGGCGGAGTCACATATCTCATCATGTCACATAGGAACCTACTCATCTATTACTTTCGTGACGTGATTTATAAATGGTTCATATCTACCTACCTTATGTGAGGTACCTACCTACTTCCCTATGTTTGGTAGGTCTAGGTACAAAGTGTAGGTACGTAGTACCTAGGTATAATAAATACTTGGTACCTATACCTAGCTAGACCTACATAAGTAAGTACCTTACATAAAGTACGTAGGATTGTATAATATTATGCAAACACGTCACGAAAGTAATAGATGGCTTCCTAGTACCTAGAGCTAACCAAACTTAGGTAGAACTAAATAGCCTAAATGCGTAATAAAACACGTCAAAAAACTATAGATAGGTAAATAACTAGTACCTAGGTACTACGTAACTACCATCTATAATTTACTAGCCAACTTAGATATGAACAAAATGAGCAAATACGTCACGGTAGTACCTAATAGATACCTGCATATCCAACTTTCATATGTGCTACCTACCTACCTACCAAGGTATCTTGATTAACCTAAATACCTTACCTGACTTCTTCTGACAGACTTTTATTTCTGTTTTAGTGTGTGGCTAGGCGGAGCAATGATCTATGAAATGCGGGGCGGTGGCGCGGGCAGAAAGTGTATGAGAATGGCCGGACATAGGGCTCAGTGGCGCGTATTAGGGTTGACCTATGTCCAGCAGTGGACTAGTGTGGGCTGATGATGATGATGGCTACAATGGAGGCCAATTTCATACGTCAGTTTGAATTGAAAATCTATGGAACTTCAACCGAAGTAACAAATTATGTAGGTAGGTACTAACCAATTACTTACAATATATTTTTATTTTATCTAGATCGATCGACAGCTATCTTACATATGAGATAACGGCTAGGTTAGAAGTACAACAAATTCAGAAGATGTGTAGGTATCACAAAAATTATGCTAGTAACTAACAAATGTTAGTAACTTACCTACATTAGAGGTAGGTACAGTATGTCCAGTGGACTTCAATAGGTTAAAGATACCTCCTACATAATAGTTTCGATTCTGTTTTATCTATATCCAGCCAATTCTATCCATAGCCAGCGTTTGGAAAACTTCATCTTCGTCGCATATAATATACCTACCACAGAGAGCCTCAAGACGAAAGCCTACAGTCAGTGCGCGTTGCCAGCACCAAAAAGTTACGAACGGCGACCACACTCCGAATGACGCAGTGTTGAAAGGCCCCGCACCCTATGGACCGACGACATTGCGAAGGTTACTGTAATTCACTGAATGGAAATGGCTCAAGACCGTTCGTCGTGGCACTCTTTATGGGAGGCCTATGTTCAGCAGTGGACTTCTGCAAAATGATAAAATATTTTTGTGATACATGTCCTCTAATAGGTAAGTATCCAAAAGGGAGGTCATTCAACTTATCGTTGATGTGTATATACTAATTCCGGAACATTTTGTATACATACACTAGTTCACTGAAGTAAAAGATAAATCTCTCTTTTTCGAGGTACGACACACAAGTTACATCGATGGCAGCACTGGGTATGTTTTGGCTGAAAACTATTTTATCCTCCGAGCTCCTAGACTAAACTCAACAAACCAAATTAACTTTTTTAATGATCAAATACCAAAATCAATCTTCGTGACATGTAAATAAAGTTTAAAGTCGTTTGACAATCTTGTGAAGCGAAGTGGCAACGTCGCAATGAGGCGATTTTCAATAACTTTATTTGAATTTTTTGGCGGGAAAACTGTTTTTGCTTATATCTCTGAAACCTTTTCAGCTACAGGCCTGAAATTTTTGGTACCTTAGGCACTAATTATGAGCTAAAATCCTGCCTAAAGTTTATTGCCCTCTGATCAGCGGTTTGGAATAACGAAATGTGTAAGCTGGGGACCCGGGTCTACAGCTTACACATAGTTTTTTGCTTATATCTCTGAAACCTTTTTAGCTACAGGCCTGAAAATTTTGGTACCTTAGTCACTAATTTGGCACTAAATATCTGGCTAGTTTTCATAGCTCTCGCGTCAGCCGTTTGGCAGTACTGGATGTGCAAGCTGTAGACCCGGGTCTCCAGCTGACACATAGTTTTTGGCTCATATCTCTGAAACCTTTTAAGCTACAGGCCTGAAATTTTTAGTACCTTTGGCACTAATTTGGCACTAAATATCTGGCTAGTTTTCAAAGCTCTCGCGTCAGCCGTTTGGCAGTACTGGATGTGCAAGCTGTAGACCCGGGTCTCCAGCTGACACATAGTTTTTGGCTCATATCTCAGAAACCTCTTTGGCACCTAAATTTTGAATTGGATTTTCAGATTGCACCAATTATGCACTAAATATTTGCATACTCAGAATTCAGAAATTCGTTATGTGTAAGCTGTAGACATACACACAAAGTGCGGTCAGGGACAGCTCTAAAGAACTATTTGATGTAGAAACTCATAGCATGTAAATGACTATGGTTACTGAGCAGTAACTAGGTGATTTGAGTCAGCATTGGCGGCGACTAAGAACTGGCAAGATTTGTAATCGAGATAGAGAAAGTTGAGGAAAATGCTTTGCTCAAACAGAATCTATTATAGCGAATGCGGCATTATCAACTTGGATCGGTTAAATTGAAATAACTACACGAAACATGTGCCTTAATGATGGCATTAAAAACAAGAAACTGATAATATCTAGAAACTCTAGCAGAACAAAGGCTTTGGCTTCTACGAAAACTATCTCAACCACAGAGTTCCACTCAGTGTGAGGTACTGGAAGGAATACGTAATACCTAAGTAAAAACGCATACCATGTTAATTTATCGTAATTACAACGAAGTCGTCTAAACACACTAGTGCTGCTCCCACGCGAAAGCATAAATGGATTATGCACTACTCTCCCAAGCCTAGTTTGAAATCTGTGATTTGCCCTGGGAGTTATCCGGCAGAATCTTAGGCAGGAACATGTTTTCGTTGATAAATAAACACGGATAGTCGTTCTCAAGAGATGGCTCTACCGTTTTCAGAAATAATTACAAGTTTGTGGGTTCCAGCGCTCGAGGACCTCTCCTGTGTCCTCACGCCACAACCAACACGTTTATGTTCGGGTTACATGACGTGATACAAATGTTGACATACTCCGTTATTTATAGAACACTGAAATAAAACGTAGGTAGGTATACTTACCTCATAAGGTTTAAATAAAGTTATTCATAAATAATATCCCTAAAGGGGCTTATTTTACTTACACACAATTGTCAATAAATTTTATTCTACACATTTTGGATCATCATCAGCCTGTAGAAGTCCAGAGCTGAACATAGGCCTCCCCCAAAAAGTTCCTTAACGAACGGTCTTGAGTCTTTTCCATCCACTGACTTCAACTTTCACAATGTCTTCGGTCCATCAATGCCTTCCAACACTGCGCCCGATTCGTGGTCGCCATTCGAGAACCTTTACTCCCCAACGGTTGTCGGTTCTACGAGCGGATACACGTAAGCTTTTACGTAATCTACCGATATCTACGTATACATGCTTATGCATACTCATTTAAATATTACCTACCGGTTACAAATATTACCCTACAATTTTTTTATCGCAGAATTACGACAGGGCCTCTGGAAGTTCTATTATCCATGGTGGTTGGTTACTCGCCAATTTGCTTTATGGTGGAGTTAATAATTGGCTACATAAAATCGTACGATGAATATTGAAGTGCTCATGACGACGATGCCGCCGGAGAATTAGGATTCATTTCGATCGGCGACAACCGGACTGAATGTCAATAAACCAGTTGTGGACGAATCGCAGAAGTACTCAACCACTTGATTTAAAACGATTAAAGACCATTAATAACGTCTGCCCAAATCAACGGGTTTGATTTAGAGGTTTTGACTTTTGATTTGAATTGAATGGGTGTATTGGCTTCCTAGTTCAGTACACGAACCGTATCCATTATGGGAACACTATTATCCGAAAGAGGTTGCATACAAAAAAAACTATGTTTTATACCCAGCTGAAATTTAAAATTTCCACTCAAAACTCCAGTCATGAAGATAAAAGATACCTACGAGCCCAATCTCTACTATACCTATGTAGGTACAGGTGATCCATCAAAACGGGTCAGTATGGATGGATGGACTATGGAGAATTCTGAAACTATAAGAGATAGAAGAATTTGTTTGTTTTTAGTTATTATAACATAATAAATTTCTTTCTCTACACTGATTCTTTCACCGACGGTCATAGGCCCTTCTCAGGGCCACCATACCTCAACCTAGTGACTGACCTAATAGAGGATGACCAAGAAAGAATCAGTGACACGACAAGCAAGAATAACATAATAGCTAAAATCGACGTCATCATAAATATAGTTTAAGACTTCCCCATACTCATCCTACTTGATGAAGCACCCTGTATACATTAGTAGAAACGGTCTAAGTTATATTGATCATTTTACTCTTAGCTTACTAAGTTAATTTTTTATTGTTTGCGATGTTTCGTGTCGTGCCTGATCTGAAAATGGTGTGAGCGTGAACTCTTTTGTATTACCGTTCGTCACCTTTCAACTTTTCATTCAAATAAATTTTGAGCGATTATGCTACAGTTAGTTACGTTTCTGTTACCTTCCTTACGACACCATATTGTTATGTTTATCAAATTAATCTAACCTTCACCGAAATTACGTGCGCTATCATATCATGCGTCACGCACGCATATTCTGTCTATTCTATCTGTCTATTTGTCGATATGAATATCATCAGGAGTGTTATAAAAATCTCAAAACTTTTATTTGAATCATAAGTTGCCATATCATATAAGTGTAGATCGTTCATTTGTATAGATTACATGTATTTTATTTTTAATTTTATTTACATACTTAAATTATATAGTTTTATGTATGCTGTTTGGTTATAGTATTACGTATAATATGTTTAGTTACACAGTTGTTTTATTCATCCAATCTTCTTATAATCTTAATTTCACTTCATCCTATGGTTGTCAGGAAGAGATTTTTAGCGATAAGTCCGCCCATTGCATAGTTAGGAGGAGGTAGGGCACAGCGAGATTTTCTCGTTCTGAATTGGAGCAGCCCGCCTGGGGAGGTACCTCCGCCTTACAAAAGATCGCAGCCAAATAACATTATTTGTTTCAAATAGTGTTGTGTTCCTGCGATGAGTAAGGTTGCCAGAGCTCTTTAGGGGGGGAGGGGGTTCGGGGTCGGCAACGCGTGCGTGATGCCTCTGGTATTGCAAGCGTTCATAGGCTACGGTAACCGCTTACCAACAGGTGGGCCGTATGTTTGTTTGCCACTTCAGTAGAATACAAAAAAAAAGAAAAAGTTCTTTAGTTTAAGTTTCTATTTTGATTTATTTTGTGTACCTACAATAAAGCATTTAAATTCATTCATTCATTCATTAAACTCAACCAGTGCAATTTTGGACCTATGGAGCTCAACGGACTTGCCGACTAATTAGGCTAGACAAAAGAACGGTAGAGTCGTTTTTCCTGACTAGAATTATTCTTTTTATAATTCGATCCAAGATTCTTCCTACAAATTTTAGCGTTTAGGTCAGAAAGAAAGAGAAGAAGTCGGTAAAGAAAAATATTTTTCAAGTTGAATGAACATTGTGTTCAAGTTCACGGAACTATGCGGTTCTAAACCACAACAAATAAGTACATGATAATTGACCCGGTATGCAAATCAGTAATCAGTACTAAGATGATCTGACCGAGATCTGATGAGAGACCTATTCTGATACCTGAGTTCATAAGCCAGCCTGTCCGAGGCTCTTTGTACCTATAGACGGAACCGAAATCCCGAAAAGGGCCTCGCTGGGCCTTCTGACTATTACCAGCAAACAAGTGTAGTAAATGACAGGATTCAGAACGGCTCTGCTGATCCCAATAAAAAGTTGTATTACGGAAACGATGATTTTGAAAATACAGAGCAGGCACGATAGTTGTTACTCGTTCAAACGGGTCTACCTCTATCTAGCCGGAAAAGAAAGGTAAAGTAAACTCTGTTACATAACCTAGTGACATCAAATTAGAAGGTATATCTACTATTTCTCACGTAGGTACCTACACCTACGTCACCTACCTACTTAAATGAGTTTTTTATAATTGATTGAACTTAATGTACCTATACCTCATCCGCGGTGGTCCCGCCTGACGAATAGGCCCCTCTATTTCTGCCCGTGGATGTTGTAAGACGCGACTAAGGGAACAAAAACTAGGGGATGGGCAGCGACCCGCATGCCCAGCGTGGCGAGTATGGGCAATTCCCCCTCAAATTATTGTTAAAAGGCCGCACAAGAGCGGTTGATTTGGAGGTCTATGGGTGAGGCCTACGGCTCGTGTTCTTATTAGTCGTAATGGGAATTCTGAGGTGTAATTTTAAAAAATATGACCGGAATTAGTCTTAATAATGTCAGTGTGATGTGTGACTAACAGAGTACACTAGCTAGACTAATAAATCGGGGATAGACGTTACCAGCGAAAAGATGTGAGAATCATATTCGTGACAGACGCAGACGCAGATATACAATCATCGGAAGCGTTTTAGGTGTCCATCAAAACAGTTCATTGTTCACTGTGACTCATACAGGATACTCGATGGAGCAATAATGTGGTAGTTCCTATTTAAATTTTGGTGTTTTATTGTTACTTACGTAGGTATCGCTACTGTAAGTCAGTATATCTATATCGTCCTTCAAGTGGATCGGATTTCCTGGTAAATCGCGAAAGTAGTGTGTAGGTACACGTACTTATCATAAAAATATGTCCTGATGGTAATAAACATACCTACCTGTGGACATTACCAGGACGTTAGCAATTATACCTAGAATGTGGTTGAAAGAAAATTGCAAAGCATCTTGACGACCACCACATTCCAATACGATGAATCCGTGACAGTGTCCATCTACCTACTCCTACCTACAGCCACAGGCGAATGGGTGTGTTTGTGTCATCAGTTGTCGCATCGCGAAGCTTCTTTGTGGATGTCACCCGGATGTCAGAGCCCCATTGCCCCTACATTTATCCTCTAACAACCTGACACAATACGAATAAAATTAGTCGTCAATTAGTAAAGATCCTAATGAAATTAGGGGATTTCCTCGTTAACTATCACTATACATTATTGGGAGTATTATCAAACATTTAGATCGTCTATGAACAAAGGAAGTAGGCATCAAAACATATCAAAGAGAGATCTTAATCATTCCTCCATAATCAAATTGTCTGAAATGAAGACAAAATTAAAAAATAAGCAAATCTAAGTATTGGAGGCAGCGAGCCGCGAAGAGTACCGAGTTGAGCTATGATCGGTCACGATCCGGACGGAGCCCGTGTCGGGACGGGCGCATTGTTACATCATCACGCGCACTTTCTAACTCAACAACCGACGTGCCGTAGGATTTATATCGCTATAGACTGTAATTAAAGTAGGTACCTACCTACCCATCGAGAGTTGATAGGCACTGCTCGAGAATAACGGCCGAATTACCCGATACGCGATTGTACAAGTGGTACCGCGAGAGAACGCCGAGGACAATAGAGTTGTGCAACAACACTTTCGATTTCCTTTTCATGCATGCCTCTCATTCGCCGGATGATTTATGGCTCGTCTTGCAATATAAAAAGTAAATCGAGATGCATAAAACATTTCGTCGAATCACAATGTTGCAATTAAGGTCGAAGAACAAAGGAGCCCGGTGGAGTCAGCACGAATCCTAAATAGCGAACGCATCGGAGCACAATCGCGGATGACGCGGAGCTATCGGAATGCTGGCTGATGTAGAATGCATGCGCGCACCACACACACACAGGGCGCTAGATAACTGGACCGCTCTCTATGTGGAGGGATCGGACCGCATCCGCATACAAGATTCCTAATAAACAGAAAATTTCAATCGCAATTCGATGACTTCCTCTATGCGTAAGATGAGAATGGTGGAAATGAAGGTAATAGAAGCGAGTTTATACGTCTTACACAAGTTAGTACGCCGTAGAAAGCACTTTAGAAAGGAATCGAAGGTACGCGTGACCCGACAGCGCTAGGCGGCGAGGTGAGCGGCCCGCTGCGCCCGCGCCGCCGCCGCCGCTTGTGTTGCGACACCATGCGGAACTTGCGGCCTTCGCTGTCAAACTTATAATTACCTACTACTCGCTTTTTCGCATGCCCTCTCAGCTAGCCCACCTATCCGGAATGGTTCCTGATTTATTGGCTCTTACGATGTTGAAACTCTTCACAAACTAATGTAGCGTGCGTGGCAGATTCAAATGTAGTGTGGGAAAAATGTTGATAAAAGTCTTACTTGACTTCTATTTATATAACATCTCAATCGTAGAGCACAGTACATTGACATTTACGCAAGAATGTAATGAAATCTTTAACTCTCGAATGGGCGTTTACGTTGCAACAGTCTAATAAGTTGAAGTGTTCTTAGAATTTCATTGAATTGTGTGGCTCAAGCGCATACAAGGATCTTCATCGTCGTGGCCCCTCAATTGTCGTGAGTGTACGTCTGCTCGGGCCGTGAGCTTCAACAGGCAAATGCGGATAGTTTGAGCGATGAACTCAGACGCAGGGCAGGATATTTAGTGAGGCGACTGCCGCCGACCGACGGGAGCGAGGCCGCTCCGCTAGTCGCCAGCTGACGCTCAGCTGTTACGCTCATCATTACACTGTTTCAACAGTGATATTGACTGGTAATGCAATTACTTTGTCGCTTTATATAGAACAATCCAGACATGTAGATAAAGCTTCTTGTATTTAATGCTCTAGTAGACACTTATTGTCGGTATGGAAACAGCTGCGATTGTATTCTAATAAACGCAATCGTTCGTTCACCGAATAGGCTAACTGAGAATAATGAAGACTGGCGCCCGACGAGCACGTCTTCAATCGTTAGTCTCAACTCTCATGTAAATATTATCTCGTGGGCACTGACACAGACATCATTCGAATTTAAAACATGATGTCTGGAACATTTGTTTCTATTTGTGGTTTGGTTTCGTTTGTAGTATCATCTTTGTCATGTCTTTGCTCTTCGCTGTGATTATTGAGAATAAAAAGGAATGGGAAAGCAACAACTGGGTGAACCTTTAATAGAGGCAACTTATTTTGAATAGCCGTGATAAACACTACATTGAATTCCATCGATCACAAACATTAATCTTTCTTAATGCATAATATGCATAGGTACGTTAGATGCGTTAGACATTGTTGTTAGAATCGACTCACATCATAAAGGAAAACAAGACAATAGACCTTCGCCCACGTTTTGGATTTCTCCTCAACAAGTTAAAAGGCCGGCATTGAATAAGTACCTAACTGTTTTTGAAATGTGAGGAATGGTTAAAATTCATGAAATTGAAAATGTGTTAATACCTAATATAATTATCTTTGGCAACACACACGACATAGTACATGATTAGTCTAAGTAGTAGTTGACTCGAAGATGTAATTTGCTTCGTTCACTTGATCAATTATGTGTTAGTTACAAATCCGTTGTTTTTACAAAGTGGGTAAGTGCATTTAATAAAAAATGTCGATACATTTTTCAAATTACCGACTTCTAGATCAATAATTCCATATTAATTTGAATACTGGCTTCCCTAGTTTTAGCGATTAACTATACATTGTTGTATTATGGGCACGTGTCCTGCACATGTCATGCCTATTTATCCATAAGTGCTAACTCTTGTGGACCTACACTATACCTACACGTGCATGAGACATTTATTTCAAATTCCTAGTGTTGTGTTGTGTTCCTGCGGTGAGCAAGGAGAGGAGAGGAGAGCTTTTAGGGTGGGGGTGTGTACGGGGTCGGCAACGCGTGCGTGATGCCTCTGGTATTGCAAGCGCTCATAGGGTACGGTAACCGCTTACCAATACCTAGGTGGGCCGTATGCTTGTTTGTCATCTTAGTTTTATAAAAACAAACAAAAAAGTTGAATAATTCCCCCTAGTTAAACAACTGTCGCTATTTGCAAAGATTTTAATTGCAAGCGTAATTGGCAATGTAGAGAGTTGGATAATCACGCAACGCTGATTGTATCGTCACATAAAAGTAATGTCCGATGTTTGTGGCATTGTGAGCGAGGCAGGAAAACATGAGCCATCGTGATGCGCCGAGCCGGTAACAATGAAAAGTTTTTTAAACACAGCCGAGACATTTCAATTGTAGCCTACCTACACACAAAGTATACCTGCCATGCAGATGAAAATATTATGCGGGACTGCTCTGCAGACGCATTTATTAGGATTTCAATTCAATAAAAAAGAACGACACAAGATTTTGTTTAAGAGCTTGAATATGAATAACGAGGTTTTGAAGTAGGTAGCTCCTTTCGGGAAATAAAAATACTTACCCCGAAAATCCCTAATCTAAGGAAGTGCTTTCACATGAAAAACAAAAGTTCCTCGTAATTGGTGTCGGTTTTTTTCGGTCGGTCACAAAGAGGATGAATACAAAAAAACTTTTTTTTTAATCGTAACAAACGATGCAATTTATAGCGCCACCGCGAGACAATGCCTATACGATGGTTTAAAAAAAAATCATTAAAAACGGATCATTCGTTACGGACTAGGTACGGGAGTAATCGGTGTACAAACATAAACTAAACGATGTAAAAATACAAACTTATCATCTTTTAAAAGCTCATGATCTTTCAAATAACTTCTCGGGATATCTGGGATCGGCAAACGATTAAAATAATGATCGATTCACTCACATCCATATTCCATACACTGTTGTCGGCATTTATCAAGTGTATTAAAAATGATAACAGCTATGTACCAGTAAAGTTCATTTCGTGTCAGTAACTCTTCATAATCTTTGTTTGGATTACAACAATTCAGAGAATAAGTACTCATCAATTTATCAGTGCCAGCAAGATATAAATAAACAACTCGCGTCAATGTTTTTATCTAGTGCTTACGCGCGAGATTAAAGGCGTTAGGTAGGTACATAAAACAGGTACCTAGTGTTCTAAATTCTAGGGATCTTAGAATTCTAAATGTTACTGGCAATAAATAGGTATTTAAATAGTGAGACTATTGATGGAGGCAGGAGATAAATCCAGCTCACTTTCGCTGTTGATGTTTTCTTAGCGAAGCGCGCCGTCTGCGTCTGCGCCTAAGTGAGTACATTTGATTGTTTATATTGCGTAAAAAAAAAGAAAATTCTTTATTAAAATGCTAAAGTAAGGCCACTTTCGCTGATAGAGGTCACAGATTGGGAGTCGGTAAATTGCAAACATGGCAGGCGTGTTCCAGACGATACCGCGCTCCCTCTCAACTCAAAGTAATATAGTTCAATCAACTTGAACATTGTGTTTTTTATAATTTACATTTTCGAATAAATATTTAAGTAGGTACAGTCGCCTGCTATGTACATTTCATAATATTTTTTTAATGTTAATACAGGCTATGGTGGTATGTATCCGAAAGCATACATAAAAGTCGAAAATGCTTGATGTCGTGTCACTGATTATTTCTTGTTCATCGAAAATGGCACAAGTTTACATAATATTCAAATTTTTTGCAGTGTTCTGTGGGATCAATTTGGAAATTATGAAATGCAAACAGTACAGTGAAGGATGCAGGCTGTACCTGCTTGTAAATCCCGACACGAATAACGATAAGTACCTAATTAAGTATGTAGGTAGGTACCTATACCGATATACATGTTAACTACATGAATGCATGATTGTAAAAACCCCCCTCAGACCACTTTTTTCGAATTCCTTTTTATGATGGAAAAATGATCCTTATATCAAAACTAATAGGAATTTATGTTTAAAAAAATGAACATGTGGCCTCTTTTGTTTTACTTCATTTAAATACATACAAAAAAAAATGTATTTAGAACAGTTTTTTTACACCAGATAGTTTTTATTGATTTTCCGAAACTTTTGCATTTGGTCGGAGGGGGGTTTTTACAATCATGCATTCACATGTTTGCAACATAATTATCTGTGCAGTGACCTGAGCTGGTCTTCGATTCCATTTTTACGAGTGAGCGAATTTCGTTTATGAGACACGTAAGCTTTGATAGCGATGTGGTTGATTCTATTTGTCTAGCAGCACGTAGGCTGGCTGGCCGGGTCTAGCTGACGTGGGAAGGGGCGGACTTAAAAACATAAATAATGGAAAAACTATAAACAAACAGCATACATACAAATATATAATATATAAATATAAAGATATATACATATATATTTATTTATAGATAGTATAAAATACATAAATGCAACCAAGACAAATGAACGACCTATGACAACTCTTCATTTAAATAGAAGTTTTTAACCCTAGTTTTAAAAGCAGCTAGTGAGCTAGTTTGCAACATTATCTGTGCAGTGACCTCAGCTGGTCTTCGATTCCATTTTTACGAGTGAGCGAATTTCGTTTATGAGACACGTAACCTTTACAGCGATGTGGTTGATTCTATTTGTCTAGCAGCACGTAGGCTGGCTGGCCGGGTCTAGCTGACGTGGGAGGGGGCGCACCACCCCGGCGGTTTCACCTTCCGAACCTCTATCGATCGCGCCCCATCGCATCGCCCGCCGCCGCTGTCGCTGCACCACTTGTTACATCTCTCTTATCTTCCCCTTATCACGTTAATTGTCAGTTATCCCATTATTAACGAGGTGCGAACGGATGGTTATTGCGACTTTATTATCTGAAAATAGCTGTACAGTACCTACTATCAAAATATCAACGCCAAAAGCTTTAAGCACCTAGTGGGGAATTCATAAACTGGGCAGGTATTTTAGAGTGAAGCGTGTTCAAACGAAATTTTTGATGCAAACATATTTTTTTATGATCATAATTAAGTCAAACACAAAATTGACTTTTTTAGTAGAAGGATCATTTTCATAAGAATTTTGTATGACATATTATGGGCATATCGCAAGCCGTTCGAACACAGCTTTAACCTTCGTAGGTGTTAGCTTTATTGATCTCCGCTAAAGTATTATTCTGTAACGTTAGATTCGGTCGCAAAATGATGACCACCAAGTAAGCTAGATATTACGAATTTATGTAATGAATCTAGCAACCATGAAATAGTGTCACCACATTTTATCATTTTAAGTACTAGGTAGGTACTTTGGTAAAAAGTGATTAGTGCAATCTAATGGGGTTCGGCTTATCGTGCGATAACAAGGCATCGAAGAGGCTCGCGACGCCGACGCCAGCCTTTCATCACCGGTCGCAAATTATGTTATTCCTATATTTTCTGTTGTTTCTATCTTCAAGCTGTCTGTTTATTAAATGACAAGGTTCTATTTGAATCGTCGTTTATCTAGTTTAATTTACACATGTTCTTCGGGACCAAGTCTAGACGATGCAGATCAAATTTGCAAAAGCAAGGTCGCTCTGCCCGAAGGGGTTAATAACCACGTTCGTATAAGCTTCACTAAAAACAACTCCACTCTAACAAACAAGAAGATACTATAAACTTGTTTTGTTTCAAAACTGAACTAGCAGTTCTCCTGATAACTTTATAATCGACATGTAATTTGATAAGTACCTAGGTACCTAGTTACTTACCAACTAGTAACGTTTCCCTACTTAATCTTTTATTCCTACTAACTTTTTTATTAGCTAATTAGTTTCATTAATAACTTACGCGATGAGTGGATGCGCGTGCACATGCGGAGAAAGTGTCATTTGATAATAGCGCGTGCGAGACACAACCATCTGGCGGTAAAATTACGGATAGGTACTAAAATATAATAGGGTGCCCTCTATGGTGTAACTTTAGGTTATTGGTATTTTTTCACTTATAAGATCTACTTATTTGAGAACCGTGGCCGTGGTGGCCCCGGCTGAAGAATAGGCCCCTCCATATCTAACTATCCGCCGATGCCGTAAGAGGCGACTAGGGGAAAAAATCTAGGGGATGGGCCGCAGGGTTTAAGAACGATAGCTCTAACTGCGCTCGCCAACCCGCATGCCCAGCGTGGTGAGTATGGGCAAATCCCCCCACATGATAAGGAATTCGCTCTGTCTGTGTGGGAGGCCATGTTCAGCAGTGGACGTCGTACGGCTGAAATGATGGTGATGATGATGATTTGAGAACCATAGGATGAAATTGACATTTTAAGATAGCATGTAAGGAGAGGAGCAAGATAATGAAGTAAAACCTCCGCGCGAATTCCAAATGTCGTCTGAACAGAACCTGGTTACAGGGACTTAAAGCGGTAGAGGTTATAGGTACTGTTACCGTTAAAACATTTCGATACCATTATGCTATACCGGTAGGGCATTACGGTACCGTTATTTCATACCGGTAGATTTCGGTACCGAAATTTTGACCCGCGGCTAGTTCGCTAGGACAGTCTCGCCGTGGTTGCGGGGTGGGCGCGTTTCATCAAAGAAAACCTTTATAAACCTTTATTTATTTCGGTTATAGGTACCGGTAGCGAAATAAACCGAAATGAACTGCGAAGCCAGATTTTCCGGTACCGTTATATTTATCGGTAGAGAAATATTCGGGTAACCGGAATTTATCGGTATGACGTCATATCGTTATTTAAAGGTACCTTTATATTCTTGTTATTCAGTCCCTGCCTGGTTCTATAAATGATTAAGCTCTGGAATATCACTAATGGCAAGCCAGGGGAGAAGAGAATAAGTCCAAAGGAGCCATTTCATTCTGGGCCTGGTCCATGTACACTACATAGAAAAATTAGGAAAAGATAGGAGATTACAAGAAAAATACAATTTCATTAATTTGAAGACAAATGCGATGGTACAAGAATAGTTCTTCTGGTAAGTTTATTACTATGTGAACACTATTTGAAGGCCGCCATGTTGGTTTATAATTGGCGTTTGACATGACATTGACATATTTTTGATGTCATGATGTCATTGTTTGATTTGATGTGTTTTTTGTCAGATAAATGTAGGTTGTCAAAATGACATTTCACGCACGTCCATCCGCCATATTTTTGTAGCGCTGTGTGTTGCTCTCTTTGTCGAAGAAAAATCTTAATGTACCTTATAACGAAGTCAATTTAAATAAAATAACCAATTAAATACGTTTACTTTATTGCTTAGCCATATTTTAGAGTAGTGTACACAGTGCAGGCCCAGGCTCCATATATTGATGAAACGTCTCTTTTGGGAATGATCGGAACTGTGAAACACTTGAGGAAAAATTGGACGCAGGGGTCATTTACTGCGCAGCATTGCTCAGTAATGACTCTCGAGATACAAACAAGATCCTTCGTATCGGATCGGATGATATCTGCCACGTATCGCGCAGTAATAATGACCAAGAACTCGTCTGACGCGTCGAGCGACCAACGAGGAAAATCCTCTAACATCCTGTTCGTTTGCACGCATGTCTTTACGTGCCAAAGGAAGATTGCACTGACAACGATAAATTATAGTCCCTATCATAATAAATTTACAATAAAATACATGTATGGCAAGTTTCTTCCTTACACGTGAAGAATTCTAAGTTTCTGTTTATTCCACAGAATTCAAAGTTGAAACGAATCATAAGTAACACAACTTGTTTATAACTGAATGGAGAACTGAATATATCAGGAATATAAAATATTTAGGTTTGAAAGCAGAAATTAAACTAAGCTGACGAGGCAAGACACATGCCGGCATAGTACTCTCAGAAACTAAGTAAAAAAAGTACAAGATGTCTCTGTTACTCTTACTAAAGTTGCAACTGGAGATGGATGTCGCTTTCATTTTCTCAGCATCAACCAGTTTTACAAGAATTAAAAAATATCTAGCTCTATGATTATACGTTACACAGCTTCTCTAGTTAAATTACTTTTAAATTGCAAATACATAACCTACGGTGTATTCAATAAAAACAAGTTTGTAAAATAAAAATAAATTCAAAATTCTAGTTTCTAGCTGCTTTGCACGAGATCCCTTCAAAAAGGGAGCTGATAATTCTGGATGCGACGACTCATTACCCGTAGTCCTCACTACACTACACTACCAATTTCCATCATTGTCTTGTTGTCATTCACCATGTTAAGATGGCAGCCCCTTCATACCAGCTTTCATAAATAAGACAGATTTGAAACCGTAGTACCCTTTTGGAATAACTAATCATCATCATCAACAACCTGTAAAAGTCCCCCAAAGAGTTCCACGACGAACGGTCTTGAGCCTTTTCCATCCATCGACTTCCCGCAACCCTTACAATGTCATCGGTCCATCGAGTGGGGGGCCATTCCAACACTGCGTCGCCCGGTTCGTGGTCGCCATTTGAGAACCTTTACTAATAAGAGCCCAGAAAGCTACAACGACATCCGACAGACACTTTCAAATTTTGTTTTAAGCCCCGCAACATTCAGTACTTACATCACAGAATTGAATTGGTAACAATGTGTGACGATGCAAGTGAGTGAGCACATCCCCATTCATCTATGAACAACTCTGTTCTTCAACTTTTCAAATATGTTGAAATGTAGAGATTTCATGGCACTAAAAAATATTCGGGTATAAATCAAAGTTTATTTTGCGGTCCCTACGTGTCCGCGCGGTCAATGTTCGCAGACGATGGCGCCGCCTGCGCGGGCCCCACGCACACACCATTGCGAAAATAATGCAGCCGAACCCACGTCACACGACTGTTTAGGAGTATTTTTAGTTCGCTACGTTTCAATATTAGGAGTTAGGACATACTTGTACGAATATGCTGTTGGTTCATTATCTAATGCTTTACTTGGAGCTAAGGTTCTGTTCAAAGAGACAAAATAATAACATTAAGTTGTGTACTCAGAAAATATAAAATCCGCTGCTATATTTTATTTAAACCTGTAGGTAGTTAGTGCAGTCTACATTGTAATGCCCACAGAATAAGATCTAAATATATTTTTGAGTAATCGGGTCGCAAACGAGTTGTGGTGGCGACTTAGCGAGTGGTGGTGGTTAGCTGGCGCGGGGAGAGGCGCGTTCAACGAACGTCCGCGGCGCGGCACGGGCCCAAGGTCGCCGCGTTCACTCGTCCGCTATACCACTACACCAACCCGCGGCCACCTTTACTCATTCCATGTTCTTTTACCCTTCTAAGAGCAATCATTCAAGAATCTGGCTAACATACATAGACAAACATTGATTCACAAACTTGGACACAATACACATCACAATAAAAGCAAGACACAGAGAGGGAAAATATGAAACAAAGACAGAGAGGTAACACACAAAAACTTATTAAAAAGAACACGTGAAATGTTATTGTGCGCCACAGCAGCAAAAAGGTATCGGCTCAGCATAAATGCCTTACCACTGAGGAGTATTTAGGCGCTGGTATTCTGCCGAAACCATTATTTATAGTCACATAAACGCACGATACAATGGACCAATTGGATTGAATCTTCAACAGCCGCTACAATATCCGCGATATCGTCTAGACAAGGTTCACACAGTGCACTTGTTTATAGTCTATTTTGAGGCATGTCTTGTTAATTCGGGTTTTTCGCTTTAATTCGCAACGCAATGTGGGTCCCACGTGTTGACGTACTAGGTACATAGAAAATAATAAGCAATTTTACACACGTTGTTGAGTCATCGGTTTTTTGTAGAAGATTTTTAGTCGTCAGACTCGGTAGTCTTTGGTTTATCGTGCCGGATGTTTTTGCAATATGCCACTTGCAAGTTGCAACTCATACATATTAGTTTCGACATACCTAGCAAAAGTGAGCTGAGTGATGCAATTTCAAATCATAATAGATTGTGTAAAGCACTAGCACCTTCATTTAAATATCTATAGGTAATTAAGCTTATATTTTGTAATTAAATTATGTAAGAAATGTAAGCTGGTACTATGCTATTTGTTATGCTTTTGATTATAATTTGCGTAATAATGTACGCATGATCATTTATTTTGACCTTTTCTTTGGTTACAAAATTCCAAAAAAGGCGCATACTATTGAATAGAAGCTAGCTATAAGTAGGTACCACAGGCACTCAGTAGGTACCTATTTCTCACATCAGTGCCTGACTAATTGGAGTTCCATTGTTTTACAATAGCATCAGCCAGACGTCTTTCATTAGACTATATAAATCGCTAAGCAACAATTTCTAGGATAAGAGCTCCGTAACGAGTAACGACCGACAGCCAAGCGTTTACTTTTCTGTAAAATATGGATACCAAGTTAAATTGTCTATCAAGTACCAGTGTACTGATAACCAGATGATTAATGTGCAAATTTATTCGTGATTGCAGAAATATAGGCTGACCGCGCCTCGGTATGGTATGCTGGCTATTGCGAAACCCAGCACACGTGTCTGCGACAAATCACTATATAGACATGCTTCACAGAACTACGCAGACCCTAAATACGAAGGTCGAATGGATTTATTGCAATAACGCTGCAATAAATCCAGCAGAAACGAGATCCTTTCTCCCCCATACGTGCAAATTGTGGAATGAGCTTCCTTCCGAGGTTTTCCCGCTAACCTACAACATGAAGAGCTTTAAGAAAAATACAAAAAGATTTCTCCAGGGCAGGCAACGCATTGGTAATGCTCCAGGTGTTGCAGATGTCAATGGGCGACGGTAACCGCTTACCATCAGGTGGGACGTAAGCCTGTTTGCCTCCGTATTACATAAAAAAAAAAAAAAAACCTTTCATCATGATATTCCAGACGGATGGTTTTATGACTGAGATCAGAAATGTCTATAATCAATCACTATTATTTTGAACACAAGCCGTGTTAGCCTATTGGGAGTTTCCGCGACTTTCATCACCCGACGTGTAGGTTTGGCACGTGCTGAAATCGCTTAAGGAAAACATGGTTTGCAAACCAGTATGTATTCTTGAAGCGGCGATGGGCTTGCAACCTGTCACGTATGGAATACTCACTACCTACTGCAAAATGTGGACATGTGCTAAATGTTCGGAGGACAAGCCTCTGACTCCTGGAAGATGTCTAAGGGGATACCTTAGACATCTACAAGGATCTGATCGACTGGAGATCTACCATTCTCGGGGATAAAACTCGTAAGCCTATTTTATTTTTTACAAAACCACTTGAAATTTTGCGATTATTTGGTAGTTTAGTACTAAAATAGTAAGTACCTACCAATTTATTTTGAGAATACCTACGTTTGGCGAGGTAAAGTCAGAGAGTTGATCACTCCACCTTATGTTATTTTCTTCAGTGCCTACTGAGCGACGCGGTTGCGCATTGGAGAAATTCCTCGAGTATTCGGTTCAACGGCCGCGCAAGCGTGAACGTTCTGTGTCTGTGTGTTTTAGTGCGCTCACTCACACACTGACCCGAACCCTGCCTCTGCAAACGACGGAACCGTTACCCGCTTTGCTATGCTCCTACACAACCATCATCTAGTATTTTTCACATTGCATGGGTAGGGTGGCGTTTTGACGCATATTGTATTCAGTTAAAAATGGAAACAAAGAAGAAAATTTATGAATATATGTAAAATCTGTTAAAACTTAGATTTTAAACCTAACTGTACCTAAAACCTACCCACGATTTTTCTACTTATTAAAACAAGTAAAAATACTAATCTTATTAATATTATACCTAATACTATTTATAATTTGGATGGATGGATGTTTCTCACTCAATCACGCCAGAACCGTTGAACCGATTTCGATGAAACTTGGAATAGATATAGTTCTGTGCCTGGAACAGCATATACGGTTCTTTTTTTATCTTTCTTTATCTAGGTACCACGCGAGCGAAGCTGCTGACGCAAGCTAGTATTATAAATGCGAAATTTTGTAAGGATGTTTGTGGTTCAATCACGCCTAAACGACTGAACCGATTTCGATGAAACATGGTAACGATAGAGTAATTTACCTAGTAGGTTTATCATATAGGGTACTTTTTATCTAGATATAACGCGAACGAAGCCGCGGGCAAAAGCTAGAAAAAACAAACTAAAATAGCTTACGTGAGTTGGCACGGTTGCGTTTTAAAGATTGACTCAACGAAATCGCTGTAATCGATAAATTGTTCAATAAAATTTACAAATCGTTGGACGATTTCAAAACTATGTTTGATTTTTGTTGGTGAAGTTATATTATTTACTTTATTTATTTATTTCAGATAATTAAAATCCATAGAATGTGAATAACTTAAAAACTAGCTTAAAATATTGTATTAGTGCACTATAGGAAAATAATAATAATAAGAATCATGACCAAAATTAACATGTAAAATTATACAACTTGTTCCGTAACTAGTATCCCGAAAAGTGCTATTCTCTCAATAAAGAAAAAGAAAATAAACATTACTTTTTTTAAGATACTTTTTTTTAAAATTTTACCACTTATAATGGTTTTCAAATAATGAAAATGTTGTCCTGAAATCGATTCTTTCTTCATTAAAAAATATCTCCATATAAGATTTAATGATTTTCACGATTTTTCAGTAACACAATCTCTTGAAACTTCAAATTGCCTACGACGACGTCGTCGCCTTACCCGACACCGCGCGCCGTACCCCTTGCTATATGAAAACAACGCTAAACGCTGCTTAAGGTAATGCAATTAGTCATCCATCAAAGAGGATACTACGCAACCAATAAGGTTAGTCAGGTATACTTTCTATATACTTTTATAAGTACGTACGATAACACTTTTACAACAATTATTAAAGATTCAAGAGAAGCTGCAAATGGAAGAAATATAAGTACGAACTTAAGTGCAATGCAATGCACCCCACTGAGGAGCCTGGCGGCGACGACACAGGCATGCAATACCACCGGAGAGGGGAGCCACCGCAGAATGCGATTAAATCCCCTTTACGTTTCATCACAAATGATGATTAGCACATCTTCATTTTACTTTTTAAATTCTAAGTTCAAGGACGTAGCAAATGTAATGAGAGTTCACGTTTTTTAATAAGAGAAACACTCAAGGGGACAAATAAGACGCTTACACAGCCGTGCTAGTACAAGCAAAGTGGAGGTGACATCCTGACCGATTTACTTCCTAATTGAATGTGATTCAATTTGAAATGAGTGTTCATTGCGTTGATAAAAGATGTAGGGTCCAGCTACAAATTGTGTTGATCATCAGATACTAACAAAAGAGACGTTTCATCAAAATATGGAGCCTGGGCCTGCACTGTGTACACTACTCTAAAATATGGCTAAGCAATAAAGTAAACGTAAATACGTTTACTTTGTTTTTTTTTACTTACTTTATTGGTTATTTTATTTAAATTAACTTCGTTCTAAGGTACACTAAGATTTTCTTCGACAAAGAGAGCAACACACAGCGCTACAAAAATATGGCGGATGGACGTGCGTGAAATGTCATTTTGACAACCTACATTCATCTGACAAAACAAAAACATCAAATCAAACAACATGACATGAAAATTATGTCAATGTCATGTCAAACGCCAATTATAAACCAACATGGCGGCCTTCAAATAGTATTCACATAGTAAAAAACTTACCAGAAGAACTATTCTTGTACCATCGCATTTGTCTTCAAATTAATGAAATTGCATTTTTCTTGTAATATCCTATTTTTTCCTAATTTTTCTATGTAGTGTACATGGACCAGGCCCAGAATGAAATGGCTCCCCTAATATCGGTATAAGTATGTTCTAATATCTTTAAAAACCAGTAGGTAACCGTAGAAATGGCAATAAAGAAAATGGATTACCGTAATAAACAAAACTTATAAATGCTATAACTGATACGGTTTCAATTAAAATAAATGAATACGCAATGCACATTGCAGAGCGGTGATGCCTCTCGACATTTAAATCTAAAATAAAAGTTGTTTTAAATGTCAAGGATCCCGTAAAACATGAAACCTATTACAAGTTTAGCTCGCCTAATCGTTATAGTAATCTCAGAAAAGGTTAAATAAATCCTAGTGCTACAAACAATATTAGGTAGGTACTTTAACAATATTATTATTTGCAAAGACCTACCTACCTTAAAGCTAACGAATTCGGTGGGCAATTTGAAGGGGATGATGCTGGTAGCCGATGAGAAAACGGCTAGTGATGATAGAAAATATTTTCATATGTCACAAACATAAATTACCTACTTAATGTACAAGCCATTTAAATATGAGTCAGATGGTGACTTGTTGAGCTGAGCGACAGAATATAATAGAGTGCTTTAGCATAATAGTCTAAAGGGGAATTTCTTTAACAACAAAAAACCACAAACTTTATAGCTGTAAATAAACAGTGAGATACGAGTATTAACAAATTCCGAGAACCGACACAAAGGAACGTGCTTTAGCTATCTGAAACGAGACTAAAGGTCGCGGAGATTGTGTAAAGTTGACCCGGACGTTACAAGATAAACGCATCTGATTACCTCAGCAGTTATAAACATGTTTTTTTCTGAATGAAGCAATATTTGATTGAGGTTCTAACTATAGAAAGTCCATAGCCATTTCTTGGACCGCCATCTTCAACTTCATAGTTATACTCGAACAGACAAGATAATTTTCACTAAGAATGGGATTTTTACCACGATTTGTGAGTTTATTTGTTCCCCGATATTTCGGCAGAGAAAGATTAAATAAGATTCATCACCGAGTAAACAGATCAGTTTACACAAGTTGTAGTAAATATCCTGTTGTTAGTGAAAATTATGTTAATAACGATGAAAATGATCATGCCAAATAAAACAGAAAAATAGTTTTTTTTTTACATTGAGATCCTATGGAGAGTTTAATGACTTTTTTTTTTTATTGGTGCTCAAAACTGGGTTTTACACTATAATATAACATTGGTTATTAGAGAAATAAATCATACATTCGTGTACGCCCTTCTAGGTGAGAACACAGCATGCTTATTTTATGTAGAAGACTCTCGAATGAAGTTATACAAAAAAAATATATTAAAATACACTTAAGTTAAAAGAAAAATGAATAATACTAAGTTTCCTAACAAAACTCTATTGTAGAAAGCCTCTTGATGGAAGAGGCAGATGTGTTGTAAATGTCATGACAAATTTGATTATAAAATGAGCACATTCGGTATATTGGTGAGTGTTGAGTATAGTTTGTATGATAGAAAGGAAGATTAAACGTTATTCTATTACGGAGACGACTGGAGCTAATTGCAATTTAGCCAACAAATTGGGGCTGTCCAATTTACCATTAACAATTTTATGAAGAAATACAATGTCCGCCAAATATCTTCTGCGTTTAAGAGAGTCCATTTGAAAGTAAGTGAGCCTAGAATCATAGGAATCTAGGCTGCGATAGAGATTGTGGGAATAGGAGAGTTGATATAAAAAAATATTTTGGCGTCTCTCTAGTCGATTAATGTGCACTTCGTATGAGGGACTCCAAACGGGACTGCAGTATTCTAACAGGCTACGGACGTGAAGGGGATAATAGGGACTTCAGGATCTTTGAAAAATTTAGTTTGTCTTATTACAAAACCTGCTAAACGTGCTCCCTTTTTGGTAATATGGTCGATTTGTTCTCGGAAGTCCAACTTGGCATCAACTATTACGCCCAGGTCACGCATACTTGAAACCTCTGTTATCGGGTATTATCAATGAAGTAAGTGGCGGGAACAGGATTAATTTTTCTCGTGAATTTCAAGTGAAAGCACTTGGATGAATTAAGGACCATCTTATTTACACGGTTTTTTTAAACGGTTGTCTGGCAGAAATCGCAAACCGCGATAAGACCGCCGATTGTAGGACCTTATCTTAGACTTATAAGCCATTTTGTATAAACTGTGTTTTCTTTTTTTAAAGGTCCTCAATAAAGTTTTATTTCATTTCATTTCATTTCATTTTGAGCACACCAGTTGTTGATGGTGCTGATATCAGTCTGCAGTCTCTTGTTCAGAGGGTGTGTTAGATTAGTTAGATTTCAGTGTTGAAGGTTGGTTCATAGTCAGTGCATACCTACCATACCGTTATCAAACAGAACTCCCTATGGGCTCTATGACTAGATAGTAGGTACATCTACACCTAAAAGTTTGTTATGAATTGTGGGTCACAGAGCGGAAGCGACGGCGGACGCGTTTCGAAATATAGCACGCACTATCGAGCTCATTATTCTCGTGATGCGAGATGAGTAGGTAATGTCAACGAGATACCAGATAATTTATCAAGAATGTAACCCTTTTGACCGACCGATGTGTTATTTTGTAGATTATGAACCTTAATTGTGTTACATTTGTAGCCTTTGCCCTAAACAAGCAGTAAGATAAAAGCGATAGGTATGTTGCGAGTTTGTGATCATGCTATGATTGTGAGTGACATACTGTCAACTTTTGTCATATCAATTACTTTCCAGGTCACTAGGAAAAAAAAACGAACTTGTACATCTTGATATTCTCAAACTTAGTGTCTTGCCTATAATGTTAGTAACTTTGTTGTCTATTTAGTGTAGATGGGGTGGTAAATAAACTTGAGTCGGCGTTGCTCGTGTCGTAGGTACCTACCCGGCAGAACGTGAGCGTCTGCAAGTAATAAAGGAAACATTGTTGCAAATGTGCAATAGCTAGCCAATAGCTGCAGTAAAGAGGCAACCCAAGCTCCGAGTCAAACTGACATTGCGTATATCCGGCATTCCTTGAGGAATGCGGTCGCACGACCGCTCGGAGCGCCGCCGCGCACCGCCCCGCGCCGCTCACCTCCATGTTTTATCCTCTCGCTTATCCGTCTACCATATGGCATGGCAGGATAGGACCGAATCCAACAAGAATCTAATAAGTCGCTTTGCATCAGCCAAAACAACTAGGCATCCAAATTCTGGATAGCCCTAAACGCCGGTTGATCATTCTAAATCAGATGAATGTACATGAACAGAATTCGTCGTGGAAATACGATGGGTATGGTCTCTGAAACCCAGCGGCTTTAACTACAAAAACATTGTTTTGGTTCGGTCGGCAATAACATAAGCAAAAGCCATACGATTTCTACATTCGCGAACGATCGCACAGACCTCGGCATTCCTGAGCGTATTGACGAAAGCCGCCACGTCGCGAAGAATCGAATACCCGCCCCCAACAAGAAAGTATATTTGAAGAATCAAGAAATTTACTCACCTTCGTCGGAGAATCGTAAATTGTTAAAAATATCCACACCGCTCGTTCGCACAGTTAGTACGGTTATCGTCCGTACAACACAAATATTTCACCACACCAAAACGACAACATAAATAAACGCAGGCGGATCCACTTCGACGTCCGATCGCTCGCGGCCGACGACGTATTCCTCGCACTGATCGAAATGCAATTTGGAAAAATGCACAGGGCGGGGTTGTCGAATGTCATAAACGGTCGGTTACAGAGGTCGGATGGTCGCCGGTGTATCGTGGATTCGTGCGGCACAACACCAGCGCGTGACGCGACGCCTCTCGGCGGACTGGCTGGCGGCGCGGAGTGGGCGAGCGCGGCGCGGGTGGGGGCTGCGTGCGCCGACGTGGCCGCCCGCTCGCTCTGCCGCCGCCGCCGCCGCTTAGCAACGCGACGCCGCCACCGACCTCATCTATCACAGGACGCAGAATCCTTCGATGACAATCCATAAGCTAACAAATTGGCGAAGAAAATCTAATAGCGATCCCACTTCTGATGATATATTGGCTAGCTGCGTGGAACTTCATCATCATCAGCCTGTAGAAGTTCACTGCTGAACACAAGCCTCTCTCAAAGTTCCATGACGAACGATCTTGCCTTTTCCATCCACCGACTACACGCAACTTTAACAATGTTGTCGGTACATTGGGTCCATCGGCCTTCCAAAACTGCGTGAAACGAATGAAGAATTTATTTATAATGAACATTAGATAGAAAATTCAAGAAATACAACGCAATGCATGAGCCATTGAATAAGAGGGACATTGTTAGTCGCAGTTCGTAGCTCAATGCAAACAGTTCCTTTACCCTGCAATTACTGCACTTTCTTTCCCATTGTTAGCTTGATGAAATCAGTTTTACTATCTCTAGCGATCGAGTGAGATTGGCGGCGGCGGGGCCGGGGAGGGGAGGGGAGTGAGGGGGTGCTTGTTACTTGTCGCACTTGATGCTGAGTCGGTACTTTCACCTATGCAGATACAGAGCTCACTCATGCACATGCAATCAGCTATTCATTTCACATGTGACACACTCAAGGATCCGGCCTTGCACACACACTTACGCATAATGTCCCTACTCTATTTTACATCAATGCTTTGCAACAGGGCTGGCGAAAATGAAAACAATGTACCATATATCTTTCACTTTTTGTAATCGAAATCACAGTTCCCACCATTTAAATTCTCTCACAAATCCAATTCGTAAAGTTTTAGTCCATGTGAAGGTATAGCAGGGATATCAAATTGTCAATCGCGATCGCACGTCAATATTTATAATGATATAATTACATCGATTAAAGAATAACAACCATTATACCACTACTTTCAAAATAAGGCTCTCGCCAGTCGATGCTGTATGTATAGCTTTCAAAACACCGACTTTATCACTCCTTTTAAATGTTTGCAATTTTTATTATTATTTTACCAGCCATTGCCGATCATACAAGTTTGAACACCCCTGCAAGCATAAATATAATACACAACCATAATAAAATTCCCCCCTTGCTGAAATTACATTATTGATTTGAAATATTGAACGATAATAACTTACATTTCGACATGGTTACGTACGACGGACTAATTAAAATACATGATCAACTTTCTATAACGTTATAGTGACGCGCGTCAGCCATTATTGAGCGCTACTTAAAATTATAATTATTGTGAGACAACATCATCTACAGTTCGGCTGACGGATCTAGGCAAATCTAGGAGTATCATCAATTAGGACGCAAATGTATTAGGAAGACGCCTTAGCCGTTTTGACGGTCATTAGATTTTAAACAACTAAAATCGCCTGCGAGCTTCCAAATGGCATTCCAACCTTCACGTTGCCAAGACCCTTCATCCGACATGTAAGTATTATAGATAAATACATAATGTTACTAAGATTCGTTCCAGCTATATTATATAAAAGCAACAAGCGTCTGCCCGCGGCTTCGCACGTGTTGTACCCGGATAAAACGTACCCTATATGTTGTTCCAGGCCACGATTCAAAATTCCATCCAAATTGATTCAATTGCTATGAAGTGTACTACAAACATCCTTAAACACTATCGCATTTATAGCTTATTAATATACTAGCTTCCGCCTGTGGCTTTGCTCGCGTGGTACCTACATAAAAAGCCAAGTCTAAATGCTATTCCAGACTATAATCTATCTCTGTTCCAAATTTCATCCAAATCCGTTGGGCCGTTCAGCCGTGATTGAACCACAAATATCCAAACATCCTCACAAACTTTCGGATTTATAATATTATAGTAGGATATAATAGTATTAAACTCTACGATAAAAAAGTCTTAGAGCCATGGGTGCCACGCGGGGTCCATTCGGCAGAGGTTATCGTGACTATTCGCTGCAGTGACCAGAGTTGCCACTCTGCTGTCAGGCCCATCGAACATCGCTAGCGAGTTCAGTCTATTCATAATAACCGTGACTGCTTTGTTAACCATGTTGATGACTGTGTCGTTGTCCATCTCCACAGGCTTGCTCTCTGTGGAAGTGCCGGCGGTGGGCAGCCCCGATTTGTCTTCTATACGCTTTTTGTAGCCGGTAACCATTTCGTCACGTAGTATCGTGCGAAGTATTGATTGTATCTGTAATAAGGTTGTATCTGTAGTCTGAGTTATACTTAAAATACTATTAACTTAAGCTAGAGTCGGGAGAGAAATTGTCCATAATCAACCAATAATTTGATTGCTCATAGATGATGTCCTACATAGGGACAGTAAAAACACAGCTTTTGAAAACACAAGGCACAGGTTTGATTGTTTTCCAGCATATCGCCATGAAAACAATTAAACAAGTTTTTTATGTTACAACAATATACTTTATTGTTGCAATATTGATAAATTCAACAATTTTATAAGTTGTTACCTTATTAACCCTTAACTATTTTTATATAAAATTTTCATGTTATTAAGTATTTAAGAATTATAATTTTAATATTAAAGTAAGTAAAATTATACAAATTTCGTTGGAACTTCATCAATATGCATGTTGAAAACCCATTTTATGGATAGTGTTTACACCGTGTATGTTACTTATAAGTTACCTTGAAGTTTGGCGTGACGAGACACCTGGCGACGGCGATGGCGGACGCAGTGAGGGGTCCGGCGATGCCGATGTTGGTGACCAGCTCGGATATGTTGGGGGTCAGTCGGAACGGCACCGGGCGGTTACAATCCAGTTCACCTGTTTACGGGATTAATATCACTGTCTGAGTTTGAAGGATGGATTGCTTTTAATTTTTCGGATAACATTTACAGTAGAGGAAAAAAAGATGGATATTCGGATCTTACTTGGTCGACCTGCGTTATGTTAGTTAGTATGAAGATTGAACAGTTGTCATTGAATGAGCAAAAAAGAAACAAAAGCGAGAGTTTACCGGTTCTAAATTACTAATAAGGGGATGTAACACATAATCAAGTTGATTTTAATACTAGTTCCCAAAAAGGGCTCTTTATATGAAGAAACTGTATATGAAGGTGCGATTTTCGAAAAAAAAAACATATTGTAGCCTACACGTAGTTTAATAATGTAGAGTTTCTGTTTATTGCTTTAGTATAACCATATATATCGCCTTGAAAGTTCCAGAAACTGTCTTCATGTAAATCAGGCTTAAATCGCACCCAAACAACATACAAACTCGCAAGATGTTAGAAGAAGCCCATCTCAATTACTTTCCCCGTATTAGAAACTGTAAGTAACATTAAAAGCGAGCCGCGAGTGATAGATAAGAAATAAGTTGCGTCGCGTGCATTGAAAGAAATCGGCGTTGGCATTCCTGAAATGTACAAGCCTTTAAAAAAATTCGTCATCTGTACGTCGTCGGCGTAAATTATCAAAAAAAGACGCATGCATTTAAGCCATTAATTAGTGCAAAAAGTGCAAGACGAATACTGTTTCGCAAGACATTACATAGCACGTGCGCGAACATGCAAAAGTAGCATTCCAGATATAAAAGGATCTGAGGCCATTGTTGTAGCGGTTAAAAAAGCATTATACATAATTAAAATGAGTCTCAGGCCACTGTTTACCAACAAACATTACCGTTATCAAGAGATGATAGCTTGTATATCAAAGAACCTGCCAAAAAATTAGTCTGTCTTGCCAAGGATTATTCACAATGAAGACACAATTGTAAAATTTTATGTGTGTGGACGGTTTAGTCTAAAGGGTTAAATAAATAAAAAACTAACTTCATTTGACAGAGCTAAACATGTTGCCGTCTCTTTCTTATTACATTAAAATGACAAGGATAGCTATAGTTAGCGTTGTCAAATTTAGTTAGTTTAGGAATGAGCAACAATAGAATCGACACCATTGTGTTGGCGAACTCACGAGCCTTTGTTAGATTGTGTTAGCCATCACAAACATAAAAATCAAACAAAGAACACATACACATTAGCAATGGAGTCTTCTTAATTTCGTCCTGCTTATTTTTCTGGACGGATTTTTAAGCTGTTGGTCCCTTACGACCGATCACCGAAACGATTGCTTATGATCCATTTAATTTCTATTATAAGGCTTCAGCGCATCGATTCAAGATTGTAAGATGGCCTACTATACTGCATGCTGGTAGAAGTTTTGTATGAGTTCAACAGTACAATTGAACCCGATTTACACCGTGTTCATACGAACGTGCGATATGTCATCTAAATGTATTTCAAAATGATTCTCATCTCTACTGTTTAGTTATCATAAAGTAAATTTTGAGTTTGACTTTTTTCGGGGCGATATCGTACGGCCTCAAATGTCAAATTTTTAAAAATTTACCTTGACCAATAGAGATAAGGATCATTTTGAAATACATTTTAGATGACATATTGCACGTCAGCGTCGTATGAACACGATTTTATTATTTTAATTTTTATAACCAATTGCCCATTATGTAACTTATCAATGTTCTCCATGTACCAATCCCACATCATGCTTTGAAACACCAACACAACAACTAAATAGAAAATAAAACATCGAAAGCCATATCTAATGGCAGTTTCTATGAACCACAAATTAGCGCACTTATTCGTAACTATCTTGAGCTCGCGGCTTTTCTCTAGCTAGATAAAAGCAGCCTATATTGTATTCTAAGTAAAGAAGTCTTATCTGTTCCAAGTTTAAGTATCTAATCCCGTAACACCTCAACCGTTTTTGATGAAACTTGGAAAAAATACCAAAATCAGCTAATTTGAATATTTCGTTTTTTTCAGCTTATAATATTTCTTTTTGTTGATAGATTGACGATTGAATCTCGGGATATATGTATATCTCTATCGGGATGGTATACATGAATCACAATCGTAAAACCGCTCTGCATGTTAACTTAAGATAGCATGTATTTCTCTATAAGTGAATGTATATTCTTTTGAGAAATACATTTCTAAAACCGTAAAATTAGCGCAAGACTTTAAAATAAAACTGGCCCGTTTGCGAGCGCTCTAAGCGTCGGTTATTTGCAAAAAACACTGCGTTAAAATAATACCTGTAGTGTCATCGATGTCGAATTTGAAGTAGGACACGTTCAGGAGCCCCGAGTCCTGGTGCACATACATCATGTCGGGGTTCAGCCGGGTCAGGTGCAGCACATACTCGGCGAAGGAAGCCAGGGAGAGTTGGAGAGTCATCATCTTGCGGAAGGTCCAATAGTCGGTGGGAGAGGAGAATGTCGCCGCGGCCCACTCGCGCAGCATGCCTTTGGGGACCATTGTCGCTTGCACCTTGGGGATAGTATCGTTTTTACGCTGATTATTTGTTCATAGTTTTTTATTAATAACATATGCGAGTTACAGGTCAATAGGGAGCATGAATTATATAATTAATACAAATAATTATAACGATGACAAAACAATCAATTCAAAATTAAAACTTGTTACTGGGTGTTTAAAATTGAAAATTCGTTGATTTCAATAAAATCACTAGGATCACTTTGAAACGCCTTAGAAACTAGGTGAAGCTATTCCTGTACCTCGCGACCAAGCCTAGAAGAACCAGGCAACAAACACGGCTTGGTGCCTATCATTTTTAGAGGTCGGTGTTGTAAGGTGAATGGGAAATGCTGTACCATCAGTCTCCTGGAGACTGGGGCGTATACATACAAACAGGTCTGGACTTTTTTAGCTTTATCGAACTGTTATAGAGGACTTTAGCCCTATTGACCGATTATATCAATATAAGTTTTCCAAAAGAATGCTATAGCGCCGATCGATAAGTGATTTTGAATAAGACGGTAAGATTTTAATATACCAATAATTTTTGACTCAGGTGGGAATCGAACCCGCGATCCTCTAGATACATTTAGACGAGACGAAAAATCGAGTCGATCGCACAAATGGTTAGTGCATCCCCTATCCAGGGGAGGGTCAAGGTTTTATTTGAGATATTATAAAATATAGGCTCGAGACTCTTATTGCATACGTATGTTAGACATCCTCTAAGACCTCCAGATGATTAGATCCTTAAACATGTCTACTGGGGCTGATACAAGCAATAAATTGGTGAGTGATTATCTGAGTATCACCGAAGACAATATAGTTTATATTATTATAGACAATATAGTTTATATTATTATAGACAATATAGTTTATATTATTAATATTATAGTTAGTTATCTTTGGTATCACTAACCTCCCGCAAGATGTCTCTCAAGACTTGCTGCGAGGCTTGCGAGCCGCGCGCCTGCACCGCTGCTAGCCGCTCGTAGTATCGCGCTATGGGAGCATCGTAATCCACACCCCTGTACAAATTTCAAGTTGAAGAGCTGACCCATTATACATTTTCAATTTAAGCATTGTTTAAAATCATCCCTATCACTGTTTCACATAATGTAATACTATTGTCTTTGAGATGAGAGAGATGGCAAAAACTATATGGCTCTTCTTTCACACTGTTTCTCACCCTATCACTCAAAGTTACACCACACATAATAATCAAACACATCGTTGGAAGGCCCCCACCCGACAGCTCTACATGACACTTTTTAGGGGAGGCTGATGATGATGATCACTTTTCAAAGCTCTCATTTCCACTGCATTCAATCTACTCTGATGTTTCCTCTGCCCAACTTTCACTAGCTATTGTTATTCCTTATGTGTGTTCTACCGCCTGTATAACGGGTTGTGTTCTGAAGAATTGTTTGATATGATGCCTTCAGCTTCCTTTTATCATCGCACCTCTCGCCATAGGCAGGGGATCCATCCTCACACCCTGGAGCCGGGTTGGTCGCGTACCGTGCGGTTTCAGAGGAACTTCCTCCCGCGAACACTCAGGTTGTGGAATGATCTCCCTGCTGAGGTTTTCCCTAAGGACTACAGTATGGGGTCCTTCAAAAAGGGCGTTTTGAACTTTTTAAGGGGTCGGCAACGCGTGCGTGATGCATCTGGTATTGCAAGCGTACGTAGGCTACGGTAACCACTTACCAACAGGTGGGCCGTATGCTTGTTTGCTACCTTAGATGTATAAAAAAAAAAAAAAGCTAGCTGTCCCACTACCTCAAGAATTACCCCTGTTTGTCCCTGATATTTCGACCCCATACCATGGGAACGTATATTTGCATTACAAATATTTGCATACCTGACACAACACATCTTAATTTTCATCTCCATGTAACTTAAGATGAATCTTTATACACATCTACAAACCCCTACTCGAAAGGTCCATTTGGAAAGCGATGATGCGGTCATCGATCCAGCAAGAAAAAGTTGACACTGCGGACACTTCAACATGTTCTTAATTAGTACTGCATAGTTGGTATCGCATTGCCGATTCAGAGCGAATATGCGGGTTTGAATCCCGGTTGGTCGATAATTATGGCGAGCATTTAAATTTAATGTTCTGACTTCTAAAGGTTTTCACTTGCATTTACGTTTTAGCTAAAGGTACTTTATGTTGTAATAAGAAATACATAAAGCCTTCGAATTAAAAGGAAATGGATCGCTTATTGACAAATTATAGAAAGAGCGATAACTCACCTATTTGTGCATTCAGTCTTATAGATATCCAGCAGCGATATAGAGCTCGGATTGTCCTCAATCAGCCGCATCTGCGGGGACACTGACACCACCCTTAGCACAGTGAAGTGCAGGAACCTTCTAGAAGTCTCCTTCTGCTTTCCCAAGTAATGATTGAGCATTCTAAGCAGTTGCAAGACCCGTTCCTCCCGCCTCGCGTCACTGAGACCTGATTCATTGACGACTAGGTACGGGTATATTTTCCCGTTGTGTCCTCGTATGTAGAGTCTGCGTGCGGATGTGTTGTGTTTCTGTACTATTTCGACTCGCGGCATGAAACGGGCGATTCGGACGTGGTAGTGTGTGTGCTTTGGAAGAAGGAATTCGCCGGGTAGTTCCACTTCGGCCGTTTTTAGACTGAAGTTTGAGAGGAACCTGCACTTCTCCTCGATGAGGAATGATCTGAAAGAGAATTGCTTATTAGTACGTCATTAGAGGACGATGAGCTTGCAGATATTGAGGGATGAATGCTAACATCAAACACAAAATTAAAAAGGTGCTAATTTGAACTTGCCTCTGACCTTAATGGTGTTAGTGATAATCCACACTAAGCGAAAGATTATCATAATATCCCAATAATAATCGTCTGAGAATCGAACCGGCGACTCTTCCAGATTCGGGGATGCACTGACCACTGCGGCACTGAAAACTACTTATTTGAATGGTGATAATTAGGAACCATAGGTTTTCTAATTATAGAAGACTAGCTTGCGCCCGCGGGTTCGCTCGCGTGGTACCTAGATATAAAGTAGTGATATATGCTTCTGGACTATGTCCACTTACTTGGGCAGGATTTTAGTTTTGGCGTCCAGTATCTTGACCCACTTCCTGAGTTTCTGTATGAGGTTTTGTAGTTTCATCGCGTTTGGTTGTGTGAAGTCAAAGTCTGATGTGAACTGTGTTTTCATTTTCTGGAAGATGGGATCTTGCACAGTGACGTGCGCGCGGCGAGCGAGACTCTCCGATGCAGCTGAAGAGAATGCACTACTTGTAAAACTTTCTGTAGACATACAAAATGAGTGGTTGTGTTATGCAACCGTCGCCCTTGCATGAGTTTCATTCAAATATCTCCAAATGCCTCTTTCACTTTATGATTAGCGCGACGTTTTTTCAGAGAACAATCGCCTTCAGTGGGCGAACATCGGGCTAAGTTTTTTGAAGGTGAATTTGATTGTTCATTCATAAAGTAAACGAGGTTGCCATGCTTTCTTTCCTCATGCATACAAAAACGATGCACAGCGACGCACAATCAGCCCGAAGTGTATAGTGTGTGGATCGCGCAGCAAATAATATTACATGAATCATTTACATGCGTGAATAATTTCAAAGCTTCGAACATTACAGAACAGACAAGAGATAAAATGAAAATATGTATAGAGAAAACTAACAAGAAAGTGATATTGGTCATTCATCTTTCTTTCATTGTATAAAGTAATTTTTTGTACACTAGTTTTTACACTATACTGATATTATGCCTTAATCGTTATCTACATACATATGATAATATAATTAATATCGGCAAAGAAACATAACAGTCTTGAGACCCGAGTCCGTAATGTTAGTAAGTTACTCACTAGTCACCGGTGAGTGGTGAAAAGTGAATAGCTTGCCGGTTTTAGGGGCGCTTTAGGTGTTACTATTAACTTTTCACCACTCACCGGTGACAAGTGAGCAACTCAGGAAAATTACAGGCTCGGGTCTCTGTACGCAGTCGGTATCATCGCAAGCCTTTCCGGGTGCAGAAAAAACCATTTTAGCTAACCTTATACTTTCCGACTTGTGTGCAAAGATTACCCTTTTTCCAAACCTTTCGACGGTCAAACCAAACCCTTGGAAAGTAACTAAGGGTAAGCGCCGTCGGACTGAGTAGCGGCGAAGCAACTGATACGCTAAACAGTTGAAAATAAACCTTATAAAATTCATAATACGGCTAGAATCACACTATGAGGCTCGAAGCGCTTCGGGCGCGCGTTTATGAGGCGTGTGTTATTTTGATTTCAGCCGTATTTAAAAAGGAATAAGGTTGAGTTGTAATGGTTTAGCGAGTCAGTCGCTTTACCGCCACTCCGTCCATCTGACTTCTAAACTTCCTGGATCCATGAGTTGCTTTGTAAGATGACATTCGGCAGGCGTAGCTCCTCCATCAAATTTAGAACTGTCTTGTTACCACGTCATTAAGATTTTAGAAGCCTCTACCATTCCATTGCATAATTCCATTCTGAGATCACGATCGAATGTTATTTTGAAAACAGGTTTTCAAGACTCAAGATCATCTCAATAATGAGCCAAAGTGAATCACAAGCATAAATTATTAAACCTATTTAAACCACTTTATATTATCGTAAGACAACGGATACTCATATCCAGCAAAAAATTATGAGTATATCGTTAAAAATGCAGCAGGTGCGGGACTAGCGGTGGTTTCATATGAAAAAATACAAAATACATTAATAACATATAAGCTATAGTCGAAATGTTAAGTAATTCCACAAAACATATCTATGTCTGTGAATGATTCCAATGAATGGACGAGAATCAGCCTCATGAATGGTATCAATTATTGAATTTTTGTTAATTAGGCCTAAAAAATCACAGTAATTTATTTAGATAACGTAATAAGTACATACAACGTAATCACATCCTCTTCCTTCGATACAATGGTGCGGTTTTCCGGCGGACAGTATTTTTAAAAATGTAATTATAAATTCGATTGTTAATTAGTGTGACCTTGATGTAGAAATCTCAAAAACATCATTCTACATGAGTCATAAGCGACTTAAAACGTACAAGATTTAATCAGAAATACGGAAGCATGTTAGACTGACAAGCGGAAATTGATCTAAAACAAAAGTAGTTTTTTAATAAGCACAAATATCACTCTCTCGCATCAGTCGCATCCAGTGGATTCATCCATGTATTCTAACAGACAGTAGAGAATAGACAAATGATGTTGTAGAACACTCAAGTTATGATAAGTATCTGGAATAAATATTCCACTGAATAATAATGCAAAGTAAGAATACATAATGCATCAATGTATCAGAAACTTGTGTTCTTGAATATAATATTTAATGTCCCAAAATAAAATACAAAAGCTTTGTGCAATACATCTATGACACATAGGGATAATAAACATTGAGGGTTACAGGAGTAGGATATTCGAGCTACGAAAAGGTCATAAAATTTACTTTATATAACATATTTCCATAATTCATTCCACTAACATACAGATAAGTACTACGAACAGATTAATCGCGTATTTTGTTTCATTATCAGCATCCATAGTTTTTGAGTATTTAAACAGACTGACCGATTTGTCTAAAATATTATAAAATACACGACAAATCCTTGAATCGAGGTCGCAGCTAAATTGTTAATTTCGCCAGATTTTTAATAAGCTATTCGCAAGCTTACTTCGGTACCGTTTATCCTAATTGGCTTGTGACTCATAATCAAAACGTTACAAATATTTTATTCAATAATTTTCCTAAAAAAGTAAGCTAGAGTTTTTTATCGTTCGATCCCCCATATTACGATCTGGCGAAAAATTATACACAATTTGGCTACGACGCGACACATTGAGTAATCCACGTAAATAATAAACGGCCGGTCTTTATTACGTGTATTTTATTATTCGGCGCATAAAGACTCGCTATTTACTATCATCTAACTTTGGTACTTGTAACACACCTGGTTTAGGTGTGCATATGAGTACCGCCGAACCATTGCCGTATTTAGTCATCGAAAACATATCGCAGACGCCGCACAATTCGGCTGTAACAGGATATGTTATGTCTGCTAATTATTCAAGCAGAAATAATTGCCACTAACGGCCGTATTGTTTTTTAAGATTGGGTCCAATAAACCTTCAATATTTTTTATCTATGACATAAGATGGTATTGCTTTAACTATGAATGAATGTAGTAGATGTTTTTGCCAATAATTATTCTGCACACTGCGTCTAATTGAGAAATTTTGCTTAGTATTGCTTGGCGGCCAAAAGGTTAAATTATCAAGTAAGATCAGGTCTTAAATGTTTTAAATTCGATTACACTTTGGTCCAAGATCATCGAGAGAAACGCAAGTAAATATATAGCCAATTCATGAAAACATCGTCAGAAAACCACCATGCTATCACATCTCAAACTACACTGAACAATCGTATCACAATATGTTGTACCAGATACATCTGATACGGATTTTAGTAACTTATTTTTAACACAATTAGGTACAGGGTATTTGTATTTAAATCGCAGTTGACCAGATAACTCTATAGCAGACGTAGATTCAAAACAGCATCTGTTGGACTAACGTGTGGAGTTAGCAATTAACTACCTTCATGCCTTTAACGAATTTTTAACACCCGATAACACACGATGGACCGACGATATGGTTAAGGTTGCGGGAAGTCGGTGGATCGAAAAGGCTCAAGACCGTTCGTCATGGAACTCTTTGGGGGAGGCCTATGTTCAGCAGTGGACTTCATCAGGCTGATGATGAGGCCTTTAACGACACACCACTTTGCAACCTCTGAACATAACTAATTTACACTACAAAAACACAACAAGGATATCCACATACTCTAGTTCATTTTAACACAACCAGCCCGTGTCAGTGCCAGTGTCGAAATAGCCTATATGGAAGCCAGTGTGCCTCACAAAATCTCCTCTCATGCTTTGCGAGAAAAGGATCCTACTATGTGACAATTCTAATATAGACTCTAGGTTTCACACGGAGTATACGGCGAGCGATACGTCATCAAAAAGTTTCAAAATGATTCTTACGTTTCTACGTGATAGATAAACCACGATATGGGAATACTATGATTTTTTATATGATCCCATCTGAGTCGAATTTTTGGGATATTATAAATAAGATCCTTATGTTTACTGAATAAAGTCAATTTTGAGTTCAACTTTGAGAGGTGGGCGATATCGTTGAGCATATCATTGACATATTGTCATAAGCGCGGCTTTGGTCTCAAATAACGTGAAATATGGTGATAAAAAAAAATATTATTCCTCAGAATAAATATAACTTTCTCGTAAATGAGTTCTTTCGTCGTGTCACTGGTTCATTCCTAGTCACCAAAAAATCCGACGAGTTTCACTACGAAAAATGGTGTGTCCAAAGACCGGCCCCTGCACCAAACTTTAAGATCATACCTCACTTTTTAGGACACACTTAGCGATGACATTTCCATACAAACTGACGTACAGTACGGCCGGCGGATCGAGGCGAACGTGCAGCTAGCTGGATGCGTAATGTCAGCCGAACTTTAGCTAAGTGCGTTCTAGTTATGAACTTAAAGTGGTGCAGACAGGCATAAGGTGTGGGCAACTTACTTATACCAATGCCGATGCCGAAGGTGGAGACGACTTTCTTGATGAAGTTGAGCGTGTGGGGGGTGACGGTCGCGTCGGAGACGGCCGAGCGGTTGTGGAAGGCTACCACGTGGCACTTGGCGAGCCCGGCACGGAGCTGACGGAGGACTTCCTCGTACCAGTTCTCGCGGAACCACACCATCTGCGGAAGTGAGTTAGTTACGATATATTTCTGAAATCATGAGGTCATACACTATACAAGGATATCCTACTAATATTATAAATGCGAAAGGTTGTTAGGATGTTTAGATGTTTGTTGGTCAATAACTTCATAAGCGCGTGCGTATGTGCGTATTTACCTGGTCCACGATGCCCTCAAGAGACGACAGCACAGTGGGGTGTATCTCGCGCTGTAACTGCATTATCTTAGAACACTTCCACATCGGTAATGTTGCTTTGATAGGCCCCGTCTCTGTTGTACCGCTTGATGTAGACGCCCCTTCGTTCAACTTGCTTGTCTGTGCAGAAAATGTGTTGTTGATATTATTTTTATTCTGTTTCGAAATAAGTGGGCGATCCAAAAAGAGATGGCAAAACGACTTTGACACATAAGAGAATGTTGCTCCAATAGGCACAAGACTGAGCTAACTAAAGAGATCAAGGGGAAGCTTCTGCATAGCAGTTTAATAGTAATCATGATCTTCTGGATGCAAAATAGGACCATCCGCCCGTTGAGCACCGACTTCCTAAGACTTGGTGATTAACAAAGAATCGACAGATGAATCTAAATGGTAATAGTAGAATACTTACTGCCGCAGTAGTCAGCTGGTGCGGTTGACCAGCGGCGATGGTCTCAGCAGTCTTGTGTCTCTCCCGTTGTTCGATTTTCAGTGTCAAGTATAGCGTCCTGATGGGGAAGTAGACGGCTTGGGGATACAGTCGACCGACCTGAAATAAAAGGAGTGAGCTAGTTCTTCCTTGCATATAAATTCTGCCGCAATGCGTGTACTGCTTGCTCGGGTTTGAAGAATGTTTAGTAGCCGGTCAAATAAATGGCAAATGAGACTTACGCATGTCTCAGGGCGATACAATATCACGCGGTACGCATCCTAGGTGGTATTGAGGCCGTATTGGGCATAGTAACCGCTTAATATCAGATGAGCCATACGCCGGGTCAGTCTGTTACTTTAAACATTAGAAAAAACAAGAAGAAACTTCAATTTGGATTAAAATTTTCACATTGCAAATCTTTTCTACAATGCGAGCGATTATAGATGAGGTAATGTCAGTCGTGACGTCAAAATAGTCTCAAATAAATTTAAAATGCACAACGAATGAACAAGTTTAGTATGTGAACTTTTTCAAAGAAACCTATTATTCGCACATAAAATGTTCCTAACTAGTTTTACTGTAGTAAACTGAAAAATATGGTTCATAAGAATCATAATACGATATCATCATTTACATCCTGAATAGTCAGGATATCATCATAAACATCCTGAATAGTCAGGATGTTTATGATGATATCGTAAAAAAATATTGTAAAACATACATGGCTCAAGAGATTCAAAATGACGTTTCCTTCATACTGCACCAGGCAGGCTAACAGCTGCGGGATCCACGGCAGCCACTGCACGGGCGGCACGCCCACTGAGTACTTGTCTAACGCATCCGCTAGGCTGTTTTTTTCGTCGTCATAGCTGAGCATCCATAGGACCTGTGAAATCAATATGGCAATTTACCAAAGAGTAAGTTACACTATTATCTTCCTAGATGACTTTTTGAATTCTTGAAAATTACCAAAACTGTCAAAATCCGAAACGAGGAAACCCTTAAAATAATCTCAGACACCAACTTAGCCCACAGAATCAGCACGTTGAAGTGGCAGTGGGCAGGTCATAATTATAGCTTTCAGAACCGTATCGTTGGGTACCGGTAATAAAGGTTCACTAATGGCGACCATGAACTGGACGATGAAGGCCCCCGACCCGATGACATTGTAAAGGTTCCGTGAACTCTGTTGATGAAGAAGGCTCAAGACCGTTCGTCGTGGCACACTTTGGGGAAGGCCTATATCCAGCAGTGGACTTCATCAGGCTGATGATAATGGTGTATTAAATCCCAGCGTTTCGAAAGTGTTATCAATAGTTGTCGCGGGTAGACTGGAGTACTTGGTCTATTGCAGGGTGTCTAAAGAAAAACCCAGATCCAGAAAAAACTGAGATCACATTCATCAATCATCACCCTTCCAAGAGAAATTAAGCCCTGGACTTACCTTGGCACAATATTTCCTAGACTTGGATTCATTCTGGTGCCGGCAAGCGTGCAGGAAACACGTCATAGCTGACACTCCCATCGATATCTGCCTCGGGTCTCGAATGAATATCTGCTCCAGATAGTCTCCCCACAACGCCCAAGCCTTGACCAGCGTATCGTGCAGTTGTACCGCGGCTGCGAACGCCTTGTTCGCATCCTCTGAGCGTCCCAACTGAGCGAGCAGCAATCCTTTGAACGCGTAGAATTCTGCCGTCATTTCCTTGGTGAAATACTTGAAGTTGGTAGATTCGATCATGTCTAACCCCTCTTGGAGTTCGTCCTTCCCTTCAGTCCAGGACGTTTGTATGTGACACTTGACTTGCTGGCGGATCTTTTGGAAGCAGTCCACGATCGGAACACTGGGTATTGTGTATATGCGGTGGAGGGAATCCAGGCACACGCCTGCGAGGTTGTGCTTCCTTGCTATCTTTGCGAAGTGAATTATAGCCTGTAATTTAAGTTTCTTTACGTTAGACTTAAGATGGGTCTATTCTATACTTCAAAAGATGCTGAAGGTCATCTCATGGCAAGGAATTGGAGCGTTTGTTATCTAGTTTGATCATATTCAAAAAAGTGCAACTTAATGTATCAGGACCATCATCATCATCTTAACCATCGGGATTTAACCCGCATATTTGGCTAGAAATGCGATTCTTACTATTATTTTTATCTGCATTTAATTTGAAGTACTTTAACGAGCTGTCTTCCTACTATCATGCAAATATTATAAATGCAAAAGTGTGTATGGGTATGTTTGTTACCACTCAGCTTTGTAACCGCTTTTTCATTAAATTTGGTATAAAATTTTAAACCGGGTTTTCATTAAATTTGGTATAACTTCAGGTCCTTTAATAGGACATAGGGTACTTTCTTTCCCGATATCACGCGAGCGAAGCTGCGGATAATAGTATTTATTAAGTTCATTATATCTTTGCCATACCAATGACATGACTTGACACTTGTATTGTCTAGATTTTATGTCAATTGTCAGTAAGATTACAACTATGAGCAGTCGGTTGGGTTCATTATACCTGTGCGGATGCATGCACGCCCAGCATGCTGTGGTTGGTAGCGTGTTCCGCCTGTGAGTCGTAGTGCGACGCGATGAATTGGTAGTGGTGCTGCCGCCACGTGAATATGGCACCCCAGTGGGAGAGTGGGTCCGCCACTACGGGCAGTCGGTTGCGCCACGTCTTCACTATGGCCTTCATGTCGTGCAGTGAGGTTGGACGGCTGTGTATCAGGCCCTGTAACATGGAATAACATTACCCGCCTGTACGAGCACGCGCTTTTCCGCGAGGTTGACGTTGTGGGAGAGTTGCGTGTCTCTCAACCAGCGAGTGAAGGGATTGTCTTATTTTTTACTAAAAGAATTATAAATTGGTTTGAGTATATTTTACTAAGACAGTAGAAAACTGACGATTAATTCAATTTTTTTACGATTAAAAACTCAAAAAAGCATCATTTTCGTAAAAAATGTCTGAGAAATCTCAAAATCTTAGTGTCATAGGATACCTATGTACCTAGTAGACTTAGCAAATTATAATTAAATGGACCTCAGAAAACAAGCCTCCAATTAAAAAGGAAAGTATACAACAAAAAAGCTCACAATCATTAGCTAGTTTTTTTTTTATACAACTGAGGTGGCAAACTAGCATACGGCCCACCTGTTGGTAAGCGGTTACCGTAGCCTATGAGCGCCTGCAATACCGGAGGCATCATGCACGCGTTGCCGACCCCGAACACCCTCCCCCCTAAAGAGTTCTGGAAACCTTACTCACCGCAGGAACACAACACTATTTGAAACAAAGAATGTTATTTGGCTGCGATCTTCTGTAAGGCGGAGGTACCTCCCCAAACGGGCTGCTCCAATTTAGAACGAGAAAATCTCGCTGTGCCCTACCTCCTCCTTAAACTCCAAAGTTTGACTGGCCTCATAGCTCAGTTGGTAGTAACTCTGCCTTCTGCGCTAGAGGTCGCGGGTTCGATTCCCGCACTGGACAAACATTTGTGACTAACACAGATGTTTGTTCTGTGTCTGGGTGTTAAATATGTATCTATTATGTATATCAGTCTCTGGTACCCATAGTACAGGCTATGCCTAGTTTGGGATCAGTTGACAATGTGTGATATGTCCAGAATATTTTTATATTTAAAAAGTTAACTGCAAGTTTATAGTAGGTAGTGACTAACCCTACTACTGTGAACTCACGGTATGTATCTGCGCGGCTTCACTGAGCTCCATCAGCTGCTGGGCGGCGCGCAGTAGCGGCAGGTGCGGGTGCGACACTAGGCGCGGCAGCCGGCGCCACTCGCGCAGGCATTGCGCCGCGGCGGCCTCCGCGTGACGCTCCACGCCGCTCAGTTGCTGCTCGCCCCCCGCGCATATGCACAGATAGCCGCGGTACAGATTCACCAGCCATGCTGTTAAATAAAAACATACAATACATGAATTGTAAATGCGAAAGTTTCGATGTTCATGTTTATAGTCCAATTGGGAACTTGCTTGCTTGTCGTGTCACTGGTTCCTTCTTGATCCTCCAGAACTAGGCCAGTGACCAGGTTAAGGTATGGCGGTCTTAAAAGGGCCAATGACCATACACTTTCTATGAAGTGCCATGAGTTTAGGTAAACAAATAGAAAGAGCTTAATAATATTCAGGGTTTCGGTTTGTTAAACCCGTGTTGTTCGCTTATTTGGGATTGTGCAGCCGTCTTAGGCGCCGCGTAAAAGCGCATTCTGATTTCAAATTTAATTTCATACCGCTAAGATAGAAATTTGAAAGTGCACGTTGAGGAGGTCGGAAAACAAACTTAAACATGGCCTTGAACATTGACTGCAGCCAAAAGGCTACGAGGAAACATTAACTTATTTGGCGTTTCTGCAATGTCTCATCCAGAACCTATCATATGAAGAGTGCACGTTCTTATTAATAATATTCCTTACCCAGTTCTTTAGGACAGTTATATTCAACTTCAGCTAGCGCATCCTTCATGGTCGACCAATTAGGGTTCCTCCATGAACTCTCTAGAATCAAAAACGGATCCCGGCCGCTCCTGGTCAACCCGATTTCAAGTAGCGAATCCCATTGGTTGAGCTCCTTAGCGCACTTCAGCCAGTGTTGCGTCCATAGAGTACACTCTTTATGCATGTTCACTGACGACGGACTTGCTGCGTATTCTTGTTTTAGTTTAGCCATAGCGACGTCGTAGGCAGCCTGACGAAATAAATACACAATTGCAGAATAAAATCTGGCTAATGAGTGCGCAACATATTAGATACATAGGTGCTGAATATTAGATATGCTATCAGTAACTGAGAAAGATCTTCATTGTTGAAAAGCTGTCTCCTTAGATTGTAGGCATTGGCAAAATTTAACTAAGCCACTGAAGCCACATCAAGAAGTAAAGTTTATCTAACGGATCTGTATAATATAACCACTTTAATATTATTTATATTGGAATATCAAAGATCATAAATAAGATCACTGTATATTATGTATGCCCATTGAGTCTAATATTTAATTGAACATACCTTGGTCTGTTCGTAGTAGGCCTGGTACGCGATAATAAATAAATTATTTACTGCAATTTACACCAATAAACAAAAAATAAGTAAACAATGGGCAATACAGTCCAAAACATTATTGACAAGGACTGTTTAGTACCATCAAAGTGATGAGCATTATATGTTTTCGTATCATCAATTTGACTCCAATTGGGACCATTTTCTAAGAGACTTTTGTTATGAAAGTTACCTAGATTGCTTGTTACGTACGCATTGAACTATTGAATGGTTCATACCTGTGCCTGCTCGAAGAAGCCCTGTTGTTCATACGCGATGGCCAGGTTGGTCTCTCGGTAGCGAGCGTGTTTCTGCCACAGACCGGACCACATGTCCTCTTCTTGTAATAATTCATACATGTCGCTCAATGAGTCTAGTATTTCCTGAAAACAACGTAAATTCACCATGCTTTTAAAACGATCATTTTAACAAATGGAACTCTACTGGCATTGTTAACAAGTATTTTATTAAATTTTAATAACGCAGAAACACTAATGCTTCAGTCAAAACTAACACAGCTAGAGTTGTCGGTAGTTAAGATGATGTATGGTGGCCCTGAAAAGGGCCTATGACCGTGTCGGTGAAAGATTCAGCGTAGTGGAGTGAAAGGATTAAAGTGCGTCTCTCAGAAGCTCTTTTTGTTATATTATTGTAATTATTTGTACAAAGGGGTCGAAACAATTGTTTTTTATTTAGCTATTTTACCGTAGGCGTAGTAGTTTCAGTATCATAGTCGTAAATATCTATCTGCTCTCGCGGTGGCCGGCCCGCGGCCTGGTCTACCGCCATTTGTTCCAAGTTCAACGTCATTCGATGCCAGAGGTTGTGCGTCTTTCCTAGGTATTTCATCATTGGCCTAGAAAGTGAAGTTATAAAGCTGTATTTCAAAACAACACAAACTACAGTTCGGTCGAAGGATCTAAGTAAATGTGAAGTTAGCCGTTTGGATGCGCGATAGATTTTTTAGGAACACAAATCACCTCTGCTTTTCTAAACGGTTAATTACGGGTTTGTCGAGATCCATCGGCCGAACTGTACTCCTATCGCAAAACACTTATTAAAATATTTCATTCAATCGTGTCCCATCGTGATGCTATGGGTAATTGGTCTATCGCTTTTGTTAGATACTTAATGGGCATATGAAAGATTTTTATCTCGTTTAGGGTGGATTCGACCAAACGCTATGTTATGCCAGAGTAACAATCCCTGGGATAACTCCCTGGAAAACAGGCTTACTCGAGAGTAATTATTAGTCATTTTATTCTATGGATAAGACTTGGATAATACTAGTTTGGTCAAATCCACCCTTAGTGTTTAATGGCAAAGAAGCCTCGGCTAAAGCGAACCAAATGTAAACAGTAAAATTTTTGTGCACTAGAACTATTTTTAACATCAATTGTGACTATCCGTTGTATGAAATAGATATTACTTAACAAAATTTCTATTGAAATGCAGTAATTTATAGCACTTACGGTTTGATAGTGATCGGTGGGTTGCACCGGGCCAGTGCTTCTATAAATGTGTTGAGCGCACTAAGCGGCTGGTCTCTTTGTATCACGTGCACGCCCGATATTATGAACGGTACTGTCTCGTTCATTATCGACTGGAAACATAGAAATTAGTCGAATTATGCAATCATAGATAGTGGCTTCCACTTAGTAAATCACCCGTTAAAATTGCGGATCTAACTGTCGAACACGGAGCTCTCATAGCTTTGTCCAGTCAATTTATTCCTCTGTTTTATACGCATTTACACACGCTACGCCAGCGTATCTTTGGCAGTTAATTAAGTTAGAGATCGTCTAATCTAAAACTGAACGCCCTGCACTGTGTTTACACTTGCATAACGTCACAATGTTAAGTAGAGGGCCATTCAGTTTTAGATTAGACTGAATGCTGAGGATCGGGCACGATGGCGCATATTGGGTGAAACTCTGTACGAGCATTGAACTGCTTTAGCCAAGAGATTTTGAGAAAATGCAAAGTCAGTTTCAGTAAAATCTAGTTACTGGGAATTTTTGAACTCTAAGCAGTGTGGTTACCGGCAGCTGTCGTTCGTCAAGGCAACTCCATAGAGACGGGAACAGCCGCAGCCAGGTGTGGTGTGCTAGCGCCTCGTCCATGTGACACAGCTGTGCCGCCGCTATGATCAACTGCTCGGTGCGCACGCGCCGCGCCAGCTCTAAGAACTCTGACTGTTTCGCTACGATTTGATTCAGCATTCGTGCTCTGTAACAAAAGGATTGAAATTAAAATCTATGATTACATCAAATTTGGCGGACGTATAAGATTGATGTCTATCACTATTGTAGTGTTTAAACAAAAGTACATTTGGAAACGAGGGCGAACCGACGTTACAACTTGCATATAGTTTGTTGGGATAACCGCGCAACCTAAGCTGCGTGCGCAGAATCGAAGCAGCAGTAGTCGTCTTCAAGAACGTTACTTCGATAACTACGACCCAGAACAGAGCGGCGATCATATCCAGTTGTTGAGTTACCTATTCGGCGCTGGCTTGACAATATCCTCCTTCTGATTGGAGCTCGAATCCAAATCCATATCAAGCACGTCCTCTTTATCCGGATCTATGGAATCACTGAATCCATCAGTTGTTTCTTCTTTCACGCTTGAGTAGATAACGAAAGATTTCCTTTCTTCGCTGTCGCCCGTGTTGATCACTGACGATATGCTTGGCAGGAGGTACTTTGTGTTGGATAGCCGGATTTGTGTACCTGTTTGAGGGGAAAATAACCAATGTAGTAATTATGTATTAAAAAATATTATATTACCATCTCATTTTTACAAGCAGTTTGAATAAAGGTTTTGACACAGGCAAAGATACAAATTGGAAACGCAGATATATCGTAGTTAGAAAAAAAATATTGGTGAGGTCTCTCAACTGATAAACACATTACAATTTATTTTTATATTGGTAATACTTAGGAGTGAATTTGTTGGAGGAGACTTAAGCCCTGAAGTGGGGTAGTTTTGAGATTCCTGTGATGATGATGATAATAATAACTGCGAATTGAAGGTTAGCCAATTATACTTACTAGAAACACAAGTAACCAGCAGTAGCTCCAAACACTGTTTTATCCAGAAGTGTTGTCCAATATGCTCCCAGTTCTGCGAGCAGATGATATAGAGCAGGCGGTCGAAGATGCGCCGGCGCACGCTCTGGTCGTAGACTTCGAAGAATTTGGCGCGAATGTGCGGCTGGGGGCAGCGGAGACCGGCCAGGAACGCCGGCTCTAGCTTCATTGAAAGTTCTGACATTTTGAGGTTTTCATCTCTGTAAAACAAAAAAAGTAGTCTAATTTACAGTTACCGTCCCACTGCAGAGCACTTCCTTTATTTTTCTCATAAAACAGTACCTATCATGCTTTAGCCAAATTCTAAATACATCATACTTAACCTAAAACCTTTTGCTACTTTTAGGACAAGAAGGCAAATTGCTACTTTCTATTGTGTGCTTCTTTCACTCATTACGATTGAAAGATTTGAAAAACCATGAATTTAGACATGCATGAGTCAACGAAATTCCGCAAAAAAAAAAAAACAATTAGGATACTATTTTGACTCCTAACTGAAACCTTTATCACTCAATAGAAAGGAGAGGAAGGAAATCTAGTCATAAGACTAGATTTGACTATCACAATAACTTTATACTGTTTATCCGTTTTAGGCATTTATTTGTTACATGGACTGTCATTTTATAATATTGTTATAGTAATCTGACTAAAAATAAATCAATATGAGCTTCGTCGATTAACTTACCTGTAAACATAGTTAATCATTTCCAGGAACTGTGCATTCAGTTCCAATTCGTCTGGGAACCTCTTCTCCACGTATTGCATTAACTTGACGAGCAGTATAGACTTCTCACGAAGGGACGGCGCACCGGCGCTGGTGGTCGAGCTTGAACGCTGTTTTACCCACTCTTCCACCATACGGGTTATTGCTTTCATCACCTGTTGGTATATAAATATACGACTAGGTGTCATAAAAGGTCTATTCATGTCTGTCTGTCTGATAGTAATATAACTCGAGTTGCTTTTGTAACTACCGAGTATAGCATTTAATTATACTTGTCTAGGTGAAAATAAGACTAACCTTTGCATCAGTAGTTTTCTCTATAAGTCCAACTAGGACAGTTCCGATGAATGTCTTCCTTGTGTCAACGGGCATCACACACACGCGAGCTTTGAGAAGATCCAATGCTAGGATCTGAAAAATTTAGTTTCATAATTTTATCCAAAACAAATAGTTAGACGCGACTAACATACACATACCTCAGACAGCAATAGCTTATTAATAAAGAAGAGCTGCACAGAAGGTCTTCAGTATAAAGATAATCTCATACCAAGTGCCTACTTATACTTGCTAATATATTTGTCTTTGGTACCATCAAATGGCCTAGCAAAGTGATGATGCCTCTAGTTGTCCAATCCAAAAAGCCAGCATAACTATGGATCTAGTAACATAGCCATTATCATCATTCCAGCCGTACTACGTTCACTGCTGAACATGGCCTCCCCCACAGACAGAGCAAATTCCTTATCATGTGGGGGGGATTTGCCCATACTCACCACGCTGGGCATGCGGGTTGGCGAGCGCAGTTAGAGCTATCGTTTTTAAAATGAGGGACGCTGCTGCCCATCCCTTAACTTTTTTCCCTTAGTCGCCTCTTACGACATCCGCGGATAGAGATATGGAGGGGCCTATTCTTTAGCCGGGGCCACTACGGCCTACACCTACACGCTAGCCATTATAGCTACACCAAACGCTACAAAACACACTTACCAATAAATCAGAAGTTGCCGCGTCGGGATTAGGTGCTACATGATCTCTCGACATTCGTTGCAACACCCTCATCAGTGGCAACAATAGTCTGTCAATATAAGATGGGCTGGAGGCGCAACAGGCTTTTAACATCATCAAGGGGCCGAGCAAGGCGCTGGCGCCGCCGGTCGTTGCACTGCCGGCGCCGGCGCTCGTGGTAGCGCCGGCCGATTTCTCGTAGTTTGCGAGCCCTTCGAATGCGTACTTGCTTACGCACGCATACAGTGTCTCCAATTCTTCGTACTGTGAACAACACAATGTTATGTAGTAAAGCGACGTTTAAACGGCATGTAAGTAAAATTTATTTCGAATTGATGCTTACATCTACAGAATAAAGACAGTTCTGAGTTTGTCATTGAGCGGCGAGTGACGTCGCTCAATTGCAGATATCACAGGCCGTTTGAACGCGGCTTTTGGACATCCAACACACACGGTAACACGCGGTAACACATCTCGTAAGATGTGTTACCACGTATTTATGCCGCGAGTGATATGATATCGCTGTTATTTATCATGCGTGTAAATAAATAATGATTTAACGAGGACGGAATATTAATCCACGTTAAGCTTAAATTATTCTAATCTAGGCTAAACTTTGGGGCTGAAAAATAGCCCTTTTAGATTGCACAGGTGAAGCAAAAACATGTTATCATTCAATTCATAAATTAAGTTCGACTTTGATTAGAACTTCTAACCAAATTGGTCATAACATACTAACCTTAGAAGCCTGAGCAGCCCCAGTGGGCTCCGTCGGGAATATCGCGGTCAACTTCGCGAGCAGGTTATGCGTCAACCGCACCACCTTAGTGTTAGTCGACGACACGCAAGCCGCCAAGCCACGTTGTAGCGGCTTCAAGGCCGCGAGTATTTGTTCGCGGCGCAACACGCCGAGTAGGAAAACTAGTAACTCGAGCGCGGTGCAAGCGTTCGCGCAGGATGCTGCGTTAGATTCTGCGCCTGAGAATACCTGGAATAAAAAATAATAAATAAATATTCCGGACATATCACACATGGTCAGCTGATCCCAAACTAGGCATAGCCTGTACTATGGGTACCAGAGACTGATATACATAATAGATAAATATTGAACACCCAGACACTGGACAAACATTTGTGTTAATCACACAAATGTATGTCCAGTGCGGAAATCGAACCCGCAACCTCTAGCGCAGAAGGCAGAGTTACTACCAACTGATCTATGCGGCCTGTCAAAAGCGAAATCTGGAAAGCGAACAAGTTTGTATAAACTAGTGGTCTAAGTCAAAGGCTGCGCCTAAGAATATTTTATTTTATTTATTTATTTATAGGAAAACCAACAGCTTAATATACATGTCATTAGAAGAGGACACGATGATTTAGTAAAGTAAGGCCTTATTTCATTTATTGTAGATGATTATAACAGCGTCAGGTATGTTATGATGGAGTATGGCTTGCCCAGCGCGTATGCCATACCTCTCAGCCTAGTCAACCTTATTCACAAGAACGACAGGGACAATATGTACCATTTTGAAAGCCGCGGGTTTCCTCACGATGTATATCTCCGACGTTTTGGGAACGTTATAATGATGATGTAGGTTAATTCTTTGGTAGATGCTTACCCTAAAGTGACTGAAGAGCCTTCAATTAGGAAACACTGTTTTTTGCTCCGCTTAAACTGGCTGTTAGTAACATGTGTTATGTTTTCATAAAACAAAAGTAAACAAATGATACTTACTTTGTCCAGCCAAGCTAGTTTAGGCTCGCAATGATGCGCCCACACATCGGGTTTCAGGGCCGCCTTTAGCAGAAGCACGCAGCGTCTCGACAGCTGCTCGCCGGGCGACACGCCGGAAATAACGCCCGTTCCGGCTGCGCTACCTTCGTTCACCTGTCAAAATTATTGTTTACTAGCTTCCGCCCGCGGCACCTACATGAAAAGTAGCCTATATGCTATTCTAGATTACCTAATGTAGTACACAATAGCCCCACTAACATTGTATTAAATGGAGAGTCACTAACCCTTGTTGATTCTACAAATTTCCTAGGACTCAATATTGATTCAAAATTGCAGTGGGGACCCCACATTGAAACTCTTGCCGGTAGACTTAGTTCCGCGGCATATGCCGTTCGTACGATAAGGTGGCTCACAGATGAAGCCACAGCTAGGTTAGTTTATTTTAGCTACTTCCATAGTATAATGTCCTATGGTATCTTTCTCTGGGGGAATGCAGCAGATATCCAAGTCATATTTGTTTTACAAAAACGAGCAATACGTGCCATTTATAAAATGAAGTCAAGGGACTCCTTGAGGGAACTTTTTAAAGAAATTAACATTTTAACTGTAACTTCACAATATATTTACGAAAACTTATTGTACACACATAAGCACATGGCTAGCTTTAAGAAAAAAAGTGATGTGCATAGTATTAACACAAGAAACAAAAATAAATTGTGCATTCCAAAATTTAGATTACAAAAAGTAAATGGGTCTTTTATGGGGAATATGGTAAGATTTTATAATAAACTTCCGGTAAACGCGACGCAACTTCCTATTAGAAGATTTAAAGTGTACATAAAGAATAATCTTATTAAGAAAGCGTACTATAAACTAAATGATTATTTAAATGATAAAACCGCATGGCCTGAAGTCGCTCTGCCCCTCGACAGCTAAAATGCCATTTTGCAGTGTCTTTACAGTTTTTGCTTGCATCATATTTTAAGTATTATTTCATTATATAAGCATTAGGTACATATTTCATCAAGTGTAGCGTGTGCTGCCCTTAGATCATTTGTTGAAGCTCACATTTGTCTTAATTTTTTTCACATTTTTATAAGCTCTTATTTATTAAGGATTATAATTAGATTACTTTTCTCTTGAGCCTCACCTAGTTCGATCGGCACCACACTGAAGCTTTAAATTCCATTTTGTGAAAAAGGATCATCGAAAAAAATGATAGGCACCAAGCCGTGTTTGTTGCCTGATTCTTCTAGGCTTGGTCGCGAGGAACAGGCATAGCTTCACCTAGTTTCTAAGACGTTTCTAAGTGATCCTAGTGATTTTATTGAAATAAATGCCTTTTGACTTTGACTTTGACTTTGAGATAAAGACATCTATATATTCCAAGTTTCAAGGAAATCAGCTGAGCCGTTACGGTGTGATTGAACAACAAACATCCAAACATCGAAATATCCTCACAAACTTTCGCATTTATAATATTAGTAGGATTGGTCAAAAGACCACAACTTCGCTCGCGTGGTACCCAGATTAAATTACCCTACGAGAGACATCTTGGCGAAACGCCAATAGCGCAACCACAGAAATGCTTGGCGCCAGGATTTATAGGCAAGGCAGGCCCTCCTTGTTGGCCATGCTACTTACATACATACGTAATCACGCCTGTTTCCCGGAGGGGTAGGCAGAGACTACGGCTTTCTACTTGCTACGATCCTGACATACCTCTTTTGCTTCATTCACTCTCATCACATTCCTCATACATGCTCGTCGGTTTAGGGTACTCTTGACTTGGCGTTTGTCCAAAACGTCACCGATTTGTGCTACTTGATGTGGATTAAGGGTTCCTTAAAAGCATACCTTATTGCAATGCTCCAGGTGTTGCAGATGTCAATAGGCGACGGTAACCGCTTACCATCAGGTGGGCCGTAAGCCTGTTAGCTTCCGTAAAACATTTTAAAAAAATACCTGACATGCCAATCTCAGTAGCAGATTAATAACGACGTCCACGTGCTGTCGGTCCAAAGGTTTGGCCGCGTCCGGCTCGGAGCGCGACGCGCTGGCCTGCGGGCTCGCCCAGCCCGTGTTCAGCGCCTTGCGGGATTCTGTCCCGCTCTCGTCCGAGGAGACGCGCTTCATTGCGCCGCTTGGTGATGTGGCGACCTGTGTACGAATACACGTATAAAAACTATGTTTAAAAGTATTAAGGTCATTCCATGGAACAAGTGTTACAGGTCGTACACATTTACGTTGCTTTTGAACAATGTTTTTAAAAGAAAGCAAATTTTATGTTTGCCCAACCACCACTCCACAGTTCCTTAAATCGATCTTAATTTCAAATATTCTTTACCGGATTTCCTAAATTCTACTCTAAGTGTGTGTAACAAGTGTTAAGTTTGACATGGAATGACCCATTAGCAGATCACGTACTAAGAAAGAAATTTAAAAAAAAAATAGGCTCTCGACTTTTATCCGCAAGCACAGAAAACATCCTCTCAGATCCCCAGAGGATCAGACCCTTGAAGATATCTAAGTCAAGATGCACGTCCAAACATTTGGCACATACCGCCATTTTACAATAGTGAGTAGGTATTCCATAAGTCACGGGTTAAAAGCGATATATCGGTCCGCCGTCTTTTTTGTTTGGACAGCGAGCGTTACTTTTAGTAAAACCTGGATAGCAGTATAAAGAAAACGTACAATATTGTCTTCATGAGAATGGTCACGGATTCTCTGCAGTTCCCACTTCAACGCGACCTCAGCTAAGTCAACTGCGAGTCTACGATGCTCTAGGGATGCAGTACCACTGAACCCGAGCCGCTGCATCGCTGATACCATGTGGCTTACAAGCGCGTGACGCACTGGATAGTACACCTGTAAGCACAGCACACATCATAATGGATAAATAGACACTCACCTCTCCCTCTGATCTTACAAATCTCGTAGCTCAAATAAATTCAATTCAATCTTTTTATTTCAGCTTTCACACACAGTACATAGGTAGGTATTACAGCCATATAATTTTTACATATATTTTAAATAAAGATGATAACAGAACAAAGACAGATGGATTTTTTAAATTAAAACTTTTCGCTTTAAATTAAAATTTATTTTGCTAATTTCCCCTTTGGGAATAGTATACATATTATGAACTATCTTGTTTAGAGTGCAGCTATTTGACATAGCTTCTACTCACCTTGTAGTGCCTCACAACGAGTTGCAGTATATGGAACAGCTGTTGAACGGAATGTCCGTCTTCTACGATGATCTTCTTGGTCCAATGAGTCAGCATAGTGTTCCCGTCTTCCATGCGCTGTGGCATCGCCGGGGTGAGGATTTCTAGTGCCTGTCGCACTACTGAGCGAGCTTCTACTGCGTGCGCTTTAAGAAGACTGTGGAATACTGGAATGCGAAGATGTTTAGTCCTATAGGGCGCAGTATGACACAATATTTATTATTAGTCTTAGGGTTAGGGCCGACTGACGGAGTAGCGGCGATGCGACTCATTCGATAAACAATTGAAACTCAACCTTTTTTATTAACTAATACGGTTGAAATCACAATATCACGCGATTCTCCACCACGTGGTTATTCGAGGCTGTGATTTGCTTTACCTCTCCATTTTCGACATTAAAATTACAGACATTAAAACATGATGGGACCAATTTAAAAGAAGAACAAGAGTAGCTTTTTAACTCTTTTGGATCTATTGTGTGGTTGACTTATTTATATTTTCTAATTTGCATAATTTGCTGTCTTACCTTGTAACACAATCCGTTTGTGAATAGCGAATTTCGCTATGATGTGACTGAGGAGTAAGTGACCGTGATACCTGAAATCATCCACTATAACATTAGGCATACCTACATACTCGTAGGTTCAACGCTCACTAAGACCAATCAGAGGCCCGACTCCGTAAATTTCGTGAGGCAATCACGTATCACTGTTAGCCACTGAAGTGGATAGCTTAATGTTTTTGTATGGTGACACGAAAAGCACCCCTACAACCGGTAAGATGCTCACATTTCACGACTCACGGTGATAAGTGAGTGAGAAGTCGGGCTGTATAACAAGTTTCTGAGTTGTCTTAAGAATCAGCTCACTCCACGAAATCTGCGGAAAACCCAGGAAACTTCTCTGGTTCTGGGAGGATATAGACTCGCTACAACTCTAGCCAAATCACTCCTACGCATAGTGGACTACATACACGCAGAATCCTACTGTGGTAGAAGGATTCTTAGAATTTGAACTTAGAATAAAAATATGAATAGATTTGATAATACCTCGTCGCGGGATCAACATAGTTCTTCCCAAGCAGGCAGGGCCACGCAAAAGTCATCAGTCTTCTCAGCTTATTCCCCTGTTTCTTGTTATTCGCGTCGTGTATGTGAGGCGAGGCTTGTTCTAGCAATAAACAAGCGAACTGAAGGAGCGATATACGGACCGCGTCCGAACAGGCAAACGGATTCTCGGGATCTATCACCTGGGGATTGGAGAGCTAATAATGACATGTAACCTGTACTTCTCGGGCAGGCGGCGCTAGTTTGGTCGGCGGTCAGTTTGTGTTTACTTCTATAATCATCATTTTAGCCGTAGGACGTCCACTGCTGTACATATGTATGTCTCCCTCGTCAAATTCCAGAGCGACCTACCTAGTGCGGCCTGCACCCAACGCCTCCCAGCAAATTTTATTCGGTGTTATCGTCATGGCCACGGGGGGCCGTTCTACGCTGCGCTTTACGGTTCGTCATATACCTTTCCGCCCCAACGGCCGTCGGTTCTATGTGCCCCGCCCACTGCCACTTCAATTAGCTAATCCTCTATGCTCATTGTTTGTATATGCTCCTGACGAATATTTGTACGGTTGTGACAATGGATGTTCGTAAATCCGTAGTTCGATCCGTGACCGGATTAGATTTGGATTGGCGCAAACGTTCGCACAGCATAACTTAAGAGCGAACTAGTTCGTTGTGACTACTGTTAGTTCGCACGCTTTCGCACTGCCAGTGGAGCTATTGACGGAATATTTAGGCTACCTGCCAGCCTAGTAAGACGGCGTTTTGTCTAAGGATGAATAGACATAACTTACATTTGGGTGTAGAATGTACGCTACATTCTACACCCACATTTAATTTATGTCGTGGACGTGGACGTGTTTCCAAGAGGGGTAAGCAAAGACCACGGCTTTCCACTAGCTACGGATCTCGACATACAACTTTTGCTTATTCACTCTCATCGCATTCCACATGCATGCTCGTCGGTTTAGGGTGCTCTTGACCAGACTTTTTTCTAAAACGACACCGATTTGGTCACTGTTAATACTAAATATATCTTATCTTATCTCAACATGACCTCCAACCGCACTAGCGCCGCCTGCCGAACGTAAAAGTTAAAATAACTAAAAATGTACATCTACAACATGGGACTCACATTGTTTATGAAGACAGAGACGACATTGTCGGGATTGTCTTGGTACGGAGCAGGTGGGCCGCCCACTATCTTCTGTCCTTTCTCGAAGCTGACCGCGAAGCATGGGATGATGATCATTTGAAGCACTTTGGCTTTTAGCTCCTGGTTCATAGCGTCGCCTTGGAAGTGCTCCACAAAACGGAAGAAGGCAGACCGCTTCCACTCCATTGTGTAGTTTTGTGCGACTGTGTTCTCGAGGAAGTCTCGAAGGAACTGTAAAATATCATCATCGTCATCGATCATCAGCCTGAAGACTTTTTTCTGTGCCTATGCATTTCATACTTTTAGATATTCTGCGACGAATTCCCAAATATTTCCTTGAATAAAATATTTGGGTACATAATTTATATGAAGAGCGAGCGCATGCAAAGATAACACTTGCATACGCTCGCTCTTCATATAAATTATGTACCCAAATATTTCATTCAATGCCAAATTTATTGTTCACTTATTTTCTACAGACAATAACATCGAGAACCTAATTTCTAGATAAATCTGGAATAAGTTTTAAGACATTACTAACTTTCTTTTGTATTCAATTTGTGTATTAAATAAATCTACTAAAAAAACATGGGCCTCTGCTGCTGGAAATAGGCGATGTCGTTGGTCCATCAGGTCAAGACTATTGTCACTGTGAATATATTCACCTATTTAACATTAACTTACACCTACAGATAACCGCCATAATATTAGGTATATCTTACCTGGAAGTCAGGTATGAATCTGTCGCACAACGCTCGAAGCATTTGGAACAGTAGGTCTATGTTCGACGGATGGTGGATGAAGTAGTGCAGCAGTATCTTCACTATCAACTTTGGCTCTTTCCAGTGAGTACAGTCTACTACCTCTACCTTCTTGTGAATTTCCTGTAGAATAAACATTAACTACATGATTTCTCTGATATAACTAAAAACCTCTATCTTTAACAGCCTATATTCACCCCCTGTTGGGTATTAGGCCTACCCTTATCAACAAAACCGGAAAATTTCATTCTTGGTAAAGTAATGCCTTATTACATCTATACAGCGTCAGGTGGAAGTTTTACTACCGTAGCTCAACCTGGTCACTGACTTCAATGCAATTATTTTGAATTGTGGGTATTTTAGAGCACTACTTAGTATCATTTTGTGTTTGGCAAAAAATGCAACTTACATGATACTGATCATTGCACCATATCCGCTTGATCAGCTCAATTATATCAGGCTGCGTCGACATCCATTGATCATCGAATTTGATCAGAAGCGAAACCACGCGTATCGCTTGGAACTGCATTTCCGCCCTATCCGGTTGAGGTATGGTGCTATTGCCGGCGGTATTTGCAGCTAGGAGTTGCATGAGTCTGGCTTTCTTGGATGTGTGTAAGGCGTCTCGATAGGCGGAACCCGCTTCGGGGTGTTTGATGAGGAAGACGAGGAAGCGACTCCACTGTTGGTCTTTGATGTTGTTGTCGCTCATTATCAGGTCGAGTGTCTCTTTTGGATACCTAGAACATACATATTTCTTTATTAGATGACCTCGGGGTTGCTGCGGGCGAGTGCCCGTCTGAGACGCAAGGGGTGCGAGTTCGATTCCCGCTGCAGGACAAATGTTTTGCATGACCTGCAAATATTTGTTCCTGGTTTGGGTTTTATGGTACCATAGTACTCGTAGTTTCTGATATCCACGAGAGGGAATCATAGTGTGGGGTCAAGACTATTGGGTGTTATTTATTAATTTCAACAGTAATCTTCTTATAAGCGGCGATTGGCTTGCATCCGGACTCGTGGAATGCTAGCTAGTTCAACTCGTGGGCATGTGCCACAATGTAATGCTTAGACGCGCCTCTGACTTTCCCTCCCCACTCCCCTTAGCACATTTCATTTTATTTCATGACATTACATTTCTCCCGCCTCTTCCCCATTAGAGGATTTATTTTCCATTTCTTACCGGAGAAGGAATTTGACAAGTGGCTCCCTAAACGGTGACCCAGCTTCGATCATCAGCGACTTCTCAGTGTGGAAGATGAGTCGACACAGAACGTCAATGAAACGCGGCGACGCTGCCGGGATTTGATGGAATATACCGATCAGGATTATGATCTTCTGTTCGTTCTCCATGTTCTTTGAAACGCTTTGCAGGAAATTTCCACCTAGAATCAGAAAACGAATGTTGCAATTCTTCCTAAGAACTAAGAACAAGAGCTTTAAGAATAGGAAGACGAGATCTTACTCATCACAATCAGGGTACTTAACTTAAAAATAACCTTAAATATGCTTTTCTATTGGTTGTTTTAACCCAGCTTTCCTGACATGGTTGGCGGACACTATCGCCCCGTTACCGTATTGGCATCGCCCCGCCCCGAAAACAAATGCCATCTAATAACATATCCCGAGACGAAGCGCTGCCGTTACGATTGAGTGCGTAGCAGTATTGAGTTTCATACAAATAATTCTGGACCGCTTGAACCGAGGCGATGCCGTTCCGGTGCTGGGGCGAAGTGTGCCCCAACCATAAAGCGACATAGTAAAGTTAAGAAACTGTAAATTAGTACCTCGATTAGTTTGAATAGAATAATCCAATAGTTTCTTCAGCAACTGCAATAACTGTTCACATAGCTTCTCGCTGAACGTGGAAGGGAACAACTGCGTCAAATAGGAAAGTCTCTTCGCTCCGTTCACGCTCAAGTGGCGGTGGTCTCCGAGCGTTAGCAGAAGCGGGCGCATCACTGGATGTACCATTTCCATGTCGATTTGGAAGCCTGATAGGAACTTCTGCATGCATTCGAATCCAGCCTGAAGTATTGAGAAATAGAATAATGTTAAAACATTATTTACGAACAAAAAATGCGTTGAGTGCCGGTGACACACGGATTAGTTAAAAAAAATGATAAGAATACAGTGAACAACATGACACCGGAAATCCAGTTCAATCTGAGGTATGGCTATGCGTTGCGGCGGGTGCGGGACAGTCAACACGAACGTTTATAAGTCTCGCTCCTTAGGATCAATACGTTAGCTGGCCTAAACTAGGGTCATATAAAAAGAACCGATGACTTAAAAGTGTTACGTTCTGACGAGCTGAAGCTGAAGAGCCGTTTAGATGCGCTATAAAAAATAAGTTACAATTAACGCTCAAAAACTTCATACCTGTTGCAATTCCTGATCATTCTTCTCCAGCGACTTGTAAAGCACTTGGAATATCTTCTCCCTGCAATGTTTCTCCTGAAGATAATGGCAGGACGCCAACGCTCTGAGCGCCGATGCCCTCAGCGGGACTAGGTTCACGCCCTTGTAGCACGGGAGCTTGCCTAGCATCGCGTCCTCAGCCTCGCACAGTGAGAGCAGCTCTCGGAAGAACACTTTGTGCTCGTTTATGTTTAGATCTACAAATAATTAATGAGTTGTAGAACATAAAAGTTTAACAAAACAAATGTATTACATATATACCAATTTAAGACCTATCCACCTAAGTATACTCCATAATAAGCAACACACTACAAAATGTGGGTATGTGCGAAATGTAATATTTGGACGTGCATCTGACAACCTTAAACATCTTCAATGATCTGAGAGGATGTCTACCTCGCTTGGAGATAACAGCCCTGATTATTTATTCTCTATTTATTTTTATTTTATTTTATTTCACAAAGCGCTAACAAACGTGGCGACCAGTTTTACTAATGGAAACATGTTAAGCTGGATAACAGGATTTGAGGAATCCAGCATCTTAAATATTCGGCATGGTGGAAGGGCCGAAAAATTTAAACTTACCAATAGTAAACAGTCTAGGCTTCAAAGTCGTACAGAACGTAGTACCGTCCATGAGGCCCATTTGGGCGTTCGCGGGTTGATGGCGAAGCAGATGCTTTTTAGGCGGTATGATATCAGCTAACACTTCTCTGTGCGGGTCCATCACTTCAGTCACTGTCTTGTTCTGTAATTCCGCTATCAGTTCTAGCGATTTCATCGCCTGTTGTCTCACGAGTAAGTGTGGACTTGTTACTTGGAGTACTAGTTCTTGTAACACGTCGTGGAGAGCTCTTGTCTTCGCCGCTATCACATCCGGCTCCAGCTCCACGTTAGAAACAGCTATTGGAGTCACGCAAACTCGAACCAACTTCTCCAAATTCAACGTGGCCATATCAATCGCTCCTGAAGACACTTCGCCCGTCAAATCCATCATGACGAATAGAACGGCTTTTAGGAAAGCGAAAATGTGTTTGTAAACCCATTCTGGCGCCATTTTCTCGCACATAAACTTGACAGCGATGCATCCTCCCAGTTTCGCGTACCAAGCGCGTTCGTAGCACAGCGAGGACATTCGTTCTGCTAGATATTCCATTAGAGGCAATCGACAAGCGCGTTCTCTGCTCCCAAGAACCGTCGCGGCTGTTTCTATCATCAGAACTAGAGCCAAATGTCCTGGTTTGCAGAGTTCTTTTTCTTCATGGCCCATTACAACTGCTATAGCGTCAACGAGAACCAACGCGTCCAGACCTTCCTTCGGGCTAGCGCTTCCGACAAAAGGCCCGGCTTCTTGGGCTATTGCAACCATCGTATAATGCCTGACTAGAGACACCATTGTGGGTAAGACGTGATGACGTAACTCCTTAATAGCGGCAGCGACGAACATCCCCGTAAGTGCCGTACGATGAGTATTTCGAACTATACTGTTCTGACATTTGTAGTACGGTCCGTTTTGGACTTGGATCTTTCCGTCTAAGAAGCTAGGGTGGTTGAATAGTTTCTGTAACGTTTCTCTATCGTCGTCTAGGTTCAAAGACGCCGCTAAATAACACCGCAGTACCTCCCAACACTGCTTTCTGTAGAACGGATCTGTGGTACTCGATTTCAATGCTGCGAAAGCCGTGTCTATTACTTTGTCTACTTCGAAGTCGATAGGTTTTGATTGTTCTTGGAAGTAAGCTTGGATTGCCGGTGGAGGCGCGTCGGTTTCGCGGTAATCCAGCCGTTGAGGTTCAATCATCATTTTGCGGTTACCACCACCGAATTTTCCCAGCACCCTAAACGCGATTCGAGCTACTTCGCTATTGTGGAGTGTTCGCCACAATGCTTGCATCAGATCCGCTCGAACCGGCTGTATGTGTTCGTATAAAAAGTCTGGCTGTAAGTTATCCACGCAGAGTTCTAGCGTGCGTAATCCTTGGGATATAAGAGTGTGGGAGCCATTGAGCGCTGATACTAAAGGATCCATGAGCATCGGCAGATAGGGCAGCAAGCTGCTCAATCTAACTGGCACAGTCAGACATAACTCAACGAATAGATCTTTCATGTGTTGCTTGTGCAGTCCGCTTTGAAGACGGTTCAGTCCTTCTAGTAAGTTAGGAAGTAAAGGAAGAAACTCTTGATACAGCAAATCGTGGCTGCCACCTCCTATAGACCGGAACAAAGCTCTGAGCAGTAGAAAGTAATTGTACGGCTCCTTTGCCGTCATTGCGTAATCCATAGCCTTGTTTACAATGCTATGAAGATGTGGTCGCAACATTTGTTCGTTTTCAGATGGGAATAAGCTCACAGATCCAAAAACAAGTTTAAACAGTCTGAGATACAAATTAGATCTTTCTACGTTGGTTCCCATTTCTTCCATTCTTTTGAGAAGATATTCAACAAGTACTGTAGCGAATATCGGCGAAGTGGTCGGATTTGATAGGAAAGTGTTGGCAATGATTTGCAATGTCATGTTTTTGTTGATTCTCTCAACCATGTGGGATATGGTCGCTGTGAATATTTCTTGAAACGTTTGGGGGTTCATCATCGAGAACTGTAACAATTCAAAAGGACCATGCTAGCTCAGCAGAGTAATCAAATAACCGAAATAGCACGATGGGTTGAAGTAATCTTTCTTCAGGCCAAGCGAAACAGACTATTGGGTCATTTGCTGGGCACTGATACAAATGGAGGTCTACTTTTATATGACTTCAGAATAATCTTACAACTTTTTTTTTTAATTAAGGGACTAGTAGATAGCCCGTCTTATAAGTCTCATGTGCCTGTAATTATACCGGCTAACTCACACTGCAAACTGAAACACAGCATTGCTGATTGGCGACAGAAATAATAAGCAGGACCTGCTCCTATACCAATTCACTTACCACTCCACTAAAATGCTCCAAAACCTCCTTCTCCTCCTTAGACCTGACATGAGGCTGCGCCGGGGGCTGGGCCGGCGCTCTCGGCGCGGCCAAAGTGTAGATATCCAATGACTGTAGACCCCACCGCACTAGACGAATAAAGACAAGTGTCTCACGCGCTGTGAATTGTTTCTGCCCTGTAGCCGCTGTGGTTGAAGCACCTTCTGCGTTTGTTGTTGTCTAAAGAACAAGAACTTCCGTGAGACGAAAATTTAAAGTACAGTACTATATACAGAGATTGCCAAGGCGCATAATGTAGTACTGAGTAAAATTGTCATCCGGCTGAGGGCCCCAGGCTTATGAGCCTAGTTATAAAGTATAAAACGAAAGCTATTCGAGTGAGTTGCACAAGAGGGTGAAGCCCCAGAAGGTGACGCCTGATTGTTAAATTGTTGAAGCTACTTACAGAGCCTAAAACCAGCCCTAACATGTTGCGACCTTAAGAAATACTGATATCCCAATTCATACTTAGATTAATAAAACTTGGACGACAATTATAATGGTTAATCATCAGCCTGAGGAAGTCCACAGCTAGACATAGAAGTGTGAGTGCTACGGAGAACAGTCTTGAGCCTTCTTCATCCACCGACATCTATTTATTTTTATTTATTTGGAAAACAAACAGTAAAATTAAACCAACATCCCGCAACCTTCAAAATATCGTCGGTCCATCGAGTGGGGGGCCTTCTAAACTGCGACGTCCGGTTCGTGGTCGTTTGTCACTTACCTTACACGACGCGCAACCCCAAGTAATAGTCTTAACCCCGCACACCAAAGTCTTCACGAGCGTCCTATAATCCGCCACATTCAAATTCGTCATCTGCGTGATCGGGAAGCCAATCTTGGACTTCTCATCACCGCTTTTAATCAGACTTTCGAGGAAGTCCGGGGCGGGTTTTTCGTCTTCTACTTTGATTTCGGGCGTGGAGGGAGCTGGGACGGGCGTGGTGGGAGTGCCGGGGGTTGTGCCGCCTGGTGGCGTACTGTTTGTGGGCACAGACGTCAGCTGTGGCTTCGGACTGCTGTAACAAGATTTCCAAACAACGAAAAAGTTAATTTTAAGAGCGCTTAGTCGTAGGGATTCTTCTAGGCCAGAGATTTTTCTTTCAACAAGGTTACATAACTGGTACATAATAAGATGTTGATGTTACCTTGTACCCAAGCACTAATCACGATAGGATAGTAAAAGACAAATATTAGCCAATGACAGCGATGCTTGAAATCTTTTAATTCTGATTGGCTGTTATATTTAAAATAAATAAATAAAATAATTTTTATTTGTCTATTTATTTATATTTGTATTTACTTACCATGCTTTAGCAAATGAACTGATTCCATTTGATTTCATTAAAATCTAAATACATATTAAGAGTTGTGTGTGTGTGTAGAGTGATAGTGATAGTGAACTAACCATTTGTTCATCAAGGCCGGCAGCTGAAGCTTGGATATTGTCTTGAACTTGAGCACAAACACCTCCAATATCCGCATGAGCAGTTGCCTGCCTTGCGGCTGCGCGCCCGCCGCACCCTCTGTCTCGGAGCGTTGCCGAATGCAGTCCACCAGGTTAAGGAGAAGTTTGCACGACATTGTTTGTATACTGCGGAATGGGAATGTAAGATATCAGGGAATATAGAATTGAGAAGTGAAAGTAAAACAAAGGCATTATTATATAAGGTGATTGATAACATGTATACCAACCCAAAAAGGGCTTATTCTATCACACTGATCGGTGGCAGTTAGCATTGGCCTGGCCTCTTTAGATGCGTACTCTCATGTTTTGCGACTTTATTGTGCTTACCTTGTTGGCAAAGACTCGTCATGTACATTCTTCGAGAACAGATGCGCCGCTATAGCCAAGTCAGACAGCGGCAGATGCTGACGCACATGATGCACTAAATCAGCTAATGTGGAGTATGCTAATGGACGGAGAGACTCGTGAACCGTCCAGCCGCCGCCGAGCAACACATCCTCGTCAAATAACCGTTCCATATACGGTACAAACTCTGTAAAAACATATTTAGTGTTTTTGTAGAACATTTCTAATGATAAAAGGTTTTCTCTGAAGTGAGATTAGTGCTACTTGAACTCTAACCATCGCTCTTATTGCGTAACGGAACTTACAATTGTAATCGGCTTCATATGACTAATTCTCAGTTCTGTCAGACAATAACCCCCTGATCAATGAAAATTGTGCAGGCAATGTATGGGTCTTTTAGTTTACAGCAGGGGCTTGCGATATCGTTGAGTTATATTGCACGCCCTCAAATGTCGAACTAATGTATTTAATTTGTAGATTTTAGATGGCAAATCGCACGCCATTTAAACACGGCTAAATACGAGTATCAATGAAACCTGTTGGAGCATACTTACTCAGTCTTAAATCAGTCGCGAGAATATGCCTCGTTGCAATCACCAGCTCCTTCCTCAAGTGTGCCACTTCAGGTGGGCACAGAGTCAGCAGGCCTATAATGCCTTTGACCATCAAATTCGCGTGGTTGGCGATTGTTTCTTGGTATATCCTTATAATGTAGGCAAGAAACGCGAGTGTCTTTATTTGTGCACCCATGAAGTCCACAAAAACCTCCTTGTTGAATGAGGCTGATTGCCTGTGAATTAAAGGTTTTAAGGTCATAATTCAAGACTTCTAAGTAAGAATCGAGAACACGTATTTTTTACTAGTTTTCTCCCACAGCTTCGCACGCGTGGCACCTGGATAAAGAGTAACCTATTTTAGAAAGTGTAGTATTCTTTTCGAAAAAAAATTAGAATCAGGTCAGAAGTTCCAGTGATCGCCCCAAACATACATACAAATAAACAAATCCCTCTTTATTAATATCAATATAGAAGATACCTATTGACCAACATTATATTGTGACATGCCTACATTTTGCAGTTGATAGCATTCCATGCTTGAGCTTAACATTTATGACTGTTTTTTTATTATTTTAGTTTAACGGTCTGTGTATATGGACAAAGTGGTGATGAAGAAACTTAACAATTGAAACTCAACTTTATTCTTCTTTGTTAAGACATAAATCACAAAACAGGAACTTTAAGATTCACAATAAGGGTCAGTTTCGATTATATAGCGAATTAGTACCTACGCCGCCATTCCGTCCGTCCTATGAATTCTCTTCACTTACCTATGATTAGCAGCAGGCTGCAATGTGATGGTCTCCATGATCAAAGGTATGAAATTGCTGACCTCCTGATGAACATTCTGTTTGTACAACTGGTACATTAGTACCACTATGATTGGCAGCTCCTGTATCACTTTCAGTGATAATACTGATCTTGGTATTAGGTTATACTGTGAAAGAAAAATTATAAAAATAAAAAAAATAACACCCAACAGATTGCCCGTGTCGTGGGTATCAGAAACTACGAGTACCATGGTACCACAAATATCATCCATCACACAATCACATCTTCCAAACAATATTTTCGAAATTTCTGGCCCAGTTTATTCAAGACTATTCTTAGTAAATAAAATATTTGAACTTAATATTTCTTTACATAATAATTAAAATAAGCATACAATTCAAGAGAATATAAGTATTACATTAAAAATATGATATATTAAAATAAAGAAGATTTTCTATTTTATGCTAGTATGTAAAGATCTGAAAGGAAGCACTTACCGTAACAACACTGCCATCTAAAAGTTTCTTCTCTGTATGTATTGGTGTAGTGGTGTAAGTCTCTTGTAACAGCTGATCAATATTTACTTCTGAGAGGTCCTTCACTCTGATTGTAGGTTTTGGCTCAAATATTTTGGGGAGATGATTGGGCAAGTCTGAGTATATGCCTTTAACCCATTGCAAGAACTTGTGGATCTGTAGGCAAAAAAGAAGAAGAATAATTTGTTATAAACCAGCTAGGCTTGTTTTTATCCAGGTACCATGTGAGCAAAGCCTAAGATGGAACCTAGCTATTCATAAATTAAACAAAACAACTTACATCCACATCAGTACTGTAAACCGGCCTGTACTGCTTATGCAGTTCCATAAAAATCTTAAGACACACCAATACATTTTCTTCATTCTCAATTTCCATTAACTTCAGCATGAGTATCAGTATATTCTTCACATAAGGCCTCAGTGTCTCACTAATTGGTAAGCGGTGTATCATTTCGAGAATCAGCTTCCGAACTTGCTGTATGTTGTATTCTGCAATGAAGTGTGGTTCCCCATCTTGCAGGATTTTGAGGAAAATCTTCAGTGAATGATCAAGAAACTGAGGGTACTGTGGTGAGCTGAGAATGACCTGTAAATGGCATGAAATTTGAACACATTCTTAATGACACGATAACCTTGGTTGAATGGTGGGCAAGAACCTCAGATGCATGAGGTGTCAGTTTGCTCTCTGCTGGAAAATGTTTGCATGACCCACTTATATATATTTTTTTGTGTTGAGTGTTGTGGTACCTTGATATTTATAATTTTGGGTGACCATGACACAGCTAAAACCTAGTGTGGGGTCAGAGTCAGAACTATATATGTTTCATATTGTTTATTATTTATATTGATTATATCTTATATTGATAGACATGATTTCTAACAGACACGATATTTCTAAGAGTTTCCTATGAAGCATCATGATGAGTATTGAGAAGACATTGCAGACAATTACTTTCTTCACTGTTTAAATTTGCCAGAGGTATGTAGGTACTCACCTCAAAATTTTCACTAAGTTCCTGAGCAGCTTTCAATTTTATTTCATCTTTGGCTCCTGGATCCGCCAGCATAGTTACATAGCTGCGATAAGTATTCATCTGGGTGTGAGCATCTGCGGGTACACCCGCAGACATTGTCGCCATCATGTTTGATTGAAACAAAAATAAACAACGAATAATATCGCATTCCCTAAATTTTAGTTGGATTGACCAGCATGGCCAAGAGAGATAGTTTCAATCAAGCTAACACTCCTTCATGAAAATATAGTAATGTAGAACAATCACAAGAGAGCTTATTTCTTATAAATTACATTTTGAGTTTTGTTTGACTAACAAAACAGCAAAATCGAGGATTTTATTTATTTGTTTTCGAGAAGAAAATCGCCGCAACCAAAAGCAGCAGGGGCTGAACGCGAACGAATGAAATGAATGAATGGAATGAGTGAATGAAATGAATAAATGACATAGTGACATTATCAAATCTAGGCGGGTGGATTTAGAAAATTGACGAAAAAAAATGTTCCAGCGTATAAAAAATTAAATGAAGATTTCTCGAGTGTGGTAAACTTTTTAAATGTTGGATTTATAGTTGTTATTTATGGCGCTTTTATCGAAATCTCATCAAAGTCAATAGTTTTTTTAAAATAAATAAAACACTCATAAAAATCATCACCATCGAAATCTCATCAAAGTCAATAGTTTTTTAATAAAATAAATAAAACACTCATAAAAATCATCACCATCAGTGAGAAAATGCGACTCATTACGTTTGACGTCAGAAAAAAATAACAACCCAACGTGCGATATCGAATTTGATTTTTGATTTCTGTGTATCCTTAATGTCTGTTAAATAACTATACAACAAAATATAAAATTTTAGCATCAAAATTCGTCATCACCGTCACGGCAATATCAAAGTAAGGGTAGTTTAGTGCAGGTAGCAAAATCACAGGGCGCACTACCCCGCCCCGTTTCTTCAGTTCAGGGCCAACTACGTACGAAACAGAACGTCTAAATTTCAGGCACTTTCTTTAACAAAATTTTCTGTGAGTGTATGAGAGAGGTAGTTTAGCCAAAGTTACGACATCATCACCGTCAGGCTGTGGTTCTAAGTAAGTACATAAAATAACGTTACAATTTATAACAACAATAACGTAGTTATAATTGATGATGCTGAAGGAAATAGCGGTACATTATTAACAGTATTAGTTTTCTAGAATAATTGACATATCGTACGAATCGTCATCACCATACGCTTCATCGCCGTCACCATCATGCTAATTTGTTCTCGTATTTATCTGTAAATTACACTATAAAATGGAAATGTATTACATTTCTTTGTTCTAAAATATATAGTTGTTCTTTTTTGTTTCAGACTAATTGAGTACCTAATATAGTAATGTAGTATATTCAAATATGAAACTATTTTATCCTACTTCCTGCCAATATTATAAATTATTAACATTATTAACATTATTATAACATTTTGAGGATGTTTGTATGTTTGGATGTTGGTTCAATCATGCCCAAACGTCCGAACGGATTTAGATGGAATTTATGAGAGGATAAATACCCTGGAATAGGATATAGGCTAATTTTTATCCCGTAAAACATAATTCATATTGTGTGTACATTAACTTCAATAGTGCACTATACCTTATCGTTAATACTACTTAGCATAATGCCTCGGAAAGACAGAACACCTACAGGCTGTCCATTTACCGGTAAGCAAAGCGAGCTTTATCCATTCACAGCACAAAGAATTAACTACAGATAGCTGTAGCTGTAACACTAAGATACTAGCCGGCGCGCTTTATTAATCCACGTCACATGGAAATAAATCATGCAAAGCTAGCTATACTACAAAGTTACTGGTGAGCGTAGCGAGCTTTCTCAATCTACGTCACGTGAAAGCAAAAAAAGTAGCTACCAAGTAGCCAGCGACTGAAGTGCGCGAGAAAAATACTCTTAAGTTACTGCCTTACAAAGCGAGTCCATTGCATCGCACATGGAGTTAAGAAAGTGCAGACAGAACGAACAACGAAGCAATACCATCCATACGTTAAAAATAACTCACCTCTTTACGATATTCGAAAAAGAGTCGCAACATGCAATGAAAGATCTTGCACAGATCGCTCTAAATGTTACGGCTCACTTCGCAACCTTTGATGTTTCTTAGTTCTGCATTTCTCCATCTGAACGGTATTTTCGGATCGTTACGTTCGCTATATACTTTTAAATAACTAAGTGTAGATTTTCAAAATAAATTTCATTCCACATGCTGTAATGTAGAAAATACTACTATTTTATGTTAACAGCTTGGGGATTATCTATCTTTACAATTTATGTGTTTTAGTGAACTAACATTCTTCGCTACACGATAATTGAGGCTTGCTTCTCTCGTTAGTTGATATGCTAGTCATAGAAATCAATACATTTTTTGTTCTTTCAGATTACAAATATGAGTTAAATAAAACGAAGGATAGTCGTTCAGCTACAAAAACAGAAATTAACTACAAATAAAAGAAGGAGATATGCCACCATGAAGCAGGATACTTAACAATAGAAACCTATAAAAGTAATATGTAGAATAATAATACCAATGTTACGTATAGTTAAGCCACAAATGAAGTTCAGTCATTAGCTTTTGGTGGGAGCTGGAAATAACCTACTTTAAAAGTTATTAAATCATTAAAAAGTTGATTTTCTTTTGTTGTTTTTATTTTGAAATTATAAAAGCGTCATAACCATACACATGAAATCATCACCGTCCATAGATAAATCATCACCATACCATAGTCGTCATCACCATCATACCTCTAAATATTTAAATTGCAGATAACTTCGTAACTAACGCTTTGAAGTTTCGTCTAAACACTTTAAATGTACATTGAAATAAATAAATAAATAAATAAATAAACATTGCAGTTATCCTACAATGATTTCACTTATGGTTCTATCCTACAATGATGGTTTTACAAGTATTTAAATGTGTTTTCAATTTCTTAAAATTTTAAACGAAAAATATTTTTGCAAGATCCACCCAGGCACGCGTAGCGTGTCATGTCAAGCCAAGTTCATAGAACGGGCGCCGACGACGCCGACGCCCAGCTACCGAGCGATGCCGTGAATATTACACGAAAAAATGGAGGCACTTTTGACCCCTTCTTATCTCAAAAACTATTTAACACAAACACATGAAATTGGTTGATTTATTAAAACCCGTAGATCTCAAAATTTCATAGATCCAGCTTATACGTTTATTGAGTAACGTTTAAAAATCAGCATTTTTATCAATGACTCTGACATACCTATATATAATACTAGTTGTCCCTCTCGCGACTTCGTCCGCGTTTGTTTATTTATACCAACCTAGACTATTTTTTCCATTATCCTTGCCTCTATTTCCCTACTTCATACTACTTCCTGCTGTGACGACAGCAGACATTTTATGGCGAGGCTGAAAAGCAGCGTAGCTGAGCCCTCGACCATTTCACCTGTCTACCTACATACATACCAAAACCTGTAAATTACCAATTGTATTTTTATAGCTGTGTGTAGGATTCTTGGTGAATAAATGCCCTTTTATTTTTATTTTATTTTTTTTTACTTCTACCTACCATCACTGTCACGTCACCGTCCCGTCACTGTCCCATCACCGTCCCGTCACCGTCCGGTCACCGTCCGGTCACCGTCCCGTTACCGTCACCATCAACATCACCGTTACCGTTACCGTCACCGTCATGGTCTTATTTTTTTTGTTATTTATGTGACATGAATACCGATTTTTACTTGAAAAACATAGGACTTACAAAGAACATTTCACCCCCGTTTGATCCCCTTCGGGGGTGATTTTTGTAAGAGGATTTCTTTACAAATGCTAACTCTCTTTATGGAACTTGCGTGCCAAAGGAGCCGTTTCATTCTGGGCCTGGTCCATGTACAGTACATAGAAAAATTAGGAAAAAATAGCAGATTACAAGAAAAATACAATTTCATTAATTTGAAGACAAATGTGATGGTACAAGAATAGTTCTTCTGGTAAGTTTTTTACTATGTGAACACTATTTGCAGGCCGCCATGTTGGTTAATAATTGGCGTTTGACATGACATTGACATATTTTTCATGTCATGTTGTTTGATTTGATGTTTTTGTTTTGTCAGATAAATGTAGGTTGTCAAAATGAAAAGAGACGTTTCATCAATATATGGATCCTGGGCCTGCACTGTGTACACTACTCTAAAATATGGCTAAGCAATAAAGTAAACGTATTTAATTGGTTATTTTATTTAAATTGACTTCGTTCTAAGGTACATTATGATTTTCTTTGACAAAGAGAGCAACACATAGCGCTACGAAAATATGGCGGATGGACGTGCGTGAAAGGAGTCGTTTCATTCTGGGCCTGGTCCATGTACACTACTTAGAAAAATGAGGAAAAAATAGGAGATTATAAGAAAAATACAATTTCATTAATTTGAAGACAAATGCGATGGTACAAGAAAAGTTCTTCTCGTAAGTTTTTTACTATGTGAACACTATTTGAAGGCCGCCATGTTGGTTTATAATTGACGTTTGACATGACATTGACATATTTTTCGTGTCATGTTGTTTGATTTGACGTTTTTGTTTTGCGTTTTTCGTTGTAGTAGTTGTGGAAGCGTGCGTTGGCTTGGGTGTGTTTCGGAGTTTTAGGAGGTTTTTTTTATTTTTGCGACCTGTTTTCTTCCACGGACTTGGATTGATTGCTTCTGTGTTGACCCGGCTTCAGTAGGATAATCAGACGTAGGTATTTCAGAAAATAACTTATACTAACGCAACTAAGTATTTTACATTACACTTCGTTTTGTGGAGTATATGGATGCGTTAGATGGATGAATGATAAACAACACAGTACATAAACAAAACAACGAAGCTAAACAAAAACTTGTCAACAGATAAATGTAGGTTGTCAAAATGTCATTTCACGCACGTCTATCCGCCATATTTTTATAGCGCTGTGTGTTGCTCTCTTTGTCGAAGAAAATCTTAATGTACCGTACCTTAGAACGAAGTCAATTTAAATAAAATAACGAATTTAATACGTTTACTTTATTGCTTAGCCATATTTTAGAGTAGTGTACACAGTGCAGGCCCAGGCTCCATATATTGATGAAACCTCTCTTTTCAGACTCCTCAGCCGAGTAGTTTCCGAGCATTCGTGATGAGTCTGTCAGAACGTGAGTGAGTGGATTACTCCTTTATTTAAATACATTCCTTTATTAGTCTGTGCTATAAATCATAATCCTAGCCCACTTCCAGCTAAGAGGGGTGGGGGAGAGGGAGGATGCTCCTACAGTGAGTACAAAAATATACGAACCCTCCTTGACCCCTATTTGTATCTCCGAAACAACTCCGAAAAAATGAAGCGATAAAGGACCCGTTTCATCAGTCTATGGAGCCTGGGCCTGCACTGTGTACACTACTCTAAAATATTGCTAAGCAATAAAGTAAACGTATTTAATTGGTTATTTTATTTAAATTGACTTCGTTCTAAGGTACATTATGATTTTCTTCGACAAGGAGAGCAACACACAGCGCTACAAAAATATGGCGGATGGACGTGCGTGAAATGTCATTTTGACAACTTACATTTATCTATGTCATTTTGACAACCAACATTTATCTGTTGACATGTTTTTGTTTAGCTTCGTTGTTTTGTCTAAATACTGTGTTGTTTAATATCCATTCATCTAACGCGTCCTTACACTCCACAAAGCGAAGTTTAATGTAAAATACTTAGTTGCGTTAGTTTAAGTTATTTTCTGAAATATCTACGTCTGATCGTACGTCATATAAGAACTACAGAAGATTTAGCTTGATCGTGACGACGCCGTGCAGGCGCCAGCGGCGTCATCACATCTATCATCACTGAAGGAAGATACTCGATGCCCTGACGTACACACAAAAACATCAAATCAAACAACATGACGTGAAAAATAAGTCAATGTCATGTCAAACGTCAATTATAAACCAACATGGCGGCCTTCAAATAGTGTTCACATAGTCAAAAACTTACCAGAAGAACTTGTCTTGTACAATCGCATTTGTCTTCAAATTAATGAAACTGTATTTTTCTTGTAATCTCCTAATTTTCTTATGTAGTGTACATGGACCAGGCCCAGAATGAAACGACTCCTTTGATATGTGTAAGGTTTTCGGGTAATTTAGGGGTGCTGATCACGAAAATTGCGTCTATTTAGAACTCCAAGATGGCAAATGCAAAAGTTATTCCGAAAAATGGATATGGGTGGGTACACACCGGTTTACGATTATTTGAGGGTGCTGAATACGAAAATGTATTAAAACTAGCCAATTCAAATCTTGAAGAACTTGGCTTGAAAAAGAGAAAGGTTGTGGGTAAGTAAATGGTTATTTGGGTAATCTATTTTTTTCTAAATGGCAATATTAAATTTGTCTATGGACATATTTTGGCACCTGGTAGATTTTATCATATTCCCTTATAGTCTGTGCATATAACTCTGTTTTGTCTATTACTAAGTCATCGGCACGGCATCGATGGATGCTATTACAATTTACAATTTATTTTTGTAAAAGATACAATGGGTTGAAAATTTATGTAAACTAAATATTTGTTGTGAAAAAGTGAAGATTACTCATCCCCAGATAGCCTAAGATGTGATCATGGCATTTTATACGACAGTGTTATTCATAACAATTTGGCTTCAATGGACAATAGTGTACAGCTACGAGTTCATATCACAATATCCCAATCATCAGAATGAGACATTCCACTTTTATCATCTCGCTGTAGACAGAGTCAGCGGACAAGTATATGCTGGATCGTTGAATTGGATTCATCAACTCAGCCCCGACTTAAAACCCATTCATGTCGTGAACACTGGTCCAAAACTCGATAACCCAATGTGTCATGCAAGTGGTTGCACTTCGCCAGAAATAAAGACTGCGTGGATAGACAATGTAAACAAAATATTAGTGATTGATCAAGAATCGAGGATAGTAATTGCCTGTGGATCATTAGCTCAAGGCTCCTGCTTCAAGTACAAACTGGGTGACTTGTCTGCGGAGCCGGAGTTCGTCCCGGTGAGTGTAGCAGCGAACGATGCCGAGGCTTCCACGTTCGCCTTCATCGGACCTGAAAGGTACAACTCTTGGGACCGTTCCAATGTGCTCTATGTGGGGACAACATTCACGAACAATGGGGAGTACAGACATGATGTTCCTGCCATATCGAGTCGAGATCTAATGACTCTTGAGCTTGCACAGTTTACTTTTTCCAAGCAAAGTTTGATACAAATAGACGTAAAGTATAGGGATAACTTTTTAGTGCAATATGTATATGGATTCAATGCCAGTGATTATGCATATTTTTTATTAATTCAGAAACATTCCCACTTAGCTGGTAATGAGGAGCTGGGGTATGTATCACGTCTTGCACGTACATGTGTCAATGATGATAACTATAACAGCTATACTGAGGTAACTTTAGAATGTCATGTAAGAGAAGAAACTATTAATGGTAAAAGTGAAGTTGTCAATTACAATTTAGTTCAGGATGCTAAGATAGCTAAAGCTGGAGCAAACCTAGCTTCTCAGCTAAATATTGAGACTGGTGATTCAATCCTTATAGCTTTATTCAGTCCATCAAAAAGTATTTCTAATGAACCTATGTCTAAGTCAGCCATCTGTGTGTTTTCATTGCAGGAAATAGAAATTAAGTTTAATGAGAATGTTCATATGTGTTTCAATGGCAGCACAAAAGCTCGTAACATGGGCTACATCTCAGGTATGATCTCTGATGGTAAATGTCCAAGTGTCGGTTCTACTGGTAATATACTGAACTTCTGTGAGGTTGGTTTAAAAATCAGCGGACTTTATCCTATAAAAACAATGTCAGTTATACACTGGAATGATACTTTGATAACCTCTATAACAATGTCAGTGACTGGTTTGCATACTGTAGCATTTTTAGGTACAAATGAAGGAGTTCTTAAAAAAGTATTGATTGATGCAGACAAAGCATTAGAGTACTCAAATGAAGAGATCTTGCCTGGCCAAAGAATTTTTCCAGATACAACCTTATCACCTTATCAAAAAACTCTGTATGTATTGGGCAAAAACTCAATTGTTCAAATACCAACTGAAAAATGTGCAGAACATGGAAATTGCTCATCTTGTTTAGAGTCCAATGACCCTCATTGTGGCTGGTGTTCCTTAGAGAAGAGATGTACCGTTCAAAATATGTGCCAAAAAGGGACACAGAGTGCACCCAGATGGCTTTCCCAGTATACAGGACAGCAGTGCATAGATTTTGAACAAATAATGCCTGATAGAATATCAATCAATGAAATTACTACAGTCCAGCTGGTGATTAGAACACTGCCAGAGCTTCCCTTTGGTGCAAAGTACAAATGTGTGTTCGGCAATGCCCCAGCAATAGATGCTGCTGTGACAACCAATGGCTTGGCTTGCCCTACCCCAGATATCAAACACAGACCCAAGATCATTCAGAACCAAGATCATGTGTATGTGCCCCTTTCTGTTCATTCATCAGAAACAAATAAAGATTTTGTTTCCAGAAACTTTGCTTTCTATGATTGCTCCAAACACACAACTTGTCATTCCTGCATAATGAGTGAGTGGGCATGTAACTGGTGTATTTATGATAATAAATGTACACATGACACCTCTGAATGTCAAAGAACCATCATTAGTGGTGAGAATAATCCAACAAAACTACTCAATCATGGAATCGGACATTGCCCTCGAATAAGGCAGTATAAGAAACCAATATTATTGCCAAATAATGTGCCTAAAGAACTGGAATTAGAGGTGGAGAATTTGCCACATTTACAACCTGGACACACTGGATTTCAGTGCATAGTGAGCATTGAGCTGGCTAACATGATCTTACCAGCAAGAGTTGAATCTAACCATTACATAGTATGTGACAAAACAACTTACTCTTATGAAGAAGATGTTGGTGAATACAATGTAAGTGTAAAGGTAGTTTGGAACCATAAACATTACATAGACACCATTACCATAACACTTTATAAGTGTGAAATTCTTGGTTCTCATAGGGAACATGCTGACTGTTCCCTATGCATTACAAGAAATTCAATATACCAATGCACTTGGTGTGGAAACTCTTGCTCCTACACAGAATCTTGCCTTGACAATCCAGTTACAGAATGTCCGAAACCAAGGATCGATATGATCAAACCCCTTAGCGGACCTCTAGAAGGAGGGACGATCGTAACTATCGAAGGAAGTAATCTTGGATTGAGAGTTGAAGAAGTAGCTGGTAAAGTTCGTATTGGCGATGTTTTGTGCGAAATAGTCGATTTTGAAGTGTCTGTTAGCATAACGTGTCGGACGGGCCCTTCCAATGGCTCCGTTGTTGCACCTGTTATTGTAGAAAATGATTCGGGGTACACAGAATCATCCGTTATGTTTACCTATGAAAATATAAAGTTGCAAGGCGTCTACCCAACTTTAGGGCCCGTTTCCGGTGGTACCCAATTAGCCATAGGCGGGCAGCATTTGAATATCGGCTCAGCTGTTTCCGCTTTCTTAGGCGATTTGCCTTGTTCCGTAAACAAAACTCAAACATCTAATAGCAGAATAATATGCATCACCCCAAAAACCAATTCCCCTCGCGTAATCCATTCTCTAACAGTCAATATCGATAATGCAAACAGAACTTTACATGGCGATTTATTCAATTACACACAAGATCCAACTATAATGGAAATAAAACCACTAAAAAGTTTCGTGTCTGGAGGCAGAATGATCACAGTTCATGGAACCAACTTACATACGATCCAAAAACCGTTAATGAAATTGTATTATGCTAATGAATTGGAGCCAGTAAACAGCTCTTCATGTTCTGTGTTGAATTCTAATCAGATGGAATGTCCAAGTCCCGCGATCAATAAAAAGTACATCGAAATCTTACAAGCCACGAAATCTCAAACTAGTACACCACAAATAGCTATGAAAGTTGGTTTTGTTATGGATAACGTTGAGACGATGCACGATTTGGAGAAGTATTTTAATCCACCGCGTACCCACATGGTCTTTGTGGAAGATCCGCATGTGTACCAATTCGTCAACAGAATAAAATCTTATAAAGGAGATCCTTTGGTGATTGAAGGAGAAAATCTGATAAGAGCAAGTGATGAGAGCGATGTGGTAGTCACAATTGGAGTGCAAACATGCAATGTGACCAGCCTCACTATGCAGCAACTTCTTTGTACGCCTCCTGAAATACAACCAGCGAATACGGATGAAAATGGAGTTCAAATTACAGATATAAATTTGCCTTTGGTAGTCGTAAGAGTTGGGAAGAATCTGCGATTTCCCATTGGTTATCTTCACTATGAATTACTGAGAAATTATAATTTCCCACCTGAAGCCATTGCGAGCATTGCGGCTGGTACATTTTTTCTGGTTTTGATTTTCATGATTGTTCTGGTGATGTATAGGCGGCGGAGTACAAAAGCTGAAAGAGAATACAAAAGAATACAAATACAGATGGATACTTTAGAAAGTAACGTAAGGCTAGAATGCAAATTGGCTTTTGCTGAATTGCAAACTGATATGTCTGATTTGGCAGCGGACCTGGAACATTCTGGCATTCCAACCCTTGATCACGTTAATTACGTGATGAAAGTGTTTTTCCCGGGTGTGTCAGACCACCCTATATTGAACGTCCAGCGGCAATTCATTAACGCGCCGCGAACTAATTACGACGCAGCGATGATTCAATTTGAACAGTTACTGAATAATAAATGTTTCCTTCTGTCATTTATAGACACATTAGAGTCGCAAAAGTCTTTCAACATACGAGACAAAGTTAATGTGGCTTCCCTGTTAATGATTATACTTATGGGGAAAATGGAATACGCTACAGACATATTGAAGTCTCTTTTATTACGACTTATAGATAAATCCGTTTGTAATAAGCACCCCCAGTTGATGTTACGGAGAACTGAAAGTGTTGTTGAAAAAATGTTGACAAACTGGATGGCTCTGTGCATGTATTACTACCTCAAGGACTACGCTGGATCCTCTCTATTTCTGCTATTCAAGGCAATCAAGCATCAGATTGAGAAAGGTGTTGTAGATGCAATCACCCATGAAGCAAGGTACTCCCTGTCAGAAGAAAAGCTCTTGAAGGAGCAAATAGATTACCAAATAATCACCTTGCATATTGTACAAGATGATTTTGATGAAAAAGTACAATGTAAAGTGCTGGATTGCGATAGTATTTCGCAAGTGAAAGCAAAAATACTAGACGGACTTTTTAAAAATACTCCGTTTTCTATGAGACCTTCCGTCCACGAAGTCGATCTTGAATGGCGTCATGGCAGAGGCGGGCACGTGACTCTGCAAGATGAGGATCTGACCACGAAGACTGTCAATGGCTGGCGAAAATTAAACACACTGGCCCATTATGGTGTCAAAGAATCTGCTATAATGTCCCTGATATCGCGACAAAATGATAGCTTTAACACCCCCTACAAAGTACCTTGCAAGAATTGCACAGGTATCTATTGCTCCAATTCACACATACGAGTATACAATAGCGACATCACTGACCAAAATGTACATTTCTACCATTTAGTAAAGCCTATTGAATACCAGCACATTATAAATAAATCGTCAGAGCACAGCCACAAAGCGATACCGGAAATATTCCTCACGCGACTTCTATCCACAAAAGGAACAGTCCACAAATTCGTCGATGACTTCTTCAGCACGATCCTTACTGTTAACGAAGTCTTGCCGCCTGCAGTCAAATGGTTGTTTGATCTATTTGACGATGCTGCTAGAACTCACGGTATCATGAACCCAGAAGTGGTCCACGCGTGGAAGTCCAACAGCTTACCCCTGAGATTTTGGGTCAACCTTATAAAAAACCCAGATTTCATATTTGATATCAACAAAACTGCAACTGTGGACTCCTCGCTGTCAGTTATAGCCCAAACTTTTATGGACGCTTGTTCGCTAACGGAACATCGACTATGTAAAGATTCTCCATCCAATAAGTTACTTTTCGCGAAAGACCTGCCCTCGTACAGAGATATGGTTATAAGGTTTTATCAGTCAGTATCTCAGTTACCACAAGTAACAGACCAAGAGTTAAGCACGTCTATGCAGCAACTCTCTGTAGAACAGTTGAACGAGTTCGATACTTTGTCTGCCTTAAAAGAGTTGTATATTTATGTCAGTAAATATAGAGAACAAATTGTATTAGGACTAGAAAACAAAATGCACTTAGCTCATAAATTAGATAATATAGCGTGCACTATGGAAGGCGATCCGGCGGCTATGTGCTGACTATATGAAACCGCAACTTACGACTTTATTGCATTTACGTGATTTATTTATATGATACAGACATATTTTGTAATAAAAGAAGCTTTAATTTTATTCTGAAAATACTCAGATTTACCGATTTGTAAAAAAAAGACTGTAAAATATCAGTTCCATGACCCTAGTTAGAAAGATGAAATATTTTCATTGATTACTATTTTATAAAATTCGAATAATTTTTGTGTCTACATGAATTTAGGCAGCAAATGGTTTGCGGCGTGTACAAAAATATAGTTTATTATGGCACAATTTCACGCTTTCGTTAACTAATCGCCATACGGAGTCTTCACAATTAAGTTAAGAAAGGAACTAAGCTATACCTTCTTCAAAAATCCATATTTTTAAAAGAATAGTCGATAAAACAAGATCTGTTGCCAAAAGTTCTGATGCACTCCTTTGGTGTTAAGCGTTTATTACATGTCACTTACTACACAACTATTAACTACACGTTATTCAGGGCTTCCTAAATCCTTAAATACCTAATAGGGAAACGGAATTATTACAATGAAACTCACCATCCTTATAGTTTTTGCACTATCCCGATTAAGGATTCTAAATCTGAATCACTGGAAACCTGAATAACGTGTACACTACACGTAATAAGCGCGTTATAAAAATGTTTCTTTTTCTTGTACTTACTTATCACCTAAAAAGTTAATACATTTTGGCTGGACCAAAGTGTAATTCAAATACGTAAATTATCTAGATAAATAATATATTTCTTGTTCACTCTTTCAATGAGTGTGTGAATGTGGTAACATTGCTTGGCTTTACCAGTAAGAGAAACATTTAAAACCAACGTAAAGTTAATTATTATCTCAAATGTAATAATTATTAATTAGGTACATTTTAACTGCATATAATACTCTCCCAGTGGCCATAAGTTAATGTCCATGCTATTTTATAATTTTAGACTTATTTATTGCTCTCTTATAATGAATATATAATTTTATTAAGACACTTAGATCTGGCACTGAAATTATTATGATGTATAATGTATGTAAATTCTTACTTAATTATTGATGTGTACTTTAAGATATATGGTATGTGTAAAAAAATTAAGGGCTAGTTAAGAAAAATGTTGTGATATTTGTATTTGGAATATTGATGTGTAGTTACGTACTCGTTAGTTATTTAATTGATTTGACAGAACTTTTGTATGGATTTTTGTGAATTTCAGTATTACCTCTACTATTCATATTTTTCTCTCTTCTCTTTAACAATGCTGCTTGGGTAATTTTATGACATGTAGGTGATTATAATCTTAACTTCTGCTTGATCTCATAATTTGTGCTCAAACATCTTTTCGTACCTATATTTAACAGATAGTATTTAGTTTAAATTGAACTTTATTTAATGTAAATTGAACAGCGAAAACTTAATAATATTCCATTTACAAAATATTTTAAGCTAGATTAGATGTAGGTAACTTGCTAGATTAAGGCATCGTAAATTCACCCGTCTTTTTAAATTTTATATTATTGACTTTAGATTTAAAATACTTATTTATCAATCCTTTTGTAATGAATAATTTCAATATGAATGGGATAAAATGAAATGAGAAGGCATTTTTATTTTCATATATTTTATTATTAATACACAAAATACCAAATATCGTTCGTTAGGCAACTGATTTTGTGAAGCTCGTTACACATAACCCAGTTTTACGTATTATGTAGTTTCACCTTAATACCTACACTCGCACATTAATGTACTTTGTATACTAGTATTATCATTCTCGACGTAAGTATACCATGGTTCAAGGAGATCGGAGCCTCGTGTGTATTAGTCATAATGCGTACAAAATTACATTACTAGACAACAATCAATTTATAATTTCTCAACACATACAAGGCTACACCTAAATAAGCACCATAATCAATCGTAATACACTCTGTGCATTAATTAATAATTTTCGAATTATTATTAATTAATGCACTAAATACCAAATACACATATACTACCTACCATGTTTGTATTCAGATAGGTACGATAACATTGAGTGAGGTACACCTAACGAAAAAATTCAATTTTGTACAAAAATCCTGAGATGTCCTTGAAGCGAACTATACCTTATCAATTTATTACTTCCGTTATAATATCAACTTTAATGTGATCAGGGTCTTGTTTATCTAACACAAGCACCGAGCTAGAATAAACGCTTTCTGCAATGCTGTTGCAAGGAATGCACAGAGTTATTATAACAAGAATGCACAGAGTTGTTACAACAATGTTTTATATCTAGGTGAAAATCTCGTCGACATACAAAATAAATAACACACTCAAAGAAAAGGCAACATGTTGCACAATGAATCTTGCGAAGTACAGAATAATAACATCTAAGAAAGCCGAATCCGATCTTTTCTATTCCATAGGTACTATGCCCATCTACAATCTACTGATAAACAAACGTTTGTCTCGTTCACAGTTTTATTCATACATATATATGTCTAAAATGCATTGCATACAGATAATTTGAGATCAGACTAGATGCAGGTACTTTCCGTAAGTACGAACACGTCCGTAGAGGTATTATCATCTAGGTATTTAGAATCATTATTATTAATATGTACCTAGTCACCTGCAATAAGTTACGCACACATTCAAAATAAAATCAAAATTGTTTCTTAGACTAAACTTAATGATGTACACAGCTAATCTCTAAAAATAGGTTTTGATTGTTATTGATTTCTTGTCAGCATCAGTGGTGAAATGATTAAATTGCGCCTCTTTTTGTGCACTTGTCATAAATCTTCAAATTTTTAGGTTCCAGTAGGTACATGCCGGTTTTCTTCACCGTTTGACAGTACTAGTATAATATCGCACATAGATTGATGCACGACAGGAATTCGAACTCACGACCCTTGGATCGGAAGGCGGTGTGAAGGAAGTACGTGCTAGTATTATATTAAATTTAATGTGCATCTGTGTGAGGCCTTGTTCAGCAGTGGACGTCGTACGGCTGAAATGATGGTGATGATGACTGTGCATCTATTATCTTCATGAATATTGTGGCATCATTTTGAAAATTATGAAATGTAATAGGTACCTAATAACATCTTATCGCAGGGGACTATACCTACATAAATTACATCTGATTCAACAGCCAATAGCTACGCACTATTCATTCTTATTTTTACTGGAATATTAATAGAATGTTGAAGTAATTGCACAAAATATGTAACCGCCACTTACATATTTTGACTGAAAATGTAAGGCCTTATTACATCTATTCTATATTATTTATACAGCGTCAGGCAGGTAGAACTTTTTACTGATGTGTGTGGGACATTATTTAGATGGAGTGAGGCTTGCTCAGCACCTATACCGGCCCCTCAGCAGCCTAGTCAACACTATCCACAGGAAAGACATGGTCAATACGTTTGGAGTTGCCTAAGCCGCGGGTTTCCTCATAATGTTTTCCTTCACCGCTCTGAACATAAATTTTTGACCGAACCTACGAATCGAAAGTCGTGGTAGCTCCCACTAGGCCAACACGGCTCACATTTTGAATAAACTGCTTAGAATTTACAACGGACTATGAATTTAGATTCTTAAACACAGGTCGTCTCAAATAGTTATAATAAATATAGAAAAACATTAACAAATAAATAAGATACCTACTTAAAAACACAACTTATTGTGCTTATAACTTTGAAACACACAATCATCCACATGAATCTACCAACAAAAATATATCAGCTGATACTTAAATCTGAATCACAGAGTGTCTGAACGTGCGTGCTAGTTTCGCACAGTTAACATTTTCAATTTTAAGATTTTTCAGATGAACTTTGCCAACCCTTTTAATCCTCTTATGATTTGAATTGTGAAGTCTCAGCAAGGTTAATTAATTAACACATACCTACGTTTTAAATAAAGTGCCTTTGATAAGTTTCAAAGTTCTAGGTCTTGTGATTCCGGAGATTTCGTGGTAAGTGGAAAAATAGCTTTGTGCTGGGTTAAACGGCGAAGCTTGACTGGTGAACGCTTTTGGCGTTACATAACTAAGCACCTATATCTATTTACAATACATACCTACCTACTATAACAAATAAAATTCGAACACTAGCCAGATACTTTAAAATATATAACACAGCATTCATAAAATCACAAAACTATAAGATTTGCACTGGACGTAAAATATATAATAAATACTACAGATTTATTGTGCTCTAAAAACATGAAAGTAGATTGTTCGATGTTGAAATCTCAATTCGGCCATTTTATATCGTTTTAAAGATAATAAATAATAATATTTAAAGTAATAAGTATTTCATACAGCTATAATTTTTTACTATTAATAAATTGTGCTTTACTATTATTATTATTTTATTGATAAGTTAATGAACATTCACAACAAAATATGTATTTTAAAGAAAACAGCCATTGAAAATAGGTACTCACCTACATAATTTTTGTTCGAGTAAAATGCATAAATAAATCACCAGATAAGCAATAATATCACAACTTATAATTTAACTGAAGGGACTCGATACAATACATCTGCTTGGTTTCCAAATTAGTGTTAAAAATATAAATAAATAAAAAGAAAAACAAAATTATTTTTCACTAAAATCATGAGTAATCTCGGTGTATGTAAAGAGCCCGCGTTTCATCCACAACACAATAACAAAAATATCTATGTGTACAGCTGCGCAAGCATAATATTTCACAGTACGTCACGTTACGATTAAAAAAAAACGATGTCATTGCGATGGTATCGTAAGAGTACCTAACGCTACCGTGAAATATTCGTGCTTGGGCGTGCTTCGTTACGGTCGAAGGTTCAACGCAACGTGAGTTTAGCCGTTTGGCTGCGCGATACATTTTCAGATGACTTTTCAAACTCAAATCGTCTCTTGGATGGCCAAACGGCAAACCTAACGTTTGTCTAGATCCGCCACCCTATCGTACCAAGGTAGTGTAGTCCTTAAAAATTAAATAAGCTCCTATCCGCATTTAGAGTCCCAAGTTTTTTATTTTTCTTAATTTCATTTTAATGGGTGGTTCTTAACTAATTGGGGACTATGCGTATGGACAAGACTCGTATCTCCTCTATATCTTACTTAGGGCATCTAATTAATAGGAACCGTCGCTATACACCCAGCATTTGGTTAAGTAAAACGGTTTAGCAATCTATTTATTTACTGCCATTTAGGACGTACTCTGCAAACTCGGAGATAAAAATCCAAATCTAAACCTACTTTTATCATAAATTGTATTCCGTAATATTTCTTTTAAAGTAAATTACTTTTCTTCTCCGACTTTGGAAATAAAAGAAAACTATGGAACATCTAACTATATATCAGCTGGTTTGAATTCAAATCCGTTCAAACTTAATTAATAAGCTGTTTTAGTTAACCATCTTGATGTCAAACTTCTTGTACCTTTAATATTTGAAGGTAAGGAACAAATCTTTGATATTAGCACAGATCACATAATAGTTCATGTTTGAAGGTATGGTAATGAGTCGGTAACAATACCGATTTGAAATGTTCGGAAAAAACCTATCCTTTTTTGTAATATTATAGTTTTTCCTAAAGTCACAGTGGCAACCGAGCAAAAAGTTATTGGTATTCGTCTATAATTGTAAAAAAAAAGCTATAGAACTTCTCAGTTAGACAATTCGATTAATCGTGACAGTTAAATCCTTCCAAATATCATCAAAAAATGTATAATTCTCGAATGTGAATGTGAGTTCTAAGAGCTCGTAACAATCGTTATAAACAACTCGGATGTTGACATTACTTAGTTCATGCCTTGACCTACCGAAGATAAAAGTGGCGAATTGACACGTCGAAGTGTTCTGTGCGTTTTTATCAGTCAGTTATGTCAATCTCCAAGCCTGCTTAAGCGTCGGTCACACGAAGCTTTTGAAAGCTTAAAACGCTGCACTGGTATAAGATGCGTGTGACAACCTACTCGCTGCTAATGACAGCCACTTTCGCAGTGAGATTTTCACGCAGCAAATTTTTGCCGAGGCGTTCGACCGAGGCACCAAATCCAACCAACTTAGCCGACGGAAAAATTACTAACGCAAAAGGTTGCGGTGTTGTTGGTGCCATCAGGAATTAGATTAATATGTTGTCTGCGTTTTCTTTTCCAAAGGATCCCGGTATACGATCGTCGCTGACCTGATGAGATCTGGTTCCTCGTCCGAGCCCAGGCATTCTGTGTCGACCGCCTCGTCTTTGGGGGACCATTTGTTGTGCGCCATGAGCAGGCCCCCAGCGATGCCGACCAGTGCTCGGTCGAGCCAGTTCACTGGGTTTGCGTAGATGAGGCCGCCCTCGTAGAAGCCAAGATGGCCGCCGTGCGCGAGCTCTAAGAACATCGCTTTATCGCGCGCACCTGTAAAGATAATACAACAACGGGATTCATAATGTGTATACTATCCTAAATTATTATATCAACAAAAATATTAGTACTTTTTCGGAATCAGCTGATTTTGGTCATTTTACAATCTTTTCAAAAGCTAGTGGATGGGCAGCGATGACCCCTATTTTAGCAACGATAGCTCTAACTGCCAACCCATGCGCCCAGTGTGGTGAGTATGGACAAGTTCCCCCACATGATAACAAGTCGCTTTGGAAATCTGTGGCCTTCCTCCCTTTGTTCAGCCGTGGACGTCCTACGGCTGAAATAGTTCGATGAACAGTTATTACTAAGTTTCAGATACTCACTGACAAATTCTCGGATTCTAGGCAAAAGCTGTTCAGGAACGATGGGGTCGTCTCGCGCGTTCACGAATATCATCGGTGTTTTTATCTTCTCAAAGTAGAATGCAGACGAACTCCACTTGTAGAGGTCAGCGACAGTTTCGAAGCCGTGCACTTTTCTGGAAAAATGAGAAATCATTGAATAGGAAATATGTTATAGATATAATAAACCCTTATCTTTGGCCTCAACAAGAAAAACCAGTGACAAGACGAAACGTAGAGACTGCGCTTATCTAAGTATGGCATTATCACTATCTATAGCATGTAGCTTGCTACCTATTCAGGACGTGGATTTCCACTGGAAGTGTCCCCTTCCGCCTAATTGTTCGTAACTCCAACCGATTGAGTCATAATGATGTTGCAGTTGCGTTATGCACGTAATATTCACTCCATAAGAAATAGTAGGTACAATGGTTATTTTGTTATCAGTCTGAATTAGACACAATACACTAACAGCCGCTGTCTCAACGTTTCTTTTGACAGGCCGCGAGTCTAAAGATCTTCTTCTTGAACACATTCTTAATCGAATGCTATCTATCTAGCTAAACATATATAAAACTAGCTTCCGCCCGCGGCTTCGCTCGCGTGGTACCTAGATAAAACGTAGTCTATATATCCACTGCATACCCACTGTCAAGCCAAAACACACTTAAACAAATATACTTTTATAATACCTAGCTAAATGAAAGAATATTTGAAACTTATCAGGGCACGCAATGTTGGCGGCGGCGGCGGCGTGTGGGCAATGCTATCATTAAACCTTAAACTTACCTAGAATAAGCCTCATCCAAGTCCGGCAAGGTACCAGCTGAAACAATCGTCTTCTCGTCCAGCAAGTATCGATTCTTCAGCTCCGGACTGAGCAGTTTTCCCTTGTGCCGCGTGATGATGTTTCGGTAGTTATCAGTCATTATGTACAGGTAGAAACGGCGGAAGTTCTGCCATTGAAGCAAGTATACCATTGTGCTGGAAAGAAAAAATCTACTGTTAGTACGGATTGCATTGCGAAAAATCAAGCTTTATTTTTTCTCGATTCCTAATCCATTCCTTTCGACCCAAGGACTAGGGTTCGAATAACGGCCGTGCGAGCATCAATCACTTTTGTTATTCGGAAAATGTATGCACCCTCGGACATGTGCTTAGAACGGTGAAGGGAAACACCGTGAAGAATCCATCAATCATTCTTGCTTGCTAGTCGTGTTACTGATTCTTTCTTGGTCACCTGTATAAGGACAGTAACCAAGGTTGAGGTATGGTGGCCCTATAAAGGGCCTATGACAGTCGTTGAAAGAAACAGTGTAATAAAGGATTAAAGTGTCTTTTAATTTTTATTTTCTAGGACATGCCAGTCGCCCTGCGATTTTTTCCTTTATTTTACTTAGAACGCTACATAGCTACGCAAGTATTGCTTGCACCTTGGCCAATTTATTTGTTTTTTTTTATCGAATTCCATGTCCATTTTCTCAATCATAGTTTGATGTTGTTCACCCGTTATAGGTTAATCAGTTCACTCCAGATACATATTCAGTCAGGCATGTAAACATTCTAACAGAATGGCATAGACGAATATGCGTAGGGACTAGGGAGGGTAGGACAATAGCTGTTATGGGGCCGCTGTCCGCCCCAATACGCCACGCAAGAAGTCAACGACCGGGATAGCCTCGCCACCCTAATGACTCAGTTACTTACAGACAATAAACTAATGACTTTCAAATAGCACCTCTGTTTTTAAATGACCGATCAATCTTAATTTTAAACATTAAGCACTACTTTATCTCTTTGTATATGATCAAAATGGTCCGATATTTTTAAATAATCTTATCCTTGTTTATATATTATACTTGTTTATATCAATATGTACCTAAACTTATACTATCATCATCGTAATAAAGATAAGTCTATCTGCAAAAACCTATCGGCGGCGCTGGTTTACTTACGCGAAAGATATTTTTGATTGCTCTAACATTCCGTCTCACAAATATTACTTGGCCCCGTACCATAAACTTTGTGGTTTAGTTTAGGCATGGACGTAACATGACAGTTTCAAATATTTATGGTTAAAATTCGTGTAAATAGAGCTGACACGCTCGCATATGAATGGCAATAAGACGTAATCCGCCCTTGAACTGGCATAGAGTCCATTCTGTTTCAGTGTTCCGTCCGATTGTAGTCGGATAGCTAAATAAATATGTTATGGTCCATGCATTGGTCAATACTGGAAACATCTGCCAAACCTTTAGTAGGACACAGTCTTCGTTTCCTAATATTCAAACAAAGTTTGAACGTCAAAGAGCATTGACCGCCAAATGCTAATGCCACAAACACTTTCACACAAGCGACCAGTTCTGCTCAAGTTCATCTATAAAAACAGTTTTTACACATAATAGTCTGACATAGAATTAAATTGAGTTCATTATCTTCCACCATTCTAATTATACACCACTAAATTAATTATACCTAATTACTATATTATTAATTATGCACTTTAATCCTTTCGCTACCTACACTGATTCTTTCATCGACAGTCATAGGCCCTTTTCAGGGCCCATACCTCAACCTGGTCACTAACCTAATACAGGATAACCAATAAAGAATCAGTGACACGACAACAAGAAGAAGAATACCATAATTACCAGAACAAAAACCAAATTATATTAACGTTTTTTATTTTATTTGTTGAAGTGAAAAAAAGTTTTTTTAGCTTAGCAAAACAATATCAAGATGGCAGAAGTTCTGACAGCTTTCATTAACAAATTTAATTCGAGTTTAAATTGTGAATTACCTCACATTACCTCCTAATAGGCTGTAAATACATACTACTTGGACAAAATCCCATCCAATCAGGGTGCACGTGAGAAGTTTCAAGCGCAATATTGTGCTCTTTTACTTACATTTGGGTATTTTTTTTCTGGTAAGATTATTCAATATAGTGTATGTATAGTGTGTGTATGAATTCGTAACGTGACTGACTGACTGACAATCTAGGCACAGCCTAAGGTCTCCACTAGTTTCGCAATAAATATCAAACCTGTACCTGCTGACTAGTTCACCATATGAGGCAAGGTCATGTAGACAACTTGTGGGAAAAGTGTAGTAAGGCACAAATGCTTGATTGCTACTATTCGCATCAAGTTGAAGGCTTTATTGATTTCGATTATAATTACTAGGCTGGCAATAACTATGTACGTAGTTTTTCTTTTTACCGATAGCAATTATGCATAAAAAATACCCAATACCTAAGGATCGACGCTAATACCTATTCCTACCAATTTTTTTACATCATCGTACGATAGTTCAAATGTTAAGAGATAAGCTAAGATTCGGGTGGGTATTAAAAACTATAGCAATTATTCTAGACTAGCACCCGTCCGCGGCTTCGTTGCGAAGACCGAGATAAGAAGTAGCGTTGTCCGTTTCCTGGGTTTACGCTATTTACATAACTAATTTTATGAAAATCAGCCGTTACGGAGCTGATTAGTAACAAACATACGCATACACAAATTTAATGAAATTATATTAGTATCTAAGATCATTCAATACCTATTGAGGAGCAATATGTTACCGTAGTATGGGCATGTCATGTGGATAAAAGAATTTAATGTAACAAGAACATTGGTTAATAAGAATGTTGAAGATATAGGTAAGGGAATAAGTATACCAAAGAAAATATGGATGGATTGTGTAAAAGACGACATGAGTAAGAAAGGAGTGATTACTGACATGACGGCCGCTAATAGGTGATAAAAAAGTAGAAGATAAAAGCATGTTGCGCCGACCCCACACGAAGTGGGATAAGGGCAGGGAGATGATGATAGCAAGACCATTAGTAGCATAGCAGGCATATTAGTAGGAAGTAGGATATAATAAAATAAACTTACTCAATAGCATTGTATCCCTGACATATGGAAATGCCTCCTATTATGTTTGCGGGCCGCTTCCTATCCTCGCCTAGATACTTTGTAATGAGGTTGCCGCCAAGGCTGAAGCCGACTAGAATCAACTTTGTATTGGGGTAACGCTCCAGGAGATTCTCCACCATGTAATTGTAATCATCTGTGTGGCCTGAAACAAAATGTATACACATTTATGACAACTGCTACACGCGTACCATCAACATTTAAAATTTTTTTAGGGGGTGACGTATGCGGACATTCTAAAAGATTTATGGTTCAAATTCGTGTAAAATAGTGCTGACACGCTTGCATTTGTATGGCAATAAGACGTCATGGTAGGCCCCCTAAGCTGCTAGCAAGTTGAAGTGGCAGTGGGCAGGCCAATCAGCTCGCAGAACCGACAACCGTTGGGGAATGAAGGTTGTCGAATGGCGACCACGAACCGTGTGACGGACCCAATGGACCGGATAGATAAGGCTCAAGACCGTTCGTGGTATTCTTTGTTGAGAGGCCGTGAGTCTACTGCTACTTCTAGCAGTAGACTTCGCCGGGCTGATGGTGATGTTGAATAGTACCTAATTCAGTTAGCGCTCAAACCCTGATTTGTTATCGGATAGTACAAAGATAAGCGGGCGGCGATTTGGTTTGCATAATAAATATTTCCTGGGGTCTTGACAGCAGCGGAACGATCGAATTGTATGGAAATGGCATTCGCGTGTGAGCCTGCTGCAAAGTTGGTAGATTAGATTCCTTCGTCCGTATGACGTTACCGTGAAAGGAAAACGAAGCGTGGAGATCTTGTCTAGATCCTCTGGACTATATCAAATCTAAAATATAACTTATTACACTAATTAACACAACAACATAAATAACACAATATTGTTTGCAGATTGACGTTGTTGTCTTGTGAAATATAGGCACTCAAGTACACTGATGATGTCTTCATAATCACACACTTTCACATAAATTACGGTCACTAGGTACCTACTAAGTGAGAAGCGCAGCTTAAACACGTAGGTAGTGTATGAATGTAAAATAGAAAATGGAAGCAGGTGTGTAATCTCATTCATACATATTCATAATTTTCGACCCAAGGAGATTTTCTTTTCGAAAAAATTATGTGCGAATTTATATGTGTTCAGAATGGTGAAGGAAAACAACGTTAATTAAGCTGAGAGTGGATAAGGTTAACTAAGCTGAGAGGATCGTATATATGCTGGGTAAGCGTAACTCCATATTAATCATGTCCCAGGCACTACAGCGCCCTGTGAGTAAAAAAAAGTTCGGCCAGACGCTAAATAAAATATATAAATCATCTAAAATATACGTAATAATGCCCTACTTACATAATGCATAAATATGTAGATATAGTGAAAGTCCCAGTTGTTGAAATGCATGTCCAAAATAGAGATTTTAATATGCCTAGAATGGGTAAATAAATCCCCGCGTGAGGGTTGATATACGCACCTATTATTTATGAAATTTTGTTATAAATAATATCATATTGATAAAAGCATGGATAATACTGGGCATTAAAGCGAAGTGGCCTGCAAATTGTTAGGTCAAGACTAAGACTGAGCCAAACGAAGGTTAAGGCAATTGAATGAAACAAATCAAGATCAATTCTCCGTAAATAAGTAATTAAATGGTTTAAACACAATTTTGAAATAATTTAACTAATCAATTATTTCAGTCCTACGCATTAATTCATACAATGTGTTTCATAATATGTAGGTATGCTATCCCGAAAGGGGATTACTAAACGCCCCATCGACAATACAGTTTGTTCTACGACTTTATTTTTTAGCATGAGTGCCAGTATCATTATCAGAGTAGGTGCGTCCCTAAACTGCTACTATCTTTTGCTATGCATCATCATCACCAGGCTGCAGAAGTCCAATGCTGGACATAGTTCTCCAACGGTGCCATGACGAACAGTCTTGAGCCTTTTCCATCCACCGACTTACGACACCTTCACAATGTCGTCTTATGCATACACCCATTCTATTTACAATAAGAAATATGTTTTCTATATTTAGTAATAAGTAATAATAGTATAATTAATAACAACGTTCATACCATAATATTACTTTAAAGTAGCGAGCTCCGAAGACGGAGCTCACCGGCATATCGACATTCGGAAAATAATATCAGTTGCTACCACCTGAATCGATGGAACGAATAACTAGGTATGTAACATTAAAATAAACATTAAAATATACAGTTTGACTCATGTCATGCATGAATAAACAGACTACCGCAGATGACGCAATGCATACACTATCTCACGAATCTGCGAGATCTATAAAATGTCATTAGCGTATCGCGAGTCGTTACCGACATAATTTTGGTTTTCGAAGATTTCGACTTTAAAGTTTGCATAGAGAAAGCGAAAATTATAACATTGTAAAAGGTTATACATTATGTGTATTGTTTACTATACTGAAACGGTTATTCTACACCCAGGTCTTGTAAATAAAGTTTGTTCTACGACTTTTGGTCATTTTTCGTAGAAAAATCAGCAGCTCTTCAGCTTTTTTAGGTTGACTATTTAACTTAAACTTATGTAATCTTATGTTAAACTTCTCGTACGTTTAATATTACTTATTAAGATGCCGACCAAAGCTTTTTTTTATCAATTCCTCATTGTACACAAGAAAAAACAGAAAACAGAAAATTATAAAGAAAGGTACCTATGTACAAGTAGTTTTAAATATTTTGATTATTTTCCGCTAATTTTCTTTCTTTTTGTTTATAGAATCATCCCTTTTGGGGATGATATAAGTACATATTATGAATCATCATGTATACAGGTGTTTAATATGAATGAATTGGACGTTATAAATTTTAAATTTCCAATCAAAACACGTCATGTTCAATTACAACCAGACACCTACACACAGCCTTTATTATTCCGAGCCTTTAGAATGACTATCTCAAACACATTTACATGATATTTTTAAACACCAAAAACACGGCTCAACATTATTTTAGTAGCATTTATCTGAAGCCATTTCGTTGCAATAAGGTATCATAAACTGTTATCGATACGAAACACATCGACAGGCGCAGAATGTTCTTTGCTAAACATATATTCGCAAACAAAAACAGTCAATGTTTGAATCGAATCATCACACAAGTTCGAGAATATACTCGTATTTTGTGGCCGACGACAGTCCGCCGGCTGGTAGTGATATTGCATAGTTGTCATGCTTTTACGGATTTATTCTCGAAATTCACGATTAACTTCTGTACTACTGTAGCACAGTCTCGTAAAGAAACCGGCATGTCCTAGAACCTAAAAAATCGAACACGTGACATGTGCTCGAAAGGAGCCTCTAAGAGGCGCACTTTAATCCTTTCACTAAACTGATTCTTTCACCGACGGTCATAGGCGCTTTTCAAGGCCACCATTTTCAACCTGGTCACTGACCTAATTAAGGATGACCAAGAATGAATCAGTGACACGACAAGCAAGCAAGTCATGTCATGGAATCTTTGAGTGGTATGCCCATGTGATGTGATGACATAATCAATGACTCACCATACGAGAATATTCGGTTCCCGGTAACCGGCACGCTGTTCAGTGCCCCGATGTGGTTGAGCACCGCACATCTGTAGCCGTGGCATTGCGAATAGTGCACGTATGTTCGAATGTAAACACTCTCCGAGGTGTTGCCGATGCCGGGACAAATAGCAACTGTCACATCATCTGCAAAGATACAAAATATACAGTTATTATCCGGGTGACTCAGAGCAGTTTTTCGTAGTTTCGATCAAATAACATACATTTGAAGCGAGTTTAAAAAAGCCCGTAGTGGGTCACCCCGAACTGAGATCTCGCGATGACTGTTAAAGCATAATTAAGATAAAGTTAGAAAATCGTATTTTTGGAATATTCTACGTAACAACCAGTTACACAACTAGTTACTGAACCATGAAGTCATTGAAACTTTACCAAATGGGAGCTCACGATATATTGGTTTTCTATTATGTATTACTATTTTTGTTGTATCTCATAATTCATCATCATCTCAAAAATCGTCAACGAACAAAGCTCTTTCATATATGACACCCCACTTCATGTATTTTTATTAGATTTTTTTTGAACCCCCTTTTGGCATCCTATTTCTTAGCAACCCCTTGGCCGATTTACCTCTAATTTTAATAGTAAGTAGATACAACCTGTTGACCTACTAAACTCCATGCAGATCGGATTGTTGTCGGTTCAAAAGTTATGCTCGAAATTTATTATTATTGTTCATTCATGTATTCGTAAATTCAACTAGATCTATGACGTTTCCAAATGATTTCAATGAATAATTAAATATTGCAGTTATGAACCACACATTACAATAATTACAGTAAAATGTATAGCTTTTTTAAATTGTGTTAGGTAAAGTATGTTTTGCGTACGTAGACTATCGCCCGAATACTGAAACGTCACATAACTGTTTGAGATGGTCTCAATTATTTGAGACGCCGCCCGCGCCGCCGTTATCGTTCCGAATCGTATAGGTACAATCGTATACTCAAACATCAATTAGATCACCACTTATATTTAACTGACGTTTCAGTATTCTGGCGTATGATTATTTATTAAGTTTTCCTGTTAGATAGGTTCCTACTGCGCTTTAACTTCGTTTAGGCGCGCTGCTACCGTACCAGGCTGACTTTGCTAGGTGTAGTGTAGGTAGTAGGTACCTAAAAGAGCTATAAACAGAAACCTGATCAAACGAGATTACCTAGTTTTATTATTTTTAATAATATTCAGCTAAATTATACACTCAAAGAAAATATCACGTATGGAATGTAACTGCCAAGGAAAAACGTGTTGATGTGCCTTGATCTTTTCTTTGACTATGTCAGCATCATCATCATAATCTCAGCCATAGGACGTCCACTGCTGAGCATAGGCCTCCTTAGATTTCCCGAGCGACCGATCTTGTGCGGACTGCACCCAACGGCTCCTAGCAACCTTTATTAGGTCGTCTTTCTATCTAGTTAGGGGCCGTCGTAAACTCCGCTTTCCGGAGCGTTGTCTCCACTCGTAAACATTTCTACTACAAGGACCGTCGATTCTCCAAGCTGTTTGATGCTTCAAATCAATTTAATTCATTTACTGACCATTTCGTTATAACATATAACATCTTAGGCATGTCAGGTCTACAGTAATTACAGTTCTTTACAAGTAACTTTATCTTTCTATTTCACATTTTTTTTAAACTACTAAGGTAGCAAACAAGCATACGGCCGACCTGATGGTAAGTGGTTACCGTAGCCTATGAACGCTTGCAATAACAGAGGCATCACGCACGCATTGCCGACCCCATAAAAAGTTCAAAACGCCCTTATTCCTTCACATTATCCCGAACAGACATCGCTAAGAGCATCATAGAGATAAGAATTTTAAGGTGCAGACGGGCATAGGACTCGCTCTGGAAATTGATGGCCGGGGCTTAAGTTCAGCAGTGGACGTCTTACGTTTGAAATGATTATGATTATGGGCATAAAAGTATTACGAAAACATTTGATCACCAAAACAGAAGCCCGACACTCCCATATGAATGGGAGTGTCGGGCTTCTGTTGATGACAACCGACCGACCGACGACGGGGAATGAAACACATCATTGACCTGATCAATATCTACGCCCACAGAAGGTTAACTTGTAATGACAAAGTAGTTACGCCAATTGCCAATGGCTCATAATGAATTTGTCATTATCTCCTGGGAGACCTACCTTAATAAGTCCCTACTCATTTATTAACTAGTGTTTAGACCCAAACTGAGATCTCGCCATATCTGGAAAAAGGTTGGTGCTCTGATGATCGTTGAGGCACCGTACTTGCCTAACGAATACGGGCAAAATCCACGCAGTATCATGCCTATACCTATTATTACTACCATTACCTACACTACCCACATACCTACACTACCAAGCCACACCTGTTTCCTCTGGGTAGACCACATGTATACAGACGGGTTTCCACTATTTTTGTTATGGTAAGACAAACTGGCCGACGACCGTGTCGCCTATAGACATCGACAATGCCCCGAGTGTTGCCTTCCCTGAAGGACTTTCATGCACGCCACATGTTAGGAATGATCTAGGCATACCTCTTTGGCCATAGACGATAAAGTGGTTTCTGCGTCCTAGTTATAAACTACTTAAAAGTTAGTATCTACAGTATTGTTAATTAGGTACTCGATAAAAAGTTAAGCACACATTACCTTAGATAAATAAGGTTACTGAATCTGTTATATGAATGAGGAAAAAAATGAATGAATCGAAAGAATATTGAACAGATTGTTTAATTTGGCACGAATAATATAAATTTTGAATAATGTCTAATATACCTACATACTTATATGTACATACATATGTATAATTAATGCATGTTTTGGCTTACTTAAGAGGGTGAAAAACCCAAATTCTGTCACTGTCTAACTCATTAAAGTACCTAAGGTAATTTAGAAAGTGACAGAGTAGCGCTCACTAACTAAAAGTGAGCGATCATGAAAAAACGTATTAACATATAAATTTTATGTTAGAAAGTACGTAATAATTAACCAGATTTTTATTATACTTTAAATAATATAACCTACATAAGTTCATAGTTTTATAAATGAAAATCATGTTTTATACTTTTGTTGTAGTGTACATCGATACATAACAGAGTTTTTTTTCTACAGAATATTGCTATTTTGCAATATTTTTGAACGCCATATAAAATAACCATGTACCATGGTTTCACAACACGCAGACCCAGAACAAATATTTGAAGATCACAGCAAACATTTGTCCCGCAGCGGGAATCGAACCCGCGCCCCTTGCGTCTCAGACAGGCACTCGCCCGCTGCGCCACCGAGGTCGTCAAATTTTGCAGATGTTAGTAGGTACGTTAGTTACGTACCTACACGTTGCAAGGCAACGTCGCGGCATTGGGCTTGCAACGTGTACGCCGCTAAAACTATCGCGGTTATCGTATTCTGAAATGAATGTATATGAGCTAAGGAGTAAATAGTTTAGTAGCGGGTTCGATTCCCGCACTGGACAAACATTTGTGACTAACACAGATGTTTGTTCTGTGTCTGGGTGTTACATATATACATATATATTAAGTATATCAGTCTCTGGTACCCATAGTACAGGCTATGCCTAGTTTGGGATCAGTTGACCGTGTGTATAAGTCCGAAATAATAATAAAAAAAAAAAAAAAATATTCTAGCACGAATAGTTTCACACGAAGCTTTACTAAGAAAGTACACAGAATTTACGGACACTTCAGCCATCAATACATTTATATGCCTGTTTGCCGGTAATGTAAACAAAACACGAGGTAGGGAGGCGTGTCCTTGAGTGGAATGTTACATGTGTTAATCTGTTCACACGTATACGTAGCTACATAGGTATAACGATAAACATATATGAAATAGGCTACCATGGATCTGAATTTGCAGGTATGCGTTTGCATGGTAATTAATATAGTGGGATAGAGGTTGGTTAGTCCGGATTTTGATAAAACTTGGAATAGATATCGCTTTGAGGCTTCTTTTTATATTGATTCGAGCGAAGCCGCGAGCGAAAGCTAGGCGTAAAATTAGAATTCTCTTTATTAATTATCTTTTTAGATCTTATTAGATAATCCTTGTAGAGTTTTTAAAATATAATGCACAACTTTAATGTTAATTATAGAATAATAAATTATACATGATCCTCAGCCCACGCCTCCCACGCCGCTTGGTACCTACGTGGAGATAAAAAGAAACCTATGTGCTATTCCAGACTAAATACAGTTTTTTATTCTATTGTTGCCTGAAATAAAGTTATTTAATTGTATTGTATATAATCTATCTCTCATTCCCATTCCATCCAGATCTTATCAGCCGTTCTGGCGTGATTGAGTAACAAACATCCATCTATCCAAACTTTTGCATTGATAACAGTAGTAAGATTTACATGAATCTACATTTATAAAAAAATATGTTGATATAATTATTACCTTCATGCTCTGATCCAACAGGCTCGTACAGGTCATAGGTGAGTGTGGACTTATCAGGCAGCACTAGAGATATGCGGCCACCAATCGGCCAGGGGCATCGGACTCGCCCAATCAGGCTGTGGAGGATTGTTTGGACGTGCCCACTGAAGCCCCATAGTCGGGTAGGTATGTAGCTGAAAAACAAACATTTTGATCTATAACTTTTAAAACATATATTTTGGGTGAAGCTTTTTTTCCAACTAGAGGCTAGGTAAGGTAGGTAGTAGGGTTTGGTCCCGGGAATTCCCGGTCCCGAAATACCCGGGAATTCCCGTTTTTTTTTGCCAATTTAGGAACCGGGAAATCATAAATCGTTTCCCGGTTCTTTCGGGAAATTTCGGGAAAAATATTTTACGTCTAGGCGAAAGGTTTAAACTGTCATAGCTTAATATTAACCAATTATAAAATTATAAAATTCATTAATTTCCCCTCTTTTTATACCTACTCAACCGAACATAAATGCAGTTTTTTTTATGAAATATATCCTTATCTTACATGCTTAAATTATTAAACAGATCAACAGTGATATAGCTTTATTCTATCCTTTTGATCAGAACCTGCGACATGCAAAAGTATGTGCGGTTGGTTAATATTAAGCTATGACAGTTTAACTTTAAACCTTTCGCCTAGGCGTAAAATATTTTTCCCAAAATACCCGGGAATTCCCGATTCCCTATGTGAAGCTTCCCGGTATTCCCGGTTCCTTAAAAACTACCCGATTCTGCAATCCCTAGTAGGTAGCTGTATGTGCCTAGGTGTATAACAAATATAAACTACCTAGTACAAATAGATATTATCTCATTTTCAATAAGTCAGTTGTATGTAATGTGTAAATTTTATTAATATAGGATTTTTTGCATGATTTTTTAAGTTGAGGTTTTAAGGTATGTTAAATAAGAAATACTTGAAGTTAATTTACATTACTATAAGCATGAAATTTTATTATCTTTGCTTCATGATTATCTATGATATTAAGTTAATTCTGACTTTAGGTGGTATTTCCTAACTTTTGATATTTTATCTGGGGTTTTAAGAAACCCGAAACTTAATAAGTAAAATGTAACAGTTTACTTGATTTAAAAAAGGATCCTCTCTCTGCCAGCAATAAATCCCATCACTTGATGATATCAAACATATACCTACAAATGGGAAGAGCTTAATAATATATTTAATGTTTCCGAAGACAAGCTTACAGATTATTTTGTTTTCAAATAAACTTAATTAGGGTATACATTTGAAAGTGCACATGTCAACTGGAGGTGATCTTAAAATATAAATGTTAAAGTACATAATACTTTTCCTTCTCCCAGTCTATGGATAAAAAATCAGGTAAGGTTGAATTGTGTGGCTATAATTCCAAAAATTGTTCTAGCAAAGTCTGCAAGTTTGTTTGTTTTGGCAACCAGGCTTTACAGGGGCTAGAGTTGACATAACTCGCTAATTACAAAAGTCGCTAACAGTAGCTAGGTATCAATGAGCGTAGTTTTTAGTAGTTATCCAGATAAGACTAAGCTGCTAGTTTATGATTCACGAGATACTGCGATATGACATCACCGCTCAATCACAAGCTCTGAGAAAATGCGGCCACAGCGGAGTGACTGCATAGATAGTGTACATACTATATAGAGACTACATAGATAGTGAAAACTTAGAAATACATGTTGAAATACTCACGGTTCACTAAGGAAAGGTGACACAAACAAGATATTTTCAATGAAGCCTCTATCCTTTCCGTAAATCACTGGTTTTTGGGGCTGGCTGTTGACATTCAATATTCGGAAGAGAATACACAGAATTACTGCGACAACAGCCAGTAAAACGGTCGACATTTCTTTAACTCGATATGGCAGATAACAACGTTTAGAAACAAGAAAGAAATTCTACATAATAACGGCAATTATTTATTTCTCTGGCGGAAGAAGTGAGAGAGAACTACCCGACCGCGCACAATTAACAGGAGAAACTGACTGACTCTGACATACAAAATTACTCTATGACTATGCTCTGACTTGTCTGTCTGTATGACAACATTGACAACTGAACTGACTCTGACTATGATCGCAGACAGACATTTATCAACACTTGACAGAATGAACATTGAAAGTTTGAGTTTGTTTGACATTGACACTTTGTAAAAGCCGTCAGGCCGCTAGGTTTTTTTTTTATACAACTGTGGTGGCAAACGAGCATACGTACGTAGTATCTTCCTAGTCTGTGATACGGCCCACCTGTTGGTAAGCAGTTACCACAGAGTACTTTTGTATATATACGCAGTTACCGTAGCCTATGAGCGCTTGCAATACCAGAGGCATCACGCACGCATTGCCGACCCCTCCCCCCTAAAGAGCTCTGGCAACCTTACTCACCGCAGGAACACAATACTATTTGGAACAAATAATGTTATTAAGCTGCGATCTTCCGTAAGGCGGAGGTAGGTAGCTCCAAAGACGGAGCCGTGCGGCGTGCGTCACGACACGCTCTGGTGAGCCCATAAATTAGGAGCCGCTACGCACGCCGAGCCCCATCAAAGAGAAAAAAACCACAGCACAGCCCCGCAGCCCCATTGCCTGTCGGATAGCATCTAACAATTTTTGTTCTCTAGCGCGCGGCCAAAGATCAAAAACTTCGTACGGAGTCCGGGTAGGTAACCAACAACGATGTACTTATAACAAGTTCACCGTCGAAGAGCATGGAAGAGCATCGTTGCGAGTTACACGGACTCATTACTGAGTCCGCCCCGCTCGCAGTGGAAGCCATAACATGGGCGTTTTTTCTTTGAACTTAGCTCAGCAGACCTCCATAATCTGCTCTTCATGAAATAATACTTCCGGAAATTTCACTTTTTCGATCTCATCATACTTTTTTTATTTTTAAGCTGTTTAACAGACCGGGTTCTTATTTTTAAGCCTAGTTTACACAATCGAAATTGATAAGTTACCAAGTACCTAATTGGGGTAAACTATGTCCCTATAATAACAATACTTACCAAGAACTACCAGTAAAAAACTATAGTGTATTTATGTAGAACATAGTTTTATTAGAGAAAGTCCGTTAATACTAAAGAAACTAAATACCAATAAATAACAACGTGATTATTTTTGATTACAAAATATGTAATTTTGCGAACTTTCCTTTGACTGGATATAAAATCAGAGTTGAACATAATCAATAATTAGGTACCAACAAGTTTATGTAGGTACCTACTATTCATATTTTCTTTGAACATTAAAATAACCAATAATCAAAGCTTCTGCGACAAGGATTCGACAATACAGTGCGAAATATATTTGAATTATTTCAACATTTCGTAAGATTTTATACATGTGTAATCTAGATTGTACAGAAATTGTTATAACAGGATGAGCAACATTTTAACATCTATAGCTACTTATAATTTTCTTGTAATTCAGAACCAGTAAGACATTTGGTAACATTCTAGACAAAGTCAATAATTTATTTAGTGGCGTCTCTTAACTCGTTACCTATGTGTTGTCATTCTGTTATATTGTGATAAGTACCTACGATTATGTATAGTATAACTACCATCAATATGCTATTGAAATAAAGATTACCGGGTCCTATATTAACTATAGCAAGAGATCAATGGGAGATTATAATTTAGTTTTTCTTTAATCTGTTCAGAAAGCTTTCCTAACTTTCCTTTCCTGTGAAAGATTCTAAAACATAATAATAAACAACTATAAATATTATACGTCTTAATAAATTAATGTCATAATATCAGGTAAAAGAAAATAATAACAATAAGCAATGTTTTGTATACCTACGCGATAGAGCCTAGCCAACCAGCATATCAGCCTTCTTAATATAAATATAGTTAGTTATGTACATTACATACGCTTAATGATTAAGGTCTATAGATAGTGAAAAAATAGATGGTGCTTTGAAACTATTGAAGTAAGGAAAAATAAACTGATCCTATAAGTAGTTAAAATATGAAATAATATTAGTGTGATGATCTTAAAAGTATAAAAATAATAATGGCAAAATATATCATTAGCTAAACAACTACCTACGCCTAACAAGTAAACTCACATCGTTTGAATTTTAACAAATTCTACAAACAAAAACCCCAGATTTAGTCATATACATACTCAAATACGAAACTGAAAAAGCATTGGACACACTGCCAAATCTAATAACGGGGGTTACTCGAACCCTGAACAAATAAAGACGGTCAAGTACGGAACCCTCACCTCGGAGATCTCGCGCCCTGAGGGTTCCGTACTATTGGTCGTGGGTTCGAATCCCGGTCGTGCACCAGTGGTCATGATCAGAAAATAAAAATTCTAAGTGTAGGAATTGACAAACTTATATTTGCGGTCGCTCAGGTAGTCATTGTATGACAATGACAGCAAATATAACTTTGTTTCCTAAAAAACTTCCTGAATTTCAGACTTTTCCCTTTAATCGTGTTACAAAAGCTCCTCGCATTCCAAATTTCAGAATTGTGAGGTAACTGGAAGTACCCTAGAGGTTTTTCATTTTAGCCATTTCCATACATAAATTATACATTCATTGCCATATCTTTTTAATGCATTAAGCTAGAGCTATGATTTTTATACGACACTATAATAATAAGCCCACAGACCTTAATAGGTGGTATAAATTTCAAGTTGATAACTTTAGCCGTCTCTGAGAAAAAGGGTCTTGACAGACGGACAGACAAACAGACAGAAGGACAACAATGTGATCCTATAAGGGTTCCGTTTTTCTAAATGAGGTACGAAACCCATAAAACTATAAAAAAATAAAATAAACCCAAATAATACTTGTGCAACAATCCAGTTTCCCAGTATGTTATATCCTATAAAGATTTAATTAAATTATTTTTGCATTCCCTAAATTAAGAGAATAAAGTTGATGCTAAAACGTTAAACCGTTAAAAATGTAGTCTCAAAGACAAAAATGGCTTCTTGAGCTAGACCTAGTAGGTACCTTTTATTTGCGGCATAATAGACTTGGAACTACATTCGCACCCTTATTTTTTATTTATACTTTATTGCACAAAACATTACATTTTATAAAAAAGGAGGGCTTAATGCCAGGGCGTTTTCTACCAGCCAACCCTTCAGCACTTTCGCCTGTAATATTTGGGCTAGATCCTGATGGATGCTATGCAGTAGTATAACTTGACTCAGACTTAGCGCGTCGATCATTTGAATAGTACAGTAATGTATTTTGTAGCTAATTGGAACGCAACCCAAATTGAGTTTCAATTGTTTAAAGAATTAGACGCTGCGCAGCCCCTCCCTTCGTCAGCGCTGAGCCTAAGTCAAATGTCTCATGTTATACGCTGCATACTATACATTATCAACAGGTGATTACATGTATTTTAGATAATTATTACAAGTTACATTCATACATATAGCACCACCATTTCTAACAACCATTAACACACATCTATATTATCTTTTAATCGTTCTGGATATAGCAATTATTTAATTAGACACTATACAACGTGTTCCGTAACTAGTATAGTAACCCGAAAGGGACGGTATCGAAGTTTTTTGTTTTTATAAAACATTCAGAAAGTTTGTTCGCATCAAGATAACAATTACAACAGTTGAAGTTTGAATGGATTTGAAATCCGTTCAAACTCAACAAACAGCTAATTTTTGCATTGTTTTTCCATGGAAAAAATGTAAAATTTCGTCACAAAACAAGCATATATTGCCTATTGTGTGTAGAATACGCCACCCCTTCGGCTAACTAATACATATTCAGGAACACCCTGTAGTATTACAGGGTTAAACATGATATTAGATACACCATAGTAATACATATTTTTTAAGTCTATTCAAGGTAGGTACTATATTGTCGGTCGGATTATAAGAAAAGTTACTTCGCACACAAATATCGTTCTTAGGCATACATAGAAAATTCTATGTGTTTCCATTCACCAACGATACCCACACAAATGCGCGGATCAGCTATAGTTAAATTGTTTCAAAGTCTTCAATTTGCCAAATCATACTGTAGCTATATGGCAAGAGCTTTGCGGTAAGGTCAGCGAATCAAGCAAGTGAGACAAAGCTCGGCAGAACCTATACAGTCGTCGTGGCAGAATGCGCCGCACTTTTTGCAAAGAATCATCGCGCGGAGATTGCACACACAGGCGTCATCGGCGCCCACACTTCTACAACGGGCTACACTCTGAAACATAAGAAAAGTCTGTAAATAAATTATGTTAAACTGCTAAGATCAACATTTTCAGTAGTATGGTGCAAAATGCTTAATTTTGTGAATTAAAACACAGACAATGTTCAAGAACCGTTATACATATATATATATATATATATATATATATATATATTATACCACTGAGGTGGCAAACAAGCATACGGCCCATCTGTTGGTAAGCGGTTACCGTAGCCTATGAGCGCTTGCAATACCAGAGGCATCACGCACGCGTTGCCAACCCCGAACCCCCTTCCCCCTAAAGAGCTCTGGCAACCTTACTCACCGCAGGAATACAACACTATTTGAAACAAATAATGTTATTTGGCTGCGATCTTCTGTAAGGCGGAGGTACCTCCCCAGGCGGGCTGCTCCAATTTAGAACGAGAAAATCTCGCTATGCCCTACCTCCTCCAAAAATATTTCTAGATATATATATATATATATATAAAAATATTTAATATTTATAGATAAACAAGCATAATATCTTTCTAGATAACTTTGACGTCGTATAAAGACAAGCAAAATATACTTTGTCGGTGTACATAATAAACCATGCTTATGCTGAGGACTGAGCCCGGCTGAGGCGTTAGAGTAGGTGCTGCATCCCTAATTTTAAGCAATTTTATCCAGGTACTACGCTTGCTTAGCCGCGTACGGAAACTGGTTGATCAATAGTTAGTAACATAAAAATAACTCAAGTAGGTATACACAAACAAGTCACCAATAATTAATGAGTAACTTACAACATTCGAATTTTGGTTAGCAGGGGGAGCACTCGATGCTCGCGGTGCCACATTCGGTGTCCTTTGTACTAGGATGTACTGGCCAACGTTATTTGGTCTATTTTCATTTATCTGGAAAAAAACAAGTGTACTCATGTTATTTTCTCCCAATAATTACACAACAGAGCTTTACGATACCAAAAAAATGGAAAACCGGTAAGGTTACATTACAGTTAAATGTAAACGCGGATAATAGTGTAATATAGTTGAATATTATGCGACAAATCAGATTCTCAATTCAGTGTCATCAACGGAAATTAGAATATCAGAGATGACTATTTATTTATTTAGAGTAACAAATGTCAGCTTATTAAATCCGCAATGGTATACGGTCACATTTTCAAGTGCGGCTTCCACTGCGAGCAAAGCGGACTCTCGAATGAGTCCGTTTAGCTCACAACCATGTTTTTCTTTTAATTTAAACGGTAAACTTGAAGTGCACGCACATTGTGAACTGCAGTCGCAGTGGGAGTCATGCGTAATCATGTGTCGACGACAAAGTGTCACTGAATTCATAATCGCAGAGACGGTTATTTATTTATTTACAGTAACCACAACGCCCGGAATGAATATTTGGAACAAATATTTTAAATGTGAAAGTTTTTTTTTTTCTTTGTTTTTTGCAATCTGCCCGGATGGGCATTGAGCTATATCGTATAACTAATAGTATAACTAGGTGGACTTACCCCTAGAGTTTTGTGTTTACTTCGGTGCGTAATTGGCATGGATGGAAAAGAGCCCAGTGGCGCTTCCATATTTTCACTTTTCTCTTAACTCATTAGAGCTGTATTAGGTCTTGAGGAGCTCTCCTCTTTATTCTTTTGAAGGATGTGGTTGGATAAGATGGTAGGAGCCGTTTAGTCGTGAAAACGACTAGGTAAACGACAACATCTTCTTTCACAGTTTTGGCTGAACCGATTTTGATGAAATTTAGTGGACGGAAATAGCTTAAGGAAGGACACATGCTACTTTTTATCCGCGTAACGCGTGAGCGAAGTGTATTTATAATTGAACGTAAAAATAGATACCTCGCTATGTTGCATGACAGAGACGGGCATTTGTCTTAGCAGCACTGGCGGCGGCGGATGCGGGCGCGGCGGTCGGGCCACGCGCGTCAGCAACGCGGGCGGGGGCCGCAACTGACCCCGCAACGCGTCGCGGTTGGGGCTGTTCTGTATCACCGCTTGGCATATTTGATAGCTGCGTTCCAGGTTCACCGCGCCAGGTGGCACTTTGTTTGACATGCGACTTCTGAAAGTATTCAAAGAAATGTTTAAAATTCCGTTACTTTTCGTAAATTTACCTAATTATTCTCTAATCTTTAGTAGACTGAATGCTGTGTTATTCCAAGCAATTACTGTACATCCCTTGGCTTTTTACCTGGTTACGTTCAAGTTTTGATTGGGCTTTCAAACAAATAAAACAGCTTCGATTCCTGCTGAAGAACAAATGTTTGCATGATCTGCAAATATTTGGTCTGGCTCTGGGTACCATGGTATTCTTAGTTTCAGATACCCATGACTCAGGGAAACCTGGTGGGGTCAGGACCATGTATGCGACTGTTGAGTGTTATTTATTGAATAACCATTGGGTAGGTAGTAGTAAAATAACATCAATAATATCAGTGGCAGTGGGTTTGCAACCTGTCACATGCACAACCAGACATGAGCCAAATGGAATGTTTGGATGTGCTTTTACCCCTCTAGACATGTTTAACCTTAGCGCCTAGAGATATGAGATGGTAAAAGTTGTGCTTTTTTTATAATATCCTATCCTACTAATCCTTACTATATATGCGAAAGTTTGTGAGGCAGTTTGGGTGTTTGTGGTTTAGTCAAGCCCAAACAGCCAAATGGATTTGGATGAAATTTGGCACAGAGATAGATTATAGTCTGGAATAGCATATAGGCTACTTTTTATCTTCATAGGTAGCACGCGAGCGAAGCCGCGGACGGAAGCTAGTCAACTGCATTTTATAAAACGTACCTGTTAGAATCTTTCCCCATCTTGGATTTTTTACCAGAAGGTCTTACACTTGTCATAGTAGTTGAATTCACTGACGCGTTAGTAACAGTGGTGCTTGAAACCAAACTAGTGACTGGCTCCAAATCCTGTTTCAAAGTTTCCTTCATCGACTGACAACTCTCCGATGAGTTTGAAGATTCCATGTTGAAGTTTGAGTCACGGTCTTCTTTGTACATACAGTTCTCATCATTCATATTGATATCGTCCATGCTTGTTTTTGAGTCGTCACTTACGTATTTTGAGCTGTCTGTGTTCAGATTTGAAAATGGATGGAGTGTAATGACATTTTCGTTGCTTGGCCATTCGTTTTCGTTTTTCCATGATACGGCTGAGTTTTTGGGTTTTGCCGCGTCTTGCATGCAATCATCTGGATATGAAACCATCTACAAACAGAATTTCACAATGTAGAAACTTTTAAGTTCTTCTCATTTCTAATTTGGCTGCAGAAAATACGGTATAATAACTTGATCAGGAATGTTACATCTGTTGCTAACTAATAAACTTACTGGTGTATTTGCTACTTCCATAACAGGTATTGAAGAGTTTTGCGTCAGTGGCATTGTCACTACTGCAGCCACATCTACAAATACAAATATAAACAAATTAATCTAAGAAACAACTTTCCCAAGCACATATCAAATAAATACTGATGTAATAAAGCTCTGTGGGCACTTAATTTTTTTTCTGACAGAAATTGTACATGAAAAATATCAAACTACCTTCAGTAGGTAAGTTTAGTAAACACTACAGACAAAAAATATTATTGAAACTGGGCACTTACTTGCTTCACTGATGTAAGAAGACAGTTCCATTAGATTAGCATGGGGGACATATTTTACAACTTCGCTTTCTATAAAAAAAATATACATTTATTAGATTTTGTTGTTGTTATAGTTATAATTGAACTCACTGAAGGCCAAATAATGTGGAACTTACGAGGCTGGTGAGAAGTTAGAATGGATGAGAGGCCAGTTTCCAGAATAAATGACTCTGCATCTTTAAATCGCTCCTCATAATAATTTAGATTTGCATTTTGTGGTATTCTCTCTTTATCATCATTCTTTACATTATTTATATCATGCTTAAAAATTGCAGGCGGTGGAATGGGGGTTTCCACATGCTTTTCAAAGTTTTCCTGTTCTACAATTGTGCAGCTTTCATGTAAAGGTTTGTCCTCCAATTCAGCTTTTAAATGTTCTGGAGTAAAAACATGGCTTTCAACAGGACTTTCTTTATCATCAACATTTGCTAGTTTATTTTCTTCCACTTTGGTGTTTGTTACGGACTCTTGAGCACTCTCTGCAACTATATTGGTGTTGGATTCAAGTCTCACAGGAGATTCACTTTTACATTCATAAGTATCTGCTTTTATATTTTCATTTGCAACTTTTTGTTCAGGTTCATATTGCTCCAGATTTGTGCAAACCTGTTCATTATCATAATGGACATCAGCATCTGCATAGTTAACATTCCCTGTCTCAGGCTGGGATAAACTATTATCCCCATCGTCATCTTCAAACTTAATTCTCTTGGCAATACTGTATCTTTCATTATCATCACTCACACGCTTGTAAATTTGTAGATTACTATCAGAATCTGTCCCTTTGTCTTCCTCAAGGTCTTTTGATCCGTTAGATTCCTCAACAACAACGGTAAGATCTAGCTCTTGCTTCATTTCATTGGACTCTGAATCATCAGGCAACAAAAGAGGATCTACAGGTGTTGTAGCAACAGAGTCATCCATTCGTTGGATTGATGAGGTGTCTGAGAAATTGCCATCCAATTGGAACTCTTCATAGGTTTGATTATGATGTTTGCCATGCTTGAGTGGCAGTAAGTCTGGAATGGGTGCACATGACTTAGAGCTGACACTGGCAGTCTCATCTGGGACATCATCTGTCTTTGAGGAGGATCTTGTCACAGCTCCGACAGACCGCATTCTTTTGCTGTTGCTAGACTTACTTTTCTTAATTTTTGGTACAGTACTACTGCTTGTTATTGAAGCAGTGGGCCTTAGTTTTATTGTTGTCTTTAAAGAAGGCCTTTCTGAATTCAAGCCAAGAGCAGACTTTTCTTTCCTTGATTTCTCTCCCCAAATAGGTTCAAAATGTTTGAGCTTCCAAGGATCAATTTTACTTTTTTCTCTTTCTGTTTCAGACTTCATTTTCTGTTGACTTTCAGGTGTGAGTTCACCTCCAGATAGGCTTGTCTGCCATTCAATACAGGCTCTTGCAAAGAATTCATTATTGAGACTAGATGAGTTTAGACGACCTGATGGACTAAGACGGTCCACACTTGGTAGTAGCTGCCCTAATTTGTATTGGTATAGTGGTGGGAGCAGTGAAAAGGTATGCTTATTGAGTAGTTGTCTGATATTTGTATTAACTAATATGGAGTCTGGAGTCTCCAAGTCGATGCAACCTTCTCTTGTTTGTTGCAGTTGAGCTGCTGTAGATAATTTTTTCCCACTCCGCTTTCGAGGCTTTATGCTGAAACCTGGAATACTGGCTAGGACCTCCCTCATAGTAGATGGCTTACTTGTACTTGATTCCGTGTATGATAAAGCTGCTGTCCATTCTCGGTTCTCAGGTGGTGGGGGAGGCGGTAAGGGCTTTACTATTATTCTTGGAAGAGGCCGAGTATGATTAGAACTCTTTTTTCTTCTTTTAGATTGTTTTTTGGAGGAGTGTTTACTGGATTTTTCTCCATCTTCAGGAATGCGAATGACGGAAAATTGGTCGTTGATACAAGATGTGGAGAACTTTGTCTCTGATAAGGCTCCTGAATATTCTGCCGTGTTCACAGATGAATTAGTATTAAGATCCATTGTCGCAGCAACTAAAATATGCTTAGAACCAATATTAACATGAAAAATTATGAATTAAAGCCGATAGCAATCACAATTTCAACCCATCGTGTAATGCTTCAGAAAACTGGGAGTAGCTTCCTAAAACTTCGACTAGAAAGTCTTTCATCACTTCATTCATGTGTTTCAAACTGTATTATCCATTACACAACGCATTTTTATAAAATTTAGGCGAAATGCAAAATGTCACAACAACGCAGAAAATGGATTCCGACCACAGATGATACATACATTTTCTACAGTTCACTCTTGTTTCCAGTTTCGCTCTGAATGAATGAATGATGGTGGTTAAATTTGCAAAGGACAAACCATACTCAGCACCATAACGCACGATACAGTTTGCTCATGGGGTAAAAAAATATATTTTTCTGGCAACACTTCTTTCGGCGGAAATATCTTTACCAACATTCAAACCCTAATTCAAAAATGCAAGCCAACAAGCAAGCAAAGCAAGCAATCGCCATTTTGTTTTGAGTTTAATTGATGAAGTCGAAGAACCGAATCGAACCGACAAATTATTGGTTTACTACTGTGGAAAAGTGGATCTAGCAAGGCTGTTTATAGTTATTCAATAAAAATATTATCAAACTATGGGGCGCGGAAGGTAAGTGATAGCTGGCTTCTGAATGTAAAAGGTTACACAAACATGCTTGGTATCGAGCTGCTTGAGTTTTAATCTCTACTTATGTGTGATTGGTTTGCCAGGGATCGTAGTCGGGACAGGCGTCGCAGTCGCAGCCGAAGTAGGAGTAGAAGCCGGAGTGGGAGTCCACGGCATGGGCTCGGATCTGGCGGTGGCGGTGGTGGGGGCGGCGGCGGTCGCGGCGGCGGCGGCTTCGGGGGCGGTGGCTTCGGCGGCGGTGGACGAAGAAGTAACCCTGGTGCTAATTTGAGAAAACCAAAATGGGATTTGAGCAGACTAAAACCATTCAAGAAAGATTTTTATGTTCCGCACACTGATGTGGAACGTAGAACCGATTCTGAAGTGGAAGCGTGGAGGAGCGCAAACGAGATTACTCTAAAAGGCCGTAACATTCCAAAACCCACCTTGGCATTTGAGGAAGCAAGTTTCCCAGATTATGTAATGGATGAAATTGACAAAATGGGATTTTCTAAGCCAACTCCGATTCAAGCTCAGGGATGGCCCATAGCTCTCAGTGGCCATGATATGGTTGGGATTGCCTCAACAGGCTCTGGAAAGACTCTATCTTACATTCTACCGGCCATTGTACACATCAACAATCAGCCTAAATCAAGTAGGGGTGATGGTCCCATAGCTCTTGTACTAGCTCCAACGAGAGAGTTAGCCCAGCAAATTCAAGAAGTTTGTGACAAGTTTGCCAACACATCTAAAATTCACAATACATGTCTATTTGGTGGAGCTCCAAAAGGGCCCCAAGCGAGAGACTTGGATGCAGGTGTTGAGATTGTAATTGCCACACCTGGAAGACTACTTGATTTCCTGGAGAGTGGAAGAACGAACTTGAAGAGAACCACCTATCTAGTGTTGGATGAAGCAGACAGAATGTTGGACATGGGTTTTGAACCTCAAATCAGAAAAATTATTGAACAGATCAGGCCAGATAGACAAACACTCATGTGGTCTGCTACTTGGCCTAGGGAAGTACAAAGTCTGGCCTCTGAATTTTTAAAAGACTATCAACAGATCAATGTTGGTTCACTCTCACTAGCTGCTAATCACAATATTTTACAAATTATTGATGTCTGCATGGAATATGAAAAGGAAACTAAACTGAGCACACTTCTAAAGGAAATTATGGCTGAGAAAGAAAATAAAACAATTATTTTCATTGAGACCAAAAGAAGGGTTGATGACATTACAAGAAAGATGAAAAGAGATGGGTCAGTATTATAATATTCCATCAAAAACATTACCTACAGAAATTTGTTTTGTTGACATCATTTTATGATCATTTTTTCCATAACAGGTGGCCAGCTGTATGCATTCATGGAGACAAATCACAAAATGAACGTGACTGGGTTTTACAAGGTAAGATTGTTTACATGTCTGCAAGTCTGATATCATGGTTGAGGTATGCCCAAACCTAATTATATTTTTACTTTATTTTTTATGTTATTGTTATCTGAAATTCTCAGCTGAAATAATTCAAGTTAAGTATCTACATTCAATTTAACAAACAACTCAAAGTCAACAAGATTTCTAATCGGAAATTGTAATTTTGTAACGAGGATCGCCGAGAAGCGGTGTCGGACTGAAGATGCGAGCCTGTCGGGTGTCGGACAGTCGCATGGAATAGAGAGAGTGACCTCATGTCTGCCTGTGCAGGCGGCGGCGGGTGCGGCCGGCAGTGGCGACGGCGGCCTAGCGTCGCGCAGCCGCAGCCGGGCCACGCCGGCCTCTCACGCGAGCCTCTCTCCGCATACAGTCCGTGCACTCGACTCGCTCCCGCGGCTAGTCTGTGCCGCTTCTCGCGCTGCGCCGCGCCGCGCCGCCGCTGACGAGCGAGCGCGCCTTCGCCTGAAAGGCGGGCACCTCTCAATCTCGAATTTCCCTTTTGTGTGCCATCACACCGCGTTTGAGTGATGGAGTCTCATTAGTAAGTTTATTACAAGATTAAGTTTAGTGAATGAAATAACTGTTGTTATCAATCACGTGACCCTTGATAGCTTTTCTCATTTTTCGTTGACAAAAATATTGGTATATTTCTCGGTATGTACATTTATTTATGTATTTTACTATAATCGTCGTCCTTGTTCTCAAAAATGTCATATCCAAGTTGATGGATTGTTAATAAGTAAGTTGATTAATCCAGATTGTAAGTATGAGGTTACACAAGTTTTGTTGAAGAAACTATGAAGGATACACATGATGCTCATTACAGTACACAGACACCAGGATCTATTTATACAAGCAGCTGAAAATTCAAGGAACATGGGTATTTTAAACAAGAGGTTCATGGGGCAGCTTGATGAATACAGTGTGGGATTTATTGCTAAGTTTTGTATACCTCAATGCTAATCTTATATTATCGTTTTCAGACTTCCGAAGTGGCAAATCGCCAATACTTGTAGCCACAGATGTTGCCGCTAGAGGCTTAGGTATGTAATACTCAAATTATTTTAATAAAAATAAAACAACCTAGATAGATAGATAACACGTTATTGATCACCAACGGCAATAATACATGAGATCATAATTACAAATTTACAAGGCAATACAATGGGTGGCCTTATCCCTATATATCTAATAACTAATAACTCTTTCTTTTTTATTTATTTATTTATTTAATCTTTAATGCACACAAAAAACAATGTACAAAAAGTGGGCTTAATGCCAAGGCATTATCTACCAGCCAGCCTGATTGGGTAGAAACAGGAGGTTGGCGTGCGACAGATTGTTTAACTTAACTAAAAACTATTTTTTTTAGATGTTGATGACGTAAAGTTTGTGATAAACTTTGACTATCCCAGCAATTCTGAGGACTATGTGCATAGGATCGGAAGGACTGGGAGGACAAACAAAACTGGAACAGCTTATACCTTCTTCACTCCGTCCAATGCCGCTAAAGCTGGTGACCTGATGTCTGTATTGAAGGAAGCCAAGCAAGTCGTTAACCCGAAGTTGCAGGAACTCGCTGAACGAGGTGGCGGCGGCGGAAGACGTGAGTTTTAGGTCTATTAATCAAATGCTAGGCCCATTTATAGTTGTGCACAAGAAAACAACAGAAGTTTTTAGCAAATCAGCTGCCACTAACACACTTGACACAACACAGTTGAAGAAAAAAAAGTTGCCCCTTTTTATCCCTAAACTAAATTATAAATGCGAAAGTTTGTGAGGATGTTTGTGGTTCATTCACGCCGTAACGGCTCAACCGATTATGATGAAAGTTGTGATAGATATAGTCCTTTACCTAGAATAGCATATAGGCTACTTTTTATCTTGGTACTATGCAAGTGTAGAAGCAGCCACAAGCTAGCAGAAAATAAATTTTAAACAATGTAATGTTGCAGGTCACCGTGGACGCGGAGGCAGATACCGGCGCGGCGGGCGCCGATCGCGTTCCCGCTCGAGATCGCGCGACCGGCGCCGTCGCACCCGCAGCCGCTCCCGCTCACGCGACCGAGACCGCGACCGACGCCGGCGCCGCCACAGCTCTTCGCGCTCCTCACGCAGCCGCTCCAGCCGCTCCTCCAGGTCCCGCTCGCGCTCCCGCTCCCGCTCGCGCAGCTCAGGCAAGTTCAGCCCGGTCAAACCCGCCCCCGCCCCGGCCACCGCAACCGGCCCCGCCCCGCTTCTACCCACTCCGCGCTCGCTCCTCCCGACCCCCGCACGTCCCCAGCTCCCCGCGAACGAGCAGAACGGCCGCGGCTCCGAGACCCCCCAGAGCGCCACCCTCCCTCCCCAGGTGGCTCACAACAACGAGCAGCAGAACGCCGCCCAGATCCCGCCACTGATGGGTATGACAACCCAGATGAACATGTGCGTGCCCCCTCCGTCGCTGAATGGACAGGGCTTCGCGATGCCTCCCCCCTTCTTCCCCGCCGACCGGTACGGCATGATGATGTCTCCGTTCGGCGCCGCGCCCGTGCTTGCGGCCGGCGGCTGGGCGGCGCCCCCACCCCCTCCTCCGCCGCCCCCTCCCGCCGACTCTAGCGGTACTCACGCCCGAGGCTCGGGACAAAGCGGCCTCGAGTCAGATTCCAGAAAGCGCGGCCGAGCCGGTGGTCTCGGTGCGACCGGGGGATTCGGAGCCCCTCTCGGCGGCGGGCTCGGGTCGGGCGAGTCGCTCGGCGCCGGCGGAGGCCTCGGCTCCGGCGGCGGCCTGGGCTGCGACTCCGGCGACGGCGGCGCGCCCCCGGGCCCCCCCCGCGGCCGGGATCGCCGCCGTCGCGGAAGAGGACGCGAGCACGAGGACTTGGGCCCCGCGGGCTCGAGCTCCGGTGGGCTCGGGGGCGGCTCGCTCGCCTCTGGCGGCCTCAACGTGCCCCACGGGAGCCTTCTGCCGCGCATGCTGCCTCAGACCGCCGCCCCGCTCGACGCCATCGTCCCGCAAGGCGCTAACTTTACCGCGTTCGGCTCCTACGCCGCTAACAAGCGGATTAATCAGCACGGCGATTCGAACGAGTCGTATGACGGCGCGAGCCTGAATGCGGGCTTTTACGGACAGCAGGGCCTGGGCGAGGGCCCGGGCAGGCCGTACGGTGCGGAGGGCGGTCTGGGCGCGCCGGCCAACGGCTCCGCGGGGCACAGTGACGGCCGCCAGAGGAATCGCCGAAGGTGAAAGCGAGGAGGTGTGTTTTTTAAACCAGTGACTCTTTCGCTCACAAAATATAGGTTCACACACATTCTTCCCCAACTTATTCACTAATAATGCCTCTCAAATTACCTACATACTTTGAGACAGGCCCTAAAAAGAACCTAACATGATGAATAACTTTTTAGGACTGAAAATATTCTATACTCAATTTATGTGTTCTTAAAAGTTATATTTATTTGTATAAAAATCTAAATAGTGCAATTTTTCTTTTGCAGAAAATGGACATAATGGAGATTCTCGTCGCCGCAGGAGACGTTAAACCATTTGGACTAAAATTAATTATAGCAATCAGACTCAGTAAATTCCTTATGCTAGAAATAGAGATTTATGTATTTCGCGTAGTCCATTGAATGTATTTTGGGTGTTTCATACATTTTTTGTATGTTATTTTAACAAGTTTTTAATTTGGTTTCTCAGTCATCTTTCTAGCTCTGCATTACATTAACTTATGTGTAATTAACTTGAATACTAGGATATTATTAGAGTGGTTGGAGAATTAAAAGCCTCTACACACCTCCCTGCAAATTAGAGGTAATATCTGGGCCAATATTACCAACACATTATTTTATGTCTAAACTAGGATGTAACAAGATAAAAACGTTGGGTTGGCAGCAGGCTGATATTGCCTCTGATTTGCAGAGGCCTACATAGAGACTGTATTTTTCACAATATTTTTATTATGAAACTACATAAAAAGCAAATATAATAACTTGTGATCGCATTTTTGACTTTTGTATCATGCACTTTAATTTGAAGGCAATTTCTTGTAATATAAAATAAGTTCATACATAAATTAAAGTAAATACGTAGTGTGAGAAACCAATGGATGAGGAGCTTGTAATACCTATACTAGGGCTTAGGTATTTTTTGATTCTTGAACATTACTATTTCTAAGTTTGAATGCTGGTATGATTGATGATATGAGAGAAAAATAAAGTTTTTTCATTGAATTATGGTTTTGATTATTGGCAAAAACTTTTAGGTTTAACCAAGGTACAGTTCTCATCACGATTATTCGTGAGTGAGTCGTTTTAAACGACTCTGAACAAAATTGTATGAGTGAGACACTTAAAACTTCCACCTTTTGTCGCTGCGGTGTGGTTGTGGTATGTGTAAATTCTCCCTAAAAATGCACGGCGGCATTGCAGTGGTTTGTCAACACTCCCTACCTAGGAAACCATGGTAACGTTATCTAGGCATATAAACAATTTTATATCTATGGTACCTACATACCAATAATAATTATTTTAAGTTATACTTGGACATACAATTTTTGTGTATAAAGTGTAAAAATTGTTAGTTAAATGAGTTTCTGTGTAGATTTAGTTTCAGAGGACTCCTTCTATGAAAACATAACTTTAGGAGTGACTAAGTTGTTGGGTTTGTACCTAGTTTGGTTTTCCTGATAAGCGCAGAGAGTGGCACACAATGGAAAATACGTTAATCTCCATCTACATACGCTTGTGTGAGGCCACGCTCCCTCCAATATTTATTGGAGGGTCATTCAGGTTTAGATTATGATCTCTACCTGGCTGGCTGAACACAGCATCTGAAAATTTCTGTCAGAAAAATTCAATCAATCAATCAGGGGATGAATCCTTACTGATTGGTGATTAACGTAGACCGGTGATTAAGGATGTCGCTGGACCTTGCGTTCTTGCGTGCGTGATTGGTTGATTTATTTTTACGACAGAAATTTTTAAAATTCATCAGCAGGAGTAAAAAAAATTATTTAAAATTCAACATTTATTTTTATTTATGTAGATAGGTATGCATGTAACTTTAGGTACCTACTTACTATTTAGATAAAAAATACAAATATTTTGTATTATGAAACATGCATGACTGCTATGTTATAAAGTACCTAAAATCTCTAATCTAATCCAAAATCTCTAATAGGAGTTGGCTTTATGCTTTGGTAAGAACTGAAATCCATCTGGTACAGGTCCTAGTAACATTTCGCTTATTTTAATCCAGTCAGCGCAGTTCCCAGAAGCCATCAGGGTTTCTAAATCATCTCTACCAAAATATGAAGGAGGTCTTTCATTGATTTTCTGAGGTGGTCTTTCTAAAAGGCCAACTGGCACATAGCGATATAAAAATGACAACCATTCTAGCATAAACCTTCTTGTGTTTTCAACTCCCTGTGTATCAGAGCCCCAATGTTCCAAGCCATAATTTGTATATTTTTTGAGAATATCAAATCTCTCACTGCTTCTTATATCCCAAAGCTTTTGCTCTTTAATTTCAGTAAATATCCAGGGCTTGATTAGGGCTCCACGGCCTATCATGACACCTTGTGCTGTGGGTGCTAGCTTCCTTCGTTCAGCATAATCCTCATAACATAGGATGTCTCCATTACCAAACACGGGGCAGGGTGCTGCAGCTTTTGCACAAGTTTCAACATACTCCCAGTCAGCAGACCGTGTATACCTTGCCTCTCTTGACCTTCCATGCACTGTAATCAGAGAAGCTCCCAATTCAGCCATTTTTGGTACAATAGTGTGGGTTATCTTTTTATCCTGATAGACACCAGTTCGCATTTTTAACGTGAAAGGGATAGTAAGTAGCTTGGAAGCACACCTAACGGAAGCTTCGAGGGCATTAAGCCTGTGCATCATCCCACTGCCAGCACCTTTTTTGTAAATCAAGTCTATGGGACACCCCAAATTCAAATCTATGAAATCAAGGTCTGTGTTCTCCTGAAGTAGCTGTGCCACTTTTGATATAATAAATGCATTGTTTCCGCATATTTGGGCCCCAAATAAGTTTTCAGACTCGTGTCTTTTCACTAAAGCCCATTCCTGTTTAGTTCCTTTCAATAAAGACTCGCAAAGAGCCATTTCTCCACAAGTTATATCTGCTCCATATTCTTTGCAGATTCTCCTAAATGGTAAGTTGCCAACTGTAGTCAAAGGGCTCAGGTATAGTTTGTCTTTCCAGTCTATCAGTTTCTTTTCTCTTGGCAAGAGTTTAATCAAATACTCATCAGTGACCACCCCACTGGTTTTCACTGGTTTCTCTGCAGTGGTTTCAGACAATTCTTTTTTGTCTGAATCTGCTTGCTTCTCTTCAGTTAACACATCATTTTTGTCTCCTTTAGGTTTGTTTCTTGTATCCAAATGTTTCACCAGTTTCTCAGAAAAGTTGAAATCATATTTTCTCTTTTGTAATTGTTGTTGTACAGTCTGCTGAAGAAAGTTTTTTGTATCTTCCTTCCACTGTGCAACTTTTTTGTGATCTACTTTGTTAAAACCTTCGTCTGTAATGTGACTAGATCCATAACGGCAGGATAAACCTCTTGGGCATCTCCCACGAGTGTTGAACAAGTGACATTCATCTCCTATGTCCTTTGGTTTACTTTTCAAATAATCAAGAGGGTTGTGAATATATTTACAGTTATTAAACTGGCACTCTTTCTTTTCCTCTGCCGATGCAACATTTACAATACTGGGGCAGAGTTTGCTATCCTTTTCGTCTCGATAGGCCCTCGGTCTACCTTTGTTTTGACCTTTTTTTTTGTTCTTGGGATGGTCATCTTCAGTTTTCTGCTTCTTATTGTCTACATGATCCGATTCAGCGTCCTCAACAGCTTCAAGTTTGTGTTTACCTAGTGAATTTACAATATTTTCGGTTACTGGCTGCGGCGTCCTTTGCACTATGTATTCTGGTTTTATATCACAAACACCCGCAGCTGGATTAGCCATTGTTAAGTTTAGTTTTATTCACTACACTAAACTATTCGCAAAAATAAAAGAAAGTATTTCAGCAAGATTTGATTTTCTGACTAGGTTGTTTTCTAACCTCAATTTCATCAAACCCACAGTCGCTGCTTCAGCTGACTGACGGAAACGAACGAATGACTGTCATTCATTTTTATTTTGACAAAAATGGAGTGACGCCAACATTTAGGAAATTAAATCAACGTAGGTAGTGGTTAAATTCTCTTTGATGAAATCCCGCTATAATTCAAAGCCCACCCACGATCTCAGAATACAGAACCCCACGATATGGTGTTCTGTCACTCTCACTCAGACTCACTAAATTTATTTTACCTTCAGCCAAGCCACTGCATGGCTGCAGCCATGCTACATGCTAATGATGATTATCAAATTTTCAGAGTCCGACCCACGCATATGCAATGTGAATGTGGAACGCCGGGTACCATGCGATCGCGTAGCTCTTTCGAATTGGGAACAAAGGCATTCTGCAATACTTCCGGAAGACCTGCGCAATTTTTATGCATCCAGCGACGGATTCCAGCTGACTTGGCATTACAAATATTCAGGAAAGTATTTGTCTGTTTGTCAATATTATGTATGTACCTACTAGGCACAAAATGTATTTAAAATAACCAATACTGTATAGTCTCTTAAGGAATATACTAAAGTCCTGACCCCCACTTATTATTCTGTGTGTGCGTGCCCCACATTTGGATTCCCTGTGTCGTGGGTATCAGCAACTAATACGAGAAGGTACCATGGTGCCACAAAAACTATAACCGATTCAAATACTTGCAGATATTTGTCTCTTAGTGAACAGGAATCCATGAGGAAAAACGAGCTATACTTTGAACACTTAAAACTCCAAACGTATTCTTCTATTTCCTCGCACCTTCTAGTACCTACCTTACCTACAATCGGGTAGTATTCGATAGTGGGATTATCTATTTGCAGCTGACGACATTTTAGCTGTTGGATCGATAAGAGTGAACTCGTTGAACGAGCTCTGTCTATCGCCTGCGCTCAAGGATCTCCTGGACTTTTCTATGACCCGACAGAATGCTGGACCCCGCCCGGTGCTGAACACTAAAAGCAAGGTCTTGGAGTTGGATACCTGCAGGACTATTGGAAAAGTAATTTTTATTTTTAAGCCGATTGAACTAGCCTATTTATTACCTCCGAAGGGTAGAGCAGAAGCCAATGTACTAAATTCAGATAAGGCCAAAGATTTAGGTACCTACCTACTTACATAGCAACTTCATTAAAGCCGTGTTCAAAGGGCAAAATGATTCTTACTTTTACGGAATAGAGACAATTTTGACTTTTATGGTCATGCGATATCGTTGATCTATATCGCACGCACTCAAATACCAAACTCAAAATTAATCAGTAGGTACCTAGACGTAAGGATCATTTTCAAATAAATTTAGAATATCTTTTAGATGACATATCGCACGCCGTTTGATCACGGATTTACGATTCGATTTCTTCACCAGAAGCTAATATTTTAGTTATTTTCAGGTGTGCCTCGTGTACACTGGTGGAAACTGGTCGGTGTGGCTGGCGACGCGCGAGGGGGCGTGGGGGTGGCTGGCGGACTCCTTCACAAATTACTTCAGGATGGCGCTCGTGCATCTAGGCCTGCCTGGGTGGCAAGCAGCTTTCGCTAACTTACCACTTATTCCTTGGGCTGAGGTACATTACTAGAATAGAAGCGTAGATCTCTCAAACAATGTTGTACGTTTATTTGTTAGAGCATAACTTGAGCTTTGTATTCATCAATGCGATGTGCACGGAATATAGGCCTATAGGTTGTACTTTCAAGATCTGGCTGGTAAGAATATGTGTTCATTTGTCAGATTTTCATAGGGCCATCAAAACGTTGAAACATTGATGGTACCTACGTAGCGGCTCTCGTATCTATGGGTACTAAATCATCATCATTTCAGCCGTAGCACATCCACTGCTGAGCATGGCCTCCCCGCACAGATTTCCATTCTAATAGTAACTAAGCTAAATCGCTAGTCAATTTGAGAAGAGGTTGACTCTATACTTTCCTCTTGTTTCAGCAACTGTTCCTACTACTAGCGCCCCATTTGCTGGAGAAAACGGAGCCTGAATCCGGGTTGGTGACTGTAGCAAGTGAAACGGGCTTGAACCACATTGACCCAAACATCTTCAAGACATCTGTCCGCCACCACAAGAATGCCTCGCGACAGACTAATCAGTAGACCTTTACTGTTCTAGCTTCTAATAAAAAGATGGTGAATAAGCGCAGCGATTTTATTAAAATTTGCAACAGAAAAAAATAAAATAAAGCCTTGTAGTACATAAATGTATATTGAATAATAAAATTTATAGCTAAATAACAAAACAAATTGGACGGAATGTGAGATTCTTATGAAGTAATAGCTAATCGTGATAAATGTAGCTGCTCTATAAAATAAGTTTATGCAAGAAATAGCTGCCAAGGGCCGGCTGTATTCAACTAATACTACCAAAAACATTGTATAAATCAATTACCTACATGCGTATATATAATAAAATAATTTATCATAAAAACACAAATTTCGAATAATACCATAAAAATGTGATAATATTGTGTGATGTTTTTTATCATGTAACATTATGTAAACAAAAGTATTTAGCATGACATAGTAAATAAAATAGAGCACTTTTTATCGTTAAAAGCAGATTTTTGTCCACACTGACAAAATATCTAACACTAATTTACTATCTACTACTAAAAAATATCATTCGTCGTACAAAACATATCAAATTTATAAGGTAAGCCATATGATACCAGTTCTTTTAATATTATATCTATATTTTCGTTATATAAGTTTCTTGGGTGGGATTATTATAATGAACACCATGAATTAAGATATAAAGTGGAGTCAGGAAATTGAAATAGAGTAAGACAAGTATGTAAAAATGGTAACAAATTGAAGAATTATCATTCAACCTCTTAACTATAGAAATGCAGACTTCGTACAGACAAATGCCTTATTGATAAGATTTATGTGTTGCTTTAGTAGCACAAAACAGCTGGATAGTCTTAAAAATTACGAGAGTAGCTTTACATTTAAAAATCCATATACTGGAATGATATTTTGTGAATATCAACGGTTAAGTTTTCATAGATTTTGTAAGTGGCACTTTAGCTTATAACTAAATATATTTTACTAATTCGCCCGCACTGAGTACACTAAACTTTAAAACTATGATAGGTTTTGCAAGCTTTTTATGTGATGTTTCGATCATCTTATTACCTACTAGCTTCCGCCCACGGCTTCGCTCGCGTGGAACCTACATAAAAAGTAGCTATTCTAGGTAAAGAACACTTTATATTCCAAGTTTCAACAAAATCGGTTGAGCCGTTACGGCGTGATTGAATAACAAACATCAAAACATCCAAACAGCGTCACAAACTTTCGCATTTATAATATTAGTAGGATTAATTTGAATATAACGTTTAAGCCGATATAGCATTATAGTTTTTACAAGATATTTTAGGCGTTAGAATTCATTTAGTGTGGGAAGCCGCAAGATTTAACCTATCTAGAGTTTTCTAAAAAAATTCAGTGCACTACGTTTCCCAGTAAAGCATTAGTTGAACTTACTGCAAAGATATCAATAGTATAGACGCAATTTAGTACAGATAATCGATAATTCAAAAATATTTGTAAAAATATGATTTCTCTGATATCCATTTTCAGGCACAATAAGGCTTTAGAATGTAGCACAAGTTGTTATCTATACAAACAAAACAATGCTAGTAAGTTCAATCATTACTTTACCACAGAGCAAAAATAAACATTGGAGCCGTTACACATACCGGGGTGCCAGATGTGATTCTAAACTAGATTTAAATTGACCTGACGAAAATATAATTAAATTGTGAAATTATAAATTGACCCCAAATAATTGCTTAGGACCGGCCTAGACGCGAAATACTTCAAACGAAGGTGGTCTGATTAGAGTTATTATTTTCTAAAGTATTGAACGTGCCTGCATATGAGCCAGATCATATTTGGGTCATTCCATGTCAAACGTAACACTTGTTACTCACACTTAGAGTAGAATTTAGGAAATCCGGTGAAGAATATTTGAAATTAAGATCGATTTTAAGGAACTGTGGAGTAAGGGGTGGTTGGGCAACCATAAAATAGGCTTTCTTTTAAAAACATTGTTCAAAAGCAACGTAAATGTGTACGACCTGTAACACTTTTTACATGGAATGACCCATTTGCAAACCGTGAATAGGCGCCCAATGGTACACACCTTTGAAGTTTTAAAAGGTATGTTAATAAATCCAGCTGACCGGCACCCACTGGTGGTCGGTGGAGAGTGAATGCAGCGCATCCAGTATCTTGGAGTAAGTCGTGTCGGGGTTATTGTTTGTGATGACGAGGTCAATGTACTTCTCGTACTGGCGAGCGATTCTAGAGCTGTCTTCGAGCGTTTGTTTAATGTCTTCTTCCTGTTGAATGATGATTGTATAAGGAATTCTATCGAGTAAACTTCACAAGAACCGCGTTAAAAGTTCACTTGGATGTTAAAGGCCTTTGCTCACTACAACGTATCATACTATGAACGTATCAGAACCTTAAAGGAACACGACTGTGCCCACAAGAACGTATGGAACGCACGCTACGGTTTTGTTCGGTGACGGAACGTTTTAGTGGGCATTGTTTCATATTAATTTATATAAAGAGTTTTTTTTGTGCCGATACGGTTACGTTTATAGTATGATCCGTTGCAGTGGGTAAATCCATAATAGATACAAATCTGTATCGTCGGCCTTCTTTCGGCACAGATTACCTTATAGTTCTTAAGAACTTTGCCTCATAAATTGAACAATATGAACAATATGACTGATCGAAGTGAACTTTGATAGTGTCAACAAAGTGCCGCGAAAACTTTGCCTTGAAAAAACAGTTCGAAATGTTCAATCGATGAAAGTTCAATTATCAATACAAGCGATTGTAAAACAGATGCAATGTAGATTCAAATAATCTTACCTCGTAGAGCGAAGCGAGAGACTCCAGAGTGCGGGCGCGCCGCGAGCTGTAGCGTATAGAGCTCTGCCTGTCGAACTACACAACACATGCCACATACACATTACAATAACAATCGTAAGAGAGGCTTATTCTATAACCGAATATTAGCGTAAAAAAAAAACAAATCCTCATATAAATTCGAATGTTTGTGAGGATGTAACGGCTCAACCGATTTCAATGAAACTTGGAATATTAAGATTTTTTTTACCTAGAATAGCATATCAGAGGCTACTTTTTTGTAGGTACTACGCGAGCCAAACCGCGGGCGGAAGCTAGTTTACATAAATTTCATTTATTTTTGTGACCTTTTTCACTCTTTATTTTTTCAGATTATTTCCTGAACTCTTTTCAAATGATGTTTTTGGTCTATTTATCATCTTTTTAAGTAATTATTAAATGTACGAGATGTTCGACATCAAGGTTACCACCTAGAGAAAAGCTGAATAATTGACTTTGAACTGATTTGACCACAAAATAGCAGAAAATTTAAATGAAAAAATGGAATATGTTGAATTTCCAAAAGTCTTAGAACAAACTTTATTGCCTATTGGGTGTAGAATAAGCCCTTTTCGTCAAGCACTCAAATCCTTGAAGATGTGTAAGGAACTCCTTACACATGAAATTATCTTACTCTCGTAAACTCCTTCCACTCATAATATAAAAAAAAGCCCACAGAAAATGTGGGAATGTGTCGTATTTGTACGTACCTACTAGGTTAGTACCTACGTACAAAATCGACACATGCAATAATTTGCATTCCATACGCGACAGGTTGCAAGCCCTCTATTTCTACACTACTTATATAAACTGCTAGAGCTACATACTATTTTTTTAACTAAATCACTCATGTAATACTCATTCAGGCTATTAAGCTAAGAAAACATTCTACTCACTGACTTGAACCAAGGATGATATGAATGACTCTGTCAGTCTCTACGACTGACAAGACTTTATAATAAAATAAGTACTGAAATATTATACTAATATTATACTTTTACCAATAAAATTAGTGAGTCATTCGTATCACCGTGAAGTATTATAATTATAGTCTTTGCTGGAACTCATTGACTTTGCAGACTTTGGGTCTTTGTGTTTACGCTTGTGTAACGTTAACGCTGCCTCCATTATTTAGTGGAAGGGCGTTCAGTTTTAGATTGGACAATATGAACTTATTCTTACCGCTAAATTGCGATTGGATGCGTGCGTCAAATTCCTCAGTTGCTCGATGCCGGGCGCGGCGATCATCACCACGTACGGCAGGAACTCGCTACTGTTGTGCAGGAGCTTTAGCGATTGCGGGGCGCAGTCCAAGATGCACATTTTACCTGCAATAACCAATTAATGTTTTTACCATTTTTTTATCAGGCGTGAGAATATTATATCTTATAGTAAACAGTTGTCCACTGATGAATTGATCTATAAAGGAGTCGTTTCATTCTGGGCCTGGTCCATGTACACTAAATAGAAAAATTAGGAAAAAGTAGGAGATTACAAGAAAAATACAATTTCATTAATTTGAAGATCAATGCGATGGTACAAGAAAAGTTCTTCTGGTAAGTTTTTGACTATGTGAACACTATTTGAAGGCCGCCATGTTGGTTTATAATTGGCGTTTGACATGACATTGACATATTTTTTCATGTCATGTTGTTTGATTTGATGTTTTTGTTTTGCGTTTTTTTTTTCGTATAGTTGTGGGAGCGTGCATTGGCTTGGGTGTGTTTCGGAGTTTTATGTGTTTTTTTATTTTTGCGACCTGTTTTCTTCTACGGACCTCTACATAAAATAGGCATCCAATCCATTTCAGTCCTTACTCTTGATGGAGTGGTTATGATATCACCACTTGTAAATCCTGTGCCATTTCTGATAGCTGTCTTTGTTGCACTCATGTACATATAAAGAACCGTCACATCCACGTGCCAGAGGAATGTATCTGTGGATGTTGAGTACCTATAAATGATAACAAATAAACACGGCTTGTTTAAAATCGAGTATCTTCCTTCAGTGATGTAGTGATGATAGAAATGTGATGACGCCACTGGCGTCGGCGCGCCGTCACGATCAAGCTAAATCTTCTGTAGTTCTTATATGACGTACGATCAGACGTAGGTATTTCAGCAAATAACTTAAACTAACGCAACTAAGTATTTTACATTGCACTTCGCTTTGTGGAGTGTAAGGATGCGTTAGATGGATGGATGTTAAACAACACAGTACATAAACAAAACATCGAAGCTAAACAAAAACATGTCAACAGATAAATGTAGGTTGTCAAAATGACATAGATAAATGTAAAATGTCAAAAGGACATTTCACGCACGTCAATCCGCCATATTTTTGTAGCGCTGTGTGTTGCTCTCTTTGTCGAAGAATATCTTAATGTACCTTAGAACGAAGTCAATTTAAATAAAATAACCAATTAAATTCGTTTACTTTATTGCTTATCCATATTTTAGAGTAGTGTACACAGTGCAGGCCCAGGCTCCATATACTGATGAAACGGCTCCTTTAAACATATACAGTTGCTTTATGTCATAATGTCAAATGTATGAAATGACACGTCACAAAACCATCGTTTCCTCTAAACCCAGTTTCATAATAACATGGAATGTTTAGTTTTCTGCAACTCTTTTGGCGTGATGTCATGCGTAACTTTTCGTTAACATTCAAATAATAGTACATTATGGTACAAGTGTGTAATGACGGTAATCATCAATACACACGTGTATCATACGACGTTTTTCAACACACTTGTGAAGAAAATAATAAAAATAACTGTAAAAACGAGTTGTGAATTTTTTTTCGCCATGGCGGGAAAATTTTGTCGGTTTTCCTATGCGCGCGCATTTTACAATGGCGATCGGCCATAGAATAAAAAAAATGAGATTTCTTTTTTGTAATATAGCGCACGATTTTAGTATCAGCAAACGCTTCATTTATTAGGTCCGTAATAAGTGAGACAGGGGTCCGCAGTAGCTCAAATTAATTCTTAATTGACATGAGATCTAAATAAGTGTTGAGAGCTGAATTCCATGCAAATGATCTTGGCGAATTAAGCGTGAGTAAATTACCAATAAAAGTGATTTTTTGCATATTATTTGCAGTCCGTGACAGTTTAAAAATTTTGAAAGTGGTCCGTGGCTGCACATAGTTTAAGAACCCCTGGGTACGTACCCTCCTTGATAACCGCCCTGACGGAGTCGAGGTGTGTGCCGTAGAGGTGGGAGTTGTGCTCGCCGTACTCGAGGAAGCGGCCGGCGTGCGCGTCGCGCTCCATCTCCTCGCGCGACACGAACCAGTACGACTGGCCGCTCTCCTCCATGGCGCGCGGCGGCCGCGACGTGTCTGCGAAACGAACATGCTATTTTATGTCCAAATATAAATAAATAAATATTCCGGACATATCACACACGGTCATCTGATCCCAAACTAGGCATAGCCTGTACTATGGGCACCAGAGACTGATATACATAATAGATATATATTTAACACCCAGACACAGAACAAACATCTGTGTTAGTCATAAATGTTTGTCCAGTGCGGGAATCGAACCCGCGACCTCTAGCGCAGAAGGCAGAGTTACTACCAACTGAGCTATGAGGCCAGTCATAAAACACAAATATAATGAGAAAACACGGAAATAAATCCTATGGTAAATGACTGTGTCACCAAATCCTTCCAATCGGAATATGTATTATACCGATTGAATACATAGTATATTTGTAACCTAAAATATACAATTGTTCATAATAATATTGTTTGTGAAAATTCTTTCTACTCGAGTTTTGAAGCTCGATTTAATCCAAGCACCCGCCCCGAGACCGTCAGGGAAAAGGTTACTCAGACTATACAGGGTGAGTTTTTTTTCAGGGCCACTTAGGCGAAATCGGAAACTGTGAGAGTAATCGAAAAGTAATGTTAGAAGTTACGGGCTCGATTTTGAAAAAAATATATTCAGCATTAAAAAAAGTTGATATTCAGAAATTGTAGGTTATGGAAAAATTTTTTTTTTGCTTTTTAGGGTCCTTTGTTTGATAATAATTTTATAAATGTAAAATAACTATGTATCTAATATTGTTGGAACACCTTCAAAATTATATTTATTTAAATTCAACAATATTTATTTACCGAAGGTTATTTTTTACTAATTAATTGCTTTGCTTACACATAGTCCGACCGAAATAATAAATCTTCGATGAATAAATATTGTTTAATTTATAAATTTGAAGGTGTTCCAACAACTTAATACACATTGTTATCATACATTTAATTTATTTATTAACAAACAAAGAACACAGAAAAGCAAAAAAAAATATGTTTTTTTTTTGTAGAATACTAAAAAAAAAACAAGCCTGTTTGGCATAGTATATATAATCATGAATCACCTTGTATACTTTTGTGGCATTTCCTTAAACTTACGAGGAATAACAGCTCCGAATCTATCCGGGTTCTCCTGTATTAGACGGTTCTTCAAGGTCCGCCTGCCCACCCCCTTAGTGCCGACCAACGCTAGAATACGTCTCAGGAACGGCGGCGTGCGCGCCACCTCTTCGTAGAGAGCCAACTCGGCGCCTTCTAGTTGGACGCTAGATCGAGACTCGTATACGAATTTCTTCTTTTTCTTCGATATCTGTAAGAAATCAATGTGGAAGGATATAAGAGAAGAGGTAGACCAAAGAAAAGATAAATAATAAATATTCCGGACATATTCACACGATCAACTGATCCCAAACTAGGCATAACCTGTACTATGGGTACTGGATAACAGAGACTGATATACATAATAGATATATATTTAACACCCAGACACAGAACAAACATCTGTGTTAGTCACAAAGGTTTGTCCAGTGCGGGAATCGAACCCGCGACCTCTAGCGCAGAAGGCAGAGTTACTACCAACTGAGCTATGAGGCTAGTCAAAAAAGATGGATAGATTGTGCGAAAGACGGCATGAGTAAGAAAGGAGTGAATACTGATATGACGGTTGATAGAGGGGAGTGGAAGAGAAAAACATGTTGTGCCGACCCCACATGAAGTGGGATAAGGGCAGGGAGATGATGATCTGTAAGAAATCATCGTCACCGTTGGCTTTTTTAAGTCAAGTCAAAAGGTGATTATCAATAAACAAGGTGATTCTTAATATGTATACGATCCGGAAAGGGGATTATTCAATCAACATTCGCTATCAAGATTGCTACCTTCTACAGCTGAATAATTGAGTTTGAACTGATTTGGCTGATGATATTAGCATGCGTGTTTTTTCAATGAAAAAATAGGGTGTACAATAAGCCAATAAATAACAATAAGTGATTCATAATATGTATGCCATCCTGAAAGGGGACTATTCTACAACCAATTGGCAATAAAGTTTGTTCTACGACTTTTGGAAATTCGTCATTTTTAATTGAAAAAATTCTATGCGAAAATCGGCTGTTTTGGGGTCTAATCAGGTCAAACTCAATGAATCAGCTTTTTTATGTAGCAAACTTGATTCCGAACTTCTTGTACGTTTAGTTATTAGTTCTTAAGATGATAAAAATAGCAAAAACACCGGATTCGAGGAAGTTAGTGATTTTTTATTTTAGTTGATAGAATAACCTCCGGGATATTATACATGTTCTGAATCACCTTGTAGAGCATTCTGAATGTCTGTTATGTAATGAATAATGAGGAGCGTTCAGGTAGACGCTAGACGGTTTACATTTAGCAGGCCATTCTTCAACGCCCACTTGTACTGGAAAATAACACTTATTTATATCAATGAGTGAAATTGAAAACACCAAATAGTAACTATGCGAGCTATCGCAATGTGGATTGATTAAGCAGATTCCTAAAAAACTTGTATAACAAGCTCCTGACTTTCTTTTGTTTCATAATTAATAATTGAATGAATGATAGTGAATCATCAATGATTCACTTTTCCAGTAGCCCAAGTGCTTCACGTATGCAAAATCAAAACAATACAGCTATACATGATATTTAAACAATAACTTTAGCTGATGCAGCGCAGCCCTGTGAATTCCTTCCACAATTAATCTTGTTGATAAGCATCTTGATATGTACAGTCAGCGACAAGAGATGCTTTTATTAGAAAGAAAAGAAAAACTATTTATTTGTCCAACAAGTACACTGGGTACTTAAATATTAAGTTTTGTAGGTACATACCTACACAAGCAACATACGTAAACGTAAAAAAATAAACAAAAAGTAAAAGAAATAAATTAAAGGTATAATCAGAAAAAAAAACTACATAACATAGAAAATAAACCGTATAAAATATACGAGTACATGCAGAGTATGCTGACCCGTATGATATATAAAAATCTTTTTGATGTTCATCACAAGACCAAATTTTTTAAATTAAGTTTTATTTGTTTTTTTCTCTCTTGTTCTCGAGAGTTTCATTACCTTGCTACCCTACTATATCGCTGACTGTACATATTTGCTTCCAGGTACAAGGTCGCCGTGGTTATTTGTTATGAAATGTATGATGAAATATATGAAACTGATATTACTTTTATGGTTTAGTTAGATTATCAACAATATTTCAAAGAGAGTTTATGGTAGAATAGTTTACTAGTTTATAATAAACTTCAGTCGGATTTTGAAGTTGACCTGTGCTATTTTGGGATTTTGCAATCCCAGTAGATTTTATATCCCAATATGAAGGCAGATTGATAGCAGTCTATGATTGTACATCGATCGAACATTGCAGTTTTGTGATAACTAAGCCGAAGATATTAGTGCTTATGGAAGCTCAAAGACAATTTACAAGCCCAATATTATGGACGAAAAATGTTGTGGCCCAAGCACGATTAATTTAAGAATTAGGTACGATAGCGATACGATAGCTAATTTCAAATATTAGCCAATCAAAAGTAAAAGATTTCAGGCATCGACGTTGTCATTGCTAATATTTGAAATTTACAATCTAAAGCGTAACGCTATCGTGAATTAGTCGTGCTTGCTTGGGCCACTGTACTGGGGAAAGATATAGCCTAAAGACTTAAATATGTATTCCAAATATCTCTTCATACTTCTTACTATTTTTTAAGAAAGTGGTTTTACACATTTTTTTATTTATGACTTTTGCTTGTAGCAGGAAGGGCGGAATAAACGAGTTATTTATAAAACAAGCAGAAGTTGAGTTCAACTTACCCTTGCTCCGCAAATGCTGATTTTATGTACGAAGTCGGCCTCGGGAGGTACATAGGCTTTGCGCCTCTCTTCCAGCTCTGGCGATGGAATCAATCCAACCACGTCTGGACTCTCGACGTGACTCGCTTGCCACCAATTTGGATCTTTTCTGTCAGACACCTAAAATAAATAAAAAAAAACTTTTAACCCACGAAGAGAGAGAGATTGGTAGCCATCCACTTAGATCTCCAAGCTATCAGATCCTTGAAGAAGTCTTCGTGTCCGAACATTTGGCACTGCCCAAATTTTTCAGTAGCGAGTATTCCATACGTGACAGGTTGCAAGACCATCGCCGCAAATAAAAAGAACCGTATTATAATTACTTTAGCGTCTTTAATAGACTTACTTGTAAAATGTCCCCTTTTTTAAATTCCAAGCCGATTTCTTTGCAGGGTATTAGAGTATCTTCCTTGGGGCTATACTCGAAAAGAGTCCTCATATAACACTGAAAATAAAAAAATGTTATTTTAAAATGTAAGTAGATTTAGTAAGAGATAAAATAATGGTGGCGATTCTGTTGTTGCATACCCTGGAGTGCCACTTGCCGCTTTTCTAAAAACTAACTTAATTTGACAGCACAAAAAAGGTTGCCGTATTTCCATAATGTGTAATTTTGTGATGTATTTTTCTACTTTGGGTCGATAGTGACCCCCTGGGCATATATGGGTTAAGGGGCTATCCTTTGCTGGATAAGAATTCTCCTCTGTCTCTTGCTCTTTGTGTCCATATTTTTCCAGACATTGATTCAATGTCGTCTCTCAAGCGGCAGACTGGCCAACCGCGAATTCTCTTTCCTTCACGAGGCCATCAGTGTAGTATTCTCTCACTCCATCAATTGTCCGTTTGTTTCGCCGGCGAGACACCAATATCTAGAGTACTTAATGTGCTGACTCTGCATCAATTTTTTTTTTGTTTTACGAGTTTATCTAGTTAAAGTGCTGGAGAGTGACAAGCTACTTTTTATCTGGGCGATCGAAGCTGTGGGCAGAAGCTAGTGTATATAAGACAGTTACTTACACTTAGTTTATTTGGCAACTGTGTAACCTTTTGCTTCATATTAGGTCCAACTTTGAGGCTGATTCGTTCAGTCGGCTTGGACACAGCTTCTTTCAACTGTTCTTCCGAGTTGATCTGCTCTCCGTCAACTTCTAATAGTACATCTCCAACAGATACTAGAGCTTGTTTGGCTGCTGAACTGCCAGCTAGTATCCGGGCTACTATTAGTTGGCCATGTTCATCAGTTGTTACCTGTAAGTGTTGATTATTTTTAGGGTTCCGTACTTCATTTGACAAAATGTTACCCTTAACCCTCACTTTGAAGTCAATCAACTTGGGGTATCAAATAAAATTTAAAACAATGTTATATTAAATACTAAGGTCTAAGTCCTCATAATGCTGTGTAAAAAAATCATGTTTAACACAATACAAAGATACAGTACTAGATACAATTAAAATTATGTGCCAATGGTTTATCCTTTAGCTTAGTCTTTATGTGCTTGCTAGAACGAGATGCTGATATGAAAGATGGAATTTCCAAAGCGCAGTACCTGTAAGGTGTAAAGATAAGATACAAAAAGGCCCTCTGACTGAACATATAAATAAACTTATATATAACTTGCCGGAGACCTACAATCTTGAAATTTGGCGTGAAGGGAAGGTCTTGTGACACTAATGTAGGGAAAAATCAGAAAAATTATTAATTTTAAGCCTCATGTAAGACAAACATATATTAGCTTGCAGTTAATATGATACAGTAATGTCAAAACTATGGGAAAACTGTGTGGTGGACTACACCAGCAAATATATAGTTATTCACTTAGCACAATTAGGATCTTGATCCCATGTAATGGTAGTCTCAGACCACAAGTCTGCTGCACTCAACTGCTATTTCAAGTTTTCTTAAGCCTGTTCATGGTACATCATGTGTGGAAAAAATTAACAGTGGGAAAAAAAACAAAATGTTTCTTTTAAATATAATTCACTTACTGTTAATCCTAAAGGCTGTCCAGGTACTTTCCTGATGCCCACCACTTTCACAGTCTCAATTGGCCCCATGTCTTCAGATTCTGGGCTTTCGTCAAAAGTGACCACTTTCTTTCCTTCTATTGGAGGAACTTTCTCATCAATTCCCGAACCTCTTTCAAGCCAAATAGCACCTATTTGATCATGAGCATCTATCAAAGCCTGCAAAGGAGGAAACTATATTAGAACTTTAGCATTTCAATTTGCTCTACTATGAGAAAATAAAAGTGTCAATAATATCAGTCTAAGGAAGGCCACTGCTGGACATATAGGCATCCCCCAAAAAGTGATCACTCCATGAACTGTTTTGCTTTGCCTTCTGATAACTCCATACACCAACTTCCTGATGTAGTCAGTTCATTAGTTGGGGACCTTCCAGGATTGCATCATCCGATTCTCCTACTTTGTAAGCACATAATATGCAATAAAATCCTATGGTGAGACAAGCAAAAAAAAAACATCCTATTGGTTTCTTATATGATTTACGAACTCGTTCAATAAACGCTTTGACGAGGTCGTCAGAAAGAATTACTGCTATAAAGTAACAACTAGTACAAACCTTGAAGTGTACCCTGGATACAATAATAGCAAGTTCAGCTTGCTCGATAGTCCGTATGTTGTTGCCGCGATATTCGCAAAGAGACCGCGCGATATTCACATTACCCAGGGACACAGGTTTCACGACCAAATCCTCTTCTGAATCAGCGGACTGCAATAAAACAACACCCACTAGCTAAAACACTTGAAACAAATCAGACAGACTCGTCAACATAGGCGTGGCACCCGATGCCGTTATGTTTGATAGGATGTTGAATGAAAATAATGGTATTTGTTGATAAAATCGATGAAGTAGATTATAAACTTGCATGAATTGCTATAAAATTAACCTAAGCTTGGAAAAGAAAATAATAATTTGGAAACAAAAATAAAGAACACACCCTTCGAATCGAGCTTTCACAATCAATCACAGATTAGTAATCAATCAATCATTCAATTCAATCAACAACGGAACGGTGAATGATACGAATGAACCGACTGAATTTTATTTATGATCTGTCTATGAAGTTTAATGACCTGCCTGACGCTATTCTGTGAAGCAAAGCAAACTGTTTGTTTCGTTTTGTTTGGTTTGTATAATGTGAAATGAATGATTACAGTTTGGAGCTTAGTTCTCGGTCTACGGAGCGTAGCGGCTCTATAATCTATGGATGGATAACAGTGAAGCTAATAAATGACGCGCAGAGTTCGCTCGTTTTTTTTTCGGAACTTCACATACAAGTATGTGAAGCGAGCTATTACACAGCCCTTATGAGCTATTCCTAGACCCTGCCACACCGTTGGGAATGCATTATAAACTGTTCATTTTCAGAACGGAAAATATATTTTGCACGACTGGGATTCATACCCACGACCTGTGTCCATCCGACCACGATCGGAAGGCGGGGCCACTACCACCAGTGCTCTGCTGTACATACTGTCAGTAATTAATTGATAAACTCATTTCAAATTTTCTTTTCATTTTCTATAAATCAACTTCATGTATGTTTCTCTTACAGTGGAAAATAAATGTAGAGAAGCAACATTTTTAGGGGTATAAGTACCTACATGGTTAAGTATATGGGTTAATACGAAAGTAGGTAATCATTTGATTAGCCTAAAATACTAGGCACCAACTTGGAAGTGATAAATATTTTTTTTAACCCTTTACAGAAATTACTAATACTTAAAGATGTCTCAATTCTCAAAATTATGAACGGGGCGTGTCGTCGACGGTCGTGCCTAGGTACATGATTGTCCATCCATACGTAGGTTTGTGATTGTGAACGTACCTAAACTTTATACATAACTTACATAGTGAGTAGGTAGGTATAGTCAAAGATAATTTAGAGTAGGTACCTACCTAGTAGAACTTTTACTATGGTCTACAAATGGCTTTCGACGGACTATGTACTTACCTTATACTACGGCCGTTCATTGAATACCTATTTATTAATTTATTATGCATTAATACAATCTTATCACTGGCCTATTGTATCGTTTCGTAGTATGTACATACCTAGTTATTCACACACCTTTTGGTAAGCCTTTTGGTTTCAAAAATTTTCAAAATCCTTTTGGAATTTTTGTTTCATAATCATTAGTTATGCGAATTTCTTCAGAACCATAGTAAAATACACCGATCAACTAGGTACCTACTTATGTACCTACCTAATTCAACTTTTCCTAAATCCTGGATGGAAGCTCGAACCTCCATAATCTTTGTTCCTAGCATTCAAAGCGAGCGCGAGCCCAAAATCTTTGTTCTAGAATGTTCTTATATCTACTTAACAACATGGCATAATTACCTCGCATCTTCTTGCAAAGTCGGGACTTTCCATTATACTTTTTAGAAATATGACTTCATGATTTGATAAATCAGGTTTCTGTTCTTTTTCTGTAATAAAATTTTTCGTTATTAGGCAGGTAACTAGGTAGACATAGATCAAAGCACCTTGATAGTATCTAATTGGTACTTATGTGTTACCGGTTAACGTAGATAGGTACATAGCTATTACCAAAGACAATTATTCTATTACTATGTAACGCATCATTCATTGCTGAAGTGTGTAAGATCCGCATGATGCGTCCTAAAGTCCAAATACATAATATAGGTAATTATCTACTAAAAATAATAATCGCAAAAATGCGAAACGCGTGATAAAAGCGCCTGCCTTTAACTCTTCCTTAGCTAAATCACAGATAACATAATACTATACTAGTAAGTGCTAAATGCAATAATTTAGGTACAACTTGTTCCACAACCAATACCCTAGGTACAATATATTCTTTGGTATCGAAAAGGGCAGTATTACCGCAGTATTTACCAAAAGAACCAATATTACCGAAAAAACGGGATAGACCCTTAATTAAAGTGTACACTTTAGTTAAGGGTCTATCCCGTTTTTTCAGTCTAAAAAAAAGTCTAAAGAAATAAGTAACGCAGGTCTGCGTTGCATTATTTCTTTATACTTTTTTCCCAATTCTTTTCAAATCAGCTGTTTTTGACTCGATAACAGATACCATTAAAAATACGAGAAACCTTTGTTATCAAAGTTCTAAGTTCCTATCGACATTTTCTTGTGTGCGTGACTTCTAATCATATCGCTCTTACAATTGATATATCTATCAAAATTCACACCTACCGGCTGCGCTACTTTACGACAGCACGAAGTCTCACATTGAGGTTAGATAGGTATATCAATGCATTCAATGCAAATTTTAGTCGCAACATACCTTCATCGGGTGGCTTGTTCCCAAACGCGAAATCCCTGAACCCACGCCAGTTAACTGTGTACCGTCCGCTGCGTCGGACCATCATTTGTGATGATTGTTGAAATTAACTAGTCACTGTAGCACGTTCACTAAAGGGTAACTGGCATTATCTGGATAATATTCGCGAGGGTCGAGCGGTGCGCGGTATCGATGCGTGGCGGGCCGTGACGCGGCCGGCGTCAGCTGGGCCGGCGCGGCACGAGTCACGGCATCGCCGCCCGCCCACACGCGCCTGCGCAATGCCGCCCGCCCTACGCCAAACCACGTATCCCGCATTTCTTGTCTTGTCGCTGTATTCACAGCGGTGGATTTAGTTCGGAAAGAAACAAAACAATGCACTGATACTATGGATGAATACTGGCACAGACAGACTCATAGCTTTCGTAATCAGTACAACGCCCGCAGCCTTGTCTCCCGAATCACAGATTACATAATAGTTAACTGAAATGCTGATTATAGTTTGCGAGTCTGACGTAGAATGACTACTCGCTACTCACACTAACCACGCAAGTCCTCATGTATGCGTAGTGTTAGGTATGCGGATGCTGGATGTTTTCATTCGTTTCTCGGAAAGTAGCAAACACAAATGTAGAGATTAGGTATCTGCTGGATTACCTACATATTGAGCCCGTTTATGAATACGATTTTCTTTCGGTAAGTAGCTACATATAAATATATAAATAATATATATAATAATATAAATATTCCGGACATATCACACATTGTCAACTGATCCCAAACTAGGCATAGCCTGTACTATGGGTACCAGAGACTGATATACATAATATATATATATATATATTTAACACCCAGACACAGAACAAACATCTGTGTTAGTCACAAATGTTTGTCCAGTGCGGGAATCGAACCCGCGACCTCTAGCGCAGGAGGCAGAGTTACTACCAACTGAGCTATGAGGCCAGTCAACCTATGATAATTCGGTACATTTTAAAAAGGAATTTTGTTTCTTAATGAAAGAGATCTTCATCAGATCTTCACCATAGATAATTATATGAATAATTGCCGGCATGTTGCATCTTCTTGATTCTGAAAACAGCTGACTGTTGCATAGCGTCTGTTTTTCCAAAGAAAAATAAACAATTTCCAATTGTTAGCATATTTGGTATAAATTAGGCCCCTTACAGGCTACAAAAAACACTGTGTTTAATGTTGGCATGCGATAGGTATGTCATGTAAAATTCGATAATTAATCCTTATGTCTGCTGATTAAAGATAATTTTGAGTTTGACTTTTTTAAGTGCGTGCTATTATAGGTATAGAGCCTATAGCTCAACGACATCGCAAGCCCCTAAAGTCAAACACAAAATTGACTTTATTCAGTAGACATAGGAATCATTATGAAATCCGTTCGAACACGGCTTGAGTTTTATTTTTTAAAACTATGAAAATGTAGTCATAAAACGAAACAACATAAAAATGTTACGATTGTATCATAAAAATTGCATTGATAGGTGATGCTTGATGCTGCTTTTACCTACTTCTAATGTCGAAATTGCACACTTGATATTTCAGTAGGTACATATATGAAGAGCTGTTCAGTTCCAAGAGATGTTTTTGTGGAGGCCTGTTCTGAACTACCTATTAATCAACAATGGTGTCAATCAATGAGGATTTGACGATCTCGGTGTGGCGTGGTGGGCGATTGCCCGTCTCAGACACAAGGTGATCCCCGCTCGATTCCCGCTGCGGGACAAATGTTTTTGCATGATCTGCAAATATCTGTTCCGGGTCTGGGTGTTGTGCCATGGAACTCGTACTTAGTTTCTGATAGATCCTAGTGTGGGGTCAGGAAATTCGTTTTGGAACAAAGCATAAGTGGGTATTAATAAGTAGGTATTATGACACCCCAATTCATGTACCTATTGTAAACAAGTAGGTCTAACTTTTTTGTAATATCCCCTATCGGACCTCTAGGAGGTATATCTTAGCAACTTCTTGGCTGATTCAACTCATATTCTTACCAGTAAATATAATTTAACGGTTTGAAAGTTATGCCCTAAAAATAGCTTGAGATTTTCTCGTTCTAAATTGGAGCAGCCCGCCTGGGGAGGTACCTCCGCTTTACAGAAGATCGCAGCCAAATAATATTATTTCTTTCAAATAGTGTTGTGTTCCTGCGGTGAGTAAAGTTGCCAGAGCTCTTTAGGGGGAGGGAGGGTTTGGGGTCGGCAACGCGTGCGTGATGCCTCTGGTATTGCAAGTGCTCATAGGCTACGGTAACCACTTGCCAACAGGTGGGCCGTATGCTTGTTTGCCACCTCAGCTGTATAAAAAAAAAAGCAAATAAACATACAACGTTGATTCGTCGCAAGTTGTTTGAAAGATCTTCGCTCGCTTCTCTTGCACGATCAATGAAAGACCACGTCATGAAAGTTACCGTATCATAAATAAATAATTTCGGTTTATAACATGTGCGTAAAGAACATGATAAAACCCGAAAGCTTTATCACTGAGCAGGAGGTATGTAGGTACCTAGATACCTACTTATCATGTGCGTCAATTCTATTTTTTGGCGATGTTTATTCACACTTTGTACATACCACTATGTAGGTTAGGTATTTATCTACGGGACCTAGTTATCTGGTTTATGCGGAAATCTATATTAATCAAAGAGCCCTACTCTTAAAAGCAAGATGTTCGCACAGTCAAAACTAAGTAGGTATAATAAGTAGGTACTATTAAATACAGTTTTGAGAATATTTTGCTTTTTTAAAGATAGTGTAGCCGTACTAAGAATTGATTTGTCGAAATTCAACCCCTATGGGGCTGAGAAAGGATGGGTGGGGGAACCGATGGGGAAAGGGTTTGTATGAAAAATCGTATTCCTTGTGACCATGATTTGTGAGTTTTTTTGTTCCCCGATATTTCGGCACAGTTTCATGTGCCATGAACTAAAATATCGGGGAACAAATCATGTTAGATATCTATCCAGTTTTCATTTTAGTGAAAAATATTGATTGATATATGCTAGTTAATTTAATTTTAAATATTATTTTTGTTTAGTTTAATGTTCGCGAGTTTAACGAATTACTTACCTACCTATAATAAAATTATGTTCATTAACATGATAGTTTCAAAATGTATACTAGTTCATTGGTTTTTAAAAATTACCCCTAAAAAGGGTGTACGAAAAAATTTTATCTAACTTAATCCGCGACTCCGAGTAAGTTTTATTTAGGTAGGTATTTGTACCTATAAATATTATTATAATAATAACATTATTATGCAGCCACCTAAAATGAAAGCATTGACAATAATTATGACGTTCCTATCTGGATTTTAATTGCCGCTGCTATCAAGACCTACTTAGGGAGGAGGTAAAGATCGTCTAACCTAAAAACGACCCTCCACTGTGTTACACTTGTGTAACGTCAACGCTACCTCCAATGTTTAGTGGAGTGGTGTTCAGTTTTAAATTACATGATCTCTAGCAGAATTCAGGCTCGCTTTTCTTGTGTCACTCTCCTTACGCATGGTTATGATCCAACAGTCATTCTTAAAGCCACAATGGTACCTTCTTAGGTAATGCCTTGTACCTATTATATTATATTCTCCCGGATTACAGTACGGTGAAGTGAACAGCTTTAGTTTTTACCTGGAAAGTAAGTTTCAAAGGTCTCAGACAGTCTGCAATAACCTTATAATTGAGAGATAAGTTTGGTCGTCAGCATTAGATAAAACGCTAATTTATTATATTTGTGTATGTGTGTATACTGTAGGTATAGATACAAATGAGTTGCTGTGTCGCGTGCTCTATTCCGATAACACGGGTCACAGGGTACTCTTATAAGTGAGGGTTGGTGCCGGCCTCGTCGCAGTTTGCTTGTGTACTTTGTGCCTCATGCGCCGACGCAGCTTCCTGCACACCCTCAAAATCAAGTGACTTGATTGCCTATCAAAATGCCGTGGACGAGCATAAACAGGTAAACCGCAGTTTATTATATCAATAAATTTTGTGGTGATTTCATACACGTCGTCGGTGGCGTAGCGGGCGAGTGCCCGTCTGAGACGCAATGGGTTTGGGTTTGATTCCCGCTGCGGGACAAATGATTGCATGGTCTTCGAATATTTGTTCTGGGTTTGAGTGTTGTGGTACTTGGTATTCGTAGTTTCTGATACCCACGACACAGGGGATCTTAGTAGGGGGGTCAGGACTACATAAGTGACTGTTGGGTGTAATTTGTTTGTTATTTATGTCGCTTTGTTTCTGAAATCGTCTTCTTTTACAGAATTTACGCGAAACCATCGAACACCAGTTCTGGTGAAGGTTCTACCGGCCACACCGCTGGCGCCGGCACTCGGCCGCTGCTGACGGCAGCCGAGGAGACGGGTGGTCGCTTCGAACTCAGCGACCACGGGTACGGAAAGGGTTCCATCAAACTCTTGCACGTACACAGAGATGGAGACTACCACACGATAAGAGAATTTGAAGTGTCGACAGAACTAAAACTCGCCTCAGAAACAGCTTACGTCATCGGTGACAATAAAGAAGTTGTCGCGACCGATTCGCAGAAGAACACAGTCTACCTGCTCGCAAAGAAGCATGGAGTAAAGACTCCGGAAGAGTTTGGCGCGCTGGTTGTGAATCATTTCCTTTATATGTACAAACAAGTGGTAGAGGCGAAGTGTCACATTCTGGAATACCCATGGGAGAGACTGCAGGCTGGAGCGCCACACAATCACGCTTTCCTGTTTTCCTCAACGGCGACCAGATGGTGCGAGGTGTCCCAAACTCGACATGGTGAGTTCAGTGACTTGTTTCTGTAATATATTTACAAATCTCATAATTAAAATGTATTTACATTATTGTTTCTTGTGTGCAGAGGCTGTGATAGTGAAGTCGGGCTTGAGTGGCCTTCGAGTTCTGAAGACAACTCAATCCGCTTTCGTAGACTTCGTTCAAGATGAATACACCACCCTAAGCGATGCGGCGGAGAGAATATTCAGGTGTGTATTTTCACGATCGAAAAAAATAGGCTCCCAAGACTAGACTTTTATTACCAAGAATGGTAGGTATCCTCTGAGATCTCCTGGCGATCCGATCCTTGAATATGTCTAAAGCATGTTAGAACATTTGGCACATGCCAACATTTTGCAGTAGTGACTATTGCATACGTGACAGGTTGCGTACCCATTGCCGCTTTTAGAATACTAACTGCTTTCCTCATGATGTTTTCCTTCACCGTTTAAGCAAGAGTTGTTATCACTTAATTATTTTGGATAGAAAAACTCGCACGAACTGTCCGAAAAGTACATCTTGTGCTCCATATTTGAACACAAGATGTATTTTGGTCTTTCGTAAAGTTTCTAATTCTAATTCTAATCGGGGGTGGTTTGACCTGCGCTGACTTCCCGCTGTGGGGTGTTTTGTGCATTGACCCCCTATGCTAACCCTACCCCAGCCAGCCCAGCTCCTTAAAATAGCGAAGCAGGACTTTGGGTCGTTGGTAACATTCTCTCAGTATCCCTGTATGCGGCGGTGTCTGGGAGCCGCTTCCGATCACGGCCCGCAGACCCGATGTGGTCCTGGCCTCTTACGTGGTTCGTAAAGTTTCTTGTTATAGCTTTGTGTTTTGTCAACAGTACCGTAGTTGAAGCAGAATGGATATACGACAGCATGCGTACGGCTGATTTCGACAACGCGTGGCTGACGGTCAAAGACGCGATTCTGGACAAATTCGCCGGCCCTCCCGACATCGGTGTTTATTCACCATCAGTACAACATACTTTATATCAGGCGGAAAAAGTTGTTCTGGAAAAAGTTCCTGAGGTGAGTTTGTAAACGAAACTTTGTATAATAAACAAGGGATACAATGAATCAGTCATACTAAACATAAACAAATGGGAAACTATGCCACTCAACTGTCCAATCCTCGGATAATGAATTAATAAATTAATTTGATAATAGGCGATATGTTAATGCCTTATCGTTTCGACGGGGATTAAGGAGAGGGTTTAATTATTTTATGATTTTTGAATTGTTTTTTCTCAATAACCGCAAAACGCACCGTTTTGATTTTTATGACAAAGATAACTTGAGCATTTTATTTACGTAAATCCAAGACAGAAACGCGATTGGTAAAACTTTTCTCGATAGATTTATTTTTTAAAGTTGGGTCCTTCCTCTGCAACAGTTTTTTCGAAAATACTTTGAGACTATCTAACAAAAATAACTTTTTTTAAAATATTTTGTTAGACAATAGCATTGGATACCTAAACCCAAGACATTTTTTTTTTTTAAATAGATAGTTTTTTCAGATTATCGATATTTTCTTATATTTCGCTTACGTCGATTACTTTCGAGCGCCTTCTAACGCTTGCTATCTCTTTCCACATTCAATTACAGTACATAGCGCTGTCACTTCTTTCATTCCGCCCACTCGACAATTTATTATGATTATTGTATCCTCTTAACCGTCAAAATTCTAAAACGCTTTGCTTTTAATATCTTTTCTTGTATTTATGTCCAAAAATTACATATTTTATCACTAAGCCATTTCACAACTTAACCAGTAGGTACCTAGGTAGCGTGTTTTGCTTATGAACCAAGTTCTCAAATCCTACTTCCTATCCTACCTTTGGATGTTTGTTGTTCAATCACGCCGTAACGGCTCAATTACGTTTAAACTTGCAATAGATAAAGTTCTTAACCTCGAATAGCATATAGGCTATTTTAATGTAGTTACCACAGGAGCGAAGCCGGAACCTAGTTTATAATAAAACATCTATGCAAAAAAGACTTAGATAGGCCAAAACAGATAATGAGTATCCAAAATAATAATATATTCTTTCGTCATTTGGAACGATAGCTGGCCGGATATACGTTAGCTGAGTTCAGAGTTATCTGCCCCCAATTTCGGTATCGTTTTTCGTTGCTAACCAGTAATCGATTATACAATAAAAATTTATTAGTTAAAAAAAAAACAACAAATCCGAAAGGTAAAAAAGCTTTGGTGACAATAATTACTTGGTTAATTATTACAGTTGTGATTTGTTTGAAACTGTGTTTTTTTATAATATATCTTTATTTAAAACATTTTAAGTAATTGAGTTAAATCTCAGAAATAAACTTAATAATATATTTAACATGTTTTTCTTTGTCTCCAGGTAACATGGATAAAAATGACGATGCCAAACAAGCATTATCTAAACATAGATATGTCTAAGTTCCCCGCAAACGTAACAAAAGGTGACCCGAGGCATCAAATTTACCAGCCTATCGACAAACCATCTGGGCTAATCTACGCGCAGCTACGCCGTAGACCCAAAAGCCGGTTGTGACGAATCTGTGACAGCTACGAGCGTAGCGCTTTGTAGCGGCTCTACAAGCAGACCTCATAGTGCAAAGAGCTCTTTAACTAAGTTTTGTTATTATTTCTTTGCTTTTAATTCTATGGAATGTTTCTCATAATGACGACGCAAACATGTAAATCACCCTACATTCTCACAAAATGAAGTATTTTTGTCTGTTAGATCATTTAACTTTCATAATTTTTCTTCTGTTTATGTTTGTTAGTCTAGTCAGTTACAAATCACCTGTAACATGCAGGTGATCCGAAAAAGGCATAATCAGAAGATGTGAATTAGGGATCGATTTTGTGACTTTGAAACGTCTTAGAAACTAGGTGAAGTTGAACTTATAAAGCCTGTTCCTCGCGAGCGAGCTTAGAATAGTCAGTCAACAGGGCTTGGTGCTATATAGTTTTTTCAATTATCCTTTTTATAAAATCATATGTAGAGCTTCAGTGTGGTACCGACCGAACAAGGTGAGGCTCAGAAAATAAAAATAATAAGGTTTTTTATAAAAGCTTATAAAGTAAGACACGCTAGTTACACGTGATGAAATATTTACCTAATAATTATATCAATAATACTTAAAATATTAGCAATGATTTTACTTTTGAAATTGTATTATGTACTTCTGACGAAGGTCTGTACTGAAGGTCCATTTCTATTTCATCTCAATTATATAGGTACCTTCTAGAGATAGGAAATAGGCGTATAATTGTTTTTTACATCATCAGTGCACCTGGCATTTTAGATCTGCAACGTATACAGGTAAATTGTTTGAAGTTTAACCGCCTTATAATAGGTAATAGTCATATTAACCTTCGCCTCCTAAAATGGTCGATCATTCTATAGCCATCTCTTTTAATTGATATGAAAGTGACAGTGACAAGAATAGTATAAAATGCTTCGATAAAATGGCAGTTATTATGAGTAAGGCACATACATTTTGTAGTAATCTTTATTTGATAAAACCATTGCATTTTGATGTTTAGTTTATTGTACTCTGTATTGGTTTAGTTTTGTGTAAGTAGGTACCTACTACTGTAAATTACGTTGTTATGTAAGTGTTGTTGGTATTATTTTAATAAACATGTCTGAATAAGATAAGTATTTTTTATTTTTTTATATGTTAACTTACTTAAGTTTTAACTTTACCCAAAAACGCTTACAGTTTATGAGGGGCGGACTTTTACAGCCATTCAATGAAAATGCAAATTGGTAACAACTATTTACTGTATATAAAATTACATTCTTGCTTAATTCCTCTAGGTTAATACAGCTTTACAATATTTACTATTTTATAATTAATGCGGCACTATTCTTAAGACTACAAACATAAATAAAATTTAAAGACGTTTCGTTCCAATGATTTTGTCCGCAAGTGCATAGAGTTCTTCCACAGTCTGAAACAAAGGAAATTTTGAAATTTAAGGAGGTTCTTATAGATCAAACGATGATTTATACAATTACCCTAGGTACTAGGTACTCTAGGTACAAGGTACCTATGCCGTATGGTTTAAGTTCAAGACGGCCAAGCCCATCGACTATACTGAAGGTTTAAAAAATTAACATTCGGCGCTTGGGTGTAATTTTATCCACAAGATACCAAATAGAATTTAGGTCATTTCCTTCAATTTGTTCTCCGTTGTCTACTTATTACTTTTTAATTTAGATACTTTTTATTTGGGCATCAAGCGAGTTAAGTGCGGGCCACCAAATATTTTTGAGAAAGAGGCGACAGCATTTAAATAACAGCATTTTGTGCGGTAACCTTAACAATTATGAAGGTAAAGTTTCTAACTAAAAAATCTGTTTTGAGATATTTAGTCCAGTACATGTAAGATGGGTGTACAGGACCTATAGGACACGACCTTTAGTTTACGGAAAATATCATACATAACATCGACAATGTTGCTACTGATTGTCATTACACACCAGCGTATATAAACACAGACGGTTCGGTATCAGGGCTGGGTCATTACCTATAACTAAATAGCAGTATTGATTAATGTCCGGTTCACGACCAGTATAAACCAGTTTTAGTTAAATTAGAACTATGATAGTGGTATTTCGAGAGTGAAACTCACGTACGAATGCACTCAGTGCACACAACCGGATTGAGTGCAAACAAAAACGATTTTAGTAAAGGTTACAAATCGGCGGGGTAAAGATGAGTAAAACTCTACCTATTTTTAAACCACGAGCATTGCGGTGTTTAGGTTTTAGGCCTTCTTGCATCCAGATGTCCTATTTTAAGATAATGATTCTGAGCTGGAAAGACAAAAAATAAATGAATCAAATATAAGCCAATCGTTTTTTTTTTTTTATTTTTTATTTTTTTATACCACAGAGGTGGCAAAACAGGTTACGGCCCACCTGATGGTAAGCGGTTACCGTAGCCTATGAGCGCTTGCAATACCAGAGGCATCACGCACGCGTTGCCGAACCCCCCCACCCCTAAAGAGCTCTGGCAACCTTATTCACCGCAGGAACACAACACTATTTGAAACAAATAATGTTATTTGGCAGCGATCTTATGTAAGGCGGAGGTACCTCCCAGGCGGGCTGCTCCAATTCAGAACGAGAAAATCTCGCTGTGCCCTACCTCCTCTAAAAATCATCGTTGATGCCTGAAACCATTTTATTTTGTTTGGCTAATAATTTGACATTTGCTATCGTATCGTAAGCGTAACATTATCGTGAATTATTTGTGCTTGGGCATTAGGTGATAAATATATCGTCAGGTGCTGCTACTTCAAAGAAAATACTATGTGTCAAATAAAATTTCAATGAATGACTAATATCCTGCTTCATACATAATAATATAAATGTTTGTGAGGATGTTTGGATGTTTATGGCCAAAGCCAAAGATCAGCTAACCATCTACGTTTGAAGTCCACTTCTGTTGTGGGATATGGAATGTATTTAGATTTGAGTGTAAGAATGCAATAATGAGACAAGTGAGTGTGCCCTAGAATAAATTTACCGATAGATACTTGGACTTGGATCTTCTGAATAAGATTGATAGTAGGTATGTTATGTTGATTCTCATTAATCACATAAATAAGTTACGTGTTCTGTCACTGTGGTGCTTTACATCACAGATGTTCACCAACAATGGACGGTTAATTACATAACGAACCGTTGGTCATAGTGTTGTAACATAAGATTCACAAAGTCATTCATAATATGTATACAATCCCCAAAAGGGGCTTATTCTATTAAGAAAAATAAAATCAGTTTTTTTTCCGAACTTTTATTAATTTGAACTGTTTTTTTTTGTTTTCATATCTTTATAAGTTATTATTACTTTACGAAAAGTTCGGCATCAAGATTATTGCCTTAAACAGCTGAATAATTTAGTTTGAACTGATTTGACCCAAGAACAGCTGATTGTTGGATAGAGTATTTTCATTGAACAATGTATAATTTCCGAAAGTTGTAGAACTTTATTGTCCATTGGGCATAGAGTAGGTATGCCCCTTTCGGGATCGCATTTAATGATAATGGATTCCATCCAGGACGTGTACCTAACCTAGAGAGTTATGTGCAGATTATTTCCAAGATTTATGTACAATATTATCGCCACACATACAAGAAGAGTGACAAGACAAGAGTGACAAGTGACAAGAAGAGTGTTAGATATGAATGTGGATGGATGTAGGAGTAGAGGTAGGCCAAAGAAAAGATGGATGGACTGTTTGAAAATGGATATGGTGAAGAAAGGTGTGAGTGTTGAGATGACGACTGATAGAGGGAAATGGAAGAAGATTACATGTTGTGTCGACCCCACATGATGTGGGATAAGGGCAGGAAGATGATGATTATCGCCACACATACATTATTATGAATCAGCTTGCATACAAATAAATACGGTTATAGTAAACAGCTGTTATTGTGTTGGTGTACACAGGTATCATGTTCGTTTACAGTAACTAACACGCGCCGGCGATAACAAGGCTATTAATCTCGCTATTATCATAGACCTCTGGGTCAAGCCGAGTTGAGCCAGTTCTAGTTTTAATCGGCTGGTCACGAGCCCTGGTATTCCGTTTTACTTATACTATATACTAGTGGTCTTTAGTTTTAGTTTCTGTTTTATTTTATTTTTTAAATTTGTAAGGTGTACAATAAATTATTTTCATTCATTCATTCATTCATTCGCCCCGAACTGAGATCTCGCTATTTTCGGATGGTGCTTCGATGATCGCTGAGGCACAAATACGATAAACTTTGAAAATCGCATCTTTAGCAGGTTTAATGCATAAAATAAAAATTGTTTTTTTTTTGCAAAGTTTGAACAAAGCTCTTTCATATGACACCCCAATTAACATTTATATATAACTTTTTTTTAAAATCCCCTTTTGGGGCCAAAAGGGCTTTTTCAAAAATATATCTTATCCCCTTGGCCGATTAAACTCATATCTTACCCGTTAATCTGGATAGTACAACCTGTTGACCAACTTATTTCCATGTAGATCGGAGTGACGTTTCGAAAGTTATGCTCTAACTTATAAACATACAAACAATAACACCGAGTTGTTGTTTTATCAATTTTCTGATATTTTTTTCAGCTAATATTCTTTATTTTTGTTGATAGATTAAGCCTTTTTTGGGCGGTACACATATTATGAAATACCTTATACAGAGTGACGCAAATAGATCATCTCTCACTCTGTGGATTTACCGACTGTAGTGCTAGGCGACTGCAGTGCTATTGCGTAAGCGAAGGTTCGCAATATTGAGAATGATTTAAACAATCTTAGCGTCATTTAAAACGTTTCAAAAGGAAGGAAGTTGAGGTAAAGAAGAATTAAATTGTATATTTATAAGTTATATTCTCTTAGATTGTTAAAATACGCCTTAATGTTACGAACTTCATTGCCATTTCGCTTACACAATAGCACCACTGGTCTTTGCATACTAGCCAACCCGTGCATGTTTACATTATGAAGTTGTCTAATAGCTACAATCTCTTGAAAGTGAAGATACTTTGACCAGACCTAGTGACTTAGCGATATGGATTTGTTTCGACCAGATGTATCTAGTTTACTTAGAACTAGATAACCGTACTTACACGGATGTGCACGTGTATTTAAAAGAAAGTGCGATTAATCTGACACGTTCTGTCCATAAATCTAGAATGCACTTAAAACATGACTCAGTAATGATAGAACACCATTTTCGCTGGTTGAACATATTTTTAGCTCGTTATTTTCCGGAAAATATGGCAGGTAACGCCAGACATTCTCCCACTCTCAATGTACGCGAAATACAAACGTGGCAAGACAAAATTGCTTTTTATTTTTTCTTATGGTGGAGCTGAGAAGGGCCTATGACCGTCGGTGAAAGAATCAATGTAGTGAAAGGATTAAAGGGCGCCTCTTTGCATGTCTTCTTTTAGGTTCCCTTGAACCCTAGGAAAACATCATTCCTTTTTCCTTCACCGTTTGAGAGCACTAGTATAGCGCATTTAAATTTTCCGAATGAAAATCCAATGGTGTACGACCGGAATTCGAACTCACGACCTGTGGATCGGAAGGCGGGGCCACTACCACCATTCCACCATTAAAAATGACTAAATTGAGGGATTATAAATGTAATGTAAACCAACTGGATGTCTTTTATTACTTACGGTGAGATTTTTGAGCGTTTTCACATCATTCGTTTCATATTTGAGAACAGCGAACTGTTCGTCGGTGAATCGCACACCCTTCTCTATGTCGATCTGTTTCTGTTCCTCCAGCTCTTCTTTGCATTTCGCCAGGAGCTGTTCTGGTGTGAGCTGCTCGCCTTCTTCTTCCATATCCTCTCCTTCTGCTTCTTCGTCCACTGACTGGAAATAATAAACCGGTAAATTGACAAGTCCTATCGCTTTACAAAGTGGTTTTTATAGGGTTTATATGGATATACCCAGACTCCTAGGAGACCTGACATCATTGTAATAACCACTCTGCCTACACACAGCTTCAAAACAGACGCACACACTGACACCCCACTCACGAACACACCCTTACTCAACATACACGTACACCCACCCACCGGGACACCCCCCACCAAGGACAGTTCCTTCCCATTTGAAATGTTAAAAGTAATCTTGACATACAGGTAACGCTAGTTTAAGATCCACAGCTTTATACAGATTATTGTAAACTTTGGTTTGAATCAATAAACTTTACTTTACCTGTTCAGACTTCTGAGACGCTTTCAGTTTCCTGTAATAAGCGTCGGCCCGTTTCTTCGAAGCGAGCGCCACCTCCCGATTTACCATGCGCCAGAAAACGAACACCGGGTGATGGAACAACTCAGGAGGACATTCCTTCAGCGGGGTCTTGCCGACTAGGATCAACCGTTTCAGCCTTTCCATCTCATCGAGCTGTGGAAGAGATATTTGTTTTGAAATCCTTGCGATCAGCCTTATCAAAATTACTGTTACTAATTTAACTTTTTTCACGGACGAAACGTCACATGACGTCAAAGTTTCCGGTAGAGATACAGGGTTAGTAGAGTACAGGGTTAAAAACAAGATAACTCTAGTTAAAATAACAACGGTATCCAAATTAGTTCAGTGTATATCGTAAGGGCGATTGTTTTATGTTGCTAAGCAAATCATTTTAGGAATTTATTTTTATAGAGCTCCAAACGTAGTAGAGTTTCATGATGGTTAAATCATTTCAAATCGCTTCGATTCGCAATATCTGTCAGCTTAGCACCAACGGTACTTCCCTTCCCCCAAGCCATAAAATGTAAATGAAGTCTCGAGTTGATAAACAAAGCGGTTTCATGATGGATGGCTAATTGGTTTCACGTCAAATATCAGTCTACGTGACACGAATAGGCCGAAGTTTTAAATGGTGGTGTTTGATTATAGGTAGAAAGTGTCGTCACCTTATTTTTTCGGTAAAGTCTAATACCTAATTCAGAAAATTCATGTATTGATCGGCCGCATTATGTACGGAACCTAAATAGGATTACTAGACTATCAGATTGGAATATTCGAGAATTTCCATGAAATTGCTTCAATTCATGTTAGTAGCTAGTCTCTACCTAGTAAAAAGCTCGAAATTCGATACGCAGAAGGTATTCTAGGTCAGGGGCAAGCCTTAGGTACCTGAATTTCGATGTATATATATTACTAGCTTCCTCTCGCGGCTTCACTCAGCGTGGTACCTACATAAAAGCCTATATGCATTATAAACTATATCTGTATCAAAATGTCATCCAAATCCGTTCGTCCGTTTGGGCGTGATTGAACCACAAACATCCAAATATATAAACAACCTCAAAAACTTTCGCATTTATAATATTAGTAGGATAGTAGGAAGTAGGATGTATAAGCATTCGAACCCTACAATACAAAACAATTGTATTGTCTTTGTACGGCGTTGACTTTGTTTGTCTGAGCCTTGTTGGCCTACTGGGAGGTTTTTTGACTGTCGACCCGAAGGCCGTGGGTTCAAATCTCATACGAGCACCAACGATAACTCTAACTGCACTCGCCTACCCACGTGCCCAGCGTGGTGCGTAGGGACAAATTCCTCTCTCATGATAGGAAGTCGCTCTGGATATCTGTGGGGGAGGCTTATGTTCAGCAGTGGATCCTTGGACTGAAATTATGATATTCTAAATACTTACGACTCTAGAAGAGATTCGTTTGTTGAGGTTTTCCTCGTTGACGGCTCGTATCCTGTCCTCCAGCTCGGTCATGTAGGTTTTGTCGGTGAGCCGCACCAAGTTCGACCCCATATGCTTCTCGAGGCGCGCGCGGACATGAGGGTGCGCGAAGCTAAGGAAATAAATAAGGTAAAGTAAAAATGTATTGCTTGAAATAAATTTTTACTTTATAATATTTAAAATACGACTGATACAGGGAAATGGAAGAAGAATATATTTTGTGCCGACCTTCATGATGTGGGATCATCATCATCATCATCATTTCAGCCGTACGACGTCCACTGCTGAACATGGCCTCCCCCACAGACAGAGCAAATTCCTTATCATGTGGGGGGATTTGCCAATACTCACCACGCTGGGCATGCGGGTTGGCATAAGAGTGACATGATGTGGGATAAGAGCAGGAAAATGATGATGAAACTGTTTTGGTGTATTTCTGTGTTATGTCCCCGTCTGTCAGACCAGATGATTCTCAGATTCCCAAAATGAAAACGTCTTAGACTTTAGTGTGGTACAAATCTTGCAAAGCGGTATGACATACCTACTTCCCGACTTACTCGACATTTTGGCATATCTGTCAAATTCCGATTACAATCCTTCTATCCTACTACGCCTATTAATATTATAAATCCGAAAGTTTGTGAGGATGTTTAGATGTTTGTATGTCTGTTGTTAAATCACGCGGCGCCTTAACGGCTCACCCGATTTCGTTGAAATTTGGAATAGACAGAGTTCCATACCTAGAATAGCATATAGGCTACTTTTACTTATCTAGGCACCACGCGAGCAAAGCCGCGGGCGTCAGCTGTACAATTAATGGTGACAAAGATTCATCTCATGATGGAAACTCCTTGGCAATATAAAGTCATTCCAGTGTGCACATAGGTAATTTCAATCAGTTTGATGTTCCTTTTAAATCTGCTTTAAAAGCTAAGATAATAGGTACAATAATTAAGAATGTGATGAGCCACTGCAGGACAAAGGCCTCACTTTCTAAAAGCTGGTTTTGAAATACACCTTTAGTTAAAACTTTAAACAGATTTCACTATGATCGATCATATAATGTATCTATGTGGATATAACAGGCACTTTGCCAGATGAAACATGAACCTTTCTTTCAAGGGTATATGTCGGAACCTAATGCCACTTCACTCATGATGGAACAACAACCCGACAAAACAGGAATGGAGGTCATCACTATACATCCCTATAAAAGCGTTCTAAATCATAACTAAAGAGTCTAAGCATAAAAATTATTCAAATGAATGTCTCAGTAGCGCAAGGAATTTTCCAATTTCACGCCTTGAATATTTTTGGCACCAAAAAACGATTTTGTATAAGCGAGGAGCACCACGCAAATCGTGATCAAAACTTATCAAGCGACAATCTAATTTTTGTGAAGTGCTAAGGTGGGTGTGATGATGACAGCACGATTTGGCTTACCACTGCCGCGCAGGGCCGTTCGTGCTTTTCTGACTCGTTTTGAAAAATATTTATGTGCACAATTTTGGACGCGGAGCCTTCGTTCTAGCTAGGCGTCTCGCAGTTGCCGTGCCGTTTTAGTGATTTTGACGCTAGGTGCTCGGGTCACAGCTGGGCCCTTCCGCGGCGGAGTGCGAGGGCCTGGCACGGTACGGCACGGCCCCCGCCGACACCACATGTAGGTATAAGTTACGCCTAAAGAACTCTATACATTCACGGTGTGAATTTGCCATATGTCATCATTTTTAGCACCTAACTTTGACCATAGTCGTTTGGGATTTTTAGCACCTAACTTTGATCATCAAAGTAGTGCTCATCAAAGTGATAATTTTGTATTTTTAAGATGTGGTTCTAGTTTTTTATTAAAGTCGTGTTTGATAGGCTCTCATAAATATCTTGAAACAAATAAAAAGTTATGTATTTTTTTATGAAGACGTTAAACAACATATTCGTTGCGTTCTAAAGATATTTTTTTATTTCTTCGTTGGTGTGTATGTATTTATGTTTGTGAGTCGGGCTACTTGGTCTACTGGCATGGAAATAAAATAGTTACCTAACCACCGCAGGCAGGGTTTGGTCACACTATTAGTGTTCAACATATATATTTTGTTATATAACATATAGATTTTGTTATATAACATGCAACGTAAGCAACACTAACTACTCATACACATCTATAATCTATCTACACAATGACAATCGATGAGATAGAATATACTGTTACGAACGTTACACTTGATTTTTCTTAAGAAGGCATCGCCTGATTTTGATTCTTTCCCTTTGTGATAGGTCCCTTATTTTACGTGACTTCAGCACATTTATATTGTGAGACATATATGGATGGAGGAGGTAGTATGAATTTTGGGAATTACTGTCCTTGAATGCAATACGATGCATATTAAAGGTTGTATTAAACTCTTGCCAAAACTCACTACAGACTATAACCAATAGCTCAATATTACTTAGGTTGAGTACCTTCAGGTTAGGTTGAGTAGTTTCACAAAAATATTTTTGGAAAGAGCTTTCATAATCTCCACAAAATGTAGCCAAAATTTGTACTAATTACCGCTAAGAACTCGCGTGAGGTCTTCGTACACGCGTTTAGAAAATATAGATCCCTAGTGTACGAAGTGACAATCTTACATTTTGCGGTCGCTCGCGTAATTTACTGTATGAAATTAACGGAAAATATAAGTTTGTCTCGTAACAGGTTCACATGGGATTTGAAATATTCTAATCTCAACTTATCTGATAGAATCTCTAGATTTATAGAGTTATTTTTTTACCGCAAAAACCTACAATCCGTAAATTATTTTCTAATCAATCCGACCGAATTAAAATTTTTTACTGTTGAGGTACGGAGTCTTGGGTAAAATGATACCTACTGTGCCCTTGGCGTGGTGGTCATCACGAGAAAACGTCGAATAAGTACAGTAGGAAAGAAAACTACTTGGTGTGATTGTTAACTCTTCACGAGAAAAGCACATCTCGGAATCCTATGGCTAAAATTGATAAAATCAACCTCATAATTGCGAAATTCATTACCATTTCGCTTAAGCAATAGCAGTTCAGTGTGGGTGGAAGCTTGTTGAAAATAAAAATAATGGCTCACAAAAACACGTATGTTAAACAGTTCACTATTAAAATAAAATTAAATGATTAAGTTCATTTTATAAATATAGAAAGAAACGGTCGTGTCGGGCACACAGTCAGGGTTCCTTAACAGAACTTTATTATCAAACAGATCGACATTTAGTAATTATGATAATGACAAAAAAGCTGCAGTTTTCCTATGCTATCACTTGCTAACATAGATATCAAAATCTTTACTTCTAAAACCCTAGAAGCTAGCTAGGTGTAAAGGAATTTTTCACACTATAAGTTACCACTTTTTAGCCATTTAACATAAGTAGATATAGTTTATAAAAAAATGAATACAGTCTTTTATTTTATATTTATAGCGCATCTCCGTATCTAGGGGATGGTTGCAGGTTCAAATCCCGTACGTACGAGTCGAACATTTTTGGAATTCTTTGGGAATAGTAAAATCAGCATCAATACAGCAACTTCCAATGAGACCTACCTCGCACGATTAATCGGTAATAAAAACGGTTTTAGTTTTATCACTGAGGAATTTTACCCTAAAAACGCCAATTCAAAAGTTTTACCGTTTAAATTATTTCCTGTAGATCATATCAAACTTCATTTCGATTTGTTCCTTAATCGTCCACGATAAACGTTATTTGTTCCGAGGCCATTAAATACTTGAACAACAAAACATTCAGCATCTTTTACAAAACTTTGTCGCTTATCAACTGTGTTATCCAAGGCAATTAAAATAATTGTTACTTAATTGCTTAGTTATATTCTGCATAGAAACAAATATAAAAATACTAGTTTGCGCCCGCGTGTCCTCGCATGGTATCTAGATATAATATAGCCTTTGTGCTATTTTATGTAAAGAGCTGTCTATTCCAAGTTTCATCGAAATTAGTTGAGCTGTTGCGGTGTGATCGAACTACAAACATTCAATCATCATCACGAACGTTCGCATTTATAATATTAGTAGAAAGATATTTCTTATTTTTAACCGATTTCATAAAAGAGGTGGGTCTCAAGTCGGCTGTTTACTCGATATCTCCGCCAATACTAAACAGATTTTGATAGTTCTTTCGCTGGTGTATAGAGTATGATCCCAGGGTGGTCCCATATTAATTTAATTCCTGAGGGATTGCTATTTGTCCCGTTAAACTTAAAAAAACGTCATCATCTCTTGAAATCTCGACTTGCTTATTTTTTTTTGTCGACGGTTGTTTGGTATGGTTATCCCCGCGACTTCGTTCGGTTGCTGCTATTTTTACATAAATTTTAACCTTAGGGGTTGTGTGTCGAGAATTCCTTTCTGTGCACCCATACGTTACAACAGGAAGCTACCCTGCAAATTTTATACTCTTAGGATTTTGATAAGGCTCTGCGTTGATTTTAAAAGAGAATAAAACCACTACGTTTGATTGTCAGTCAGTCAGTTGATGATGAATGGATGTCACGGCAATGTTAATTTATTATAATAAATGTCATACTTACTTTTGTTTTTTATTCGAAAGTATAGGTGGCCAGTGTCATCCTCAGTAGGTAAGCAAAACGCAAAGACGTTGATAAAAAAAAAAGAGGTCGATCTTGTAAATCTTTAGGAATTTGAAGTCGGTTTTTAGTTTTTGTAAAAAATTTCATATCTTACCAGTAAATCTTGATAGTACAACCTGATGACCTAATAAATTCCATGCAGATCGGATTGACAGTTCGATAGCTCTAAAAAATACACATACAAAAGCATTACCCTTTTTCATTCACGGCAGTCAGTTAAAAATACAATGCCGATTCGTCCAAGTTGTCTGAGAGAAGATCTCCGCCCGCTCGATCAATTAGTAAGATTTATTATGGACTTGCTGTGTTTACGCTAGACGAAGTAACGAGTGAATAACAGTTACGTCATAACGAGTATCCATTGAGCGTAGGTACCTACACTGAACATCAGAAGTTGATGACTTTTTATTGAAAGAGCTGGGTCCAGCTGAGAATAGTTTGAATGTTTTTAAAGATAGTCAGATATTTTAGATAACATATTGCACGCCGTTTGAACACGGCTATATTCCTACGTGAATGCTTTAGTGTGGATTCGACCAAACGCTATGTTATGCCAGAGTAACAGTCCCTAAGATAACTCCCTGAAAAACAGGCTGACTTTAAAGTAATTTGTCATTTTATTCTATGGATAAAGCTTTGGTCGAATCCACCCTTAGTAGAAATTCTTCAATACGCTTCGGATTTTATAAATAACTAGGGCATTGACTTTTGAAGTGACTAACCGGATAATGGCGTGAAAAATCATATTGTCTCAAAATTGTGTCCGGAACGTAATCTTTTTAGTCATATTAACTTCATTTTTTTCCCTTCTCTGCTATATAAATCATCATCATCACCATTGCAGCCGTAGTACGTACACTGGTGAACAGAATTCCTATGGAATTTGCCCATATTTACCACGTGCGCCAGCCAACCCGCGTGACCAGCACGCGGGTTCGTTTACTCTTTGCTGGCGCAGTTAGAGCTATCTATGTGAAAATATTTCTATTCGTGAGAACCTGTAATTGACTCTCTAAAGCTAAACAAATGTTCAATCGAATTTAACAAAGCTGTTGGTTCTCCAAAAAAAAAAAAAAACAATAAATAGGGGCGCTGCTGCTTCCATAGCTTTTTTCCCTTATCGCCTCTTATAACATCCACGGATAGGTAGATAAGAAGAGGCCTTTTTTTTTTAACAAACATAGTCCTTTCTCCACACTAGGATTCCTTGTGTCGTAGGTATTAGAAACTAAGAGTACCATGGTAACACAGCACCCAGATTCGGAACAAATATTTGCAAATCATACGAACATTTGTCCTGCAACGGGAATCGAACCCGCGACCCTTACGTCTCAGACGAGCACTCGCCCTCTATGCCAACGAGGTCGACGCATATATTTTTTAAACTATATGCGATATGTGCTGAAGCTATACACATGCTATACATATGCTTCTTCAGCCGGGGCCACTACGGCAATAAAAATACATCCAAAAGCCAAAATAGGTACAGTGAAAACCATATCAAATATATACTCCATGCGTAATAATATTTAAACTGGGTTATTCCAGAAATCCCAACTGAGTTGCCCCATCAATGGGATGGATAGAGTTCAACATATTATTTTTAAAGTAGATAGGTCGCTAACTAAGCCTTGTTTTTCTAAAGCCAGAGTCATAAAATTCACGCTTCGATGTAAACAGTACTAAACATCTTCGTTCGAATATCAGCAGATGGATCAACACGAAATCGGCAATAAAAATTATATCTGTTTGTTTGTCCAGTGTACTTTAGCATATTTTTGATATAAAAATATATAGCTTTTTGAATAAAGAAAAACATTATTACCCTCACCAATAAGTACATAAAAATATTTAACGAAATTTCACGGTTAGATTTGTTGGTACCTACATAATTCGATCGTGAACCTCTTCGAATTATTGATTTTGAGATAGGTACATTTTGTTCAAACAATGATTATAAACCTAATCGGAAAATGAACACCTAATTAAAAGTTATGTTATGTCTGACATTGTAGCTAAACCGACACGGAAGAGAATAATTACGTTTTAAAAACAAAAAAAAACCGACTTCATGTTTTGGTATAAATTATCTCAGTTTTAGTAGGTACCTACTAAAATTAATATCACCTCACAGCAACTCAACGTGAACGCTATCAATAAAGTTCGGCGGCTAACCCTTGACTCCTATAAGTATTGTAGCATAGATTTATAGTACACTGGTACACGATACTTATATCTATGCATTTGCTAAATACTAGTGGTTCGCCCCTGAACTTACCAACCCGATGTCTGGTAAAACTTGGTGCTTGCTTCGATGATCGTTGAGGCACAATTAAACTTTTAAAATCGCACCTTAAGCATTGCTTAACTAATAACCAATCTTACTTGAACTACGAAGTCATTGAAACTTCCAAATGGCAGCTCAACTTTACCATTAACTTAATTTTACATTATAATGTAAGCCTACATTTTAAAATTTAAAGTTTACAAGCCTATATCTAATATTTCAAGATCCTTTTGATTTTCCGTTAAAGAAGAAAAGTAAGCACAAAATTATGAATACAACTGAGAATGAATCTGGGCTTACGAGGAAAATATACTAAATCAAAAGAAAACTTTATCTATAAGTCCGTAACAACTCTGAGAAGTGATAACGACCCTGGCACGCGAATCCAGCAAAATATTTACGTTACACTAAGTATTTACGTTACCGAATAAATGGAAGTGTGAATGACGCAAAATGGTAGAAGATATTGAGCATTATCACGAGCACTTTGAACCGGTGAACAAAAATGCGCTTGTTTTTGTTCTCCGGTTGTGTTTCAAAATGACTGAATGCCTGTCGTACCTACTCATATTGCAGAATAGGATATTTTTTACAAAAACTAAAAACCGACTTCAATTTCCTGAATATTTACAAGATTAATATCAACCACCGCGTTTTGCTTATATATATATATATAAAAACATATATATATATATATATATATATATATATATATGTATTTTTTAATAATTTCAATAAAATCACTAGGCTCTCTCTTACCTTCTGAGGATGACACTGGCCACCTACACTTTACGTGTTTAAGTTTTACGGGACAAGTTGCAATCCCTCAGGAATTAAATATAGGAAAGAAATATGGGAACACCCCGGGATATACACCAGCGCAAGAATTATCAAAATCGGTTTAGTATTGGCGGAGATATCGAGTAAAATAAACAAAAAAAAAACAGCCGACTTGAGAACCTCCTCCTTTATTGAACAGGAGTGGGCTTTAAAAATACTTTCAGTTCAGCTTCTTCGTTGATTGAAAGTGAGACGTTCAGAAGGTTAATCCGTTTGAATTCATTGTCTTCTGTATTATGGTAATTCATCTTGCCCAACTCGAAGTTGCATACATTATAAATAATAACAGTGAAATAAAAGCCCACCTAGATCATTATGAAAAGATGCTGCATGCAAAAAGCAACAGGCACCTGAGAGACGAGGCGCCCCTCGCCGGGACATCGACGACATAGTCCTCGAGATCTGTCGTAGACCGTCTTCTCCCGCGGTCTCTGCCAGCGAGCAGCTCTATCGTCGTCCAGAAGGATCCTTCAGAAGCACTGGACTCTGTTCGTTGCATCGTATAACACTGAGCAGGTAGCCAGTCGCGCGGCCCAAGGTGCAATGACTGCCGGGCCGCGGAGACACCTGGCGCCGTCGACACCCCACGTGCTAGTTGCCACAGGCACACACGCCAACATTAATCTAACGACCTGACACCTTTCGTGGATTCTCCGCGCTTTCTATCGACACTGAATCGAGCTTCTAATTGCCCTTAATTGTTCGAGCGAAGAGCTTGCACTTTGAGTGGCACGATGAAAGGTTCGCAGGTAATGAAAAAAGTTCGTGATAAGCGAAAAATAAATTGCTGTATTTTGATTACAAATATGCATCCGAAGTTATAGTATACAAATAAGTTTGATTAATATGAATGCTAGAATATTATTTTCCAGTAATTGCGTATGTTCTTCCAACAATAAATGCGATTTGTCTGGAGCTCGCGCATAGTGGACTAACGACCTACCGGCGCATTCATTTTATCCGGATCATTGGGCGGTGACCCGGATAGCACCAACGTCGCCACTCGCGACCGGGTCAGCTGCCATGGTCGTCCTTCGCAACAAACGAATAATTAGACATTGAAACTTTTATGACCTGCTTTATTTTCTTCATTGCATTGACCGAGTTACGGAAACCGTCGGGGGAAAAATTATGACTCAATGCATTCCTTGTATTTTGTAGATTGCATTCACGAAAAAACGGTGACTAAGCTGTTGACTGAATAGTGCTTAATGTTATCACGTGACTCACGTACATGCAGGGTGGTACGCGATGGTGGAAATGTTCGTAAAAACTGTCATGTTTATGGCGTATGTTGAAAATATATTGCTGTAAGCATATTGTACATATTTGAACGTAATTTTCAAATATTGCCGTCACTCCTTAATCCTCGGGAGCATATTATGCGATGATAACTGCGAAAGGTCACGCCAGCACGTGCTGGAAATGTTTACATTAGTTGGTGAGATTTTTATCAAAACAATCATGCGACTTCTGGACGATGACCACAATTGGGTGACGTATGACCCATGATAATAAGTTACGCATAAGTGATATTACAAATTGCTTCCACTATTTCATTGGTTTATGGTACCTTCGACGTAAAATGATATGTATCATCCAGTCAAGACATCAAGTCAAGTCAAGTCAAGTCAAGGTCCTCTTAGCAAAAAAATATTTAACCAACTTTAATTCATTAACTCTACCTTCATTATGAAAATCTAGATTACTATCGTGGTTTAGGAAGATACTCATGACCGCACCGTTGTACATCAGATGCAATAATGAGAGCTCTATTTCTCTATCCCCAACAAAATAGAGCCATATCATCTAATAGAATAAAAACTCTCAAGTTGCGATCTCTACATTGCGGGCGACCAAATTGGCAACAAATTGGCTCTTTTATTTTATGGTAGCATCCATCACACTCGTTGTTTCTTTATTATGTTCCAGATACTTATAATATATCACCAATTAGACTACATTCCAAGGAAAGCCACCCGCTTCCTGAAGGCATCCGTAAAGGCGACTACGATTACGAATGTTGTATAGCCAGGACCGAGTGTGTAGAGAGTACAGAATTGTAAATTGCATCGATGTTACCCCTCTGAATCTTGACCTCGCTCCACCCATCATCATTGTAGCTTAGAAGTACATTGCTGAAAATAGACATCCCAATAGACTACCAGAGCGAAAGATCTTGTGCGACCTGTACCCAACAGCAATCTTTATTAGGTCGTCTTTGCTTATAGTGAGGGGCCGAACTACGCTATGTCTTCGTCCAATTATTTAACATAGAAACTATTAAACGGTACTTTTAAGAAGTTTTAACTTACGCATATTGAATAATCTTGGCTTGCCACCAGCGTGGTAGATGGGGTGGCAACTGGAATCGCTTCATTTTCTTGCGCCCCATCTCACCTTCTTGAGCTTCATCTTCACCCTCCACCTAAGTTCACAAATCATCATCATATCAGCCGCAGGACGTTCACTAGCCTACCCCTAAGGGCATCCAGAAAATATAGTAATCTTTCCATGTCATGCGGACGACCAAAGAGTGGAACTCGTTGCCGGCGTCTGTGTTTCCGAATACCTATAATTTGGGTGTCTTCAAGAGTAAAGTGAATAGCTTTCTTCTAGGCAAACGTGCTACACCGTAAACCACATCGTCACATAACATCAGGTGAGATTGTGGTCAAACGTTAGCCTATTTTGTATAAAAATAATAAAAAGATAAAAAAGTGGACTACGCTTCGCTTTGCGGTGCCCTAACGGCCTTCGGTTCTCCGAGCTATGTGGCTCGACTACTGCCATGAGTATCTCGTAACTAGTCTGTGTTGTATTACTGCTCATAGTGCTCATACAACCTGCTAATGTTCACAGTTCAATGACAGGTAGTTAATTTCAGCTTAGTGTAGACATATTACACTATGTTTCAATATCTCCTTAGGTATTTTTCTCTTTTACGAAAAACAAAGTAGTAAGCAAATTACTTATATTGCCGTGCACCTTGGTAATACCACAGCTCCTCGTGGTCTAAACTTTTTAATTTGCTTTTGTGTGATAGAATACGTAATGCTCTTAATAAATGCAGATACTAAGAATTTATAGGAGATTTAGTTGGAGTACAAGGGTACAACAGGGTACATTGAATGCAAGTAGCTACCTGAATTTTAACTTTTTTGTCTTTATCAGCTGCTGCAGGTGCATCGCCCATGATTGCTTCTGGGTTTTCACAATATTACTTTAAAATTTCGAAAATTATTAATCGCTGTGAATTTAGATTTTGATTCAGAAGATATAAGAATTTTACATTACAAAAATTTTGGTAGAAATTGAAATAATTATAATATAACCGACAAATTTAGACGGCCACCATACGGCCCCAAAATCCAAAACACAGACTAGAAGAGTACTAAACCAAAATAAAAATTTAATATGACAAAAGGATGGTAATGAATTTAATGTCAGGAAATATTTTTTCATAAGCATTCACAAGTATCAATGAGGTTTTTATGTAAATAAAAAATAAATTGTTATAATAGATTTATTCATAAAATTACTAATTTATTCAGCCCATGTATCAGTTTAGTATTATGTTAGTATCTATCTAAATCATAAACTTGAGTTCCTTTTTTCTGCCTATTTGAGATCCAGCGCTGGTGAACGTGCGGTTCTGATGGGCCCCAGAGTTCGTTGGGTCGACAGTTTTCTTTTACTCTCTGAAAACAAAAGCCATGTCAAGGATTGAATCAGGGATCTTGAATCTTCTAATAATATCGGGGAGTGCACTGATGGGACAAAGAAATAAAAATTAAGGCTCGGTTCCATTTTCCTTAGGCGCTTAAGTTTTGTGATGTATTTTTTTTCAAACTACCTTATATAAAACTAGCTTCTTCTGCCCAAGGCTTCGCTCGCGTGGCATCTACATAAAAAGCCTATATTCTAGGTAAAGAACTCTTTATATTCCAAGTTTTAACGAAATCGGTTGAGCCGTTACGGCGCGATCATTCTCACAAACTTTCGAATTTATAATATTAGTATGATTTACAAAAAAATAATATTAATAGGATTTTCAAAAAAATACTGGTAATAGGTACCAGTATGAACATTCATCTGATTTAAATGAGCCCAAACACAGACAACTTAATGTTATATATTGAGGACTTCCATAGAACAGCCCTTGACTTTGTTAAAATACTTATCATAATATGTGTTATTATACGTTTATACGCAGTTTGTTATTAGCTCGTCCTCTCTTCTTCAGTGATTCGTTAGAAACTATAAATATCATTAGTGTGTACAAGTTATTAACCTCAATAAAAGATGCTCCTCTTGACTGGTATATCACTCTGATGGCATGCAAGGGAATGCACACAGTTGATGCTAGTGCGACGAACCACCCTAGACTGGTGGCTTCTCTTAGCGAGTACACTGTAATCATCTGAAAAACATACGAAGTTCTCAGCAATTTTGTCTGAAACATAACACTACTTTAAATTATTTGTGTGGCAACTTACCAACAGTATAATTGGGAGGATGTACCTCCACAGGAACAGCCATATCTTTGCTAGTGGCTGGCCGGTCATGAAGAGTACATCGCTGCTCAGCCGTTTAGGCCCATACGTGTAGACCGCCGCTATGGTCTCAAGCATGCAAACTAAAGGCACGCAGGCGATAGCCACATGGGCGTCCAGCAATCCGATGACGTGAAGACCTCCCTGGAAATGTATTGAAGTTTCAAAATGGTTGCATACCAAAAATAAAGTTCGAGAGATAGAGACTGATAATTTGGTAATTACAGGTAGGTAGTGGATCAAAAAAGAAGGCATCGAACAGATTTTGTTATCCAAGGTTAATAAATGAACCAACAGAAAGATTAAGTAGCGAAAATACATCACTTTTAAAAAAATCATTTTTTCTCCCATACATTCTCAAATTTATTAGTTTTAGTTATTTTAAGCATCTTTTATACTAATTACTTACTAAACGTACGAGAAATACGGCATCAAGATTGCTTCCTAAAACAGCCTTCTAAGTTTGAATTTATTTCACCCCAAAACAGAAGATTTTTGCCACGATATTTTTTATTTTTTCTTAAATTCCATTTAACATCGAGAACCTAATGTCTAGACAAACCTAACATAGGTTTTAAGACATTTACTAACATTTATTTGTAATCCTTTGTGTACCTAATAAATAAATAGAAAATTAAAAATATCGAATTTCCAAAAGTTGTAGAACAAACTTTGTCACCAATTGGGTGTAGCCCAATTCGAAAAAGAGTGAGAGAAATCCAATTAAATAAAATTTAATACCTCTGTATTGCAGATGATGGAAAGCAAGAAAAGCACAACGCATGTGAGGAATGCTATTAACCGTTTCCTCTCATGCAGTCTTGGAAATTCGTCCAACAATCCTGTGATAACTGCTTCGATAGTCACAAACTAAAAAAAAAGAAAGTCCTTCAGTCATCGATCTTCAGTTGGTTACCTAAGAAAAGTCGCAGGTGCGTGGCAACGTGACCCACGCCGTGGATGATTTTCTATTGAAACTGCCCTAGTCACGTAATCTCATGGTAGTCTTACTTATACTTCAGCCAAATTCTATTCCAAATTTTTGTAAACAAACCGCCCAAGCAAGACTATTTTAGGTATTTGTCCCTACCATGACGTCTTATTGCCATTCAAATGCAGACGTTTCAGCACTATTTTATACGGATTTGAACATTACATCTATGAGATTATTAACTTACGTCACAGCTTAGATGAAATTGCAAAGTTAATTTCAGGTTAACTATGGGTAGTTAGTATAAGAACATTTAAGATCGAATGAAGTATGTATTAGGAATTGCAACGACTTACCATAGTATCAATTCCTAGGAAAAACAGCATGACAAAGAAAGTGATCGCCCACAGATTAGGTAAAGGCATCATAGAGACAGCAGCTGGATACGTGATGAACGCCAGCCCTGGCCCAGCAGTGGCCACCTCGCCGACTGGGACGTTAGCTCTTTCTGCTGCAAAGCCAAGCACGGAGAACACGACAAAGCCAGCCCAGATACTAGTTCCACTATTTACTAGTGGTATGATTATTGAAGATCTGCAAAAAGCAATCGTGTCGGATAAAAGTGCATAGGCAAGATTTCCTTGTCAGACTTCGGAATCCTAAATATGATGGACTGATCTAAAAACAAACCGATTTATCTAGCATTATCATAGCGTAGGTAACGAACCGTAAGTTTTTGTAGTTGAATCTGTTAAAACTGGCCATGCCCACCAGGCCTCCCCAGCCTGGTCCTAGAGAATAAAATATCTGCGTCGCGGCGTCTGCCCACACCTGTGTAATCATACCATAAGCTTTATTTCTTAACGGTAGAGTCAAATTTCAGGTACCTATTTATCGTATAAATTAGTTAGGTACCTTCGGTTTTGCCAACTGCCCCCAATCAGGTAGAATGTAAAACAATATGCCTTTCCAAGCACCAGGCAAAGTCACTCCACGGAAGAATAGTACTATCAGCACCACGTACGGGAATAGTACTGTGAAGTATACGATCTGTAGACAGAAAATAAAAAGAGCCTAGTTAAAACTTAGATCAGCTAGTCCGATTACCAAAATAACTTAAGAATTAGGTTATACCTGTACATAGCTTTATACATACTTATCTACTTTGTATGTCTTGGTATAAGTCTTATAAATGCGACTCTGAAGATGCGATCCCTGCGCATCACTCATGTCGCGTCCCTCAAATTCTCAGAAAGCTCGCAGGGAGTATTCCATCCTACCTACAGGTACCTACTTGGCTTGCCTCTTCCTAGGTACTAATATTGTATTGAAACTGAGGATGTTCGCATAAAAAACTTCATACGTCTAAATAGCAAAACCTGCCGAAACCTGCGATCTTCTGACTTTCTATGAGGAGTTAAGAGCAACTATGAACAGGAGTTAAGAGCTGCCTTAAGTCCTGTTCATAGTTCCGAAATTAATAGTAACAAAACGTCCGACTATCCGAAATGTCTAACAAGCAATATGTCCAATAAGCCAAATACATCTTGCACATTTGGCAGAAAAGAAATTCCAATATAATTGACGTAACGGCAACGTGCCAAGTGGAGCCGAAACGAAAAATACATTTAAAGATTACCTTTCCGACGCTCTTGACCCCGTTGCAGATGCAGAGGTATACGATGATCCAACATATAACGTTCGCCCAGAACACGGGCCAGACTATACCGCCTATCTGATGGATGCTCGGAGACATGTGGAGCAGGCGAATGCTAAAAATCAAGGTGAGGGCCTAACTGAGAGCTTGTCCGAATTCACCGCCAATCATCGAATTCGCCCTTTCTGGACAAGGTCTGAGATGCAAGAGATGCGGGGGCTCGATCCCAGCGACTCCGCGAGGGACAAATGTTTGCATGTATTGCAATTAGAGTTAGGGTCGTTCATACCATGGTACAGTCACCAACGAATGTTATGACATCATTACTTTCCTTGGATAACAAACTGACCAAATTAAAGTACAAAACAATCTGCTCATCTGTAGGTAATTTACAAAAGTGGCTGACTACTATTTATTTAGTGCTTAGGTGTTTTGTAAGTTTGAATGTGTTAATGGAATTTCATTGGAATATAATAGGTACTCTATGTACCTATGTCACAGACGGTGTTTATTTTTAAGACCAATAAAAAACTTACTGAAAGAACTCATCTTCTGGGGTAGTTATTGATCCATTCGACGCAAAAACGCTGGAGTTTTGTGTTATCTGAAAAAAGTAGATCTTTTATCGTGCAGGTTCAAAATAGTCCTAATGCTAAACTAAGTACAGGATGGATTTCTTCAGTTGTCTGGCTGAGCGAAATCCCACTACGCCTAATAAGGACTCCATCATTGGATTCAACGCGGTTCTCAACCTGAGGCCAATATTGTAGAACGTAGATTGAAAGACAAGTCACTTCACCAAATCTTCACAACACAACATACCTGCTAAACCATCATTGTATCAGGGATCATCATTTGCTTTGTGTAAGACGGTGCCAGTTTACATGAGTTATACCTACCTTCATGCGTCAAACTCTCACTTTAGTTAGTTCATAAATTATCAGAATTCATTTACCTCTGTACATTTGTCGGTGTTCCAGGAATTACCACAACTCTGCCAAGGGAGCGGCGACTGAACTGAATGATAAATATAGAGTAATGGATATGACATGATGGCTGAGAAGTAAGTTATTGCTATCACATTAACGATTACCGTTGCGTATCCAGCTCCTGAGGACAATGCGTTTTAAATGCAGTATTTTTTTTGTGTAGGTAGTAGACTTGGTATGTTTGTTGGTAAACCCAAATGTAGCATTGGCTGAGTTGAAGCAAAACTCTAAGGACAATAAACAGTCCACTGCTGAACGTAGGCCCTCCCCATAAAGTGCCACGACGAATGGTCTTGAGCCTTCTTATCAGGTGATCAGGTAGGAATACAGAATACAGAATTTATTTATTACACCTTATGTAACATGTCATTAACAGGCTATAGGCTTAGGCTATATGCCTGTCCGTTACCTCATAACATAGAAAAAGGTACATATTTGTTGCTACCAGTTTTTTTCCTTGTTCATGTGTTATACAAGATGATTTATATTATGTATGCTATCACGAAAGGGGCTTATTCCACACCCAATTACATTATAATAATAATAATAAATATTCCGAACATATTCACACGGTCAACTGATCCCAAACTAGGCATAGCCTGTACTATGGGTACCAGAGACTGATATACATAATAGATATATATTTAACACCCAGACACAGAACAAACATCTGTGTTAGTCACAAATGTTTGTCCAGTGCGGGAATCGAACCCTCGACCTCTAGCGCAAAAGGCAGAGTTACTACCAACTGAGCTATGAGGCCAGTCCATTAACATCCTCACAAACTTTCGCATTTATAATTTGGCCAACAAGCAACAGCTAATATAAAAAAGTTCGTAAAAAATCTGAATTGTAAAATTGATATTTTTTTTCGCTAATATTCTTTATTTTCGTTGATAGACCCTTCAGGATAGTAAACATATTATAATGAATCATCTTGTATAACAAAACACATAACAGACAGTTCCTTACCTTTGAACAGAGGATTGATGTTGAAGACGGAGATACATCCTGCACTAGCGAACTGCCCTAACGTTGTCTCCAAATAAACCAGTGGAATCCCGCATATGAACAGCGTGAGAAAATACGGTATCAGAAATGCTCCTGCGAAAGCGAAAAAGGTAAGAGAAGCATGGTTTTTTAGTTTGAAATAAATGTAGTACATTACCAAATACTATTACTTACAGGTAGCATAACCTTTGCTTGCAACTGACTGTTATGGGTGCCCTTATGAACTGAGATACCATGGGAATTTACAGTTATTTTAGCTTTTCCTTTTTTAAATATAAAATCCATATATTTTTTTTAATCAAAAAAAAACTATTGCCATATGTATAAAGGAGCATCACTTGAGAACGACTTGGTTTGTATGAAAGAATTTTGTTGGATTATTTACGGGAAATGGATGGTATTAAAAAAATATATTTTCTTTAATTATCTAATCTACACATGACAATACTGTATGAAATTTACAGTTACAAACCTGCGTAGTATGACCAACGCGAGTGAAACCGCGCGGGTACAGCTAGTAGACAATAAAGTAGATAGATATATTCACCTCCGCCATTTCGATAGCACAAATAAGGGAACCTCCAGATGTTTCCAATACCCACTGCATATCCGAGACATGAAAGCAAGTACTCGGCCTGGTTGGCCCATCGTTCCTGCGTCGCGGCAGCCATTCACTTAGCCCAGCCGCCTATCACATTAACTGATCTTAAACTGGCCTCATCGAGGATGTGGCCACTTAAATTGCTGTTATCCATACTATTGTCACGGCTAAAAATCAGTGACCCTTCTTATCATCATTATCATCATCAGCCTGACGAAGTCCAATGGACATAGGTTTCCCCCAAAGCGTGCCACGACGAATGTTTTTGAGCCTTCTCCGTCCACCGACTTCATGGAACTTTACAATATCGTCGGTCAATCGGGTAGGGTCTTTCTAACACTGCGTCGTCCGGTTCGTGGTCGCTATTCGAGAACCTTTATTCCCTAAAGATTCTGCGAGCTATATGGCCTTGCTCACAGCCACTTCAACTTGTTAATTCTAAAAGCTATGGTCGGTGAACTTGGTTGTTCTACGGTTTCCTCCCTCTACTTACAGAGCCTCGTACGCTGGTCGACAGTCTATCCTAAGCAGGAATAGCTTATAATATCATAATATCAGCCTCATATATTATTATATCATACCATCGGCGCCGTCCTGAAGCTAGCCGTTTATAGTACAGTAAGAGACGATATTAAAAAAGGTATAGTTGTCGTATGTATTTCATGCCCGTAACGTGTCAATACCAAAGCCAAAATGGCAAGTAAGATTATCAGGAGGCAGTTGTCTTGAACCCCCTAAATCAGTGTCTGGCTTCCCTTTCACGGTCTTAACTGGTGCTTGGCTGTATTGCAGAACCTGTAATAGAACATGATGACCTTATTTGCAAAAACATTTACCGGCTAGTCTCACATAAATATTCAGTGTCGATCCTAATTAAACAAAGCTCTATTTATTTATAATTGAGAGAAAAATTGTTATGAGAACGTAGGACTTAGTACGTATTTGATGAAAAACTAGAATTTAAAACAAGCTACATATGCGCTGTTTTATTACTATTCGTGAGAAGAGTTGGCTACATAATAATATGGTCACTGGTCAGTGCAACTCTTATGGTCAGTGGTTGCAAAACTTGAAAACAATCAGTTATATTATCAAAGAGGGAACATACGTGACTACTTTCTTAGCCGTGGACCATATGCCTTAGTCACAATATGCCGTATGTGTTATACGGTAAGTTCTTAAGACATTTAGAAGTGTAGTTGTGTTGTGTCAGTATGTGTTTGCCTATAGTTAGTAGTATATAGTATCTATATAACAGGTGAAATTATCTTACAGATAGATCACCATCTCCCCAGTGTATAGCATTGTTGGTGCCCAGAGAGTCGTCCCAATGGAAGTGCTGTGAAGTCTGACTCCAATCCGGACATCTTAGTGCACATTTCATGGTTGCCAGAACAACCCTTTGTTCAGTCGGAGGCTTGAAGGCATGAACACTTTTCTTGTCCTTTGTAGGTTTTGATGTCACAGTCTAAAGAAAATTCAACGAGTCTTGTCAGAACTATGCGGCGTTTTGGTAGGTATTATTGGCAAAGGTTGTCTGGAAGAGATCGCTTTTAGCGATAAGGCCGCCCATTGTACGGAATAATTGTTGTTTCTCACTATGTTATTTTTCTTTATACAAAATTAGTTTATCTTTCCATTGGTTCTATGTTCGAATCTGAAAAGCATCTGGATCTTTGTACCTACCACTGATTGATTTCGTATCATTCAAGATGATGCAAAACATTCGAAGGAATTGTCACACTCGAGCATGTGTCCTTGTGATATGCATCACACAGCGCTGGGAAAATCTAAAAACATGGCAAAATTAAGGGGAATACGACTTACCAATGAATAAATCAGCTTCAACGATATGACGGTTCTGAAGGTATTACTCAGGGCGTTGAGATCAGGACAAAATATCTTTATAGCTGGCTCCTGGAAGTTCATGATCTTGTTCCACTGCACCCGGTTGCTTTCGAATGTGGTGAAGTTGCAAACCTCACGGGAATTTTTCGTTGTTAAAGTCTTGTAGATATCGGATTCGTGCGATGATGCTTCATCAGCTGAATGTTAATAGGCATTATTATAATTACAAAGTCTCTTTACTTCAACTATTTACGTTCTTACTGTTATTAATACGAATGGTGAAGGGGTGGTAGTGGCCTTCCGATCCACACGTCGGATTCGAAAACTGTCGTGCACCAATGAATTTTTCATTCGGAAAATTTATTAGTACTTACCTAGTACCGTTTGATATAAAAGTTAGGTAGATATACATTCTAGTTTATCGGGATCAAAGATTCAAAAGAAAAAGCCACAAGGGAACTGACCCACAAGAGTTTTGCTGTCAATATAGGTCGATGGAATTTTCTCTGCAGGCCACTCTTCATCCTCAGGAGGCGGCATCAATTCTATCAGAGATTCGTTTCGACGGAACATCAAGAAACGTCTTCTAGTAGAGTCAAGCAAGGGGATCTGTAGCTCTATATGAAATGTCGTCACCACGCCCTTAGAACAAGAATTAGGGATTTAATCTAGTAAGCACCAGCACTACAATGAGCCTGGATGTAGGTAGGCAGGCACAGTAAATAATATATCAGTTATACCTTCTATTATGATTAAATTTTAACAAATGTTTTTTTATTCCCACCTTTTCCGGTTTTGGTGGCTGTGCGGCAGACATCACACGAAAGATTGTGAAGTGGAAGTACGCAGATCGTAAATCGTCCGGATGTGGTTCAAACGGATCTGTCGATCTGTCCGAAGGTAGAATCTCACGGGAATCTAGCCATTTTAAACGAGGTAATCTCATCAATGTTGTACGCGCATATCCTGCACATACCTAAAAAAACATACTCGTAAGATTAAAGCACATTAAAACTCTATCGCAGAATGATATAAGGTGCGCTATCTATCCGCACAAACTTGAACTATATAAGAGAGCGTACCGAACATGGGTTCCCCGCTAGCTGCAGAGAGGTGAGGCTAGGTAGTCGGACTAAGGCATCTAGTAGAGGCTCCAAATGATAGATGTCGTTATCAGATAGATCTAATACAGAAATGTGATGGGGCAGACGTGCTAAACCTTCTACACAATCTGAAATATTTGATGCAGTAATTAAATATTTTACAAGTTTTAATAAATAAAATAAATTTGTATTATTATAATTTACCATCTTTTAAAAGATTTTTGGCCAGTCCAAGGTAGAGCAAATCTGGTGATAAGTCCTCAACAAATCCTTCGACATTCTTTATTCTATTGGCCTGAAGCTCAATAGTTAATAAACTAGGAGGAATAAGCTTTGCGTCCAGATTTTCAATGTAATTTCCACATAAATTCAGCGTGACTAGTTTTTGAAACTCTGTGATGCCTTTATCTAGATCAGTCATCTGGAAACAAGCCAAAAAACCATGCTGCATTTTGCGTTTACCTATACAATTTCTTACGAATTTCTTATTCTCTACCTGTGAATCATTAACCCGTAAAACGTTGACTATTTTAATATCTTGTCTCAAAACTTCACGATCTTTTAACATCACAGCTTTCTTGATAAGCTTAACCATATCGTCGGTGATGCAGTTCGCACTATGGAAGCATACCCTGCCTTCTTCGTTAGCAAACTTCTCGGTATCCCACAAGGTTATAGGCAAAAGTAATTCCCATAGCTGGTCAAGAGTAAGCCCTGATTCTTCATTCAAGAAACCTCCAAATATGCTGTTCTCTATCTTAGTTTGTAATGCCTCCGAAAATATGATTGGTGGTATTTCTTCTCGTAAACAAAGGTGCTTGTGATGGCGAGCTGCCTGCTCTGTGAGTGTCCAGTCGATGCCTGTCTCTATGCGTTCCTGAAACCCTGAAAAGAGTAGGAAATGTTTTAATTTTTGACGAACTCGGTGGCGCAGCAGGTGTGTGCCCGTCTGAGACGGTAGGGGTACGGGTTCGATTACCGCTGCGGGACAAATGTTTGCATGTTCTGCAATTATTGGTTCCGGGTCTGGGTGTTGTGGTGCCATGGTACTCGTAGTTTCTGATCCAAGCACGCACGACACAGTGAATCCTAGTGTAGGGCCAGGACTATGTATGTGGTTGTTGGGTGTTATTTATATGGGTTTTATTTCTACAAAAGTATAGACGGGTAGTGTGGATATAAACACCTTCAATTGCATCATCGGGGACGAAGAGTAGACTCGCGTCACTGATTGGGGGTCTAAAAATTTGAGGTGTAGGTTTTTTAGTTGTTTCTTTAGGTTTTGGAGGCATTTTTTAAACAAAATAAATAAATGATTAATCTAAATAGGACCGCAAAATAGTGTCAAAGATAGTTAGGCACATAGACTATATAAATAGGTACACTATAAAATAGGTTTCATCAAAAGAAGTTTCTGCTCTACCTTGCTCTACATTTTCATAAAGGTTTTATGAACCCAGATTTGCAGTAATATGGAGTTACAAGAAAATATTACAGAAGACATGAACAAACTACACAGAAGCCTGTTACAAAAAGGAAATTTGACTATGGTGAACTTGGATGGATATTACAACGTAGCATGTATAGCTGGCTGAAATTCTGTATGGTACGATTGATCGCCGCTAGATGCCGCAGCACTTCTATCTACCTACCGTATGTTAACAAAAAGTTTTCAACGCATGTGCCGTGTTTGTGTAGTATATCTGTGGCGCTGTTTCGCGACAGACAGCAGCGTGACAGCTGCCAATGTGCAAATCGCTGAAAAATCCAAATGAATACCTCGCATAAATCACAGAAAAATAATTTGATTGAGTTCAGCTTGGAATGTTTAAATTTGAGAACGTCTTCATCATAAATAGGTGTTTTTAAACTGTTTTTCACGCGAGTTTACTTTACCCGGATCCTTTCGGATGACATTCATAATACATTTTTGATCGACTTTGACATGTGTGCGTGCGCGGGAGTTTTGAGTAATATTTTGGAGTGTTAAAATAGTGTGAAGTGAATCTGGTGAACTGTGATGGACTACAGCATGCGGAGTGAAAGTGAAGTTTGCAATGTGGTTATGCTGGTTTGGTGACGTCGTCATTGCCAATAGTGTCGCGCGCGTCCATGCCCTTGCGCGATTGGCAAGCTCCCATACATACAACTTTGTTTACTTCCGCACAAGTTATCGGCAACGAACCTTATATTGAATCAAAGGTAATTATGTAAACCTATGTAATTTATAAATATATGTTTACCTATTTGAAAAATTATAATATTACAATATCATCATCATTTCAGCCGTCAGACATCCACAGCTGAGCATAGGCCTCCCCTATAAATTTCGAGAGTGACCGATCATGGGCGACCTGCACCCTACGGCTCCCATTAACCTTTAATATGTTGTCTTTCCATATAGTGGGGGGCCCGTCCTACGGTGGGCTTTCCGGTGCGCGGTCTCCTTGCTACCCCAACGGCCGTCAATTCTCCAAGATATGTGCCCCAATGCCACTTCATCTTGCAAATTCTCTGGGCAATGTCGGTGACTTTAGTATGACTACGGATCGCCTTATTTCTTATTCGATTTCGTAGAGAAAAAACAAGTATAGCTCTATCGATATTGCGCTGACTCGCGACCTTGAGCTTTCTAACGAGGCTCCCAGTAAGAGACCACGTCTCTTTGCCGTATGTCTGGTAACATACATTGGTCAAAGATTTCCGTCTTGAGGCGCTAAGGTATTTTGGACGAGTAGAAGTTCCGCAGTATCCTGAACGCTGCCCAGCCGAGTTGGATTCTTCGACTGACATCTTTCTCGAAGTTGGACCTACATTACTGGATTGTTTATCACAAATAGATTTATAGACCAAACTTCTAGATAAAAGTTTCCAACTGATGCTGGGGTGGCAACACATTGACAGTCGACATAATTTTCGTTTTGTACATTTTCTTTTTCAGGTCCATCTATTACGAAACTATACAGATGCCATCGAGCATAGTTTTCTAGGACGTAAGTAATTTTGTTATAGGTACACACATAAATGTAACGCTTTAATAATAATTTGAGTAGGTAATCGAATTGAATTTGGTTTTCAGAAAAAAACATGAGAATGCCTTCTTCGTACAACTGGATCGTTTTTAATATTATACAACAGCCTTTAAAACCGCTACTTATTGTTTTATAGACGTTATTGGTATATTTATTTATTTATTTCACTAAAACATTGGGCACGATTATGATCCAACGATGATGGATTTAGGTATAAGCAGTGGCACCGAATTAAATTCAATATTTAAAAAAAACACGCTCTCTGAAAATAGATATTTAAATATTGAGTTTACGTGTTCGTACTAAAGTAATACATTTCTCAGTATCACTATCGTTCGTCATGAGGATGCTAGACCGGTAGCTATCACACGTCACGACAGCAGCGTCACTCCTGCAGATCTAAGCCGATCCCCAAAGAATCTAATCTTTTTTTACTACTCCTTTTGCACATTGCCGAGATGCCCAGATAAGATACATGGTTTCGTGTCTGAACTTTGTACATCCGGCTTACTTTTGGTTATGGCATTGATCGGATCAAATTGCGAATAACAATCATGTACCTAGTTATCATTCAAAGAGAAGAAGAAAATGACAAATTGTGTAAAGTTAGTTACTTAGCTGAAAACTGTTTAATTATTATGAACTAGCGTCAGGATTATTGATAATACCTACTGCCCTATTATCAATAATCCTGACATTTTAGTTGAAGTATTTATAAAGAAAAAAAATACTTATCTATTCGACGATCGATTTAAGAGACCTTACATTTTGTTTTATACATTCTTGTTTAAATTCAAAGAAACAAGAAACAAGCTGCCGAGGTTAATCTTATCACACAGAGGCTGCATGATTTAATCTAGTTCCTAGTGTATTTGTACAACAACCTTTGCCTACGTTATAGTAAAAGAATTATAGCTTCTAGTAAAAATTACTTATCCTATATTATTCCCTAGAATGCTTGGGTAAATCCCCGTTTCTAGTCCTTAATGACGACCAAAGTCAAAAATCGCTAAGATTAAATATATCTGGATCCGACTGGTAGTGATCTGGATCAATTGGGCTATATATATCTATAGATCGTTTGTAACGGGTTTTAGATAGCTCAACTGTTTCTTGTGTATTTTGATAAAATTTCCTTGTATTAGTTTTAATTTTCTTTCTGTAAAATAAATGATAAGATTGTTAAAACGTACTCCCATCATTTCTAAAACTATCCCCATTGGTACGATGTCACTGCCACTTTGCTACCAGAATTGAAGCACACGTGTTGCTTGCCCTGCCACAATGTTCAGCGCGGTAACCAAATGAATGAGTAGCCGCTAGATCTCAATCCTGGCTAGGATAGTCAGCCTTCGGGTGACATAAAATTCCAAGCCTTGTAGAGGGCCTAGTCTTTTAGATAGGTAGGTACTTTTTAATTTGTATCGGTACTAATATGATACTAAATTTATTATAATCTAGTATTTTTTTGTTGAGTGTTTCGCTTAAAAAGTTAATTTATTTTTCCACAGAATACACCACAAAATATCCAAAATGGGGTTTACCATGCAAGAAGGTGGCTTTAGCGTAAGCGATTACGTGGTGTTCGGGTTTCTCTGCATCTCGTCTTGCGCTGGTGGGCTATGGTACAGCGCCGTCAGTAGCCGTTCCAAAGCCGTAGTGGACGTCAAAGATTACCTGCTTGGCGGAAAAGCCATGTCGACCTTCCCCGTGGCAATGTCGCTCATAGCCAGGTAATATTATACGAAATATTTACTGTTTGTCTATATATGTACTTACAGCAAGTTATTTTTATCAGTCTGCGATGTTAGCTGATGTGATGAGTGACAAGGTTTCCAACTTACCTACCTATGTAGAATTTAACGTACCTAAATACATACGAAAATTATCGTTACGTTACGTAGACTAAAAATATTTCATAGAACACTCCTCAGTTTCCTTCCACTGAAATCCAAAACGTAACTTTGGTTAAATTGTATCTTAACATATCTACTATAGATACACTCTGCCCTTATTTCTCGCGATGGAAGCCTAATCCTTTGCGGAAAGCTCTTTAAATCACATAAAAATGTTCTTATTACACAAATTTAAAAATAGTCAAAATTCAGTCCATATAAAATGTACCTTGCGTGCGACTATAAGTCGTACTAATCTATTGGCAAAATCGCCTTCCTCCATCCCTTGTTGACAAACATTTCAATCGTAGCTACGTATCAGGAGTGACGATTCTGGGCACCCCCGCGGAGATATACAACTACGGCACGCAGTACTGGCTAGTCATCATAGGGGTCAGCATGAGCTGTGTGATAGTGGCTACAGTCTACCTGCCGGTGTTCTGCACGCTGCGGCTCTCTTCATCTTATGAGGTATGACATTATTCTAACAAGCATCCTTATCATCTAGCTTAGGAAAATAAAACTGTTTCATTTAATTTAGCTTCGTCGTGAACTTATCTTTTAATCTTAAGGTTTTGGTAATGAGAACTGTGTCAAAGTTTTAAGAATAAACAATAGCTTTGTAAATTTTCCTAAATATCCGTTCACTTAAGGAGATTGGTCCGAACAAATATTCAGATCGATAGACAAAGTCTTTTTCATCCCATCTATTCGAAAAGGACAACTTGGTTCGCCATTAAGTGCACCCAAAGGTGGTGTTTTCTATAAGAAAGTTTTAGCGGGCAGGAATGAGTTTTCCTGCCCGATCCTCTATAGAAGTGCGCCGCAATATTCTTTGCCGCGCACTTTTTGAATTTGGAACATCCTAGTTTTCAGCGACAAAGAAATCGAACGCAAATATTGTTTGAATAACGACTGGCCAGGTGAATAAAAAAAAAAATATGAGGCGCCTTTTATTTTCTCATAGTGGTTGATGAAATGTAGAGTGTATCACTCGGGCGCAATAGTAGATTGTATCATAAGGGAGCAAAAAATCCAGAGCGAAGTGAGGGATTCTATAATAGAATCCCTCGCTACGTTCAGGATTCTACTAAAGAATCCCTCACTTCGTCTGGATTCAAAAAAGCGCCCTCGCCGTAAACATATTATTTTGCTCCCTTATGATACAATCTAAAATTTTATCCTAAAAACGTTTTTGAATAAAAAATTTGGAGAAAAACGTGTGTACAGAATTTTGGAATTTGTTTTTTTATTATTATTTGTATCGATCAATTTCTTGAGTGTGTAGTTTAGTATATCGTTTATCTTTTCAGTATTGCTCATTGTCTTTTTATTAAAAGTTGGTAAACATCATGGGTTAGTATTGATAAGAAAACAGTTTGTAGCTACTTCCCGCGGCTTCTCAAACTATTTTCTAAGGGATGTTCGTTTCACAAAGCTGAAATTTTGAAATGTTGATACCTATTAGTTAACTAGTAAGTATTATTAAGTTACTTGAATAATGCGAAGAGTCAAATAATATCATGTAACGTGGTCAATGCACTCAACTAGAATTGATGACGTTAATTAGTTTTATGGCAACGTTCTACTGTCTTGATTGCTCACAATAAAGTTATGTACGAGTGAATGACATACAAGGCGAAATATTAATAAAGGCAATAAAGTATGTTCTACCACTTTTGGAAAATTTACATATTTAATTGAAAAAACCCTTTTAAAAATCTGCTGTTTAGGGCAAAATCAGTTCAAACTCAATTATTCTCAATTGTTCTTGCTTTTTTTGATAAAATAGATAAGCCCCTTTCGGGATAGTAAAAATATGTTATTTATTACATGTCTCATTCACCTTATATAGTCAACTCTACATATAAATTAAAAAATTTCGCTAAAACATACATAATGTAGATTCACCTAGAATGACAGCGTGTTTTATGACACCATGATGACATAAAACAGCTTAGTAATGATGTACCTATAGGCTTGGACGCGTGTCGGTAATTATGTGGTTGTACAACACATAATAGGTAAAATTAGTTATGTGCACGTCAACGATTAGACCATACTAAATGCTTTCTAAATAGGTACTTATTAGTTTTATGAAAATGCACCCAAGAAAGACCTATGTATTTATTCTCCTTCTGTTTATTTTTGTAGAACTCTTTGTATTATATAATCGCATGTTTATTTTAGTTACCAGAACGTACGTCACTGCAGCCCTGAACTGAAAATCAGCGCTGTTAATTCGTTAACAGCACATGCTGAGCTCAGGGCTTTTCATACTTATCTACTGTACATGGCAGCGCCACGTACATACCTATACTTGTTTTCTCTCCTTCTGTCCACCTCTATGGTTTTTGTATTTGTGTGTGTCTTACTTTTGTTCTTTTTGTTGTGTACAGTTTGTGTGAACAAATGATTTCTACTTCAAAGTACTACTACCTATAGCTACTTAATATTAATTAGTCTGCAGTCTGCACTGAACAGATGACGACAGATAAAAATAGACGTACATTCTTGCGTTTACTCAAACTTTATTACGGCTTTATCAAAATGTATAAATATTTGTTTATCTGAGAGATTTATGGATTTGAGACGTCATGACGTTGCGTGGACTATTTTTGCTGTACAGCCAATGTCATAGCTCTTGCACAATGAGGATAACTCTTTACAAATGCTTGCTTGTCGTGTCACTGATTCTTTCTTGGTCATCCTGTAATACCGACCTATGACCGTCGGTGAAAGAATCTGAGTAGTGAAAGGATTAAGGTGCGTCTCTCAGAGGCTCCTTTCGTGTACATGTCACAATATTTCTTCGAGTTTTTAGGTTTTATGACATGCCGATTTCCTCACTATGTTTTCCTTCAACGTGTGAGAGTACTAGTATACCGCACATAAATTTTCCGAATGGAAAATCCATTGGTGCACGACCGGGATTCGAACTCACGACCTGTGGATCGGAAGGCGGGATCACTACGACCACTCCACCAGTGCTATCAAATCTGCTCTTAACAAATGAATTCACCGTAGACTAAACCTGTTGTAATTTACCAAAACGCATTTATTACTGTTACCAACTGTATTTTACTTGTGATTGATTTCAACATACTTATTTTTTGTTTCAGTATTTAGAGTTGAGGTTCAATCGAAATGTGCGGGCAGTTGCCTCTATCCTGTTTTTACTTGATGAGGTAAGATAATCACTTAAATACTGCAAGGACGCAAGGAGTGCGGATTCGATCTCGATTTCTGCTGGACAAATATTTGCATGCAGTCCCGAATATCACGGAGAATGTTTATGTAAATTTTACATAATCATCGCAATCTAGACCTAGAGATTATGTACGTATCTAGGTATAGATATAGAGGCTTATAGGCAGCGTTTAGTAAAGATTTGGTTAGCTACAACACACTTTACTAGCTGCACAAAATGTATTTAGCTGTAGTAGTCGCTGGTTGTACAAAATTTATTATTCTGGGATCTGTATCTTTTGCTTACGTACGATGTTAGTTAAGTCTAGACAGACAAGATAGTGCAAATGTTGAGACAAGAATCTCTGTATCATAATTGTTGTAAGAAGTAATGTCATAATACGACCTTCTCATTGTAGATAAATGGTGTGCTATAACACTATGAGGAATCACTGTGTTTTCTTGTACCTAAGTCATATTTTTGGTGTCATAGTTAAAATCACACGGTTTTTATCACCATGACAAACGCATGTATTATAAAATCAGCAATTTTAATTAGTATGCTTAGTATCCAATTCATTTGCGGCCGTTCGCTTCTATTCCTATACGATTAAACTAAAAAGTTTGTAATTTGTGAGCCGTATTCTCTAGGCGTAGAGCTTACATTGGTATACAATTTTCTTGTAGACTGTACAAAGTGGACTTTGACCACTCGATCATCGTAAAGAAAATCAATATCAATTGACGTAGGCAACTCAAAGACAGTTAGCAGGAAAACTACTAAAGCACTTGCCTTGTTAGCTTGATTATCTTTTGATGGCTGTATTATGGGAATCGAGCTCGATTATTTTTAGTTATGTTAGAGAGATAATGCACGTTATGTTTGAGGTGGATTTATGTGAGAATCATTAGGGAAAACTTGTTATCACACTCATATAACATTAAACGTTTTTCTAATGCTTCTAGTTTCTATAAGTGTTATATAAATAATATGGCTATCTGAAAACAGTTATTTCGTTGATCTAAGGCTAGGACTCATCACAACTTAGGCGCTAATAAAATGCATAAATGATTGTTACGGCTAAACAGCCGATAACCCTGTCAACGGCCTGAACTTATGTATAGTGAATTTGAGCTATTTAGAACAGTCATTTCGTTGATCTAAGGCTAGGACTCATCACAACTTAGGCGCTAATAAAATGCATAAATGATTGTTACGGCTAAACAGCCGATAAACCGGTCAACGGCCTGAACTTAGGTATAGTGAACTTGAGCTATTTAGAACAGTCAAAATATATTGAAATAACTAGCCCTTAGATAAAAATAATTTTGATTCACACATCTATAGGTCAGGTTTATGCTTAAAGCATTTGGAATTTCGCATTTATTTTTGTGAATTGGTCTTGCGATGTTTATGTTGGATTGTCATTGATTTAGTACACACACATTACACACTAGCTTCAGAATACGCTTCATAAGTACATTGACTAGTAAACTATGTCATATTCCAGGTCAACTAACTATATTTGATGCCAAATGTAACTCAAAACTGTTCAGCCTACGGCCTGATGAACAGACGTTTCAAGTCTTAGAAACTAGGTGAAGTTACGCATGTTCCTCGCGACCAAGCCTAGAAGAATCAGGCAACAAACACGGTTTGGCGCCTATAACTTTTTTTCGGTGAACCTTACAACGAAAATAGAAACATTCGAAACCCAATAAAGCGTGAACTCCTTTTTGGTAAAGTTTCAATGACTGCGTAGTTTAGGTAAGATTGGTTAGTAGTTAGAACATGCTTAGGGTGCGATTTCAAATAACGATCATCGAAGCACCAAATTGTTGATTGGCTTGTTAATTATATTTAAAGACTCAACCAACTTGCGAGATGTCATTTCGGGGCGAACCACTAGTAGAATAAAAAAAATAACAGTCCCCGGTTTTTATAGTTTCGGACCTTGAATTACCAATAAGCGTGATGGGAATGTAAACAATACCTTATTAATTGAATTGGTCAATTGAACATCATGAAACTGTTTACTGCTTTTGGACTTTGACTTCTTTGTACCGTGTAAGTTTGCAAGATGAGCGTTATTGAGGAGTCAATTGAAACTGACCTTTGAGATTAGCGGAAATCCAGTATTTTTTACAAACAGAATTATACCTATTATAACTATTTATAGAGAGTTACCTACATGATTACGAGTGGCATACTCTATTTATCAAATATTAGTTGTAAGTACAGCAAAATTCCAATATACTTACCTTCAAAAGTATATTTCGTATTTATCATTATACTTAAAAATCGAGTGCTCGTTTGATTTCAGCTGAGAACTGAGGCCGTAGTCCGTAATGTTCGTGGGTTACTCGTCACCTTATGACGTAAAACGTGATTGTCTTACCGTTTTTGTAGTGTCACGAAAAGCACCCCTATTTTACTACCTAGATAGGTGAAATGTATCCCATAGCACTTTTACCATCTCATTTTCATCCCACCCATCTATTCGGAAAACGACGTTTTGTTTCCCAATAAGTGCGCGCAAAGTAGCACTTTTCTCTATTAGACTTTGACAGCGGGCTGTAATGATATTTGAATTTGGAACATCCATTTTCTAATTATGAATTAAGTTACTGGCCGGAGAGAGGAGGGGGCGGTGCCTGAATAAAAAAAAAAAAGTTTACACCGGGCAGTAATCAGATTTGAATTTGGAAAATGGATTTACTAATATTCTTATAAATTATTGTATGAATAAAGTTACTAGCCGATGAGAAGGGCGGGCGGTGCCTGTATTTAAAAACAAATAAAAAATGCGGCAAATTATGTACGCTGTTCACGGATTCGGATTGATATGACATGTATCGCAATTAATTTCAAAAAAAGGTGGTTGTCTAGACTTGAAAGCATAACAAAAACCTGAAAGTGATAAAATTGACATCCATTGGTGCACGACCGGGATTCGAACCCACGACCTGTGGATTGGAAGGTGGGGCCACTACCACTCCACCAGTGCTCTAGATAGAGGGAGATGAAAAGTAGAGTTTACCACTCGCGAAAAATACCCTCGCTGTGCTCAGGATTCTACTAAAGAATCCCTCGTTTCACTCTGGATTTTTCTCTAGAATCCTTCGCTACGCTCTGAATTCAGAATAGCACCCTCACTATAAAAATATTTGATCCCTTGGTTACAATCTACTATTGTTCTTGAGATAGTCGGCATAACTTAAACCTGTGTCCTTCTCACCTATGTCCGTTATCGAGGAGCTGGATTGCCTCGACCGACGTTCACAACGTCATGATGTTGAAGTGTAGGTACGCTCGAGAGCTTCATCTGCGTGGACGAAAGTCTGTTAACGTTGAGCTGAATGTATGTTTTTTGCATTTCAGGTGTTGTTTTTGCCGATGGTCGTCTATGTTCCTGCATTAGCGTTTAATCAGTGTGAGTATTAAGGTCATAAATGGTTATAAAATAGCTGTACTCACGCGGTTTCACTCGCGTGGAGGCACAGTATAGGGAAAGGAGATACACGCCTTTTACTATTGTTATAACTCAAACTTCAATCATCTTTTTCACATCTTTAAACGTGAATATTTAGAAATCGCTGCCATACTATCCCGAAATGGGATTTTTCTAACAACAAAAACAAACAAAATCATACGAATCCTATCCTACTAGTAATAATATAAATGCGAAAGTTTGTGAGGATGTTTGGATGTTTGTTATTCAATCATGTAATGGCTCAACCGATTTTGATGAAACTTGGAATCGATAGAGTTCTTAACCTAGAATAGCAAGATATAGATTAGCAAAAAGGCTTTTTTTATCTAGGCGAGCGAAGCCGTGGGCGCAATTTTTATGAATCACCTTGTATACATCATATATCTATGTATTAATTGTATATACCTTGCTTTGATTCATGTCATTGTATTTGCATCAAGATTATTATATTTCTTATTTATTTTAAACGACTTTATTACAAACGACTGTAACTATGAAAATCTAATTCAAATTATAGAAAATCATCCCGGCTTATTACAATTTTTATGTTGATTTCAGTGACTGGTTTCAATGTTTTTGCCGTGGGTGGTGTAATGGTTTTAATATGTGGTCTCTACACAGTATTAGTGAGTATTATTATTTGTTTTTATTTTATCATTTTGCGGTTTTTTTCTGTTATTAATTGATAAGTTCTGCTGGGCATAAGTACGTAATTCCCGTCAAGTTTTGGCTTTTTGGATCTGAGTCTTTCCCTGTCCCTGCACGGCAAAAATGTCGCAAAACCTGACTGCTGGTCCGCCAAGATTTCTTTTGTGGCCTCTGGGCCCTATTCCACTTATGTTATTTGACTACTTTAATTTTGACCCCTAATATTACTTATCGTATGTTTATCACTTAATGAAACCACATACTAAATATCATTGGTTTGTCCTCAGGGTGGTCTTCGGGCGGTGGTGTGGACAGACTCGGTGCAAACTGGAGTGATGTTCATAGGAGTTGTGCTGGTCTCCGTAGCGGGGACCCTGGCTGCAGGAGGCGTGAAAAATGTCTTCAATGTTGCCAGTCAGTCTGGCAGATTACAGCTTACAAAGTGAGTTCTACGATTATTTACTGACAAAAACTGTGCAGCTAAATATGGCTGAAAAAACATGGGGTATTACAATGGCCTCTTATAGTCACAATGCAATCCTGTCAGCACTCCTTCACACCAATTTTAACCATAAACAAGATTTGTGACTTTCAACTTACGTCATCGCCTAAAGAAAACTGCAAAGTTGTATATGCAATGGTTGGTGATTTAAAAAATAAGGTTTGGTAATCACTTTGTTCACACTGATTCTGTATTCGCATAAATTTAATTTGGTTTTTTTTTCTTATTCAGTTGGGATTTTTCGCCCTATGAGCGGCAAACTGGTTGGGGGGCCGTCGTAGGAGGGTTCCTTTATTGGACGTGCTTCAACTCGGTCAACCAAACCATGGTGCAGCGGTACATAGCGCTACCCACAAAAAATAAGGCTATCTGGTAAGTCTTCATACATTCCTGTGAAATCAATTACAGAGGATAATCATTCTGTAGGTACTAATAAACTTTCTGACAAATACGTTATCCTAAGCGAACTTACTAATGGTTCTTCTTTTGTCAACTTTTGCTGGGGCTAATTGGTTAAACGCGTCTCTAATAATTAAAGAAGATACCCGCAACTGAATAACATAATTATTAGCTTTAAATTACGGGCATGTAAGCTTACCTTGTGGACGCACGGTAGTTCAAGTTACGTAATATATTACGGGTCAGTCAATGTGTCATGGTGACTTTGGTTTTATACCAAATAAACGCAGAAGGCCATGCTAACTACTTCCTATTCTGTGCTGGGGCACAAAATAATACTACAATGGGGCTATACCTACTATCGGTATTTTGCAAAGGGTCGCGTGGTGCATCTCTGACAATCGTGTGACAAAAGTCGGTCGTATTGTATCCCGACAATGTGGCAGTGTTAGCATTACAGTCCACTTTAAACCTAAAATTATGTTGATTTTTTGTAAACTATCAAACAGGGGTTCTTTTGATTTCGAAGGATTTTCGAACATTAAATTTTCAGTGCCCTGGGCATATTCTGCATCGGAGCAATTATCGCCATATCACTATGTGTTTGGTGTGGACTTGCCGCGTGGACTATTTGGGTCATCGGTGGTTGCAACTCTGGAGGAAAGCCGCTAGTGGACGACAGGCTACTGCCAGCCTTTGTCACATACGTGTCCAGAGTCCAACATCTCCCAGGACTGTCTGGGGTCTTCCTTGCTGGGGTTTTTGGAGCTGGTCTTAGGTAAGATTATAATGTAGGTATCTCAGGTAAGACACCGCTCTGAATGTGAAGTGTGGCCCGGCGATGGCTTGAGTTGTTTTTGTAGTAGATGCTGCGGTGAAATCATTCCTTCGTTTTCGGAGTCAGTTTTTATTTAATTAGGTTAGTGGAGTCTTTAGGTTGGTGTTTAGTCTGACTTCGATAATCTTGTTCGCAGTCATTTCTGTAGAATTGTTATATTTAAAGAGCCGCCCATCCCCAGCTTTTTTCCCTTAATTGCCTCTTACGACATCCATGGTTAGAAGATATGGAGGGGCCTATCCTTCAGCCGGGCACCACAGCCATATTCATTTCACATACATTTGGCAATAAAGTTTGTTCTACGACTTTTGGAAATTTGTCATGTTTCATTGAAAAAACTCTACTTATGCAAAAATATGCTGTTTTTAGGTCAAATCAATCGATCAATCTTTATTCCGAACTTCTCGTACAAAAACAGCTAATTTGAGAAAGTTGCGGATAGAAAAATGATTTTTTTCCCGCTAATATTTTTATTATTCTTTTTGTTGACAGAATAACCTCATTTCGAGATGGTGTTGTGAATTCTCTTGTATATAAAAAAATGTGGGATTTTCTAAACCTATTTTTTTATCGAACAGTTCACTATCAGCTGTCCTGAACGCGTGTGCCCTAGTGGTGATAGAGGATCTGCTCCACGGCTGGCTGAAACTGCACCTGAAGCCGCTGACTGAAGGCATCCTCGCGCGCCTTGTTACTGCGGTTCTGGCTATTATCTCGATCGTAATGCTGATCGTCATTCAGAAGCTCGGAGGAGTTCTTGGTAAGTTTCTTCTACTTTCCCCGCTTTGTTATTTTAAGAAACTATCAGCATAAAATAACGTTGTACTGGTTCTTTCTTTTTTAAATTCATAGAATCCTTTCCTACGGGCCGTTCATCATCATCATCACCAGCCCGATGAAGTCTACTGCTGAACATAGGCCTTCCCCAAAGAGTGCCATGGCGAACGGTCTTGGGCCTTCTCCATCCACCGAATTCCCGCAAACTGCATCATCCGGTTCGTGTTCGCCATTCGTGAACTTTTACTCATCAACGGTTCTGAAAGCTATATCGGAGACCTTGGTTCCTCTATTGATTTCCTCATTTCGAATCGTATTATATGTAGGTACGGGCCGTTTATATGATAAATTATTTCTTGGAACACACAACAGAAAAACAACAGAAAAGTAGTGTAACTGCAATACTTATAGAACATTTAATTAACTGATTTTGACTGATGACTGTGATATTTTTTTGATCTTTAACTGGTCTAGTCTGATCTGGATATTATGAAGCTTAGTGCTAAAACAATTTGCTATTATTTCCAGGTGTAGCAACCGCACTATCTGCTATCGCAGCCAGTGCCACCTGTGGCATCTTCACCCTAGGCATGGTTTTCTGGTGGGTAGGGCCTCGCGGGGCCATTGCTGGAGGCGTCGCCGGGGCCCTTATTGCCGGGAGCCTCTCTCTGGGCACTCAGGCCGCGGCGGCCAAGGGGCTTAGGTCACCACCGCTCAACATTACGATGGAGTGCGCTGCTAACGCCACTTATGTTCATTTAGATTTCGTAAGTTAACGTAGAACATTTTTTTATCATCGACTCTCACTACGCTGGAAGCTACCACTTCGACACCTCGACAAAAGCAAATAAGTATTATTATTATTTTACTTTAGAAGTTTAGGAAAACTTACCATTTATTAACACATAGATTAATGTCACACGTAGCATTAAAATGCTTGCAATACCAGAGGCATCATGCACGCGTTGCCGACCAACCCCCTCCCCCTAAAGAGCTCTGGCAACCTGTATATAATAAATACTTATTTTATTTATTACTCTTCTCCTTACAGGATCCAGAAACTATCTTTCCATTGTTCCGCATTTCGTACCACTGGATTGCGCCGATGGGCCTCCTCGCCACTCTGACTGTCGGCGCTCTAGTCGGGTGGTTATTCGACAAGAAATCCACCATTCTAATGGACGCTGAGTTATTCACTCCGTGCATCCACCGCTGGCTACCGAGCGAGGCGCACGAGAACAGTGGAGCTGCGAGACGCGGCAGGACCCGGGACGAGTCACCGCAGACTGCCGCACCGCTTATACTAGGCAGAGTTGATAAGGTAAGGTGGTCATACGCCATCTGAGTATCGGGGCTCTAGTCGGGTGGTTGTTCGACAAGAAATCCACTATTCTAATGGACGCTGAGTTATTCACTCCGTGCATCCACCGCTGGCTGCCGAACGTGGCGCACGAGAAGAGCGGGGCTGCGAGACGCGGCAGGACCCGGGATGAGTCACCGCAGACTGCCGCAAGGTAAGGTAGACATGGACAGACATTTACCCTGTTATTATGAAACTGGTTTAGACGAGGTCTAACCAAACCCTGGTTTTGTGACGTGTCATTTTATACGTTTGACAGTACGACATAAAGAAACTGTATGAAATAACACGTCACAAAACCAGGTTTTAGTTAGACCTCGTCATAACTCAGTTTCATAATAAAAGGGTTATTCACTAACTCGGCACACAATACACATCACAATAGAAGCAAGAAACAGTTATAAATACGAGCAAAAGTATGGAACAAAGACAGACAGGTAATACACAAAAACTTAATAAAAGAACACGTGAAATCTTATTGTGCCCCACAGCAGCAAACATGCATTACTCCTGAGGAGTAGCTAGGCGCTGGTATTCTGCCGAAACCGCTATATTTATAGTCACTAGGTAACTACCTCTTCTTCTTCTTGTCGTGTCACTGATTCTTTCTTGGTCATCCTGCAATAGGTCTGTAACCAGGTTGAGGGTATGGTGGCCCCTGAAAACGGCTTATGGCAGTCGGTGAAAGAATCAGTGTTCAGAAGTACTGACTACGAGAGAGTTTTGGACGAAGGAGGCTAGTGATTGAAGGGTTTAGTTGATCAGCGGGGAATATTTAGCGCGTAGGGCCATATTATACTTTAAGCGCCTGATATTGTGCTCTGAGCAATGTTACTCTATGCTTGCACCTGTTATTTCAGCCACCACAGCTTTTCTATGAGTCTTAGAATTTAGTTTTTACCATCTGTACTATTCTTAAGTTACCTGAAATAAAATTTATATTTATTATATTTCTAAACTTGTTATTTCAGCAACCTTTCGCTAGATACGAGGATTTTCACATGGATCCCATCAGTGTAAAAATCTTTAGGACCGAGTTTTTCCCTAGCTTAGATCGTATCTAGAGGAAGGTTGTGGGTTCCCGTCTGAGCCGAACACTTTAAGGATACCTATTATAAAATTTATAGTTTTCTCTTAGTGTGGGCTATCTATCACCAAAGACAATATATAAAAAGAAAAAAATCTAGTATATTATTTTTGCTATTGCTCTAAAAATAAAATTAACACGTGTTATTTCAGGTTGAAGCCACCACAGTAGAAGAAAGTAGATGAGGTGAGATAAAAAAATAGAAGTAAAGTAAGACAAGAATTTTGTGATGAAACTCGTACAAAGGCTAATTACGATGAAAAACATCTAATACTAAAATGTACTTGAAATGTAGCCTGTGCACCCAGTGTTGAGTAATTATTTCAAATTATTGTCGTATGTACTGATCACCTAACATAGGTGAAATGATTTTTTATAATATTTATTGCTAACAATAGGTACTTGTGATATAGGTACCCTTGTAAAATGAATTAATGGTACCTAGGCATATTTATTTAGGTCGAAAGTTATGTAGGTGTTTTGTATTCCTAATCATCATTAAGTAGGTATAGATTCCGAAATAATGAGGTTTAGGGATTTCGACTGTGATTTTTCATATTTCATTACGAATTATATTTTTTGACGCAATATTTTATTCTAAATAATATTTAATTATTAACACAAGGTGATTCATAATATGTATACTATCCGATAATAGAAAAAATCTTATTTTACACCTAATAGGCAATATAGTTTGTTCTACGACTTTTGCAAAATTCTGCTGTTTTGGGGTAAAATCAGTTCAAACTCAGTGATGCAGCCGTTTTAGGTAGCAATCGAACTTCACGTAAGTTTAATAATTAGTTATACAGATACAAAAAATAAGCGATTTATAAAAGATTAGGAAAAATATAAAAAAAAATAATTTTAAACAATGTTGCAATATTTTTTTTTGGTTTTGTTGATACAATATACATATACACTCGAGAGCATAGAAATCGCACATAGCGGAATTTTCCAACATTTTAATTTCGACGCTTATTTTTTTTTAAATTAATGTGATGTTGCAAAAATAACTTAAATTAAATTGAAGTACACACTGTTAGCTTCCTAAAAACACAAAATGTCTAGCCTTGACCTTCGAAATCATAACAGTGGCAACTAAACAATAGAATGGCCTAAATTAGCTCGTTTCAAGTAGCGCTGTTTGTGGGACTTTGAGCAGGTATAAAAGGTTAAAAAAACAATAAATTTGTGAATGTATCGATTTATTAATACGAGGTATTGCCTCCCCTAGCCTGAATAACAGCTTCCATTCGCTGTTTCATTGAAGAAATCAATTTTTTTACGAAATCCTGCGGTATGCTGTCCCATTCTTCCTTGATCGCGGTTTGGAGCTCTCTGAGACTCGTAGGCGCTGCGTTTCTAGCTCTTACTCGTTTCTTTAGTTCGTCCCATAAGTGCTCAATGGGATTGAGATCTGGGCTTCGAGCAGGCCACGCCATAACGAGTAGTTCAACCTCCTCCAAGTACTGGCGTACTATAGCAGCGGTGTGTGGTCTAGCGTTATCCTGCATAAAAACGAAGTTTTCGCCGATAAATCCAGAAAAGGGAACAACATATTCTTCCAGGATCTCCTCAACGTAACGTTGGGAAGTCAATCCACCCGATCGACGGTCGGTATCGGGCCCTGTGATGAAGACAAGTTCGGTTTTCGCTTCCAGAGAAATGCCTCCCCAGAACATACACGAACCACCGCCGTATGCGACCCGTTCGGAGATGCAACATTGAGCAAAACGCTCACCAGATCTTCGGTAGACTCTACCTCGTCCGTCGTTATCATGAAGGCACATCCTGCACGCGTCGGAGAAGAGGACTGCCTGCCATTGATCCATAGTCCAATTAACGTGATTTCGAGCAAACTGAAGGCGTGCTTGTCTGTGCGCTGGGGTCAATTTTGGGCCAGTTGCTGGTCTGTGCGCTGTCAGACCTCCTTCGGCTAGTCTTCTTCTAACGGTTCACCGTCTGACTACCACTTCTCTAACTTCCTGGAGCTGCTGTCCGAGTTGAACTGCATTCAACCGGCGATTTCGTAGTGATGTATTCACAAGGAAACGGTCATCGCGCTGTGTTGTCGCACGTTTTCGGCCTGTTCCTGGTCGCCTGGTATAGCCACCAGTTTGCTGATATCGCTGGTATACACGTCGAACAGCATATCTGCTCAAATTTAATTGACGAGCCACTTGACTTTGGTTCTGTCCAGCTTCGATAAGTGCAACCACTTGAGACGCTGCTTCTGGTGTGGTATCCATTTTCTTGTTTAGAGAGATGACGTATTCGTTAAAGGACCTTTCTGCCTGGGAGTTGGTATGCAAATTATGTAATTTCAATCATCCCTTATCGTTTTATACCTGCTTAAAGTCCCACAAACCGAGCTACCTGAAACGAGCTAATTTAGGCCATTCTATTGTTTAGTTGCCACTGTTATGATTTCGAAGGTCAAGGCTAGACCTTTTGTGTTTTTAGGAAGCTAACAGTGTGTACTTCAATTTAATTTAAGTTATATTTGCAACATCACATTAATTTAAAAAAAAATAAGGGTCGAAATTAAAATGTAGGAAAATTCCGCTATGTGCGATTTCTATGCTCTCGAGTGTATATGGGTTAGTTAAGCAAAGGATAGTATACTAGTTACGGAACACGCACATCGATAGTTATTTAAATTATAAAGGGACCAACATTATTACCTACTATATTTTTGTTAAATGTACAAGTTGCGGTTCTTCGCAATGTTGTTTCTGGCCGTGGTCATGGCATGTGTAGGTACGTAATATCTATCAGTATTTTAATGTACTTAGTACTTAGTTAATAAACATAATGCCTTTGTAATCAAAGTTTATTCCCTACTTAATCTATGTATTATTACGTAAGTATTATGGTTCTCGAATATACTTAATAGGTCTTTTAGTTTTTCAGAATGTATGTAACTTTATTATCATTTTCACAAAATAATTTATGTATTATTGAAAATATATTTTATTTATGTTTTCGAATAATATAGTATGGTTTTGTAAAGTTTTAATTTCCAAATTTTAAATACGTACTTTTGGGAAAGTGTTTCTAAATAAAATGGCTGATGCTCAATGTACAATACACTCTGAATTTTGGTGTGTATCAGAAGGGCGGATGTACAAGTAATGTTGCGAATCGGCATAAAATAAATGTGTACCTAGAATAGCATTTAAGCTACTTTTTATCTAGGTACCACGCGAGCAAATCCGCGGGCATAAGCTAGTGGTAAATAATGTAAGAGCTGAGTGAGTGGAACATCAACAGTTTGCCGATAAAGTATTACGTATTGTAAGTACTATCAAAGACAAGATTTTTTTCTACAAAGAGGAGATTTTTTTTTATTTCAAATTCAATTTATCGAGCAAATTCCACAAAATGCAAAAACTTAGCTGCGCTTAACAAGTCAGCGCTATTCAAGATATGGTAAAATTTTGCAGAGCTATCTAATTCTCTCTTGCACTACGGTATAAACAATTCACCAATAGCTAGAAATAAAATACGTCAGAACGTACTGTGTGTCATTGAAAATGGTGCTATACCTTCTGTGATGTGGGACAAGAAATATACCCACTTATAAATTAGGGACCCTAGCTTGTACTTAGCAGTATAACAAAGCTTGTCTAGAACATACTATGTTCTTATGTACTACACCTAGTATTATATGTCAGCAATGAAATTGAGTTTTTGATACTTACCCATAGAAATGGGTAACCTATGTATGTACTATCTATCCAATCTGTAAAGAGTGGTGTAGAGTTAGACAATATTTAAATATTTGTGAATAAGAAGTAAGAATGTTGAGCGAAAAAAGTTATTTTATTGTTAAATAAATGTATGTTAGCAACGGACGTGTTTCATTTTGAATTCAAAAGTTGTGGCTTAACATGGTGCGGTATTAAGAGGAATTATTTCCAACTGTGGCAATTTCGCGTAAAGTTTGGAAAGTTATAAAATTGCGTGGAATTGTGGAGACGCAGTAACGTAAATAGTCAGGTGTTGCCAACCATGAAACAGCGCATTCTTCCGAGGATGTGGCAAGTAACAGTAGGCAGCGGAGACAAGACTGCGGTATTCCACAGGATTGCTAGATATTTCTTGCCAAATGTCGTCGATTTTACGCGGAATTGTCATAGCTTCTTTGAAGTACAGGTGTAAAACTAATTGCTAGATGACGTTTTTTTTTGATGTTTTGGTTGCCTAACCAGGGTCTACTAAGATAAAGTTTTTTAGAAGTTTTCACCCTGTAAGAATTTAAATCATATGGGGTTACGATGTCTGTTCGTTTTGGATAGTCAGACACAAATTATTTGAAAAGTATGCCTACAAAGTATACAAAGTGATCCAAATTTCAGCATTGTGAGGTAACTGGAAGTACCCTAGAGGTTTGTCATTGTTGCCATTTCCATACAAAATTATGATATTCATTGCCTTAATTATCTTTTTAATGCATTGAGCTAGAAACTTATTTTTATACGGCACTATAAGCTCACGGACCCTCTTCATTAGCCGTTTCTGAGGAAAAGGGTCTTAACAGACATAACTTATCCTTTTTTATCAAATGAGGTACGGAACCCTAAAAATATAAGCGAATTAAACGCGAAGCGATATCTAAATTTTATTTTTTGTGTTTGGCAAGAACTTTACTTGTTTCTTACTCCGTGTTGGCAACTGTTGGCGTGAATGTGGCTGGAGATTTACATTCGGTGCGCGGTGCGCTATTAAAAGTGGCACTGAACAAGATTGTGGAGTCTTGAGGGATGTTCGTGGTGAATAATGACTAAAGAGGGGCTTTGAGCCTTGCGTTGATTTTATTTATGTGCAAAACGAGGACGGATGTTAGACTCATGAGCCGCTAAAGACTGATATGCTATCAGCCGTGTGAGACAGCATAATGCCAACTATTTATTTTATTAAAATCAAAAAGCCCATCGAATGCGGTTTTAACAAGAAAAAGCAAATATGATTCTCAGCTAAATAAAAATTACGATGCACTAAACTACAATGTCAAAGGAACAGTGGGTGTTCAGTGCCCCTACCACGAATAATTCAAGGTAGCGTTACGCTTACGATACGCTAGGAACAGTCAAATATTAGCCAATAATATCAGCGATGCTTTGAATCTTTGAATTTTTATTGGCTTATATTTGACATTTGCTATAGTAGCGGAAGCGTAACGCTATAGTGAATTCGTACTCGGGTATAATTGAGTATTTTTACTTTCCAGAGGTATTATCCTAACCAGAGGTAATAAAAAATAGGTTGCTTTCGTAGCATAGGAGGTACCTTTTCTTGTAGTACTTTTAACAAATACTTAGGCTCATGTATTTTTCAAAAGACAGTTTCTAACTAGCACTAGCTTCATTAATTTTTATTTATTTATAGGAAAACCAACAGCTTAATAATCTTGCTAAGCACCAGTGTACATAACAGATAGCCAATAACAGGTTTTCACGTATAAAAACATAGTAGAACCAATAACAACTTAGAAAAACTCACTAAACTCATTTAGGTGGGTCCTCCTTAGTACGTAGGCAGTATATTACAATAATATGACTGTTTTGGTACCTACCTAACAAGTAGAGCTGGAACCAACCAAATGTTACTTTATTTATGTTTTTAGAATAAACATTTTTTCATTTTCATTTCATTTTCAAAAGGAAATCATTTTTGAGAGCTTTTCTGTAACGCCATATAACAACTAAGAATACCAGTGTTAGTTCTCAACAATTTTATAGCTCTACTTTGAATTCACGCACCAGATTCAGCGTTCAATAAGTTCCTGCCAAAAAGCGTCGTAAAACTGATTGCGGCGCTGAAAAGCCTTCAAAAACCTTCTGCCTGGAAAGTCGTAAACTGAATCGACCCAGAAACTGTTTAATTGCTTACAGTCTTGTAATTAAATATGCGTAAAGCGAGCATGCGATACATCTCGAGTTTGAAGTGAGGTGCTTGCTGTTTTATTTGTTTTGTAGGTAAGAACAGCAGTTTTAGAAGCTTTAAGCTTTTGCAGAAATTAATACAGACGAGGTAGAATACTTCAACGTTTTTATCGGTTTACATATTTACTATTACTTTCTAATACACCTGGTAAAAGCAGACAAAAAACCTCACCTCATCCCACTTCCCACGTTTGTAAATTTGTTGAAGAAGAACAGAAGGATGTGAAGATATTGTTACTCTTTCACGCAGCAATCACTGAAACGGATTGGAATGCAATTTGGCATGTACGGCCACGCGAGCCAAGCCGCGGGTGAAAGCTAGTACTCAATATGTAACAAGAATTGAGACGACACAATAATTTAGAGATAGTAAATTAGTAATTTTTTATTTCAAAATTGGGTCTCTAAAAAATAAATTCATTTTAACCCCAGCATGTACCTATGTGATATGATAGTGTCATTCGAATTGTTAGGAGTCATGAAAATAAAACATATAAATAATTGAGACGTAAAACCCAGAGGCTGTGCCAGATAATGAAGCCACCCGCAGCGATAAAGCAACAAAACTTGTATAAACTCTTTATTATTGTCGTAAAAAGCACGCGGCCCATCGCGGTAGACGCCCAATTAAATAATGAGCCAACTTGAAAACGAATTACCCATCGGGACACCGCGCCGCGCCGGTTCACCGACTATTGTCCTTTGTCCATCTTTAAGAGGAATGAGAAATCGAGAGTCGGAGTTAGCTTTCCTATATACAATACAAAGGTAATTTCCTTTACCTGTACTTTACCACTGTATAATATATGTACTCACCTGCAGTGGTATTGCGTAAGCGAAATGGGAATGAATTTCGACACTTTTATTGATGATTTCTCTATCTTAGCGACATGTGAATGGTTTGAAACTTGAACAGGGAGGAGTTAAGGTCGTGAAGTTGTCCCATGTCAAGTTTTAAATGTTTTGGCTGTTGCTAAGTTTGCTAAAATGATCCTCAGAGTTACGAACATCATTGCCATTTCGCTTACGCAATAACACCCCCTGATGCTTGCGTAAGCAAAAACGTTTTATAGTGAGCTGATGCTTGTTCATTTGCAATCAAGTCAAGGTATATGTATTATGTACAGTCAACGAGTTTGATTTTTAGTCTAATGTAGAACGTTTTCACACTAAATCTATAGAGAGATAGTAGAGTTAGCCCACTACACAATATACCCTGGATTTAGGTCAGTCTTGATATAGTTGAGACTTCAAAATTCATTAAAATTCACAGTTGTAGAGCCAGACCGACTCATCCGCACTCAATGACGGATGTACTCGTAATTTAAACACCATACGCAAAGCCTGCCAGAATAAAAATTGCAAATGAGATATCATAAAAGAAGTTTGGAGGCACCCGTTAATTTCATTGTTATTATACTGTAAGCCGCATCTTGGTCACAAGGGTTTAGGAGCGAATTCCGTCCGCTATCACGACGTGTTATCAGCAAAGTATCCTCCCCACACAGCCGGCCATTGGCCAGGATGTCGTCATTTACGCCCCTCGGCCGTCAAGTGAAGATAATGAATGCTTTGCGAGATGTGACGCCGACGCTTTTTCATCGTCTTATTCTGGATAAGGTTTGTTTTTGCTAATCCTCGTCCTTATGTTAGGAGGAAAGTGACGACAAATTTTGCAGTTAAAGAGTGTTGCAGTGTTGGTGCAAATACGTGTAGGTATGAGCACTACTTCATCTCACTGCTGGGTATAAGCAAAGACAATACAGTACCGTATAAGCCTCGTCCCCCAAATGCCACTACATAAGGTAGGTATACCTACCTACTTACTGATAGTATAGCTTAAACTTGATTATAAAGCAACTTTAGAGACATCAAATTAAAAAAAAAACATTACAACCTGTTCGAAACGTATTGATCGAGCGTGCCAAGCAAGCGATATTAGTTAGATCGTACTTAAGATACAATTTTCAAAGTTTACCTCAATTGTGCCTCAATCAACGATCATTAAAGCACCAACTTTTACCGGACATCGCGAGATCTCAGTTCGGGGCGAACAACTAGCTTACGCTCTATTTGACTTGCATGTGTCTAAAGAGCCTGCATGGAGCTTAATCGTCTGGTAATGTGATTCGGTCGAGTGGAGCTGCGGAGGTTGTTTTAATTGAGTTTTCCCTTTGCACCTTTGTAGCGACGTGTCACCCTCTAACAGGGACATGGAGACAAAAATGGAGGATGGAGGTGTCAATACTTTTTAGGGATTTACGAATTGATGGGCGCTTTATTAAGGGTGATTTGGATGGGCATAGGGAACGAGAGAGTGGTGATATCTTTTTATTTAAAACGTGTTTTTTCTATGTATCATACTATAATAAATTTATACTGTACCTAATTCAACCAATTATCATTATATTAATTTCTAGGTAGGTCTTTCTCCGTAGGACGTCCAATGCTGATTATAAGCCACAGGTTTCAACCACTTCCTATCATGTGGGGGAATTTGCCCGTACTCACCACGCTGGACACGCGGGTTGGTGCAGTTAGAGCTATGGTTGTTAAAATAGGGGGCGCTGCTGCCCATCCCCTAGGTTTTTTATTCCTTAGTTACCACTTACGTCCACGATAACATATGGTGGGGCCACCACAGCACAATTTCCTTATAAGTTTGATATTTTATAAAACTCGTAAGAACTTCAATTAATGCAAACAGCTCCATTAGAAATAGTTTTATCCTCGATATAGAGCTTCACCTGCACCATTTGCATACCTATAGCTTTGCTAAATTAAATTAGTTGTCAACTGTATGTAAACTTTTTTGTTTATCGCTTGGAACCCCGCACATTGTCTCATAATCGCCACATAACATGCAAAGTGCATCTCTTACATGTAAAACAGCGGCGGGTATTTAAATTTTCCTTTCCCCATAATTCGTGGAGCAGACAAAGACTTAAAGATGCATTTCACCTGACATATTACAGACGTTATGCATTTATGCTTAGATGTTACGAGGTTTATGTATGAGGCTAATAGTAAAATTTACTTTGAAATGCCTTTGCATGAAGCGGCTATAATTAGCGATGCCGGAAAATTTATACGTACCGTCAAGACAATACAAGATGATTGATACCATGTATACCTTCCCGAAATGGGTTAATTCTAGCAACATATTATAAGCGGGAAAAAAGCAATGTAATATATTTTTTTTCATATTTTTCCCGAACTTTTTCAAATAGCTTGTTTGGTCGTTTTATCATTTTTATTTACTACCTAAAACCACTGAATAATTGAGTTTAAACAAATTTTTCATAGGGTTTCAATGAATGTTGAATTTTCTTAATCATCTCGCTGGCCTTATCCCACTGCATAAGGGTTCGGCACAACATGTTTTTCTCTTCCACTAACCTCTATCAGTTGAATTTCCTAGTCGTAGAATAAACTTATTGTCAGTTGGGTGTAGAATAAGCCTCTTTTGCATAAACATACAATCACCTTGTATATTACCCAAAGAACGGTTCACATTAAATAGGCTACATAAAACCAATTCCAGAATTTTTCCCGAATACAAGATTTACATATGCGAAATAATACCTCAATCATTCGAGAGCAGCCCGCTCTTAATCCTTGCAAAAGAAAAAAATCACTGCGGTCGAGATAGACATTTGAAAATCGCTGCAAAGAGTCAACAAACGAATTTCCGACACGTCAAAGTAAATCTCTGGCCGACAATACGAATGGCAATAAAATCCGCAGAGGGTTACCGGCAATCGGTAAGCTCTCCGCCCCCTACTATTGGATAATGTGACAATCGCACTTGAGTTCGTATAACTTTGTTTGCGACAAAGCGTGCCTATTCATACCTACTCGTAAAATATAGCTCATAGCGTAGTTTGTAGCGTGAGTTTTTATGACTGCGAAGTAATAAGCTCTAATTTTTTCGGTATAGAAAAAGTTTGAGCTTTCCAAAGCAACTGATCTTGTAAGGTTTGAACCCATCTGCTCCCAGCAAACTTTATTTTCGATCTAGTGGGGGCTATCCGACGCAGCGCTCTCCGGACTGAGGTCTTCACTCGAGAATCTTAGCAGAGGTGAGGGAATTGTGAAAATATTGCTTCATAATCTAATGTATGTTCTATTAACTACAGTTTCTGTAGATGTTCATGAAGTTTTTGTGTGTGTGTCGCCTTAATAACAAATGGTAAAGTCCCACTAAGCTGCACAAAAAGGTCTACTTTTCGCAGTTTTCCAGAGCTCCAGTAAAACAGTGTAATTTGAGATAAGCACCGGTTTCACACGAACCGGACCGCGCGCCTGATAGAGATCGACCAATATGAGGGTGTAGTCTATAGTGTGGTAACAAGCGTTTTTAGATAAGAGGCAATTGGAGGACTGATAGTCGGTAGTTTTGTTCGGGACTATTATCTGATTCAGCATTTGTAACTCAACATCATTACGTATTACTTTAGATGGAACAAGTAGTAGTTAGAACAAAGAAGTGCGTTCCTTTGGATGGCTGATAATGTGAGCTGCACTAAAAGAAAAATTGTAAGTAGCCGCTACGTGCCATCGCCACAAAGCTCAAAAAACGAAATAAAAGTTTCGAGCACAGTCTTCCTGAGCAGCTGACAAAGGCCAGATCTGGACATTATGGGCATGCGATACTTTGCGACACTCAAACGGCTCGAGGGCATTAATTGAACTCTGCCAGCACCCAGTTAATTTTCAATAGCACCCAGGCACCGGCTCCCACCGGCTCGCCAGGTGAACGCTTTGTGAACTCCTGTTTGCTAAAGTCCTCGTATTTATTTTAGATTCCATTGTACTGCACTCCAACGCTTTGTCGGGAAATAGCCCTCTCGCGTTCTACCGCTTTGTTAATTTTATTAATACGTGAAACATTTATGAAACGCGACCGCGCCAGCGAATTAATAAGTTTTATTGTTGTACGGAGAGTAATGTTCTCGAAACGGAGCCGGGCTTAGAATCTATGTCTAAGCGCGGGAGCTTTTCCATGCGTACCTTGTGCAGATTGTTTTATGTTGCGTTTTCATGCAATATTGTACTTGTCGGGTTTTGACTGGTATGAGTGAGTGAATGAGATTTAAAACATCTGCTACTTTTCTATAAATTATTTTATTCGTAGGTGAAAACAATAACAATAGAAGCATCGCTTTATTCGTTTGAGAACGTTGACCCGAGGATTTTAAAACAAGACATTTGAGCAATCCGCCTTTATCCCACATATTACGCGAGTTCAAAAGACACACGAGATATTTACGTTGATCCCGCGGACCGCACGTAAATAACTGGGCATTCAACGGTGGCCGACAAAAGAATTTAATAACAGCGCGCGAGGCGGGCCTGGGCGGGCGCCCGCCCTCGGCCTATGCTCAGTAAGCTAAGCTTATTATCTCGACCTCACCAAGAACGTATTTGCGTTGCCGAATGTCAACCGGCCGCTGCCGGTGCCCTTCAGTTTGCGCTCAAACATTAAAGAGCGGCAATGTTTAGCGACGGCGCAAATTAAAATAGGCTTTATGCAAAATCTAATTTGCGAAGAAGGGTGCCTCGGCGCGGCCTAGAGGTGGATGTTTGTATTGGTAATGGAATTAATTCCGCTTTGAATTACCTGCCTCCTGGATATTATTTGGCGACTCGTACTGTTGACATTATAATGGTATTATTAACACAATCAGTCCGAATGATATAAGGTAGTTTGACGTGATTGAATAATTAAGTGAAGCCAATGTAAGTTCAAGAATGAAGTGAACCTTCTATTGATTAAAGTCAATTTAATCAGTTGTTAAAATTGAGTGAGTATGAGTGAAATGCATGAATTAAATACATTTTAAACATACTTCAGATGACATATCGCACGCGGTTTGAACACGGCTTGTCAGATGACTTTCTGTTGACAGTAAATCGGAAAAGGCTTTAAATTATGTTTTTGTTTTTTTTTATTATTACTGAAGTTCCAGTTACTTACTGTCGGTACGAAGACCACCGTGAGCATAGGTATTGTATAATCTTAAATATGTTTAACATCAGAAGTGCTATTACATAATTATTTATGAATCTGTGGTTTCGCCCAGCATTATGGCTTAAAGTTTGAACCTTTCAAAATAAACATGTACCCTCGAAAGTTGGCAACTAGCTTACATTAAATGAAACTATATTAAAGATTCAGAGAGGGTTCGTTAAGTTACACCTAACCGCAGGTAGAGTGAAGCCTTTGCTAGCCGCTGAATAAGTCAGTAGCACACAAAGCATGTGCTTGTTTACTGGATGTGGCTGTGGAATCCAACGTACTTAATCGAAGAAACTTTGGCCTTACACCAAAAATCAACGTCATGTACATCCTGGATTTCTAAACGAGTTGACGTTTCCTTACAAAACTTGTCCTGAAATAACGATCACAACGAAAAAGAAATTAGCCAAACCGGCCGTTCATAAATGTGGCAATTTATTTTTTATTTAGGTATACAGATTATATAATGATTCTGAATGTTTGCTCTGTCTGTTTTGTGACTTATGCTGACATTAATTATAACTCAAAGGTTTTGATTCACGACAGAAATCCCGCGGAAATAACGGGACCTAAAAAGATACCATGACAAAACTCCATTACACGAAGACTACAGGGCCCCATGAGGAAATTAGAATTAGAATTATTTATTTCAGTTAAAACAGCAAGCTTACAGTATATACCAAAGTGCCTACTGTCTAAAATTAAAACTTAAATATCATCATCATCATCATCATTTCAGCCGTACGAACGTCCACTGCTGAACATGGCCTCCCCCACAGACAGAGAGCAAATTCCTTATCATGTGGGGGGATTTGCCCATACTCACCACGCTGGGCATGTGGGTTGGTGAGCGCAGTAAGAGCTATCGTTGTTAAAATGAGGGACGCTGCTGCCCATCCCTAGCTTTTTTCCCTTAGTCGCCTCTTACGACATCCGCGGATAGGTAGATATGGAGGGGCCTATTCTTCAGCCGGGGCCACCGCGGCCAACTTAAATATACTCTTAGCGAATTAAATATTTTACAAATGCTATCATTAAAGATGTCGACATGTTGGACCTCGTGTACATAAGCATTAAGGACTAATATACGAGTCGGTAATTTAAGGGTTGCCTAGCTTGAATTCACCATATCGGTCCGTTCTGTATTTTTTAAATACTTACTAATTAGCCATTACACATTACATATAAACAGTAATACGTACATTCCTGTTTATATATAATATAGTTATAAGTCTATTCTAGTAAAACCACATCATCGTTAACTCAAGCGTAGGCATTCCTGCATTCGCATGTTAAAGCAGCATGGGATGTTTTGACGGATAACATTTTTATTTGATACATTTTACTGTCAGTCAGCCGTAAAAGCAGATGTTAACTTTGTACGCCATCAACTTTATTTTATTTAGAAACGTTTCCATCTGAAGAACTGTTTCTCTTTCCTATGGAAGTTGCAATTTTTCTCAGCATTCTATTTGTTAAATATTGATAAAAATCGTGTAAAAAATAAAATCTTGAAAAGAGCGATTTTCCTAATAGCCGAATCTAAATATATTCATTCATAACATGACGGACTGACAATTAACGCACAGCCTAAACCAGAAGTCCTTAGGAGTATGGCTGAAGGGTAGGTTCCTGTTGTAGTATAGGGGTGTACAAAAAAAGGAATTCCCGAAACTCAACCCCTAAGCAAAGCAACAGGGTTTTACATAAGTACATATATGCATGAAAATAACTTCAAGTGAAAATGAAGTCATGCGAATTTCGACTACTAACCTTTATTATGCTACAAATATAACGATAGTACAGAGTTGTTATTTTAAGATATTAATTCTATTGTTTATCAAAATAATTTTGTTAAGAGTCCAAGTTTCTAGCTGAAACTACATTACAGCGCCAGCACAGGCCGGTAATCGGGTTACCTGACCGCAAACCACGGCCGGCTCAAAGGACCTCCGCAAAAAGCCACCCTTTGAACACGTCTTCAAATATTTGCACCGAATGCCACAACCGCGCATTATTTTCAGTATAAACATCATAATCCGTCCACGAAACTCCGAGACGGGTCAAAGGTGATTTTGTTTTAGAGTTTAGGAGCTTTTTGTGTGTTTTGAAATAAATCAGTACTTAGTAATGAGATTTCTGATACGGGGTGTATACATAGTGTAATAGGTTCAAAATAACACAGTTCGGAATCCAAGCCAACCTCACCGGCCCGAGCTATACCCTGCCGATCAACGAGACCCATAATTTATGAGTTTTTGCTTTGTAAATCTTTATGTTATATATAGTGGCAACTATTTGAAGATTATGACACGAGAAAACGATCAATTTATTTTCGCTTTGCACAGTAGGCTAATGAATATGCTCTCCTATCTTACGATCTGATTGATTCGATGCATTTGCAGCCGTTGAGATGTTTAACCAACATGTTGATTTAATATTGATAGTGACGTCTGCACTCGTTCCCAAGGCGCATGCCTCACCATGTTGGCTCAACTGTGTCAACGAATTTACGACATCGGTGCCGCAATAGTGCGGTACACCCTTCAAAGGGTTGTTGCCAGATTTTTAAAAGGCGGTATCTATTAAATATTAGCGCAATGAAGAAACGGTGAATGACGTGATTTATTTGTACAATTTGTGGTTTCTAAATATATTAGGTATTCTATTTAAGCCTCAATGCGAAACATAAAGATAACAAGCGACTCTACGAAAGTAGTAATTCCTTGGCTACTTCAAAGAATTTAAACTGGATAGACCGTCCGGGGGATCCTAAAATCCACCGCGTACCCTTCACTCAAACTCATATGCCAACATTCATAAATATCAAAGCAGCCAAAAACAATTTCTTGGGAATCTACGGGCAGCGTTCACACGTCGCTCCGCCGCCGCCGCCGCCGGTGGCTAACACAATTTTATTCGAGCATAAAAAACGAGCTCATCATGCAAACGCCAAACTCATAGACGAGGCAATTCTTTCTGGTTGGCGTATAGAAACGAAAAATCTTAAGTTTCAGCTTTCAAGTTGACAGCTTAATACCGCTTGCTCTTGTGGGTACTAGGTTTTAGTTTGTTACTTTGTTATTTTGTTGCTTTATTGGACAAAAAATATTAAAAGGTAGTGTAAATTGGTCAAGCGCGTATCAGACTACATACAGTGAAGGCTTCCGGTCCATCGAGTTCGTTATGGAACTTTCGTACTTCGGAACCCCACAACGGACCGGTCCACACTAGTACAAAAGTTTCCACACAACTACGCGAAAGCCTGTAAAAGCAGATGAAAAATCAAAAAAAAAAATAGGTAGATAGGACGACAAGCATCGAATACACAACTCTTTTTGAAAGTGCTAAGTTTTCTGGTACCTAATGTTTTAGGATGCAACCCACGAGTATCACTTCTGTTCGCTATTTAATGCCATTTGTGAAACGTGGCTGCTCCCGTGGTAAAACAATTTATCTGCATCGACGGAATTACGACGGTACGCTGTGAATAAAATATGTCGCCGACTGTCACTCGAACGAATACGTTGTCTGTGCTGACTTTAGGCCAGGGCTGGTGGAGAATCTCGCAGTGCAAGTAAAAGTTTATTGCTGTTATAATTATTAATTATTATTGAGTGGCACTGAGTTCCAATATTTATTCTAGATGGTTTACACAGCGTTGGTTGGAACTTTTTACTCACATAAAGGACGCTGTAGTGCCTGGGACATGTATTTAGATGGAGTAAGCTTACCCGCCGGCGTCTATACTATCCCCTCAGCCTAGTCAAACTCCACAGGAAAGACATGTTTAATACCTGCGGAGTTGACTAAGCCGCGGGTTTTCCATCACTGTTTCGAGTACAATGCACTTTTAAGGTTCGGTAACGTCAAAATTTATAGCAATGTCTGATCTGATCTGATTTTTTATCAAAATGATCCTTACGGCTTTTGAATAAAGTCAACTTTGAGTTTCACTTTTAGGGGCTTACGATATCGTTGAGCTATATCCCTCATATTTCAAACTCAAAATTAATTTTAATCAGTATCATTTTGAAATAAATTTTAACAATAAGACACAACGCACGCCGTTTGAACAGGCTAAGCCTAAGGCTTGAATCCGATGCTCTAACAATTTTGTTTGTAGTTGCTGCTGTTTGTATAACTGTTTCTTTCTTGGTTATCCTACATTAGTCAGTGACCAGGTTGAAGAGGATCTGAAAAACACCAAAGACCGTTAGTGGAAGAACCATGTGGTAAAAGGATTAAAGTGTGCCTCTTATAGAGTGAGAGGATGTTTTGTGTGTAGTAGAGGTGGTTCGTATTTACGCAACCAGTTTTTTAAACCAGGTTCTCGCATCATACTATACGTAACTGGTTCGACTTCACGATACTTAGACGTATTAAAAATACTCGGGTGCGGCGCGCAAGTCCACCGCGCACCTTAGGACGCGGCGCGCCTCGCGGTCGCAACCCGACCTTCCGTCTCTCGGCGCGGCGCGCCCTTGAGTACGCGGCGGACTTGCGCTGTGGAATTGCGCAATGGACTTGCGCATTGGACTTGCGCAGTGGACTCGCGCGGTCAAAGTAATACTTTCAAGTATTTAGTACCTGGTTTTAGAACCTGGTTCATGTAAAATACGATACGTTACGGATCTGGTACACGAAATAGCAAGTACGACTCATCTCTAGTGTGTAGCCTGTAACTAGTTCAATTATTTGTGAATCGTGACTTACAGTGGTAACCCTGATCGCAAATTTGACGGGCGAAGAGCGACGTGCGGCGTGCGCCTCGAATTAGGTTCCGAATACATTTTGTTGTGTATTTTTATGAAAGTTATCCGCAATGATCGGCGTCGGCTCGGACGTCTGACGTGACATCTCGACTTGTATGTAAAGATCCTTAGGGATCTACGAGTAGAAATATTTGAGAAGAAATTGACGTATAAATATGATAAGAGGGGCTTCACCTTAATCATTCACCTTAATTTTTTTTTATTTTTAGTTAGTTAATTTTGATTTTTACATTTGCGAAAACTCAAAAATAACTTTATTTAGTAGACATAAAGATAATTTTAAATGGTTTTTCGCACGCGCCGTTTGACCACGGCTTTAAGCTCTTATAAATTGTTTTTTAGACGACACCTTAAAGAAAAATAATTGGTAAACCGACACATTTTTCAATTTAATACCTAATTTTTTATGTATTTAACGGAAAGTAAGAAAATAAATTACGTTTGCGCGTAGTCTTGTAAGTGAATTGTGCGACTGCTTGACTGTTTGAAGAAGTAATTCAACTTATTCACCGAAATCAACAAATCTCCATCCCATCACTCAATCAGTCACCTCTGCTCAAATATCGACATCCCCTTCCAGTGAAATATTAAAAAGGCTACGTTAAATGTATGACAAGTGTTTTTTTCCGTTCGATCACATCGCCACTGAATACCAATTGCTGTGGGACTTTACGAACGGCCCGATTTCATTGACTTTGGGTAGATTGTCGTAGAACTTCGCCTTTTAAATAAAATTGTTCTTATTATATATTAAATGTAAGGTTAACTAAGCATTAAGTGGGAGGACCTAAATGAGGCAACGGTAAGGGCCATGGAGGTTGCTACATATTGGTCGAGTAGAGTTTGAAAGAGTCCTTGACTTGAGATGAAGAAGAAGAAGCATTAAGTGAAAGCTGATTTCCAAGTCATTTCCAAGAGTTCAATGCTTAGCCGAGTAAAGGTGTCTGTCTAAAAGAGTAGAAGGCCTACCACACTTTTTATAGCAGTTAAACTGAATTATCAGCTATACTATAATATTTTAAACCATAAATCTTTGTGACTGTCAACGTACGTCACCGCCTTAAACGAATCCCAAAGTTGATGGTAAGTTTCCACTGATACCAGACCAGAAGCTCTAACTTTCAATTTTTCACCAAAGTCTGAAAATATCCAATCATCCGACTAAATTGGGCTCTTCGTAGCGAGTTGAGGCTCGAATGGTTAGCATTCCGCTGAGCGGTGATGGGAGAAAATAAACCCACTGAGCGCTCTCGTTAAAGCATTAACGTGTTTGACACGATCGCACTCGGTGTTCGAATGGCTTTTCTTTTTCAGGTAATGATGGTTTTATGTCCGTGAAGTCTTATTTACATCTGCCTTTTGTGACATCTTAGGCTGGGTTTCGTGGTAGCCTTTAGTGACGGCCGGATTTAGTCAGGCCTTGATCATTGCATATCGGTCCATAAATATATGCTCGCACCTTTCCGTCTTTTTTCCGTTTTTTTTGGATTTATGTACCATTAGGTAAGTATTCGTCCAGACAAAAACTCGCCGTTGCAGGTGGTCGGCCAGTTTTTGGGAGATGACCATACTTAAAATTGTAAGATAGGTAAGTACAACAAGACGTGAGAATTAAATTGACAGAAAATGGAAGTAGGTACTTGCTTTTTGATCTAGACAAACTGGTGTCTTTTTTCTCTCACCATCTGAATGACAAAGTTGCAGTTCTGGCTGGCGTAACAATTTAATGAGCCTACGGCAATATTGCATAGCCTGATGGACCTACTAAACAGTTTAAAACATAGAGTATCTTTTGAAAGATAAGTCATAGCCACTCACTGAGACATACCTGTATTTCTATGAAATTCAGAGAGACAATTTCTAAAGACTAAAACAATACTTTCTATAACCCCACCCTGACAAAATGCGGCAATTTGAAACGTTTGAATATTGATAAAATAAATATTGAAGCACGTGACCGTCTCTCCACCTCAACTGGTGTTTGCATTTCAGACAATTCATTGAAATTACGAGTCGACGTGACTACTGAAGCATTATAGCTGGGACAGACTTCCGTGTTTCATATATTCCATACCATTTTATATTTAACGAGTTCGAAGAATTTACTTAGCAGCACATTTTTCGAAATATGGTGCTCTTTTTTACCATCCCTCCCTACTTATATTATAAATGTGAAATATTGTAACGACGTTTGTATGTCATCATCATCATCATCATCAGCCTGTAGAAGTCCACTGCTGGACATAGGCCTCCCCCAAAGAGTTCCATGACGAACGGTCTTGAGCCTTCTCCATCCACCGACTTCCCGCAACCTTCACAATGTCGTCGGTTCATCGGGTGGGGGGCCTTCCAACACTGCGTCGCCCGGTTCGTGGTCGCCATTCGAGAACCTTTACTCCCCAACGGTTGTCGGTTCTGCGAGCTATATGACCTGCCCACTGCCACTTCAACTTGCTAATTCTGAGAGCTATGTCGGTGACCATAGTTCTTCTACGGATTTCCTCATTTCGGATCTTATCACGTAGTGAAACTCCAAGCATAGCTCTCTCCATAGCCCGTTGCGCGACTTTGAGCTTGTATATGAGGCCTATAGTTAACGACCAAGTTTCAGTGCCATATGTCATCACTGGCAACACGCACTGATTGTAGACTTTCGTCTTGAGGCTCTGCGGTATCTGCGACGAGAAGATAAGATTGTTATAAGATAAGTTTGTATGTTTGTAATGAAATTATTCTGTAAATGCTGAATCAATTTGAATTAATTTTGGAAACATATAGCGGAATAGCATTGGGATACTTTTTATTCAGGTATCATTCAAGTGAAACCGTGGCTCGTTGTGAAACCAAAATCGTGGAAGTTCGTTGGTTATGAAATGAAATTTCTCTTCACTTTCATCAGCTTACTATCTCATGGCTACTATTGAAGCAGTTCTATGAAGGCCAGTGTTGTAAGGGGAGTCACAGGTAGAGTCACGAAGAGTGTGATGGGCAAAGAGATAGGGCGTCGAAAATCACTGAACTTGACTTTTGTGTTTAATTCTGAAATTATCTGAATCTACACCAAGAGGTATATTATAAAGAGATAAAATTTGTGTGTTGTATGTAGGGGATAATCTCTGGAAGGACTGAACCGATTCTAAAAATTATTTCACTAATAGCAAAATTATTTCACTAAATACAACTGAGGTGGCAAACAAGCATACGGCCCACCTGTTGGTAAGCTACACTATCCTGTGTAACAAAGGCTTTATTTTATTTTGATACAAATAACTTTTCATTCCGAAAACTCAATATTTGTTATCGGATGAACAATCACCGCTTGGCTTTGGTCCTAATTTACTATATTCTTATCTGTGACAACAACTGCGTGCTTATTTAGTCCGTGGGTTTAGCACAGAATAATACACAGAATAGTATTTACCGAGGTTTTATTTATTTAATCTTTATTGCACATAAAAACAACAATGTAAAAAGGTGGGCTTAATGCCAAGGCATTATCTACCAGCCAGCCTGATTGCGTAGAAAGAGGAGATTGGCGTGCTTTTAGAGTTTATTTTTAGGAGAAAATGCTTTTTGTAACAATTACGGTCAAGTATGAGTAGGGCTCGCGCCCTGAGGCTTCCGTGCACACTTAAAACGGGGTTGAAAAATCAAGATCTCAAGTGTACGGAATGACAAGAGTCATGGTAGGAACATACTTGAACAAGCGGACAAAGTTGCCGGGCGGGTCAGCTAGTAAAACTATAAAATAACTTAAATAGCTTCAGAATGCTTCCCATTCGGGAACGTAGGAATTTGTGGACATTTGACCTTCTCTTTTCCACTCAAAAGGATCCTCTGTCCCCCAACTATTTTAAAACCGCTTTCGTTTCCAGACTGACACAAACGATAGATTAGCTGACAACCTCTTTCTAGATACCCCTGAACAAAGCACTTCTTTCCGTGCTAACTCTTCCTCTATATAGGAAGTTAAATTTTGAAATAAACTACCATATGATATTAAACAGATGACTCGAAAGATTTCTTCAAAATAATGATGCGCAAGTATTTTATAAATGACCTATTTTATATATCACCTACTTGACAAATTACAGGTTCTTTAAGCGAATTGCAAATTTCAATACTACTAAATTTATTTATATGAGACCTAGCATGGTTTTTAAGTCCTATTTAAATTTTTATAAATATGTCACACGTCAACTGTCATCTCTATACCTGGCCCACTTATAGGTTGGCTAGATAGAAAATGCTCTGGCAATAAATAAATGAACATATAAAGGTTCTTGTAGAAACTAGCACCATCCTAAACTATTCTATAAAAACCAGTAAGCACAGGAAACGTTTGTTCCTTGAACTTCGCTACCTCCTAAGGAATGGACGATATTCTAAAAATTCTATTTACTCAGGCGAGTCCCTTCCTCTGGTCGTAAGCAAACGGATCCATCTAAACGTATTATTGGCGTCTGGACCGATGGACCGGCACCGATTTCTGATCCGTGAGGGACACCTTCAGACTTCAGTAAATCAGTTAGATCCGCTCCGATGCTGCTGGCAATATTACAGTTTGTTTTACGCTTCAGGTTACCTTACATTTGAGTTCGATTCGTAAATACAAGGTGATTCATGATATGTATGCTATCCCGAAAGAGGCTTATTCTACACCCAATTGGCAACGACTTTTGGAAGTTCAACAACTCGACGAAGAGAAATCTCTATGCAAAATTCTGCTGTTTTGGGGTCAAATCAGTTCAGACACAAACAAGTATTCAGCTATTTTAGGTACCTAGTAATCTTTACATAGAACTTCTCGTACGTTAAATAATTTATAAAAATGATATATTATGTATAAAGATAATGAAAATACAAAAACAAACAGCTAATCTGAAGAAGTTCGGAAAAATAATGGATATTTTGGGTTTTTTCAGGTTAATATTCTTTCTTTTTGTTGATATAATAAGCACCTTTCGGGATGGTAAACATACATATAATGAATCATCATATAGTCTTTGAAATTCAACGTAGGTTTGTTTTATTCACTACCATTTCCACAATTGACAAAATCCTACAAAGACATCAATCTATTGTCGACGAATGTCATAAAAAAATATAAAAGTATGTAACTTCGTAAATTCATCAAGCAATTCGTTTTGTGTGTCATATGATCAATTTGTGTAAACTAAGAAAAAAATCTTAGTAAAAGTATGATAGCCTTGACCCGAGAGCTTAATTTATAACTAACTTAGATAATGTTGGGAATGTTTTCTAGTTTGCATTGGTGTTGTTGTGACAAATTGACTGACCACATATAGTTTTGCATGGGCTTTTTGCTAATCGCTCATGCATTGGTCAATTTCGCTGTGAACGATCCGCCGGCGGGCGCTTTTGTGCCTTGCCTCGATTCTAATTGAAACTATTTTGGACGCCGGACAATGCAACATTGTCCTCGTGTCCGGCGGTGTTTGCCGCCTTTATTAATTCAGGTGGGCGTGGTAGCGGGTGGGCGGGGTTACGGGCGGAGCTAAGGTAGAGGCCGCCCAGCCGCGCATCGCGCTCATCGCACTCACAACCGACCTTGTTCAGTCGGCTTGCTGACGCGACGCCGCGACGTCTGACTCTCAACTTCGCGCAAAAGTATCACCCAACTTTCCCACTTACGATATTGATGAACAAAGTTTGAACTAGAGACTTGGACGGTGGCTGCCGTGGGTACTGAGCCCAGAGGCTATCGCGACACACGCTCGTTGCCGCACCACCCCACACGCACGCCAAGTAAGTTCGTAGTAAACTTTCAGGTGATTCGACAAGCCTGCATACCATCGCGAATTACCGAGATATTCTCGGATAATGTATATGCAATGTCCAAGAAGTAATTTGTAAAGTGTTAAAGTATATTTGAATTAGGTTTTTTTTATAAAAGTAATATCTACTATTTCAGTTTGAACTAAGATTTTTATATAAAGTACTACACATGAGTACTTTCATCAAAACTGTATAAAGAATAGTTGATAAATACACAATTTTCAGAACATAATATTTTTTACAACATTTCTCACAAAAAACGGTTTATAATTTTTTACGAGACCTGTTTGGTGGACTAATGAGGTGAATTCTAACACTTTTAAAGCGGCCATAAATTTGTAAATCAGTACTACTAAGACTCTAAGAAGTGAATTTGCACACTTATAGCTACGATTAAGTACCCTAATTGGTAGCAAACAACTAGTTTTCTATTATGTAGGTGTCTGACTTTTATGACCTCAGAAACCATATTTTAATCATAAAAATATACCCATAGGTTATCTTCCTCAACGGCTGCAAAAAGATATTTGAATACTCAAGTGATGAAAATAGTGGCCATTCGGGCTTATATTTTAAACAATTTCATACCCACAAACATCTTACAAAATGTTGTTTACGCCATTACAACCCTGAGATGTTTAACTGCTATAATATTGTGGGTGCCTCGACTCAATGAGTTGCCTTGCAAATATAGGGAAAGTTTAGAAACACTGTTTCAGAAAAAAAATGGATAATTAACACAGTATTTATTACCTACTTGTGATTGATTTTGTCTCCCGCATTTAGCTATAATACACCTAAAATAACTAAGGCTTTATTGCATATATTGTAGATTATTTATACAGCGCCAGTTGTTACTTTTTACTCATTTACAAGACGTAGTACTTGGGACATGTATAAATCATCGTGAATACTTGCCCAGCACCTATACTATCCCCCAAGTAAGCCAAAGTCGGCCTTATCCAAAGCCTTAGCAAAGACATTGTCCATATTAGTGGAGCTGGCTATACCACGGGTTTCCTCACGACGATTTCCTTCACCCTTCTGAGCACATGATAAAACCTAGTTAAATTTTTGAACAGATAAATCTATTGGTGAAAAATACATTCAACCATGGCATCTGGGTTCGAACCCACGACCTTCGTTCGAAATTCGAGGTACATCTCACTAGCCCAACACGGCCACTTACCTGCACCTAAGCTAACTATGTTATTAATTGGGCACGAATAAATTTATTGAAATTATTTTGATACCTACTTCATAAAATATGAATACGGTATTTGACTACAAACTTATTTATGAAAACAATTATTTTGGCTGTTAAGTTACAATAAGCAGATTAGTTTACGTTTTATAGCATTATAAAATTTAATCCCCACAATAAAAGAAAATCCGATTCAATCAGGACAAATCAATCGTCATCGAGTCGAACCATTTCGAGCTTTTTCTGTCTCCGTATAAAAATGTCCGCCCGCCCAAACCATGTTCCCCCGCCCGCGCCGCCCCTCACCTCTCTGAAATCATCGCTGACATTGTTGGTTCAGTTTTATTGGCCAAGATTAGGGTTACCACAAAAATAATCTGAAGTAAAAAAAGTTACTTTAATGTTCACCAAAAAAAAATGTACGGTCTCGGTGGCGTAGCGGGCCCTTGCGTCTCAGCCCGGCTGAGACGCAAGGGGCTTCGATTCCCGCTGCAGGAAAAATATTTGCATGATCTGTAAATATTTTTTCAGTCTGGGTGTTGTGGTACCAACCATGGTACTCGTAGTTTCTGATACCCACGACACAGGGAATCCTAGTTTGGGGTCAGCACTATCTATGAGACTGTTGGGTGTTATTTAATTTTATAAAATAATACGAAATACTACAACTATTATTTTAAAATGTCCAAAATGTGCCAAAATTGAAAAAAATCTTAAGACTTTTCTTTTGAAAAACGGCAAGTCAACTATGAAACGAAAGAGTTCACATATTGAAATTAATCTGTAATGTTTTACAAAACATTTGAAAACAATTAAAAAATAAATACAAATATCATCATCTTATCCTATAGAAAAAACAAAGAAACTGCCAAAATATTCCAAGTTATCCGGCATCCGGCTATATAATGTTCGAGGCAAAAAGCCAGACAGTTGGCAGCCCGTATACCGTGATCTTTTTACGGCAATCTGCGATCGTTTTTCCATTTCGATTAGGGTGCTTTGATTCGAAGTGTTCTCCATCAAGCTTTCTTTTTGTTGCGTTTGCGGATAGTGAATTCTGATGAGAGCTTTTGAAAGTGACTAGCTTTAGTTTTCCGATTCAATTTTGGTAGTATTGGTAAACGAAGAATTTAAAAGATATTACTATTTTCAACTGCTTTCTTATTTTTAACTAAAATAATGAAATAAGACTTGTTTATGAATCTATATCTATCTGGCCAAAATATTGTGGAATTGCTTGTAGTTTTAAAAAAATATTTTATTAGACTCTTATACCCTAATAATAGTTTTATGATCATTAGAAAACGTTACTTCTAAAATTATTTTTTAATTTCTTTGCAAGTGTAAAAATATGATTTCCTGAAATTCATAAATAAATATCAAACAATCATAAAGATCACCACAACAAATCGACTATTGAACAGACATCTAACAAAACTGACATTTCAGCAAAACACTGAAACTACAATCGCATACATTTTCAATAACGACGAACCTCGCCTATATCGCTTCGCGTCGCATAGCGTAATGAGGCGGCCGCCGCAGCGTTAGCGATAACGAGCCGGCGCCGTTACCACTCGTTACGAACTCGTTACTGAGCCGTTACGGATTAGGGCGCGCGACACTGACGCACCTCGCTATTGTGCGTCCCTGAGCGTACAGATAATAGCTTAAGAATATTTTAATAAGTAAAGACTTAAATGTTTAATGCCCTACAATCAAAAATCTGTGAGAGAAACAATGATTAAAGTTTTGCTATCTACTATACATCATCATCATCATTTCAGCCGTACGACGTCCACTGCTGAACATGGCCTCCCCCACAGACAGAGCAAATTCCTTATCATGTGGGGGGATTTGCCCAAACTCACCACGCTGTGCATGCGGGTTGGCGAGCGCAGTTAGAGCTATCGTTGTTAAAAATGAGGGACGCTGCTGCCCATCCCCTAGCTTTTTCCCCTTAGTCGCCTACGTACGACATCCGCGGATAGGTAGATATGGAGGGGCCTATTCTTCAGCCGCGGCCACCACGGCTACTATACATAATAACAAACAATGACAGGGCTAATTTTGAGCTATGGTTAAATTTATGTAACGTTTACAATAATAAGTAAGGCGGTAAACATTTACGCTAAAAGTATATATTTCGTCTAGATACCGAATGTCTAGTTAGTTGGTACATTATTTAGAATCCATTGAAAGTGTAACATTTGCGTGCCTGAGAACAGGTTTCGTGTTACCACCAGCTCGATATTGCAGTCATTAATTACAGAATAGATAAACTGACCACGAGACACGTCTTGTGCTGTTCTTGAAAGTAAATTGCAGGAAAACCGAACGCTGGAATCTATTACACGTATATATTCTTTATTGATACATTTTTAATGTACTCTGGTTGTGAAGTGGTTAGTTAGCTCGCCTAGGATCTTAAGGTCTTGGATTTGCTTGGTCGAAGATCAATTATCTTTTCCACTGGAATATAAATAATTTATATTCATAAGGAAAACACCTCAGAAAATATTATTTTTAGGTTGGTTCATGTACTCAGTAGATAAGCTCTACGACTTACCTATTATTTAGTCGTAGGTACCTAACAGGTATCTACCAACATAAAAGTACATAATGTAATTATATACCTACTTATAAATAATAATTAATTAAGTACCCAATAATGTGGTCACTATATTTTATTACAGAGAATGTACCGACCTGACTTGTAACTTGGCGTTATTAATAAAGAATTGTATTGTATTGTATTTATGGATGGATGGATATTTTAGATAATGTCTAGCATTTTTGGGGACAAAAATCGTGATCCTTTTTTTCCCTCAAGATAGTAAATTTATTATTGAGAGAGACTTACCCCCATTATTGAACTGAAATAGGTAGAAAGATTCAAAAATAGGCTCGCCTTCCACTTGGCTAAAAGTTTCCGAGCATAGGAAAATAATGGTACAGTTACTAGGAACGATATTAATCGCAGTGAGCCCTTTAACTACCTACATAGCAGACACCTAAAATCACGAAGTATTATTTCCGAGTAACAAACGGCGAAAGGATTCCGAAGCGCATTAAAAACAGATGAGGTTTAAACAGTTCCCGCAAATGATGCTAAATGGACACGGCAGACGGGCGTATCAAACGCTACTCTTTTACAAACGAAAAATTTTTGGTAGGTTCTTCCACAAGGAACTTGGGTTAAAAATTTTACTCAAGAAACAATATGTTTGTAAAATAAATCTTTACTGTCAAAATACTTTTGGACAAATGCAAAAAAATCATTCTTGTTTTCTTAAACTCGACGACCCTTATATTACTGCGCTTCTTCGACATAATTATATATCTAAGCAAATAATCCAGAAAATTCAGTTTGAATCTATAAATTGAAATATTATGTCTCTAATAACAAGTGTAATTTTGAATTTTCTAAGTATTCGTCTAGCCCACAAATGCGCCGCGAATTCACCGCTCGCGCAGCTACTGCAACAGCTCGCAAGATGCACGCAAGTGGCGCATTCAAGGCGAATTTTTTAGATCCAGCCCAGAAAACACGTCTTTTGTTCTTTTTAAAATTCTATTGTTCAATTCGATCGCTATTATTAAAATATGATGGCGTTTTTAATTCAGCAGCGCTGCCGCCGGTCTGCACAGCCCGCACGGCCGATTGGTTTAGTTAGCAGTGAGCGTTGCGTCTCATTTACTTGCCCCGCTCGGAGCCAGCGCTCCGCAACGAGCCTGTCACCACTCTTTTCACCCCGACACTGTTCTAACTATCAAGAGATACCGATCAGAAGCTTAAAAAATATTTGAAACAGCAGCCCGCATTATTTTCATAGAAAATGCTGTCACACTTGTTTTTTTTTAAATTCCTACTCAAATTTCTTCTCGGTCTTTCTTTGCCATATCACTGATTCTTTCTTGGTCATCCTGTATTAGGTCAGTGACCAGGTTGAGGTATGATGGCCCTGAAAAGGCCTATGACCGTCGGTGAAAGAATCAGTTTCGAGAAAATATGAATGTGCGCCTCTTAAAGGCTCCGTTCTGTGCACGTGTTATGTTTCATAGATTTTTTAGGTTCTGGGAGTTGCCGGTTTGTTCACGATATTTTTCTTCACCGTTTGAGATCACTTGTATAGCACACATATATAAACATATATAATAAAATGCATTGGTGCATAGGTGCACCAATCCATGATTCGAACCAGCGACCTGTGGATCGGTAGGCCTATTACCACCAGTACTTGAATATTAAATATACGAGCCATACATTATATTTTGTAGTGTCCTAATAATGTCTTTGGTAAAAATACCGAGGGCGATGTATTGAGCATTTCAAAACATTTACGCCTATTCTGATACAGTACAGTATCACAGTATGCGTACAGAACGTGATACGTATGCGTGGGATACAGTTGGGTAAGTTTAGTAAGGGAAACCCTTCGATGTCACACACATTAGATGAGGTGGTAGGGAAATCCCTCGTAATTGTTTATCTCGTAGACATTCAAGTCGGGGTTTATTTATTATTACGTTTATTATTATTTATTTATTTATGCCGACGCATATAAAATGTTCTAGGTTATCTAAGGCAATCGCGAAAAATATACAAAGATTACACTATTACTTCATAGTATTAACATAGGGTCTCTATATCTATCCATTCATGATATAATAAATTCTGGGTTATTTTTAAATCACACCAAACCTCAGAGTTACAAACTGATTTTAATTCATAATTTTTTGGGCTTATTTTAATTCATTCAATAAAATGTTAAAGCGTTGGGTGGCTACGTTACTATTCAGATTGGTGAATATATTAATTCTATACCAACTTATATTCCATGGAGCTTTAATTTAAATAGAATGCAAAATCACCTATGCTTCATAAAGAAATAGCATAAAAGTGGAGAAAGGGCATCGGTTGAGCGCCCAACAGGTTGACGGTGGACTTTTAATGATCCCTTAATGATTGAGCCCGGGGCAAGTGGCGACACCATGCGTTCCCGCTCCGATAAATAACACCCTGTATATCAAGTACGGCGTTTATAATGACGTAAAATAGTGGGAAGTTTGTACAATCTGAAACTTTCAATGCGGTGTCACTTTCTTTTTAAAAGCAGGGCAGAGATAATTTTTCAAATCGCAGCTAGGCTAAGGACTCACGAAGCGGTTTTCACCCGCGCCCGCCGTGGTTGCGGGCCCGCAGCCTTTGTAGAATACAGAAATTTATGTAAAAAATTAAAGCACATTCACAACGCGTTTTACGCCCGCGGCGTTTGCGTTTGTTTGCGGGTCCCGCTGCACCGGCGGTCATCTTGTACCGGCGGGCGCGGGTCGCGGTCCCGCAGCCGCGGCGGGTTGCACCCGCGCGCTCTGCGATCGGTTGGCGTCTGGAACTCAACTGATCGTTTAACCGCCCGTCTTGCGATAGTCAACCGCCAAATTTGCGAGCGATAATCGCAACCGCGACGGCTGCGTAACCACACAAAAATCCGGTCTCGTGAGTTTTGAAAATAAAACTCCATTCCGCCACCGCGGCGGGCGCGGGAAAAAACCGCTTCGTGAGTCCTTAGCCTTACACTGTCTAGTGATTTAGCGAAGTTAGACTAAACTGATGCTAATGGTACTACTGAAAAAACGGGAAGATTCTATTTTCCTCCAATTCATCTTCAAAACTGCTCACTGTGCTCGTTAATATAGTAACCACCTATTTTTGCCTTCAGATCTTCCCTCAGTCACGTATTACAATCAAATTATTTCTAGGCGCACTAGGACGAGCGTGTCTCCGCCATCGGGCCATTAAAAATAATCGATGCTTGCAAAAATATCGAGGGTCTGGGTTGCCTGGGATTCGACCTGACTTTGGCTTTCCACTAATGACATGGCGCGGGAAAACAAAGCGAATGGTTCGCTAGCGACGAATGTCGGACGAGTGTATGCTTAGCAGTGATCGCTCGATTCGAGCTCAAGACGACCAACGGTATTTGGCCCAAGCTTGAGCTTGCACTTCAGATTACACCACCAAGGAGTTCCGCGAGTCAAGATGATTGATCGCCGCCGTCGTGATAGGTTGGTGAAAGGAACCGTAGCGCTAAACTCTGAGTAGATTTCTAAGTTCCACCGCATTTTAAAGATTTAATTTTCCATTAACTTTTAATGAACTGTATTAATGACTTTTAATTCACTGTTATAGGATTGCTCAAAGCGGGAGTAATTTCCGTCGGCAACTTCAGGTCATTAGAGGACTTAGGTGCGATTCCCTGACTTTGTTTTATTCGAGACGAGATACGATTTTAACGACACCAAAACGGCACGATTTTACGAGCCAGAACAGAACCGAAGTTTACTCCCAAAGCGGTATAATAGGTTGATTGTAAAATATATTTGAGGGCGCGCACCGCGCCTTGTTTTTCTTCTAATGAAATTATTGCGCGAATAAAATATTTTACTGTCTGTCAATTTGCTCGGTTCTCCAATGGAGGTACCGCCAGATATTAAGCAGAGGTTAAAATTTTATTTTCGAGAAGTTATTGCTTGATTCTCGACTCGGCTCGGCATCACCCCTTTCTGCCCGATGTAAGACAAAGCCTACAAATAAAATAAAAGCTCTTATTTATTACAATAGGCTATCAAGTATCGAAGGGTCTTTATTTGTAATTGTAACAACTATACTGCGATGGTGTCAGTGATTGTTCTGACAAATTGATGTTAAAAGTGAGTAAAAGTAAAATTTAGTTACAGGTTTTTGTATGGGTACATTCCTTTATCACAGGTAGGAAGAATAATTACTATTTGAACGTAAAAGGGGCTTATTATATTAACAAAAATAAAAAATACTAGCGAAAGAATAAAACAATAACTTTCCCCCTAACTCTTCAAATCAGCATTTTTAAGTCTTTTGATCATCTTTATGTCTAATTATGAAACTTATAAGCATCCATATCAAGATAGCAAAGCTGAATAATTGCTAAGCTGATTTTTGCCTAAAGTGTTTTTTCAGTTAAAAATATCATATTTCCAGAAGTCGTCGTGCTTTGTTGCCTGGGTGTAGATTATGCCCTTTACGGGATATCATACATACACCATCTGTGCGACGGGATGTGGTATGCTCCACGGAGAAACAAAAGCAAGAGAGTGACTGCCGGCATCCTTTATACGGCCATCAAATCCCCCGAGCTCGCCTAAGGAGTCGCAAAAGCTTCCAGCGCACCACACTAGCTACATATGACCACCCAAAAGCTACGAGATTAAAAGTGTGGAAAGCGGAAAAACCCCCGCCTCCTGATTTTGTCATCCCACAGGAGGAACTACCCCCTGGACACGACCTGCTGTGGCCTATCTGGAAGTCGTTGAACAGACTTCGCACGCAGGTGGGCCGCTGCAGATACAGTATGTGTCAATGGGGGTTTAGGGACTCGAGCCTAGCCCAGTGTGACTGTGGTGCTCCAGTTCAGTCCATGCCACACTTGCTGGAGTGTCCCCTGTGCCCAAATACCTGTATGAGAGAGGACCTCAACGCGGCCACGGATAGGGCGATTGAGGTGGCCGCCTACTACTCTAAATTAATTTAAAATGTGTGAAGCATCGACACGAAAAGAAGAAGATACATACTATGAATCACCTTGTCTTCTTATCTTCCGTCGTCAATAAACAAATTTGAAAACAAATTTAATGTCAGGCTGCTGTCAGTATGAGTGGAGAGAAAACATATTACCAGGGTTTCTCTACGTTGCGATATGCCATCATGTTTAGCGGCGTGCTGTATTCGGCAACTTGACAAATGTATCTGTTGTAAATGAATTCTCATAACGAGAACTTCAACACAATAACTCGTATGATACTCTTGAAATAGCATCCGCGTGCTCACGACAAAGCCGGTGTAATTGGTGCATTGTAGGCGGCCGCGGGCGGCGGGCATCGTTAGCCTTTCTTTCGTAGACGCGGTTTTGTGCCGCTTGCTAATTAACTATGAAATTAATTGACGCGGCAAAGTTTCCGAGTGAAACTTGAATTAATTGGCACGTCCGACTTCAGCCTAATTAGGAGCCTGGGGCTTTCAGCGAGGCTCGTTGGTGCCGTGAAAAACACACAAAAGTGCTGGGCGCGAGTCTAGTCTGTCTGTGCACTGTGCATCAAAATATGCAGCTAATTGCGTGTGTTGGGTTACTTGATTGTAAAATTCTAGCTTGAGTTTACAAAAGTATAAGTTGCGTTATGTTTTCCAGATACCTAGTTTGTAATATTTTTCACAGTGCGTCATTTTGTACCTTTATAAATTGTATTTTATACTATTTCAAACCATGGTCTACAAACGTTAAATAAAGATTACTTATAGACAAAGGCTTAATCACAAAAACTCAAATAATAATAATCAAATAGTCATTTATTTCGTACATTTCCTGAATAACACGTCACATTTGTTATTAATTACATAACACATACTTCTTAGGTATGTGTTAAGGTAAGTAGAGATTTAAAATTAAATTCACTCGGTGAGAGATCATCCGTAAATCATAAAGAGATTGACAGTGCGTTTTGTTCGGATAAAAACTGAAAAACTTTCAAATGAATAACTTCAATGAGGAGTTGAATAGGCTGGTTAATTTTGCTGGCACTGGCTCGGGATGACACTGGCCACCGATTTCGATTCTAAACAAAAGTACCTATGACAAAATCATTCACAAAAATATTTGGGCAAATCGTGATTCCCAGAGACGATGGCGTTTTTTAATTTTTACGGGATACATAGCAGTCCCTCGTGGATACAATTTATATGGTGCTCCCATTAGGAGGGAATAACTCCCTCTCTGAGTTATTCCCTACACTATAGTAAAAACCATCATAATCTGACCAGCCGTTACGGAATAATCGGTGTAGGTACATACAAAAATATATATCCTTATATAACCTTTTTATAGTTTTGATGGAACTTGGCCTTAGTGATATGATGTGGTACAACCGTGAGAATCTTGTACACAAAGGAATATCAAAATCACAGTTATACTGTAATTTACTCAATAAAATCATTGCGCCTGTTATTACAGCACCAATTTTCCAATTCATAATAACACACAACTATCACTTACTTGTTTGAAATTCACTCTGTTACCAATTATTATTTATTTATAGGTCCAACAAAGTATAAACACGACCGAAGGGTATGTAGTCAAAGAGCTAGCTGTGAAGATGTTAGTTACTCAATCACGGCGCGGTGCGGCCGGCGTAACCGAAATTGTACATGCATGTAGTAAGTTGGATGATAGGCAAGTAAAACTATCGTAACAAATAAGATTCATTGGTATTGCAGGAGTGTAATTATCATCATCCGCCTAAGGAAGTTCACTGTTGTACATAGGTCTCCCCCAGAGTGGCATGACGAGCGATCTTGAGCCTTTTCCGTCCACCGACTTCCCGCAACCTTCACAATGTCATCGTTCCATCGTGTGCCTAAGCTACCAGCATTGCCTTCGTGGTCGCCATTCATCATCTTTTATTCCCAAGTGGAGTGAAAGCGCATCAGTCTGCAAATCCTGTCTTATTTAACATGACCATGTATTTTTATTAAAAACCTTGTTTAAGTAAAGAAGAATTGAACTCATAAATTTAATATAGGATAGAAAGTTGAAATCCCATCGCAATTTTCTATCCTAATAGATGAGGCAGTAAGGTACAAGAGCCATTGCAGCTAAAGGAAAACATTCATATACCTGTACACGAAAGGAAATTTGCGACCAGCTCTTACACCACCCGCACCACGTTTTGTCCCGGGGCGAGGGTCCTCCATAATTAACATACATTATGAATTATCGAAAATGACCCGATCCAATACGCCTAATTACACGTTGCGCCGGCCGTAGAAGGAACCCAACACGTAATGAATAGCTTTCTGTAAAGGTCCCATTTATGAAGAAAGCTGGCCCTAAGACAAAAGTTACTCTCCCTGCTGTTTTGGTTTGTTGTACTACAGAAGAATGCCGCAGAGTGACGAGCTTTTAAATAGAGTTATCAGGGATTTCGTATAACAGATTTTTCGAGTGTCTTGTGACCAAATCCTTTCAGATATGTTTTTTTGCAAATGTACCTAAGTCGACCAAAGGCGTGGAGTTTCTGACTTCACTTTCACCCCAAACTGTGATCTTGCGATGTCTGGTAAAAGTTGGTGCTTCGATGATCGTTGAGGCAAAATTAAGATATTTTTTTGAAATATTCAATGTTACTAGAACTAATATCCAATCTTACCTGACGTACGAAGTTATTGAAACTTTACCAAATAGAAGTTCACGTTTTATTGGTTTTGTATGTTACTATTTTAGTTTTATCTCAAAAACTATAGAAGTCATAGAATGAAAATAAAAATAGTTTTCGAATTTATAAACAAAGATCTTTCATATTAAATCCCATTTCATGTATACGTATTATGTTTTTAAAACCCCCTTTTGGACCCCCATGTCTTAGCAACCCCTTGGCTGATTTAACTCATATACTTACCAGCAAATTTTGATTCTTACTAAATTCCATGCCGATCGGATTGACGTTTAATAAATACACATACAAACTACAACGCCGATTCATCCAAGTAGTTTGAGAGATCTTCGCTGGGTTTGCCCGATTTTAGTTAGTTTTAAGTATTTGAGACGGACTCACTGGCGAATCGATGACGTTAGACTTCGGTTACCGGTACGCGTACTCGCACGGTTAACCTGCTTTCTACCTAACCGCAGCCTAATATTAATGTGTTGCCAGTCTGTATAAGATATCTTTGTTGAACAAATCATATATTATGAGACCTATTTACGTGTTAATTGGGTTTATTTGAGACTTTTGTTTTATTATAATGTAATTTAGGAATTTTATTAAAGGTTAGAATCGTTTAATAATACGAATGGGGTTCGATTTCAATGTATAATGAGTTTCAGTCAATTAATTTGTTAAATATAATAGGTATTATTGTTATTGTCAAAATTATTCATATTCAAGAGCTTCAAAGTGTGATTTTGTGGTATCAGCTGATAAAGTAAATAAGATTTAATTGTTTAGCGAATTTATGACCACGATGGCGCAGCGGGCGAGTGCCTGTCTGAAGCACAAGGGGTGCGGGTTCGATTCCAACTGCGAGCAGGACTGTGTACGAGACTGTTGGGTGTTATTATTATTTATTTAGCGCTTCGCTGCCAGTGCGATATTCAGCGGTTAGACTAAACAACCGAGTTTGATCCCAAGAATACACCGACAACCACAAGCTTTGTTTTCCCAAATACAAGGCAATTCTGCTCTTTAGCAAAATTCTAAATCAATATTCGTACGTTTGATTCTCAAAAATATGTTCTCACTTGAGAAAACGGTTCGACTGAGATTTATTTTTCTGCTCGACTACGTTTGATCTCCGCAACAAATAGAGCCAGTGGAGCCGCGAACGGAATAAGCTCTTGGGCTCTACTTCGAAAGGCTTGGTATCTTTAATTATACAAAAAATGGTGGTTTGAGCAACCCTGCAGCAGAGCAGCGGCAATGGCTAGCCGCTACAGGCAAACTTTCTTACGATCACCTCTTAATTTTAAGTTTAGTTATATCTGCATTCAAATTGTCAAAACAATTGTTACCAAGGCACACAAACTTTAATACACATGACATTTTTTTAAGTATTTACATATAAAATTTATCCTCGGACAAAATATTAGACGTAGCTTACCTTAGCGATTTATTATGTGAGTGAAAAGTTGTCAAATTCAATAAAATCACTAGGATAACATTGAAACTAGCTTGAATAGTTAACAGAAATTGCAATTGCTTCGCTAGCGATTCATAACGTCCAAAATTATTATTTTTCTCCTTCCTAGTGCACAGTACAAAGGTCCCGTAAATAGCGTTTCGCTGTAGCACCTCTGTTTGCACGGAATCTGTTGGTTGCACAAACTGAATGGGTGTTACAGTCCTATCAGTTTGTAAGCGATGGTTATTGAAGCACTTTCTTAAAAGATGTGCCCGCCTCCTGATTCTTCTTCTTAATTTCGTTAACAAAAGTAAAAAAAGGTCACCTTTAATTTACAAAAGTAAATTCAGTCAAATTCCAAGAAAGAATCTGTGACACGACAAGCAAGTACCAAACCAAGCTGGAACAAACAATGAAACACCGAGGTAGGAAACTGACTGGTTTATTGCATATATCGCACCTACCCACATTATACGGTAGATGACAATTCTACAAATAAAGTAAGTAAGTAAAGAATCTCCAATTCGAAACACTTTCGGCTGTAGAACACACAATTATAAAATTCCCGCGTCAAGCAGCCAAGTGTTATCTTGTGAATCGAGAACTCTTTAGCGACGATGGTCCCCGCTAACGAGGAGGTCATTAGTGGTCACTTCAGTGTCTTGAACTGGAAATCGCTATTACATGAAAAGTAAATAAGTATTTATTGTAATAATTTTTAACCAACATCGAAAAAACCGTTTGTGCGTCTTTAAACTATAAATACCTACTACTATCCTACTAATATTATAAATGCGGAAGTTTGTGAGGATGTTTGTATGTTTGTGATTCAATCACGCCCCGTAACAGCTCAGCTGATTTCGATGAAACTTGGAACAGATAGAGGTCTTTATCTAGAATAGCATATAAGCTACTAGCTTTTTAGCCAGGTATAACGTGAGCGAAGCCGCGTGCGGAAGCTAGTAAATAAATACAAATGTTTGCGTAATCTGCAAATGTTTGTTCCGGATCTGGGTGTTTTGGTACCATTCTACTCGTAGTTTCTGATACGACACAGGAAATCCTAGTGTGAGGTCAGGACTATATTGGATGTGACTTTTGCATGCTTTTATTATCTATTATGACTGGCCTCGTAGCTCAGTTGGTAGTAACTCTGCCTTCTGTGCTAGAGGTCGCGGGTTCGATTCCCGCACTGGACAAATATTTGTGACTAACACAGATGTTTGTTCTGTGTCTGGGTGTTAAATATATATCTATTATGTATTATGTATAACAGTCTCTGGTACCCATAGTACAGGCAATGCCTAGTTTGGGATCAGTTGACCATGTGTTGTCCGGAATTAAAATATATATATATATATATTATACACGTATAATAATAGATTATTATTATTATTAGTGCAGGCGACTTTGCCTGCCTACTGTTGTTTTTCTATAAGAAGATTTTAACGAGATTCCCTACCCTAAAACTATTTCTCCAATGGAGAGGACCGTACTAATGAATTATTAATTAAGTATATTCATAATGTAATGTTTGCACGAGAGGAGTAGAGCTGTATACACAGGAAAATGAAAATAGCTAGCTCAGTTTGGGCATGTTCTTTGTTTGTTAGAAGACTCATTCATTATGCATCTCGTCTAAGCCTCCAACGTGCCGCCACGTACAGTTGGATAGTTAAAATCAAATATTATGTATAAAAAGTAAAAAAAAAAGTAAATTTTTTTTTTAATTTGTTGAAAGAATAAGCCCGATTTTAGCTTAGTATTTATGAAACTCTATTTTTTCTTCTTGGCATTGAAAAAGCAAGCTCACGAGATGAGAATGATGATGTATGCTAGCTAGAGCTCATCCATTCATGTGACGTTTGTGACTGAAAAATTGAATATAACAAAAAGATGTTTTTTGCCAAAAAAAAATTCTTGATTATTAGTAGGTATAGATAATGAAGTGGCCGCGTATAATGCTGCTTTGTAGTAGAATGATGTGGCTGCTCTACCTGTGCTGTGACACACACGAACCGCACTCGCTAACAAACTGCACTAAATTTATGCACTCAATGATCGAGCCGCAAAGTTGATTGCTTTTCTTTCCATCTTGTTAGCATAACCACATATTCTGTTCAGCTTATGCCGGTAATTTCGTAATGAGCCTCATTTTATAACGCTCAATCGTTATAAAACTTGATTTTCATGTTTTTTTGTTATAAATTAAGCTTATTGATTTTCCTCTTGAGTAAATATATCGCGCATTCTAGAAAACACAACGAACATATCATTAGTAATAAAACTGTATATATATTATACAGATATGTCTACTCTTTTAGTTCGTCTTAAATCCGCGTGATTATTGACAGTAACTGACTGACTGAAAAAATTGTATCAGACTGACTGACAAACAATGCAGACCTTAGCTGTTGGTGCTTTTGCAACTGCTGTATCTCAGTCAATATTGCCAATGTTAAGTCATTAAAGAGACCGCCTGTTTCTTCTGTTTAATGTTAGAAAAGGACCGAGCGAGAGTTATCGAGCGGATATAGTTAGTGACTGATTATAGCGGGTTAGACAATACGAGAGGACATATACGATGTTAGCTATCCCGAAAGGGGATTAATCTACACCCGATAAGCAAAAAAGTTTATTCTATGACTCTTGAAAATTCGTCAATTTTCATTGAAAAAACACTATACAAAAAACTGCTATACGGTTCTCACTATACTGTTAAATCAGTTCAAACTCAATTATTAAGCGGTTTTAGGTAGCAATTTTGATGTCGAACTTCTCGTACTTTAGTTATAAAGATAATAATAAGACAAAAAACGAACTAATTCGAAAAATATCGGGGGAAAATGGCTGAATGAAAAATTTAAATATTTGATGTTTTTTTCGCTAATATTCTATCTTTTCGTTGATAGAATAAGCCCCTTTCGGGATAGTATACAACTAAAAATCACCTTGTATAAATAACATAGACATAGCAAATAAGAGTATTCAAACATTTCCTGGGCACATTAAATAACGTTTACTTCAACGCTGCAATTTGTCGGCCGCGACAACAACACAACAATACTACAACAATAAGCCATTAGACAAGTTGTGGAAATTTTCCGGTTATTTCCGATTCACACCGATTGTTGCATGGAGTTGAGTCGGCCATTCGACGGGCCATAACTCGAACTGCCACAGGGCCGTACTTACGGCCTCAGTGGCCTCTAAGATGGCCCACATAAATCAATTTCAGGTTTTTTTTTAATTTGTACTTTGTTAATCTTACTTCTAAAATGCAAAAGTTTGGATGGATGGATGTTTCACGCCAAAGAGGCTGAACAGATCTGAATAAAATTTGGCACAGAGATAGATTATAGTCTGGAATAGCACATAGACAACTTTTTATCTGGGTTCCACTTGGCTTTTAAATAAAAAACCTACCGTAAGGATTTTTATAAAAGTAACTTTTAGAAGACTTTTTATTATAGAAATCAGTGCAGTGGTATAGTGGGGGAAAGGCGAAAGCTTCTTTTTTACACTTTCACATTTAAAACACCTAACCAGCTCATAAATCCCCCCTCGTCACTAACCTTGGCTACGGGCCTGCTCTCATAGCGTCGGGTGAGGTCCTCGGCCTACAACTATACTATATTTATGGTACTTTCTTGGTATATTTACGGCCTATATAATGCGAGAGATTTATAGGGTGTGGCGTAATTAGCACGCCTCAAGATTTATAATCCAAGTTCAACCCTAGGGCCATATTATGGCAATTGAAATGTGATGTATTTTTTATTAGTTCGTATATTTTTACAACTTGAATGGGTAGAAACGTGTCGACCTACAGAAATGGCATGCTATTAATGGAATTTCTCCATTTATCATTGTTCAACCTAATAGTGACTACATATTTACGCCGCTTGGTGTAGAAACCTTTGGACCATGGGGACCAGGTACCAGAAAGCTCTTCAAAAAAATTATACCAACTTTGGTCGACGCCGCCGGTGATAAGAGAGCTGGCTCATTCCTTGCACAAAGAATTTCTTTGGCAATTCAACGCGGGAATGCAGCCAGTGCTCTTGGCACCTTGCCGCATGTCCAAAATTATTTGTTTAATTAGTTTCTATTTTATTTTGTAATTATTTGATTTTATAGTAGGTATGTATATAGTATGTATAAGTGTATACCTAATAGTTTATGGAGTATAATTAACCATGTAAGAATGCACAATAAAACATCTCGAACTAACTCGAGTCGAAGTTTATCTGTCGTATATTAGTATAATATAAGGTCGGGCCAGTGCGCCGCGCGCCGGCGCCGGCGCCGCGGGCTCGCGTAAATCACGAGCAACCGCTTATTAAGTTGTTATGGCCCCATGTCCGAGGCCCACGCGCTCAGTATGTCCACGCCCTTATATTTGCACTGGAATGCATGTTTCCAGTACGACTAGACAAATTGCAAATAATTTTAAATAAGTTGACGTCATGCGCCAGCATCCATGTTTTGGTAAGCGCGGGTTTCTTTTGATTTCCATTATTTGTGATAAAGTTTGAAAATTAAACGTGTTTTAGCATGCTGTTACCGCCAAGTGGTACATAAAAGGTAGGTAATCTACATCTTTAGGTACCTATTAGCCTATAAACTACTTATACCGCACATGCGCACTTATTTACGCTTTCCATCATAAATGGGGGTTGAACTACACTAACTTGATCATACCCCACAGCATATCGAAATTATCCCATTTATGACTGGATTAGGATACTACTTTATTGTACTGATCAAATGTGACAGCACCATGTAAATAAAATCATTTTGGTGCCATATCGATTACCAGTCGAATACCAGTTTTACTATTATCATTGGGATGTGATCATTCCTTTACATGTATCCACTGATCCAAACGTCGTTAGACCTCAAGGAAGATAATAATATTAAATATTCCGGACATATCACATACGGTCAACTGATCCCAAACTAGGCATAGCCTGTACTTTGGGTACTAGAGACTGATATACATAATAGATAAATATTTAACACCCAGACACAGAACAAACATCTGTGTTCGTCACACAAATGTTTGTCCAGTGCGGGGATCGAACCCGCGACCTCTAGCGCAGAAGGCAGAGTTACTACTAACTGAGCTATGAGGCCAGTCTAAATCCACTGGACCTCCCATAAGGATGTCAGTCGCGAAGTGCTGAGGGCTTCGATCGTATGTAGTTCAACGCTAAAGCAAATAGCGTCATTTGTGTGTCATCGAGGAATGCAGAGAGCTCAACCCTTGCGTTTTACTGCTGGCAGCATTGTGCAATGGCTATCTGTGAAAGTTGTGTTCCTTTGTATATGCAGACAACAATGAGCCATTTCGAATTAGCTATCGATTTATCTACGAATAGTTTTCACGATGTGCCCGCCCAGAGACAGGCACTTCGGCGGTCTAATGTTATAACGGCGCGGCTAGGATATGTAATAATATCTTGAAATATGGTCAGTTCTCCTATCATATCTATCCTATCCTACTAATATTATAAATGTGAAAGTTTGTGAGGATGTTTGGGTGTTTGTGGTTCAATCACGGCTAAACGGCCGAACGGATTTAGATGAAAGGAGCCATTTCATTCTGGGCCTGGTACATGTACACTACATAGAAAAATTAGGAAAAAATAGGGAAAAATACATTTTTTTTAATTTGAAGACAAATGCGATGGTACAAGAATAGTTATTCTGGTAAGTTTTTTACTATGTGAACACTATTTGAAGGCCGCCATGTTGGTTTATAATTGGCGTTTGATATGACATTGACATATTTTTCATGTCATGTTGTTTGATTTGATGTTTTTGTTTTGTCAGATAAATTTAGGTTGTCAAAATGACATTTCACGCACGTCCATCCGCCATATTTTTGTAGCCCTGTGTGTTGCTCTCTTTGTCGAAGAAAATATTAATGTACCTTAGAACGAAGTCAATTTAAATAAAATAACCAATTATATACGTTTACTTTATTGATTAGCCATATTAGAGTAGTGTACACAGTGCAGGCCCAGGCTCCATAAATTGATGAAACGTCTCTTTTGGTACAGAGATAGCTTATAGTCTGGAATAGCATATAGGCTACTTTTCATGTAGGTACCACGCGAGCGAAGCCGCGGGCGGAAGCTAGTTTTTAATAATTGTGATCCAATCCCATCATACTCACAGTTATTAATGTGAAAGTTTGCGAGGTTTTTTTTTTTTTTTTTTTTATACAACTGAGGTTGCAAACAAGCATACTGCCCACCTGTTGGTAAGCGGTTACCGTAGCCTATGAGCGCTTGCAATGCCAGAGGCATCACGCACGCGTTGCCGACCCCGAACCCCCCTCCCCCTAAAGAGCTCTGGCAACCTTACTCACCGCAGGAACACAACACTATTTGAAACAAATAATGTTATTTGGCTGCGATCTTCTGTAAGGCGGAGGTACCTCCCCAGGCGGGTTGCTCCAATTTAGAACGAGAAAATCTCGCTATGCCCTACCTCCTCCTAATGTTGTTTGTTTTGTTTACTGAAAATCCAAACATAGGTACCTACTTATCTACTCAATTCTGACGACCTCGGCGGCGTAGCAGGCGAGTGCACGACTGCGGGATTAATTTTGCATGATCTGCAAATATTTTTCTTTTTTTTTAATATTGACTTTAATATTTAAATGACTTCGTAGTTCAGGTAAGATTGGTTAGAATGCTAAAGGTGCTTTTAAATGTATTTTAATTGTGCTTCAATCATCATCGATGCACCAAGTTTTACCAGCGCTTTGCTTGTACCTTTATAATGCGGACGGCCAAAGAGTGGAACTCGTTGCCGGCGTCTGTGTTTCCGAATACCTATAATTTGGGTGTTTTCAAAAGTAGAGTGAATAGGTTTCTTATAAGCAAACGTGCTACACCGTAGACCACATCGTCACTTAAAATCAGGTGAGATTGTGGTCAAACGTAAGCCTACGAGACCTCAGTTCAGGGCGAACCACTAATATCTGAACGAAGTGCAAAAAACTCACTTGATGTTAGTTAGAGCTTCTACGTTAACTCTACGATGTCCATAACTCTACACGACCACAACTAAATAGTAGATTATGCAACAAAGGCTTAAAGTAGTGTATTATGTCAAGGGCGCTATATTGAACCCCGAGAACGAGGGATTCTATGGTTAACTCCTGAGCGGAGCGAGGGAGTTAAGGCAAGAATCCTGAGTACGAGGGGTTCAAGATCGCCCAAGACAAATACACATTTAAGCCCGCGATGCATACTCTACTTTTTATACTTTCTGCGAGGCAATTGAAAACAATGACTGTTAAGTAGACAGAAATGATTTTTCTGGAAGTAAGTTTCCAACTATACCAGAGGCTTCAGATTGTATGCATTCTGGAGTCGAATCAAAATCACTGTCATCGTCACTTGACATTTTTTAGAATTTTATTTGAATCGAAACTGAATTTCGGTGTAGATAACAGCACAGTTTGAGCGCTTGGCGCCTTTTTTCTTTTTTTGTAGTCTATTTTGTAGTTGTCAGTTCGGCATTCGAATAAATCCTTCTTCGTGCGCGGGTGAAAATGAATTTCGTAAAAAGTTTTCATGTTATTCTTTTTTTAATTTGTAGGCAATGCAAAGAAAATGATAACATACAGCCTAATTAGAATAAAATCTCATTGCACCCAAACATTTTTGAAACCAACCTCGATTAAACATGACTACATGGGTTGCATTCCAATTTCAAATCACATTATGTCCCATGGGAAATAATGAAATTCAGTACAACATTATGACCCGGCTAGACCGTAGGGCTGTAATGACTTACTTTAGGAAAGGTTTGCATGATACATAATATGCCATTGACGAGCAGGTAGTATAAAAAAAATATTATAATTATGTACGGTCGGCGGATATAAGAAAACATAAAGTTAGGCGTTTGTCTGGGCAATCCATTTTAACAGGGAATCAAAATCGCATAAGTGCAACCAGACCTCTAACTTTGTATTTCCCTACATCTATCCACTGTACAATACTTGAGCAAAAACAAGAAAGAAGCAACAGATTTTCCAAACGTGCCTAAGGGCGTGAACACACGAGCCACGAGCCCGTGAGCTACGGCCTCTGATGATACAGGTCGGCGCGTGAGAAGGCCACAGCTATCATTTCTCAGGACGAAACAAAAAAAGCACTTGGCTTACCTTTACTGGGCTATTTTAAGCACCTTTACCAGTTACTGCACCAATTCATGAGATAATTAATTCTGTAGAACACCACCACGTTGTCAAACCACTAGCGAAGAGGGAAAATATAAAAAAATATGCCAGTGAAGAGCACAATAAAAAGTCTAGCATAAATACATAAACGCTGAATGAGCAACATCAATATAATCGTTTCCCTTTTTCTTTACAAGCTTCTGTACTTCACCCGTCATCGTTTAAAAGACACCCTGATGGCTCTCCATTAGAATAATAAGTGTAATTTTATGAACACGACCTACAAAGTTACCTAATAAGCTATGTCCAAACCGGTGCTATCAAACAGCTGCCAATTATGCTGAAAAACTGAGAAAAAACATTTCCGCTTCCCTTCGTCGCTGTGACGCAGGCTTAGGTATGCACATGACATTGGCAGAGTATAGGAATAAGAAAATATCATCACAGGCAGATTACGAAACAAAAAACAGCCAATCGTCAATTTGGTTGGGTACCTAATATCAAGGTTACGTTACGATATTTTGATACCTTTTCCCAATAGAACTATATTGTAAAGCTACTTGTACGGGTCGGAGAGACGACCTGTTCGTAGATAAAAAATATAGACGAATTGAGAACCTCCTGCTTTTTTTTAAGTCGGTTAAATATATATTTGTCTCGTGCTATAGGTACGTAGTGAATGCACATTTATGAAAAAAAAATTGGTACAAATCAATCAGGTTTGTGGACTTACTTCTAATTATGTTTTTAAGGTTCCGACGTTCGACTAGGAACCCATAAAGTTTCGCTGTGTACGTCTGTCCACCTGTCCGACTGTCCGACCTTGTCAGCTATTTTACTCGTTTTAAATGAGATATAGACACCAACTAAGCCGAACTGACTTCGGAAGCCTTTACTGTGCGTGGTTTGACACGCGCTTAGTCAATTTATTTTCTTGTTCTAAGGGTAGAGTTTATTGTGCGTTTAACGTTTCTGCACCGCAGTGATTGTGGTCGCACCTCGGTTTAGACGTGGCTTAAGCAATACAGGGTGTCTACCCACAAGTGTTTGCTCATTACTTGGGTTTTTTGCAATTTGGGAGAATTAATTAAAACACTCCCCCTGGTATTTGAGACGGCACCGGCCAAACGAAGCCATTCCAATCAGAAAATTAATTGCAAAATGTTATTGTTCGCTTTTTATGGACTGGTCGTTGAGATAATTCAAATTAAACGCCTAGCTAATAACAAAATATACATTATCATATAGAGGCATAACGGCGAAATCTAAAAAAAGGCGATCAAGTGCGAGAACTCTGAGAAAAAGGGCCTTGACAGACGGACAGACAGACGGATAACAAAGTGATCTTATAAGTGTTCCGTTTTTCCAAATGAGTTACGGAACCCTAAAAAATGGGGATAAACTATGACCATAAAACAATTGTCATAATTACAACCTCGCCTTATTACATCCTCGATGGCGTAGTGGGCGAGTGCCCGTCTGAGACGCAAGGGGTGCGGGTTCGATTCCCGCGGCGGGACAATGGTGGTTGTGGTACCATAGTACTCGTATTTTCTGTCACCCACGACACAGGGAATCCTTTATTAATTAATACCTACGAGCTGACTCAAGTAATAAGTTCTTATTAGCACGATAAGTACCTTCTCAGATGCAATATTTCGCGAAGTTGAAGACTGAAACGTACTACGAATCGTGTCAAATGAAAACGTCAAGGTTTTGTGTTCTAGAATTTTTAATAAAGCGAAAAGTTTGTTTGTAGTAATATTTGTTTCTCGGCTCACGCCTGGCCCGGGCTCCCGTAGCGGCGCGGGAAGGGCAGTGATGCCGCTTGCTGCTTTGCACGTCGTCATTTCCTCGAAAGTAATTCAAATGGAATCGTGTGCACCGTTATTAAATATTTCATAACTTACCTCGGCCTCCCCCCACCCACGCACCCCCACGACCGCATATTAAAGTCATAAAAAAGGGTTGTTTGATCTATCCCCTAAAACAATTTACATATCTCGGCTCAGCCCGCCGCTAAATTATTTAATTAAGAGAGGCATAAGTTTTTATTATTTTAATATGTCGGTTATAAAATTGTGTTAATGGAACAATGCCACCACTGCGGACTGAATTTCAGCCCTTGAAGGCGGGAGATTATGAGCATCGGCTTAAAATACAAAGCGCCGAGTGCTCTTATTTAGTTTCTGAAGTAATATTATCATTTTGCGCAACAACTGGGTTAGCAACTTTACATTTTTGTTTGTTAAATTAAGTAGGTGAGTTGCGTCGGAAAAACTCGATACTTTGCTGATGGATAAGGAATTTTAATCCGCAACATTTGGTACGACAATGCGTCTACATTCCCCATTTATTTTTATTTCCTCAGTAATTAAAACTACGCCCTTAAATTTCCGTCCAAAGAACGGCTTTTTGCCTTTTAGCGAAATTAAAAGCGTATTTGAGCAATAAACATTAGGTGGACACTTGGACACGGTAAAAAGTGGACATGTGCCCAGGAATGCCTCCTGCTGGCTGGTATGCTGAGCAGCCGGCAATGAAAGTTGCGGTGAGCTCAATATTACTCGGATCTTGTTAAGGACATGCTGTATGCTTCTACTAGATTATCTATCGGGGTAATTTTTAGACGAAAAATCTACCTTAGTACTTTCAAAGAATACGTTTGGTATTTAGGAAGTACCGACAAAGGACTTAAGCCGTGTTCAAACGACGTACGATATGTCAGCTGAAATTCGTTTCAAAATGATCCTTACGTCGATTTTTAGTTTCACTCTTAGGGGCTTGCGATATCTTTGAGCTATATCGCAAGCTCTCAAATATTAAACGCAAAATTGACTATAATATGCGTAGATCCACACGCCTTATACGTAAGGATCATTAAAAATTAAATTTTAAATCATTTTGTATGACATATCGCTCACCGTTTGAAGACGGCTTTAGAGAGTTAGAAACACATAAAAAAAGTAGGTTTATTAAACATCACAGGTGCAGAACCATTTCTTTGGACATAAAGGTCTCGTTAGCTGGTAAGTAATTTTGAGTTTCTAACTCAAAGATTGTCTATCCATATCCCAAAAATGTTGCTCACCCCTTCAGTGCTCGGTTCTCTCGCATTCCTAGTAGGAGCAGTTAACAAGGTGGTTGTTTTTGACCGCCCGCCCAGGTTAATGAGAGCATTTTTATGTGCTCTCTAGCAATGAGCAATGCAAATTTTGGGTGGTTACGCTACCCTGCCGTTTAATACCCCTGGACTTTATACCTTTTATCTGACTATAAAGCCTTTAGCACTTGACTATTGTTATGTTTATTTTACTGTTTTAATAATCACGCGTAAAGGCTCTCATAGGGAATTAAACATTTGGCCTTTTTATTTTTCTAAGTACCCGTTTTGAAATTATTTTCAAAATTTTACTAGGTAGGTACCACTGTCATAATTCTAAGTTTCTTCATTCAGGGTTCAGGCATTAGCATTTTAGTTGGACCATCACTATCTCACTCATGTTCATAAGGATGTCCTTTAAATATAAAATAATTATGTCTATAGTTCTTAAGCACATCCGCTGAGAACACAATACTGAGAATAGAACCTATTCTTCTCATTAAGCAAAATCAAGCCACTTATTTTTTGAGTACCTACTTAACATGGTTTATTATAAAAATCTAGGCATAAAATAGAAACGAAAAACCATCCAAAAGCTCTCGTTTTAGTTCAAGATTTGAAATTACTTAATTCAATTTACATTAATCTACCTATATCATGTTTTTATTTAATCATGATCTGAATGAAAATTGTAATTGATAGATTTTTTTGGTGAGAGAAATTGTAATACACAACGACTTGCAAAGTCAAATTCGAAAAAATATATATTTGCAATGTGGAAAGTAGTTTTACTTACTACGCAAATTTTTTGATTGTCATCATCTGAGGTCGCCGCGGTGGAAAAGCGAGCGAACGCGCCACCTCAACCACCTCAAAGCATCGTACATAAAACGACATCTTTCATTGGCAACATTCCGTGCAACTGATTGGAAATTACGAAAAACGTTAAAAGAAAAGTTGGACTGAACTAGCTGTTAAACAAGTCCCGCGCCAATGATCTGTAAATGAATTGGGACCTAATAGTTGTGAAAACCTGAACGTAGTCTGTACGTGGAGTTCGATACAAACCTCCCAATTTGCCATATGCGAACTTAACGAATGAACCATATTTTTATTCCAGTTTTTATCAACAGCCATGCTATAAACGGGAACGTGCAATTTATTTCATTCACTCCTGATTGCTTATGATGTGATTGTTAACCGAGTTCTGAACTCAATGTTTTTAAAAGAACAATTTTGTCAATCAAATATATTATTTGCTGAAAAACATGCTTGCCTTTTCGAGTATGATTTCAAAATAGTTGTTCAATTGGGCTAGCGTTTAGCGAATAGGGGTAACTTTTTCACTGTGGCTCTTTGTCGTTGGAGTTTGCAACTGCCTGGAGGCAGGTTCAATTACGGGCTGCGCCGTGCAGCCAATAATTGGCGCCAGGACCCGTGACAAAGCGCCCACAATGGGCCCTGATTAATTTCCGAACTACACCCGAATTCTAACTAGTAAACACGCGACGAGCGCTGAAACCTGCACGGGAAAATTACTTCGTCGCTGTTGTTGCCTCGGACGAGCCGGTCGAAGCATTGTCTCGCCGGTGTGTCCTCGGTTTTATTTCGTGCCTTTGATTCATATAAACGTCGGATGTTCCATGCTTTTTTGGTATCGCGTTGCGGTTTTGATGTACTCCATGTGCTGCACTAATTTGAAGAAAATCTATCCGCAATTATACCTAGGTACTGCTACTGACGAACTTTCCATCTGCTCATAATTGTTAACATGGTAAGCACATATTTAATTAGGCACGTAGCTACTAATGAGATTAATTTATCTACATAAAAAGCAGCCTGAAGAAGTTCACTGCTGGATATAGGCCTCTTACAGAGAGCTTCTCCATCCACTGACTTCCCACAACCTTTACAATGTCGTAGGTCCATCTGGGGGGCCTCCTACACTGCGTCGTTCCATCCGAGGTCACCATTGGAGAATCTTTATTCTCCATACACACAGATAGATAGTTGTCAGTTTTATGTGGTCTGCCCACTGCCACTACAACTTGCTTATTCTGAGAATTCGGAAAGATTAAATGAATGAAGTCTAACAGACAAATTTCCTAATAAGATACCTATTTCACCATCCTTTCTCTGCGTCATTATCTTTCCGCTACTAAAATGGATTTAGCGAAAAGATTCTGAAGTCTAAAATGAGTTGGAGAGCCTTGAGCCAAATCTCAAGGTTTAGAACTAATAGCAAGCCCGTGTAAGCAACGTAATTGAGTGGCATAGACAGCCCGGCGGGTGTCGGGGTTTAATTTCCTGATGCTTGGAGTGCGTTCCGACGCCGTCGTGTGCATTTGCAACCGAATTAAGTCGTTATTGTTTAGGTAATTAATAAACAAGTTTGATGATCATTTTACGAAGCAGTGGATGAGATAATTATGACACATTGGGATCGAGACATTGGGAATATTTTAGTATTAGCTTTTTACATCTGCGGTTTTTGTGTATAAATTGGGACTGTTCGTTCGGGTAAGTTTCATAAAGAATGGAATTTTTTTGAATACCTTTGAATAAATGGTAATTTCCATCCTGTACTACTTAATTTTCGATGCTCAAACTGTTTGGACATAATTATTCTAAATAAAAGCTTTCATAATTTTGTATTTTAAACGCAAAAGCCCCATTATAACAATGTCTATTTAAGGAAAGCAGATTTAGCAACTTAAAATCCATATGTGCACTAAGAGTTAACGCCCTTGCCCCAGAACAAAACAAAGTTGTTCCACAATCTAGTCAAAAAATATCGCTTAATTGTCCCATAACTTCACAGCAGGTATTCAATAAGTATCCCCTTTATTTCAATAATCATAGTCCATCACAAGCTTCTTACAGATTCCCGCAAGTGCATTGTTATCGCGAAGAAAGTGACGTTTAATTTCCTTCGGCCCCTCTCGCCGGCTACAACCCGCTCATAATCTGATAGATACAAATTCAATTAGCACGGCATAGTCTTGGTGCCTACGTGCAGCTTGAGCGGAGCTAGATTTATGCTAGGTTACGTTTGCTGTTGATATTATAAATTTCGCACACCGGAGGGACAATTCTACTAACAAACTATTAAATCTATTGCAATCGAAATGCAGCTGAACTATAGATTTTCATTGTTTTATATGTTTTTGTATTTTACAGGTAGGTTTTAGCTAAAGCTAACGACCGATCGAATGTATTAAAAAACCAAATAACAGCAGATTTGAACATAATGAACATGGAAATGAATGAAAAATCGGATTTTCAAAACTCCTTTTCAAGATAGTATAAATATTTATGAATCACCTTGTATATAGGTGGCCATCTGCACCTGCCTTAAGTGCAGTTTTACGATTTGTTGTTTCATTGTCACTCGGACAACAGTTGAATCGTGAGGGATGCTATGAAGGAAATCGACCTCAAAAGAATTGGCACAGCTCATTCTGCATACTTGCCTCGCCGCAGAGTAAATCGCCGTTTGAATGACGTGAGGACGGTTCGCAGATCGTTTAATTTCCTGCTGACGCCGCGTGATTGTGCTGCAAGAACTGGCCCAACAGCCTTTGAAGGCTTCACAGGCTCATAGGCTTCATCAGTTTCTGGAAAGTAGACTTTGACATGACATTTTAAGGCAGGGCACTAAATTGGGAGTAAGGACTAAAATTTGACTGGAGATCTTAATTTTAATATTATGCCGTGTTCAAACGGCGTACGACATGTCATCTGAACTTTATTTCAAAATGATCCTTGTCTCTACTGAATAAAGTCAATTTTGAGTTTCACTTTTAGGGGCTTGCGATGTAATAAATAATAAATAAATAATCTTTATTCATTACCTTAGTGCTACGAATAACATTGAGAATTAATATCTAATTAAGGGTAACAAATTAAACGATGCCTGAACTAGGAAAACCTGTGTCTCAGGCGGTAAAAGGCTAATATTAATAACTAAAGTTGGTACTTATGAATATTCAAATTAATTAACTTAAAATGTGTAGCCTATAAGCTAAATTTAAATGCTATTTAGGGCTAACTTAAATACATGGGCAAGTATTAGACTAGGACATAAATAATTTGCTTTAATTATATAACCATGGTATAGATATGGTTGAGATATATTATTATCGTACGCCCTCAAATGTCATACTTAAAATTGACTTTCATCAGTTGACGTAAGGATCATTTTGAGTTCCGTAACTCGTATACTATCCCGAAAGGGGCTTCTATGAACAAAAAGCTGATGAGTCAAGCAGATGACGATAACAACGTAACTAGACTAAGGCCTTTTAAGGTGGAAAACACGTATATCACGTACACACCGTTATATCACAGCCGCAAAATAACGGTCGCAACTGGTTGGGAAAGTAGAGCTTTTGCAATATAGGCGGCGCGGCGTGTAACGAGTGTTAATGGATCATTAGCAGCGTGCCCGCTGTAATTGGCGCGCGCAACTGCACGCGCACCACTAGATGCCAGATACCATGCACGACAACTGCATACGACTCGATTTATAATGAAGCCCAAAGCTCGTGATATTTACCCCGAAAACCCACGTCATCTGTGGTTAAAGAACATTATTCTCAAAAGAAATTACATTTCACTTCATGACAAGTTAACAATTTTAGCTTAGTTATTATAAAAACAGTGAGCATGCAGTACTAACTATTGTTAAGTTACAGGAATATAGGTATCAGTAAGTATCTAGGCGTTTCTTGAAGTTTCGAAGTGGAGCTAATCATGATCAATAATCAATCTGCATTGGGTGCCTAGCACAATGCTCGGACCGTTGAGCGTCCATCACCATTAAATCAAGTCATAGGATATATGGTTCACGTAAAGCTGAATACCATAGTGAGATACCATAGTACATAAACTGAATGCAATGTGCTGGTATCTCGCATCAAGCCGGCTCACACACAATTAAAATACCGTAAATCCATCATAACAACAAAGTCAGCTTTCGTTTCCTAGCATGAGTTATAAAAGTCTGCTAACGGACGTCCAATACCTAAAAGATGCAACTGCTTGTGTTAGGACCATTGCCGGATATTAGGCCTCTCTTGTTGTATCCTGCGACCCAACCCAAAGTAGTCAGTCCTCAAATCCAAAGCAAAAAGTTAATTTAATTTATTTTTATTTCGGTTGTTCACCATAATTGTTTGTACATTTATCTTCCTATGTTAGTAACCATAAAAACAGATTTCAAATTATTCATGTCTCATATTATCAGAATACATTCAACAAATTATTATTGCAAAAATAAATTAAATTTACTTAATATTGAAAATTCTAACTAGATTAATATAAGCATGTAAATGTCAATATAATATTCAAGAATTCGAATTGTTTAAGTAAAGTCCAGAGATAAATAGTAACCTACAGTTATGCTTCATATCAGTTGTGTGGCAAGTTCAATGGATAGCATTACGTGAGCTTTAGTGACCGCGCTAACTGAGGAAATTGTCTGAAAAGTCAGTGAGTTTTCACTTTTAGACCATAAAAAGTGAATAGATAACTGTTTTTGTATGGTGTCACGAAAAGGACACTACTAGAAAAATCAGCAATCTATTCACTTTTTAACGGTCGAAAGGCGAAAAGAGAGAACTCTCTGACTTTGTAGATTAGGGCCTCAGAGCTTGCTCATGTCATCACCGACCACTTGCAATACAATGCGCACCTGCACTTCCAATCAAAGTGTAAATCAGCCATATTGTCTGGAACCCACAGCACGACGTCATAAATACAGGATGCTCCACTTTATAGTAAGCCCTGCTAATTTGCAATCGAACTTATTTATGGCATAAATTCTGCAAATTTATGACTCTGTCGTGATCAGGTGGACGACGGTGGTCTTTGAGGTTTTGCGTAGGTACAATGTATGATCGATTCAACGTAATAGTTCAAATTAGTCAATATTTTATAGAAATAACTGAGCGGCCGCCGGCTGGTCTGGTGCGGCATCTTTTGCTTAACAGCAACCGGAACATAAACATCCATGGTACCTAGCATGTTTACTTTTCCTACGCACTGTTTTGTATTATTTAGAGTATGTAGAGTACTACTATTCATTTCATGGTTATCTTTCATTGAAGTCCATCGAGAATCAAAATCCATTTTTTGTCGCTACTGGTGTTACTTATTTTAGTACCCACAAGATGCCGTAGTAAGGCTCGTTTAAATAATCGGAGTAAAGACAAAGTTTAAAAAAAACCTTTTTGGTAGGTACAGAAAAATAAAGTAAAATTTGACAGCGCTTGCTATGAAATCCGATATCTGCTGATATCCGTGTGAGGGAAGTAAAAACGTAATCCGCTATGATGAATGCCAGGGTTTGTATATTTGAAAGCTTCGAAGCTCTCAAAACCACCAATCCATTAAAGCATAGATCCGGACGTTGATGAGCGCTACAATTCGAATTAACGAGTAATGGAAACTAGTAGCGATAGTCCGAAGTTCGGGCACGCGAGGAGCGATGGCCTCTGATCGGGTGAACGGTTCGCGTTAATTAATTGGGTATTTTCACACGTCAGCAGCTAGATCTTTCCAAATAGATCGGTGCGCGCGGCCCTTAATTAGCTATATCGGGGCGACCGATCGGCTGCGCCCGCGCACTCCGCCACGCCAATTTGGCGCTAGTCCCCGCTTCAGAATAGCCGTAGATAAGCCAACTAGAATGCTCGGTAATAACCTCATTATAAGATATAAGGACCTCTGCGGTCTGTACTATTCCAGGATACCTAGGTGGATTTTACTTGTTTTCTTCACATTGCGATAATGTTTCATGGCTGCAGCATCTGATCATGCTATATGCAGGAACCATTGTAGGTATTCATTACACATAACCAATTCGGAATTTTTGTTTCACTTGGTTGCTATTTTATGTTCAAGGCTGATATACAAACTACACTATCTCTCTAATTGCAAAATAAAACTAGCTAAAACGGTTTTCATTTATAAAATGAACCATTTTGTGTATTATTTCAATTCACAAAATGGTTAATTTCTTCAAGCATGTGCGTTCAGTTGGTAGGTAGGTATGAGTAGGAACTCGTTTACATGATCCCTCACAGCTAATAAACACTAGAAACTAGAGTGCAGCAAGCAAATTTAATTGTAATGTGAGGCTAACAGTACCTACCGGTATCACCTTTGTATTACAAATTCATCAACTTAGCAATTTTGTTTAGGCTGTGACACAAGTTGATAGTCAAAGATTTATGGTTCAGATTTGTGTAAAATAGTCTCATACGCTTGTATTTGAATGGCAATAAGACGTCATGGCCGTCATTCATTATAATGCCGCGTACAAAAGCGATGAGTCGCATCTCACACTATACCTCGCACGTGTTCCAATCTCCCATTCTCTCGGGTTGATAGCCGACAGAAAACAATTATCTTTTTGTCGGCGAACCGATACTCCGCTAATTACAATAAGTGATCATTGACTTTTTTAATTACCACGATCATTGAGTTGTCGATCATCGCCTCTAATAGTTGCCAGTCAGTGCATTTAATAACGACCCGCTCTCTCCCATCCGTGTCGACTTCGGAATGTTCATAGTTTGCTCTCGCGGAATTTATATTAATAAAGTCACTCTTTTAATCTATTTTTATTATTAAAACTCTAACTGGACGGAAGAATTCGATCGGGCTTATCAATACTGAAAGCTCAAACAATGTAAACGTGAAGAAGATAAAAAGTTACAACTAACGTGAATTTTAATGTTTCGGTCGAAGAAACGTGAATGCAGTATGACTTCACCAAGTAACCTGTTTGCGCGTACGCGTTGCATTCCTTTCATAAAGTACAGGAGATGGCGCGCGGGTATTGCACGGGCAGCGGCGGCGAGCCCGCCTCCCGTGCCCTTCACCCCGCGCCCGTGAGAAACGAATGTTCCCGACCTCTAATTACGTTTTATGCGATATCGCCATTTAATTAGCAACATGTTTCCCATTCCGAAACATTAATTAATATTTTCATCAGAGTTCTCCGCATTTAACTGTGCTTTTATTACTCTCTCGAGATTTTAATAAAGATTCTCGACCACCCTCGGCCGCTTATTATTGTTTAAAAAAATCGTGTTATGAAAATTATATTGCGGTCGTTGCGAGCGATTAATTTCATTGTCGACGGCTTTTCGATCGAACGCCATAAATGCTTATTCTGAGCGGAGTGGGTGATTGTTTTTGTGCGATTGCTTGGTATTGTGCGAAAGCGAGATCGCATTCGTCACTTTTTTCTATAATAAAAATATCGCAACAGATGTATCTTGACAGCTACAAGAAGTAAACATCTCGCTACGTCGAGTCGGTGAGTATTCTCCAGATAAGGGGTACAATTAATCCAATGGTCGCTCAACAGATTAATAACCGATCCACGTACCACTGGACAAATTGCACGAGCGAGTACCTAATGAGGATAGTGGTGTGACGGCTCTTCTGACATTTCAATTCGTATCTTAAATTCGGAACATAATTTTTCAAAACTTTTTACTTCCATTAAATAAAGAGTTTTCTGTGTATTATTGTAGGGCTCAACCACGAACCAAAACAGTCACTGGAAAGCTTTTTTATAAACAGTTTTGTAAACCATACTATCTATTATGGTGGAAGGGGCCTTATTTAGTCTGTTATAGTATTATTTCATGTTATAATTATGTTATTTGCATGATTAAAGACGATTCCTACTAAGGTCCGTGAGAAGGGCGTGAGAACAGCCCTTAGAGGGAACTAATTACGCCGAATGTGGCTCGGGTCTTCGGTTAATTAGAGATAGAGTGGTTCAACCCTCTTAATTAATACTTGTGCCTAGAAGGCCTTCATGCTTACCTACAGCACAGCTTATAGCAAATAGCTCGGAGAAGCCACGGTTAGAAAACGATCCAAATAGTTATGTAAGTAATTAAACAAAGAAAAAGCACCTTTTATAATCCCGAAGCATCGAAATCCTTTAAATTTTTGCACTTAAGTACCTACCTATATATGGAGATAATTTTAAATCCCTTAAAGGTATCATCGCAGATTAAAATAAGCCAGAACTACTCAGGGTCAAATATTCCGAAATTAATTCACGCCATCCAATGATAATTCCTACCAATAATCATAAATGCGTAAGTTTGTGTGTTTGTTATCGTTATCACTCAGTTCCGTAATGGCTAAACAGATTGTCATGAAACTTAGTTCAAAGTTAATTTAAGTCCTGGAATAGGACAAATACTATACTATACTTTTTTCCAGTACCTACCACGGGTGAAGCTTCGGGGGGATGCTAGTAAGTTATGATATTAAAAATGGCCAATTTCATCAAATCGAAATTAAAACGCAATATGTATCGAACGATCAGCTGATCGCGGGCATTGGGATTTTATCACAGAACTGTTTTGAGAGAATGAAATCATCAAAATAATACCGTGACAGCTATTAGTCCTTCTAAGCTGTGTCTCCACTGTTTTGTTTGGATTGTTAATTCGTTATAAAACATGAGTGGGTATTGTATTAACATTATAATTAAATTATAAAAAGAGCTCAACAGAATACTGTTTTAATTAAAATTTTCACCTGGTCCGAAATCCCATTGTTTAATATTCTAATCCCCTCCATATCTCTATCCGCGGATGTCGTAAGAGGGGGCCGTGGTGGCCCCGGCTAAAGAATAGGCCCCTCCATATCTCTATCCGCGGATGTCGTAAGAGGCGACTAAGGGAAAAAGCTAGGGGATGGGCAGCAGCGTCCCTCATTTTAACAACGATAGCTCTAACTGCGCTCGCCAACCCGCATGCCCAGCGTGGTGAGTATGGGCAAATCCCCCCACATGGTAAGGAATTTGCTCTGTTTGTGGGGGAGGCCATGTTCAGCAGTGGACGTCTAACGGCTGAAATGATGATGATGATGAATATTCTAATAATGAGTTTTCATTTTTTGCTAACTAGACTTTTGAAATAGCTTTGAACAGTAACAACAGAAAAGTCTTACAACTCTACAGTCGGAGGAACACAGGTTTTTTTATTACTTACCTTAATTGGAAAGAAGAACCAGATATTCTACTTGCAATTTTCGATTTTAAGATTATTTTCTTGAGATTAGAAAAGGTAAAGCACTCTAAGGTAAGGTACTCTTTTTAGGGTTAAGCTCGCCTTTGTACATACCTTTCTTTTTAATTGCTGTAATCTGTGTTTTCTTGTGTACAATAAAGAATATAGAATAAAGCCTATGTATTTATGTATGTACGTATGAATGCAACGTAAACCCGCTGTGTAAGTATACGTAGAAGTTACGCAGTGCGTTTTGTGCGCACCAAACAACCCGCGCCATCCTACTTCCTAGTACTAATATTATAAATGCGAAAGTTTGTGAGGATGTTTGGACGTTTGTTATTCAATCACGCCGTAACGGCTCAACCATCTTAGTGGAAACTTGGAATATATAGAGTTCTTTACCTAGAATAGCATATAGGCTAATTTTTTGTATGTACCACGCGAGCGAAGCCGCTGGTGGAAGCTAGTATTTTATATTCCACTTCTATTGGAGGACCATCTTTCTGTAACTTCTCAAAGGTTTTTAATGTTATTTACCATACGTATAAAGATTAAATAATAAAACTGTTAGATTGAGGCCGAGGCTCTTTGGTCCAGTCTTGATAAACCTATTTCGTTGAATTCTTTTTAAAATAAAAATGATACTGGTCCATATATATCAATAATAAATGTCCAAATAAAAATAAAGATAACGTTCTGAATAGAAACAAGTAGGAGTGCGCGTAGGTGATACGACGAGTATTGAGTGAACAATGTTATTTATTTATCTAGTAATAAGCTACAAATTACTTTATCCACTGTCTCATTTGAATTTAACCTTGTAGTTTAAAATGCGACTATTTGGAGCAAACGAGTTACTGTGTAGCAACAGTAAAATAAAGCCATTATTTGACTCTATTATAATTGAGCAACAAAATAACCTTCTACATAGTAGAGACACAACAAATAAAACCTACTGTTGCCATGGCGATGTGAAGGTACTATAGCTTCGCGACTTTTAAGACAAGTGACTTCTCGTTACGATTTTTGCGTAACATACCTAGACTCAGGCCTCTGTAGTATTGTTCTCGCATTTTTTAGTCTTAGTGATTTTTGAGAAGTTTCAAGAAAGGATCAAATAATAAAAAATAGCACCCAACAGTCACATATATAGTCCTGAACCCACACTAGGATTCCCTGTCGTGGGCTTCAGAAACTAAGAGTACCATGGTACCACAACACCCAGACTAAATATTTGCAATGAAAATCATGTCTGTCTGATATCAGTGGGAGTGAAAAATACACTCAACATATATATATATATATATATATATATATATATATTTTATTATTTGATCCTTTCTTGATCAACAAAAAATATAGGTGGTAAACTTTTAAAAGTCGTTTTAAATGCATTGACCAACAACTTACTTTTATCTTCAAGTTCAATCCAAGGCTTGTTGCAGTCACTTTACGTGCTAGAAATTGTATAAACAGTATTTACGATCTGCTAGAGTAAAGCTGTAAATGTTAAATTGTTCTCTGTTGTGGATAATGGTATGTTTAATGTGCTGTGTGTTGTTGCCTAACCGTGTCGTACGTATAAGTCGTTCCTGGACACGGCTCTTCGATTAACATAAAATCGAGACACAGCGACCCTGCGTGGGCGCTCCGGTCCATCTGCCATGTTGTGCCTTCCGATAATGCCTTCAAACCTCTAATTTTACTTGCAGTATGAAAAACCACGCCATAATTACTAAATCATTCCGTGACCACTAAACCACGCTTAGTCAGTATTCATCATAAATAAGCGATGTCGCAATGATGGCAGTCGAAAAATAATTAGCAGTTAGTCGACCTCGCGGACGGGCTCGAAGGAAAACCGCACGATTGCTGACATTGACCCGCGCCGACTGTACACACTGCGAACTGCGAACAGCCTTTATTTTTTCTCGTTGTTTGAATACGTTTGAGACGCGGTCAAACGTAGCGGCAACCTATGAATCCAAGATGCTTAACCACACGTATCGTATTCGTACATCCATCCGGTCGGACACAAACCGATCATTACCACTTACGGGATCAATAATTCATATCCAATTAGCCGATTACCGCAGGATGTATTGTATAGATTACAGCGCGGTATCATCCACATCCACAGATGTGTTTCAATTAATTTACGTAGGTACTCAATTTAAAAGGTGGTTTACAATGTGGTACGATACGGACTGACGTGTTTGATGCGGAGTGCTGATGCGATGTGCCGATAACATTCCGGTTCGGGGTATCGAGCACGAAATTCTTGGCGCGGTCAAAACTGAACCGTGCTTGAAAACGATTCGATCTAGACGTATGTTCGTATGCTTGGAATTTACAGACAATTGATGGAAGCGCGTCATCGAATGCTGCCCGTGTGCTAATCTAGTCGGAGGTAGAGTCTCGGCATTCCATCGTCCGACGTGGAATATCCGATGCTCCGACGAGAGGCTCGTCAGCGGCCGATAGGATCGTGACAGAGAATTCGTCGGTCGACTGCCGGTGGAATGCGAGCGGTAATTGATTTGTCCTGTGTAATCGACGGCGGGATTGACAGGAATATCGAAATGTCATGCTCCACGACTGATTGTGAAGACAGATGGACGAACCGCTTTTTGGGATAGCGCAAACTTGAAGTGTTTGCAACTAGAGGTCAAACTTTTAACACTTTTATAAACCTGGTATGAGCTTATTCTATTGAGATGTTATATCAGCATAACGAATTACTTAGTACCTATCTATATGCTACTTTGTCAATATGTATGTATTTTTATTTAGGTAGTAACAAGGAATTTATTCATGATAATAATTGTCTATATATGTATAACAAATAAAAAACCATCCTAAATATACTAACCTAATCTAAATAACTAAGTACTAATAAAAACGCGACTGATTTTTTTACAATTATATTATATATTATTTTTTACAATTATATTATATTTTGTCAATTATATTATATCTCACAAAGCTATAAGAACCTGAAAAACTCTTGAAAATGGTTTTAGCAATCCTCAAAAGTGAGATAGATATTGTACATGCTATGCCTAGCTTGGGATCAGTTGACCGTGTGTGATAATGTCCGGAATATTTATTTATTTAATACTCGTATAGGTAATCACTTGTTTCGCTTTATGATGAATTATTATGAAATGGTTCCAACTTAGTAATGCCCAGCATGACGGTTTTCGAATCCTCCGGTTGTTAAGACTCATTCATTCACTCATACCTAGTAGTGTGCGTTATTACTATAAAAATAAAATAATCATCCTTACAAGATGAAATTGGGTCTGACTACCTTAAAATAATAATCAAACAGACTTTGACTATGTCATAGCCAATTATCCGTGTTTTCTAAGCTAGTATTCACTAATAATAACTAGCAGGCCATGTGTTGTGCAGACGAAATGATATTTTTTGCCAGATCTTTGTATTTGTGATGGATTTTCAACGTAACACCGTCAGCATGACAAAGCCTCATTCTTCGTTTGTCTTAAACTCGGCACGCGATGACTACCTCAAACAGGTCCATCAGACCCCAATAACGCCGAAGTCAAATAAAATTAATATTCATAGCCGTTGTATTTATTGGCTTTCAATTAGTATAATCTTAATGGAGCATTAACATACGTGCGAGCGACGCGTTGGACCATTACAGGCACGGTGTTGCCAGCGCACAATGGTTTGCTTCTGGATATTTTATGAGGCTATTTTATTAATCATTTCCATAATAGACATAATTATCACACCATTGGTATAAAAGCAAGTGTATAATTATTGCAACAGTATTGACCACATCCTCATTAAAATTGTGGTCAAATGATAAATATAATATAATAATAGTTTTTCATTTTCTTTATATAATTACATACGTAACATACTCATAATGTATTGTTTACTGAACCATGGCAATTTGTCGTGACCTTCAAGAAGCCTTATTAGATTTAGCAGAGCTCATGAATAATAATCAGCATCACAATGAGGGTATTGGTTTTTGTTGAGTGGAAAACACGCACCATCATAATCACAGATTAAGACATTTATTTAAATATAGTAAAAAGCCCGCAACTTCGTTCGCTTGCACTTTTTTCTAAGAAACTTTAACTCTCCGTCTTCCCTTAGAAGTTGAATGAACCCCTGTATGATAAGATTCCCTAACAATTTCAAGAAGTCAGTTTTTGCATAGTTAAAAAAATGAAATTAAAGGGATTGTTGGTCTCTGGTCACATAAGCGACAAAATCTGGCAGCGAGGGTTCTAAGCTGGCAGCACCGGTCGCGGAAGGCTCGCTGCCGATGACCTCCGCAGACCGGTTCCCGCGGCTCCAGCCCCCCTCTCCTTCGAACCTCGCGAGACGTTTCATTACGTTATTATTATATTAAATGCACATTGTAGGCATTAGTTGGCCGGGATGAGACGTCTCTTAAAGGGTTAAGGGTTCTATAAAAAGCGACGAGCGTTATATAGCATTGTTGATTATCTATATAACAATCAAAATGTGAAAGAAATCATCTCTAGCAGAGATGATTTCTTTCACATGAGTAGTACATATAATGGGTGTAAGTGGTGAGTACGAATCCTATTTTTTACACAAGGAGACGCTATTTTTCCAAAACTATTCATGGACCGAGGAGTATAGTATTATGTTATCTGTGACTGTGAAGGTTGGGGGAAGTTAGTGGATGGAGAATGCTCAATACCGTTCTTCAAGGCACTCTTTGGGTCTATGGCCTAGCAGTGCTCGTACTTAGGCTGATGATGATGATGAAATACCTAGGTAGATTAATCATCAACGTTGGTTGGCTTTGTATAGTTGGTGACGTTGTAGGTCACAATTTATGGTCCAAAATCACTTACCTAAAAATGGAAGAAAATTCTGTTAATGCACAGATTAGGCACGTTTATTTCTGCATTATAGCAAAGACTATTATAATACTACAAATTATAAGCAATAAGACGTCATCGTAGGCCTCCAAGTGCTAAAACTGCGTTGACGGCTTGACTTGACGGCCGCAATAATTATAATGGCCGTATTAGCCGAGTACAATTGGTAAGCGATATTTCATTCCTATATATTTTTTACAAAATGTATTCTATCAAAAACAAGTTAATTTTCTGTTGCGTTTTCGTTGAGATATTATGTCAATATCACTCAAAATTCACCTTATTTTCTGGACATAAGGTTAATTTTGATATAAATATATGACATATCGCACGCCGTTTGAACGCGGCGCCGTTTATTATTTCTTTGACGTAATTCAAAAATGTATTCTAGGATAAATAGGACATACATACATCACGGCTGGCGGCCTTGTTTTGACGGGCACTGCATCCTGAAACAACCCCACGTATTTTATTAAATTTATTTTCCGAGGATTAGCGCTGGTCTTAATTGTACTTTAAAAACGGATTGTTGTATAGCGATTTCACGTTAATCCTATGTGGTCAGTATACTAGAGCTGTATGTTTGTATGTAGCTATGTTTCTCGGTATTAAAGCCAATGTATGAGGGCAGTGCATTGTGTAAATCACGTATGAAATTCTGCGTGACTAAAGCAGAGAGAAAATTGTGAATGAGGCATAACATTTTATCGCTTTTGCGAATTAGAAAGTATAATTATGAACTTAGGTACCTAACCTAAGTTATTAATATGGTAATTTAGTTATAAATACGTCCTACCTGTTGGTAATTGGTTAAAGTACTTTAGAATCCTTCTTCTGTTTATGTAGTTTCTTTCAAAGGTCTTCATTTTGTCCATCACTCGTTTACCAGATCTTTACCAGACATCGCGAGATCTCAGTTCAGGGCGAACCACTAGTTTAATAATAAATTTAATAATTGCCTATCTTCCGGACTCATATAGACTTCCAGTTTATTGTCCATAAAACGATAAATTATACTTACTTCATTTACATATTATAATATAGTAATAATTATCTCTAATTGAGTCTTTTGGTATCTTCAAGCTCGTATGCACCTAGTAATAGGGTCAAATGTAAATGTATTTCTCAATCAGAGCCAAAAGTTAATAACTTATGCGTATTATGTACCTACTTAGATGCAAGACATTCTTGCTGCACATTAGTATCTTAACTCGGCGATCTGAATTTTGAGATAAAATAGAGGTGAATTACTAATATCAGCGTTCAGCATAGATTTTTGGTCTTAGGTCCACAAACTATCTTAGCTAAGTGCAGTTGAGCGGAGTGGAGATGAGTAATATCATAAGCCCTAATGCATTTTGAAAGGATTTCATTGTTTGATTTAAGTAAAGTGTTTTTTTTATCCGGTTCCACACGAGTGAAGAGCGGGCAGCTATTGTTTTATTATTGGGTACGGATATGCCGATATGCAATGCAAGATTTCCGAAGCGCATACCTTTCATCGTAGTACTATCACCAAAATTTCCGCCTTACCAATTTTGAAACTGTTTCGCTTGTACACGGCTAAGTACGCCTGTCCGGCCCATCTCTTTATTTATTGTGATCCTTTGAGGGTGAACCATTCATTTTATGACTTTGATTACCCAGTCTGTTGTTTAGTTGCAACCAAAACAATACGAACATATTGTTAGACAAAAACGGTACTTTTTATGATTACGCATTTACGCAAGCAAGGCACAGATCACTTCACGCAAAATACATCCTTAGTGGTGGTAAGGCGGAATTTTTGGTGATAGTACCTACTGTGCACAGTGTGCACTACCTACGTAGGCGCAAATAAGTATTTTACGAGTTACGATTTAACAATCTATTAGGCTTCACACCTAATAGTTTAGATGATATTTTGAAGTTTGCGGGAAGTCGGTGGATAGTGAAGGCTGTTTCTCGTGGCAATCTTTGGGAATGGCCCAAAGTGCACTTCTTCAGGCTAATGATGATGATGATGATGATATTTCTTTTCGTAAAACCAACTCCATCATCCCATTATTGCGAACACACACAATTTCACATATCGTGTCATCAACAACTAATCTAATTATAGAGATTAACCGGTCCCGGCGACGACTCGCCAAGTACCTTCGGAATAAACGGGCTTCCACACTTGCTGGGAGCCAATGTTTGATTCGGTCAATCTATACAAAATCTCGAAGAACGAGTACCTACTTAAAATCCCTTGATCCAGATATTCTAGTTTTGTGTTTTTTTTTGTGTTTTTGTTTTATATAAGAACTATTGATTGATGAAACACAGCGAGCAAGGAAACATTTATATAAGTGGCCGGTAGTTGCATTTACAACAAAGCTTCTGTGCTATGATGACACTACTCACATTACGTCATCATTATCATAAGCCTGTAGAAGTCTTCTTAAGCCTTCCCCAAAGAAAACCATGACGAACAGTCTTGAGCCTTTTTCATCCACCGACTTCCCGCAACATTCACAATGTCGTTTGTCCATCGGCTGGGGGGTTTCCAACACCCTATCGACCGGTTCGTGGTCGCCATTCGAGAACCTATGTTCCCAATGTGCTTACAACATACTTTACGTAGGTACTGTTAAGTTATTAAGTGTTGGTCCCAGGTCATACTGAGCCATGACGGGTCACTGGACATAGGGCTACCATGGCGTCTTGACGCGAACCTAAAATAATATTTTACTTCTTACGTCACTGCCTAAACAAAATCTTTAAATTTATGGCCTGGTCATGGCCTACAAACTACGTGAATAGGGTTGGCCACTAGCTCATACGAGCTCTCAAGGGTGTCAGCAAGTTGTCACGTGTAGAAGACCTATAAAGCGAGGCCTGGAGATATTATTACATCTTTCGGTGCACTTGATCATGCCGTTGTCTCAGCCCTTTTATTTGTGTGCTTTGCTTTACGCTTATTTTTATTGGAGCCGCTTTGAGCGACCGCGGCGACCGCACCGCTTAGCGCTCGCCACAACCCAACCATAACACAAGGTGATTCATAACATGTATACTATCAATACAATTGGCGATTAAGTTTGTCCTACGAGTTTTGGGAATGCAAAATTTTTCATAGAATTCTCTAAGGCAATGTGAGCTGTTTTGGGTTAAAATCAGTTCTAATTCTATTATTCAGCAGTTGTTAGGTAGTAATCTTGATGTCGACTTTTTTTACGTTTAATAATTACTTAGTTTATAAAGATGATAAAAAGACCAAAAACACGTAATTTGAAAAACGGAAAAAACTGAATAAAACATAGTTTTTTCCGCTTATATTATATCTTATTGTTGATAGAAAAAGCGTGGGATGGTATACGTAATAAGAATCATCTTGTATGCATATAACTAAACAAAACAATAGTCATACAGAGTGCATATTACACTACTCTCGAAATTTAATAGAAGACATTCAAGCCATGCAGCATCCAAAAACACATCCAAAACCAGCTTTTGGATACAATAAGTTTGTATGGCCCAACTCTAATGGTGGGGTTTTTAGACCCGGCCTAAAGGCCTCCGTCAATGTGCATTTAAAGTGAGCCTAATGATTATATTGAAAAAAGCTTCTGCCTTTGGCTTTTGCCCTTCGAAGCACGAAAACGCCGCTAGCGGTTCAAACGGTCCATTTGGTGACCGCGCTGAGCGTTGCCTAAGCCGATATACCTATGAAGAATGATAGGCAAGCGACACCACGAGTGCTTTACCGCTTGAATGATTATCACAAAAAATCCCGAAAACAATAACAAAAATATATTTCATTCCTATTCACCATAAACGGTTTGTGGTCAGGTTTCGCAAGGAGAGACCGCGGGTAGAAGCTTGTAAATTCATAAATTACGATCACCGCCACAGTACGACCGTCATAATTGCTTCAATGGAGACACCGGCCCAGCCGTCAAGTAATCTGCATTATTGTACACTTTTAAGCCAGGTTCGTCGATGTTTGAAACTTATTAGAGCAGTCGTTAAACCGAGTAGAGTCGGGGCATAAATCGAGTTGGCACGTCAGAGCATCAGTATAATTAGCACGAGTTACTAATCCAAGCTAACCGTCTAAGTTCAGCCAAAAACACGTATCAAACTCAGGTACAAATATCACACAGCCGAAGCTTTCTGTCAATTATAATTAGAAAAAAAAATACTTACTGGTTTCCTCACCAGAGATGCAGGGGCTGCGGGTTCGATGCAAATGTTTGCATTATCTGCAAATATTTGTTCCGGGACTGGGTGTTGTGGTACCATGATACGTTCGTTGTTTCTGATACGCACGACTCATGGAATCCTAGTGGGTCAGACCTATGTATGTGACTGTTGGGTGTTGATTGACTATTTGCGGAATTTCATAGCCAATTTGATAATACTAGTGCTAAGGGCACAGTGGTAATAGAGCGAGTGGAGTGCGTGCGCCGAGCTGGCCCGGCCGACCAATTTATTCACCGGGACGTCAGATTTCGAGGGCCTCGTTACGACTAAGCCTCCAATTAGACTTATCCCTAATTAAGAGATGCCAATAAATTACCCTCCATCACGGGCTAACGAAGACGCGCCGCACTAATAACGCTAATTGATTTTGAGTAATGAGCTCGAGTTTTGATGGAGCAGGTTGAGGGTGCCATCGATCTGTGCTTGCCAATACGGGAACTATTCGTCTGGTGAGAAAGCATCTTCGTGTGATTTGGGTAATTGATTGTTGCAGCCAATCATTGGACGATGATGGCAGCTCGAAATTGTTTGTTACGTTACGAGGTATTTTAAGACTGCTGATCACTAGTACAGTCTCTGTTTCTAATTTAAAGTGGGGAATAAGATCTGCACTGACGTCACGCGTTGAGGTGTATTGTGCATTGTCCCCCTTGCTGACCTGACCCCACCAGCCAACATAACTCCTTAAAGTTACTTTGAGATGGTGGCTACATTGTTCAAGAATCCCCGTTGATGTTGTGGATGAAGAGGAGCAGGACCCGATTACAGCAGTTCCGTTTAGGACCTAACTTCATTTGTGGTCGTACAATGTAGTACAACATGCTCCAATGTTTCCTTCTGAAGACAGCTGTGACAGAGGCCGCTGTCTGTAGTTCCAATGCTAAGGAGATGATGGTTGAGATCACAGTGGCCCGTGATGATACATCATCATTATTACTGTTCACGCACATTAACTTCATTCACACCAACACTCTAAGTACCTATATGTTTTCTATGTTAAATAAAAATAAACCACATAAAAGCGCTAACTCACAGCTTTTACACGTCTAAGGGCAAGACAACAAGACTAATCGGATTGCATGGAATAATGAGATTGCGATAGCGGCCGATGTATCGCCGCCTGCGCCGATACCATCTCACATCTAGAACAAGCTCCTTTTATCTATAATACAACTTATTTACCCAGCTGAAAGGTCAGTCCGGGTCATGTTTTAGACGCGTATTTTTGTAACAATGGATGTATGTTTGTATAAAAAAAAATATTACCGTGTTGCTCCCAAAAGGATCATTAGAATCAGGTTTTTTAATTAATTAACTTGTAACTGAAATGCTTAAAACTGCAAGAGGTTGTTCAGTTTTACTCACTTCATGAAGTGTAGGTGTAAAAAATACTTAAGTGCAGACGATATTTTTGACGGACCTGAATAAAGCTGTTTAATAGTTTGGCTGCGCAACAGACTTTTTAGTAACTAAAACGGCCTCCGCGCAGCTAAACGGCAGGCTCACTAACATTCTTGGCTTATCTTTAAGTTAGATCTTTGTGTTTTATATAATGTGTGTGTTTCATATCGCCTTGTATAGGCGGTATGAAACGCTGAATAAGATGGAAAGAAAAAGACAAAAGAAAATGGATGTTTTAATTGCACCAGTTTATTTTGAGCCAGAATAAACCATCCTGCCTGCCGTTGGATTCTGTATGGTGTAGATCAAGAAACGAGAGCCTCTACTACCACAGCGAGTCACGGTGCGCCCGCGCACGTTGAACAACTTCATCAAGTCTACAATGCAACTATCGAACCGTGATAGTGATTTATAAATGATTGAGTGATAAGCCAAGTTGTTCTCTATGAGATTTAATTATCCTGTTTTTGGTCACTGGCCTAAAGCCGTGTTCAAACGGCGTGTGATATGTCATCTGAAATGTATTTCAAATTTATCCTTAGCTCTTCTGAACAAAGTTAATTTTGAGTTTGACCTTTAGGGGCTGGCGATATTGTTTAGCTATATCGTACGCCCTTATAATAGTCAAACACAAAATTTACTGTAAGGATCATTTTGGAATAAAAGAGACGTTTCATCAATATATGGAGCCTGGGCCTGCACTGTGTACACTACTCTAAAATATGGCTAAGCAATAAAGTAAACGTATTTAATTGGTTATTTTACTTAAATTGACTTCGTTTTAAGGTACATTAAGATTTTCTTCGACAAAGAGAGCAACACACAGCGCTACAAAAATATGGCGGATGGACGTGCGTGAAATGTCATTTTGACAACCTACATTTATCTGACAAAACAAAAACATCAAATATAACAACATGACATGAAAAATATGTCAATGTCATGTCAAACGCCAATTATTAACCAACATAGCGGCCTTCAAATAGTGTTCACATAGTAAAAAACTTACCAGAAGAACTATTCTTGTACCATCGCATTTGTCTTCAAATTAATGAAATTGTATTTTTCTTGTAATCTCCTATTTTTCCCTAATTTTTCTATGTAGTGTACATGGACCAGGCCCAGAATGAAATGGCTCCTTTATAAATATATTAGATGACATATGATGGCACGCCGTTTGAATAGGGCTTCAAGCCTTAGGCTAATTCTAATTCATACTAATATTATCAATGGTAATTGATATTTTTGTGGTTCACTCACGTCGTAAGAGGAACTGATTTGGGTGTAACTTAGATCAGACGTAATATATACGAGACCTGCAATAGCATATTTAGAGCTGTAAGTGGATTGCTCTTCTTGGGACATACCTTTGTACCGTTTTGACTTACCTACCTGTTATTGACAAAATAACACAAGCACGTAGCAACCGAACACCACACTTCAGAAATTCCTACTCCTCCACTGCTTCTATAACGGTCCAAAACATCTTGAGCATCGTGTACACGACAAATGATTTACTAAAATTAATTTTACATACCAGGTTTAAGGCTTCAAATTGAACAAGTTCTTTCTTACGTTGACGAGAACGAGTTTCGAGTGTCGCCAAGTGATGGGCGAGCGAGGCTCCAATCTGTGACGGCAAATAATGTAGCTTCACTTACAAACACTTACAAAGCCATTGATATAATGAAGGCTTCGATAAGAGTAATGCTTTTAATTGAAAGTGTTGTGACACGAGCGCTCCATCAGAGATATGTCGAACGGAGATATGCTTACATGGTTCTGAGAGCTTTTTCTTTTAAGCGGCCTAATTGGCAGTTCCGTTTGAGTTATAGTCCGTGTACGACTTATTGGCCGGTGGGGTAGAGCGGGTGGTAAAAACATTTTATAAGGATGGATTAAAGTGCATGAAGTTTTGAGGGGGAAAAAATAATCATACTGTCATGTGAGGGTAGTCAAAAATGTAGTCAAAAATACCTAACAAGTTTTGTCTCAGCCATGCACACAAATTGCAATTTTCATTATTCGATATTGAAACTCACAAATTATGACTTTGGGTCGACATTGTATACTGATCTAGCAAGACTATTTAAAAAAAATGAGCACTGCACATAAATATCCTATTGGACGGTACGCGTACGTTTTAGCTCTTTGTAAAAAATAATAACATGCTTATAAAAGACCCATCAGTTAGAGCCAACTAAATACAAAGATAGACGTCGAGATCATTCGATACTGTACATTAAATAGAAAATACTTATACGTATCATTACTTCGCGTTTGAGCAGTAAATCATATGCGATAAAATAGTAAGTGAGCGATAAACCACAGCTATCTGCATCCTGCCGTAACGTATGGCCGTGGAGGCTGGAGCCGACAGAGCCTATCTATTGCTGATGGTCATTATTCTGCTTCATTCTAGTACTAGCTTACAAGTACAAGTATTAGCCGGCCTGGTTTCGCACGCTATTCAAAATAATCCATAAATCTACTCAGAGAATATACGAATAGTGGTGACTGTTTTATTTATGTACATTGTGATTTTTTTGGCATTGAAAGGAGCTTCTAACAGCACTTTTATCATTTCACTTCATTGATTCTTTCACAGACGTTGACCAAGAAAGAAGAAGACACAAGTTAAGTCTCGCCGGCGCCGCACCGACTGACGCAACGCCATTCACTTGCGACAACGACTGTCTCATTATAAACATGCCTTAATCCAGATCCCAACAGAAAATGAGTCAAGTCTATCATAATCTGTCATTATTTCCGTGTGCGATTTTGTAAAACGGCTTATAAAATTATCTCTCTATGAAAATTTACCTTACCTACTATGATTCTGAAAAGAAAATAAAAATAACAGCAAACAAGAAACGCGATCCGGATAGTAGGTACAAACACTCAATATCCATTAATTAGAGATATAATTAGGGAATAAACAAGAAAATCGTGTAAAACGAACTTTCGCAAGTACAAGGTGAGCCTGTGAGTAATTAGCGGCTAATTAGCGCGGAGTCAACTCATTAGGAAGCGTAATTGAAGCAAGCAAGCCGAGGATTTTTACAACAAAAATATCCGGTTAATTCTGTCTATTAATGATTGTTTGTATAAAATTTTCTAATCTCAAGCCTACCCCCGTACTTTCACGAGTGTAATTTTTCACTCATCTCACAATTGCTGTCTTTGATTTTCCTCAAAATGCATATCAAGAAGACTAACATTGGTATTCTTAGTCATATTCACTCCACTCACAATGATATCAGACGACATTTATATCACAGAGATGATTCATTAATTGAAATTTCCCCTTGAAATTGCACTCATGAAGGTTAAAGATAGATATTGAATATAAGACTAATTTATTAAATGGAATACAAAATGGTAGAAAATAAATGGTCCAATCAATGCATGTACCAAACCGCATCGTTTGATGCAGGTATAATGAATCATAAGAATATTTAGTGATGTAGTTTAGAGCAGCGGCCAGGTCGTGGCGGCCATCGAGATAGATACATTAGTATGAAATCGCCATAGAGCACGCGCACCTGGCCGCACTCGGCCAGCGGCCACAGCAAGCCACAGCGGCCAGCGAGATCGAAGCGACGCATTTGCGGCCCGTGTTTAGTCGCTGGCCGCTGCGGCCACTGAGATCAATTGCATTGTAGTTAAATCACCAGCAGTGTTGCCATATGGATAAGGCATAGATGCCGTATTTTCGTTCAAAAAGTCCGTTCAAAATCCGTATTACAATTCTGAGTGAAATTCCGTATAAATTCCGTATAAAAATGTTATATTAAAGCAACTAAACACAGTCATTAAAAACTTTAATTGATGAACTTTGAACACGACACGATGAATGAACTTTGTTTTATGATTTTCAAACAAGCGAGTGTGATTGAGATTGAAACATTAAACTACTCTTTCTTAACACTTAGAAAAGAACAAGACAGACTGCTATACGCTTTACACGCTATTACGAACATTTAATAGATCAGGGGATTCCCCACACCTCCTTATGCAGTTCTGTAAAGACTTTAAAAATGCGCGCTTACAAAGAGCACATACTTCCTAAATTTAAAATAATGCTAATAAACAATAAAAGCAACTTTTACGTTAGATTTATAAAGTAGTACTTTCATAAATATATATTATATCAAAAAACTCTTAAAGGCGTTGTGCAGCCTGTCAAGTTACTTATTCAAAATGTTATGTTATAATGTACTCTAGACTGTGTTTAGGTATATTTTGTATTACTTCGTTAGATCTTAAGACTAGACTGGCCTAATAGCTCAGTTGGTAGTAACTCTGCCTTCTGCGCTAGAGGTCGCGGGTTCGATTCCCGCACTGGACAAACATTTGTGACTAACACAGATGTTTGTTCTGTGTCTGGGTGTTAAATATATATCTATTATGTATATCAGTCTCTGGTACCCATAGTACAGGCTATGCCTAGTTTGGGATCAGTTGACCGTGAGTAAAAAATAAAAAAATAAAAAAAACTCCTGTAAAGCCGCTGCTCCACCGTGGATATCACCGGCGTAGTTGAAAATACATGCATTTGACGATGTGGCGCCAACGGCAATATTTCCCAGTACATGCGAGCAGTTAGAGACTTTAAATAAATGTTATAGTTATGGTTTCAATAATGAAAACATCTAAATGTCCTCTTCATCGACTGCATCTGCCCTAAAAGAGTCTGTGTACAGTTTAATCTGCCAGTAGCATAAATCCGTTTAAAACCTTTATATTCAAAAACACTGAAAAGCTCAGCTGTGAAATCCAATAGCGGTCACTCATCCAAAAATCCTCACAAACTTTGGCATTTATAATATTAGTAGGATTTCATTCTCTAGCAAAGCTCCTCACCTCAAAATAAACATCAATATGACATGACAAGCACCAGCGATAATAGCGCTATCTGAGATTAGTTTTGCCTATGACTCCACCAAAGTCCTAGATCTGAGTTTAAAACAATTTAAACGGATCTAAGGCAGAATATTAATCCTTGAAATACTTCATTTGAGATTGGTCTGAGAATCGAGTGTTCGGGGTGAAGGTACAAAAGCTTGATAGCGTACCAACGTACCTGTGCCAGTTCGTAATTCCTTGCCTAGGGTTGTTCACTGCTGCTTGTCTTATAATCGATATTACATTTTTATGTGCTGTATTAGAAATAATTATTATAACAGCAGATATTAAAAAACCCGTACAGAATATAGGTAGCAATTTTTCGAAAAATGAAAAAAAAAAAAAACATAACTGTCTTACACCTAACAAACAATAACTTGTGAATGTTTTTAGACCGGACAACATCGTAAAATTTTCTAATATTTTAAACATTTTCGACTCGGGCGGGTTTTGAAACTGCGACCTAAGTGCGTGAATTTTAAAGCGCGTAAGATAAGGCTTTAAAATCTACAAACCATATGCGAATGCGAAACTTCTCGAAATTATGTATTACCTATGTCTTAGTATTTCCCTAAGATTAAGTTACAAACATTTAGACATCATGGTAGGTACATGATGTCTAAATGTTTATAACTGATAAATGATTTTCTGGACTCAGAAGCCACGGGCGAAAACTAATAGCTTCCTCCTACATTGCGACAGAGGTGAAGTTCACAATCAACATTGCATAAGTGACAGCCAGACAAGGTGGATTAATTCGACTAAACATCACCCGGATTCGAATCGGTTCAGAATCAATTTAGCGTGGCGTTTGCCCACTTATCGAGTATTGTTCGACTGAGATAGTGGCTTTGTGAGGTGTCCCAACCCTACGGTCGCCCAGCGGGGGGTGTTCGATGATTGATGGCTGGCCGGGTGCATGGTGCGTGTAAGGGAGAGGGATATATCGGATCTCCTGCTCAGGTGCACGGCGGCATAGATGAAATATCAGTACTATAGTTATGATTTTCACTAAAACTGATGCTATCTATGACCATTGCACTGTTGCACGCTTTCAAGTTCTTGACTGACAACTTATCACTCCCCTTGCGCTGACATCAGACTGACATTATTCGTATAACAATTGTCAAACGCGCCGTCATTCCCCTTCCGACGATTATGAAACAGAGTTTCAATTGACATTTTTATCGCAATTTGAGCCGTTCGGACACCAGAACTTTTTGAAATTAAGATATGAGATTTGAATCGTATATCAACGTAATAGAATTTATTTTTCGTTGCGGTGCGGTGCGTAGTGACACAAGGCAGCACAGCGGGCCGGTCTTGTAATTGAATGGCAATTACCTGGGCTGTAAATATGACACAAGCGCGTAATTGCAGGAGTGGAACGCGTGAGGGCCGAGACCGCAGTGAATGCGGCCTTTGAGATGAAATATTGAAATCACGTGCGAATCTGTCTTCACGTAACGTGATTTTCGGGTTCAAATCGCGCTACGTGAACTTAATGATTACCCATCGCAAATTTTTGTTTCAAATTAGCATAAGTAATTTTACTGCTTCTTTTTCACCGTGTAGTGACGTCTTTGTACGTCTGTAGCGGGTATACATAGGTCACACTAAAAATTTCCGGATTTGGCCACTTACATAAACAATATTCAAAAAGTTATTACTACATTTGAAAATTAAACTCTTTAGCCGTAGAATACAATTTGTTTCATCTGATTGTTAAGAGTTTTCACATTGTGGCGTAATTTAAAAAATTGCGTGATTGCAAAAAAATCGATTTAACTCGGGAAAAATTTCATAGCATGTTTTTTTTACGATTTTAAGTATAATTTGACAGCTCAGCAGAGCCTCGTTCGGCTTCAATCTGCTTTTGGAAAAGAAGCACCATGCAAGACGATCATTTATAGCTGGTTTGCAGAATTCAAACGCAGTCGTGTCAATCTCCATGATGAAATTCGTGAACATCGATGCTGTGCGCCATATGATTGAAACAGACAGGCATGTGACCTACCATGAGATTCGGACATCTTTGGACATAGGCATGACTCAAATACAGTCAATCCTACACAAAAATTTGGGTGTAAGAAAGCTGTGTTCTCGATGGACCCCACACAATTTGACCGATCCTGAAAAATGTCACCACGGAGGAGTGGTACAATTTTTTTAAAAATTGGTTCAATCATATGAAAAAGTGCATTGACGTAAAGGGAGAATATTTTGAGAAACAATAAATTCATTTTTGACCATTAATAGTATTTTTTTATTATCGATTCCGTAAACTTTTAGTGCGCCCCACGTACCGGTGACTACGATATTTAGATAGGCACTCTACCCCTATTAATTGTTGTCATTTAAATAATTTTATTCATGTTAGAAAAATTGCTTATAAAAATAATCATATTTAAGTAAATGTGATACCATCTTAGTAATGATTAAGACGCTATCACATTTACTTAAAAATGATTATTTTTATAAGCCAAGAAAGAACCAAGCAATTTAATTAAATTGCTTGGTTCTTTTCTTGGCATCCTGGTTTAGGTCATTGAACAACTTGCTGGTGACTCTAAGAACGAGGCCCTGGGATGTTAATATGATTTTTTTAGTAACTTTAGAAGGTTTGTGCAACTTGACCCTAAAGCTTCACGGTCTGTAGTTGCACCAAAAATTGTTATTGTGTGACAATGGTCACATTGGTAGTGGGTAATGACCTAGGTAGGTATCAAATTCTAAAGCGGAGTCAAATATGTAGGTACTTACTTAGTTCTTTAGAAACTCGATATAAACGCCTCGAGCTAAGACTCAAAGTGAAAGGATAGCAAATGGTGGAATATTACTAATTAATTGCAGCTTGAATGCAACATAACCGCAAGATTATTAATCCACTTTATAAGCAGCTGACGCAAAACATGAGTTTTGAATTTATAGTCCGGGAAACAAGGATGGCATTTTTACATCATACTTCTGAGATCCATGATATTGTAGGTAATGGCTGCGGAACTACGGTGATTTTTAATGATGAAGTCTGAATCCAGAATTGATATGTAATTTTTGGACATGTATGCTCTAAAGATAAGGCCAATTTAGCTGAGAGGATGTTAAAGATGCTAGGCAAGCCTACTCCAACATGTCCCAGGTACTACAGTGTACAGCATAAATATAAAACATAGGTAGTGGAGTATTACAGAAAATCCATAGAAAAACTTACGCTCACGCGTGAAGGTGAATACAATGGTTTAAATTGCAGACTAGCTTGTCAGTCAGTGGCAATGATTTCGTGATCTATTTCAGTAATAATCCTAGAGTTAGTATAAAGCCGTGTTAAAAATGATACCAATGTCTACTGATTAAAGTCAATTCTGAGTCAGCATCATAAATATATATATATATATATAGCATAAATTTTAAATGACATATTGCACGCCACCGTTTGAAATCTGCTTATGACTGTCCGTCAGAAGCATGACGTAAGCAAACCGACACCATCTTCCGTGCTATAAATGTTATATTCCAAGCTGTTAATTCAATTTTTAATTTTAAACATAGAGTATGCATACCATGGGGCAACAAAGTTTGCCGTTATGCCCCGGGCCCCAGCACCTGTCCTACTGACAGACATAGTAACTTGTAATTGTGCTGTGGCAAAGGGACGTAGTAACTTTGATTATTCTGTAGCAAAGGATACGTTTACTTTGCCCACACAGCACACATGTTCTATTTAGTTGCTCTGATAGCTAATAAGGTGGAAATCTCATGTATTTATTACCTAGGCGCGGCTTCACTCTAAAACTTGAAATACTAAGATGCCGTGCAAAATATTGTTAAACAATGATACTTTTATTTATCACGCGATACAAACCCTGTAACCCTGTAAACCCTGTAGGTACAAAAATATCCCTAGTCAACTCCCTTCTCCTACCTATTATTGACTATGCGGATATTTCTTACCTCGACCTTAATCAAGACCTACTCAATAAACTAGATCGCTTACTCAATACTTGTATTAGGTTCATCTACGGTCTTCGTAAGTATGATCACGTGTCCGAGTTTCGCTCTAGACTAAAGTGGCTCCCCATCCGTGATAGAAGGAATAGGAGAATATTATGTCTCTTATTCTCTATCCTTAGAGACCCTCATTCACCTCAATACCTAAAAAATCTTTTTTCATTTCTTTCGGATACCCACGATCGCAACCTGAGATCTACCGATACTCTCCTTCTGGCTACTCCTAAGCATTCAACATCTTTCCGTGGCAATTCTTTTGAGGTGGCAGCTGTAGGATTATGGAATTCGCTCCCTATTAATATAAAAAAGGCGCCCAGTAAACCCAGTTTCAAACGATTGGTATACGAACACTTTCTGGAAGAAACTTCTTCTGGTAGGTAACAAATATATAATTATTCACGTAGGTATTTAATCATCACTTCTTCTTCACTTTTTATTATTATAAATTTTTTTTTTCATATTGTTACAGGACACATGTATGAAGGTACTCTTAAGCTTAATAATATATATATATGTATATATAGATATTTATATGTAGTATAGGTTGTATGTATTAGTTTTATGGAGTTATTTTTATTAATAGTCAGCTCTCCAACTTTTTATTTCTACCTTCAGCTAGCACGCTGACCTTTTTCTCTTATTACCTTTGAGGTTGGCTGTTAGAAAATGCTTGTAGCATTAAGCCCTCCTTTTGTGCAACTGTACTGTGTGTGCAATAAAGTATTAAATAAATAAATAAATAAATAAATATAAGGAAGATTCAATAGAAACATACAAATTCTAAGAATCTGAGGAAGCTTTTCCGTAGAATGATTATGACTGAGGTTGTTAGCAATGCTCCTGTTCATTAGTATAATTATTTATAGAAGCCGCATATTATAGTCGGCGACTGCTTGTTTACCTAATTACCTTTTTGCTTTGCATAATTAACGTGCTACGTATAATCTGCATATCCTACTGAATCTCTGAGTTTTTATTCTATTTTGCATGCTACCTGTAGTTTTTGCCAATTAAAAATATTTCCAGAGCATTGATCCAATTAAAATTCAACACTGCTAGCTAAATCTAACGTACCTATGCCGTGTACAGTTCCTACATGACAAAACGCCATGAGTCAGGTTTTAATTGGCGTGGTGTCGAGTTCGGCAGCGAGATAGCGGGCGCGGGATTCCTTTCGATACCCAGTTTTTCTCTCGCCCTCTATAAAGCAACAGGTGGTTCGATGAACTGCTAAATTCCCGAAATATCCATCATTACCTAAGCAAACATTTCTATAGACCATTATCGGATTAACCCGAGACAATATGACATGTCATGATTCGTGCTAATGAGTGCTACTATAATATCAATCGTTCATTAAATGTAGCTGCACAATCGTTCATTTGGTGCTTTCTCACGCCTCATTAAAGTCTTTTTCGTTTCGGCGACCGCGTCTGCCGTTTCCCGGAGTACAATGAGCGAGTGATTTGGCGGCGAATAACGAGGGCATTTTGTCGGCCGCCTCTCACGTCCGACGCCTTCCGACGCTCAATGAAAGTTTACCTGCAGCCGTAACGAGCGATTTGTCCCCTGGCCCCGGCCCCCGCCCGGGCCCAAATCAAAGCCCATTCACATCTGCATGCCGACACAATGCTGGCAATTAGGCCGCCTGGCCCTACAATCGAACGTAATGCGCGCTCGTTCGATGATGACGGCTCGCTCCTTCATCCTCGTATCTCCATTCCGATGCTTGGCGGCGGCCGTGCCTGGTTACACTTCATCTTAAACTTCTTGTAAATTCAACAAGCACAGAACACCCTATTCAACAAACTTATGAAGTGAATGGTAGAATACATTTTTATGACTACAGTTTTACATTTAATTTCAACTATCGCACTATTGGAGTGAAGTACAGTCAACTCCAAAAAGATCTACTAAATCTATATACTTGTCTAAATCACATTGTATGACAAAGATATTTTTGGCAAGTTTCACTCCTAGATCTTTTAGGAGTGTACTAGAAATGTGTATCAGATCAGATCCTCATCAAAATCTATTTTTTAGTCGATGTCGTTTCAAAAATTCAAAAGATAATTAGTACTCGTAGAAGGATGTGATATGATGTCTATGCCCTGTTTACAATTACTCGTATCATGGCTTCTCAATCACCGGCGCCATTGGCATTCCCCTCTGTAAACTCAAGGACGTAGGGGTCAAGTCGGACTGGCACCCCGTCATCACTTTCTTTGTGGAGCCATGGTCAGAGGTCTGGGTTAACTGCCTACATAAACAGGTGAACTCGTAAAGATTTTTGAAGCCGTGTTGGCGTAATAACTGACAGAAGTGCTTGACCTTAGCACGGAAGTAAGTAGGTGTAAGTGCCATATTGCATGTCGATGAGTGCTATTTGTTTACTGTCAAGAGAAGTAACCACGGTCATAGATTACACAAATGAGCGAAGCTCTGACCTCCAAAACTTTTGACACAAATACTTAGTGTCTCGCCCCGAACTAAAATCTGGTGCTTCGGTGATCGTTGATGCACAATTAATTTAAACTTTATAAATCATATCAAAATCTCACGTTGCATTGTTTTTCAAATGTGACTTTTTCCAATGTACCAAAACCATAAAAACCATAAAATGGCCTAGATTCAAAATAAAAAATTGTTTTGGAATGTATGAAAAAAGCACTTTCATATGACTTTTTTTAACACCCTATTGGACCCCTATATTAACAACCCCTTAGCCGATTTAACTCATATTCTTACCAGCTAATTTTGATAATACAACCTGATGACATAATAAATTCTATGCAAATCGCATTTACGGTTCGAAAGCTTTTTCCTAACTAATATACATAGGTACAAAATACAACGTCGATTTGTCCTAGTTGTTTGGCTCGCTTCGATCGCTCGATCAAGTCATGAGTATTTTTTTCATCCTATACAAAGATTAATAATGTTATTCTAGGACGTACTATAATACTAGCTTCCGTCCGCGGTATCGCTCGCGTGGTATCATAAAGTAGGCTAGCTATGCCACTTCTAGCCTCGCTAACTACATTCATGCAAACAATAACGTCTATACATTGCTCTGTTGCTGCGTGAAAGAAGGACAATCCAACCAAGCAACAAACAAACACACACAATTTTGCATTTATAATAAGATAATGATTGGATGTAAATACGTGAACACTAATTTCTGCATTTAGAGACAGTTTCAACAAACGCTTGAACCTACTAATAAAATACTTCAACGCGCTCGTGCGCCTACGCAAGTGTAAAAATCTACCGTTTGCTAAACGAAAGACTCTTGCAATGCCAAAGATTTAAGAAAATTGTAGTTACTTAGGTAATTATTAGTATGCAGGATATATTATATTATATACATTTTTTATACAACTATAGTGGCTAACAAGCTTACGGCCCGTAGGATTAAGGAAAAAAATCCTTTCACTACACTGATTCCTTCACCGACGTCGTAGGCCCTTATCAAGGCCACTATACCTCAACCTGGTCGCTGACCTAATACAGAATGACCAGGAAATAATAAGTGACATGACAAGCAAGCACTGACTTAGGACTGAAATTATTTTTAAATTGCTGTCGAATTTGATTCTTCTTGAGATCTCTCCTAGAAATCCCTCCTCCGATGTCATTGTTAAAAAATATAATCGACTACGAATTCCTGGCTGGCTTAGTCCATTCCTGCTCATAATTCGTCAACACATTAGGTACCTGGTCCTCAATACCGCTGGAATTGCAGAATGTATTTGATTTCATCCCGTTAAACACCCTCAATCTCCAATTTTATTTTTAAATTGCTGTCGAATTTGAGATCTCTCTTCTTGAGATCTCTCCTAGAAATCCCCCCTCCGATGTTATTGTTAAAAAATATAACCGACTATGAATTCCTGGCCGGCTTAGTCAATTCCTGCTCATAATTCGTCAACACATTAGGTACCTGGTCCTCAATACCGCTGGAATTGCAAAATCTATTTGATTTCATCCCGTTAAACACCCTCAATCTCCAATTAAGGGATAGACAATTAATTTACTCGTACTTGCTATGCTCGCTATTATACTCGTACAGGCAAACCTATGTCACTTGATTGGCTTTCATATAAAACGGGCTTAATTGCACTGATTCAAGGTTCAATTTCTGGTTGCATGCATTTTTTTTGTTCCTTATAAGTTATCTATAAGAATTTAAACGCGTACTAAAAAAAAGTTATTAAAAAACTACCTACGTGAAAAACATTCCGTTTGAATTCCATAAATTATTTATACTGATTGCGAAAGTTGAAAATTACTACTGCTGAACGTATTTGTGTTGATAGGTGAGTAAAATAGAACAGTCGTGCGCTGAGTTTAAGGTTGAAAATGGCTTGCATGCCTCTTATGTAAGTTTTCTACGTATTAACAACTAGCTGTACCCGCGCGGTTTCACTCGCATGGAGTCATAGTAGATAGATAGATAGATAGATTAACACTTTATTGTACACGAAGTATTACATATTAAATCTACAACAAACTTAATGTAGTACAATGGGCGGCCTTATCGCTGAAAGCGATTTCTTCCAGGCAACCTTAGGATGGAAAGTAATGGAAAAACAATAATGGATGGCAGTGCACGAAGTACGACGATGATATATGAATACTATAAAACAAAAGAGGAACCTATATTTATAAATTATCCATATACATAGATTACAATCATAAAATATACTAACTACTTCCACTGAGAAACAATCTGCTTAAAAAGCATGAGGATCTTTGAGATAGAACTGTTTCAGCCTCTTCGTGAAAGTATATAGCGATGATGCCCGTATGATGTCCATAGTATAACGAAAGGATTAAATTTTGTTCTCTTCTTCAAACTCATATTTCAATTATTTTTTTCACATCGATAAACGTGGATATTTAGAAAGCGCTAGCACGGATTAATTATAAAAAAGATCATACCTATAAACTTCGAACCCTCTAGGCGGTGAAGCGCGATACAACATAGCCTATGTTACATTAATTAGACCACTTTATACCATAATCAATAACTTTTTTTAAATTTCATAGTTCTCCTAGTTTCTAAGACGTTTCAAAGTGATGCTAGTGATTTTATTAAAATAAATAAAACTAAACAACTTTTAACTTTCATAAATATCCGTCCTGTATTTTTGAGATTAGCCCGGACAAATAAATGGAAAGAAAGACTGACAAAGTCTTCCGTTTCCATTTATTTTGTCAACGTGTTATTAATGATCTCCTAAATACGTTACAAACATATGTACAGAATTTTTGGATTTACTGTTTTGTTATATGTATTAGTGAAGTCGAAGTGAACTTATATTATTAATACATTAGGTAGTGATTATTTAATCTGTGACTCAGGTATAAAGCCTTCAACAATGATCCGATAATTAACAGAGTTGACAATTGCGCAACTTCAGTGTGGGTGCGGGTCGTGAGTACTAGTCCACACCTAAAGTAGCTGAGCAACTTAGTCGTCTGAAACATTTATTCGCTTAGCAAACGCATCAACTATAATATCATTTTTTTAAATAGCTACAACTAATGTGTCAAACAAGCATACGGCCTACCTGTTGATAAGTGGTTACAGTAGCCTATGAACGCTTGCGTTACCAAAATGTCAATCAGTACTACACATTTTACTACAATTGAAACAGTTTCTACTGTTTAGTCTTTTTCAGTTTTTTGCCGCAGTTTTTTCTTTAAGGTATACATTTGTATATGGGCCGTAGGATAATTAAATTCCATCTGTTTTGTTATTCCATCTATTGTTTGCCTGAAATAAAGTTATTGAATTGAATTAAACTGAAACGCTCAGAAACGCGATTGATACTGAAGATATCAGTTGAGCAGGTAATTTTCAGTGTTATCATATTGGAAACACATAGGGTCCAACCAAGTTTTCCAAGTTTTGTTTACCAAAAGGTTGTCTGGAATAGATCACTTTTAGCGATAAGGTCGCCCATTGTACGTAATATTTTTTGTTCCTCCCTTTTGTTATTTTCTATTTCTATGTACAATAAAGAGTTTATCTATCTATCTATCTAAAAGGACTCAGCCTTTTCACGAAAGAAGTCCATGAGAGGGGGCGCTGTAGTCTTCGTACGAGTATAACAGAATTTTACCATTGTATCTTTTTAGTTCCGCCGATTTCCACGGGACTTCTTTCAGGAAAAGGACTCTACACATACATATTGCTTACATCGATAGCGCAGCATCGTTAAGAATAAAGTGATCCATGAAGGGGGTCACGTCCCTCAGCATTAAGAAAATCGACTCAATGAGAGAGATATTGTAAACATAAGTTACCTAGTTGCTTTTGGTTTATCAGGTGGCTGGGTGCTGTGAGAAGACTAGCATACGGCGGGTCGTCATTAAGGAGCATTCAGGGCGTCCGACAATATTCTTCATTTGCGTACCGCTACCGGCCCGTCATTTGGCGCATTGTGACGGCCACTGTGGACACCCTTGCGTGGAACCCTTGATTGTAACTCTTGTTCTACGTACATGCGTTGTACAATAGTAATGCAAGTGTTGTTTCTGCTGGTTTTGTATAATTTTTCTGTCCAAAACTAAAAAAACCCTAAAAATTTCATCTCAGGCGGGACTTAAATACCCGCTACCCTCCCCTAGATACGGTAAAGCACTAACCGATTGATATCTATTAGGGAGGCATATGCTCATCAGTGGACGTTTTACGGCTGAATAAGATGATGATGATGATTATTATTTTATATCATGTTTAAGCCAATAGCCAAAACAAAACGCTCAGGAAAAACGTTGGCATACTGTTTCCACGTAAAGTTGACACAAACGTGTAACCGTTGAGGGGTTATGGCACTATCCATTGCATGCAATGAACATGTTCAACAACATCTCATCCAACAAAAGCAAGTTAAATTAAAGTTTTTGTTGGGTTAAAAATGTTTAAAAAAACAGACCGAAGGAAAACACCACTACTAGACTCACCGATTTTATGAAAAGGTGCATTCGATATGCTAATTATCCAAGCAATACCACAGATAAAATAACAGTCACTATCATTATTACAATCACCTGCCCCTCTAATCTGTTGCTCAAGAACACCCTGAATTGAACCTTAAGTGTTGTAACTAAAGTCAACTTTCCAGTGTATGTGATTATAATTAGAGAATTGAGTAGGTAGTGTAAGTGCATTTGTTTTCGTAATAAAAGCTCCGATAACTATACTCTGTGGCGAAGTGAGTCACAGATTACCGCGTTCAATTCATCTAGACGTAATAGCTATGATTAATCAGGCCCATTAACTTTAAACAAAGATTAATTTAAGCGCTGGCCATGGCCCTTACTACTAAGCTCAAAATAATTGACTCTGAAATTACTTAAAAGGCGAACCACACTGGTTGTTTTGCGTTAGTTATGTTCATACTAGTAACTAGATGATAAAGAAATCACATGTTTGACTCAACGAATCACTATTGCTATCGATCGTGGCGATGTCTTTTACCTAGTTTATACGATCGAAGTAATTAAGTCGGTAAGTAGGTAAGTTGTTTTCACACGTTCGTTTGTTGTTTAGTAGGTAAGTGCCTTGTTACGTAGAAAACGGCAGAAACACTTTAAAAAATATATTTATTGAGTTTGAACTTAAATTAAATGATACAGCGATTTGACGAGTTAGAAGTGTGAACTAGAAGTGATGCGCTTAACTAAGGAATGAGTATTTATACGAAAGGGACGTGGGATAATTATACATGATTAAGGGTTGCTCATTAAGAATGGAAATTCACAGATGATAACAATAACAATAACAATAACAGAGTCTTTAACTAATCAGATTGTTTACAATATACCTATAGTACCTACTTACTTAACTAATCATCTTATTATCTATTAACTGTCTAAAAGGCATAATGTAACATCTCCCCCCTTAGAATAAAGATTGGGCATTAGTGCCGGATCTTTGGAAATGAGGTGTAGATGGAGGCCCGTTGATGTCTGCTTCGTCGTCCGTCATGCAGGAAGTCGTTTGATTTAAGGTTCTCAGCGGGATCGCAACCTGGGTAGTTCGGTTCCTTCGAGAGTTGTCGAAGCAGTTGTTGTAGATCTGGATACAGCCGCTCTAGTTCGATGATCTTCTTCTTCCAAAACTTCCAATGAGACCATTTGGGCATCGGTTGCATAGCTTTAGTAGAAGGTATGAGAGGAGTATGATGCCGGTTGTGAAGTAGAACCATGAGAAGATTGGATTGTGTCGCTCGACGAATGATTGAGACTTTGTCTTCGTTTGAATATTCTTCAATTCGTCCGAATATTTGTCGAGATGAGCTTTGATTCGATTTAGTGAATCCAGTGGCATTTTGTTGATGGTGATCGGAAGCAGATGTGGAGTTTCGATGTTTTTAGTTGTCTCGAAGCAATCTTCCTTTCTTATATCAGGCATAGGGAACGTGACGTTTTCTTCCACCGTTTGGTATGCTGACTATCTGTTGTTGTCCAGTGGTTGGAACGTCTGGATTTCCGCTGGAAACGTTGATACTGTGCAGGTTTCGGGGATGGTCTTCTCCTTGCTGAACAGAAGTTGTAACTCGCAGATAGGGCGTTCTTCGGAGTCGTAGACTACGAGGTCCTTGCAAACGCTTCTCTTCGTTGTGTAGATTTTGCAGTTGTCCAGCGAGCTTGTCAAAGAGCTATTACACTAGGATCAGTAGCCAAATAGATATGCTCTGGGAGGATGGTCGAGTGGAATGAAGAGTTGGGATGTTGGAATGGGACAGAGTAAATGTGGTAGAGAGTCAGTGGATTTGTAACGAGAGGAAATTCTAGAATGTAGACTAAACGATTCGAATATTCATATGCTGTTAAAAAGGAGGAATCTAATAGAGCGTGTAAGTTTTCAATAGTCACAGGGGTAACAAACTTTTTACTTGTTCTAATTTTGATGGAATATAGAAGTTCTTCGAACAGTTTTTTAGAAAGTTTGATCGAAGGATGAACGATGTTAGACTTAGCGAAGAGGATACTTGCTAAGCAATCGTCAATTTCGTTTTCTAGACTTGTGACTTGCTCTAAAATTTGAAGGGACATAGTAGAAATATCTTCGCTAACTTTGATGTCAAAAATAAGAGTTTGTTAAGATAGTTGTTGAGGCGATTTATGTTTTCATTTATGATTTGTTCATCGAATGAAATCTTAAAGATAGTCTCATTAAAGTTTTTGATCGTTGAGGAACTGATCTGCATTTGCTTCTGCATAAGATCTGTTAAATCTAGTTCTTGCTTCTCTAATTTATCGATGCATTCGTCATATCTTCTCGCGTCTTTCGCGTCTGGCGTTCCTATAAGCCATTTTAGAACAGAGCCAAAACCGTCTAGAAGTTCTCTTAACACGAGAGTTTTTACCTAAATATGCTGAGTTCTGAAAGTCTAGATTCGATTTTGTTGAGATTTACGTTGAAGTAAGATTTAGTTGATTGAACATTGGGAAAAGTAGTCATTCTATTTTAGTTTTAATCTAAACCTAAACTATACCTATATCTATCTTAACTTAGCTTAAATATAGTCGCAGGCGATTGGCGTGTACCAATTGACTTTTACCTTATTTTTTGATTAAATCTTTTTCATTGATACCTACGCGTATTATTTCGTAAGGGCCTTCCCACTTAGCATCTAAGTTATTAGGGTTCGGAACCCGCAACATAACTTTGTTTCCTATTTTATATTCCACAGTATTTTTTATTTTACTGTCATATCGCTCTTTAGCTTTCTCCTTCATATTTTCTATATTCTTCAGTGCAGTGTCACGCAATGCTCTGAGGCCTTCATTTAAATTCTTTAAATAATCACACGCTGTATAGTCAGAAATTGGTTTCATGGAATAGAATGGACGAGGTTTGTAACCGAATAAGAGTTCGTGAGGTGTATAGCCCGTGGAATTATTAATTGAGGTGTTGTGACACATGATAGCGAAAGGGATTATTTGATCCCAATTCTTTAGGCGACGATTATGATACATGCGTATGTGATCGCGTAAAGTCGCGTGGAATCGTTCAAGAGCACCGCTAGTCTGAGGGTGGTAAGTAGTATTAAAGGTATGATTAGAACCAAGAAATTTCATCAATTGTTTCATAAGGTTGTTCATGAATTCAGTTCCTTGATCTGAGTGAAATCTTCTTGGGACTCCGTAATGTTGGCAAAAGTGGAGTAGTTGTTTTGCTACGGTTAGTGCTTCTTTATCAGGGATCGGGTAAGCTTGAACGTATCTTGTTAAGTCGTCTTGTAGTGTCAAAACGTATTTGTTGTCACTGCCGCTTATGTCTGAATATGAGACTAAATCGATAGAAACGCGTTCAAAAGGTTCGGTTGATTGAGGTATGACCATAGGAGCTTGAAATTTTTTCCTTTGAATTTTATTACGTTGGCAGACAATGCAGGCTTCAACGTAATTTTTGATGTCGGTTGTCATTCCTTTCCAGAAGAATTCATCTCTAATTTTCCTGGTGGTTTCTACTATTCCACGATGTCCTGAAAGAGGCTCATCGTGAAATGTTTTCAGGATGTTGGGGATTTCCTCAGGCTTAGGGTACGTGACCCTGTTTTTACATATCGTTATTTCACAGTCATAGGTTTCTGCGAGATAGGCTGTGATACGAAGTTGTTCGTTGTTTTGAAGTTTACAGGTATGGTCGTTTTGAAAAAATCTAGATTTCTGGTGTTGGTTCGAAGTTGTTGGTCTTTGCGAAGAATTTGATGGAATGGAACTATTAAGCAACTTCTGCCTAGCATTATTCATGTTTCGATTTTTTTCCTCTTGAATGGCAAAGTTACCTGCATCGGACAGGTTATCTAGTGCGCGAGTGCGAAGCATTATTCCTATATCTGAACTCAGCCCGTTGACGAAGACATTCAAAGCAGTTTCCTCAGTAGTCGCTATGCGGCCTTCTAACGTCACATCACTAATTTCAGTGCTTAACTTCTCGACCAATTTGCTGCGACATAGGTCTACGCGATGAAAATAGTCTGTAATAGACTCGTTTGTTTTTTGGAACATCGACTGGAGCTCTAGATACAGATGTCCTAACGTTTTCGTCTGAGAATATTTTTGAATGAGAAAGCTCTTTAGGTCTTTCCAAGACACAAAGCGTTTTGAGTGAACATCAGAAGATCCTGGCCCTGAGATTTTATTTAGTGCGTACGTCAAGAGAATTTGTTTTTGTGACGTTGACGAAAGTTGAAACGCGGAGTCACATGATCGAACGAATCGATAAACTTGTGAATTTTTTGTCGTGTCGAATTCGGGAATTAATTGCAGAAGTGTACTGAGATTTACTTCCATACTTGCTTCTACTTTAACTTTAGATTCATTTACTGACATCTTGGCTTGGTGAGATTTGTAATGCAAGAGACGTAAAATGCAACAATAGGTTCTAGATGACCTAAATCGATATAGGTATTGAAATAGGAAAGTTGTCGGATTTAGGAATATAAGGATTGGTAGCAGAGCATAAATATGTTTGAGCCACTTACCACAGTAACACAATAAAAACTTGGATAGGCATTTGCTCGTTGGTTCGGCGGGGAATTTTAAAACCCTTCAGGTACCGTTCACTGTTCTTCAGACAGGCACGTTATCCCCGTCTCACAACACTTGTCTATCCTACCGGCTGCGCCAAATTGTTACGTAGACAACGGCAGAAACACTTTAAAAAATACATTTATTGAGTTTGATCTTAAATTAAATGATACAGCGATTTGACGAGTTAGAAGTGTGAACTAGAAGTGATGCGCTTAACTAAGGAATGAGTATTTATACGACAGGGACGTGGGATAATTATACATGATTAAGGGTTGCTCATTTAGAATGGAAATTCACAGATGATAATAATAACAATAACAGAGTCTTTAACTAATCAGATTGTTTACAATATACCTAAAGTACCTACTTACTTAACTAATCATCTTATTATCTATTAACTGTCTAAAAGGCATAATGTAACAGCCTACGCACTGTTTACACGTACTGCGTTGTGGTGGCAGGAGTAGGTGCGCGCGGGTAGCTCGATAGGTCCGATCATATTCTACTTGCCAACTAAACTACTTGCGCGGCAACTTAACAACTTACTCACTGTTTCCACAATCAACAGTTAACTTCGATACTTAACTAGTTATCGCCTTAGAATGTATAAACCGTGCATTAGGGATTTAGGGATGCTTTCGATTGTTAGTGCTCTTGATCTTGAGCGGTCTAGAGATCGTTTGCATTGTTCTTTAGATGTTCTACAGAAATTTTGTAAATTTCGAGTGCTTTAACAAACTATTTAGAGACTTTTCATAATAAAACTAACCTTATGATTTATCGAAATAAAAAATACTAAACTGAAGTTATTTTAACAATCGAGTCCAAAATGCATACTTACCTTACATCACAATGAACGTGAAGATTCTACGAAAATTGTCAAAAGGTTTCAAAAGTAGGGGTATTGTTGCGCGTGCACTAAAAGCTCACCTGCCTGCGCCCGCGCAAGATGATCGATCGAGCTTCGACCGAATTAGCCGATATCCGTGGAATTATTGAATTAACCCGAAAGTGGGGCCGAATAGACCGACCTTTTTCTTGTAAACCGACGCTGTAACTACGCGTAACAAGTTTCCTGTTCAATAAATTGTGTATTTATTAATGGGTCTTTTTTGCACTGCATATTACAAATAGATGCGAAATCTATTCCATCCTAGCACGGGCGTGATATAGCGGAGAATCATAATTGTTAGTGACTTTCTCAGTTTCACTTATAAAGGCCAAAATTGTGCAAGCAAGCGTTTTGCTGTGGCTCTCATACAGTTCCATACATTACAAAACAGTGGAGTTTTATTTCTGTCACTGCACGCTTACGCATTCAGTGACTGAATTAAAAGCTTAAAATTCTTATAAAGTTTCAAAACCAATCGCATTCGACAGTAATTGCGATGAAAATAATGTCAGCCTGCCGGCGGCCCAAGAACGAATAATTCACGGTAACGTCACGTTACATATAGTAAAGTACCTTAGTTGTACAGATAGTAGAAGCCAGATATTGGCCATCGGCGATGTTTGAAATCTATTAATTTTGATTGGCTCCTAATTGAAATGTGTTATCGTGTTTAGTAAGTACTCTTAAAGCGGCGATAGGCTTGCAACTTGTCACGTATGCAATACTCACTCATGGAAATTGTTGGCAAGTGCCAAATGTTTCTCTGACTACCTCCTTACATATTTTCAAGGAATGGATCGCCATGAGATCTGAGAGGATGTCAACTACTCTTGGGGGTATAATTTGTGAGACTATTTCATTAGTATTTTTTTCTAATAAAAGAATAAATTGTAATGTAACACAAATTAGCTTCCGCCCGAGAGCCCAATCGAGCCCGTGGTGCTTTCGGGTTTTCGTGGGAATTAATAAATGAACTCACGGTTTCGATTCAATAGGTAACTCTAATTATAACTAAGCTTTTGTTGTACTAATTGGTAATCCGATATTTATTAGATGATACTTGGTCCACGGTGGTTAGGTACCTACTAATTACGTTTGGACTTTTGTTGTCATGGGACACCATTTTTCTGAGTAGATATTTCTTTTGGAATTGTTGTCTGATCAAGTAGGTATAACTAGTCGTAATTATATTTTCACTCTCCTTACTTATACTGAAAGATGTAATAAGGTAAACTAATAAATAACATTCATTTATTAAACATTCTTCATTAAAAACGTCATTCATCAGCAGCAAGTTGTTTGTTAGCGTCTGACATCGTCAAAATAACTCACTCAGACTTTATTTTACTTCAGTATGCAAATGCACTCCAATTAGCGGGTCTTGCGTTTCTCGGTACTACGTAGGTAATACTCATTATTTCAAGTCGAGATTTTTCCAAGCAAACCGCAGTAATTACCCCGGAACGGGACGGCGCCGCGGCGCGGCGGCACAGCGACGACTCTTCCAGGGTTTGCTTATTAACATCTAATCTTCGGTCGAGCCCGTCGATCTTAATTAATTCAATTAAAGCATTATGGAGTAGGTGAAGGTTGCGGGCGTCGTCGGGCCCTCTCACTGAAATTTAAAAACTTAACATCGCCTTCGTCGTAACGACTCACCGAGTATACAAGGGGGAGGCGAATTAATCAAATAATACCGCGGAGGTGCTCGCGGGGCGAGACGTGGTGCGGGGGGCACGGGGCGCCGGCCCCGCGCTGCCGCGTGCTCAGTCGCGACCGAAGCGCCGCGCGGGGAAGTGTTGCCGATCCCCATTCGCACGCATACTTTTTCCGAAGTTCTTAACGCAGTTTTGTTTCAAAGTTCCACAAGAAAGTTCATAAGTGCTCATTCTTTTGTTGCGGGACTCGAAGGTTGAAAGACTGCATTCGGCGGTGCAGTTTCGGAGTTTATCGTTGATTGTGTTTTTTTTGTTATTGTTGAGTTTTTTTGTTTGGTGCATCTTGCCGGTCCGGAGACCGGCGGCGCGGTCCCTTCGAGGCACCGGGACTGGACGCGCCTGCAGGCCCCAGAGGACAAAGCCTTTAGGTAACTATTCAAAGACTGGTTGCCGTGAGACCAAACTGTTTTAGCGCCAAACTGCATGTTGTTGTAAACAGATACCGGCCAATCTATAACATTGAAATGTGTAGAACAATGGATTTGTTTCTAGACAATTATTACTGCAAATAATAGGTACCCAAGTGAATTGCACAAAGCATAATACAAGCAATACAATCGAAGACCACGTGGACAGTGTAGACAGCTGTCATCCTGACATTGTTTGCTGTCTCATCAATAAAACTGAAAAAATAAGCAGTAATTACTCGAATAAACTTTGTACTAACACTAACTCTGTCTGTTTCAATTATAGAAACAGGATAATATTGTGCTAAGTTAGCTACAGAATGCACCTACCTTTAGGATAGGAATGTGCCTACTTATATAGTAATAGGTAGGTATATAAATTAGATAACGACATACTATTATTATACTGATTTATATACAAATAATTCTTTAATAAAATGTGACCTCCATCAAGCTCTGATTACATATGCGAAACTTAAATAACAAACGACACTGACCGCGTTTTTTAAGAGGGTATGCACACCTACGCAACAGCTGCGGGACAACACGAAGAGCCGGCAACACTTGAAACTAACAATAGTTTCAAACTTATATTTGCTGCGGCCGATAACGTGGTCCCATAACAACAGGAAATGGAAAACTATGAAACGATCACCTTAAACTCCCAGCTAAGTTTTAGAGAAATTAAATTCTCCAATTGTTTCCTACTTTCAATAGAACTAAAGCGGCTCAAACTTTTGGACTTAATTAAAACTTATCTGCAAAGAAGATGTCAACAGAACTGAACACCCAGCAGCCTGGTATCTCCAAATCTTTAATTAATAAGCAGCAAGTAACTCGTGAGCACAACACTAATTATTTCTCCGTCAGGTGAAACTCAATTACGAAGAGATAATTAAACCATTAAGGATTTATTTACTTTGAACATCAATTTTCTTTAAAATAAACCTACTTTTAATTAAAGCTTTTGCGAAAAACAAATAGAGAAGCGAACCCTTGCTCGCACGCTCCGTCACGATAGGCCCTAATTGGTATTGAGGGCTTAGTCTATAAAATTATTGCCAAATTTGAGTTCAATTAGAAATAGGTCCTTAACAAAATTTAGTCAAAAGCGATTGTGGTGACTCAGAAACATGTGGTGATTACTAATAATCCAATAAAAATGCTCAATGATGTCTACGATAAAATGAACAAGTAGGTATGTAAAGAAAAATAAAGAACATATTTGGAACCGGAAGAATTATTGAGTTTATAAGAAGAGTTTATTTCAAGTAAACCAGGTATGGGCAAATCCCCCCACATAATTAGGAATTCGCTCTGTCTGTAGGGGAGGCCATGTTCAGCAGTGGACGTCGTACGGCTGAAATGATGATGATGATGAAACCAGGTTGGAGGGAAGAACATTGTTCTAAAAATTTCTTGGAAGTAGGTTTAATAATGAAAGCATATTTTGAGATAGTGTAATAAAATTTTAAGTATAAATTATAAGTAAGTGAACAGATTTTGATTAAAATAAGAAATACGTTTGTGCTGAAACCCCACATTGAGATAAAAGAGAATGAATAAAAACCTCACACACTCTAAATTATTTCATCAAATCATTCGTAATAAGACGAGTTGAAATTAATTTAAAACATGTCTAAGCAATATTATACGGACCAGTTCATTTCATCGTCGGTTTAATTAAAAACGAGTGCCCGCACCCCTCCCTCGTTTTCGGGTTGGAGTGCCCCCTCAGTACCGCTACCGCCGCCGTCTCGCTCCGCTTATATTTAGATAATTGTACAATCATCTAAATTAATGAGTCCTCTCGTCCGGTGCTGGCCTCTATTGTATTATGTTTATGCTGGCCGGCCGGATATACAGTGACAATTTTAATTTAAATTTTTTAATTAATTTCAGTCAGAGCGAAATATTAAAACTTTTGTAATGGTAATTTCTTTATTCTATTTCAAATTACGGATGCCATCATGTTTAGTACGGCAATATACACTGCTACTTCGAGTTTAAAACTTGTTAATAAAGATTATAATATTAAAAGCTTATTTCCTAGAAACTCGGCTTGGAAGAGCACAATCTCTTCGGTGTTCACAGCTCTTGGTTGACGACAGTGATAGCGCTCAATGCAATTAAAAGTTTCACTACGTGCGTGGACGAGGCGCCCCGCGCGAATCCACCTTAATTTATGCTAGCGATAAGCCCGAGTTATGAGTGGCAATTAATTACTTATTTTAAGAAAGATTCCAATTTTAATAATAGGGAGAGTTTTCGCAGTGTTAAAGACATCGATCAATTCTGCGAGCAATCGCTTTTTCTGTTGGGGAATTTGCACGTCCACTGTAGCATCGTTGCGCCAACGCTAGAGAGGTAGGCATTGCGTTGAAAAATACCTGTGGCATCGTAACTGGGTGCTTGAAACCCACTCCTCTCAAGATGCTGCACCCACTAACAGGCACACCCCATGTGCGGCTAGATTTTTCTACAGCCGACACCCCATGTATGGATACAGAACCTACCTAAAGTGCCGAAAATGCTTCCTGAGACACGAACAGACAGAAATGCTCATCTCCCTCCTCACAAATGTATTACCTCAGCAGAAAACCTGCCACCTGGTCACGGCGGACCCAATATGGAGGTCTCTAAGCCGACTCCAGTCACATGTCGGCCGCTGCAGAAGAAACCTGGCCAAATGGGGTATAATCTCGTCCAGAATACAGTATAAGTGCGGAGCCCCCGTAGAAGACCTATGGCACCTGCTTTCCACTGCACACGACCACCCGCAGTTGGGAGGATTTAAATGAGGCAAAAGATAGGGCCATCGAGGTTGCTATATACTGTTCGAGGAAAGTTTGAATGAGTCTTGACTCGAAAAGAAGAAGATCGATTAATTAAGGATGCAGAAAATAATGAAAGCGCAAATTTGGGTAAACGTGCATGTAAGAGGCATAATCAAATTAGCGAGGCATCCATCATCGTATGGTTTTGCCAAATGGAATACATCAAGCAACAGAAATGCGGTGGATGGCGGCCGGCTCCCCGGAAGGCCGCGGGCGATCAGTCTAATGAACTCTCCCACCCCCGCAGCCTGATTTATTAACGAATTAAACGCATTCTGCTGCACCCTCATGCAAATTACAATATGTAGGTATATGTTTTAATATAAGAGCCAAAATTGGGTAGAGAAGATTTTGATTTGAAATATCACCACCCGGCCTTATAATGGAAATATGGAACAGAAAGGGTGTGTTACTTACTCATATTAGTCAACATCAATATTATTGATAATCGAAATAATAAATTTAGTAAATAATAATAACAGAAGAAACTAAGTAATTTAAACACCCGTAAAAGGCTTTAACCAAAAGATAAAACAGGTCAACAACCACAAACGTTAATAATGATTATGGTCTGGCTGAGTGTACATAAAATTACCAAGAAGTTATAAAGATTTGAAATGGCCACCATTTTACTTGGCACGACCAGTTCCAGTTGGTTTACTCTCTCTACCAGCACATTAGTATTCATTTAAAGAGCAAGTAAGCGAGTTGCTTGCTATGCAAATAAAACGCTCATATTAACAGGTTATTGGCACAAAAACATCTAAAAATCCAGATATCTTGAGCTGTAAAGCGCAATTCAGCAAATCGCCCGTGAAAATGGTTCTGCATCAAGAAGCACCATTATTGAAAATATTAATAAAATATATACTTATGTTACTTATTATTATGCTGACGTAAGCTATTTAATTCTTTAGCCAGACGCTCTAAATGCGAGACAGGTGTATGTTCCCATGTTTCGGTTATAACAGCTTCGTTTTTCTGAGAAGCTGCAGACGATATAAGACGGCTGTAATGAAACGGAGCCGTAACTAATTGACGGTACAACGTAAGTTCGTATGAGCTAACTTTGACGATGGAGTTTTTAGGGCGCCCTCTGTCATGGCTACACCAATATCATACACGAAGAAACTTTGAAAATTATGGATCCCCTATATAACCAGCTTTGTAGAGAAAACTAGCTTTCACATAAAATAGTTTTTTTTTAGCAAAGTCATAAAACTGAGATCTATGCCAAATATGAGAAAAATGCAGTTTTCAACGACTTCTGCTAATTAATCAATAAAGTTTTTCCAAAACCCTTTTTTTTTATTTATTTTAAATATTTTGAGGCTCCTTGTATTGGAATAATGTGACTTTATTTGGCTTTGAATATATATATAATTAGCAAAAGAAGACGGCAATAATGCGGTTTTCATGAGGATAACTGCAATTTCTATGCGTACTGTATAGGTATTGAACAAACATAGACGTTATACGTAAGTCACATTATTGTTGCATCCATTATTCAAGCAACGGGACGGCAGGGAGACTCTGGCGGCGTACACCTAAATTATTAAACACACGTTATAAACACGCCACCCCTAAGCTCATCTTCAAATGCCCATACGGCATCTTGACGTAAAAATAATTTGGCACTGGACTCCCCGATGTCCCTAAACTTTTGGGCAAAAGCGGACTTTCAATGACGAATCTCATTATCATGATGTACGTTTATAAGAGGGGTAAAGTAACTTTATTCTCTGTCAAGGCTATGCCCGAATTGATAAATACCTAAATTATTTTCAAAGATCTCCCTGACAGAGCTCAATTTCAACACAAGGTGGTTTTTGTAAGTGGCAAATTCTGGAGACTTATCTGTCTCAAGTGCTTCAAAGATCTAAGTAAATCTGTGGCAAGCTATTTAAGGCTCGAATTGGAATTCTCATTGAGGCAGTAGGCTCATGGAACACCTGCTTTGGTATCGCGCATGCCCTCTCTCCGGCCCGTAAGTCCACATTGACGAAACCGGTTCCGATTACAGGTTATAGCTACCTACTTATTCGTTTGGCGGAAACGAACCTCGCATTGAACATTTTGCATATTCATAATTAAATCAAGATTGTTGAGGCCGAGAATTTGGACAATAAGATTGAGAGGCAAGTTCAAGAACCTATTTCAAGGAGCCATCGGTCCAACTGAAAATTTTAGGGCTGCTACTTTCGTAATTATAAAAACATCTAAAATAGTCTTAAAACTTATGCATACAAGTCAATGACAATTAATTGTTCACCGCAAGCAAACTTCTAAATAAATTATCCTGTGTGTCTTACTTAAATATTGTCTGTTGTTCTTTCTTCGATATGGTCAATTGAATCCATATTGTATGTGACCAAAGTTATTAGAACTTCACCAAAGATATTTACAGAGTGATTATGTGTGTAACCAGCGTTCCAGGAAGAGGCAATTCAACTACCATCCAAAAATAAACAAAGTCAATCGTATTATTTGTTTTGTAGGTAGGAGGGTCTCTCGGAATAATGATGTTTGAAGAATTTAGGAACAAGCATTTAGCTTCTATTATTGTTATTACAATACTTGCATTCTTCAAATCGAAGAAGAATTTTAATATAGGAGCTGAAGACGGGGAATCCAGCTTTGCTGTAATAACAAAGGCTGCAAGCGAGCCATCACGTTTATTGCCTTATTATGAACACTTATAATTTGACGTTTTACAGTCCATAAAGGTTGGGAGCTATTATAATAAAGAAGATTTTAATGTCTGAAACGCTGCTTGCATTTTCTTAGTGTGTTTATTTCGAATAACTTAAACAATGTTGGTCTAATCTAGGTTTAAAGATAGTCTTAATGTCAATGATTTGTTTTACTTAAAAACGTGAAAGTACGAGACAGGTGCATCAAGACATGACCACTTCAGAAAGAGATGGAGCTTCTTAGTTTCTCTCCGCGTGCGGCCACTCATGTATTGCCAGTCATCTTATTCGACTGTCGAGAGAATTTTGTAGTGTAATTATGCCTAATTACTGTTTGTATGTCTTTCAATTAATTGTGTATGTTTAAATAGTGTTATTCGATTGTTTTTGATTATGTAACGGTTTAGTCATCAGTTTGATAACTGGGTACTGACCAAAATTATCGATTATGCAAATGCGTTTAGATTGATACCGATAGATTTATGTAGTAATTCAAGGAAACGTAATTAATGTAATGTAATTATTAAACGTGACTTCAGCATATTGAAATGCCAATTTTTCAGAACTACCGGTACATATAGCGGTTTCAAAATAATAGCTCTCTTATCACCGGTCAGAATTTAACCAAAAATACAGGTTCATCAAGGATTTCAGCCGAAGGTACTGTACCAGTTCCCTCAATAGTTTGTGTTATAAAAGTGCGAATGCACACTTATTGTATTACAAGTTCGAATTGATAGGTATCCTTGGCTAATAACGGCAATAAGCGTGGTAAAGACGGGGCCATATTTCACCGGTTGCTATGGCGACGCCTGCCAAACAACAGTGAATAGCGGCGATACTATACCCTTGGCTAATTTATCATGGTCTAGTATGATCGCATTCGAATGTTCGTTTCTATTTAGGTGGTTATTAAACATACGCTCATAAGATACCTTATAGACAGACATTAGATAAGTGTATGAAATATTTCTTCTATTGTTTGAGATTAGTACTTACTACTTACCATGTACTATCAATCACCAAGGCTCTCCGCCTTACCACTTTAAAGCCGAAAATGATCCTTACTTCTTCTGGATAAAGTTTATTTTGAGTTTGACGTTTAGGACCTTGCGATATCGTTGAGCTATAACGGAAATCAAAATCCACTTTGTTCAGTCGAGGTAAAGATCATTTTGAAACTAATTGTATGACATATTAAGGATATATCGCATGCCGTTTGAACACGGCCTGAGGTTGTATTTTGCGTGAAGTGATCAGTACCTAAATCTTGCCTTGGCTGAGTAATTCTTATTGTTTTTGGTTGCAACTATACAACAGGCTGGGTAACCAAAGTCATAGGATCGATCGAATGGATCACCCGTAAGGATTAGTGAAGAAAAAAATTGGCAAGAGAGGATCACCTAGCCGTCTGCAAGCAAAACAGTTTCAAAAGTTATAAGGCGGATTTTTTGGTGATAATATCTAACCTAATGATATTCCTGAAATCAAGGCCTATCTATCTTTGGTGTTACCACAGATGTGTATGTATTGCCTGCTATTTCGTTAAAGCTTTTTGTTTGCATGGAATTAATTAACAAGTTATTTATATAAATTACAAATTAGTATTTGTCTGTTACTTGGGTAATCCCCGATGCCGTCGGACAACAGTTAACGAGTCAAAACAATGTTTGTTTCCCCACATTATCTGCGTGTGGTACGCTATCGCATCATAACTTGACATTATAACAATTTGTTGCTTCATTATGGCGGCGTCCGGAGCGCTAACAGCAACTAAGTAGATAACAATCAACTGAAGGCTTGTTCGAGACACGAAATTAATTAAAACAAGTTTGTTCGCGGATCCTATGCAGGGCGAACTAAGCTGTGCTGAGTCACTAGGTAATTACACTACAGCAGACGCCGCCGCGGCGCCTCAAATCTAACGTTATCTTGAGCTTCTTTCTTTTATACAGAACTAGCTTCCGCCCACGGCTTATTAACCGGATATATCTTTAAAACAACGTGTTGGCCAAGCAGGAGGCCGTCACGTTAACACCCTGCCTTGCGATCCGAAGATCGTGGGTTCGAACCTGGTAGTGCAATGAAATGAGCATTATGAGTTTTCTGTTCGGAAAAATTAAGTGCGCACACGTGCTTAAAACTATGAAGCAATAGGAGCATCATGTCAAATGGAGTCAAACCAGTAAGTATTCTTATAAGCGGCGATGGGCTTGCAACCTGTCACGTACAGAATACTCATTTCTGCAAAATGTGGGCATGTTGGCTGGCCTCATAGCTCAGTTGGTAGTAACTCTGCCTTCTGCACTAGGGGTCGCGGGTTCGATCCCCGCACTGGACAAACATTTGTGTGATGAACACAGATGTTTGTTCTGTGTCTGGGTGTTAAATATTTATCTATTATGTATATCAGTCTCTGGTACCCATAGTACAGACTATGCCTAGTTTGGGATCAGTTGACCGTGTGTGATATGTTCTGAATATTTATTTATGTGCCAAAATATTTGGACTTGCCTTTGATTACCCCCCTGAGACATCTTCAAAGATCGCCTGGAAAGCTGAGAGGTGTCTACCATGCTTGGGCATAAAAGTTGTGGATATATCTTTAAATCAACCAAATTACTTCTACGACTACCTAGATCCTTGATAACGCACGCAAGTGCGTCACATTGCAGACTGCACGTGTATCAGCAAATAGATTTCAATTGTGATTATGTATATCTATCTATAAATACCTATCTATAAATACCTATTGCATAGGCATTATTGTAATGCATATAGCCTGAAGTAACGATTATTATTATCACAATGCACACTAATTCTAGAGTTTAAGTTGTTCTGAATTTCATGTACAGCTTGGGTCAGTGACGATTATTACGACGACGCGACGGTAGTACTGAGATTTGAAGCTTTTGACTTCCAGTCTTTGCTTCATCCGCTATTATTATGAGTATCGTCAACTAGACTTTAGCTATGAAAGGGTAAAATTATTAGTAAAAACTCCTTTCATAGGATTATCGCGATCAGTTCACAATATTGCGGTAATAAGCAATGTCATCGTTTAATTATATCCCATGATTAATTATGATCTTAGTAAAGTCGGATGGCTGATTGATGATGATCCGTACTTTAGCTATTCTTTACATTGTCTTTTACGCGTTACTTAAACGATATTTTGTTTTCATTGTTCCCTGCGATGTAGGCGATGTAATTTGATTTATTCTGACTGAGTCATTGTTGTTATTAATTTTATAATGCGAAGACAATGCAAGTATTTCATGTTCGTCTGGGCTGACTCATTGCTGGCTCCTAATTTATTTTATAACGCTTAATTGCGCGTCGTTTTTATGACAATCTTTATTGATTGGTGCATGCACTATAATTTTCACGAATACTTGCACAATCAGCTTGGTACTGGACAATGTACCTATGCATATTCTCGTATCACACAAACACTTATTTGCAGTAAAGCTCTGGGTTATTTTAAAAACGGAAACCGTCATTTGACAGTCGTTGCACGATAAGAACCTCTTTCGAACCGACTTCAAAATAAGAAGGTTATTAGCTAACTCCGAAACTAACATTAAAATTACTTTAATGTAAGTATCGATGTTTCATCATAACGTTTATACTCTGAATTTAATTTATGTGCTAGTGTTAGATGGCAAATGATTTTATTTTTCAAAACGTAATTATCAATGAAATAATTGATAGGTAGGTCTTAGTTATATCACAGCCATCATGCAACGATTTCATTTTCTTAGCAAACAGTAGTTTGCGTGGCTTATCTCCTTTCTCGACACAATGAGCCATCTGTTGCCGCGGTGATGAATGACGATATCCGTGACCTATTGACAGGGCCCTTGGCACTAGTTATGACGTTTTCAATCGCTAGTGAATAATCTAAAAATAATTAAATAAAATAATTGTGCACGAAAGGAGCCTCTAAGAGGCGCACTTTAATCCTTGCACTACACTGATTCTTTCATCAACGGTCTTAGGCCACCATACCTCAACATGGTCACTAACATCATACAGGATGACCATGAAAGAATCAGTGACACGACAAGAAGAAGAAGTGAATAATCGACGCTCCTTTAAATCGATTTAATACCACTGAATAATTTTGTTGTGATATGTATTTGCTATTGAAATAACAGCTAGTAGTTCACCCCGAACTGAGACCTCACAATGTCCGATAAAAGTTGGTAATTCGTTGATAGTTGAGGCACAAAGAAGACTGTGAGAATCGTATCTTTAGCATGTTCTAACAATATTCTTATAACTTAACAACCTCTCTGCCGATTTAACTCGTATTCCTTCGAGCAAATCTTAATAGTACCATCTGTTGGCCTATTATAATTACATGTAGATCGGATTGACGGTTCGAAAGTTATACTCTATTAAACATACAAATATACAACGCCCATTCGTCGTTGTATATTTGTATGTATGTAAGTTGTTTGAGAGATCATCGCTCGCTTCGCACGCTCGATCAAAAAGAAAAAGCCAAACTTGTGCTAAGGGCCCGTCAGTTCTGTCATTTTATCGCTCATCACCTATTGAGTACAGCTTCAGCTTGTACTACAAACTTGCAGTCGACTTACAAACAATATTTTGTTTGTAATTCAGTTTTAAGCATTCAGTTTTCAACATTAGAGGCTCATCGTCTGTCTAAATGAGTGGAACAGCTTTTTTTCACAACTTAGGTATTTGAAGTATGTATTATCAAAGCAACGGGCAACGCGCAACGGGCTATGGAGAGAGCTATGCTTGGAGTTTCACTACGTGATAAGATCCGAAATGAGGAAATCCGTAGAAGAACTAAGGTGACCGACATAGCTCTCAGAATTAGCAAGTTGAAGTGGCAGTGGGCAGGCCATATAGCTCGCAGAACCGACAACCGTTGGGGAGTAAAGGTTCTCGAATGGCGACCACGAACCGGGCGACGCAGTGTTGGAAGGCCCCCCACCCGATGGACCGACGACATTGTGAAGGTTGCGGGAAGTCGGTGGATGGAGAAGGCTCAAGACCGTTCGTCATGGAACTCTTTGGGGGAGGCCTATGTCCAGCAGTGGACTTCTACAGGCTGATGATGATGATGATGATTATCAAAGCGCATTTATAAACTGTAATAGCAAAGTCGCGTTGCGTTATGCGCGCACGCACACACTCAAAGCTGTGAGTGAAATGTATTATTCGTGACAATTATCAAATCTAACTTCGGTGCCTTTCTTAGTATTGCTACGATCCCTACAAAGCACCAAACTAATAAGTATTGCAGTCCCTATATCAACCTCGTTAAAACTTCATACTTCCCGGAGAACTTTAACGAGTTCGCCTTCCTTTATGATTTTTAAACGTCGACAGCCGACTTCAATTTACACGTGTTGAACGGTAGGTTATTTGTGATGCCAATTATCAGGGATTTATCGGAGGATGAAAAGCCAACTGATGGAAATATCTTTCTGCCTTCTTCCTCTAAAAGAAAGAAAGGATATGAAACTATTGTCCAACAAGAAGGATCTAATTTGACTGTTTCTGTTTTAGACTGTTCATATCAAAATGTATATAACTAGCATCCGCCCAAAGCTTCGCTCGCGTGGTACCTTGAGCAAAAATAGCCTTTATGCTATTCTAAGTAAATAACTCTAAAATATCTATTCCAAGTTTAATTAAAATTGGCTGAGCCGTTACGGCGTGATTGAACAAACTTTCGCATTTATAATATTAGTAGGATAGTAGGATGGGAAAGTTTGTGAGGAGGAGCCGCGGGCAGAAGCTATTACCTACTTATATCCTAAATTTAAAAGTTGTTTGCTGGTAAATAAAAATAAATAAATATTCCGGACATATTCACACGGTCAACTGATCCCAAACTAGGCATAGCCTGTACTATGGGTACCAGAGACTGATATATAGATAAATATTTAACACCCAGACACAGAACAAACATCTGTGTTTATCACACAAATGTTTGTCCAGTGCGGGGATCGAACCCGCGACCCCGCGAGCGCAGAAGGCAGAGTTACTACTAACTGAGCTATGAGGCCAGGTAAGCGCTTCACTTGAGAATGGCTGGGCCGTTTTGGCTATTTTTTTTGTGTTCATAGATGCATATTTGGCCATAGTTTCGTCCGGCCTTGTGGCTTCGTCTGTAGCACTCTCTTAAATCTATCAGAAGTTATGCAAGACAAAATTTTCAAAGCCATGAAATCACTTACGATACTTATCACCCAAAATTCCTGTAGGTTAACGATACCATAGCGAGTGAAAGTCGTTTCGCATACAGTGGTAGGGAGTCGGATACTTAGTAAGTGATAAGAATCGCACGGAAACGGATTTTATGCTGTATCTATTAACTACAGGTAACTTGTAGGCACCTACGAGAAAAAAATATATTTAAATTAATATAACTATTGTCGATAACTATAGGTATATAACTTGACTATTTTTGGAACCATTGACAAAGAAAAAGCCAATTCAAGGAGCTATTACTAAAAATTATGTAGAATCAGTCAGTCAGTGGTGACTTTTTTTAATTCCCCTCATACTGACATACAAATACAAATTGTTTATTTCAGTCAACAAGTCACAAAAAAATCATGGGCTCTTAACACTCAAGTTAAGCGCAAGCTTGTATTTTGAGTGAACATAGAAATATTTTTTTATATAAATAACTGTCTAATCGTATTTTTGAAGTAAAGTAACTCATGATAATATAGATATGAGCCTCATGCTATGAAAGCTGAATAATTTATGTAAATAATTTACAGAAAGTCCCGAACTTGATGACCTACTGAACTCAGCTCACCCCAAGCAAAAATGCGAGTAATTGATTGCATCGACGCGAACTCATTCCACTGATTGTACAGAGCTTCCAATTGCATATTTAACGTATGGGAAGGACCCTTGTGAATCGTTGCCAATTTGGACGGGCACCCCTGTGGCTGAGGCCGTCTACCCTGTTTGTATTATTACATTTATATTTGAATTATTATAAGATGCAATATGTTTGGTTTAATCGGTCGCAATCTTGCAGGCCTGCAAGCATAAAGCCGTGTTCAAACGGCGTGCGATAAAGCCTTGATATGTCATCTAAAATTCGTTTCAAAATGATCCTAACATCTAATGATTCTTGTCAAATTTCAAGTTTCCCCTCAAGAAGATGTCTCTCAAATGTCTAGAGTTTGACATATGAAGGTGTACTATAAAGCTCAATGATATCGCAAGCCCCTAAAACTCAAACCGGAAATTAACTTTAATCTGAAGACTAAAGGATCATTTTAAAATAAATTTTAGATGACATATCGCACGCCGTTTCAAAGTCAAAGTCAAAGTCAAAAGGCATTTATTTCAATAAAATCACTCGGATCACTTTGAAACGTCTTAGAAACTAGGTGAAGCTATGCCTGTTCCTCGCGACCAAGCCTAGAAGAATCAAAACAAGGCTTGTAATGTGCGACAAGCCCATTTAACATTTTAAGTGGAGCAGCGTAGCAAAATGATCTGTTTAAGGGCCGTTGGCATGTCACTATCGGTGTGCAAATATCCCGCCCTCCGTAGATAAGATAAAACTCAGAAAACGCGTCGCTCGTCGTCGTGGGAACAAACCCGACAATAATCATATAAACAGCCGTTTTAATTACAAAACGTTTGAGTAAATTATTATTGCATTTAATCTCTCAACGTCTGCGGCATCATAAATAATATTTTTGCACATTCGAGGTCGTTCAATGTGACTCGTTTGTTTTATTCGAGGCGTGTATCTATGCGTTTCAAATGTTTGAATTTAAAAAAGGTTTGTAAATTCGACATTTCATGGAAAACACTATGCAAAAGCAATCTTGATGTCAAACTTCTCTTACTAGTTTACTCACCTCATCTCTTATTTAATACGCCGGAATTCGAACCCACGACCTTCAATTCGAAATTCTATGATATGTCTGTGTTTGGATTGGTGTGCGGAATTAATGTCATCATGTGTAAATGAATGCGCATAATTTGGACAAACTGTCGGATTTGCAGGAAGCGCAAACGTTCGGTATCTATGCAGATCTAAATATAGAGAGTAGGTAATCGCTTGTTTCATAATATATGTCGCAGCGAACATTCACACTATTGAGAATAGAATGATATTTGGGTGTCGATATCCATTACAGACTCAACCAGACGTAGTTTAAGTCAGAAAGTATAAGACAGAAATTTGTTGCAAGGAAATGTGCCGTCGATTTTAGAGATAAAAAAAACTGCATTCATATTTTTTTTATTTATACACAACATGATACGAAGATACAACGCGTAATTAAAAAAAAATGTGTTATTTTTTTACTAAAACTGATGATAGGTACCAGTTTTCGTAATAATATAGGTACCGTGTTCAAATCTTGAGTTGCGAAGGCTTTTTCTGAAAATCTATGCATGTAGTTTTTCTTAAAGACTCTAGATTTGAGGGCATGTTTCTTTCGAATAAATTTTCTATCTCTAATAATTTCAAACATCCCCATACTAGCACTTCTTAATGGATCAGCCTGAGTATATCTCCCCTCAAACTGACATTATTTTCCTAGAAATTACGGTCAAAATTGATTCTATATTTGAAATTATCAAGAAATGTTCCCTAAGCAAAGAACTATGGATGCTAGGTTAGGCTTTAGCGAACATCATCGTTCATATGCGATTGCATCAGTTTTGACAAATATTTATAAATAGGTACCTATAAACAAAATATTTGTAATTTGGTGAACATTGTTGTAAAAACCAAATCACAAGGCATTTTGTTCAGGCATAGCATTGTTTGCCATGACTTGTCCCTTTGTTCAATGCTGCTCATCAGCGTGAACAATGAGTGACCTGCGCCCGAGCACCGGTGCTACCAGTTGATATGAATATTTAAAGCGGTTGAGAAAAATAAATCGTCTCCAGTGGTTTTTACTTGCCATCGAGGCGTGGATTATCCTTCCGTTTTCATCATCGGATCGGCTTGACCGAGATACTTGACAGAAGTAAATGTCTAAAAGGACTACTGAATGATATGACACCTGTGTTTTTCCTTGTATTGCCGTTGTGATTTTGTAAGTAAGTATCATGGATTCAGAATGAATATATAATATTATGTTATCTTTCATTGTCAGAGTCTAGAATAAACTGTGTTTAAAATCACAAATTGCTTCTGACCTGCAATTGTATTGACATGGAATGAGATAAAATTATGTAAGAAGATCATCGTTTTCTCATAACCCATTTATACTAAACTATGCATAGCATGGCCCAGGCCTCCTATAATACGTCATCTGGCATGATCCTGAGCAAGTCGCATACGGCCCGCGCCAGCTTTTTATATCGAGTTTGATAGATAATAAAAATAATTCAAATATCAGATCTTCTGACAATAATATTTATAATAATATCTCGTATCCTTGCACAGGCGTCGCAGTGTCTGCAGGGGAAGCAGATAGGGGAGGCCCCGCTGCGCCGCTCGTTAACTACACATCCTGGGATGAATTATTTTTATCTACCAATTTACCCCAATCTCCTCTATTGTCGATTCGATGACAGCTATCGTTTAGTGACAAAACACCGCATTGACGCGAAGGGCTACGAGATATGGCGTCATCGAGATTTGAAATCCGCAGATAAGATTGTATCGTGATTGGCTTCTGTTTATTGATGCAATAATTGTTGTAATTATTGCAATCATTTATGAAGTGCGATATTGCTATCTAATAAAAATCTAGATTATATCCTAGCTGTGAATAATTCACGATATCGAATAGTATCGTAAGCGTAAAGCTATCGTGAGTTATTCGTGCTTGGGGCACTGTCAGGGTGTACCTATTTCCGAAATAAAATCAATAGATTTCTTGTTATATTTTAAGTTTTTATAGTATCTCAAAATATTTCATTGGAAGCTACAACATATTTTAATCTACTGTATCTAATTTTCTTCCTTACCTCACATTGATATAAGACTGACACTACTTCGCAATAGCTATCAAGTAGCTGTTAAATTTGATAGAAAGACAGTGTAGTCCCGCTTGTAAGAATTATGTTTTACTTACGTTTTACGTAAGATTTGCATTAGTGGCTGGACTACATTTGTAAGAATTTAAAGTTTTAGTTACGGACCTATGTAAGATTTCCATAAGTGGCTTGTACTACGAACGCATTTACTGTTTTTCGCGACTTACAGCTTACGTAAGATATAACCATCTTACAAAGTTATTTACTTTACTAAATTGCATAAGTGACCTACGTAATTAAAACTTACTAATGTAATTCCCACCTAAGAATACGCATTTAAGGCTTAATTCAGAATTTGGAACACTTATCTGGAGTACCTAATTATCGATTATCACATGATAAAAATCTACCTATTATATCTAGGTATATCATATAATCTACCAACTACCTAACTACCAACGCGTATTCGACTAGCACAATCATTTTATGTTATATTCAATCCACATTCGATTTGGTTATTCTAGCTATTTATCTACATTGAAAAAAACACTATTTACCTTGCAGTAATGATCATACCTTATTTCATCCCTCTTCTGAGAACGCTGAGCTTCAATTGCCTGTATAATAATCGTGAGAAAAAAGTCAATGGGTTTATTTTGGCATCAGAATAGTAAAAAGCTAAAGCGCGGATGTATAACACTTTTTTTATACGACATGAAAAGAAATATTCTCATAATTATTATGTTCATCGGCAAGATGTCTATTCTTATTGTCATTTAGAAGTTTTTACTGCACAATGCACAGGCATTTTTCAGAGGCGGTCGTTCTCTACTGTCAGACCCCTACGCCGCCAGCCAGGCGTAGGGGTTACATAGGCATTCTAATCTTTAGTTTTTTCACTCCCTTCACACTGAAATTATTTATATTGCTCGTCAAATTTGATATTTTTTGTAATACTCGACGAAGGTCGCTGGAAGTCGGTAGCCGCAGGAGATGGCTCAAGACCGTACGTCGTGGTACTCTAGGTTACGTACGATAGGGGCACCGGTGGCCGGGGCCAAACGAAATATTATCTTATCTGCTATCCCCCATATTATTACAAGTGTTTATATACTCTGATCAGGTGTGACGACTTAAAGGTATTTCGCCCTCACCGGGCTGACATTATTTACTTTCAGGAAATAAAAAAAGTGTAAACTTAAAAAAGTGTTTTATAGAGTTATACAGTTCCTGATTTCATCGAGTTTTGCTAAATCCAGAAAAGAGACGTTTCATCAATATATGGAGCCTGGGCCTGCACCGTGTACACTACTCTAAAATATGGCTAAGCAATAAAGTAAACGTATTTAATTGGTTATTTTATTTAAATTGACTTCATTCTAAGGTACATTAAGATTTTCTTCGACAAAGAGAGCAACACACAGCGCTACAAAAATATGGCGGATGGACGTGCGTGAAATAACATTTTGACAAACTACATTCATCTGACAAAACAAAAACATCAAATCAAACAACATGACATGAAAAATATGTCAATGTCATGTCAAACGCCAATTATAAACCAACATGGCGGCCTTCAAATAGTGTTCACATAGTAAAAAACTTACCAGAAGAACTATTCTTGTACCATCGCATTTGTCTTCAAATTAATGAAATTGTATTTTTCTTGTAATCTCCTATTTTTTCCTAATTTTTCTATGTAGTGTACATGGACCAGGCCCAGAATGAAATGGCTCCGTTTAACCCTAAAGCGATTAAAGGCGGTCCGTGAGCCATGTCTCCGGGGCGCTCCACCGCGGCCGCCCCGCCCGCGCCGGCGGCGGCGTCGCGGCGCGAGAGCACACACGCGTTATCTTATCTTCAATCCGACACTGAAGAACCCAATTATAACGAGTCATTATGATTATGCTTTGAAATATGTACCTAAGTAATAAGTATTTAAAGTTACTTAAATAAAGCATGTAAATTGCAATAAAATCTTACTGTAGGATTAAGCTGTAAGGCTGATTATTTTCACTTTACTGATTCTTTACAATCGGTCATACAGCGGTGTGATCAAGAAAGGAATAGTATTTATCAAAATAATTTATTTCACAATGATTTCTTCTTTACTTATTCATATTGTGTCGAGACGAACAAGTAAGCGAACATGATAATCTTTACCTTTAAAACAATTGGCACGTAAAACCTGTTTTGTATCGTGTATTTCATTACTAATGAGTGCCAAACAAGTCTAAAAAGTTTTAACACTAAAGTGATTAGGCTTGGTCCATGGGCCGTAACTCCGGGCGGGCGCAAACAAAGCGTTATCTTATCTGCCATCCCCCGCCAATGAATTACCATAACTCTCATTTACATGCACCTACATCAGTGCTCTGAAGAGCTAGCTTACTCCGTACAAAATTATAGCACTGCTCGTGGCAGCAAAAAGCAGAAAATAGCAACGAAAGTTCCATGTAAAAAAAAAAACAAACAGACTCGTATTCTTAATCGTCATGAGATATTTGAGGGGACATTTCAAATTATATGTCAAATAAATGTGATGAAAATAGTCTGAATTCAATGTGAGAGGAGTGAAAAAATACGCTACACAAAAGATACCTAACGGATTAAACTATGCCAAGGGCATAGCAGATAATACATAAGATAACCAAATTGGTTGCTTTAAAATTACTATAATGCTTACTGATGATTATTTTTATCTGCACCGACTTTAAAAATGAGAAATACCAAAATATTATAGCTTTTAACTAACACAATTTTGAATCTAACTTCATCAACACATCAAAAAACTAACCCTGGTAACTAACAGTTATTTGGATCACAATTTTTGTCCAAGATTTACATCATCATCATCATCATCAGCCCACATAAGTCCACTGCTGGACATAGGCCTCTCCCAATACACGCCACTGGGCCCGGTGTTCGGCCTTTCTCATCCACTTACTGCCCGTCGCCTTTCAAAGGTCATCGCTCCACCTAGCCGGGGGGCACCCCACACTTCGTTTACTTGGACGTATGTATGGGATTCAAGATTGATGTCCAAGATTTACGTTTCTCCTCAAATTTGGCGACCGTTTTGAAGCGTTGCTGCCATGGTGACTTGCAAATATAGTTAGGCCGAGGTGTATGAGGAGGCTAGTTGTCAGAAACAAAAATGTGTTCTCTGTAAGTGACCTAGCTGGTCTCTAGTAAGCAGCGGTTCATACACGCGTTGTTTACGAGCCGGAGATGACGGATTTTCTTCCGTTTTGCCCGCGCCCACCGCGCTTGTGGTAATTCCGAATTATGATCGTTTGTTTCACAAAGTTAGTACAGATTTGAGTCTATTTCCTAGTAGTCTTTAATTACACTGTCAGCTGTTATTAATCGGCCAAATGAAAACTATCTTGGCACCGTCTTAGCAGATTCAATTGGAATATTTTGTTCTTTCATATTATAATCTACCTACTACCTACTTACATAAAACGTGATTTATAACACGATTTTTTCAATATCCTTTAACTTATTCAAATGCAAAGTCAATAAATGGCTATAAACTATTAGCATTTGTTTTAAAACTATAGATTTTTTATTTATTTAAAATAAAATGTTGGCTTAAAATGTTGTTCTAAAATGTATTGTAGGAAGTAGATGTATTTTGTAAAGCTTTATACGCCGTTTTCACGACAGGACAACTAGTAGGATGTAAATGTAAGATAGTTCCTTAGTCTTACATTTAAGATCTATGTTCAAGTAAATCTTACATAAATTACATTCTGGTTCATGCCATAAACCTACTTTTATCTACTGTACAACACCTAGTCTTTTTAGGCACTAGGCTTTATCCAAACGAAAAGTAAATTAGAGATTCCAATCCATTTAACTCATAAAGCCCTACACAGAAACACTAATGTTTTAATGCGCACTCAAATTTGGGGAGCACTGATAAAATGGGAAGCTAGTCTTAAATTACTCACTTACAGAGTAGTTATCCGAAAGAGCTTTTAAATCATTCACAAAACACTAATGGACGCGGCGGGCGAGGGGTAGGGGGAGAGTGGCAGATGTACTCCCTGGCGGGCAATGAAACGGAGATATAACAATATAGAGGTGCGTCTGGATTACCCTTAGTTGTAATACATATAATACGAACGTATCAAAGAAGTAGGATGACTTTTTTTGCTTTCATGCCAATTGAAGTTACAAAGTTCCATATTTTTTTTCTTCTAATTATATCTGAGGCCCGATTCCGAATTGTTCATGAGTTATGAAAAGTCAATAGCTTATTGGTTTTTGTAGGGGCGCTTTCCGTGACACCGTATAAAAACGGTAAGCTATTCACTTTTCACGACTCACGGTGAGGTGTGTAACTCATGAGCATTTCGGAATCAGGCCTCTGATTGTCTTTGACGAACGATGCAGTGTCACTGGGCTGTGGTGAGAGCAGAAACGGCTGAAGAAAATTTAGGTTATGGAGTAGCTCAAGGGCACCGTTAGGTACGGACCTAAGCTGGGCCGTTAACGGAGGAAAGGTTTTTTAGTAGTGGTGGACAGTTCAGATGACATATCGCGCGCCATTTGAACATGGCTTAGTATTCAAAGCCAAGTTCAAATGGCGCGCGCACGATACTAGGGTGAAGTATTAAGATTTGTAACAGAGGCCTTTCATTGGCCTCAACTCCCGACCTACTAATCCGAAATGTTTCTAAAAATACCGCACACACGTCTAAATCAGTCTCGCACTTCGGAAAGAGTCTCAAAACATTTTTATTTTGTTCCGTAACGTGTCAGGTGTAGTGTGACATAGCTCTGAGGTTCCACCATCAAATTTTATAAAGTTACAATGTATTATCAAATATTATATTTTAAGCAATTTGCTTGCTTCAAATGACTCTGCAGTCTGCAAACATAGCTTAAGAAATTAGTTCTATCTAAAAATTAAAAAGACCTTTAAACTTGTATAAAAACTAAAATTATTTTGTAAGAAGATTAACATAATATACTGCGACACATATATTTAATTATCCATTGTATATAACTATTTAATAAGCCAATAATTCATTATTGACTGACAATACTTAATTAATAGAGCGCATATCAGCCGCCAGACGGATATGACCTGATCTAGGTGACTAATGAAGAATATGTTTTCTTTATATAAATTGGAATGGAACCTTTAAGCTGTGTCACATTACATCTTGTTCCCGCGTTGTGTAGCAAGAATAATAAATGTCGAGGGGTCTACGAGGGGGACCACCATTATTATTGGCGGCAATTTAATTAGATCCCGTCGTTATTACCACTGATTCGCTTTATAATGCCCTTCTAATACGCGCTCGACCTGGGCAACTAACAACCAATGCAGTCAGTAGAAAAATCTACATTTTGAAAATTACGTTGATTAATTTGAACACCAGGAATTGCACGCTTTGAACTGAAAACGTAAAAAGGTAATTTATTATTTCAAGCCCTTGTGTTGTAGTTTGGCGACTCGTCATTCGTAATTAGATAGGCTAAGAAAAGCAACTTTCAAAAAAGTCATAAAATGGATGGGTGACCGCTGTTGGTATTAATAACTGAGCAACGGAAGTGCTAGTGCTCTGGAGCACGTGGGCCCGGCTATGGCTCGATTTTGCCCTAGCCTTTGCCCTTATACAATCTTACTTTTTATGTATTACAAGCTTCCGCCCGCGGTTTCGCTCGCATGATAAAAAGTATCGTACCTACTATCAGTTCAGCCGTTTAATCGGACAGAGTTAATTTGGCATGTTTGCAGTAAAACGAAGAATGGTAAGAAAGCAAGAGAGACGGGGGTGGTATTTTTTCTATGTGGCAAGAGAAATGGTGAAAAAGATAAGCACTAGATAAGCATGTAAAAACATCTGTTTTACCCGATCTGGAAATCAATACAACGAAAACGCAACAACTTTTCCTTGCTGTACGCCTCGATGCTGCTGGGTACCAAGATTTCCAATTTAAAGATTCCATATTTTTTAAGGCAAAATGTTTTCATATCTATGAAATTCTGTTTAAAAGCCATAAAATTACTTTCGTAACGTTGGAATCTGATCACCAACGCAATCAGCCGCGCCGATGGGCTTCCGGCTCATCGATATTCGTAACGAATCGTTGAAATTCAATAATTATCCCGAACACGACTTCATTCACAAAAACATCGTAAAAAGGTGTGAATGGAAGAGGAAGGCAACGGTCAGTTTTTTAGTTGTATAGGGCTGTCAACAAATAAACTGGACTTGTCCAGTTTATTTGATGAATATTATTCTTTGGATTACTTTATCCAAATATTACAATAAAATGAAAGTACCAAATAGAAGTTAAAAAACCAGGATATATTCTATTCTTTCCGCTTTTACTTTAGTGGATTAAGTCAATGTCAAATTCAAAAGGTGTTCATTTCAATACAATCACTAGGATCACTTTGAAACGTCTTAGGAACTAGGTGAAGCTACGCCTGTTCCTCGCAACCAAGCCTAGAAGAATCAGGCAACACACACGGCTTGTTACCAAGATAAGCTTTTTCTACATTGCCAATCCTCATTGACCTTGTGGCTTATTTCTCAGGAATCGTACATTAGTGCCCGAATATTTTCTAAATTCCTCTTAAAGCTCCACAGATACTTTTTTAGAACCTATTTTATTCCAAATTTTCTGCCACATTTCCTTTCCGGCCTTAAGCTCACTCGATTTTTCCTATTATTCATTTGAAAAGGCATCGATATCATCATGCCAGCATTTGCGACATTTTCAACACAAATACTTAACCAGAAATTATTATAGCGTTTTTAGAAAGTTGGACCTGGCAACCCTAGAGCGGGCCGATGAGTTTCCGATTCAAGTTCACGTGGAGTTTCCAAGTGTAGTAGATAAGATTAAAAGTGGCCAGAAGGTAATCAGTGCGCGACCAAACTGGTGGAATGGATTTCATTCATGAGGCTGGGATGCCATCACGCGACCGCTAGCGATTTCGTACAATGTAAAAAGTATGCGCAGTGCCGCATTTTTGTGACCTTGCGCTTCTACGTGTTGCTTGCTTGTTTTGTCACTGATTCTTTTAGTACCTTGGTTTCCTTGACGGCCGTCACTCAAGAGTGAGTGCCATATAGTGATCAAATAGTGCCTCGGCTGAGGCACTATATGATTTAGGTGACAAGCACGAATGTGCGTCATTAAATTTGTTGACAGCCGATTGCTGACGGCTGAAGGTACCGTTTGCCTAGGAAAGCAGATAAATCAGCCACCGTAGTAGCCGAAAAAACGTCCAACGTAATGCCACTGAGAGGCTGGCGCTCACAGGGCAACACCCAGCGACAGCGAAGTTGACGCCAGGGTAAAGAACCGCACCTCCTGAACCAAGATGGTAGAGTTTAGGTGTAGATGACTCATGATGATGAAAGCAGATGAATGAATAGAAATAATTGCCAAAGTGTAACAAGACGCGTGAATCTCTCGCACTACAAAGTTTGACACCATTTCATTCGATCGATTCCACAGAAGAAGTAACAGTGCCCCCTCATTGCACCAGCACTAATCATGCACAATTAGCGGCCGCGTGTCGTGATAATTAGCAGCTGTTCACACTCCTTCGACTCTCATTGTCACAATGTGTATTGTCACCGTGACATTTACTAAGAGTCAAACAACTACGACTATAGGTGACCAAATTCAAAAGTAAGCAAAGTGACCAAAATCAAAAGTAAGTTCATAATTTTATAAAATCAATGTCTAATGAATGTTACTGCGTGAAAATAAACACTGCTGCAGACGTGATCTGGGTCATTAATTTTCTGAGAATTTACGTAGTTATGATGGAAGATTAGATAAACTTTATTTCCCCCGGCTTTGATCTGTATAAACAGGTCGAATCAAAGTGTAGGAAATGTGTTAGTAGTATTTTTATGGCCGGCCTTAAATTTATAGTTTCTAGAAGTGTCCAGCCGACGATTCGGTTTCGGTTTCGACCGAAATTAAGGTTTCCGTACAGTTTCAATATTTAGTGTCCAATGGGATATAAACAGAACAAAAATGCGAAAAAAATACAAACATTCTAAAGAGAAGTAGGGAATTCGTTGTCGTATCAATATTCGCCCCTATATAACCACGCGTTTCTGCTTTTATGTTTTTGGTTCGGCCAGTTTCAGCTGAAACTGAAGCCGAATATTATGGACCCTAGTTTGTACTTGTTCGTAAACCTATGTAAATACGCCTCCGCATATCTCTCATATCTCGATAAAATGGTCAGTGGCGGAACACAATAAAATAAATAGGTTTAGAGACACGTATTTCACTTTGAACGCACTTCTCACGACTCATACAGGAGTTACAGGACTCATTGCGCCATCGATGTCGTCAGTTGTGATGACCATAATCTCATATTAATTTAACGCCTATTTGCACCTGCCTATTATATTTGCTATTTGCATTTGTACATAGATTACTAACATCTCTACCATATAGTTACTAAATCACTCAACATCTTCAACCTGTTTATTTATATAAAATCTATATTTATTTTTGTAAAGTTTTTATAATAGTTACTCGTGTAGTCTTCACCTGTCCTTGTTATTGTTTAGCTGTTTATTTTACTAGCGTCTGGTTTAGGTCTGATCGCGGGTTAAAATTAACACGAGGCCCCGTACCATCAACTTTGGGATTATGTTCAGGCGGTGACGTAAGTTGACAGTCTCAAAGATATATGGTTCAAATTCATGTAAAATACCAGTGACTATTATGAAGAAGAAGTTTGTTTAGAACTTTTTAGCTAAACACAAAAGTATCCTTTAAGAGATGATCATTGGGCTTTTTCAGAGCGACGAAAAAAACCTCAGTATGACCTCTATTTTTTTGAAGGAAAACCGATAAAGGACCGTTGTCACAAGCAATCAAGGAAGCTATATAATACTTTCATTTCGAGCCCGGTCAAGAAAAACAATTTATAAAATAAATATCTCAAATGAAATTCCATAATAAAATGCCTCCAACGTCAATAAATCATTTATCTCCAAGACAACTGTCTCGTTTCGTATCATACAACTAATTCTTCGGCATTAGATTATGACAAACATTCTCGACCCAGAAGTTACAGAATACCCAGAGTTAGTACGGACCGTCTCGTCTTGCGGGGTGGGGTGAAGGGGGAGGGTTGGAATGTGGCCTACCTGCTCCGAGACCCCGGGACACCGGGACACCAGGGCCACCGCTAATCAATTTAGCTTTTATTATCATACCAATAACGCTTCATTACTGTTCTAGATTTATGCGAGTTGTTTGCTTTACACTCGTTTTTTTGGAACACCTTTACGTTTTGGAACGTTGCCTAGGAGTGGAGTTATAGTTGTCTTTGCGTTGTTCAAAGCGAAAATACATGAATATTTAGTTAATAGAAGTTATTGACTTCTTAAATTGATGGTGAATATACGTTTTATTTTAAAAATCATCATTTTACCTTTTACATGACTGGCGACGTAATATTAAAAAAAATGCGGTCCATGATACGTGTATTAAAACAAATACACGTACTATTATGAATATAGTTATGTACATCCCGTCGGACTCGAATTTTTGGGATATTATAAAAAATCATAGTTAGGTACAGAATGTTTTTTTTTAATTTGTATTTTAACGTATCTTTCAATTATCTTATAACCTAAACTTTATTACTAGCTTTAGGTAGAAACTTTGTAAAATTAATTATAATACCAAACATCTAATTTTTATAAGACAATGAAATTGTAACATAGACCCTGTAATACGAAACTGCGTTTAGACTAGGTATAACTAAACCCTGGTTTTGTGACGTGTCATTTCATACATTTGCCATTATGACACGTCACAAAACTAGGGTTTAGTTATACTTTTTTTTTTTTTTTATACCACTGAGGTGGCATACAATCATACAGCCCACCTGTTGGTAAGCGGTTACCGTAGCCTATGAGCGCTTGCAATACCAGAGGCATCACGCACGCGTTGCCGACCCCGAACCCCCTCCCCCCCTAAAGAGCTCTGGCAACCTTACTCATCGCAGGAACACAACACTATTTGAAACAAATAATGTTATTTGGCTGCGATCTTCTGTAAGGCGGAGGTACCTCCCCAGGCGGGCTGCTCCAATTCAGAACGAGAAAATCTCGCTGTGCCCTACCCTCCTAAACCTAGTCTAAACCCAGTTTCGTAATTACAGGGAAATAGTTTACGTAACGTCTAGGCGTCTATATGTTGTGGATGACACACGCAACAAATAAAACGCCCTACTAACCGACTAGTTTACAACAGCCGTAAGAGAATTTAAATTCTTCGTGTCATGGCACGGCAATAGTAATGTCAGGGGCAAATGCCATAGTAGATCATAAATAGAGAAGCAACATCTCTTCTTAGGGTGAATTTAATGCTTAAATGAACCAGAAGCACATACAGTACGTATGTGCTTCTGGTCAGCCGTGACTTGAAGAAAATAAATAATTTCAGAAGCTCTATTTTGTAAAATAAAAAAGTATATGTACATAATGTATATTTTTTTCATTTTTGTATTCAGTACTTCAAACGGTCTGGATAAGCCACTCCGGAACGGAATCGATCGCGCCTCTACGCTGCTAGTCATTTACAACGACTCTCTGTTTATGTTGCTGTACTATGCCAGGGACCACCTGGCGACTGTCAGACATTGAATCAAAATGTCCATCAAATAGAATGTAAAAACGGACTTATTATCCCGTCTAGTACAATAAAAGTTTTAATGCCCTCGTCAAACGCCGTTGAAGCGTGTACATACACAGACAGATACGATAGGTTAGTATTTTACGTGACAATATAAAGCCATTTTAAATATTTTATTTTCCGTAGGTATTAAAAAGTATTTTTTTTTTAAATGTAATGCCCGAATCTTAATTTCTTTAGCTTTTGTCACGGCAAATTACGAAACGAATGCATTAAGATATGATGCTTATGTAGCCTAACGCCGGGTTCTAATGGCTTGCGATATCTCATCTAAAATTCATATCAAAATTATCTTTATGTCTAATGAATAAAGTCAATTTTGAATCAGCGATATATTATGGTTTACACGCACAACGATACCGCACACTATATGAATGTGGAAAGGGAAGGTGGAATTCTTTGAGTCGCTTAGGCCGTCGCAACTGACGTCGGTCGTCGCGACGCGCCGCGACTGACATATCAGTGAGAGTATTTAGCGCAACTTGTGGCAAATGCCTCGCTGATTAGACCACGGTAGAAGCCTCTAAAATTATTAAAAAGTGAAAAAAGAATAGTAGGATGAAACTTATTGGAAACGGAGGAGAATGTTATAAAAATTAAAGGAAAAATAATTTACGGGCGATCTGAGGTCGGGAAGGGGAGGGGATGGGGGCCAAATACACTGAAAAAGCACCCTAATTTTCAATCGAAAATTCACCCGTCAAAATATCAGCTTTTTCAGAAAATTGATGTGCTTTCTATTCGTTGAAATCTCTACTTTCCGATGGTGTAAAAAATGTATATGTTTTATATAGTAAATCTTCTAAAAAATCTAAAAAAACTCGAGTTCGAATTTACTGGGTACAATTTTGAGCTATTTATTAAAATTTTCACTTTTATTACTCGAAAAACGTAAGATTGCATGATACATAAATAAATAAAAAAATTGCAAATCGAAATATACTACTATATTATCAAACAAATCTACTATTAAAGGAGTAGTACATTCACTCATTGACTCATCACGAAAGCTCGGAAACTACTGGGCCGAGGAGTCTGAAATTTGGCACAGGCACTTTTTAAGGGGTGTAGGCGCCCGCTAAGAAAGGATTTTGCAAAATTCAACTCCTAAAGGGGCAAAATGGGGGTTGAAAGTTTGTATGCAAGTCCCATTTTTTGAAGTTGGAGACATCAAAATCGGGTTAAAGGTAAATTGTCAAAAATAAAAAATGCTATTATTAGCATTTTTTGAAAAACAGCGCTTAGGGTTTGGTAATAGGGGATGAATGTTTTTAGCTCGATGCGTCTTACGTCTGCGACGGGCAGAATAAACAAATAACTAGAAGCGCGGGAACGCGCCAAGCTGTTGGCCCGGCCGGCGACGGCATCTGACCTAGACCAGTGAATGAGATAGTACTGGCAAGCACATCGTCTTCATGCCTTCCGCTTCCCTAGGTCACTGCCACCGTGTCCTGCAGACGTACCGGCTTGACCCTGGCCTGAGACTCCTGCTGCGTGCAGTCGAGACATCAGCGCTCGAAGCGTCACCATTTTTCATAGTGTTCGGCAGCCGTCGGTTGTCGCATAACTTTCGAACCGTAAATCCGATCTGCATGGAATTTAATAGGTCAATAGGTTATACTATCAAAATAAACATGTACATATATATACTCGGCCAACCTAAGATATAGGTGAGCCAAAGAGGGTTCTTAAAAAATACAAATACATGGAGTCTTATATGAAAGAGCTTTGTGCATATATTTCAAAACGATTTTTATTTTAAGTCTGGCTTTATGGTTTTTCAGATAGGTTCAGTAAAAATAGTTAAAATTTGAAAACCTATACAGCTTGAGCTCCCATATGGTAAAGTTACAATGACTTCACAGGTACTTCAAGTAAGATTGCATATTAGTTAAATAGAACATGCTAAATATGCAATTTTTCAAAGTTTATCTTAATCATGCCTCAACTATAATGGAAGCACCAACTTTTACCAGACATCGTGAGGTCTCAGTTCAGGGCGAACCACTAGTAATAATATCATGTCACAACTCATAACTAAATTAGCATCAGTTTACACGAACAACGCAAAACTCTACACGCGTAGCAATTAATTGAGGAAAAATTCCTGAAGTAAATCCTGTGTTTTATTTTTGAAACAAAGAACAAGCGGTTTGACTACTTTAATTAGTTTGAAAACAAAATAATTTTAGTCTGCAGATTGACATCTGCCCTGGCCTCAGGCTGTGACTTAACGACTATAATGAGCTAGTAATGAACCAGATCCACGATTATAATCACCGGCTGGCCATTTGTTATGAAACCACGGCAATTTTTCAATGTTTAAGTCATTAAATTAATATCAAAGACACGACCGTCAGTTTGTAACTTACTTTTTTAATCGAGTCCAGTTAATAGGACCCCGACCCCGGGATCCCTTAAGACTTATTGAGATTTGCAAAGTTTTTTTTTATTATTATCTTTAGGTTAGATTGAAATCCACAATCACCTTTTCAGTCATTCAAATTTCCCTGATCACCGATGATGTCGTGACTGCTGCGCGAACCTAAGCGACTCGTAACAATAAAATCATAGGCCGGCCTTTATCACTCCAATCCGCATGCAGTGTTTAAAGTACTTTACTGAAAGAATTTAGGATTAAATATGCCTCGACAGAAGCTTTCGTGCACTATTAAAGCCATATCTATCAAATAAAGGTTAGGCGTTAACTAAACGATATCGTCACGTATTACACGTTTGATCGCAACAACGAAATCGTGGCGACCTGGCTTCTTTTTGGGATATATCTTGAAATGAAACGCTAGTCGATTGTTCTGTTTATTCTGTGCCACAGTCCGACCATTAACAACATCAATTGAACAATTTGTTAAGCGGCAACACAAAGAACGCTCCATGTCAGCTAATTAGAGGTATTTGATTGAAATTAGCTACATTCGTTGTAATTGGACCTTTTATAATACAAATGGCTCCGAGCGATGAGATTGATCAAAGATTATTAATCGTCCGATATTAATAAATGTCTGTAAATTCGACATGGTCGTAATCGGAACACGGGTTAAAGGAAATGGTTGGATCTTATTAACGCTAGTACATAGATGCGCGATTCGTATTTCCTTGTGGCGTCAAATTATACAAAGTCTAGCCCGATATAGGTTTGAAAGCGACAAAACATCTATTGCAGCTAGACATTGGCCATGGCTTGGGCTGTATTTAGTTCAGTAACTTGAATGTTTCTTCTATACTGGAATTTCACTTCTATCCCGTGGTTAGACCTCAGGTTGAACAACCAACTATAGAATTTAATGTTGCGGTTGACAACGCATGCGCATAACGGTAAATCATCAGTTAACCGCTCAACGTTTAACTGTTTAGTGAATAAAGAGCACAGACTTAAATTATCAAGCGGTTCACAGCTTTTTTTACATACAAATACCGGGATTATATTTTATCTGTGAATGTGAAAGCTTGGCACGGAATACAGGGTCTGGAATATCACCTTCTTAATTTTATTTTGGCGATGATATAAGTGGACTTTCATTATGATTTATGGCTCAAGATCGTGTAAAATAGTGTTGAAAACTCAGATTAAGTTTTCATGAATCATTGCAATTGGAATGTTATATCAATTAATTAAAGGATACCAGAAAAGTCTTCGTGAGATGGAATAACTAAACCTATATATGTAGATTCTGTAGGAGTTTTACATAATATTATTCTACATTTTACTCTTACGTAATCTCAATAAAGTGCAATGACTGATGAACAGAGTGGTAAGTTTTATCAGTGTTTGTAGATAAGAAATTATAGGTAGGTATATAGGTAGTACATTTCTCGTGTTTGTTTTAGCTCTACTTGCTGGGTTCGATGACATTATTATGAGGATATTTGGGGAAAATGTCTATAAAGAATGCTACGTATGTGACATTATTTAAATGACACAAATGTAATGTCAGAAAGCACTCAAAATAAAACATGATTCTGACAAAGAGCCAAATAAATTCGGCCAAGTGCGACTCACTTGTTGAAGTCAGAAATCATTAATAAGTATACATTTATTGGTTATTCAAATGTCACCTTATACACTTCAGATCTTCATTTTTCGAACCCGTGTTACGTGTGTACGGAAGCCTCAGAGCACGAGCCCTACTCGCACTTGATTGTTTTATTACAAATTGGAATTTCTCCTAAAATGAACTCTTAAATCTCGGATAATTATTTTGTCGCAAAGCCACCAACTAAATTAGCGCGCAGTTATTAGCGATTAGAAAATAGCTACTTAGTCGGACTAAGTAGCTATTTTCTAATCGCTGATAAATGAAAAATGAAAAATCGGATGAAAAATCGCTGCTTGGCTTAGGCCAAGCAGCGATTTTTCATCCGACTTGATTTACAAATATTGGGATTTCGGAATGGAAAGTTATTTTTATCAAAATAAAATATAGCCTATGCTACACAGAGATAGCTTTCAATTAGAATCTGTTCGGTAGTAGAGTTTTAACCCCTACATGCAAACAAATTTTACTTTTATAATATTAGTGTAGATTAAAATATTCAAATGCATTTTACAGAAGATCTATCCTTTTAAGTGACGAAACCAAATCTTAATGTACCATTGTTTTGTAGCTTTCAAAGCTCTAGGAATGTTTGGACGCTTCTAATTAAGAGTGTCGGTTAAAATCGTGCATTGTACACTTGTAAGCTATTATGTGTTTTTCGTCACGACACACCTGTTTTACGGTACGATAAAACGGCATAAATGCGAGACAAAATTGTCGTTAACGTGAGATTACAATCGACAAAACATCATTTAACATTCCTCTGTGACAGATGACAGAATGTGCTACGTCGAAAGATATCCATGTTTTTGCGGGGTTTGTATGATCCCTATTAACTTTTTTGCTGGTATTATCTAGCCGATCTTAACATCTTACTTAATTAAGTCTGACCATGAATGGTCGAGGTATTTTTATGTAGCAACAAGTATTTTCATTTTAATGTAAAGTTAACGAAGGCTAAAGCGTGCCTAGATTAGATTTTCTTATTACCCAACAGTCACATACGTACTCCTGACCCCAAACTAGGATTACCATTATCGGGGGTATCAGAATTTTCCGAGTATATGGACCCGAAAAAAAATACTTGATTATGCAAACATTTGTCCCGCAGCGGGAATCGAACCCGCACCCCTTGCATCTCAGACGGGCACTCTCCAGCTGCGCCACCGAAGTCAAATAGGTACTGTCAGTTTTTAAACTGATCGAAACATAATATTTTTTTGTTTATTTATTTTACAGTCAGGATTTCCTAAACCATTACGCTGTGTTCAATATTTTTGATGAAAACACTTTGTAACGACTAACCGAAGTTTTGCAAATAAATATAGATTGAGATCAATTCACTCATTTCAAAACAATCATCAGTTTGTATTTTTTCCGATTGCAGTGCATAAATCCAAACATCAATCCAATTCATTTTCTCTCACATTCATACTAATTAAAAAACTGCGGACAAATTGGAGCCCACTTCGCCCACGGGAACATAAAATATCCATTCCATTGACGGGCCGGACTGACTGGGTCCGTTCCTAATATCCTTCACAGCGTAGTTCGCTTGTTTAACTCCAGAGAATTCACTTCGTAATGAGTTCAAAGAAATAAATAGTAAAGTAACTGTGCCTTGCCAGTATAATATGATGATGTAAGTTCACAAAAAAAATAATTTTAACAAAAAATCGCATGTCTTTCTTTAATTGCCTAATTTTAGACACGTCAAGTACATAAAGCTATTTAAATCAACAAATACGATTCGGATTCGTGCCTGACCGGATACCCTTTGACACCAATTGTTCTGGCTGATAATATACATCTCCTTGCTCAACTGCTGATGGATCATAGATTGTACTTGTTGGACAAGATGCCGGTTGGATAAAAACTATAAAAAACGACGAATTCTTAATTATATATTTTTATAGTGATGGGTTTATCTCACTTAGGAAATACTATAATTTTTATAATATCCCAAATCGACTCAGGTGGGATTTGAACCCGTAATCTTTCAATGCTCTAACCTAATAAGCTACCGAGCTACTGTGTGAAAATCTGTGTTAACTTCCAATTTCCTTATAGCGCCGTACCTACAGAAGAAACAATTGTTTCCCCGTATCTAGGGAAAAGTTGCGGGTTCAAGTCTCGTCTGTGTCTATTTTTATGGAATGTTATAAAAACCCTATGAAAAGTTACATAGTCTCATATTCGTCCAACCAGAGTCGATAATTGCGCTTATAAGACAGATTTGGGGAGGAGGGTAGCGTTGAGAATAAACCTCAATCCAGACTGGTCTGGACCCGGCTCGCCATTGATTAATTTTATCCGATCGGACGCGATTCCAAGTTTTTGAGTTAATTGTCATGCTTCATTAGGTGAGTAACTTTGCGTTTACTCGCTCTTTTTAAGCTCAGGCACATCGATTACGGTTCTAGCAAACTTCAGTAAAAGGTAAATACATATGTACCATGGACATAAATATTTATTGACAACACACGTGGTCCTGACGTCAGGATCCTGAGTGTTTCCAATATAACTTTTTTTTTTTGGAACACAGAATATTTTTAATATACCAAAAGCCTGAAAGAAAATATTTCATTCGAATTGGGCGGAAAGAGTCATGTGCACGAATTAACACTCACAGTGACACGCTCTTTTCAGGGCCACCATACATCAACCTGGTCACTGACCTGCTACATAATGACCATGTTACATTTGGCACGTCCCAGATTTGCAGTAGTTAGCATTCCATACGTAACAAGCAAGCTCATTGTTGACCAGTAAAATATGTCCTTGTAAGAATTGGTCGATGTTTGACATGATGGTAAAAACTACTAGCGTTTGTGGCGTCTATCATAAAAGTCTATGTTTTTACCGGTGTGACAGAGCCTTAATATCATGTTTGGTGAGCTTTAGGTACCACAACGTCCACAATCCATTCTTATTTATCTAAGTTTCTAACTTTAAGATGCAAGTAAATGATGTCGGTACCTAATCTCTTTACCAACAACGTTTACAAAACTGTATAATGTCTACTTATCTGTTGTGCTAGAAATGAAAATCATAATTGAAAAAACTTTTAAAAGCTCGCCAAGTCTATCCAAAATCGATAAAATAGCCATAGTATTCGCATTACCTCGGTACAAGCTAATGTGTAATATTATTTGCATATAATGACCGCTAATGGGCCCCGGCATTCATCCGGCTGACCTCGAACCGGCCACAAGATCCGGAGAGTACCAATATCGTAGAGCGCGCAGTTGCCCTTGTTTTATCCACCTTTGAAAGTTGGTAAATGAAAAAGTTTTTTTAGAATTATCCCCATTGTATGGCTTTATGACGTACATTGCTGCCTCTCCATTAAGTGCACTGCACCTGAGCAGAGGCCATGCTGAATATATGCACGCACACGTCTTCAAACTTAGAAAAATTAAAAAGTAGAAAACACCAGAAATAAATAAATGAAATAACACACACAACAGTCACATATCTACATTGTCCTGACCCCACACTAGCTTTCCGTGTGTCGTAGGTATTAGAAACTACGATATACGACCCAGAACTACACTATTTCTTAAACTAAAACTATCTAAAACTCTTTTCAATACTCTCATATCTCTTAATGGTCTGGTCACTGTCCATAGTGACATAGTCAAGCCCACACTCTAAATTTTAACTCCGAGGCAAGAACCGTTTGATCGATGTACCATTCCCACTTTATACACAATGTTACAGTCATTATTTTTCATTATAATAGCGGATAATGATTCCATGAACGCAGTTTACAATTATTTTGTAAGAACCATGAGAACGTGTAATAAGAACACGCATGCAAATAGATAAAACTACAAAATAAGCTATTTCCAACAAGTGATGCTGCATTGAAAACTTTTTAAAGTTTAGATTAGTTGAAGTGTCAACCGAAGAGGTTGAATAAAAAAACTATCTCTATAATTCTAGCTTTCTCTACTTTTGGTTTGATGTTAGGGCGATATAATCGACATAATACAGCAAACTATTAGACTTGCGTGACAAGTGCAATCATAAGAATCTAATGAATCGGCCCCAGCATGAGCATGCCCAGCCAGCATCCACCAAAAATAAGCAACGTGGAGTTCAAACCCAACCAAAGAAACATTCCATCACACTCATCATTTCATCATTGACGATTGGATCAATTGACTTTTCACAATTTCAACAAATTCGCTCCCTAGGTGAATGATTGACCATAGCCTAATTTTTGTGCGTAAAAGAGTCTCCCTGCGATGTTAAATACCTCACTAAAGCCCACTTGTTCTTAGGTTGATTTCAAGTTTCAACCCAACATACCTCAAACAGGGGTATTGTCGTAACTGGCTGGACTGGCCATCGCAATCGGCTTCAACTGCCAAAGTCCCATTTGAATACTACAATAATAATAATATAAATATTATTTCAGGTAACTTAAGAAGTACAATGGCAAAAACTAAATTCTAAGACCCATAGAAAACATTGGGAGTTTCACAGTGGAATACTATGATGATTACCTTTACACTTACGCAATAACGCAGGCTACAGGACAAACGCAGATTGATACAGCCCGTAACACGAAAACAAAGCTCTATCTGTGGTTTAAGTATGCACCGTTGAGATTATTACCTCTGAGTATAAGTACACAAAGTAATTGTGGCAATTATCTACACGTCAATGCCAGGCCTTGTTGGATCATATTACTCATATTGCAAAATGCCCTCGCTTTGTCTCAATATTGTAATTAAATAAACGGCTTCTATGATTGGGTTCAATAAATGGTTCATTTAATTGGATTCAATTGATTATTGAAAGCCAATTATGACGCATAATTCTGTGATATGTTTATTTTCTATTTCCATTTATATTTATTTGAATTGAATTGTGACTCATTTAATACTAAGCCCTAACTAAGCACTGTGTATGACTGGGTGGTTTCAATAAGACACCACATGGTATTAAACATGAAAAAAAACAGAAAGCCTAACAAGATACCAGAAAACTAAGCATACATATTCCACTACACACTAGGTAGTGAGTTCATTTGAATTCAAAGATTATGGTTATCCCCTAGACTTTACTACTGGATTCCCATAATCTCGTTTCTTACCCACCGTCCACCTCCCTGAGACCACCTTCTTTGGTTTAGTGTATATAACAGATCCAGAGTTTTCTTCCTAAAAGTTTTTAGGAAAACGACGGAAATTTGAATGGGAAAAGGCGGTTTAGATGGAATTTCAATGTTTATTTTTTTTTTTTTTTTTTATTGGAGATGGTTAGGCGTTTGACCACCAGCTCACTTTTGCAAGTGAGATGTGGCCTAAGATGGAGCACGCTTTACCAGAAGGAACTTATTCACTCTAGATTTGAAGACTCCTAGATTGTACTCGTCCGGGAAAACAGACGCTGGCAGATCGTTCCACTCTTTGCCAGTGCTTATAATAAAGGTGGAGCAGAAACGTTTGGTTCGACACTGTGGTATGTCGACCAGGTAAGGGTGGTAATTACCTGTGCGTCTGCTTGTCCGGTAGTAGAAGGGGGAAGGAGGGATGAGGTCATGCAAATCCTGCGCACAGTCACCAAAGTGGTACTTGTAGAACACTGACAGTCTGGCCACACGCCGTCTGTGTTCAAGGCTTTGTAGACTGGACTCCACAAGCGAGTCATCTCCTATGAGCCTAACAGCGCGTCGCTCAATTGAATCGAGGGCTTCAAGCTGGTATTTAGCCGAGCCATCCCATAGATGGCAGCAGTACTCCATGCAAGATCGGACCTGTGCTTTGTAGAGATTGAGAAGCTGTCCCGGTGAGAAGTACCGCCGAACCTTCGCTAGGATGCCCAGCTTCATGGCAGCAAATTTGGCTTTCGATTCGATGTGTGAGCCAAAGTTTAGATTTGAGGAGAGCTCAACACCTAATAGGCTCAGACTGTCAGTGATCTTAAGAGAAGTACCACAGAAAGTGATCGCAGGATTAAACACGGTCTTTTTCGCCGAAAACACACATGCCTGGGTCTTGGATGCGTTAAACTTCACAAGGTTAGCGTCACCCCACTCAGACACCAACCTAAGTTTATTGTTCAAACGACCCACCATCTCATTACGGAGTTTGTGAATCTCATCCGCACTAACACGCGGGCCGGCAAAGTATCTATCAACAACTGTGCTGTCATCTGCATAACCAAAAATATCCGGTTTTAGCAGATCATTAATGTGCAGCAGGAATAAGGTTGCTGATAGAACAGACCCTTGAGGTACCCCGGCATTAATAGCCAATAGATCGGAAGAGCAGCCACTAATGACGACTCGAATCGATCGTTCCCTCAAGAAGTCAGCAATCCACTCCGTTAGATTGGATGGTAATCCGTATGAGGGAAGCTTGCTTATGAGACTTTTGTGCCAAACTCTATCAAAAGCCTTGGAAATATCCAGGGAAACCGCTAAAGCCTCTCCGTGTTTTTCCATGGCTTCACTCCAGATGTGCGTGGCATACGCTAGAAGATCCCCTGTTGATCGTTTTCGACGAAAGCCGTATTGACGATCACTGAGGAGTTCATTATTCTCCAGGTATGCTAGGAGTTTATAGTTGAGTACACGCTCCATTGACTTACAGAGAATGGAGGTGATAGAGATTGGTCGGTAATTGGAGGGGTCAGTACTGCTACCTTTTTTGGGAACAGGTTGAACATTTGCAAACTTCCATGATGATGGTACCTTGCCTGTGTCTAGAGACAGGCGGAACAGGCGAGTAAGAATCGGAGACAGCTCGGGTGCGCACCTCTTCAATACTATCGCCGGGATTCCATCAGGACCACTGGCTTTGTTCACGTCCAGTGAAAGCAATACTCTGAGTACCTCCTTTTGCTTGATGCGAAGTACTGGCATCATTGAACCATAGCTTGGAAGTGTAGGCGGTATCTCAGTAGTAGTATCTAGACGTGAAGATTCTGCAAAGAGAGAGGCAAACAAGTTCGCTTTCTCTTCAGCAGTGTGGGCCAGCGACCCGTCTGGTTTCAGCAGCGGAGGTAGAGAAGGGCGACAGAAATTGGATTCAACCGACTTAGCTAAGGACCAAAAGGCTTTGCTCCCAGGTGGGAGCGCTGCCAGCTTGGTTCCAATCTTGCTTATATGGTTGAACCTAGCCCTCCTGAGCACCTTTTTGCATGATTTTGCAACCCTGTTGTATTCCTTCTTCTTAGACTCTAAATCTGCAGTCTTGTTCTTACGAGCTGACACCCAGGCTAGATAGGCTTCATGCTTTAGCGCGTCAGCGCGTCGGCAATCATCATCGAACCAGGTGTCTACTCTAGTTGCCAGTGGTTTGTCAGAAAAAGGTATGAAATATTCCATACCTTGGCGCAGCACTTCAACAATGGCATTTGCACAAGATGAAGAGTCACTAGAGGTAAAACATACGGGTTGCCAGGGATATGATGCAAAAAAGTGGCGCATTTCGTCCCAATTGGCTGACCTATATCTCCACACACGACGGCTGCCTTTGAGGCTGGAGTCGGGAGGGGAATGGGATGACACGGACTTCACAAGACAATGGTCGGAACTACCTAGGGGTGATGACACCGACACATTGAGTCTGTCTGGATCCGTTGTCATCAGAAGGTCTAAGCAATTAGATGTTTGGCCACTGACGTCAGGCACCCTAGTTGCATCATCGACCAGCTGAGTGAGGTTATAAGTAATTGCAAAACTCCGCGCTTCTCTCCCAGCATGGTCGATGCCCTTGGACGGAAACAGCCAATCCTGATGGTGGGCATTAAAGTCACCCAAGAACACCAGTTGGGCACTAGGGAACTTTTGCAAAGCCTTGTCAGTGCCAACGCTAAGGTGTTGAAAAAAGGACGTTGTCTCCGAGTCTTTAGTGTGCGACCGATATACACCGGCGTAGAGAATTTTCTCTGTGCCAGTGTCGACCAAAATCCAGAGAGTAGAAAATAGTGAGTCTTCAAGACATTTAAGACGTCGAAAGCAGATGTCTTCACGAGCAAATAAGCACACGCCCGCTTTCTGTTTGAACCTATGTTCAAGCACGTAACCGGGGAATGAGAGGTATGACACGTCAGATGGACATCTGATTTGAGTCTCTGTGATGAATAGCAGATGAGGTTTAGCAGTTTCAAGATGGTGGTGGACTGCATCGATATTTGAATGCAATCCTCGGATGTTAATGAGGTGCACATGAAGTGAGAGGACGTGCTTCCGCTGTTTAACGTTTCTGCTATTTCTTATTATTGTCATGAGGAGCGATGGGTTTTTTGGGGAGTACGGCAGTAGAGCGAGGCACTACTCTACGGTGACATACACTTTGGAAGGCATGCCACACTCAATAGGATACCAGTCGTGGAGACTGCGGGGACGCCCGAACCCCCCCGGAAGTGGCCACCTGGTCCTCTCATCCGGTCGCCAACCGGCACGATGGAGCACTCCGGGATTTTTCGCGAGGCGGCGGGGCAGCCTTTCACGTGTGGCTGGCACGCTACTTGGGCCCCCTACAACCTGCGGTCGGCCAGCGGAGAACCGTGCTTCGGATCCCGCTAGCCTCCACGACTGATCGCCTGGTGTAGCAACGACTTCTTCAGGTCATAACTTCACCGACCAAGATGTGCAAAAAACTGCCCTGACCCGTACTCGCTGATTTTGTTCTTGGCTTCACCGAACTACGTACCGGAACACGACTGTGGGTCGTTTGGCGGCACGGCTTAGTTCGATGGGTGGTGACAAGCCACGGCCGAAGCCTACCACCAGAGCTACTCTATTTAGCACCACCCGGGGGACACGTGTAGGGTGACTAGGGTTATCACCTACGGACGTGAGTAGCATAGCCCCCCAAACGTTAACGCCCCCCATAGTTTTTTTTTATGTTAAATTTTGACGCTTTGATATTGTTAGTCATTACGTGAAATAAGGCACAATTTAAGTGTTCTGCTGTCACATTTTGTCATAGCAAAAAAGTTCCAAAATGCTATTGAATTGTTAGTATTTTTTTTTCATTCGCTGGTTATGTAACCTACTCGTGACAACACTACGAAATTCACTCGAAGTTATAAACGTGTGTATGACAAACGCGAGTGAAATCGCGCGGATACAGAGTAGCTACATAAAAAAATGTGCAAACTGCCACAGAGCCGCATGGATTAATCAGTCTAGCCTACGGGAGTTTCCTAGATTTCGTCCATTCAATTAGTATGCTCTATCACCTCATATAGTGCCACCACTTTACTAAGCAAAGAATACGGAAGCAAACAACCACTAACAAGGATGACTTACACTTTCGTGGCCCAAAATTTTGAAAATTCATCGTTGTAATTGAAAAAAAATCACTTAAGTTGTAAATAGCGGGGGCTCATCGCTTTGTTGTCGGGCGGTTGGTTGCTAATAAGATTTTTAAACGGCAACAAAGTATCCAATCAATGGGGCTTGAATAATGAAAACGGCACCTGTCGGTTCTCAGGCCACCCCCGCGCCCAACACGCAAGTTACGTACCACCAAACAATTACATTAACAACCTTGAATTGATAGGCACAAAACACATTTTCGCTCTCCGATCTGTTTCAGTATAGACATAATTAGTAATTATGCACACTGTATGTCGTGTTCCGAATACTGAATTCTCTTTTATTTAAAAACGTACTACTATATTCTCAAACCTCAGAGTAGTTTCAATCAAGCATAAGAGCTATCCTAGAAGAAAGCTGGATGAAAATCTAACTTGCAACTTCAAGTCTCTTGCTCTACCATTATCTTCAACAAAGCCAAACTGTAATTTCATGTGTCACATATAATGTTAAGAACTGCATTCTTTCCCCTAGTTGCTAATGCAGCTTCTCTAGCCTTGAACCTATGAACGGATCTTACCACTCTGTTTGTTACTATTCTGTAGTACATTATGTAGAGCTAATAAACCGCTGTTACGGAAAGCGGAGATAATTAATCTTTAACGATTAAATACCCATTTGGGTTACCATATTATAAATGTGATTAAAAAGTGTTTATAATGAACGCAGAGAGACAGCATCTATTAAAGATGATGAAGTGCTTGAGACATGGTTTTTAGATGAGTAAGACTTGATAATTACCGTGTAAAAGACATTTTCCGAACACTGTCTACCTATAGATAACAATTCTGTATAGGTCTTCATTTGGATTTCAATTAGTTCTTAACTTTGGGGCAAATTTATCGCCTCAGCACAAGACTGGCATTGCCTCATGTCCAGCGGTTCAAAATTCTTTGTTTTAAGCTCCATACTGAAACGCACACTAATCATCATCGTAACGACATCGCTTCGTCTCGGAGCAGTGTTTGTAGACGGCATTTATTTTCGACATGTATTTTTTTTATTTTTAATCACTACGATAGCTTTTCCTAGACTGACATCCACAAAGATTACTTACATCGCATTTGCTGTCAAAAGTCTCGTATGGAAAATCGTCAATAGCTTTTTGACGACATATGAATGCCAGAAGAGTTTTATAATGAGCGCGTTGAACTCCAATTAAGCGGAAAATCGTTGTACAAAATTGACCAAACAGAGACATTAGAGCGGTTCTAGGTTTGCAGCTGTTCCGGGTCCTATCTATGGAGTGCACGCGACGGGGCTCATTAGTGGACACGCAACACGGTGCACGGTACACGCCAATAACTGGGCCATGCAAGCCTTCGTCACTCCCAACTAAATCCTATGAAAAATGTGCTTTGGATCAATGCTGGCAGAAAATATAGATCTTCTAGTTTTGACGTAATTACCTGTGAGTGGCATTTTTTACATGTCTCGTTCTAGTGTACTTCGGAGTGAAACTTTAGAAGACATACTTTTAATTTTATAGTTGTTATAAATTTAATAATAAGTCATTTCACAAATTTATAAAAAACATTCAAAATAAAACTTTACGGCCACGCCAATCGAACTCATTTCCAATGCCAGTTCTTGACACTCATACGTAATCCGCAATGTTTAGATCAGCGGTTAATTACTGCAACTGTAGCTAAATGTTTATTACGAAATGTGGGCTAAGAAATAAACGGACGGGCATCTAGTCTGTTTGTTTACGCTTCGCTACGGATGCTGCCTGTAAGATATTAATCCAAACATTGCTACAACCCTTTATTCTGTCCGACACAGAAATTAAGCAAATTACATTCAGCAAAGCAAATCGTTCCAAAAGAAAGGGCTACTGGAATAATTGTCTACTTTACTCTCAGAGAAATAGAATTACAATCTAAATTAATTACGCTTTTAAAGCGTCCGTTATTCTTAATTAGTTTCTGCACCGCGGAAGCTCCCGCGCCCGCCTCGCGCTCCTAATGAAGGGTAGTTTCAAATCAGTGCGTTTGATCAACTCTGTGCAGTCTTAATTACGGCGCCCGTTCCGCGCGGGACTATCCGGTTATTTATGACTACATAAGCTTGATTATTCTTTAATGAATATTTGTTTTTAAACGTTTAATTAAGTTTTATAGCGACGCGACAGGGCTGCGGATACGCGGGCGTCCCGTCGCTCCGCCGGCCACGAGCTAATTGGATCGGGTTGACGCACTCACCCTCCCTCCCACTCCTTGCCCGCACCTTCACCCGCTCCTAATTGTATGAAATTGCTAATTGGAAAATTTTATAAGCGCGGCCACCCGCAGGCCTACATCCAAAACCACTCCGAGGATGGCCAAGAAAAAAATTGTTAAAGACAATCCACAAGGTCAAACTTTCCCTATCGCTACTGGCGATCAACGTATTACATTTTATTTATTTCTTATAAGGCTGTATGTATTGTTACAGGGCGTGTAGTCGTGGTGTGAGTGCGAGCGGTCCCCGCTCCAACCGTCAAGCTGGCAGCGAGTGCGCTGAGTATGAACCCGCACTACCACGGGTACGGTGAGCTGAGCTCGCCCCACCCGCCCTCGCCCGAGGCGGCCTTCGCGGCCAACGGGCACGACTCCCAGTACCACAATAACAACAACCCGGCGCTGAAGGAATGCGCCGGCTGCGGCGGCAAGATCGTCGAACGTTTCCTCCTACACGCACTCGACAGATACTGGCACCACGGCTGCTTGAAATGCACCTGCTGCGGCCAGGCCCTCGCGGATATGGGACGTTCCTTCTATTTCAAAGGCGGAATGATATTATGCAAAAGCGACTACACGAGGTAAGCCACACATTACTTTACACGTTATTTAACTAAACTCACAGGTATTGTATTAGCCAATTTTCAAAACTTAGTCTTCTTTTGTGTCTTCTATTGATTTTGTTAGACTACCCGGTTTTTTATAGAACACTAATTAGTACCATTTATGGCACAGGATTCCGCTCGCCCGATCGATCTTTCCCATTGATCATCGATTTAATCAGTTTTTAGTCCGTCATCTGACGATGACAATGGCGTGTCTGTCAAACGCATCGAGCACCCAAAAAAGTATACCGAGAAAGCCGCGGGCGCATTGTTATGAAAATGCTTTGAACCGTTGCGGTTTTCTACCTGGGAGAGGTACAAAAAGTACACAGTTTTGCACACAACGACCGATCGGCGGCGACGTCTCGCAAACCAGCTAAATTGGTCTTGTTATCGGTCGCTAAAGACTAATTTGGGGAGGAGGTAACAAAGTTTTTGCAGCAACTCCTTGTCAATTAACCTTCTATGTTTTATAGTGCGGATACGTATTAGGAAAGCTTAGTTATTACCAGGCTGACCGTCATAGCCACAGTACTCCTGATACAGTCTAATGAACGCCCTTACTTGGACAATAACCATAAGTGTTATTGATAAGTATGTCGTGCGTAATATACCGTGTAGCAATTCCTGTTCGATAGGAACAGGAACCAGTTTTTCCACGCGATCTTTAAAGGCCCTTTGAGGTATTTTCTACCAATTATATGTGTTAATTTTAGTGTGAGTTTTATAAAAGTATGTTGTTGAGAAAATTGATGTGGAATAATAACACTTTTAAGTACCAACCTAAACACTTTAGTTTATTGTACATCATATCACAATATTTTATATGTATTGTTAGTTAACACTAAGCGTGGTAGGCGGGTCTGTCTAGCGGTCTTTAGTGGAGTGTCAGTGGAGTGTGTGTTATCACTCCCCTCATTACACCAGACTATAAGTAGTTTCTAAAGTATTTTCATCTACTAAATATGTTATTTTTTTTAATTCTTATTTTTCGCTCATATTATTAATTATAATAATATGAGCGTAAGACAATGCCATGATGCCTCATTGATCGAACTACTTAGAAGATTTAGGTTGTTAAGTTTCATATTAAGTTCCTAGATGGCGCCAGGGGCAACAAGTTTGTAGCCTGTCGCTTATCCTCAGCCGGTTCACAGCTGCCGTCCCTGTGTTAATTAGCCAAATGCACGGAATCTCATCCAATTATCTCTGCCGTACTCTCCCTCAAATATGAGCTTTTTATTGTCAAAACTTTCGCTTTCAAGAAGCCCCCAAGCTGATTTATCGTTTCAAATACTCAAGAAATAGCATCAGGATTAAAGCTCGTACATATTTGACGTTCGCATAAATTCGTTTTACACTGATTTCCCTTGTTTACCGGCGGTTGTGAGTCAAACTAGAGCGAAGAGTGGGCCGACCGCGGCGCGGGTCGTGCGTCGTAGATTCGATAAAGCTCGTCTCACAGTTGACAGAGACGGCGCGGCCTAACGAGCGGGCCCGTGCTCTGCGGGGCTGGGGTTCCGGGGGGATGAAGAAGTGCGGTTCCGTGCATGTCTCTGCTGATTGACCCGCGTCACTCGGCAAACAACAACTAACGAGTCGACCTCCGCGCCTCAGGTACGATAAACGACCGACGCGAGACTCCGACGACTTCACACCGCACGCCTTTACTGATTGAGAGTCCTTGACAAAATTAACGCGTTCTCACGCAAACAGGCGTTATCCGCCTTTTGTCTCGATATGATGGATTGCGGTCCCGCTCACAAAGACGCTGATGATGTTCGTGCTGATTACTATGTGTGTACGAAATTAGACGGAGGTGTGCGTCGTGTTTGCTGAAGCGGCGAAAGCATTAAATAAACATTAAGATACATCTAATAACGAATTTTATAATGATTTATTGCTTCTAGAGTTGAAATACAACGTATTATTGCTTTGAAATTGCATAATTTGATATTTTTTTGAAAGTTATAGCGAAATTTAAAGTTAAGTGTTCGTACTCGTAGCACCTGCGTAGGACCTCTACGATCTTAATTTTCAGCCTTGTTCTCAAAATATCGCAATCAATTTATACGCAATAAAAGTGCTCAGTTATATCTGGCAAAACTGTTTGAAGTTCCGTTATTTTTTTTATGCGATTCAGCGATGAAACAAAAAGGCATTTATAGAATTGCAATGCAAAAATTGTCGCGAACGATTATAGTGATGAAGATGCGAGTAAAACAGAGCAGAGAGTGATTGTAACAGGGCACGTCCACGTTGAAAGCAGGTTCGTTAGGGCGTGCGGGCGCCGTCAATCAAGGCAATTGCTGCTCAATGGCAATCAGCCGCCCGCGCCGCCCGCCCTAACGAGACTCCCGTAAAATACCAACTTCTTACCCGTTCCCGATAACACTTTCGCTAACTAACCAACTTTTTGATTTGCAAGTTTAAAAATGTGCTAGATGTTACTTTTTTTAAGCTTTTTCGACGTTAAGTATAATTTTAATAAATAATTTCTGTGCTATTCCGCTACATTCCACTGAATTATTATATTTATTAGCTAAATATATAAATCAACTGTATGTTGTTTGAATTAATGACCTCGGTGGCGCAGCAGGCGAGTGTCCGTCTGAGACGCAAGGGCTCGATTCCCACTGCGGGACAAATGTTTGCATGATTTCCAAACAGTTGGTCCCGGTCTGGGTGTTGTGGTACCATGGTACTCGTAGTTTCTGATACCCACAACACCGGGAACCCTAGTGAAGGGTCAGGACTATGTGTGTGTATGACTGTTGTGTGTTATTTATTTTGAAATGCATTAGATACTTCGACAAGAGTGTGACTCTTAAACATGATAATGATGATTTATTCATAAAATATAATTATTTACTAGTAACTGAAGATTCGTCACCTACTTTGTGTGCTTCATGTTCTAGGACAATTCATAGAACCCGCTAAATAGGTAACTAATTTCTTTCTTTCATCATTTTGATAAAATAAATGTATTCCAATTCACTTAAATGGAAGCAGCAAAACCAATCAAATATATTTTTTCAACGGATTTCTATACTTTTGGTCGATGCTGCGTAGTTGGCTTTTAAATATTCCTCCATTTAAATTGTTTATTTAAAACGCGTGTCCAGAGAGGGCGGCAGGGGGTGGGGGGTCCAATTTGGGCGCTCGTTAAGTTGCAAAAGACGCACGGCTTAATTGCAACCGCTCGCCCTAATGAGGCCCTGTGTCCGCAGTCCCAAATTGACATTGTACGTAAATGGATGTCTCCGGATTCCACACGAGATTCAAAGAAGTCTTTGAAAACCATTGAATCAAATTAAATTTCGTGCTTTTTTATTAGTAAGTACCTACCTAAAGCGTTGGCTTTGCTAACGGGATAAATGGTAGGTAAATCGATAAGTAAGCTTGTACCAACGACGCTTGTTTTCTTTTATTGTAGCAGCTCCGAAAATGTTTTTTTTTTATTGTAGCAAATAAAACTACATTTAAACAAAGAATTTGGCATAACACTTTACCTATTTTCTAAGCAGCGTTGTCTGCCATATGACATTAGTTTCGCAGAGAATTGAAATTTTAAACCATAGAAAAGTTTACGCTACTAAATACGTGAATTGAATACTTTGGTCCGAAAATGTTTTTTTTTTATTGTAGCAAATAAAACTACATTAATACAAAGAATTTGGCATACATCACACTTCTGTGATTTGTTACTATACCGACCTATAACAAACCATCCAGCGGGCTTCACACATGTCAGGCCCGTATCGGGAAGACCTAATAATGTCGAATTTTTTAATACATTTTCTTATTTAAGATTCGTTTACTGTCATACTATGATGCCCAATAATGTGGACGCTGTTTAAATTCGCATAGAGCCAGCTTTATCACGCTCGAAATTATTAATTTAATTATTATCATAGATGTTTCTTAGGAAACCAATGCTTCAGTGGATCCTGCGGCAGTCAATCTAAAAGACGGGCCAATCGGAACTTCGGTCGTGAGATTAGGTTACGTTGGCTCATGGCTCCGATTAATTTAGTTTGTCCCTTTGTACACTCAGTCTGAGCGCGTCTGCCAAACGGTCAATCTTTGTTCACAATTTGATTACTTATATCTCGTCGCTAAATTGAGCATAGATTGGGAATATGGACATCCGGCATGATTGGACTTCGACTTTACTAACTTTGCCTGCCGCAAAACCAATCAAAGACGCACAATAAATTAAAACTTTACAAAATAGAAGAGTTGAAGGTGAAATCGTCGTGTGCACAAAAGTAGTATTCATTAGGTTACAAACGAATTAGGTGCATGAACAGCCCGCGGGACCTGTTGCTCGTGGCTGCTTGTCGCTAAGTGTATGTGAATTCCTGATTAAACCAATATTACCAATGACCTCAGTGGCCACGGTAGCCTGGGGTCGCAGTCTGGCCGCCTAATGCCCAATGCCCTGCCGCCTGATGACAGGTATTTTGAATTATCCATAAAACCTAGGTAAAATTCAAGTTTCTTATGACCAAGCTCAGACTCAGGCATCAACCACCATGAGTATTCTAACTACTAACGAGCTACACTGGGACGCTCATACACAAAGAGAAGCTCTGCTATGAAAACAATTACTATCTTTTGTAACATTAGGTACAAGAATAAAATTGAAAAATTTGCTATTAGAAAGCTGCACCGTTTTTTATAAAGCTTAAAATAGATTTCGTGCAAAGCAGCTAGTGGAAGGTAATGGTATCTTAAAATAAAATGCTTGTATTTTAAGCACCTATTTTAAATGACGACGTCATGCAAAATTTGAAGAAATTCCAATAATTTTGATGAACATAATGTCAGACTAATGTCGATGTGACGGGAGTTAAAGATTCCAGTCCACTAAAGTGGAAAGGATTAGTGTGTACCGTGATTGAAATATGAATTTAATGCAGCTCCATTCCTCAGTACATTTATCAGCAGTAATACGCTTTGGTCCTGCTCTTGATGTGTGCTCGGGACAACATAACGGATCGGTAAATCATTGCGGAATGCACCAGATTCGGCCGATGACATGTTAAATGGCATGGATTACGCGCAGGGATTGTTTGTTGTCGTAAGCACTTAGTTAGTTGACGACCTCAGTGGTATAGCGGACGCGTGCCTGGCTGTGACGAAAGTGGCGCGGGTTAGATCCACGCGGCTGAACAAATTTTTGCGGCTGCAATATTTGTCCCGGAGCTTGGTGCTGCGATACCATGGTACAGTCATCTCCAATAAGATGTTAGCATTTCATAATTTTAAAAACTGATGCCAAAATACCAAACTTGAAGATGTATGTGGATACTGGCCTCATAGCTCAGTTGGTAGTTACTCTGCCTTCTGCGCTAGAGGTCGCGGGTTCGATTCCCGCACTGGACAAACATTTGTGACTAACACAGATGTTTGTTCTGTGTCTGGGTGTTAAATAAATATCTATTATGTATATCAGTCTCTGTTACCCATAGTACGGGCTATGCCTAGTTTGGGATCAGTTGACCGTGTGAGATATGTCCGGAATATTTATTTATTATGTAGAAAAATCTCAAAATATGTACATCCTGATCACCAACTTGTGCCCTTTTCAACTTTACTGAGTACCTATAATCTTTAAGAGTATTGGCACATCATTTACAAAATTACTAAAGGTATACAGCATAATAGAGGTGAATGAACTCGTAGAATGAACCGATACCCCATCAGGAATCCTAGTGCCAGAATCATGTTATGTATATGTTTATGATGGGTTTTTTTTTTAGTTTAATCAAACGTTTAATCTATAAGAAAATACGTTTTACATAAATAATGTAGGTAACTGCGAGCAGCTCAAAATAAGCCTAAAAGCTTTCAGATTATCTGTTTTTATCCGTTTTATAATCAGCAGTCATTATGTATTGTATTGTAACTTGCCAGGTTTTGCAATTGGAATTGCAAGATTTGAGCTACATACACACTATTTACAAACAAACATAATAAACGTTCAAGGGAAGATAAATAAAAGCTTGTAATAACATGCTAACTGTATAGCATAACTTAACTCATTTGGAAACGACCGTCTGCTATTAGTTTGTTCCTGAATCTAGTGGTTTATAGAGCTAGTAATTTTGTCGTCCTACTCTGGCGTTCTTTTTGACGACCTCGGTGGCGTAGCGGGTGAGACGCAAGGGGTTTGATTCCCGCTGCAGGACAAATGTTTGTATGATCTGTAAATATTTGTTTCGAGTCTAGGTGTTGTGGTACCATGGGCTCAAGATTATTTATTGTGAAAAAAAAACTGCGATGAAAATAACGTCAGTGCGAGGTGAATGAAAAAATACACTCTATTAAAAATAGATCCGGTAGATTGTCGTGGATGTCACTAAAAGCTGACGGAATTTTCATCGCAAATGCTGTCTTGGATCGAATGAACTTTAAATTGTTTTAACTAAAGACATTAATAAGAAAAAACTTGTGTGAACTATGTTAAAAGAGAATCTTACTTGATATAATTTCAATTAGAATAATGTAATTTACGATTAATTTAATTATATTGCATCAGTTAATAAATTATATTATTATCAAGAGCTACTAATTAAACAATAAATTAAGTGGTTTGCAGTTTTAATGAGCAGATTGGAAAGTTTGGCAGATTAACCCCAATAATCAGTATACTTTAATGGACTTTGGATTATTAACTTTTGTTATTTGCTAAGAATTCATAAGTAAAATCACGACTAATCGTAGCATTTTTGCCTCGGCATTATTAGTCGTTGATATTTTTCACTCAGACTAAAACTATTTTCATAGAAACTGGATTATTTTTAAGAAATTTCCACTCGAAATTGCACTAACGACGATTACTAAATGCTTGACGGTAATGTTTTTCACTCCACTCACACTGGCATTGGGATGAAATTATTTGTAATAGAAATGCTGTTCAGCAATTTCACAAAACAATTCGACACAATGGTGAGATTTTAGGTCAAATTTCATTCATATGCGAAAATGTGGGCAAGTTTAGAGTATACTTTTTAGATAGCCTACCTCTATCTAAAAAGTTTACTCAATACTAGCTCAAAATATACCTTTTGAGACTATCTACGACTGTTTAAAAAGTAGTTGGTTCTATCATGTATAGAATAACTGTGTATGTATATGATAGAGCGCACTATGTCATTCATAAATGTAAAATTATGGCGTGCTTTTCAGACAAGGAAACCATTCAAGAAATATTTCGTAAGCCTACCTTACCCTAGATAGGTTTGTAAATTCTTGTGATGCCAGGCACGGGATCAATATTCCATATTTGTCGTCATCAATTCAGTGTCGCAGTGTCATCGGAGGATCGGACATGTTTGCACGGCCGTCCCCACAAGTCGTGTCGCCAGAGAAATTCACGAGATGAACCCATCTTGTACATGTAGCCAAGTCACTGTTGCTATAAATTGACGCTGTGTTTGGCTTCTTAATTGGACGGCCCGGCTTACTAGAAGGGTTGCGATAGGAAATATTGCTTTGACGCTTCCTCGAACGCGTGGCTCGTATTCTTAGCCCTACATAACCGTAGTCTTTTAAATTCAAAATCAATTTTTTCACTCTCCTCGCACTGATATCAGACTAATATTAAAGTGCAACCAACTTCAGAGGGAGCCACTGTCTTCATTTCCTAAACAAAATTACCACAAAACTGACACCCTCTCATAGTTTTTTTTTAGTTATCATTTTCTTTAAAAATAACAAACTTATTTGTACTGGATTTTGGTTAAAATTATTACTATTTATTACTATAGGTACTGCATTTTCATTGAGAATCTCACGTTTGATTATTTGATTCATAATTGTTTTTACTAAGAATAATTAAATACAGCTTCGAATTAATGAACTTAAATGTCGCAATAATCATTTGAGCTCATATTCGCGTCTTTTTAAAATAGTCGTGAATCTAAAAAAAGATTTTTTGTTTGTAATCTCGATAAATATAATGTCATTCTGTCTGTATGAGGGGAGTGAAAATTACTAATAACTAAGAATACCCGGCTGAGACACATGCCGTGATTAGCTCACAATTAGAGGCAAATAACATGTCTAGCTGAGATAGCTATTACCATGAGCTACTTTACCTTGCACAAGGAGTAAGTGCACATTGCGAAGGCAAGATTTCCAAGGCAAATGGCAGCCGTCATATTATCGTCCATGACTCGACTTTACATCATAATAAAGGTCGAAGTCGTGGTGGATGCGAAATTGTTACATTGAAGTTAGGTTGACAATTATAAAATGGGATGTGTTGATTTTGTTGGTGCATTACCCTTAACTAAATTAATTTGACAGATCTTCTTCAAGGAAACCTATACCTAAGTCCTCAGCTGCCTATAATTAGAGTTATTCTAATTTTATGGTTTTTTAGGCGCGTTCAAGTTCAATCTGAGAGGTGAACCGTTGTAAAAAAACTTTCTACGGTAAACCCAGGTGGTCTCAGGGAGGTGGACGGTGGATAAGAACCGATTAAAACAACCTACTAGAGGAAGGACACTTTATAACAGAATAACTCTATATTTTAAAAACTCTAAAAAAATAACTGTAATACAATAATAAGATTAATAATGTCTACAGATTAATCTGTACAATTACAATTTAACAATAAAGCCAATTTGAAAATATGTAAGTAGATGATTTTTAAATACGACCTGCTAAAAGGCTCTTGTGCTGTTTTTGCCGCAGAAGACGCATGGGCCGCACGCGGGTAGGTGGATTAGGTCTAAGTGAGAGACAATAGATTTTCATAATTTTCGAGTCTGCTTTGTAACGGACGCCGCATTAACAGAAATTTCCTGGCTTTGAAGCCGGCGGGAGGCAGCGGGCTGCGGGGCGCCCGAGGTGCCCGATGTGATGTTAATTAATAACGTCTGTCTCACGAACGCTAACGAGACCGTCACGACTACATTATTTAGCCACCTGATTAGTTCGCAGGAGAGGCACCGAGCCACCGTGAGCCACTTTGCCCGCAGCTCTAATTAGCCAACGACTCCCGTACGGGACCTGCTAAATTTGATTTGTCACTGCACTATCACTAATTGGTACTACTCCGTAATTGATCATTCCAATCATTGATGTGGTCCACGCACGACGTGAACCGCTAACAATCAATGTTTGCCTTTACTTCACGACTCACTAAAACTAATGAAATATGAACCGCGCCATCGATGCATGCGTCAACAGAGAGCGCCTGTTTTATTTCTATTCTATTATTAAAACGTTTAATTTAGGGCAACAGTTTTACACGCAAAACGATCACAACGCAATCTCTCCGAATGGGAAACCTATTTGAAATTGATATGGGTGGAGCGCAATGCTGCGTCGCGCCTGCAGCCTCGTAAACGTCGCTGGCGCGGCTCGAAACGATCCAACGCGGCCGGGAGTTAGCGATGCAGCTCGCACCCTGTTCCCCTAGAATCGAGTTCAGATTAGAACGGGCTTTCTCTCAGACTAGATGTGTTTCATAGACGGGCGAATTTCGTTAATAAATAAACGCACTGCCCAGAGTCCGACCAGCCGACGAAAATAGTAAAAAAATATCCAAAAATGTTACAGGTGAAAAGGAGCGAGTATGACAGCAACGCAGGCGGTGTGACGTACACAAATCATTATTCGATAGCCATGACTGCTGCCAAAGGAATTTTTAATAATGTTTACTGTCCGAGATTCAGTTTGGCCAGGATTCCACAAGTTATCATGTCGCACGCAACATGACACGTCGTCATTCAAAAGATTTTATTTAGATTTTTCACACTATGATTTTTACTGCCAACGTTCAGTGCCTGATCATATATTCTGTGTATTTATACTTTTCGAAGGTTTTTGCATGGATATCACTTTAAAAAAGTAGACCGAAGGCTTTCTGTGTGCTTGACAGAGAAACAAAAACTGAAAAAAGAGATAAAATAATCAATTTTGAGAACAGTTGTAATGAAAATGTACCATATAGCTCAAAACTATTATTGTATAATTTTTATTTTCAATTTAATTGTATTCTGTTTTGTGTGCCTAAATAAATAAAATAAAAAAATAAGAATGATATCAGTCAGATTTCAGCGTGTGGACTATGAAAAATCAAAGAAAACAACTTCATTCAGTCAAGCTTAGCACGAGTGTAAGCAAATAGAACGAGAGTGTATTATGTGATGTTCTATAACTAAAAACGCGGTTTCGAAATTTTGAACCTTCTATATACTGAACAACAGAATAGCCATAAGATGAAGAAAAACAAAACACTAGAGTAAACCGATCTTTGATCGTAATTAGGACTTGAAGATCGTTTCTGTTATGGCCTTTAAAACAAATTTGCTCACATGCCCACAAAGATATAATTTTATTGCCTAATCAGTAGGCCGAAATTGAAGATTTACCCTACATACGTACCTACTAAACTTTAATTAAATTATATGCCAGGAATAAGGGAGTGCTTACGATGACGATCAAATCGTATCAATTAAGGTACTCAGCAAAACCGTGAATCGGTAATAGTGCTTTCAGACATTCGGCTTTAGAGGAACTTTGGCCGAACTTTCTTTTATAGAAAATTTATATTACTTACATAACTGACAACAATAAATAAATGTTATACGCCCGTACTATCGACTTTGCGATTCGGTTTACGCGGTGACGAAAGTTAAAATTCGTTTAAAATAGTGCTGAAACGCTTGTGTTTGAGCACTATTTTTTGGCAATAAGATGTCATTGTAGATGCCATGGTAGGCATTTTGCACGTTTCAAATTGTTATCATGAAAGCTTATGTACCTACTCAGTGGCTTGCACTAAGATGTAAACATTTTGTAATGTTCTAACTGATGCTACAACTACAATACAGTTTCACTAGTTTTGCTCATCTTTACTTTTAGTACTGTGGCATCATTTTGAAAAAAAAATGTACAGATGAATGTTATGTACATTAAGATTGGTACTTAAAACAATTTTGAAAATAAGGCTCAGTTTCTTTTATATAAACAAAATGGACAACCTAAGTTCTAATAATTAAACAAAGCAAGAAATGAATTTGTTTTTAAATTGGATGATATTGCTATCATCAAATTTTCCAGACAACAGTTCCGCCGTAAACTCGTCAAGGGAAAAAAAAATTATAAGTTTCTTGAGCTTTCGGCTTCAGCTTGCGCCAACCCTAGCGGCACCGACGACGCTAGCTAGTTATAGGTCTCGCTTCTGATCTTAATTAACCTCATGTGTTAACCTCGCAATAACTATGAGCACGCGCGTGCTCTCTGCAACTTACTACTTATTAATACTGTGACGGGATATGTAAATTTATGCTTAACTTTATCGGAGACGCCTTAATTATGTAATATGGCGCCCATAATTCAACCTTAAGTGGTTTATTACTAACTAATAGATAACCGAGCTCCGTATTGGATTATTTGGTTTTGAATTATGTTAAGATGTTTTATGGTAGCAGTATTCTATGGTTACGGATATTTTTATACCTTTTCGATCGTAAGAAAGAACGCACACGCTGACTTCAGGCTGTATCTGTTCAGCGTAACCTTCAAAATCTTTGATCTGTTCAAACTCGGACCTCTAAAATTTTTGATCTTTTCAAGCTAGGACCTATAATATCTTTGATCAGTTCATTTCTGTTTGTTTGATAGAATAAGCCCCTTCCGGAATTGTATACATATTATGAAACAGCTTGTAAGTATATATTTTGACCACCATTTTATTTGACAATCACTACCAGATCAGAAAATTTTGGAAACCAGAGCTCACAGAATAGGTCAGAAATCAAATATTTTTTCTCTCCTCTTGGCAGGAGCCTGACAAACATAAAAACCAGCAGCATCCAGACCATGAAATATTTGAGTAATAGTTCATAAAGCAGTAACTGGAAGCACCGCAACCGATCCGCGGTCAGCACGCGTCTATTTCGAAACTTTCTAATGCCTAGTTCATCAACAAATTCATTATGTCGTAAAACGGCTTGCGCGAGACCGAAATATCGCGGGGCTCGTAAAACCGCTCGTAAAGACGTTTGTTTACTAATTCGAGTGGGGCAGGTGGGGCGGGGACCGCACCGAGGGATGCTGCTAATAATAATAGTGTACTGGGCTCACTCTGTATTAGGCTGTGGTACCTTCCGTGAATCGAAGGAATGAAGACATCTGGGGATAAGAGACTACGCGAGATAAGATCGAAACATGCACTTGCACTAGGTATCAAAATATCGAAGACCTTTATAAATTTATCACTATTTGAAACAATCCTGAAGCCGTGTTCAAACGGTATGCGATATGTCCTTGATATGTCTTATAAAATTTGTTTCAAAATTATCCTTACCTCTACTGAACAAAGACAATTTTAAGTTAGACATTTGGGGGTAAACGATATATGTAGTTAAACTATATCGCAAGCTCCTCAAACACTCAAAAATTAAGATTATTCAGCAGGCGTAAGGATAATTTTAAAATAATGTTTACGCCGTTTGGACATGTTTGATGCGCTAAAGCACAAACACGGTATAAGCACATACCGTGCTTATTAAGTTAAATTTTAAAGTAAATATAGCACGCCGTTCGATCACGGCTTCAGTCACTGACGCAGTCGTACGCCGCCGGTCAAATTATACGATTTCGTACCACGTTTAAATCATTGGTGGGTAATTTTTTTTCTGGCTAGTAGCATTCATCTCACAAAACGGTAAAAACTTATTTCTTTTTATACGTTTTAATGGTGATAGTGCAAAGACGTCTTCCAAATTGCCTGCAACTTTTAATGAGGTGAAATTCCCGCCGATTCAACGTCGTCTAACGCAACCTGTTCGTTAGCGCAAAAACGGGCCACGCTAACACGCGATTAGAATACACCCCCGGCTTTCGGACACACCGAGCTCAAAAGATGCCCTTATTTAGTGAACATTTGGTTATTTGTTTGCTTTTAAATGATAACCCTACAAAAAAAATATCTAATAATACTTTGATCATAGCACAAACATTTTGGAAAGTTCTTTTAAAAATATGAAATGTTTGACTAAAAACAGGGCATCTTGGAGACTTATAGAATACTAGCTTCCGCCCGCGGCTTCGCTCGCGTGGTACCTACATTAAAAGTAGCCTTTATGCTATTCCAGACTATAATCTATCTTTGTAACAAATTCCATCCAAATCCGTTGGGCCGTGATTGAACCACAAAGATCTAAACATCCTCACAAACTTTCGCATTTATAATACTAGTACCTTGAATTCATTCAGAATATTACACATAATTTATTTATTCACTTATGTTCAATATACAAGTCAAGTGAATTATATCACAATAAAAATTACCTTGAATTTACGTAGCACATTAGCGTGGAACCTACATTTCTATGAGTTGCGTTAACCCTACAACTTTTTAAGTCTTTCGCCTGCCAGTACTATTACAAAAAATGTTAGTGAAATATACGAATGCGGTTAATTTATAATAATTATTAAGGGCTGTCTAATATGAGAGACGCTGAAGCAGATTAAAGTGAGAGATCGTGGTTTCAGATCCCAGTAGTGCATAAATGAGATACCTACTCGAAAAAGTGCGCATTAACATGTGCTTAAGACGATGAAGGCAAACAACGTGAGGAAATACTAAGTATTTTAGTTAGCGGCGGTGGGCTTGCAACCTGTCACAAAACGAGGGCATTTGCCAAGTGTAATATTTGGACTTGCCTTTGACTACCCCCTTAGACGCAATGTATGAAGGCCCTCCTCTCTATGGACCGAGCGCATTGTGAAGGTTGCGTGAAGTAGGTGGTGTACAAAGCTCAAAGCCGTTCGTCTTGGCACTCCTTGGTGAATGTTTCAAGGTAAGATTAGATATTAGTAAGAATATGCTTAAGATGCGATTAGTGCCTCAACGATCATCGAAGCACCAAATCTCACCAGACATTGCGAGATCTCAGTCGCAGGCAAACAACTAGTATAAATTATTTGTATTCAGAATAGGTTTCTTGTTGCACCCGTTGTGGCGGAATCCTAACCCAAAAAGATTGTCCCTCATTTGTGGCGGGCTTTCTCTGTTGTTGTCACATTAGCGAATAACTGCGCGCCCAACTTCGCCGATACGTTAATGATGTCGAGACGTCTACAGAGTCCTTTTTCGTCCTTATAATAAGAACATTAGCCAATCGCTTAGATTTGGAGTTCTTCTGATCAACGAAGATATGCAATAGTAACAAGTAGTATTTTTTGACCTACAGTTTATAGATAAAAAGGTAATTTTGTATGAAATTAATACATTAATGAAAATAAAATTACTTATTTGTACGATACCATTCAAGTTGTAGATCACTATGTCTATTTGGGTCAGACGATTCAACTAGGTAGGTCCAACTTCGACAAAGAGGTCAACCGACGAATCCAACTCTGATGGGCAGCGTTTGGGGAACTTCGTCATATCTTCTCGTCGGAGATACCGCAGAGCCTCAAGACGAAAGTGTACAATCAGTGCGTGTTGCCAGTGATGACATATGGCACTGAGACTTGGTCGTTAACTATTGGCCTCATACAAAGTCGCGCAACGGGCTATGGAGAGAGCTATGCTAGGAGTTTCACTACGTGATAAGATGAAATTCGTAGAAGAACCAAGGTCACCGACATAGCTCTCAGAATTAGCAAGTTGAAGTGGCAGTGGGCAGGCCATATAGCTCGCAGAACCGATAACCGTTGGGGAGTAAAGGTTCTCGAATGGTGACCAGGAACCGAGCGACGCAGTGTTGGAAGGCCCCCCACCCGATGGACCGACGACATTCTGAAGGTTGCGGGAGGTCGGTGGATGGAGAAGGCTCAAGACCGTTCGTCGTGGAACTCTTTAGGGGAGGCCTATGTCCAGCAGTGGACTTCTACAGGCTGATGATGGTGATGATGATGTATGAAATTAATACGAAATAAATCATACGCTAATCATACGCTAACTTTTTTTTTCGTTATAGAAAAAGCCCCTTTCGGGATAGGATACATATTAAGAATCACCTTGTACACTTTCTATATCAAATAATTGACAAATTCGTTGATGTCGGTGGGACTTACATTAGAGGATAATACATATAATCTTTTTATACTGCCTTAGTGCCGATTTATCTTGCTGTAATCTGATCTGAATGCGTAGTTTGACCTTCATTAACAAGCTATCATTGAGTTTTCACTGAAGCTTGTCAATTCGCATACAATTCTTTTTCATAGATAAGACCAAATAATAACTAAATAAACACTTACTGTTTAAGCGAAGGTGCAAAAAAGTTAATGTGTTTATTGAAGTGTGAAATTGATTAATCTTAATTTAGATAAGTTAGTAGAATCTATGAACGTTAATCAATATAGCTAAGAAACAAATCTCCATTGCATTTTCATGCTATTAACATGCTATTATCGTCATCTAGGTACACTAATACACACAGTTCTACTTGTGAATAATAATTATAAATAATATGTTTGATTGGACTATGTTAATTGTCTGAAATAAAATGATTTATATAATTTCACAAACAGGTAAAATTTGTTTTTTTTTGTTGGTTTGTAGGGGGTGTAATCTATGAAACTACTGAACCGACCAAAATAACTTTCAATAATAGAAAGTTACACTGCCCTTGACTATTATAGGTTTTGATTTATTTTAACAAAAATAAAATTTCAGCTCAATATATCAATTGATTTTGTAAATGGAATCTGGTGAATAAACGTCGTTTATCTAATAAAATTGAGTGAATTTAAATGCAGAAAAAAAGTATTATTGATCGTCAATGTCTATTATCTGATCTATATCACAGTGTGATATTTACAAAAACAATTAAATAAAAATTAAATATAATAAAAAAAAACAAAAAATGATAGGCCCCAAGCCGTGTTTCTTGCCTGATTCTTCTAGGCTTGGTCGCGAGGAACAGGCATAGCTTCACCTAGTTCCTAAGACGTTTCAAAGTGATCCTAGTGATTTTATTGAAATAAAAACCTTTGACTTTGACTTTGAACACGTGGACGGAGTCGCGGGCGGGTCATCTTCTATAATGGCAGTTGTAAATTACTAAAACAATTGAAGGTCAAGTTTGTAATAAAAGATTAAGCAACAATCGTTCTTATTATAGCGCAATAAGAGTGATGGATGTCTTATAATTGTTAGTAAAATTATGTTCATGTTTATTCAACGGCCGCTATTGTTCATTCATAATCTACAGCGAAATCTACTTAGCAAGCAGAAACTCATTTTTCAACATCATAAATTATCGGCCGATATTGAGCCTATTTTCCCCGGCTCCTAATGAGGTTGTAAACAATACTGTCTAATTAAACTCCTTAATCGCAAAACTCAAACGGTAACCGCGTTTTAAAACAAAACCGCCCAATTTGGGAGCGACCGCGGCTTAAAACCTTTGGTGTTGTAAGAAATGAGCTAGGTCACTCCTTAATCTTCACTCAACTCAAAAAATCATCAAACGGCTTTTAAAAAAGTTTTGTCGCTTGATAAAGCCTGAAGCCTCACAGACAGACAGGCAGACAATATCGGGTCCAGTTTTGCCAACAATATTTTCTTCTCTTTTTAAACAGTGCTAAGTGTTTTTTTTATACGATTAAGGTGGCCAACATGCATACAGCTCACCTGTTGATAAGCGGCTACTGTAGCCTATGAACGCTATGAAAATATGTTTAGAGTCTATTCAATATTGTACTACAGATGAACCATAATTGGACTATAATGATGTATACAGCAGCTAATCCACAGAGTGAACTTGCCGCTCTTTTAAACTGTGCCAAAAGTTCGCCTATATCGGCGGCGGCGATCGCGGCTCATTACTCCTACCCCACCCTAATTAGACACCCTCCTCCTCTGTCCCCTCGCCCCTCCGACGTGTCTGGATTGTTTTCTAATAATACCTTTATTTCCGTCCAGGTTAAACTCTTAATTACCCATTTATTTCAACAAATCGCTCGGAAAACCGTTAAAAACACAGATGTTTGTTCTGTGTCTGGGTGTTAAATATATATCTATTATGTATATCAGTCTCTGTTACCCATAGTACAGGCTATGCCTAGTTTGGGATCAGTTGACCGTGTGTGATATGTCCGGAATATTTATATCATTATGATCAGCCTGATGTAGTCCACTGCTGAACATGGGAGGCCCATGTTCCAAGACAAACTTGAATCTTCTCGGTCTACTTCTTACAACCTTCATAATGTCGTCAGTCCATTAGGTGAGAGCCTTCCAACACTGCGTTGTCTGGTTCGTAGTCGCCATTCAAGAACCTTTATTTATTTATTTAATCTTTATTGCACACAACAAACAATAAACAAAAGGTGGGCTTAATGCCAAGGCATTATCTAACAGCCAGCCTGATTGGGTAGAAACAGGAGGTTGGCGTGTGACAGATTGTTTAACTTAACTAAAAACTATACTATATATAACCATACACTATATTTAAATATGTATATACATATATAAATATATAATACACTGCAATAGATTAACAGATAGTACGAAACAGTGTTTTATTAAAATGTAGTGTAGATGCTAGATGTTCTTAAGAAAATGTTCACGAGTTAATCGTTTAAATGAATCTTTGGAGTCAACTTTTTTGATATTATACGGAAGTTTATTCCAAATTTAAAAAAACCTTTATTTCCCTACGATTGTCAGTTCTACGAGCTCAAATGATCTTGGCTTTCTCCATCCACCGACTTCCCGCAACCTTCACAATGTCGGTCCATCGGGTGGGAGCTTTCGGGTGGAGTAGTAATATCTTGCAGACTTTTACATATAGAACACTGGTTTTAATTGGAATTTTATATACCTACATTTAAGTACCATTAGAGATTCCAATAATTACCATTAACTCTTAAAAAACACTGCAAAGTAGTCGTGAACAGTGGTAGCTTATTAAAATACCAACGACTTGTCGGCAAGACCACCCACTACTTGACATTCACTAAAATAGTTCATCATCATCATCATATCAGCCGTACGACGTCCACTGCTGAACATGGCCTCCCCCACAGACAGAGTAAATTCCTTATCATGAGGGGGGATTTGCCCATACTCACCACACTGGGCATGCGGGTTGGCGAGCGCAGTTAGAGCTATCGTTGTTAAAAAATGAGGGACGCTGCTGCCCATCCCATAGCTTTTTTCCCTTAGTCGCCTCTTACGACATCCGCGGATAGGTAGATATGGAGGGGCCTATTCTTCAGCCGTGGCCACCACGGCCCCGGCCACCACGGCCTAAAATAGTTAATTTACTTTATTTAATTAGCTACTTACTAACTCTTCTCACATATTTTATTTCAAAGGGCAATTCCCACGAATGTATGTAGGCTCGTATCGTACTATATAAAAATCTGTCTGCCTCATTTTGAAACTTGTGCAAATATGAAGTACATATCCTTTTATTTCCCACAAAAATAATTTTGAACTAATCATCCATACAAGATAGGTTCCAGGAAATCTAGGTAAACTCATTTTATTATTATAAACCAGAATAAACTATGAGTAATTGTTCTTAAAGATTTTCACTTTATGGAAAAAATACTAAACAGGCAGAAAATAGAGTATTTTCATCTAATTTTTGCAAACGGTTAAAATATTAGATAGTAGTAACTCTGCCTTCTGCGCTAGAGGTCGCGGGTTCGATCCCCGCGCTGGACAAACATTTGAGTGATAAACACAGATGGTTGTTCTGTGTCTGGGTGTTAAAATATTTATCTATTATATATATCAGTCTCTGGTACCCATAGTACAGGCTATGCCTTTTTTTTTTTATACAACAGAGATGGCAAACAAGCTTACGGCCCACCTGATGCTAAGCAGTTACCGTAGCCTATGAGCGCTTGCCATACCAGAGGTATCACGCACGCGTTGCCGACCCCTTACCCCCTTCCCCCTAAAGAGCTCTGGCAACCTTACTCACCGCAGGAACACAACACTATTTGAAACAAATAATGTTATTTGGCTGCGATCTTCTGTAGGGCGGAGGTACCTCCCCAGGCGGGCTGCTCCAAATCAGAACGAGAAAATCTCGCTGTGCCCTACCTCCTTATATTAGGCCTAGTTTGGGATCAGTTGACCGTGTGTGATATGTCCGGAATATTTATTTATTTATTTATTGTTAAAGCAATTAATATTCATATATTTTACTCTTTAAGTTCCTCGTTCCAAATTCAAATTCTTTTTGTCATTTTCTTATAATATCTTTAGAGAAACCTATCTTGTTTTTGAAACCGTACTAGAGCATGATCCTTTATTATCAATGTCACCAAAGACTACTAGGATATAAGAAAAAACAATGTATCTATTAACCTTGACAGTATAAAATTTATGGTACTACGATGCCAAAATACATAATCAATTTTGTGCCAAAACCTGTTCGTTAAACAGTTTATTGCTGACGTTGATGTTGAAAACAACTTTATCTAATTGTGTTTTAAACGGCTGATAATTTTAAATTTTCTTTGTTTTTGTAATATAGCTAATAACTTTTTACAACACGATGCTTGTTATTTTATATCATCATCATCAACAACCTATAGAAGTCCACTGCTGGACATAGGCCTCCCCCAAAGAGTTCCACGACGAACGGTCTTGAGCCCTTTCCATCCACCGACTTCCCGCAACCTTTACAATGTCATCGGTTCGTGGTCGTGGTGGTTCGTGTGGTTATTTTATATAAAACATATTTAAAAAAAATTAAACAATGGTAACTTTTTATCAAAAGCATTCTCCAATTTACAACATTCAATCACTATCGCCTTAAATTAAAGGCGCCATCCCAAATTGCTAATTTCCCCGCAAATTAAATCAATTATCTGTAACGCGTATAAATAATAATAATTTATTAGTCGTAACATTTTGTCAAAAGCCGCACTCGTACGATGAGCTAATCGACTATCACCGCTAATTGGCCCCGCCTGCCCCCTCCCCTTCATCTGGCAGGCGTTACCCCCCCCCTCCCTGCGCCACCGCCACCCCTAACTAATTAGATAAGTTTGCAACTCGACTGTACTTCTGGTGCCCCACTCCAACGGTAAGCATCAATCTTTTTAATTAAACATTTTTGACACCGCAACGATTAGCCATCGAACCCATTTCTATGCTAATACTGTGAATAGTTTTAATTTAAATGCAAAACGAGCAAATACGGCACATGTATACGGCGGCTACATAATATGTATGAGTTGCGCTGTTATTCCAGCCTGTTATTACAACGTCAAATCTCGTTTGTTGTTTTCAGTGACTATTTTGTTCAATCGTTTGTTAAGTTGCTGTGTTCTTGCTTACTAATATTTGTTTCGAAAGATTGTAGTAACTGCAACAAATTAAATACACGGTGATTCATAATATGTATGCCATCCCGAAAGGGGCTTATTCTACACCCAATTGGCAATAAAGTTTGTTCTAACGACTTTTGGACATTCTCTGGAAAAAACTCTATGCGAAAATCAGCTGTTTTGGGGTCAAATCAGGTCAAACTCAATGAATCAGCTGTTTTAGGTAGCAATCTTGATTCCGAACTTCTTGTACGTTTAGTTATTAGTTCTAAAGATAATAAAAATACAAAAATGGCTAATTTGAGAAAGTATGTCAAAAAAAAATAAAAAATGAAAATATTGCTGTTTTTTTTCGCCAATAGTATTTCTTTTTGTTGATAGAATAACCCCCTTTCGGGATGGTATACATGTTGAATCACCTTGTATATCTTTAATAACAAGGTCATTCATAACATGTTTATTTAACTATTTTTTGGCCGTAGTTTTTTTTAGTTCTAAAGAAAGCTTTTTTTTATGTTGTAATATTTCAACAGAATCGTCAACCATTATTAACCTAAACTGAGCGGCGCCGGCGGGGTCTTGAAAATTATACCCAATCTAACACAGGGTGACCAACAAAAGACTAGTGACACGACGAACCTGTATCTGTCCTTTTAACAAGAGTCGACCATTATAGATCCTCTTGGAGCAATAAATCAGGGCATACAATAGCACATTGTCCGTCGCTCAGGCTGATTAAATAAATATAAATAGGTGGCGATCCGAGACTCAGGCGCCGATCTTATCACTCGACATTTAGAGATGTGAGGCGCCGAAATCACCCTTCTACACTTAACTGTAAAGGCGAAATTGATGTATGAAATCGCTCGATCTAATTCAGAATTTTCCAATGGATTTTATACCCTATTTGGAAGAGACATGACATAAAACTGTGTGATTATTGAGATACTAGTTACCTACTTCCTTGTTACGATAGATGGATCTAAATCCATTGAATAAAGTGAAATAAGTTCCTGCAATTATGTGATGATTGAATAATAGAAAATAATTCATATAACGTGAATTTTAATTCTTTTTTTTTAAACTCTCTCTGCCTTAGAGCAGTTAAAGAATAATCAAAATATCATTATCATATAAGATGTAATCGTCCAGCGCTGAACGTCCCACCTCGTCTGCACGACAAACAGTCCTCTGGCTGGATTAACTCTCATCAAACTTCCTGGGACCGTCAAGTCACAATGTCGTAATTCTTTTGGGTTGGGGTGCGCATACGTTAAGACTTTTAGTTCTACTAGAAGAATAATAAATCTTCTTTCGAAAAATATGATTTATTATTTTGCTTTATATTCGAACGTGGTCTACACTTATTATTATGAGTTCCCAATTAATCAATTCGCCGTGGACGAGATTCAAATTGGCTCTCATTTCCGGCCGCTAGAGGGCGCACGCACCAAGCACCTGTGCCTGCATCCGGCCTGCCAGCCAATTACAGTACACCCTACATAAACGCCAAAGATTTATTCCATTACCTGTTAAATTCGGTTAAATCATTATTCAATGCTGAAAAAACGGATTTCTGGTTAGATATAGTCTTATTTCAACCTCAACCAAGTACAGACATCAGTTATTAAAATGATCAACGCTTTTCGAGTTAATAGTCTAGTATCGACTCGGCTCGTATTCTTAGCATAGATACAATATTCTTCGATGCTTGCCTGTCGTGTCACTGATTATTTCTTGGTCATCCTATATTAGGTCAGTGACCAGCTTGGGGTATGGTGGCCCTGAAAAGGGCCTATGACCGTCGGTGAAAGAATCAGTGTAGTGAAAGGATTAAAGTGCGCCACTTAGAGGCTCCTTTCGTGCACATGTCACAAATCTTCAAAGTTTTAGGTTCTAGTACATGCTGGTTTCCTCACGATGTTTTCCTTCACTGTTTGGGAACAATAGCATAGCGCACATATATTCTCCGAATGGAAAATCAATTCGTGCACTATCAGGTTCGAACCCACGACCTGTTTGTCGAAAACCCTCACATACAAATGCGAAAGTTTGGGAGAATGTTTGTGGTTCAATCACGTCGTAACGGCTCAACCGATTTCGATGGAATCAATAAAGTTCTTTGCCTAGAATAGCATATAGGCCATATTTTATCTAGGTACCACACGAGCGAACCTGCGGGCGCAAGCTAGTAATATCTAAAGCTCTTTGAAAAAGATATTATAATAGATATTATAAGTGTGTATTTTTAAAATCGTGTAATTGCACAGTAACATCTTAATTAGTTAGGTGGGCTACAAGAAGATTGATTAGTGAAAGTTTAGTAATAAACGAGGGTCCGTAATACTGAGATAATTAATTCTTAGCGCAACTTAATTGATATTGGTATTAACATTAATTAGAAAAGTTCTCCTCAGTTTCCAAGTTTTTGTAATTTTGCAGCGTTGAATCAATAATCTTTTAATATTAATTTTATTGTAATTTCGATTAGTCAAACAAGTAATAATTACCTCTCTAATTTTGTGTACGTCAGATACGTACACAAAATTATACACAAAATAACTGAATTTTGGTTCGACGTGGTTCTATTTAGAGAAGAGTACCTGAGCACAGAATAAAGATTAAGACCTGGCTAGTACGTTTTTTTTGGTAGTGCTGCGAAGGCAAAAACGCTGCAAAGTTACGAACACGTCACACAGCATGTCGTTTCGTTAAATAATAGGTACGATATTTTTTAAAAGGAAACACATTCTTTGAGCCATGCAAGCAAAGCCGCGGGCTGAAGCTAGTTAACTTTATAAAGTTATTTTTCATAAAATCTCTTTGGTTATTTCATAATCCATTGTTTTATTTCTTTTTGCGGTGTTGATCGAAGCCCTGGTAGTTGGATTTGTAATAATTTATTAGACACGCCAGGGTATCTGATAATGTCATCATTAGCACGTGTAGAGCAGGGTTCACAGAATGTTAAACACGGCAGACGGATCGCCCTGCCCGACTCACTAGTGCTCAGTTTTTCTAGCCATAGTGCAGCAAAGTAGTGATATAACACAGCCCAGTGATAGCAGATAAGTGTCACTTCTAATCATCCAGTGTAAAATGAGCTTCAAATAGATACTCTATTTAGGTTTATTACTGAACTACGGGAATTGCAATCATAAAGAAAATGTGATGGTATGATAATGAGTGAATGAAAATTATGCGTTTGAGTTTCGCTTATGTGCGTGCTATAGATTTGACACAAGTGCAGTATTATGACTCTGCGTTTGAGTTTCTTCGCTTAAGTGCGTGTAATGATTTGACACAAGTGCAGTTCTGATGTCCAAGTGAGAGTATACAAAACGTCTATTGTAGTTCTGTGGTAATAGTTCCGCTAAGCGACGCCGCCGGAGTGGAACAAGAGTTTAATTAAAGGACGCTCACCTCACGGGCCTCTGTTGTCGGGTGGCTCATCGCATGCGCCTTAATTAGTTCAGACCGCCCTAACGGGCTTATTTTGTTTTTCTCGGATAATTTTTAATTAAACGCTTGATTAAAATGAAAGTTTGCGTAAGTAGCGAGCGAGGAACAATCGAGCCAGAGTTTAGGATAATGAATTGATGGTGTTACTTTGCTCGCTTGCCACTCGCTAGGGACTTAATTAAAAATCGCCGATAGAGTGTGTAGAGGGGAGTTCGAAACGAGTTTATGGAACTTAGTCCAGTGGCTCTGTTGTTTTACTGTCAATTTGAATACGATTTTGCCTCACCGGCGCTTGTCAACGAATACATCGAGGAATGAAGGCTTGAATGAATCGGTGTAATATTTTTCTATGCGTTCTTATTTCCTTGCGGGATATGAGTATCCGACGGTACTAATTCGCTTTATTTTTAGCTACAATCCATTTTTACAACATACGTTCTTCACGAGAAAACAACTATCGTATTTATTACATTTTTTCTGCCCACCTACAAAAGACTTCAACGCGCACTCTACTATTGTTCTCCACTCTACCTGAGTACAAACATTTTCTATGAATAATTTCTAATAAATAAAACTTTACTGAATAAGCAGTAAAGACTAAGGCAACTGGCCTCATAGCTCAGTTGGTAGTAACTTTGACTTATGCGCTAGTTCGCGGGTTCGATTCCCGCACTGGACAAACATTTGTGTGATTAACACAGATCTGTGTTAATCTTCTGTTCTGTGTCTTGGTGTTAAATATTTATCTATTATGTATATCAGTCTCTGGTACCCATAGTACAGGCTATGCCTAGTTTGGGACCAGTTGACACGGTGTGTGATATGTCCGGGAAAAAAAAATATTCTTGCTATATTCTAATTATGATGAGAATGAAAAAAAAGGAGGAATTAAGTATGTCAGTATCGTAGTTAGTGGAAAGCCGTGGTCTCTGCTGTCTATCTGGGAAATAGGCGCCGTTTTTGTTTGTATGTATGTATAAATAAATATAAATAAACTCCAGATATAGCTATAATACTGACAGTCTTGAGCACACGGTAGTATTCCCAGCATCGTGGTAATCAGAAACTACGATACCTACCATAGCACCAACACCCTGGCCTGGAATAAAAACACATACCATCAAGATAAATCTCAGTGCGGAAATTAAACCTCTTGTATCCCAGCCGGCTACTCAATCACCAGTCCACTGAGGTCGTTTATTAAATAAGGTAATTGTCTTGTATTGAAAACATCTAAAGACTATAAACTTCAATCTGCTTAACATTCGCACAGCGATGTACAGTCGGGCTGATAAACAAGGTATTCATTAAAGCGATCTGATTTGTCAAGCCACTTGATCTATCCGCGAATGAGAGCTACTAGACGGGCCCGGTTCTCGTGAACAGGCGCTTTTCGTTACAGTGACCATGATGCTGTAAACTGATTCGGGACATTTAATTTTTTTTATCTTGTTCTTCTTCCTGCCCTTGTCCCACATTATGTGAGGTCGGCACAACATGTTTTCTTCTTCCACTCTCTTCTGTTTGCCGTCATCTCCACACTCACTCTATTTAATTTTTTATATTTTATTTTTTTATTATGTCCCAAAAATGTTCGACTCGGTATTTGATCCCGCAACCTTTCCCTAGATACGGGGATATTGTTTCCAACAAAACTGCCGACCGACCCCCTCTGTGTGAAAATCTTTGGGACTTCCAATCGGCTTAGAGTGCCGTAAGCGCCACCTACTGATTTTATGGGATATTATAAAAATCATTGTATTCCCTTAGTGTGGGCTAGCACTATAAAAATTAAATAATCATTTTATTTTTTGTTCTTATGGTTACCGACTTGTGCTCGTTTTCGCAACCTTACTTTTTTCTGCCACAGTGCCTTTTTTTATTTTTGTTTCGCTGCATCGGCCGTCAGTTTTAATGGATCTTGACATCCTAACGATATAAAATATCCCGAAACAACTTTCATATAAGTTTTCCCAAGATTTCCCACTCTCATGCCCACCGTATCGCGAGCAGCATGTGTCATTAGCAAATTCTTGGCTTGTCGGCGGCACGCGTCGCTAACGAGTTTCTTGCTAACGACGTGCTAACTCGATACCGTCCCACATCCCACGTCCCGCCAGTGCGGGACATGCATTGTGATTATGATGATATTGATAACTGTTTCATATCCTTGAAGTACCTAATTTTCAGGCACTTTCTGACTCGAATATAATAACGCATACGTTGTATGGAATAGTAGTCAACTCTAGTGAAGGAATTTGTAGGCCTCCCAAAGTGCTCAATCATAGCTTAATGACTTTCATATCCGGGCCCGACATCTTAAAATGCCATCCAAAGCACAGAATTTCTCTGTTATTATTTCCACGCGATCACCCATCCATTTGATGACCGCACCGAAATACGCAACGTGCCCCTTTTTAGTTAAAATACAAGTACTCAGTAAAATACAGTCGCTCGCGTAGTACCTACATAAAAAGTTGCCTATATGCTAATCTAGGTAAAGAACTTTATCTTTTCCAAGTTTCAACGAAATCGTTTTATAGCGGCGTGATTCAACAAACATCCAAACATCCTCACAAACTTTCGAATTTATAATATTAGTAGTATTACATATTAAATATTCATCTATTATGTATATCAGTCTCTGGTACCCATAGTACAGGCTATGCCTAGTTTGGGATCAGTTGACCGTGTGTGATATGTTCGGAATAGTTATTTATTAGTAGGACCCTCTTTCTGAGTTATCGATGAAAGCACCACCCGTGAACTAACGTTATCTATTAATTAATTCATGTGAAATATGTCACAAAATAATCGCATAAATTGTATTTTGATTCAATTTCAATTAGCGTAGGTCTCAGTTCTATTGTATTTTAGTCTCTTTGGTTGTAAATACTCCTACTTTCCTAACGAGTTTCTTGGAAGCGTAATCTCCTCGGTCCCTGCCTTTCGTCCCACGTGTCGATCAGAGTTGTAGTGTAGCCTGTGGCTTTGCTCGTGCTGTCCCTGGATATAAAGCCATATGCTCAGGTAAATTCAGTCATTACAGCTGAACCACAAGCATTACAAACTCACTTCGCATTTATAATATTAGTAAATGACTAGTGAACTTTAACTGAATGATAGTTCAGAACTGGGTATAGAAACGTAGAGCGAGAGTGAGCTGGCCAGACGACATAGTCAAGATCTTGGGCCATAGAAGGACAAGAATAGGGCAGGATCTCGATAAATGGTACCTATAAGGCCTCCCTTTTGTGTACCATCCATCAAGATCATTATGTTCAGCAGTTTGTGATGTAGGATAATGATTTTGTTTCGATCTGAATAATTGGCCCAGAAAAAGAAAATAAATAGGCTCACGGCTGTAATCAAGTATGGTGCCTATACAGGTGCCCTTGTACAGGTCCTATCTGAAAACCAGCGCTGCTACGCCTCGGCGGAGCAGCAATATGCTGAGATAGGACCTTTTTGACCCATGCCACTGCAGCGTAGACATTTCTCACCATAAGTAGGTATCACCAGTTGGCACCCACTTGATAGGTGGGTTAGGCGCCTGCGTTTCTGTTAATGAACTGTAAGTTTAAATTCACTGTAAGCCTACCTACCTACTAAGTGCCTAAGCTTTTTGTTTATAGTGATTGTAACCTACTGTTTTTTCTTCCGATTTCTTTTATCTCTGTTTGTGCTTTATTTTTGTGTTTAGAATTAATGATTTATCTATCTATCTATCTAAATATCCAGGTACTCAAGAACCTTGAAGATTCCTAAGGAGAGTCAGTGGCACGTACAAAAATTACATTTGAAGTAATGCCCACATTTGGTCCTACATACACATCGGAATAGGACACCAAAATCCTGCCGTGTAAATGAACTTTACTTACGGTCGGACTTTATAATGTGATAGCGGTTCTAGCTTGAAGGAAATAATTCTGTTCAGGAATGCTTCCATCGTATGTTACTCTCAGGAATCCGTCAAACGCCAAAAGCAGCTGAACAAATGTCCAAACAGCACATACCTTGTGTAGTGTGGACGTTTGTCAAGGCTCAGTTGTGACGTGATGTCGCAGTTGTAACTTCTGACGCAGCAATCAATTACACCACGGCATTGCAAAGGCGGGGTCAAAAGTTAGACTCCATAGTGGCATTTCTAAGTTAAAGGACTAGATGAGTGTTCGTTTTGATCCATTTTATTAATGAAAGGTTGACCTCATCTTTGGGATTGATAATACGTACTCCTAGTTGCTCTATGCTGATAATACATAGCCCTGACTCTTGACATACAATAAACAAAGTGATTCATATTATGTATGCTATCCCGAAAGGGGCTTATTCTACACCCAATAAAAAACACTGTACAAAAATCAGCTGTTTCGGGGTCAGATCAGTTCAAACTCAATAAATGTGCTGTTTTATATCTACACACAACATATAAAATCCGTAGTTTTAATTCAAGAAAGATCATAGTGCATTAGTGAGAGCCTAGATAGCAATCTTGTAATGTAATCAAAATCAATAAATTAAATCAGGATCGGGACTCAAAGTTGTCCATCTCCTTTCAGAGATTTCTAAGGCTTTTGGAGATAGCGAACATCGAGCAACAAGTAAGACATCCCGTTTGAGGACGCATCTCGGCTTTATATTAGCTATTTGTCATAGGGCCCGATCCGATATCCCCTTCGGAGGCCTGTGTCGCTGCGAATCGGCTCCTTATTCGAATGAACTTTATTGCAAAGGTTCATGATTGATTTTGGCTCAAATCCACCGCTTTTCTGCTATCTTCATAGGTACTGTATGTTCTTCACTTTCACAGTAAACTTGTTTTTTTTTTTATTTCCATACCTTTAGGTATTCTGTTGTCCCCAACAGACAAAAAACATTTATAATGAATAATAAAGGTTCTCGAATGGCAACCACAACCCGTTGGCTGTGGTGGCCCTGGCTAGGCCCCTCCATATCTACCTATCCGCGGATGTCGTAAGAGGTGACTAAGGGAAAAAATCTAGGGGATGGGCAGTAGCGTCCCTCATTTTAACAACGATAGCCTAACTGCACTGGCCAACCCGCATGCCCAGCGTGGTGAGTATGTCCAAATCCCCCCACGTGATAAGGAATTCGCTCTGTCTGTGAGGGAGGCCATGTTCAGCAGTGGACATCGTACGGCTGAAATGATGATGATGATGATGAATCACAACCCGGACGACGTCGTGTAGGAAGACCACCAGATAGACCTACGACATTGTAAAGGTTACGGGAAGGCGGTGTATGGAGAAAGCTCAAGAGTGTTCGTCGTGGCACTCTTTGGGGGAGGCCTATGTGCAGCAGTCAACTGTCTCAGGCTGATGATGATGATGATGCAAGCACAGATAGCCAGATATACCGTCGCGATACAGGTTGAATCTCAAGAAGCTCGAACAGAATGGCATTTGTCAGCCGCGTTCGCGTCGCCTTCGTCGTGAACGTAGTTTTAACCCAGCGCGTCTGCTATATGAAAGCTCATTATTTTCAGATAAAATCCTCTTCCACCTGTCCCTAGCTCTAATGATCTCCTCGAGAGGTTTCAAATTATGTTCCTGCACAACAATCCAAACTCGACACGTACCTCAAGACGCTCCCTTAATGAATAAAATAACATGTCAAGACACAAGTCTTCATCATAAATTAATGAGGATTCAACGAATTTTATAGACCTTCCACACGTGGTGACTGCGGTGACGAGAAAATATGTGGTTTGATTTCAAACGCATGTTTTGATGGTCAACGTATCCTTCGTATAATATAAATTTTGCTTCTCGTCAAAAGAGCTCTTTAGGTTCGAGCTTTTAGATTTAGAGGGGTTCGGCAGGCAACGCATTAGCAATACTCTAGGTGTTGCTGATGTCAATAGGCGACGGTAACCACATACCATCAGGAGGGCCGTAAGCCTCTTTGCCTGCGTATAACATAAAAAAAATAAAAACAATCCTGACAGCAAGTGCGTAAGCTCTTACAAGCAACGAACGCAAATGAAGTTCGGCAGGTATCTCAAACTTCTTCATTTATAAACTCACGTTAAACACACACTCGTTAATTAATATCGGTATGAAAGGAAACCTAAAAGTTGTCGATTACGAACTTTGGGAACTTACTACATGAATCAAATTACAATGTTGAAAAGGCTCTATAGCTAGGGGCTCAGCAACCCTTCCAAAAGTTGATTAGAGTAAGTACGGCCGAATAAATAATAAAAACTTATTTTGTTCATTCAACTAATTCAAGATTTGATTTGAAACATTTTCAATAGAAAACACCCTTCTAAAGAAATTAATAGCTCATATATTCAATCTACATGAGTGATATCATAAAGAAGAATTTGAAAAATAAACTTTGACAACCATTTCCATGCAAGTCTAATATCAGTGTGAGCGTAGAGAAACTAAATTTAAAAAAAAATCGGACATATCATTGACATACGGTCAACTGATCCCAAACTAGGCATAGCCTGTACTATGGGTACCAGAGACTGATATACATAATAGATAAATATTTAACACCCAGACACAGAACAAACATCTGTGTTAGTCACAAATGTTTGTGCAGTGCGGGAACCGAACCCGCGACCTCTAGCGCAGAAGGCAGAGTTACTACCAACTGAGCTATGAGGCCATTTGAAAATTGAACGTCTAAGAGTACCAGGGCTGCATGCAAGAGCCCTCTTAGAATAATGTAGTTTTGTTTCGGTTAAGATATATCATTGTTTATGTTTATTCTTGTGTTTTTCATTATTCGATATTTTTCAGTTCGCCAACTCACCCTTATATCTCGTTCAGTATCACACACAACGCCACAGAATTTCACTATCGGCTTAGAATTTACGTACCATTAAGTAAATCATAAGTGACAGGGCTATTTTTGTAATGCATCAACCCTCGTAACGCACAAAATACTCGTTGTTAACTTCAAAATCAAAATGTTGTTAAATTAGAATCTACTAAGTAATTTTTTTTACCAAATATTATATAAGTATATAAGTTACTCTACTGTAAAATATGGATATTTGCCAAAATTTTCGGACGTGTCTCTGACTACCCCGCTTAGACATCTCTAAGGATATGATCGCCGAGAGATCTAAGAGGTTGTCTGCCATGCTTGGGGATAAAAGTCGTAAGCCTATCCTACTAATATTATAAATGCGAAAGTTTGTGAGGATGTTTGGATGTTTGTTGTTCAATCACGCCCTAACGGCTCAACCGATTTCGTTGAAACTTAGAATAGATAAAGTTCTTTACCTAGAATAGAATACAGGCTACTTTTTATGTAGATACAACGCGAGCAAAGCCGCGGGCGCAAGCTAGTAATATATAAAGTTACAAAGAGAAAATTATTTCATTTTTTACAAAAATATATCTGTCAAAAAAGAAGCTCAAATCATGACCTTTTTGGGATATCGTTGTATTTCTATTTAAAACACCTCGAGATTTCCCATTATAGGATATTTTTTCATGAACAAGACCAATGTTCTGTAAAAGGATCAAATTTCTGTAAATGGAAAAAGTTGCTTTAAGCTAGGTAAAAGCTCTATAAAATTCCTAATCTTTAAAATTTAATACACGAATGATTAAACTAATTTCGTGCATCTGGTCACTGAACCAATGCATCATGATCAAGAAAGAACCAGTAACGCGGGAAGCAAGCAGTGTGTTGATGAGTTGTCTAAATTCCGTGCCGGTGAGTGTAGATTCGTACATGTTTGTCTTGCCTTGGTTTAATTAATTTTACCTTCATACGTCGATACTGTTTGCCGGGCGCCTTAATTGAAAACGCTCTACTTGCTGAAGTAAATGAAACGAAATCCTATTTGCTTCGAGTGACTGAAGTGAATTTATCTTTCAAGACTTGTTAAAATTTTGTTGCCGTCTCTGTGGAATTGCTATAAAAATTTATAGTGCAGGATGTAACGAATAAACACAGCTTTGGTAACCATGTCTACAATTAGAACAAAACGCTGTGACTTAATTAAAATCTTATTTATTTGTGTAAATGTATAGATTTTATTGAATATATAATATCGTATTAGATTATCGTATGGCTGCTGTAAGATCGTCAATGCCTCGTGAACGAAGTCGTAGGCGGTACACTATTGAAAACTTAATGAAAATCAATATTAAGTTTACACTCAATAGTTTATTTTAAATAACTGACACAGCGCCAAATTACGCTATAGTCGCGTTGCCACTTTTCCACTCAGCGCTATTTTGGCGCAGTATAGCGCGTAGTTTCGCGTTTTAGCGCGGCTTGATAGTGAATAAGGTGGTCTCGTAAACGTTTTGAGTTATAACCGCGGAACGCTAAGAAGCGCAGGTAATTAAACTTTGATTACCCTCGGCCGGATTGTTATTGCGATTTATTAATATTCAGGCACAGGATAAATAAAATTCTCTACTGGTATTTTATTATTCAGTTAAGCTACAGAATAACGTATAGTTGTAATTTTTAGCCTACCGGTCGCGAAGCTAATAGCAATTCCAATAATGACTCATCATACATACATAAAATGGAGCTAGCTATTAATAATCTTATTAATACGACTTAAATGGGCTATAAATAAATAAGTCTAGCGCCTTATGACTATTATAGCAGATAAATCATTGGTGCATTTTTGTTCGCTTGATAAAGTGGCGGTGGCAATCATAAAACACGGTTTCCTTGTGTCAAGGAAATAGTTTTCATTTGCTGCAATGTGACAGCTGTCATTTTCTCATCCCGTTTTTAAGTAGAGTATATTTATTCACTACTTTCACACTAACATTGTATGAAGCTAATGACGAGAACAATACGAAAAATTCCTAATTTAAAATCACGTGTGGAATTATTGCCACAGTCAACGCGAGCGACTGAAAAATAAAAGTTTGTCACGTTGTACACGATCTTGATTTTCCGATCCCGTATAATGGTCGCAAGCCTCAGGCCTCTATTCTATTTACTGTCAGGGTGACCTTTGTAACGGTCTCGATTGGTTAGATAGCGAAAGATGCTCATGCTAAAGGTACAGAACTAGTATATTTGCTTAGACAGTAGACTGTTGGACACAAATAGATACCATTCGTAAGATTTATAGTCTGTGTCGTTACTTTGCTTTATTATCCATTTATCAAAGCTTAACGAGCGATAATCGTGGCGTTTTAACGGATTTAAGCTTGCTTGTTAAAATTGTTACCTCGGATCAGTCAGTCTATCTAGCGTAGCATTAGTTTTAATGATGATTTCAAACATTCCATTTCAATGACTGGCGCATATAAAACACATTTAATTAAGCGTCTTGGCATCTTCGAGTCACATTACGTTTTTAGCCGTGTTCAAACAGTACGATATGTCATCAAAAATTTATATCAAAATTAAATTTAAAACATATTTTAGGTGACATACTCGTAGCACACGCCGTAACCGCTGAACCGACAACGGTTGGAGAGCAACATTGTGAAAGTTGCGGGAAGTCCACCAAAAACCCCACATTTCAGTTGAACGCTCAATACCATTCGTCATGGAACTCGTTGGGTCGCCTATGTTTAGCAGGATTTTACAGGCTGATGATGATGATGAACTTACGCCGTTTAAGGTTACTAGACCAACACGGCTTAGGTATTCTCTGAAAGTCCTTTTATTTATTTAAATTTATCTTATTCCAGAATGTTCGGTTCAGGAGGCGCGTGCGCAGCATGCGGCCAGGCGATCCCGGCGAGCGAGTTTGTGATGAGAACGAATGCACCACAACAACCCCTCCACGTCTTCCACATAAAATGTTTTGCGTGCTCAAAATGTGGCTCACACCTCATGCAGGGCGATAGGTAAGAACTATCAAAGATAATGAGGGTCTGTTACGAAAAGCTCTTATTAAAATCTAGAATAGTTAGGTTCATTCCCATTAATGATGAACAGACAGAGTACATAAATCTGAACCTCAAAAAACTTGGGCGACTCGGCGTTGTTTGTTTATTTGTAAGAGCATAACTTTCAAAATGTTAATCCGGTCAGCATGGAATTTAGGTCAACAGGTTGTACTGTCAAAATTTGCTGGTAAGAATGTGAGTTAAATCGACCAACGAGTTGCTAAGATGGTCAAAGAGGGAGTTTTAAAAAATACGGATACATTTTGGAATGTAATGGAGCTGGAGGGGAGCATTGTTTATACATGCCAAAACGATTCTGATTTTTATTCTAGGCTATATCATTTTTGATATGCAACGCAATAGTAACATTTGAAAACAAAAACGTGAGCTTCCATTTGGTAAAATTTCAATAACGTCTTAATTCAGGTTATATTGGTTATTAGTTAGAAAATGGTAAAGGTGCTATTTTTAAAGTTTATTTTATTCGTGCCTAACTGATTATCAAGGAGTGAACATTTACTAGACATCGCGAGATTTCAGTTCAGGGCGAAGCACTAGTGAAAATCGCCTGGTTTCTCGCTCAATGCTATCTTAATCAAAGCTTCTCTTCCCCAGGTACTACATGCTCGCAGGGTCACTAGTCTGCGAGCAGGACTGGCAGAAGCTAATGAAGAGTGCGAGCACAGCGACACCTGGCGCCCCCGTGCGGAAGGGCAAAGTGGGCCGCCCGCGCCGCTCGCGCGAATGAGCGCCGGCCGCGCCGCACCCTCACTCGCAAAGGGATTATGAGGAGGTAAGAATACTTATTTTCTGGTTTATTCAATCCACTCAGACAGATAAGTGACCTGGGCTAGACAAGATCCACACGCTTCGTTTTCGTTTCACGCTACTTTTATACGGACAGTGGAATTTAGACTACCAACTTTGCAGCAGTCACGTGAGATCTCACAAGCTAATGCCATTTCCATTGCTAATGCCAATTCGCTACGCTACCAACAGAAAATGGATTTTGTCTAGACCAAATTTTGAACGTTTCTGCATTTCCAATAAAAATAATGTCATTCTGATACCTATCTGAGGGGAGAGAGGGCCAAAGGGCCCGAAAAATAATATTTTAAAAATACGATTGTCATTTTATTTACCTACGCTCTAGCTTGTGGGCAACTGACTTGCGAGCCGAAAGCTTGATGCTTTCTTCAGTTCTATCTATTAGCAAAGACCAACGTAGCGAATATGCCAGTCTATGACCAAATCTTTATGTTTCACCTTTGCCAACAGCTCTTCGTAGCAAATCACGTCTCCCATACTAAAACTTACATGCAAATTCGGCCACACCTACTCAATTATCGCGCGGAATCCAACTAATTTCATCGTTACCCAAATACCATACAGCACACGGCCTGTGATTCTCGTAGGAGTGGCCAAGTGTGTGACCAATTCTCTGATTAGTTGACGCAGAGCCAAGGCCTTAAAATCAATTACGATGACCAATTATTCCTTATTTAAATTTATAACTACTAATCAATGGCGTTATATTAAAAGTTAAGGCACAATAAATGCCCAATAAAAGCTTTATGCTGTGGGCGGGTCGTGATAGCGCTGGCATTTGGACAATCAAAAAGACCGGACTAAATGATTAGACAAAGCCGGATTATTTTATTCGGGGCTTTCTGCAGCATTTATAACCTCGTAAATTGTCACCTTCTTGATAGACAGGGGTTGGCAAAGCGTGAGTGATGCCTTTGGTATTGTTGTGCTTGTTGCCACCTTACTTGTATAAAAAAAGGCAAGTATAAAAGCAGTGTAATTTTAAAATAACCTGTGATTCAATGAAATAGTTGTTTATTTCAACAAAAGCACAAGGACCACTTTGAAACGTCTTATAACGGCTAGATTCCTTTGTACCAAAACTATCTGAAATCAGAAGTCCTAAAATTAATAGGGGTATGCAGAGCACGACAAAAGTTGTCCCATAGTCGGAATCGAACCGCTCGCTTCTCAGCCCAACTCACCAGGAGTACTCACAAATCCTTAATTACCATTTTTTTAGCCGGAAATTCAGTAAAGCAACCGGACAAAGAACCAAAGGTCCGGCTCGTGCCTTCCCTACACGGGTGACCTTTATCGGTGTTATTAACACTTGTGTCGTGACTCCGCTCGTAAGGAGTTTCCTAAGCTTAATTAATTGCGTTAATTATGGACTGGCTAGCGGCTAGTGTAATGTACGTTCCGTGTTGCGTGATTTTAATTATAATTGATATTGCATATTTAATTTTAGTAGTTATTTTTATGTGTAGACGGCGGCGCGTGGGTAAATGCTAAAGCTATCGCGCGTTTGACTTTATGTAAAATCATCATTCAAAGTTTTAATGATCCACTTATTTGCGCAGTATCATCGGTCTACAGCGAACTATTCGCATTGTGTCATGTCACATGTGTCATATCGTATAGCTATGGCTGAAGCATAAGTGAACTTAAACGTTGAAGGAAGAACGGTATGTGTTACAGAAGAATCTGTGGTCGTCACATCGTAAACTTGGAAATTAGGTCTAAAGTGTATTCAGTTCCTTACTGTTTAAGACTTATTGTATATCGTAGAACTGACGGTGTATTACCATTTCGATAACCAACAGTTCCAGTCGGAAACGGCTTAATTAGCCGCACTTATTTTACATAGAAACTGGGTGTTTGTCGGCGATACAAAAGTGCAATTTGCCATTGCACTATATAGATACTAGCTGATAAGGAGTTGCTAAACAGGTAACGCTTGAAACTAGAATAACTGCAGCGCAAGTGGGCTTGGGTAAAAATGGTTGAAATGTTTGTGTTATTAAAAGGCTGACCTATAATAATTCAGTATCCTAAACTTTAACAAGCCTATATAAAACATCCAATTCGCAGGTTTTTTTAAAGCCTGCGGCAATTTTATCAAAAAATAGGACCAAATCCGCAATCCAAATCCACAATAGGAGCGGACTGCAAGTCCTTTCAGGCAGGTTAAAAATTCACGAATCATAAGCGGAACAGAGGGATGAAGGCGAAAGCTTCTCTCTCGCAAACCATTTGCACTCACGACACAAGCCACTCACCGCTGATGGCGGGATTACGTACGGCAATACCTAATTGTACGTTCTCTCTGACATCCATAAGCAAGAGAAACTCCAGTTTCCAACAATCGGCTAAATAACTCGAAGAATTAATTCGATTAAGAGACGCGTGAATACCGCAAAGAGAAGTGGCGAAGAAACGCAATTAAGCTGTTCATTGAACACCGCACAAAGACTCGCTTTGTTTATATGAGGGAGTTGCTCGCTCGGAAAGCGCGAACCTGCGTCCGTATAATGTACTCGATATAAGATCTGCCCGGGGCCGCGGGACCACACGTCCTACTGAACTCAACCGTAAATACTTACAACGCGTTCCGTAACTAGTATACTATCCCGAAAGGGCCTTAAGGCTCACCATATCGACTCGAAACATTCGCGACTCAATAAGTTAAGCATTGAATAGGAGCTTTACCTATATATCGTGTAATGTTCGAGTCATTTTCTGTAGTGTACGGCGTGGACGGTGCCTTGCCCACGAGTCTTATATATTTAGAAAATGGTCTGTCTGTGACATGACATAAAGTTCACATTTCAATGAAATTAGTTTGAGTTCAGTCATTTGGGTATACGCAGGCCTTTATTGCTTTAAAAATAAGATTAGCGAAAAAATTATGAATATTGTTTTTTTACCTCGAACTGTTTTAAATCACCTCTGTTTACCATGTTAAACGTACGAAAAGTGTGGCATCGATACTCTTAATAATTACATTTGAGATGATATCCCAAATCAAAAAAAAAAAAAGAAAATTATCGAATTTCCAAAACTCAGTAGACCAAAAGTAATTGCCCACTATATTTAGAATAAGTCCTTTTGGTTTAGTATACATATTATGAAACATCTTGTATAAGGACTTTCGAGTAAATGTGTGATTACAGTAGTTGGACAACAGGATAGTTGATAGAGTTAATTATTCAGTAAAGGCGTGTGAGTAGAGCAGAGGCGTCCGGCCGCCGCCGCGGGCGCCTTCGCGTCTCGCCACTTCGCTCAGCTTACGGCTACAAAATGCACCGAGCAATGCCGAAGCTTAAACTAAACTAAACTTATTTCGGCAACTCATAAAACTATTGTCCATTGTTGGTAATGAAGTAACAGTTTGAGGGGAGTTGGGAGGGGAGAGTGACGAGAAACCTAATTTAGGGATGTTTGAAAAACAATCTCTTTGACTCATGGAAAAAATTATACTTTATTGTCTTTGCTCATGCATAAAAGTTTTTTTTATTTTTATTTTTAATTTACACTGCGGGAAATACTAAAATTTATAAATATTTCCGACTCAGGAGGGAACGTGAGCCCTAGATATGGGGATCCTCTAAAAAACTAAGCATGAAGAGGATGTTGTGGACCGACACATGTCTTTTTTCTATTATTTTCAAACGTAAAGTGTTTTTTAATTGAAAATGCATTCACGGAGACCTAAAAATAAATCTCCAAAACAGCTCTATTACCTACAAACATCACCCCTTTATTAAAACTACACAGTTAATAACAGGGGCGGTAGTTGGTATTACTTTGAGCGGAAATGGTCAAAGGCGATGTTAATTGGAAAACACCTGAAAATGACAGCGCCTTTATGGTGGGGCTATGTTTGGCGTAAAAATGAAGTGCGCCGCCGGCAAAGACTGACCCAGCTTTGTAACGCGATTACTCAGACTTGTCGAAAGTTAATTAAATAACGTTTTTTCCGAAATACCTGCCGGAGTGGAGATCAAAGTGGCCGCTGAAATCTTTCCACAAAGGGCTGCACGCAGCTTCCATCCTTGTAGCGGACGGCTCTTCAGCTGTTTGTTGATGGTGACGTCTCTTTGTGCTGGTAATAGTAGAATTGAGGGGGCTTACAATCGAACTCTGGGACGTTTTGATTGATGACTGGTATCTAGTGTCTATCTAATTCAATCGGTCTCGATCTGCGGCACGCGAGGGTCGTTTATGACCGCGATGGCTCCGCGATACGACGCTTCAGTCAATATTAGCCTTGAAATAGTGGAAAAGGCTTTTTCTATTTTATTGTTCGGTTGCGTATAAATAAATAAATAGATATATTCCGGACATATAACACACGGTCAACTTATCCCAAACTAGGCATAGTCTGTACTAATGATTGGCCTGATTCTTCTAGGCTTGGTCGCGAGGAACAGGCATAGCTTCACCTAGTTTCTAAGACGTTTCTAAGTGATCCTAGTGATTTTATTGAAATAAATGCCTTTTGACTTTGACTTTGACTTTGGTATCCTCATCATCAGCCTGATGAAGTCCACTGCTGAACATAGGCCATATAATGATTGGTATCCTACTACTATAATAAATGCAAAAGTTTGTGAGGAAGTTTGGATGTTGTTGTTCAATCACGCCGTAACAGCTCAACAATTTTGATAAAACTTGAAATAGATAGAGTTTTTTACCTTGAATATCATATATGCTTTTTATCATCTAAATATAATTTGCTTGTATCATCATTTTAATTCCTATCATGTGGGGGAAATTACCCATAGCGCAGTTAGAGCTATCTTTGTATAGATGAAGCTGCTGCCCATCCCCTAGCTTTTTTCCTTTAGTCGCACCTTACGACATCCAGGGGTAGGAGATAAAGAGGGGCCTATTCTTTAGCCTGGTCCACCACGGCCTTTTAACGGCTGCGTATAATGTATTCGTTTCGTCGTATAAGTTTTGTATTATGAATATTTTTTGAATATTAATAATGATAATTTTAGATTCAAATAATCATAAAAACTTTGTCGTTGCTCAAACTTGAATTACTTCATTTAGTTTTCTAAATATAATTAACTATACTGCAGCATAATATGGGCGCAACCGGCAACGGAACTGTAATTTATCTTTGCAATGGAGTTAAATAATTGCGTTAACTAAATATTTATAAGCGTGATTAATATGGATTTTTTTAAGTAATTGGTCTCCTTGGCCGAACTGTACAAACCATACTGTTGTACCTAGTGGTACCTACCACCTAAGATTGATAGCACAAATAAACATTTTTTCAATTTTTTTTCACTGTTATTTTATTTTAATTTAATAGGAGGCTGGAGTTTAGGCATATACCTAAGGGAAATGTATCCATGGGGTATAGGGAACTTCGAATTATCGTAACATTTAAAATGACATTTTAAAGGGGATATATGTTAGGTAAGTTTAGTGAAAATGGTCAAGTTTTCGCAGTACCTTACGTGGTTGAAAGTCCAATTTACCATAGCCACTTATTTTGGGTTCAAATTACTTTATGTTAACCCCTAATTATGGACGCTATTGGACATAACTGTCCTCTTTTTTTCACATAATAAATCCTGTCCATTCATAGGTTCCCTAGTAGAGATCGCTTTTAGCGATAAGGCCGCCCATTGTCACACAATTTTTTATAGGTTTTTTCCTGGATTGTGTATTTTTTTATGGTGTACAATAAAGTTATATATTCTATTCTTTTCTAGAAGAGAGTCCCATGACGAACGGTCTGGAGTCTTTTCCATCCACCGACTTCCCGCAGCTTTAATAATGTCGTCGGTCCATCAGGTGGGGGGCAGGTTTACTGCGTTGCTAAAAGTATCGATTCATAGATTTTTCGCGTCACTAAGTACACAACTTTCACTTCGCACGGGAACTTATAAAGACACTGGCGCAATTACCTGCAAGGCAATCCGCTTCGAACAAAGTATGTCAAGAAATTAGTATTTAATTTATTCATTGAGCCGGGTTCGTGTCTAGTTTTGCTGTTACGATTAGTTATTAAGGGAGGAAGCAAGGGAACTCGTTTGAAATGAAAATTAATGTCTCGCAGAAATAAAACAAAAAAGATAGATCTGACCCGCTGAGTTTTATTTTTATTTCAAGAAAAAACAAACAGTTACACTTGTATATTACTATAGGTATTCTTAAAAATAGATATTAACAGGTTCTTAAAGTGCAACCAGCCCCGTTGTCAACGAAAACTAGATAGAAAACGTTTTTAAATTAACATTTTAGTCGAGTAATAAAGTTATTTTATGCCCAAGAATTGTAGACATTCTCTCAGATCTCTAGACGATCAGTTTCTTGAAGATGTCTAAAGGTAGTCATAGGCATGTCCGAACTTTGCACATGCCCACGTTTTGCAGTGAGTATTCCATACGTTATGTTAATGTTACGTTACGTTATTTTAGTTACTATTCCAAGCGAATTAAACCATTGTCCAATTGACCCACATATTTTTATTCTAAAGCACATTAGTAAAGCTATTGTGAACAAAAGCAAAATAACGGCCTGTTGTTTTGTAAAATCTTAATTAAACGTTCACATGTGGCTATTTCTGGAAATTTACGTCTTTCTAATTTAAAATTAATACTCTCAAGGCCGGTGGAAAATTTGAAAAGTTTCAACGACGCCGATGGGCCGCCCGGCTCCGACGATTGCATTTTTATACCGGAGACAACCTCATAGCTTATTAGGGAAGCCTGTTATTAGATCCGTGGGATTTCTCAGCGGACTCGCCCCACTTAATTAGTTAAATGGATACGTTGCGTAGTAACTGCTGGGCAATCTGTGACCGCCTTTAATAACCTTGTATAGCCGAAGTATAATAATGAGTTGGAAGAGTAAAGAGCGCAATGAGGAGCCTTGACCTTTTGAAGGCGCAAGCAGAAAGTATGAACAATTTAACACGCATGGTTTTTGGATTGCTGTATTCTATTTGAAGGATCAGATCATCATCAGCCTGTAGAAATCCTCTGCTAGTCATAGGCCCCCAAAGAATTGCATGATGAACGGTCTTAAGCCTTTTGCGTCTACCGACTTCCCACAACTTAAACAATGTCATCGGTCCATCGGGTGGGGGGGCTTCCAACACTGCGTCGCCCGGTGTAGTTACGGACAAAAAATCGTGCAAAAACGATTTTTATTTTGTTCTAGGTTTTTTGGATACAACGAAAGTAGTTAAATATAAATCAATTTAACTTAAGCTACCATTTGGTGTAGTTTCAATGACTACGTAGTTCAGGTTAGATTGGTTATATGTTAGAACAGGCTAAAGGTGCGATTTCAAAGTTTATCATAATTGTTCCTCAACGTTCATCGGAGGGCCGACTTTGATTTTATAACGGATAAAAATAAATAAACATTGCTCATTTTATTTTTTTAACAATAAACCTCTTCTAGTACCTAAGTAGCTGAAAATAAGGTGGCTATTCAGATCCACTTTTTTTTGTGGCGAGGGTGGTTAAGTTAACACATACAATTTTGATCAATTTTTTATTTTATTTTAAACAAAAGTTTAAATCTACTTACGAAGGAGTTTTATGTATCCTATGATACATTGATATATTGTGCCTGCCATCTAGTGTTATCTCACTTATAAACCTAATATTCACATAAATAATTCACTTTCACACTTGGATAACCTCACTTTTGGACACTCACAATCTCAACAATGGACAACGTCGAGTGGCATTCATCTGTTCAGCATATGATTGGAGATCTGAAGCAGCGGATGGAGTACTTTGAGGGTGAATTACATAAGAACACCAACCCTTCAACAACCATCTCTACTTTGGCTGCGGAGTATGCAACCTTCAAGGAGTTCACTTTGAATACTCTGCGAGCCCTACAAAGCCAGATTGAAATGACTGCACGATCAATAGACCAGCTTGAGATGAGGGGCAGACGAAAGATCTTGCTGATTCATGGTGTCACCGAAGAGCAAAATGAGGACACTGCGGCAGTTCTTGTAAAGGTGATCACTTGCAAGCTCAAGGTACCACAGGTCTCCAAAGATGACGTCAGTAGGTGTCATAGAATGGGCCGTTCCTTGTCAAACAGGCCGCGACCCATTCTTTTCAAGATGAAAGATGTAGGTGTCCGAGACAAAGTTTGGTTCGCCAAAACTAATCTCAAGAACTCCGGTATCACTTTGTCGGAATTCCTCACCAAAGCCCGTCATGAAGTTTTTATGAAGGCGAGGCAGCGTTTCGGTGTGACGAAATGTTGGACCCGGGAGGGTAATGTCTATGTTGCTGGACCTGATGGCGATAGGCATCGCATCAATTGGCTGGGCGACCTCAACTCGATTGCAGGACAGTCACAGTCAGAACCGGCAGCGGCGGTCACTTCCAGGCCACCTGTAGCTTCTCCGAAGCCGTTATCAGCGGTCAAGGAGACAGTAGCAGCGGCACCGAAAGCTAGGCGAGCAGCAGCGACTAGAAAGTAGTATTCAGCATCGTAATACGTATTTTCTCTTTTTAGTTCTTATTCGCACCACAGATTAGCTACTATGATTCGCACCAGTCTGATGAATACTTATATATTATTTTTCACATAGAAGGTATTAATTACTATTCTCATTTCACTTTCCATCAGAACAAATCAGTCTTTTTACCCGACTGACATAACAGTGACATGACAATTTACGATAAGTTTTATTTTATTTTTTTATTTTCCTGGCTATGGCATCTTAGGCCACCAAGTCTTACGTGTTTTTTTTTTTGTAGTCATGATCAAGTTCAACGTCAGGTCAAGTCAAGTTCGTTTTAGTAAGTTTTATTGTTATTGATTGTTATCAAATAGTTAGACTGATGTCAATAGTTTTTATTATTATATATAATGCTTTATTGAGGACACAATTATTATTTGTATAAAACAAATCCAAGCTATTCTGTTTGTTAGGTTTAATTTTTATGTTTTCTCACCATTGTGCACTACTGGCAGGTGGACTTAGGTAGTCTATACCTAACCTTTTGTTAGTAATAATTTCCTCTTCCTACTTAAGTACAAGTTTTGGTACCACAAGTACCTATCTATCTATTTATTATTCATAGTATATTTATTAGTTTGTATTTTATTTTTATTTGTACATACCTACTGACACTTTAATGAGTCATCATAACAGTGATAGTGAAAACGAACTTTTTGATTCCTTTGCCTCTTTTGATTCTGTAAGTAGCTCTAATAGTTTTTGTAGTATCCCAACACTCTCTGATTCTCTTGCATCCCATTTCTCAGATGTTCCTTTGAACTTTAATGTCATCCATCTCAATGCTCAGAGTATTCCTGCACATTACCCGGATATGTTGGCGTCGTTTGATCACAAATATATTCATGCAATCTTAGTCTCCGAGTCTTGGTTCAAACCCTGTTTGCCCTCTACGTCCTATTCACTGCCGGGTTTTATTTTGATTCGCAATGACCGATCTGGGAGAGTTGGTGGAGGCGTTGCTATCTACCTCCGTGCACATATACCCTACTCTGTGATTAGCATGTCTCCCCAGCCTCCATTACCCAGTGAAGGCGAACACCTGTTCGTTGAAGTCACGCTCTCACACACTAGGGTTTTACTCGGAGTCTACTATTGCCCTTCCTCTGATATTAATTTCTTTTCTTCCTTTGAGAAACTCTTAGAAGATTTCACTCCTGTATTCAACCACTCTATTATTCTAGGTGATTTTAACACTTGCCTCCTCAAAGGTGATAGTCGTACCAAGCGTTTAGAAACTTTAGTAAAATCCAGCAACCTCAACATCCTACCACTTGGTGCAACTCACCATTTTCCCAACTGCATACCCTCTCTTCTGGACTTGATATTGGTATCATCAATTAATAATGTTCATAAACATGGTCAATGCTCGGCGGACGCCTTTTCTTATCATGATTTAATTTTTCTCTCCTATAAAGTTCGTCCGCCAAAAGCAAAACCTAAAATCGTTTTTCAGCGTAACTTTGGTGGTATGAACCTGGAGAGACTTCGTGAAGACGCGATCAAGATTGATTGGTCTGATGTAGGCAATGCAACAAACATCAACGATAAGATTAGTTCATTTAATGACATACTAATCAAACTTTTTGATAAACATGCTCCCTTGCGTGCTATCAAAATTAAGCAACTTCCTGCGCCATGGTTAACTGCTGATATCAAATCCATTATGAATAAGAAAAATGCAGCTAAGTTTAAATTTAAATGCTGCCCAACTGAGGAAAACTATCAGAAATACGTTGCTCGCCGGAATCTCTGCAATAAGGTGTGTAGGGACGCACAACGCCGACATATCCATAAATCTGTTGAAAATGACGACCCTTCCAAAGTTTGGAAGTTTCTACGTACTATAGGGGTTGGTAAATCAAGTCAAAATAACATACCCAAAGACTTAGACATGGATCTTTTGAATCAACATTTTTCCTCTTCTTCTAATATTGATAGATTATGCAAGACTAATACTTTACAACAGCTATCTTCTATTTCACCTCCTAACATTTTACCTTTTTTCTTTAGTGAATTTTCAGATTCTGATGTTAGGAAAAGTTTTATGTCCATTGCCTCCAATGCTGTCGGCAGTGACTGCATTAGTCGCAACATGTTGGTGCCCATACTCGACGAAGTCATCCATGTCCTTACCCATATCTTTAACTATTCCACCTCCACTGGCACTTTCCCTGATATCTGGAAACGTGCACAGATAACCCCATTGCCAAAAAAGTCTAATCCCTTGTCGTTCTCTGATTTCCGCCCCATATCCATTCTTCCTTTCCTTTCGAAAGTACTTGAGCGACTTGTCCACAATGAACTAAGCATATTCCTTACTAGAAATTCTCTTACGAACTCCCTCCAATCCGGGTTCCGCCGTGGTCATAGCACCACGACGGCCTTGACCAAAATCACTGATGACATTCGTCAGGGTATGGACAATGGACTTGTGACTGTGCTGTCTCTGTTAGACTTCAGCAATGCATTCAACAATGTTGACTTTGATATTCTTCTGGCTGTCCTTCTCTCTCTGAACATTTCCCCTACGGCTATTAACTGGTTTCACAGTTACCTGTTTGGTCGCCAGCAACGTATACGTATTGATGACACTTACTCACTTTGGTGTGACTTGACTGCTGGTGTACCTCAGGGCGGCGTTTTATCTCCACTTCTGTTCGCTATATTTATTAACTCAATTTCTCAAACTCTTTCTTCTTCCTATCACCTTTATGCAGATGATCTCCAGATTTACACGCAGGTTTCGGTTGATGATCTGAGCATGGGAATCCAAGCTATTAACAGCGACCTGATGCGGATTCTCAATTGGAGTACAGCATATGGTCTTAAAGTAAATCCTAAAAAAACACAGCTTATCGTCGTAGGTAGTTCTAGGATGATTTCCAGGATTGACTGGTCGGTTCTTCCCTCAGTAGTGTTTGACGGTGTCCCTATACCGGTTAGTGATACTGTCAAGAACCTCGGTGTCATAATTGACAAGGATATGACATGGGGACCGCACTTAGCTGAATTGAGCCGTAAGATGTTCGCTTCAGCTGCTTCATTGCGGAGACTGAGAAATTTTCTGCCGACATCCACCAAAGTTACGCTAGCACAATCTATCCTGTTACCTATTCTTGATTATGCTGACGCCTGCTATCCTGATCTCACTGAAAAACACCTTGACAAACTTGAGCGCCTTCAGAACTTTTGTATTCGGTTTATATTTGGCTTACGCAAGTATGTCCACGTCTCTGAATTTCGTAATAAGCTCAAATGGTTGCCCATCCGCCTTCGCAGGAATACACACATTCTCTCTCTTTTGTACAGTATATTGTTTAACCCTTCCACTCCTCCGTATCTCAAGGAGCGCTTTGAGTATCTTCATCATTCTCATACTCGTACTTTGCGCTCATCTGAGACCTTGGCTCTTAAAACTCCTGTACACAGTTCTACCTTCTATGAATACTCATTTACTGTTCAAGCTGTCCGTCTATGGAATTCTCTCCCTCTTGATATTAGAGCTGCTAAATCTCTCCCTATTTTCAAAAAGCTTTTGCTTAAACACTTTTTAAATGTTTCATTACAGTAAGTATCTAAATTTTGCCGACGCGCTTATTTAATTGAGTGGGTACATGCAAGTATTATTCTATTGTTTAATAATATATGTATTGGTTATCTAAATGTCATATTTATTGTATTATTTATATATTTTTATATTATGCGTATTTATAATAATATTATGTATTAATATTTATATATTATATTTATTTTGTAAGTTCATTTTTTCCTGTTTCCTTAGCACCACCGTCCTCTATCGTTCTCGTAAAATCCAGTCCATCCAAAGGTTGTCTGGAAGAGATCACTCTTAGTGATAAGACCGCCCATTGTATTCCACTATTATTACTTATATTTTTGTCGAATTAATTGTGATGTGTTAAATTTTTATGTGGCTTACAATAAAGAGTTATCTATCTATCTATCTATCTATCCACTAAATTGAAATAGTGCTTTCGTCGTTTAGTTTGGGATCAGGGGCAATTAGGGCGCAGCTGAAGTGAAAACAGTTAGTTCGATCTAAGTACACGTCTCGTCTGGACTATTTATAGTGCTTATAGATTTGTACGTAGTAAAGTTGTATGCTGCTATAGTTATGTTGAAGTTTGATCGATACAGACAAACCAAATAAATTTAGGTGTTTATTGCTTCGACATGTTTACATTTTCTTTTAAGAAAAAAAATGAAAATGTGATACACAAAATGTTTTTTTTTTTTTTTTTTATACCAGATGAGGTGGCAAACAAGCATTCGGCCCACCTGTTGGTAAGCGGTTACCGTAGCCTATGAGCGCTTGCAATATGTAAAAATCAGCGGGTTCTTGCGTAGTTTTTTTTTTTAGTGAATGAAATGCCGAATTTCCAAAAGTCTTAGAACAAACATAATTTCCAATAAGTGAAGAATATGCCCTTTTCGGCATAGTATCATATATGAGTCACCTTATATTATCTAATGTCCACGTATACCATCAGTACCCACCATAATAGGTATGCAAAAAACCTGGTCTTAATCACGGTAAATCAACCCGAATCGCAATTTGCTTGCGAGTCTTCTGAGCTGACTGTCTCGTTTATTGTCTATGATATGAGTTAGCCAGCGGTTCTCCTTGGATTCGGATAGGCCAGCGGTGATGCACTTATGCACCGGCACATTCACTGCCGGATCCATCCACGACAAAGGACATCCGCCCACAATAGCTCCATTAAAATAATGCAAGTAAATGAGGATTTGCGGAGACGGGTCCGCCGAATCCGCTCGGTTGAGGACAGGGATGTAGTCAGGAGTCATTCCCAGGGGCAAGTAAAATGGCGGATTAGAAGCTAACTCGTTCATCCGCTTGACTCTACGCTCTGTTATCCATAGGCCTTGTGTCACAAGAAATTTGGATTTATATTGTAGTCCCAAGTATTTCCTAGTCCCCCAACATCAGGGTATACACCATGTGTGATGTACTTGCCCTTTAGTGTTTACTGCTGAGCACTTCCATGTTTTGAAGGGGAAGCAATTGGTCTCTTAGAACCGATGTATCGAAACCGGACTATGGCGAGCGCAAAGGGCGCTGCGGTCGATTAATAGTTTTGTTGGGGCATCGAACTTTAGATATCAGTCCTGGCTATATAAATCGCTAAGTCACGACGGCTTTCGGGTGAAATAAAGAAACCAAAGTAGGCTAGCTCACTGATTTCCACGATTCTACATGTTCAGCGTGACACTGGTTCTTCTGTCGGCCACCCCACATAAATCAGTCGCTATTGATGTTTGGTGCCCCTGAAAAGAAACTTGTGACTGATGGGAAAGGGTTTATTCTGCCTTACCTAGCACTTACAAACCCACATGCAACTCATTACGCGCCTGTTTATAAGACATTACATGTAAACATTTGACTCTCTATCAACAAAATAACGAATAAGCTCGTGATCACCCCCTGTCCTGCTAGTCCAATGACATGTTGCCTTAAGCCCCAAAGCCCAGCTGCCTAGCTCCGACCCTGGCTGCGGCTCAGTTCCGCCGCGCACAATACGCCTCTGACGACGCTTAAACACTACACACAAACATGTTTCATTAGCTAAGTGGAGGCTTTTGGTGCCTGAATCTGTGTTGCAGAGACGCAGTCGCTTTTACTTAAACGCCGTAATTAAAATGTTAGGGACACAGTTTTAAACTCGTTCCTAGTTTGAAGTGGCCAATTTAGTTTTAGTGTCCAAGTGGAGTTTCTCATGTATTTAAGCGAATTGTGCTTTCTAAGAAGTGGCAGCCATCGTATTACAGCATAATACAGTGATGACAGACATTTTTAACTTTGTTCTAGACTCCCCCGTACCATCAACTTTGCGATTTTGTGTAGACGGTGACGTGAGTGACAGTCTCGAAAATATTTATGGTTCAAATCCGCGTAAAATAGCGCGGACACGTATTTGAATGGCTATATGACGTCATGGAAGGGTCGCATCTTAAAGTCATATACAAACGGCGCGCAATATGCCATCTATTAAATGAGTTTAAAATATATTTGAAACTGATCCTCACGTGTACTACAGTCAATTTTGAGTTTATCGCAGCCGCAAAAGTCATACTAAAAACATTACCCTTGTTCCTTCTCGGGAGTCGGGTAAAAATTGGCTTTATTCACTAGACGTAGGGATCAGTTTTCAATGAAATACCTACTCGTATCGAACGCCGTTTGAATACGCCTTTACATCTGACTTGGGGTTACAGTCACTAGTGAGTATCTTTTTTTACCGGGATATTTGACGCATACCGTCGCCTTTATAAAAGAACATTAATATGGCGGTCGCCAGTTCCAAAGAACCAGGCCTTCAGAATCGAACTCGTTACCTACCATGCATCTTATCTACCGCGCTACGATGATGCGATACTCATGAATTGAACTCATTATAACATATACGTAGTCTGCACATGTTAACCCCAGAGCTTTCATAACAACTTTATTGATAGCAACGAGTAAAATTGATCGGCATTAACGATCTTAATCGAATCGCGGCTGGCATCGATTAATCGCGTGTCGATGCCCCGATCTCGAGTTAATTTAATTGAAACTGAGTTGAGTAATTAATTAGTGGCGAATGAGAGCTCTCAGTCGGATGAAGCGCCTCTCCTAGTCCTGCTTAAGCTATCGAAATGATTATTTTAGGGCAATCCCGTAAAACCTATAGAAACAACCCACTGCATTTGTCGTAAAAAATAGTAAAAAAAAGTTGTTTACTATAACAGATAATATGGCTGATTGATCCAGAGAGCACTCTCTTAGGTTAATAGCATTTAATCCCGCTAAAACGGTAGGCGATCCGCCATAATGAATATTTATCCTCGACAGAAGTCGGGGCCATACTTTTATGACGAATACATATTTTAGTAGCCAACGTAATTCCACTGATTACTTTCTTTAATTCTAGAAACGCAGTAGGTCCCTACTGAAGTGTACTAAAGGAAGAGCAAATATTAATGAATTAAATATTAGTTACGCAAAAGATAGGGCATTTTTTGTGATCTTTGCTTTTCTATGTGAGATAACTGTTTTGGGACAGGTTTATCAAATTGTTTCATTTCTGATTAGGCTTTTTCTGTTACTTCTTTCTCCTACGTATAGTAAAGCCGTGTTCAAACGGTGAGCGATATAACTACTAAAATATATTTCAAAATGATCCTTACGTCTACTGAATAAAGTTAATTTGAGTTTAGCTTTTATATTATCTTGGAGCTATATAGCACGCTCTCAAGTAGGTATACGTAAGGAGTATTTTGAAACGAATTTCAGGTGACAGAGACCATGTCACTTTGTAGTATCGTAAGCGTACCGCTATCGTGAATTGTTCGTGCTTGGCGCACTGATAGGTTCAATTAAACCGAAACAACGAAGTGACGATGCGGTCTGTCAGTCGGATGCTGTAAAATTTTCTGCAGTAGGTATCTTAATTAATTAACTTAGATTAAATTGATTGAGAATTGTTTGTTATAAACTAAGTTATTACTCTTTCCCGTACCGTAAACAGGCAAGTATTCTTGGTTTCTACATATTTATGTATTACTCCGTTTATGTATGTTGTTGTCCGAGTATTTACTCGGACAACAACATACCAGAAAATCTTTATAATCCTTCAACGTCACAATCGTACCAACTAACCATAAATAAGTAGGTACAGCTCAAAAATAACTGTTCTAATTAACAAAACTTCTAATTACTAATTAAACAGCATACAAAGGTATTTCTAATTAGTCCACGACCACTAATCTCAACTTGAAATTAAATATTTTCAGAGCACTATAATTCATGTATTTAATTAAACGCTTTTATGCGAACAAGTTAAATTACTTACAACAAAATTATGTGGTATACTTGTTATGTCTTGCTTTTGATTCTTAAGCAGATAATTGGCATAATTTTCTCGTTTAGACGGTACAACTATCTAGAAATAAGCTTAATATTGTTTTGTGAGTTTCATTCCTTCAAACGTTTATTTCAACTGGTATTCTCGTTATTTTGGTAAATAAAATAAAAATAGACTCATGACTTTACAGTCGAGAATTGTGATCAGATTCGTGAAAATGTCTAGGGAGGTAGTAAGAGGCAGGTCCGCCGTCTTAAATTAAAATGTAAGCAAATATCGGTTTAGTTGTAATTTCTGTACCAGCGTAGCTTTATCTACCCCATATTTTCAGACATTTTTTCAAACATGATTTCTCTAAAAACATTAATGATATATTATTTAATTAATCTACATTCTACAGTAAAACCGAAGTGTTTAAAGTAATAAAGGACCACGACAACAAGTCTCAGCAGCAAATAAAATGTATTTTTTCTTTATTTAACGTGCCGTCCATTAGTCATATGAAACATGTGCCAATACAAATGATATGGAGGTTTATGAATGACAGACGGCTACGAGCTTTGGGGGGAAGGTGCCCGGGGCGGGAGGCAAGGGGGGGGGGAGACACTAATGGATTACATTCGCGCGGGTGAATTAGGATATTGTCGTACGATCCTGTTCCGGTGCACTCCTTTCTGATCCTCCCTTTCATATCATTACACTCGAAGGTGATTGCATTTAATATTGATGAATGCGTACTCTTGTTATTGAAATGATATGTGACATTGATGGAGAAAAGGGAATACCTGAGCTTATAGATGGTAGAGTGTAGAGGCGCGAGTCCAATATTATGATTTCTAAAGTTTGGTTTCAAATTATGACCACTACCACCAAGGTGGTAGTGGTCATGTAAGGTGATTCATAATCGTACTAATATTATAAATGCGAAAGTTTGTGAGGATGTTTGTTATTCAATCACGCTGTATGCGCTCAACCGATTTCGTTGAAACTTGGAATAAAAATTTCTTCATCTAGAAAAGCATGTAGGCTACTTTTTATGTAGGTACTACGCGAGCGAAGCCGCGGACGGAAGCTAGTAAGTTTGAGAGGAGGTAGGGCACAGCGAGATTTTCTCGTTCTGAATTGGAGCAGCCCGCCTGGGAGGTACCTCCGCCTTACAGAAGATCGCAGCCAAATAACATTATTTGTTTCAAATAGTGTTGTGTTCCTGTGGTGAGTAGGGTTGCCAGAGCTCTTTAGGGGGGAAGGGGGTTCGGGGTCGGCAACGCGTGCGTGATGCCTCTGGTATTGCAAGCGCTCATAGGCTACGGTAACCGCTTTCCATCAGGTGGGCCGTAAGCTTGTTTGCCACCTCTGTTGTAAAAAAAAAATAAAAAATTACAAAGATGATAAAAATACCAAAAAAAGCAATAGAAAAAGTTCTGAGAAAAACTGTATAAACGTTTTATATTCTTGGTTTTTGTTGATTTAATAAGCACCTTTCTGGATGGTAAACATATTGTGACTCACATTGTATTATCATCACAAGCTTGTACCATAGTCACTTTAGGGCAAAAGGCTTCCCTTCCTTCTTTCCACTCAAATTGCATGCCAATATGGTCAATATGCGTATGTATATCTCTCGACAAAAGATTCACTTATTCCTTGACAATGTTCCGCTAAGCAACCCTCAATATGCTCGAAAATCCAATAAAACTTTTCATTTGTATAAGAGAGTGAGAAGAAAGATGCGATACCGCACGTGACGTAGAAAACCAGAGTTGGTGCCAAACTGTAGCCTCGCTATACTCGCTACGCTCGCTACAAGGGTTTCAACTTATCAATTACACCGTTCGCTACTTACCGCGCGGAAAGGGCAAATTGATTTAATGTAACCGGAGTGCTTTGACGAATATTATTAACGTCTTTTTCACCCTCCTTTGCGGAGGCGATGCACGCTTTGTTCTTTCGAGGTTTTGCGTAACATCGAATCACACTTATCTCAACGGGTTGATACCGAAGTTCCTACTTATTTCTTCATTAAGAATTAGCAAAATTAAATCATATACTTTTTCAGCAACATGGAACGTGGGAAACTGTTCCTATAGATGTTATTGATTGATTTTTGACTATTAATCTATACCGACCTAATAAAACTCTAGAGTACTATAACCTAAAAAAACCTCTAAAACGTAGACAAGAGGTGTGATATATCAGAGCCTATTTGGAATACATTAACAGAGGCATTAGGTTTTTTAGTTCAGCGGATCATTCAAGACTTTATTACGCGAAATTAAATAATTAACATAACTAAACAAACTATGAACGTACTGCGGAGTTTTAATTAAGTGGATGTATTCATTAAAACCTTGTTTCTAATTTAAACGGTCACCGTCATATCGGTTATAAATGGCGGTGACTGTGATTTAGTTCCAAAGGAGGTCGTTGCCATCGTGCAATGGAATTTTGGACAGTACACAGGATTTGACATTTCCAGTAGGTACTACGATTAAAGTTATGCGCCTCGGCAATCTTTGTTTTATCCTTTATATTCCTCATTGTCACGCACTTACCAGGACTAAAGTAAAGCCACATTAAAAGGCCACATTTGATGTCTGTCAGTCGTAGCTTCATAGTGAGGTGACCTGCTTAAAATTATCGATAAACTGAATGAATCGATATGGTTTTCAAACATCAGTGAATCGAATGCAGTTATTGTGAAAAAATAAAATAACATCAATTCTTTAAAAATCACATATTGCTTATGTAGAGTAACTTTATTTGATTGAATCCCATTACAATCCCTGTCCCATTATTAAATTATGTCGTCATTTTTAGAAAAAAAAACAAGTAGGTAGGTACATAGTTGAACAAAATAAGTTGCATTTATCCAGTTCAAATAATTGTTTTGTCATCGTCATCACTCTTTAGGCACTCAGAGATGTATGAATTAATTTTCAACAATATTGTCAATTCACATCTTGTTCAAAGTCATGTAAGATTATTTTCTATATTTTCTCGACGACTTTTCTCCAGTTTGTTGCAGTGCCTGCATTTTTCCAGTGCTGAAGGGTAGCTCAGTATTATTATGCACTGCATGAACTTTTATTTGTGCACAAATAAACTCGATAGCATAGTCAATGTATTCAACTTGTCGACCCGAACAAAAAATCGAATGAATTCTTTCAATTTTTTTGGTAACATCCTTAGTGACACGACTTGACACGAGTATACTGACGTAAACTTGTAACGACGTTCGGTTTATTTAGAATTTTTATTTTTATAATTTTAAAAAGCTTTATTAGTTAAAAGAAAATTAGTAAAAAGTGAAATTAATGGATTTAGATATTCCTTCTTAATATTCTAATAAATATAGATTTCATATCTGAGAAAATTCGTCCAATTGTGCCGTTATAATATTGAGAAAATAAATAATATTGTGTGGCCGCCGTTACAAGTTTATTTTGATGAAGTGTCAAATGCCCGTCAAAAATGGCTTTTAAGCGTGGCCGCACTGTATTATAGTTGCCGATATGAAAAACTAGATTTTCAAAGCGCAGTACGCGTCTCCAATCTGAGACGAATGGCAAACGACGAATACCGTTTTTAGGGAAAACAAAGTTTAGGTGGATGTTAGTTACAACCGGTTTATAATTCACTGTTTATTCAGCCTGATTAAATAAGCTTCATAGTTTATCATTTGCATTTTTTTTATCGCAGCTTCATAAAAATATTCTGTTGTAAAATTCTGCAGTCCTAGTATGAGAACTGTCATCTCGGAATTTACCAATACTCACCACGACGGGTATGCGGATTGACTAGCGCAGTTAGAGCTATTGTTGTTAAAATAGGGGATGCTGCTGCCCATCCCTTAGTTTTTTTCTCTTACGAGATCCAAGGGTAGGTAGATACGGAGGGGCATATTCTTCAGCCGGGGCAACTACGGCCAATTATTGTTGTACTATTGCACTATAACGAAATGAAAAACTAATAAGGCTTCGAGGCTTGCGTGTGCAACTAAAGATAATCGCCAGCCGGCAGTTAATAAATACGTCGCGTACAACTCCTCTCATTAGAGCGCCATAACTCCTCATTAGTGGCCATGCTAATTAATGTGACGTTTACGAGGACCGCCGCTCGTAACTTACTCTTCGCGCGGACTAGCTCGCTCCCTGCTCGAATAGTTTCCATTCGGACGCTCAGCCGTTTCAGTGGTTTTCAGACGGATTGTAATGTTTTCTGATGACAATTCAATATTAGTGACAGCGAGCCAATCTGATGATGGAGCCAAGGGCTGTTTCAGAACGTCTAATTGAGCTGAAACATTATATTCATAAAGCGTGTTTTCAGTTTTGTTCAACTATGTTTCAATCTTCAATATTCATTTATTCATTGAAATAGCATGGGTCATTTTACTTTACGACTTAGATCTAGTTGTATTTACGTTTGTTCTTCGCGATCAAGCTTAGAAGGTACAAGTTAAAAACCACGACTTGTTTATTTTTTTTAACGATTGTTTTACTACTTTATTTATAATCGGGTTAGTAGTTTGTTGCATTTTGTACTAAATTAATTATTAGGGTTCAATTCATTTTTGACGCCTTCGTAAGCAAATTAGTAGTATTTACTAGATAAGGGACAATTAAAAAAATATCTCAAACCGTATTTTTATAAGTTTTCTCGAGGCGAATTTTGTAAAGTTTTGCATATTATACATATCTCAAAATATAGATATATATAGCAAAAGATTTGTTGCATGATTTCCTTTTCGAAACTTGACTGTACATACCAGATGATGTACCAGAAAGGAACATACCAGCCCAGCGGAAAGTATGGTGTTTAGCACCATAAAAGAGAAAGGTATGTGCATTACCAATGTTACGTAATTGGAATAAAAGTTCTTTTTTTTCTATAACAAAAAACTATTTTAATTCCTATCGCTAAAATAAATAAAAAGTGCCTACCTGAGTAAGTCGACCACGGCGCATGCTAAATTTTAGATTAATCCTAACGCCAATATGTTCATATTACTATCTTAGGTGAATATATTCAGATTAATATCTTAGGAACGCGAAAAATAACTAAGTACTGTCGGTTTGCATAATATTACCCTAAATACTTGCGTAATAAAGTCCAGCAATAACATAAACGAGATAAATATCATTACATCCAACTTTTATACTGTCCAGTGCATTAAACTGCATTGCAGCTAGCTGGTCGCATTCAGGAAGATAGCAGGTTACTCATCAAGGCAAGGACTACTAATTAGGCTATTCTCTACGTTTTTTAAGCTTTTGGTTCTTACGACTGATTCAGCGAAACCGGACCTTGGCGAGAGTAAAGGGCGCTGCGGCCGAGGAAAATTTATATCCTATATATATATATATATACATATATATATATATATATATACATATATATAGATATATATATATATATATAGGATAGGTTGATATTCATTGGACTGCATAGAGTACTAAAACTAGAATTCAAACTGAAATTACTTAAATAATTTGCGAGTGGTCCAATCCACGCAGGTCCATAGGTAGGTATTTAAAAGTTTTTGATGAAAACTAAAATTTTCTTATGTTCTTTCACAAACTTAGGAATATTTCTAGTAAAGCGTAGTATTAAGGTGAAACGTACACGTCACCCCGGCACCAGCCTCGTGAAATTTCATGTTAGGATTTGATCTCAACATTTAAATTATCAGTTTTTAGCAATTTCATAACCTCATACAGCATGCCGGTCGCAACCTGCTTTGTGAGTAACTGCATATACAAGCCGATGTGGTTTACGTAATTTTACGTCCAAGTTTTATTAGCACCAGTATAATGGCGTACCTATCTCACTCCATCGGGATCATAATTAAAGGGCGAAAGTTGAACGTGAAGATTGTATCACAAACATAATTTTAAATCAAATTAACACTTCAACTTTAAAAGGTCATTATGCTATTACCACGAAACAATATGGAGTCGTGACCGCACTGGGCTGATATCTAAATCAGTACATCTATACATATTTAAAAAGTTGAAGCCTCGGTCTGTCTGTAGCTTCGATTTGCAATGCTCCATGCGAGAAAAAGAAAGCAAAGCGCGTGTTTTAGAAAAACGCAAATAAGAATGTAATAGAAAATCTAAATACAGTGCACAGGAAGAAATTTCGACTATTCCGTGGAATCTCTAGACTACTGAAACTCTACATATCTTCCTGGTAAATTTGTTAACGATAACTAAGTACAAAATAATTTATGAAAACTAAGGGTTTTAGCGAAGTGCATAGTCTCCGTCTTTTTTTTTTTTTTTTTTTTTTTTAATACGAAATAGGCTAACGTTTGACCACAATCTCACCTGATGTTAAGTAATGATGTGGTCTACGGTGTAGCACGTTTGCCTAGAAGAAACCTATTCACTCTGGTCTTGAAGACACCCAAATTATAGGTATTCGGAAACACAGACGCTGGCAACGAGTTCCACTCTTTGGCTGTCCGCATTATAAAGGTAGACGCAAAGCGCTTGGTGCGGCAAGGTGGTATATCAACCATGAACGGATGTCGCGTGTCCGTGCGTCTGGTTGTCCGATGATGGAATGGGGATGGGGGGACTAAATCAAAGAGTTCAATCGCACACTCTCCGAAATGTATCCTATAAAAGACCGATAGGCTGGCTACTCGGCGACGATGATCGAGGCTCAGAAGCTTAGACTCAACTAAGTCATCATTACCTATGAGTCTTTTGGCTCGTCTTTCTATGGTTTCGAGGGCCTCAAGCTGGTATTTGGCTGAACCGTCCCAAAGGTGTGAACAGTACTCCATACACGACCGGACTTGTGCTTGGTACAGATTAAGGAGCTGTCCCGGTGTGAAGTACTGCCTCACCTTCGACAGTATGCCTAGCTTTTTTGCGGCTGTCTTGGCCCTGGACTCAATGAAAGAGCCAAAGTTGAGCTTAGGAGTAAGTGAGAACCCTAAAAGTGAGACCCTTTTTATTTACTAGTCACTAGTAAATAAAAAGACGGAGCTTTTAAAAATGTTTTTTTCAAGAGTGTACCGAACAAGGTTAAACTCACGGGCGATCGCTAGTAATCGCTAATAAATAAATAGACGGCAGTTATCGGGCATCGCATCTCCGGTTAATATTCGACGTTCGAGTTTTATAATTAACAATAAATTCCGTATGTTTTTTGTACGAGGGTTCGGTGCATCCATTTTTCCACCCCCGATATTGATCTTAATAACTGTGCTCCGGTGGTCTCTATTGCCTATTTGCACGTGATTTTATTAAATTTTACGTTCAATAAAGCTGTAGGTAGGCCATGTATTCTATTAAATACCTACCTACAAATATGTCATACTCTTACACAACGCCCTTTTTAAGTATACCCTAATTTGTGGACAACGAGGCTGATTATACTTTAAGAACCACCTATTCTATAAGATTTGTTATGTAATATTTAAGTGTAATTGTTTGTTGTCCTGAATAAATAAAAATAAAATAAAAATGTAGGCCCCGGCTGAAGAATAGGCCCTCCATATCTACCTATCCGCGGATGTCGTAAAAGGCGACTAAGGAAAAAAAGGTAAGGGATGGGCAGCAGCGTCCCTCATTTTAACAACGATAGCTCTAACTGCGCTCGCCAACCCGCGTGCCCAGGGTGGTGAGTATGGGCAAATCCCCCACATGATAAGGAATTCGCTCTGTCTGTGGGGAGGCCATGTTCAGCAGTGGACGTCGTACGGCTGAAATGATGATGATGATGAAAGCTGTAGGTATTTACATCCCAAAATGTAGCGGGCACTAACTTATAAAAACACTTTATAAATGTCACAGAAAGAAATTGACGTCATCATTTCAGTCGTAGGACGTTGGCTGCTCTAATGTATAAATCGCTTTTTGTAATTATTCGTGCCTCATATAAATGTTATTTTCATCGTACTCTTTTGTTGACATATAACCTTTTTTCACTGTTTGGTTCTCTTCTATCGTACAAACTTTTCGGTGGTACCTAATGTCTTTGGCTGACTCGAGAGCGAGTGGTTATAAATTTATTGCATATCTACGGGTCGTACCTTGCACCTTTTCACCACACTGATTCTTTAAATGACAATGGAAATGATATAGCTCACCGCACTGTATTCTTACATATTCCATTTGCAGTAAAAATAATACTACGCCATTGAATTTGCTCCGCTCTTATTCAAACACTCAAGCATTTTAGAAATAGAATACTCGGAAATAATTAGCTTATTCTTACCACCCCTCGATTCCGTGAAATGTTGAAAAACACCAAAAACGCACGGGCCCTACTCGAGCAGGCTCCGTTATCTCGTTATCCTAATGAAGTCTACGCTAATGACGAGTAGGTAAATAATAGGGCGGCTAATGGGGGCTTTATCATTCTCGAGTGCGCTCCAGGTAAGGGCCAATTAGAGAGGCCGACATCGGTCCATATTGTTCGGCGCAACTCGCTTCGATTACGATTATTTCCGAATGGCTCTCGGAGCTGATAAATTGGACAAACTATCGCGAAATGACGTCCGCGGTTTGCGGACTTTCATTTCCGCTGGTTTGTCGCGTAACTTCCTACTATTGGCAGATTTGTCATTATACTTACCGATGCAATTTGATTGCGTGTCATTGTAATCGATATTTTTCATTCAATATTTTTTTTTTTTCAGCTTGGTCTTAAGCCAGACCCAGGAAAAATATTTGCAGGTCATGCAAACATTTGCAAACATTTGCCCTACCTACCTCGGGGATCGACCCAGTACCTATTGGTCATAGCTGAGCACTCGCCCACTACGCCACAGAGGTCATTATTCTACAGCATGTAGTTTTTAGAAAAAAAGGCCATTTCGAAACCTCAATTGGTGGCTAATTATCGCATCAGGCAGCGAGGGGAAACAGAAGCCCCATCAATAGGGAAAATACTAACCCATACAAATTGACCGAAAGGCTATTAGCTCGATACGGCATGTAACTGACACGTTACTAAATTAAAAATAAACCAGTTTTACGAAGCTTTTAATTTAAACTCTTGTAAAAAGCAAAATGTTGAAACTTCATAATTGCTTTTACGAAGTTTCATTCCACTAATAAGTTTTATATTATCCATGCTCGTAACAAGATGAGTTAACAAGAACGTTGAAGTTAAACAACAAGAAATAAGGGCCTCGACATCCCATCCAGTGAGGAGCTCTCGATACAATAGGGCAATTGCTTGCACTAACAACCCGCCGCGCCGCGCCGCTCCGCCGCCACGGAGCGACAAGAGCTTTCCTACTGCGGCGCTTTACGCGGTAGTTCACCTCATAAAAGAATTATTTTAATAGTATAAATAGGTCGCAGATTGTGCAAAGTGTGAGCTGGACCAGCTATCCGGCGCCTCGGTCCCGCCGCTGCAAAACTTCCCGCCGCGTTTTTTATTGCGCAGAATTTAAATGCATTTTTGATGTTACGAGATGACACGCGGCGGACGTCCGCCCGCCTCGCGCCCCGCGCCCTATAATTTCCCAACTCGAAACTTCACTACGGTATTAAGCCTTGATTGCTTGAAGAAACTTGGAACATTTTGCCGTATTCTTCGGGCTCCCGAGATGCTGTGGCGCTAGCGCAGACGTTTATTACTAACATTTGAGTTTTATATTTTATACGGAAAATTTAATCGCAATTTGGCCGGTCGCCCATAACACCACACCGCTACATTCGTATTCCATTATGAACCAGTTAAAGGCATGTCAATTAATTTGGTATCGCACCTCGAATATTGGATCGAAAGGGTTGCCGTGTAATTTGGACTCTCTATTACGGTTTCAATTGAGTAGTTGGGGCTTAGTTTCGACCGCATCAGAAGCGGTACACGACTATACGTTTAGCCGGGCTAGAGCGCGTCAGAGCGGGCCAGGTGCCGCCGCCTGCCGGGCCCGCGGATGGCCCGCGGTTTGACTTCTTTGCCTCTACTTTTTAACGTACTAAAAGGATTGCCGTGTTCTTATCGATACTTCAAAGCGAAGGAAACTTCTAGAATCGTTCCGCTTTTAAAGTTTTTATTTGATTGCATTTATAGTGCTATTCTTAGGGTTCCGTAAGCACTACTCTGCCTCTGTTTTCAAATTCGATTATTTCATTTTAGAGTGGTACGCCGTAAACTTTTTCTTTCATAAACAAGGAAATGTATTCAAATAAACAGTAAGTACCTTTGATATGCCTGTTAGATTCGTGCTTGGGATTTAATTTGTAAAGTTTCAGGCTTACACATATGATGCGTCCAATCAAAGACGAGCGAGGCGTCCGAGCGTCCCCGTGGGCGCATTAATTAGCGGGACAACCGGGGGAAGAAAGGGGTGCTCATGAAAGTTTACCATTTAATTAGAAGCCACCCCCAACCCCCTTACCTTTTGTAGTAATGCCGCGAGAATGAGCGCAAGTTAACGTTTCTCGTTAATCACGTATCAAGTTACGTATTAATTTGTTAATTGAACATTCTTGAGTTTGTAAACTTGTTACAAGTAATTAACATTTTTAGAAGTATGTTAATTTTCCATACCTTAAGTTATTTTATAATTTATTGATCGAACATAGAATGTAATTAAATGTTAATTATAATAACTCACGCTTATATTACCGACGATGATTCGCTCTTTTATACACATAGTACGTAACTAAACAAGTCTTCATCATAAAAGAAATACCACTTTGTCCCAAACCTGCTGCTACCCATTTGATCTTCCCATCTATATAAACAGTTCTATCATTCATTAGTACAGTACAGTTCTGGAACTTCAAGTCCCAATTATATATAGAAACTTAGCGTAAGGACATCTAATTTGCAATGTGAACTAATTGTGTGCACGGAGCACGTGAGCTAGACTGTCTGAAGCTAAAGTTAAGTCTAGGTCTAGTTTTCTAAAATCGGTGGCCGATTTATGGCGGTCGTGATATAACGGTAAGCGCAAAATATTCTACCATACTCCAAAAAAAAAAAAATTACATCTTTCTAGAGATTTTTTTTTCGTTGTTTCTTTAAAAACTGAGACATCAACTCTTTTGCCACTATTACAAAAAAGCTGAGAAAATAGCAGTGCAATTGCATGATTGCATTGCATTGGCCGTGGTGGCCCCGGCTGTAGAATAGGCCCCTCCATATCTACCTATGCGCGGATGTCGTAAGTCGCCTGACTAAGCGAAAAAAGCTAGGGGATGGGCAGCAGCGGCACTCATTTTAACAATGATAGCTCTAACTGCGCTCGCCAACCTGCATGCCCAGCGTGGTGAGTATGGGCAAATCCTCCTACATGATAAGGAATTTGCTGTCTGTGGGCATGTTCAGCAGTGGACGTCGTACGGCTGAAATGATGATGATTGCATTTGAAGAAGATACATATTTTTATGCAATTTTGAATTTTTATGGCTATTTTTTTATCTTTAATAACAAAGGGCTGTGTGGGTGGCACCGCAGCGTCTCCAATTAGCCTAATGGACACGACCTGCATTCATACTCTAAATCCACCAGCAAGCTGCAGCTAATTTGAGCCTTAAACGCCGTGGCAGTGCAGACTGGCGTGTGAAACTTAGCGGCTGTTCAGAAAAGTGTTGGGTTTTGCCGCGAAAATGCAGTAGACTCACATAAACTATTGCTACTTTGAGGTAACGATTTGTAACTTTTTGAAAATAAATTATTACCTACCAAGATTAAATATCAATCGAAAATGAAAGAAAAATCTTGCCTTATGCAAATTCTGAGCTTTCCACTCCTTACATACCTCAACCAGTCCCTGTTCTAAAATTATTAATTTTAAAACGTTTAAAAATTACGAGCAAAAAAAGACAAGCTTTTAAAATGAATAGTCATTGTCATACGTAGCTCTGCTACGCGTTCTACGCCGTAGCGCCCATAGAGGCTTGTATTTTAGACGTCAAAGTAATTTTTCGTACCCATCTTTTTATTATACTAAGAATATTTAATGTTATATTTTTTTTGTAGCAAAAAACAAATTAAAAACAAATAAGCTGTTAAACTATTTAATTATCTGGCCTTCACTCTCACTTCAAGGTGCGCCAATTTAGTTGAAGATACTTCCTACTCGAGCCAGGAAATAAGTATTTACAGTGTCTTCAAAAATAAACTTCTCGTTTGCCCCACCCAGCCCCGACATGCATCGCGACTCATTACTCCACTAATGGAGGCCGTAATGAACCAATCTAACAGATTGCTCTCGAATCTTCAGCCAACACCGCTGATTTGAAAGCCCTGCCCTGCGACGGTACTATCTTTTAAAGGCTACTTTCACACGGCGCGGGACGTTGATGTAGCCATTTTCATCCCACTGCTGAGTATAGGCCTCTCTTCACTTGTACGTTTTGAGTTTATTTGTTATTTAACCAATAAAGATCTACCCTTGGACAAAAATAACACTTTTTCCTTCATGGATCTGTCGTAGATACCTAACCACCGAATGCAGATAGATCAAAAAACCTGATATTGGTTATAACACAAAACCAAAAAAAAAAATAACAGTCCTTTGAATGGAACGAAATTTGCAGTCAGTTTATGATTACCGTATCCTTACTCCGCACCGTACGATGTTTTTTAGCACTGTCGCTTACATGTAAAAGTGGCCTTGACTTAAATACTCATCGGAAACTAGCGGGAACACAAACTTTTCTTGATTAAATGGAAATGTTTCTTGCTTATATTTTTTTGATCAATCCATGCTTTCCGTTTTCTGGCCAAAGGCCCTCTTCCTTCTAGCTATCCCGGTCTCCTTCCAAATCCTATTGCCAAAAGACGCCCAAGTCATCCCGCCACCGCTTTTTTGGTCTGCCTCGGTTTCGTCTTCCATATCTATATCCGTTGTCACTTTCGCCCATCTTTCAGGGTGCATGCGGGCGATGGCCCACCCAATCCCATTTGGGCTTGGCAGTCTTCATGCCCACGTCAGTTTTTGATCGAAGCCAGGAATTCTACATCCCTTATGCTTAAAATGCTGCGTTCTATCGCTCTTTCTCTAATGTTGAGGATATTTGAGATTCGGTTAGTGATTAAGACTGGGAACCGTAAGATAGGATAGGCAGAATACACATGTTGATGAGTGTACCCTTTAGTGACCATGGAAGGTCGCCCTTCATTAGCTCTTTCATGTACCAGTATCTCTTCTAGGCGTTTCCGACCCCACGGTCATCTTCTTTGTCCTGCCTGTTATCGAAGGAAACTTACCTGCCCAAGTAGATTTATTCATCGACATAATGTATACTTGCCCGTCTACGACAATATAATCTACTTGATTCATCATTAGCCCAAACAGCTTGCCGTGCTCGCCGCGCACTGTTAAGTTACAGAACAATATTAATTTATTTAATTTCATGGTGTTTTGCTATAAGAACTACGTCATATTGACGCCGATTATGATGCTTTTTAGACAACAACAAATGCGTTTTGAATTCCAAGCACTGAAGATTCAAAAGTTATGTTTATGAACCGATCTACCGCCTCAGTTATCGATTACTGTGTAGTTTTAATGATCCAAACTAATTTCACACCAAATTAAATCGACTCGACACGCGCACTAATCGCCAAGGTTATGTCGCGACGCCAAAACTTGTTCACAACTCCAATTTGTAGCTCCGTTTGTGACACAGGAAGTTATATTAAAAGGTCCACAGTAATTTTCTTGACAAACACAATGAATAATGAATGTCGCAATATAAAATTCGGATTGAGGAGGGCGCCTCGTCACGTGTCCCGCCCGACATGTTTGTCTCTCTTAATTCTGTGTGTTTTTGCTAATTGAGTCCCACTTTTATCACCTGAGTACCTGCGCCTGTACGCCTCTCGTCACTCGCTTCATTTAATCTAATATTCATTATGCGTTACTAATTGAAACGTCTCACTTCTTCCCCTTTCTTGCGTGACGCGTGAATTCAATCAACTCACAACTCGACATAAGGCGCAAGATTTATGACCGACACAAATCGAATTCGCTAACAAACAATATCGTATTCGTAGCCGTACGTAGGATACGAGTATATCAATATTGTAGGCGCTATTAATACGTCCGTCTCATGAGCGGGCGGGACCCCTCCCCCGCGCCGGCCCACCCCCGTAGTCGCCGCTCTTAATTGAATGAGGAGCGGGAATTGTTTCCCAAAATGAAACAATTAATTGTGCAACGGCTATTTCGCCTTACATGGATAATACGTTCGTTTATGGCCTCCTAACGCGGCTGCACGGCGTCCTTTATTGGACCGACTCTAGGAATTTGTGTTCATTGGAGCTCGTATCCAAAATTTAATCGAGAATTTACAAGGACGTCTATTTGTTGTTCCTGGAGAATTTTTGCAGCTGCCCTCCCCGAGATAGCGTATTTTGCGGTTCTTGAAAAAGACCTCCGTTAACCGAAACGATTCGGTTAAAAACTACGGAACTAACCCGTTTCCCGAAGCACGATGGCGAAAACGAGCACAGCTCGGAAGCCTTTTAGTTTGAACGAGACGCTTAAAATTTTCATGGTCAGGTCATAGCACATATAATGCGGTTATACCGCGCGGAAATTCCGTGGAATGCGCTAACATGTGGCGCAACCGACTGAAGACGCGTCGTAAACCGCCTTTACGCCTCTCCACGAGAGCACCTCAAAACTTTTCATATTCGCCGACCGTAAAGCAAGCCAAAAAATACGACCCACGAAAAACATTGTAAATAGAGCGAGTAAGCGGGGAGCCCCACGTCCGGGAATTAGTTTTTAACATAGTTTTAAGTGCGCACGTGAAAATACTGCGGTTTTCCGTGAATATAGTCGAGCTAGACAAGACTAAATGTTGTAAGATTGAATCGGGTTATTTCAGCTTGGTACTTGGCGCTATTGATTTTCCGGAAATAGACGAAACAATTGAACGCTCTACTATGGTATAACTAATTACCGAAATACGAAGACAATAGCCGCACACTAGTGTACGAGTCGCCCACATGCACGCCTGTAGCGACGAGGCAGTGCGCCGCTGGCGAGGCACACATTCAATTTGCTATTTATCCGGGAATGGATCTAAGTCATTACTTAGCTGAGCGAGAGAGATGGGAATGGGATGCACTGGAAATTACACTGACGTACTGGTATTCACCACTCGGGATGGTTTACATTTAACAAACTTCATTCAATATTGAATTGGAATTAAAATGTAGTTTTCTTTTAGAAGAAAGAAAGAAAATCTGTTTATTTGCCCGACAATGCATTAAGTAGCCAGGTACATAAATAAATAAACAAAACATAAATAAAGACGGTCAAGTGCGAGAACTCGCGCCCTGAGGGTTCCGTACCATTAGTCGTGGGTTCGAATCCCGGTCGTGCACCAGTGGTCATGGTCAGAAAATAAAAATTCTAAGTGAAATTCTAATTGACAAACTTATATTTGCGGTCGCTCACGTAGTCATTGTATGACATTGACCGCAAATATAACTTTGTTTCCTAAAAAAATACGAAATTCTTCAATTTCAGACTTTTCCCTTTAATTGTGTTATAAAAGATCCAAGCATTCCAAATTTTGGAGTTGTGAGGCAACTGGAAGTACCCTAGAGGTGTTTCATTTTAGCCATTTCCATACAAAAATTATACATTCATTGCCATACCTTTTTAATGCATTAAGCAAAAGCTTTGATTTTTATACGGCACCATAAGCCCACAGACCTTAATAGGTGGTATAAATTTTAAGTTGATACCTTTAGCCGTTTCTGAGGAAAAGGGTCTTGACAGACGGACAGACAGACAGACAGACGGACAACAAAGTGATCCTATAAGGGTTCCGTTTTTCAAAATGAGGTACGGAACCCTTAAAAACACACAACAACATAAAACACAACAAATCAAGTATACAGAACATGAGCTCTACTCACTCAGGGTTTTTGGGTAATCCAAGGGAACAGTCAGAAATTTGGATGAGAAACATCGTAAATTTAATGATATGTTCACATGAAAAAGAATTATGTTAAATGTTTTGATATTGATTTTCATTACATGAAGTGAGGCATAGTTTGAGAGATCCGCTATCTCATGTTTTCATAACAACAAAAAGTGGTCCAAAATGTTATTGAATTAGATGTTATGTGAATATGATATTTTCTTTCATTTTCTGGCTATCTACTCGTGACAACACAGTATGAAAGTTACTCAAAGTTACAAACCTGCGTAGTATTACTGACGTGAGTAAAACCGCGCGTACAGCTAGTTAAAAATTAAAACGAAGCAGCTAATTACACTAACACAAGTGAAGTGTGTGTCGGAGATCGCGTTGACTCACCAACGGCCCCTCAATCACAGGAAGTGCGCCATCTCATTGCGGAAGTGGTTTGAGCTACTCTGAAAGCGGCTGAAAATGCCTGAACTTGGCTATGAATTTTGTAACGCAAGGTGGAAAATATTCACCTCTTTTTGGCTAAATATTTGAATCCTATTTACCTTACTCTTTGAGGAAGTGGTTACCGATTGGCTACTCTGAAAATGACCGAAAAAGCTGTGTGCGAATGGCAAAAAAACATATTTTAACCCTTAATTTCAAAAACCGTACTGGCCTAGTGGAGGGTTACCAAATTACAAATGAAATAAACTTTGTAATTTATATCAAACTGATAGCTTTCTCTTTTCTTACATTAGATAACTGACTTTAAGAACGTCAAGTAATTTTTTTCTACTTTATTGAATAGGTACAATTATGGTACGAATAAAGGTCACCACTTCAGCATTTTCTTCATGCCGTTGAAGCGTAGGTTTTCAGTGGCACCCCAATAAGTAGTGAAGGCAAGCTTCACGGTTCGTTGCTTCAATAAGATCAACAGTTTAGTAGTAGCTCTCCATTTTTCTTCCCATTTCCCTCCTCTGTTTTATAAACTATGCTTATTATGCTGTATTCAAACGGCGTGCGATAAGTCGTCTGATATATATTTTTTTATCAAACGTCTAATGATGAAAGTCAATTTTGAGTTTGACATTTGAGCGTACGATATAACACGAGGAAAGCAAGGTGAGCAGTTGTATTAATTTGAATGGTGCAAACGATACACGGCAGTTTCATCTGCACCATTAATGGTGCAACTCAATGTTGCATACAGTACGATAGGACGATATCGCAATCCCCTAGAAGGCAAACTCAAAGTCATATTCAGTAGAGATAAGGATTATTTTGAAATATTTTTTAGATGAAATATTGCACGTCGTTTGAACACAATTGAGATTTTAGTTTACTTGATCGAATGCATTTCGTGATGAAAAAACCTCGAGCAACGATAAAATTAATAATAAAACATGAATTAAATTATTCCATATTCGCCAGTATATAACAAACTTTTTACTAACTATTTTAGAGAAATGACAAAATAAATGGAATTATTATTTGTAATAGTTGAATGGTAATTTGTATTATAATGCACAGAAAAAAAAATGTGGTAACATGTTCTACAACTTTTGGAAATTCGACATTTTTCGTTGAAAAATCTCTATGCAATCAGTTGTTTTGATGTCAAATCAGGTCAAACTCAATTATTCAGCTATTTAAGGTTATCGAACTTCTGGTTATAAATAATAATTACATTATTTACTTTAAAAGATAAAACCACAGAGTGCCTTATATACTGAGAGATAAAACGACCTAAAACAGCGATTTACAATAGTTCGAGCGAAACCTGTTTTTTTTTTTTTCACTAATGTTCTTACTTTTTGTTGATAAAAAGCCCCTTTTGGGATGGTATACATATTAAGAATCACATTGTATTATTTCATCTGCTGAAAGAAAAATGTGCTAGTGTAAACAACATTCCTCAGTTGCCCCATTATTTGATTGAAAGCTTTCCGATGTTTTGCACATCACAAGCTAATGTTATTAAATTCTATTCTGTGGAACTTCACAAAAATAGTGAACAATATTTAGAATGTGTGTCGCAATTCAGAATCCTCTAAATCCTTGAGATGGTGAAACAAATCTACATTTTTCCACCAATTTCCATTAACCTAAATGTTTCTGTCTTAAATAACCCGGCCATTCTACTTTGTAACATTAAAATAATTGAATTCGTCTTGGAATGGGTTGGGCCTGATTAATTCTTATCGTCGGGCTGGAGCCCTTGTTGATTTGGGTAAACCTAGGACAAGGATACACCAGTTACGCGGAAAATACACCTTACGCGCACATAAACGAAAATCTTAGTAAAAATACGAAATGACCTACATCTAGTCACATACATAGTCCTGGTCTTACACTAGTATTCCCTAAATCGTGGGTATCAGAAACTACGAGTACCACGGTACCACAACACTCAGACCATGAACAAATATTTGCCGATTATGCAAATATTTTTCCCGCAGTAAGAAACGAATTCGCACCCCTTGCGTCTCAGACGGGCACTCACCCGCTGTGCCACCGAGGTCGTCCACTAATATTTTCGTTACAAATAATAATTTCGTTTTGGTTTTGGAGTCTGTGGCCTACGAAACTATAGACACGAGTAAATAAATAAATAAATATTCCCGACATATCACACACGGTCAACTCATCCCAAACTAGGCATAGTCTGTACTATGGGTACCAGAGACTGATGTACATAATAGATATATATTTATATAACACCCATACACAGAACAAACATCTGTATTAATCACACAAATGTTTGTCCAGTGCGGGAATCGAACCCGCAACCTCTAGCGTAGAAGGCAAAGTTACTACCAACTGAGCTATGAGGCCAGTGCGTAAGAACTGCATAAAAAATCCCCGTTCATAGAATATAATCGTCTACCCTCTCCCTTACAGGAAAATGGGCCTGAACTGTCTGTCCCGACGTGTGGTCGTCCTTCTGTATTATTTACTTTTAGCAGAATATCTATTGGTTTAGGACAACGTGCTGATAACACTTTGTAAATTATTGTTTTTTTTCATTAAATTATTATAATTATGTGGTCTGTCTGTACGTCTTATATGCTCCATAAAGTCCGAAGTCGTCAACTTTACTCCACTTGTAGTCTGTTATATGTTATTTCAAATACATTATTGACTAAAGCTTTAGACATGATCAATTTTATATTTATCTTAGGTAAGTTATTTTCAATTGAACTACTAATTAGTAACTAAATAATTATGGCGGATAATTTAGCAAAGCTTGAATATCCTCGAAAAAACCAACACACTCATTGCCGCTTTTACCATACAAAGACTGTAGTTTAATAATTTTTTGACCAAAACATTTTCCCACATCACTTTAGGCAATTCAGTTTCAGCAATCTTGTTCAAAATAAAGCCCGGAGCACACTCGCGGGTGCACTGATAAGGGCGCACGATTAAAATGAATCACAGCGGTGCTAATTGGGCTGCCCTGCTCCGGCTCATCCAATTAGCTGGGACTTAGAAACCCGCAGGCCGTCGGGACCAGTGCACCCCCGCTCTAATCTACCCCGCCTGTTCTACTAATATGAACCGCAACCGTCATGGAATCAAGAATCCAGAAGGATTCCAAACTATACAAAGTGGGCGAATGAGCTCTCTTTGTTGGCAGCATTGCATGTGTTTAAGAGATGACGTACATGTAACGAATACTTGAGTGGAGACCGCGTATGTGTAGACGAACTCCAGCAAGGTCAGGCGACGATCTGCGAAATGTATATACGCTGAATGAGCCGCGGAATAAAGGGCTCGGTAGCACGTTTTAGGAGAGACCTACTTCCAGCAGTAGACTGGTTGGTGGTGATGATGATGATTGCATGTGGAAGAATATAATTTCTATTTTTAATAACCATTTTTTTTATTATCATTCAATGATTCTGAGAATACTCGCATCAGAGACGGAATGAAAAGATCTACTGCGTACTATTATTTTTTCTGTGCTACAGCATAAGAGGATGAAGAGGAAGATAGAGTTCAAACGGCGTGCGATATCCCATTCAAAATGTATTTCGAAATGAATGAATGAATGAATGAAAATTCTTTATTGTACACACACCTTAATAACTAATTACAATTTATTATAGACTAAATAAATTTATATGTACAGAATTAACTTAATATAAATTTTAAGTTTGTCAGTTATATCGTACGTCCTCAAATACCAAACTTCAAAATTAACTAAAGAGTGGGCGGTTTAAATGTCATTTCATCATACAGTATAAACTTGATCTTAACTATAGTGTCCCTTCAATAAAAGATCAGAGTCTAAAATATCATGCATGAAGTTAATCCTGCTAAATGTCGCATGAATAGGACACATGTGCTACGTATCCATATAACATCCTTTATAGAGGCTGTTGGACTGAACTCCTTGCTGTCTGTATTTTGCGAAGATTTGGGAGCCTAGCTACGGGTACTCTACGTATAAACCATGACAATAAGTTGTCAACACTATCATCATCTCACCACGATGGGCACGCGGGTTGGGAAGCGCACTTAGAGTCCCTTAGTTTTTTCCCATAGTCACCTCTTGCGACATCCACCAGCCGGGACCAAGGCCAATAAGGTGTACATGTCGCTTAGATAAGTGGCTCAAATTATGCGTGCTGTTTAACATAAATGGGATTATTCATTTGGTAAATAAAATAGGTGGTAGATGGTTATAACACTTTAATCAAAGAAGAATAAAATTGGCAAGTACAGTAATGTCACTTTTGTGGAACCTCTTTAGAAACCGACTTGTATGAACAGGTAGCATTAGTTATGTAGACTACCTACGTAATGCCGACAGCTTATTGCTATCAGCGTAACTTTTCCGCGGCGTTTGTAACTTCCAGAATACAATAAATGTAACCTAAATGTATAGCCCGCCTCTACTGAGATTGCTAAGTAATTTTAAGGGTACATTTTGGAATGTTGATGAAAACTCAGTTGTTTAGGCGGAGCGCGGTAACGACTCAAGACTTCGCGACGCCTTTAATGACATCGAAGTCAGCGGGGCCGGGTTCGCGTGCGCAATTCTTGTTATTTCTTTATTACAAAGGAGTGCCTCATTAATTTGGCAGCCCCTCAGGGTTGAGACTTGCGAACCCTTGACCTCGTTCGCGAGAGCCCACGACACTGAAATGATGAATTGAAAATCTTACGCACCTAGCGATACATAATTAACGAACCTCATTATGGAACTGAGTAACAGATATCTCGAGTTCCCTCCCTCCCCCTCCCTCTGCCCGCACCTGCCACCGCTTAAAACCCAAAACATCCTACAAATCTCACAACTTGCAGATACTTTGCACGGACTGAAAACTCCGCCCGCACAACTGAAATCGACATTAAGCTCAAACTTAGATCCTTCCAGTCGCGAACATAATTCCTTGACTCATCGTTCCACTAGACCGGTTTCTATTATCCTTAATAGCGTCCGTGAGAGTTTTAAAATGGCTCGAATAGTGAAACTTGTTCCTGAAAGTGTTGCAGGCCATGCAGAGCGCGTAACTTCGATATTGAATGACGCGTTTTATTGCACTAACTCGATCGAGGCATGCTAGCGGAGAAAGAGTTGTTTCGGATCGGATTCAGCTGTATTGTATGGTGTTTGTATGCGTGCAATAACTGTGCAATCGGAGATTTGGGTATCTTGAGTCGAATTGGACGCATGCGAAGGCTTATGAGAGCTGGTCGCGTCGGAGCCGGCTTAGCACCCGCCGCGGCGGCCCGTGTCCGCGGGCTCGTGCATTTTTAATGACGCACGCTAGCACACTCACTATTAATATTTACCGAACACGTCAAGAGGGTGCACTTTACCTTTTAGTTAACTAGCGTCCGGCCGTTCATTAAATTTTCACGCGCGTCAGTTTCGGGCGAATTTTCCGCGGCGCTGGCTGGCCGGCCGGTGGAGGCCGATAACGAGGCGGTCCGCGCTCGTTACGACTCGCCGACAACCCGACCAAATTTTATTAATAATAAACTGTAACTGAAACGACAGCTTTGAAGTAAGAGAGCGGCTCGAACGCTCGTTATCGGGAATTATGCGAAATCCTTTGACGTTAACTCGGTACACTTTAGCGGATAAGTATTACGTTATTGTAACTACTTATTGCATAAAAAGTAGAGCAATTGCCTATTACTTATTCCATTTCATTTTATCCTTTGATATAAAATTGCGAGAAACATTTTAGTTTCCAATGCTAGGTTAAACATCTAAAATAGTTTCACTGTCCAAGAAAGGTTACTTCCATGTTGAAATCTCAACATTTTTGAAAACCTGAGCTGTTAGTATAGTTTTGAACGTCGAACTTATGTGAATGAAAAAAATAGGCAGTTATGAAGACATTGCTCAACAGGTCGAGCGGGAGGGCGGCAGACGCGATGATGATTAATGTACTGCACCGATATACACACCGACACATGACTGTTACATCCGCAACATGGGTTAATTCGACGTGAAGACATACGTGTTTATAAACATGACTGATCCTGTCAAACTCAATTTAGTATCGGAAACTGAGATTAAATCTTGGTCAAAGTTGATGGCGTTACAAGTTTCCTATTTTATAGACTTTTAATAACAGAAAATTGCTGCAGTTTAGTTTCGTTTTCGATATCTACACGGCTCATAGAATCAACTCATCACAAGATATATATTTTTTCGCGCCTCATACATTTTATTTATTTTATTTATTTATGAAGATAACAACATCATAACAGGTTTTTTTATGGTTCATTGTTATTGCAATTGCTGTCAAAATTAATTATTTTTTGAAATTTCTCCTCTTAATTCAAAGTGTACCTACCGCGGATGTCGTAAGAGGCGACTAAGGGAAAAAAGCTAGGGGATGGGCAGCAGCATCCCTCATTTTAACGACAGCTCTAACTGCGCTTGCCAACCCGCATGCCCAGCGTGGTGGATATGGGCAAGTCCCCTCACATGATAAGGGGGAGGCCATGTTCAGTACGTCGTATGGCTGAAATGATGATGATGATTCAAACTGTGGTTAGAAAATTATAAACTCAACTTGAGATAACAGGCTTACTTAAATGCCTACACATTATAAATGTACCTATGTCTTTATTAAATTGCAGGTGATCACGTACGATTTTGAAAATTACTCATATCATGTGCGCGGGCTGCTGCTAGTAAACAAAAGCAAAACGTCTAATTTTGTTTTATAACATCGTAAATGTTTTTAGGAGAATTTGATAAAGTTGGATGTTATGATGTTTGATCTAGCTTATATGGAAAACGAAACACATTCACTCAATATATATACACTAGCTGTCCCGCTCGCGACTTCGTCCGCGTTTGTATAAACCTACGTTTCCATTATCCTTACCAAAGTACTAACACATATTATAAACACATTTTTTTTTCACTGCATTGTTTACCTGATAACCGATTTTGATGTCTCTAACTTCTAAAACATAGGATTTCCCATATAAACTTTCATCCCTTATTTACACACCCTGAGGGTTGTTTTTCAAAAAAGTTGTATCAGTATTTTATTATTTTGAACTATCTACCTGGTAACCGATTTTGATGTCTCCAACTTCAAAAACATGGGACTTACATAGAACCTTTCAACCCCTATTTCACCCCTTTAGGAGTAGAATTTTGCAAAATCCGTTCTTAGTGCGCGCCTACACCCCTTAACCGCTTACCCCCACTCGATGGACCGATGACATTGTAAAGGTTGCGGGAAGTCGGTGGATGGAAAGGGCTCAAGACCGTTCGTCGTGGAACTCTTTGGGGGAGGCCTATGTCCAGCAGTGGACTTCTACAGGTTGCTGATGATGATGATGATGACACCCCTTAAAGAATGCCTGTGCCAAATTTCAGACTCCTCGGCCCAGTAGTTTCCGAGTTTTCATGATGAATCAATAAGTGAGTGAGTGGACTACTCCTTTATATATATATAGATAAAACAATGGAAAAAATTCTCTTCGCGTTCGACTTCAAGAGTATTATTTTGCAAACAATTCTTATTTTGTCCTCAAGCAATTTAATATCATTCAGAAAACGCTACGACACTTGTTCTTTTTCCGTACTCAAAAACTGAACCCGTCACGCGCTATGCGTGTCGGGGTCGTATGAATAAGCAATGAGCGCGCGCGCACGCGAAGCGACAAACGGCCGCGGCGCACGCGACGCCAGCCGCCCTACACCCCGCCCGCCCCAGCAGCGCCGCCCTTAATTTATTACCGCCCGGTTAAGCGCTATCTTTTGCTATCATATCTTTCGTCTGGTCCGTGGAATTTTATCACGCCACGGTTTGCGGTGTTGCTTTTATTCTTTGTTTATTTATTTCGCCTTGATTTCGTTGGAAGTCGTCAGCAAACGGCCTTCAGGTAGGACGTGAGTGATAGTTGGTAACGCGGTGGCGGTTAGCTCTTTTTGGCATTTTTAGCTGTTCAACGACGACACTGCTCCACTAGGAAATGACTTTACTCAGCTAGAGCGATGATTACTATTAAGTAATTAAGTCTTTGGTCAAGTTATCCAAACATTTCTATCAAAAACCACAACTCCTGTAGATGATTCTAAAACTCAAGCGACGGACTATTTACCGAGCGCTCTGCCGCCGTCATCTATTAAATTATTTAGGCCGAGTCTTGCATTGTCTCGCGAGTCGGATCGGCCCGATTGTCGTCCGATCAGCCCGCCAATATAAACAGTCGTTAGTGTTGTTGAATTAGCACCGTGGAGTATGGAAACTACATGGAAAGCGTATTTTTATACGTCAGGAAATATCCGTCATCTCCTATAATACCCGTGCGTTGTGTTGCGCCGTCGCATCGCTATGATTAGCACATGAATGATAGTAACGCACTATATCTCTTGTCACTGTGATTAAATATGTAAGACAACGTAGGCTCACCGCTCAGGCGTCGCAACGCACCGGCAACGCGTCGCGTGGCCTGTCTTAAGATGCCTATAAGTAATTGACTGATCTGAAAACTTCGGGCTACAACATTCTTTGAGCTCATTCCTCAATCTAACGAGTGAGGGCCCGAGGTCTAGTCTTTTTTTTTTTACGAGATGTCCCATTCCTTTCTCTATTTTCTCATTACAGATTATCTCATACTAATACTTTTATTACATAAACACCGCATAGGAACATGTAACGTTCGTGGTTTATTAAAACCAGGCAAGACAAACGTGTCCATCCTGGAAGAACTCAGGATTGAACGCTCCCAAAGGCTTTCTGCGATATGTCTACACCGAATACTACAGTACTTTGGCCATATTGCTCGCAAGAGCTCTGATAATCTTGAGCGCCTTATGGTGACTGGGAAGGTTGAGGGTAAAAGGCCGCGAGGGCGAAGCCCCAAACGATGGACGGACCAGGTATCCGAACACCTAGAGATACCAGTAAGCGCAGCTCTCCAACGGGCAACAGACAGAAACCAATGGAAACAAGTAGTTAACAAGCTGCAACAAAGGGGTCACGATCTTCAGTAATGAAGGAACGACGGAGGAGGAGGAGGAGGAGGAGGAATACTTTTATTACATATGCCACTTCTAAATGTTTTCGGCACTCCATGTTGGTTACAATCGAATAGGAATGCGCCGAATGTGCGAGTATCGCTCGCCAGGAATCGTTTCGTATTGAGTTAGTGCCCGGACGCGTCCCATGTTTGCTCTGCTAGTTAATGGAATGCCGATGGGCTATTGTAAGCGCCGGGCGTTTTCTATTCAATGCTCGATATTAAATTGAACGTACATATTCGTGTGTACACAGATCTTCCTGAAGGAAGCTTTATTCACTTTACGGATGCTTTTGTTTGTAGAACCCATCTCTATTACTTGTAACAGTATATTTATGCCAATTACTCGTTATACAGTATAAACCGAAATTGCTGCTTTTTATATAACTAGTGGTTCGCCCCGAAATGAGATTTCGCGATGACTTTACCAAATGGGATCTGATATTGTATTGGTCTTCAAATATAACTACTTCTGTCGTATATCAAAAACCTAAAAGCCTAGAATAAAAATTCTTTTGGAATGTTTTTTTTTCGTATGACAATCCTACTTCATGTATTTGTATTACTTTGTTTTAAAACCCTACTTTGGACCCAACATCATAGCAATCCCTTGGTCGATTTAACTCATATTTTTACCAGCAAATCTTTATTGTACAAATGACCTCCTAAAGTACACGCAGAGCGCCGGTTCAATAGTTATTCTCTAACTAATTTTTTTTTCCGGACATAACACACCGTCAACTTATCCCAAACTAGGCATAGCCTGTACTATGGGTACGAGACACTGATATACATAATAGATACATATTTAAAACCCAGACACAGAACAAACATCTGTGTTCATCACACAAATGTTTGTCCAGCGCGGGAATCGAACCCGCAACCTAGAGGTTAGGCTAGAGCGCAAAACAGAGTTACTACCAACTGAGCTATGAGACTAGCAATATAGAACGCCGATGCATCAAAGAAGTTTGGATCAAAAATCTCAACTTTATAGAACTTTGTTTCTAGAGGCCAACATGATAATAGAATCTGCTTCTGAATTATTGTGTCTGATTGGCATCAAAGCTCATAAAACTAACACTTAATGAATAATGTTTCCGACAATATCGGATATCGGTGATTACGGTGCGGTGCAGTGGGGTCGCGGCCTGCCGACCCGTCCGCGACCCGGCCGCGTCCGACCCCGCAAATTGCACCTTTACACAGTTTACTTACACCATGTCGATACCACGATGTGGATTTTGTAATTATTCTCAGGTAACACGGTACATTTTTAACAGCCTGAGGCTGAAGGACTAGACTGAGTATCCAACCAAGAACTCAAAAGATTTTTTGTGTACATTCAATATAGGTACATATTTGGTAGATAATATCGGGGGGCCATAAAAGCCTTTTATCAAAATAAATTACTTTTTAATTCAATATCCGCTAAACAAAATAGTTTCCAAAGTTCTCAAACTTAAAGCACAAGGGATAATTTTGAACGCAAACGGCACAATAGCCGTGTTTGTCCCCCGGGAGTAGGGCATTCCAGTTGTTTCAGTCCCGTATTAGTTTCAAACCTAATTGTTTCAGCGCAAACAAGCAACCGCCCGAACAATAAGTAGCAAGGAATGCTATACCATCTATTCCTAAAGCCCTTCTCACGATGACAGCACGGTCGGTATAACGACGGACGTATTAAAGCGACTAATAACTTCAATATCTGCTTTGTTTGTTCCTTGCTAACAAATTACGGTTCCGTTATTTTAAGAAATCTTAGCTTTATACAAGGTAAAAAATTAACAACACAACAAAATTCGTGGAACAAATTGTATTGCCAATTGGGTGTAGAATAAGCCCCTTTCATGATAGTAACATTAATATCGTCAGCCTGTAGAAGTCCACTGTTGGACATAGCCAGAGTTCTTCAACGAACGGTCTTGAGCCTTTTCCATCCACCGACTTCCCGCAACCTTCACAATGTCAAGGATAGTATATATTATGAATCATTTTGTATTAAAGAGTGAAGTAAAGTAATAACTGAGTAAAGTAAAGTAAAAGTAAAAAAGCCTTTATTTCCACGACACTGTTACTGAGTATGTGCTCTTAATGTTAACCAACGTTTAATTCACGACAATGACAAATTAGACAGCTTCGTCCGCTAATTAGGCGAACAATTATCGCGCCCGATTCAATTCATTTATACCGGAAGTAGGTAAGCGTGATTAATAATATTGTCCTTGATAGTAATTAACTCAAATGCTCGGCACGTCAATTATACGGCACCGCCAGCGATATTTTTAATCGGAACGAGTGCGCGTGAAATAATTAATCAGACGGATACAAGATTCCCTTCGCCCTATTATTAGGCAATAAGCGCGTTTTCCGCGGCCACCGGTGAACGTAATTGGAAACCCTATACGGCTATTTAATTTACCTAGCGAGCCACCTGGCTCGATGGCGAAACGATTGCCGACGCCTAATTATATTTTAATCGCAATATGCCCCCTCCCGTAGACCCTGCAGCAGTAGGAACATAGGGGGGCAACACACCACTAATTCATTTGTGCGGCGAGCCTCGTCCGGCAATCGCCTCCGGCCCTGTTTATTCTCATAGGAGAGTTTAGGTCTCCTAAAGCAATAGCGACGCTTAAACATATTAACCGAAGCGTTTACGTAAAGGGTTTAATTATGCACTTTACATTCTGGGCTACAATGGCGTCAAGTTAATTAAGTTCTGCTTGTTTAAAGACTTAGCGCAGATTGTAGCTTTCAAATAAATTAAATTTATGCATGAGTTTCGTCTTTTTAAATCAAGTTTCACGTCTATAGCGTTGGCCTCGTGTACGCCGACATAATAACTTGCGCCGAGTTGATCAAGTGCAATAAATATTAAAGTTAGGATATCATTGTTAGAGCACTCCGTACGCGAACAGCTGTTGTAACGAACTATGCCAATTGTGTTGAGGCTTTTGTTCGCGGCATCAACTATGAAACTGTTATTGCAGTTCTACGTAATTCGTGCGGCGACGTATAAATCAGTTCGCGTTTCAATTCCATTGTTTCTTCGGACGTTTCTATTAGCACTACACGTAGTTAAATGTTTACAAGTTGATTGGATCGGCCGCCCTCGCGCCTTGTTGGACGGAAGCCCCGTATATTGTGTCGGTGTCGGAGGGTAATCAATTTTACAGCGATGTGTGAAAAATGGAGGAAAGGCAACCGGTCTGCAGCGACCCGTGATATATAGCCACTAAATGCTTTACTTACAATTACTTTTAGATGTATTACAGGACGTGGGAGCCACTTATAACACATGGTAGATTGTAAGTTAGTTTGAGAAATTGGAAACGGGGTCATAATTTTAAAAGTATAGATTATAGATATTAGAGAATAAACATAATCTAAACATTAAAGTTCTGTAATAAATATTTTTTCGCAATCGGTCTGAAATGCCGTCTCAGAAGGCTCTACCAAGATGTTTCCAACACGAAAGTGGAGAGTATAAAACAGTCTGTTTGCCGGACGTGTGATACAATTTAGCACTGAACTCCTGCGCCCACCATATTAGCGTGAAAGCCTTGAGCCGGGGGAGCTGCGCATTGGCCATTAGCATGATTAGACCCCCTACATCCCCCACTCCGCGAATTCTTTAGGCTCTCATCTCATAATACTACATATTTCATTATTTATGAAAGCTCTGTTTTTACCGTACTCTCTCAAATTACACGCACAATCAAAGTAATTGGAACGCTCGTCTTTCCTAGGCGATTTTGTTTCAACTCGTAATAACTAAGCGCCAAAGCCAAGTACAGATTTTGTAAATTTCTGGCCTACTGTCTATAGATTCAAAAAATACTCTATAATCCTTCCTACCCTGTCTCTGCGGATTTTGTTTCCCTTCACATAAACGTGCTGTAAAGGCGTAGTTGGTATAGTTACGAGTGAAAGAGATACAAGCCGTGGAGTAAATAAATTTGTACTTATACTCTATAGCTGTAAGGCCTATTTTCTTCGCGACGTTTCCTTCGCCTTGAGCAAGCGGTAAATGAAATGCGCACATAAACCTCAAAGTCTAATTGATGCCCGCCAACCCAGAATTCACAGCTATTAGGTTTATTTTCACTTAGCTAAGAGCCCCTTCTTATATATTTAATTATTACTAAAGACCTTACTAATGCGTACTTTTTTTTTTCACAGATGATGGCGTGTTCTTACCTTAGCGCTGGAGGATTGAAGAGTGAGCCAACTAGCGCGGCTTGTTGGAGTCCACCAGCCATGGCGGGCTGTATCGCGGCTGATACGCGACCGGCATCGATGGCACTACCCACTTCGTCAATGACACTACCTACTCCACCAACGCCACTACCCGGAGAGCCAATCGGACCAATGAGACTACCCAGTGGGCCAATCATGGTACTCCCGAGAGCGTCAATGGCACTACCCCGTGCGTCAATGCCACTAGCTATTGGGCAACTGGGATTATCAAGTGCGCCAGTGGGAATACCCAATCAGCCAATGGGCATATCTAGTGGATCAATGGGAATGCCAAGTGGATCAGCTGGAATACCCAGTGGGCAATTGCGACTATCCAGTAGGCCAGTGGAACTGCCCACTGGGCCAATGATACCGACCGCGCAGATGGGGCTGCCTCCGCCATTTGTGCGGTCTTTGCCTCTAGACTTAAAAAGCGATTTGTCCCAAACTGGACCACCTGCCCCAGAGCCCGCTCTTGACCTGTCTACGTCAGCGTCATCAATGACGTCATCTCTAAAGTCTCGACTGCCCACGCCCCACGAGGACACAGAGTGATAGTGTTGTGCTAAAGCCTTAACTTTGAACTACAGACAGAAAAAGTATAGCTGCCCAACCGGCAGTAGTAATTTTTCCAGTGTCGATAAACTGTTAAATTATACTTTAGTACCTATTACATATTTAATTTCGGTTGTGAAAATGGCAATTTATGTAAAACTTAACTCGCTGTAGGTATGTAAATTTCCAATTACTGGTACTTAAGTATTGAACAAAAGATGTGTTTAACACAAGTGTGTTGTATTCGAAAGTTATATTTAATGGCAAAATTAACTGCAACGGCATATCTTTTAAATAGTATATACTGTTGAATTGACTTAAATTATTCATAATTCAAATACTATTCCAAAAATAATAATGTTAGTCATGTAAAAATGTTTGCTTATGTCTATAGTTGATCAAAATTATTATCAACCATCGAAGAAATATATTGAAACTGTACTAGGTAGGTATTTAAAAGTTTAATAAAAATGATCCTTTTCGAAGAATATTTATAATACCATAAAACAAAAACACGAATAAATAAATAACAGCTAACAGTCACATACATAGTCCTGACCCCTACACTAGGATTCCATGTCGTGGGTATCAGAAACTGCGAGTACCATGGTACCACAACACCCAGACCCGGAACAAATATTTGCAGATCATGCAAACATTTGTCGCGCAGCGGGAAACGAACCCACACCCCCTGCGTCTCAGACGGGCACTCGACCGCTACGCCACCGAAGTTGTCAATATATATTTTGGGGAATAATTAAGGGTTCCCAAAAAAAATATATTGTTGGTTAGATTATATATATACCTATAATTTTTGGGCCCCTAAGCTTTGTCGTTACTTTCACTCACTATACATTCTTGCCAAGTTTATGTTATTATTTTTGCCATCATAATGGACTTGTTTAATGAGTTGCCGATTCTTGCGCACGATTCTGTGATTTGCAATCTTGCTATGTAAATATTATCTCGAATATTCGTTAATTTACAACGAGCTGTTATATTTCCTCGTTATTATTATTCTTTCACGTTGTAAATACTAGCATGTAACTAGGTTTAAGTAGACACATGTTGTACCAAAATCGTTGGGCGCAAATTTGTAGCAATAATTACGATGCCAACTGTTGAACTTGAACTTTGTGAGGTGAGATAAATTATCTCTGTGTATATTGATACATTTTTCCATCGTGTAAAGTTGTTCAAATGTGTAAATTTTTCGACTTAAAACATTTAAACGTTTGTAGGTTATCTTAAACGCTAACATTCCATTTTGTGTAAATTTCTATAGGTAAAAAAGTCTTAAATATATTATGATGGCAACTCAATATATAAATGTCTACATTAAAAAAATATGACCAGTCAGTGTTTCATTAGGGTTTATAATAAAATGTATTATTTATTATAAGTAATAGGATTTTAATGTATTTCATTGCCACATCGATGTTTAATACAATGTTAGCGTTTAGTGAATCTTGCCATCTTGTTTAATTTGAAACTGTAATGGCTTGAGGTCGCAGATTTGTTCATATTATTAAATTAACTTTCTACAAATCTCTCCTCGAGTCCTCTCAGTTTTGTAGGACAGTTGTGGTGTTACCAATACACAAAGAAAGAGCATACATAAATTAGCCTAAGAAAGCCGGTGAAAGGAGAAGAAAATAAAAATTTTATAAATTACTTTTTGTTTCTATTTGAATCTCCGAATATCTACTCATAATCATCATCATCATTTCAGCCGTACGATGTCCACTGCTAAACATGGCCTCCCGCACAGACAGAGCGAATTCCTTATCATGTGGGGGGATTTGCCCATACTCACCACGCTAGGCATGCGGGTTGGCGAGCGCAGTTAGAGCTATCGTTGTTAAAATGAGGGACGCTGCTGCCTATCCCCTAGCTATTTTTCCTTAGTCGCCTCTTACGACATCCGCGGATAGGTATACATATATGGAGGGGCCTATTCTTCAGCCGGGGCCACCACGGCCTAACTATCTAACTATCTACTAACTTATCGATAATACTATTGTTGATGATGATGATCCTCCATTATATTTTATTGCAAAATGATCCATAAGGCTACAACTGAAAAAAGTAAATTTTGAGTTGTTGTCTTAGAGGGGGTAAGGTTGTGATCATGAATCATTTTGAAATTAATTTTCGTTCACTCAAAATTGACTTTGAAGTTGGCAGTAATTATTCCTCAAACCCTTAAGCCACGTTCAAACGGTGCGCGATATGTCACCTGGAATTCGTTTCAAAATGATCCCCACATCTAATTGTTAAAGTCCATTTCAAGTTTGGCATTTGAAGGCGTGCGGTATACCCAAAATCGCTTTTTGACTTTGACTTTGGGTAGATACCCACAGTCAAAAGCAATTTCAATAAAACACTAGGATCACTTTGAAACGTTTTAGAAACTAGGTGAAGCTAGGCCTGTTCCTCGCGACCAAGCTTAGAAGAATCAGGCAAACACGGCTTGGTGCTTATATTTTTTTCGATGATCCTTTTTCACAAAATGGAATGCAGAGCTTCAGTGTGGTGGCTTCAGCTTCAGTAAAGACCAATGTAAGGACTTATCTACCATCAAAGAATTATGGAACCATTTGACTTTTATCTAGACAAAGTATTTAGGTACGTAGATTATAGTTTATTTGATATTATAACACAGTAAGGCCATTCTTTCACCGACGGTCATAGGCCCTGTTCAGGGCCACCATGCAACAAGCAGTTCACTGACCTAATGCAGGATGACCAAGAAAGAATCAGTGTCAATACAAGCAAGAAAGCATACAGCGTCAGGAGAAACTTTTACTTACCACTTACAGGACGCATTAGTGCCTGGGACATTATTTAGGTGGAGTAGGCTTGCCCGGAATCTATACCATCATAATAGACCTAATCGACCTTATCCACTGAAAAGACGTGGTCAATATGCGCGAAGCAGCCTTATCCGTGGGTTTCCTCACGATGTTTTCCTTCACCATTCATTATTAACACGGATTAACACGCTGTTACACCTCTTAATACGCAAAGTGACAGTTATAATTATAATATGTAGGCGAAAGCAGAAAAATATATTAAATCCCACAACCAATTTTATAATTTAGTAACATTACGATGTAGGTAAACTTCTTTATAAATATTCAACCGCGATAAGAAAATCAAAATTAATTTTATTATAATTTATTTCAGACCCTGAGTTGCTGTATTGTTTTAAAAGGCATACCTAATTATGTAGGTAGGTACAATCGCGAAATCAAGACCCAGGAGTTTTAAAATGACTTAAAAACTTGAAAAATGTTTTCTGATTGAAAAATAAGGTAAAACAGTACCTCTAAGTTTTTTATAATTTCGCACACTGATGATGCTTCATACAGTACAGATAGCGACATAAGTTGCCGAGTGATTGCAGTTTTTCAAACCATGTTTTAGTTTTTAACCTTTTTATGTAACTTGTGTGGTGTGTCATTTGATTAAATAGATGACTATGTCTGTGATGTAACGGAACAATAGTTGGAACTGAATAGAACGTAAAACGTTGTAAATTAGTAGAATTGATCCAGATCACTAAAGCGTCGCCATAAGACGCTGGCGACATTGCCACACAAGATGGCACATAAAGTCAAAATATTGTTTTGGCGAAGTTACATTACCGGGCTATTGGATTAAAAAGGCAAGAAAACAGAGCGCTGCGCTGCTTTACATTGCAAATTGAGCGATTATGTAAACAAGCCTTCCTTGAAGCCTTTTTTGAATGACGCTGCCAATTAATATTCAGAAATATTATCATTGTAAACGTTTTTTTTTTTTCTTATTTTTCGAAGATCTGTGGCTGCCTCTAATAAGGTTACTTACCAAGACAGGTTAATTCTTCGCAATGGAACTTCGAGATCGTATCAAAACCCTTTCGAACTTCCGACTAAAAAAAACCTAAAAACTGGAAAAAACCTAAGGAACTGGAACTCCATTTCTTAATTTTGTAAGATTCCTTTATGAAAGGTATATAGGAACACTTATGGTGAGACTTCGTTGTCTGTCCGTCTGTTGTGTTGTTCCTAAGCAAACTACCAGTGCTATCGACTTGCGTGTGGTTCAAATGCAGAACTAGTTAAGAAACATTAGTGAAATTAAAATATAAATGATAAAAAAATGGTTCTTTATTTATTATTTTGTTTACCAAAAGACAAAATGTACAAGACAATAACATCCGTTTTTATTACTACCTGCCTGTTATTCAGTTCCGATTTAAAAAAAAAAGGCGCCGATTGTTATCACACCAAGTTATATTGAGATTTAATTCTGTAACTAATAGATCTGTGCTAATAGGTGACGTAGCCCACGACGCGGGAATTTTACTCACACTTGGCGAATTTATTTATACAAGGTGATTCATAAAATGTATACCATCCCGAAAGGGGGTTATTCTATCAACAAAAATAAATATTATTAGCGAAAAAAACATCAATATTTTCATATTATTTTTTTGATTTTTTTTCACCAACTTTCTCAAATTAGCTGTTTTTAGTATTTTATGATCTTTAAAACTAATAACTAAACGTGCAAGAAGATCGGAATCAAAATTGCTACCTAAAACAGCTGATTTATTGAATTTGACCTGATTTGACCCCAAAACCCGCCGCCTGGAGAGGTACCTCCGCCTTACAGAAGATCGCAGCCAAATACCATTATTTGTTTCAAATAGTGTTGTGTTCCTGCGATGAGTAGGTTGCCAGAGCTCTTTTGGGGTGGGGGGTTCGGGGTCGGCAACGCGTGCGTGATGCCTCTGGTATTGCAATCGCTCATAGGCTACGGTAACCGCTTACCAACAGGTGGGCCGTATGCTTGTTTGCCACCTCAGTTGTATAAAAAAAAAACATCTTATTTTCGCATAGAATTTATTCAATGAAAAATTTCGAATTTCCAACAGTCGTAGAACAAACTTTATTGCTAATTGCTTGTAGAATAAGCCCCTTTCGGGATGGAATACATATTATGAATCACCTTGTATAAACAGAATAATAATATATTATGTCCTTAGAATGTCTGAACCCTTGGACATCTTTGGATATCAGTATCTAAATACAGTAAAGCAAGGCCAAAAAAATCAAAAGTAAGGTTAACTTCATCAAAATTCTACTAAATTATCTTCGATTTCATTCATCGTTTTGTTACATATCGACGCCGTCAATCAATCGGATCAGAATAAAACCCATAATCGCTGTCCATAACTTGGACAGTCTTTGCATCATATTCGTATTTTGGGCCAAACCATTTGTTTCAGAATCAAACACGATGCCCATGCGAGATACTTTTAGCTATAATATTTATTTATTTGGCACACTTAACAGAATACAGCCAAAACAGAAACAAAATAATCACTGTACAATATTTTTGAACTAAATAATATTCCAAAAATGTGTATTACCTACACTTTAAAATTTTCAAAAGCCGAAATACCTAGAAAAAGCAAATTCGATTATTATGATATAAGTAGGTAACTCTATATTCATCATCATCATTTCAGCCGTACGACGTCCACTGCTGAACATGGCCTCCCCCACAGACAGAGCGAATTCCTATCATAAGGGGGATTTGCCCATACTCACCACGCTGGGCATGCGGGTTGGCGAGCACAGTTAGAGCTATCGTTGTTAAAATGAGGGACGCTGCTGCCCATCCCCTAGCTTTTTTCCCTTAGTCGCCTCTTACTACATCCGCGGATAGGTAGATATGGAGGGGGCCTATTTTTTAGCCTTTTCTTCCAACATAATACATTAGATTTAATATGTTTCATATAAAAAATCTTAGCTTTTTCTGGAGTTTGGGAAAATAAGTATCTACAACAAAAAGCAAATTATAGCCATTATAAGTTATCTGCCCACTGCAACGTATGCACTTGTACCAGGACGGGAAAGGAAGGTGTTTTACGATGACCTTAAAGTAATTGGATTGAGTTATTATAGTCTGGATTATAGAACGTCAGTGTGAGAAGAATGTGTGGATGTAAAATTCTATCTACTAGTTTTTTTTAATATACCTACTGTTACGGTCATGGTACGTTGGAATGGGCAGAGATATTAAAGTTTATCGATTACCAAGACCACAGGATGGGCGTAGTCGTTGCTACGATAGCATATAGGTACTTCATGTAAAATGCATAAAACTTAGAAACTGGTGGAAACTTTTTTTGGATCAAACGTGGTAGAGGGAATACATCGAGTTAGACTCGTAGTAGGTTCTGCCGCTTTCAATGAAACGCAGACGAAAGCAACTCACGCCTGTTAAACACGTGTTTGGACCAGCAGCAATTGGATTATGTCGGTGTATCGGTAAGCCCTTCACAATAGAAATATGTGGGAAAACCGTCATGTTTTGAAGCTTGTGGAAAACTGTCGATGCCTGAAAATCAACACAAATTCGCTAAATACCTTGAAAAATGTATGTCTGTTACGAATCTTTGTCTGCGAAAAAACATAACAATGCATGAAATAAAACCAATAATAACTCAGCCTCAAAAGGGTGGTCTTATCGCTGATGAGAGCTAAACAGTTTAAGGATTATCGATAATTTTATACACAATAACAATAGCTACCATCCGACGTAATAAGTACTCGTGTGGTACCCTGATAACAGAACCTAACCTGATAAATGCTTTTTCATCGAAATAAGTTCAGCTTATGCGGTGATTGAACCATTCAATCACACTAAGTATCACATTTTTTTATTATGATATGATCTCTCCCACTATTTACTTTGGTGTTTCCATCTGACAGCCTGCTGCAGCCAGGGTCGCCACATCTAGAAAACCACTTCTCGAAACCAAATAATAAAACGGAAATAAGTACATAGAGCCCGTTGACCTCTTGCTAGAGCCTCATTAAAATGTAACGAATTCGCAAACCCAGATGTTTTGTAACAACAACGCCGCGGCTGGACCAATTAGGACACACTTCCTGACAGACAGACCATCAAATATGTAGGTACCCTATGGCGAGGAATGGTGAAAAATGGCACAAAATGTCTAAAATGGCCGGCTGACAGACGCGCGGACACAACTTTGAATGAATGATGGCTGCCGGTGACTAATCAATAGAGCCTGCAGGCGATGCAATATGCATGCTCGTAATGGGCGAAACCACTCCATTTCTAAACGATAGAGAACCATCCGATACGTATCGCAAAACCGTTGGGTACATAAGTCAAAATTTAAAAAATAAATGAATGCTTCCCTGCAGGCAGTTCAAACTCAATTATTCAGGTGTCATGGGTAGTAATTTTGATGTCTAATTTCTTGTACGTTTGATTATTACTTAAAAAGATGATATTATGACCAAAAACAGTTAATTTGAAAAAGTTCGGAAAAAAACTGATTATATTTCCGCTCTTTCTTTTTCGGGATGGTATAGGTACATATTATGATCACTTTGTATAGTAAACCCGAAAGCGTGTTTGTTTGTACGTTCTTCCATGCAAAAAACCAGATGGATTTGCATGGATATACTTAAGGAGTCAGTAATGAAATATACTACTTTTTTATTTGAGTAGCATGCGAGCGAAGACGCGTGCGGACGCTATTAGTCACTATAAACATAGGCCAGTTGAATCGAATGGTCTCGCATCGGGCACGTCTGAATGAAGGGGTTAAAAGCTGGAAAAGTGAAAGGCTTCAAGTAAACTAACGGGTAATGTTGAAGAGTCTTAGATATTTGAATAATGACCTACCTAGATATTGAAGCGCTTGTTGTATAGCTAGGTAAGTAATCTCGTGTCCCGTTACGAAACAAACTTATATTTGCGGTTAATATCATCCAGCGAACTACGCGAGCGACCGCAAAACACACTTTTGTCACTTCGTACGCTTTAGATCTCTATTTTTCAAGGTAAGTTAAATAATATAATAAGCCTACGTTAATGTCCATGTACTGGAAAATAGTTTCATGTTGTCCGCGGGACCATTCGCATGTCATGTTCCGTACAAACAGGAATATCATTATTTTCCATGTCTTTTCAGTGAAATCTAAACGAGATGCCGTCCTGGAGCAATTGGTACGAGTACCTATAGTACAAAAGGTCACTCATGGCGGTACAGTCAGTAAATCAAGTGCATTCAGCAATTTTAAAACCATCAACTCAGATCGATGCTGGTACCTGCATACCTACCCTAAAGGGTAGATGACACACCCTTTTCCAAATGGGTAGGCTCAAGGGCATCCAATCAATTTCTTTGAAAAACATAGTTTTCTCTAGATTTCGGTAAAATAAATGTACAGGAAAATTTGTGGAAGAGGAGAGAGGATAAACATCAAACCTAAGCGATTAGCTGTTGTTCTCAATAGCTTAGTTAAGTTGTGTGTCGTGTATATTCATTTTTAAGAATGGTGAACAAGTTCTTTGTAAAACTTTACCCTACAACTGTACCTACTGTTTTCTTTCAGTTAGCTTATTATATACACTTTAGCATACATCATTATGCGTGTGTCGTCCACTGGGCAGCGTGTACGGACCCTAACGATCCTAATAGGCCCCGTCCACATCAGCGCACTCGTGAACTTGCTGCGATATAATTATATTGCATTATAGCTGAGAATATTCTGGAATAACAGCACATATAAATTTGAAGCAAAGGGACCTTTGGAAAGATGTATTTTTTAGAAATAATAAGGACTACAAGAACTATATGCTGTAGGTAATAAAGATAGATCTATGGCTTTTAATACTTAGGTAGGTAGGTAGGTAATCATAGAGTTCGCATATTATGATAATCGGCATTTCTTAAAAGGTTACTAATATAGAAAGAGACATTTATCACCATCATCATCGACATCGTCAGCCTGTAGAAGTCCACTGCTGGACATACGCCTCTTCCAAAGAGTTTCATGACGAAGGCTCTTGAGCCTTTTCCATCCGAGCACTTCCCCAATCTTACACAATGTCGTAAGTCCGTCGGGTGGTCTTTCCAGCACTGCGTCGCCTGGTTCGTGGTCGCCATTCAATACCTTTATACCCCAACGGATTTCGGTTCTGCGAGCTATATGGCCTACCCACTACCACTTCAACTTGCTAATTCTGAGAGTAGATGAGAGAGAGAGCTGAACGCATATCAAGGAATAAAGAATTAAGAGAGTGAAAAATTCTGTAGACAAAATGTTCCCATTGTAATTTTCTGCAAATTACGACTACGCGAAAGTAAGACGTGCTTTACCACGTGTAGTCTAGTGTTCATGTTCGTGCCCTAACTTATGAAAATACGTCGTAACTAAATATTATGAGGAATGCTAATGACGATCCTTGTAACTGTGTAACTCTGTTTTCTTTATGCAAATCATTTATATGTTGTGGCTCATATGAGAGATGTTTATATAGGATTAATGTAGAGTCTACCTACTATCAATGTCTATTTTGTATGTTTGTGGTACAGACAATTTTTATGATTTTTTATAGAAATATGTTGAAGTTTTTATGTATCTTCGTACGAGCTAGTGATCAACCATGATAACGTTATAGGTCACAAAATTCCGAAACACAAGCGGATACTGAACAGCCACCCAAGTAGGTACATCATTGGCGAAAAAGCGTGGTAAAGCAATAAGTACGAGTATGACAAATCAAAACAGAGTCAAATCTATGCGTTACATCAGTTTCGCATCTGCTTCGTATTACATACATACCACGGGGTCCCATTCCAAAGAAAAGAAATATTGTTCAAACGAATGTCAATAGATGGCTTTACGGGTATAGATTTGATAATGAAGTATGTGAAAAATCATTATTAGGTCATGAAACAAAGATTTTATAATATCATAAAATACCCATAACACGGGAAAATTAAATAAATGCCTCTTGCATCAAGTTGAATTATTTTTTACAAAAATCCAATGATCTTGTTTTTCTGGTGGCAATGACTTGAACTACGTTGTGATTGACACAGTTTGCTTGTACTACCACAGGTAGTACTGAATTGATAGATGGCGTTATTTTAAATTCTATTAATGTCGCGTTTTGTTTTTGCGTTTTCTATTTTGTATGTAGATTACTAATTTTTTATTCCAATTGAAATGAAAAAAATTTAGTGAATTCGTTTCTTTTACAAATTATCACACAAATGTTACAGTTAAAAAACTAAGTTAAACGCCTACATACTACGCAGAGTTTTCACAAAAGCTAAGCATACTAGGTAGTAGGTACCGACGATAATATTGGAGAACGAAACGCATTGTATGTATGTGCCAACGTTGTTGCTGGCTTTGAATCGTCGCACAGTGGTTCGATTGTATGGAGGAGGTCGGACATAGGTGACTAAAAATCACAAAGTCGTATTTTCATAAATCTGATAGTGGCATTCGATTGATATTTTAAAACAAACAAAAATTATTCTATTATACTTTAAGCCTGGACTTATTGTTACGGAGTAAATAGCATAAAACTGATTTCATTGTATGGAAAGCAACCTTTAAACGTGAAAAGAACGTGTATTTTCGTCGATTTTCGTTCTGGGATTTTTATGGTCGGTTCTTATCATTTAGTGGCACATTTTCTCCAAAGACACATGTTGCCACTTTTGTGCCCTTTTCGAGTTATGATGATGATTTTTAGTCAAAATCGTAATCTCGTACATCTTAATACTCTATTGGATTTATGTTTCAAAAACAAACAAATATGACCCTATGTCATTTTGAGCCCCGATTTATAGTTTAGGAGTAAATTGCATAAAACTTATTTTATTACATGGGAAACGTCGTTTAAACATTATATAGACTCTGTATTTCACCGTGTTTCGTTCTAGGATTTTTATTGTTGGTTTATACTATTTAATGGCACATTTTCTTCAAAGACATATGTTGCCATTTTTGTGCCCTTTTCGAGTTAAAATGATGATTTTTAGTCGAAATCGTAATATCATACATCTTAATACTCCATTGGATTTATGTTTCACTAACAAACAAATATGACCCTATGTTATTTTGCGCCCCGATTTATAGTTTAGGAGTAAATTGCATAAAACTTGTTTTATTATTATGGGAAACGTCGTTTAAACATGTATAGACCCTGTATTTCGCCGATTTTCACCCTGTTTCGTTGTAGGATTTTTATTGTAGGTTTCTAACATTTAGTGGCACACTTTCTTCAAAGGCATAGGTTGCCACTTTTGGGCCCTATTTGAGTTATTGTTATGATGATTTTTAGTCAAAATCTCATATATGTACTCCTAGTGGGTTGTATTTGGTTTTTTCTTGTTTGACAACTGAAATTATTACCTTGCACTCCACTTGCGATTCCTGGAAAGCTAATAATCATCATCATTACTCGAAAAGGGCACAAAAGTGTCAAAATGTGTCTTTGAACAAAATGTGCAACTATATGGTTAAAATCAAATTATTATTCAAAGTTCATACCTCGGCTGAGTACAATTTTACACCCGTTGCACAGTTTATTGCGCAAAGATATTGTTTGGGTCTGGTCGGCAGATTGTGAAAAGTCTTTCAAAGAAATCAAAATAGTGATTTTAAGTAGCAAAGTTTTGGTGCATTACAATCCAGAGCTACCGTTAGTACTGGTGGTTGATAGCAGTTCATACGGTATTGGCAGTGTGTTATCGCATCGTTTTCCGAACGGCGACGAACGACCTATTTGTTTTGCGTCGCGGACCCTCAATACGGCTGAAAGATCCTATAGCCAATCGGATAAGGAGGCGCTCTTAACATTTATATTTGGACCTAAGTTCGGTTTGCCGATAACGGCAGCTAGTAGGCTGCAGAGATATGCCACTAGGCTGGCGTCATACGATTTTGATATTGAGTTTGTTAGATCGAACGATAACAGTAACGTCGATGCCCTATCGCGACTGCCGCTGCCGTATAAACGTAAAACTTGTAATGAGTGCCATGAAAAAGGCCGCGCACGAAGGGGTCGACGTCGATACGGCGGTCACCAAATTTCTAACTTATCGGGTGCGTTGTTCAGATGGACGCGAATGGAAGAGGCACATCGACCAGTTGCTCCCCGTTGGGAAACCTCGTTCCACGCTACGGCACTCCAAAGTCGCACCCGTAGACGTAGGTTCGGATCGCGAAAAGTCGGACGATGAATTTGACGATGCGGTCGGGGAAGTATCCGAAGTTCCAAAGTCCCCTATCCCAAAAGACACCTCTAGCGCGGATAGGACCTCTCGCGAAATCGAACCGAAACCAGATCAAAGCCCTTCTATGCCTCAACCTACAGCACGCCCTAAACGTGCTCGTACGTATCTTACGTGTCGTAAGAAAAGTATTATAAGGAATAATACCTTAATTTTTACCTTTGATATAAGTTATTAGCACAACCTACATAGGTACCAACATAGGTAAATACGTTTGTAAATTGTTTTTCTATTTTGCTAAAAAGGTACCTCTCGCTTCTCAATTTATTTTCAATAGATTTGTGTAATGCGTATATAGGTACCTACAATAGAAAGTTAACGACAATCCGTGAGCAAAACAAATGAGGTCTACACATACTTACCTACCGTATTACTGTTACGTTTCTTGTATTACTTACGTTGGAGTTGTTGACTATACCTATATTATGTAGGAAGTGCTATTTTAATTTTTTTTTATGGTGTCTTTGTCGAATATTATTTTCTTTACCTATGTATTTATATGCCAACCTATTTTGGGTTTTAGGCCTACTAAATAGTTATGCAGTTTATATATTAATTGTGAACTGGGTCTTATACCTAATATGTTATATAAGCACCTACGTGCATGTCTATGCATATGTTATCTGTCTAGATTAGATATAGATTTTAGCTAACTTTAAATTGTTATTTTCTTTGAAAAGGGGGGACGTGTGGTATCCCTTATTAAGTGTTAGTTGCGGGTACGCAAATAAAGCAGTTGGTTCATGGACTTGGTCCTGTCTCATTCCGTGTAGCTCTCGAAGTTATTATATAAATCCCACTTATATATGTTTAAACGACGTTTCTCATATAATTAAACAAGTTTTATGCAATTTACTCCTAAACTATAAATCGGGGCTCAAAATGACATGGGAGTCATATTTGTTTGTTTTTGAAACATAAATCGAATGGAGTATTAAAATGTATGAGATTACGATTTTGACTAAAAATCATCATCATAACTCGAAAAGGGCACAAAAGTGGCAGCATGTATCTTTGAAGAAAATGTGACACTAAATTATAAGAACCTAATAAAAATTTCAGAACGAAAATTGACGAAAATACACGTTATTTTCACGTTTAAAGGTTGCTTCCCATACAATGAAATCAGTTTTATGCGATTTACTCCTTAACTATAAGTCCAGGCTCAAAGTGCAATAGAAGAATGTTTGTTTGATTTTAAAATAGCAATCGAATGGCTTTATCAAATTTATAAAATTACGATTTTGTGATTTTTAGTCACCTTTGTCCGACCTCCTCGATACAATCGAACCACTGTGCGTCGTTTCGTTTGATTGGTGATCACTTTCGCTAGGACGGATCCCATTTGAATTTTGAATGTGCTTTGATACGTTGTTTGTTTCTTTGCGTGATATAGTGGCCTATGCTGATTTTTTTTTAAAACTTCAATATTTTCTTATATGTTTCACAATCTTTCTCAAATTATCTTTTTTACCTACGAGATGTTTGGAACCAAGATTCCTACCTAAAACAGCTGATTCATTGATTTTGAACTCATTTGACCCCAAAACAGCTGACTTTCGCATAGAGCTTTTTCAATGAAAAATGACGAATTTCCAAAAGTCGTAGAACATACCTACTTTTTTGGTTGTAAAATAAGCCACTTTCAGGATGGCATAGCACATACTTATTATGAATAACCTTGTTTACCTACCTAAAATTGGGTAGGATTCTCAATATTGATGCTGTTTGTAAAAGTTACCTACTTATTTTTACTATATTTTTGTAGTTTCGTCTTGACTCATAGGTAATCAATTTCCAAGGCACAGTTACCATTTTATCTACATAAGTAGGTAGTTTTTTTTCTCGTTCTGAATTGGAGCAGCCCGCCTGGAGAGGTCCCTCCGCCTTACAGAAGATCGCAGCCAATTAACATTATTTGTTTCAAATAGTGTTGTGTTCCTGCGATGAGTAAGGTTGCCAGATATCTTTAGGGGGGTGGGGGGGGGGGGAGGGGGTTCGGGGTCGGCAACGCGTACGTGATGCCTCTAGTATTGCAAGCGCTCATAGGCTACGGTAACCGCTTACCAACAGGTGGGCCGTAAGCTTGTTTGCCACCTCAGTTGTATAAAAAAAAAATCAACTTCCGTTGCCGACTTTAAGTAAGTAGTTAAGTAGGTAGGTACCTACTTTTTTTTGGACATATCACACACGGTCAACTGATCCCAAACCAGGCATAGCCTGCTGTACTATGGGTACCAGACACTGATATAATTACATAATATATAGGTACAAATGTTTGTCCAGCGCGGGAATCGAACCCGCGACCTATAGCGCAGAAGACAGAGTTACTACCAACTGAGCTATGAGGCCAGTCAAACACTTTATCATCTAATTATTTGAATTTAATAAAACAGCATAGGTATCTACATAAGTCATAAGGGTTTATGCGGGGGTTTTTCAATGGCAAAGGTCATATTGTCGAAAGCTCGCTTTTTTTAACTCTATCTAGATTATGTAAGTAGGTACTTAGGTAGGTACATAATTTAGGTATGTTAATGATTTGGCATAAAATCGTAAGCAAGCTCACCAAACAAAACTCCCGATTCCAACTCAGACTAGTCGTTCTGATTTGGCAGATACTATTAGTAGTAGGTACCACGCGAGCGAAGCCTTGGGTGGAAGCTAGTCACAAATTATAACAATTACGTTTTGTGTAGATATTCCCACATAGGGTGATTATCAGTGCGGCGCAAGCTGGCAACGTTGCAGCGCGTCAAGCTGGCAACGTCGCGTCGCAGCGTCAAATCTATCCACCACCTATACTATAATATCTATACCTATACCTTTCCTCTTCTCTACTGCCCGGCCACTAGATGCATAATTAACGCCATCTACTGAGTGCGTGCGCGGTTTACGCGGTAATTCCAGTTGCAGGCGGCATCTAGTGCCTAGGGTAGACATCTCAAATAGCCCGAAGAATAGCCCGAGTTATGAGGGTTGAGTTCCGTTGTATGAGATGAGGTATCTGTACTAGTATAGTATTATGTTATCTGTGATACATACAATTACAAATCATTGCGGATTCAAAGTCTCGGTTTCGCATCGCAGGTGTGTGTGTTCTAAAATAAGCGTCTCCACCACTCTATCTTCGCGTAATTTAAAAATAAAGCTCGCATTGCGTGTCTGAAACTTCAGAAAGTAGGCGTCTAGTTAGAGGTGTTCGTTAGCAACTTTGTTCGCATACAATCAGGCCATTGCTCGTTACAGTGCCTACTATACATATACACACCATACGCCATAGGCTCTTTGCATATCGGGCGGGGAAACCGTTGCGTTTTAGCGTCTATGAAAAACATCGACACACAAATACCTACCCTTATTTTATATAATATCTACTATGTTCCTACTTATAATATATAATATAACTATCCATTTATTAATACATACCTACTATAAATATTATGTTTATCGATGTTCGTCACGTCACGTCGCCTAGGCCCCGTCTGAAAACCAGCGCCGCACCGTACATATTATGTTTGGTGCAGCTTTATGCTGAGACGGGACCCATTTGCCCCACACAACGCATACCTACTCAACCTATCTACCGCCTCAACTACCTACATGTTTTTGTATTTCTTATTGTGTATTTTTTTTGTATTACTAGATTTAAGTTTTTTTTTTTCTTTCGTTGTATCTTCCTACCTACCTACCTACTTACTGCGTTGTGGGTCAAATAAATAAATTTTCTTTCTTTCTTCTTTCTTACCCACTCGTTATCTTTAGAAGGGAAGAGCGGGGTATTCATTTTTTTTAAGTAATGTTCTCTGTCAGGTCAATGGTTCTTATTGGGCACCCTCTGTAATGCCTTATAACCCATCACAATAAATTGTAGCCCTGAAAGTGACTTTTTGAACAAAGGATAGAGAGATGCCAAAAGATGCCTTCGTATAGGCTCTTAGGAAAAGTGTCGGTTGAGGCAAAGAGGATATATAAAAAGAGAGCAGAAGCAGAAGGCGGCAGTTACCTACATAAGTATCATCATCAGTAGTTTCATTTCAGCTTGTCTAGAGGGGGAGAGCCGAAGTTCGCAGCGCTAGTGGATGTCTATGGTGATATTAGATCCAGACGGGCTTTGCTGATGGAAAGGAAGCCAAGCCCCTTAAACATTGAAATAGTTACCGAACAAACAGCGCTAAAGGCAAGTAAGCACAGCATATCCAGTTAATCCCGCAATCAGCTCGGTAATAAATTAACGCCATTACTAAATTATTCTCAGCTTCTAGATTAATCTAGAAGTGGGGCCGCAGTCCGACGCGGCCGCTCTTACATTATTACAGCATTCATTAGACTTCGCTAATTACTCCTTGCTTTAATGAATAAGCTCTAATGAACCACTTTCTGTTAATTAAAGGCGGCGTGGGGTGAAGGGGTGGCTAGGAGGAACTTTTCTCCGGGCTCTGATTGCAAATGTGAATTTGTGTAAGTCTGAGTGGAAAGAGTGCTCCTGAAAAGGGGTAATGAGCCGCTCGACTGCGGCCGAATTAGTTGCAACTTGAGCTACATAAATTACGTTTTTGAGTGCAAATTGCAAGAAAGTTATTTGATTGTATCCATGATTACTTTGAAGCCAGTGTTGTTTGCTGTGCGACGCATGAAATTTTTATTATTACAGAAAGCCATGTTGGCCTTGTGGTTGTGGATTCGAACTCGCCTACCATGCTTGGGGAACGCGTCTCCTTAATCTATGGATGGACCAAACCATCTCAGCCTCCCTTTCTCAATCCTCATCACTACGGCCTGAAACACTCCACAACGCTCTCTTATCACAGTTATCACACTAAACCTCACTCTATCTTTCAAAATTATTCCACAAATACTTCGAAAAGCTCTCATTTCTAAGTCCCTACGAAGAGAAAGTCAAAGCCTTTCTCTTCTTTTAAAAATAATGAAGTATATTCATGCTTCACTATAAGAAATGGTGGTTTTTCTTTGTTATGTAGTAGTTATTGTAATAAGGCTCTCACCAAGATGCAAAAAGCTAATACCTAGATATTTACACTAGGTATTTGTACAACTATAATTTCCTTAGCACGAATGTCGTAAAATCAATGAAGTAAGCATTAATGCATTGATATAAATGCAGTTATGATAATTAGTATTGCCGACGCAAGACTACCTACACATTCATGAATATTTTCTTAATGAGCAATCAAAAAGGTTTACTTGCGAAGTTGATAACCAATTAAGTTTAATAAGCTGTTTTGAGAAACAGAATAAAATAGTCTGGCATGATTATAAATACAAAATAAATAACTCACCATTCGTCGGAATACTCTCATCCCATCTCTTTCCTTTTCAACATCTTCCGTAAGCCACCGTCTCCTCGTTTTATCAGGGATCGATTTGAGTTTCTCCATTGCTCAAATTCCCATACTCTTCGATCCTCAGAAAACATCCTACTCAAAACCCTAAACTTTAAAGAATGGAACGCGCGCTCTCCATAAGAAAGTCGCTTTTAAAACTAGGATCTAAAACTTTTATTTGAATGAAGAGTCGTCATTGATCGTTCATTTGTCTGGGAATTATATGTATGTATTTTATGTCTATCTTTTTATATATAAATATGTTATTTGTATGCTGTTGGTTATAGTATTTACGTTATATTTAGTTACACAGTCGTTTTATTCATTTATCTTTTATTCGACCAATCTTACTTTCACTCCATCATAAGGTTGTCGAAGAGATCTATTGGCTATCGATACGAACGCACATTGTAGGGTTTTGGATTTTAGTTTATGTTTTGTTTTTGCACCTATGTATTGTTTAAGATTTACCTGCAGTTTTGTTACAAATTGGTGGACGACCGACGTTCCTACATCCTCAACCGGCGGCGTTTAAGTTCTAATAGACGTCGTTGCATTATAATGCAGTATTAATTAGTTTGTAGGTACACTTTATACCTACAGTCGGCGTCAAAGGTAAATAAATAAATAATAAAATAAATAAATATTCCGGACATATCACACAAGGTCAACTGATCCCAAACTAGGCATAGCCTGTACTGTGGGTACCAGAGACTGATATACATAATAGATAAATATTTAACACCCAGCCACAGAACAAACATCTTTGTTAAACACAAAAATGTCAAATGGTAGTTAGAAAAAATATCTAAGATATTTGGTTGCCATGCTTCTTTGATAAAATAAAGTTGAATTAAGTATGAAAATGTAATCTTCAAAAGTAATTCTGAGCTGTCATTGAAAAGTATGTATAGTTTGAGAAATAATAATTTGATTTTCAACTGAAACTTGAAGGGTTTTATATTCCTTTTGTAATGTAGTGATGCACTGAGAAAGGAATTTCCAAAATGGATCCCTAAGGTGGTCCAGGGGGTTGATGTTTGTATGAAAACAACATAAAGTTTCCACTCGTCTATGATGAACACATTTTTCTAGTAGGTACCTGAGTGTGTTTGACTGTAGGTACGTGTTGCGATCCTTTACTTTTGAAATATTGGGAAGAAACTCCTGAAGTAAAATATTTTCAATCAGGAGTTTTGAGACATGTCTGATCATCAATTACCTAATTTTGATACTGACTGTACCAACATCCACTTGATACAACAGGATTCTGATGAAACAAACAACAGTAAGAGTTGGAATCACTTGGACAACAGAAACCACGCGCTTAACTACTAATTAGTTAATTTCAGAACTAGTAAAATATTCTGTGTAACGTGAATGCCTAACAAAGCGTGAAAATCAAGGATTGTACGGAATTGCCAATCGGTAGTATAAATACAATGTGTGGGGTGGTCAGGCATCAAACAGCTACAAGGTAGCGGTTGAAAGAAAACTGATCGACAGGATCCCACCTCATAACATGATCTCCTTCGTCACGGTAAGATTTTGAAAGTTTTTATTGCTGCTGTAATCCCATAAATACGTTAAGTTTTGTACTTTGCTTCTTAGAAAACGTTGCTAGAATTCAAATCAGGAAGAGGAGGAAAAATCTCTAGTAACACAGTTGCAGCATCAATATTGGTGGTTCAAACAGCATTTTTCCATAAGCCACGATACGACACATTTTGTCCAAATCGTCATGTACCTATAGGTGTCATAAAATATTAACGCGAGGAAACATTGTACCTTTATCGTGCAATACATACAACATTTTACTGTGGAAAAAGCCCCTATCAAGTATCATAACTACAAAGGTGTCTGCCTGCATTTAATGAATTATTGTTTATTTATGCTCACCAATGCCTTGTTGCAGATTGCATGTCTCCTCGGAGCCGCAGTGGCCGCGCCCTCTTACGGTGGTGATGTTGCCGTCGGCAGTGTCGTAAGTTTAAACTATGCGAATCAAGTTGACCTGTAACTATCTTTAAATAAATTATACTGGCAGAGCAGGGGGCTCTGGTGCAGAGTCCGTCGAAGGAAGTACTGCCACTATGCCAAGTGGCAATACAGGCATAAATTCTGCCTGTATGTTGCAATGCTTGGTAAGATGGGTATCCGGTTTGAAGGTTGAGGAAGCGGTGGTGGTGGGTGATATTACAGGCACATATATTAACCCAAGTCGAAGGGTGCACGCAATGTAATACCATGGAGGCAGCAAAGATAGATGTATTGGGCAGGTCGTTAGCGTCCATCCTTAGTCGGACGGGAAATCTTTCAGACAGACTTTAGTTTTTTTTTTTTATGTTATACGGAGGCAAACAGGCTTACGGCCCATCTGATGGTAAGCGGTTACCGTATTGACATCTGCAACACCTGGAGCATTGCTAATGCGTTGCCTGCCCTGGAGAAATCTTTTTGTATTTTTCTTAAAGCTCTTCATGTTGTAGGTTAGCGGGAAAACCTCGGAAGTAAGCTCATTCCACAATTTGCACGTATGGGGGAGAGTAGAGTAGAGTAGTTATAACGTTAAAAGAAACCTAGGTGAAAAGTTAGCTCTCACCCACTGGCTGTGAAACTTCACTGGTTAGTTGCTCTCTGGGACTTATGCTTCGATGATTGAAGATTAGTACCTACTATAAAAATTAGTTATACCTTTCATAGTTGAATCAGAACGGCACGTTTCTTCCAGGACATCCCCCGATATGGTTTCAACTACGCAGTGAACGATCCCGTCACCGGCGACAACAAAGCCCAGACCGAGTCTCGCGACGGTGGCGTCGTCAAAGGCTCCTACTCGCTATCCGAGCCTGATGGCACGATCCGAGTCGTCGACTACACAGCCGATCCCGTCTCTGGATTCAACGCTATTGTAAAACGCGTTGGGCCCGCGGCCCACCCTCAAGTGTTACCCGTATTGCAAAAACAAGTGGCAGTCGCAGCTGGCCCTAGCAGCTTAGTTGGACTAGGAGGCTATGGGATCGGACTTGGCGGCCACGGTATTGGACTTGGGTCATCCATTGGACTGGAACATAATGTTGGACTCGGGTTGAGCGGCCTCGGCCTGGAAGGACACGGCCTAAAAGGACTCGGTTTGGATGGACACGGCCTGGGAGGACTCAATTTGGGCGGTTACGGTCTAGGACTCGGTCTGGGAGGACACGGACTCGGCCTGGGAGGACACGGACTCGGTCTGAATTCATACGGTCTAGGTGGACTCGGTCTGAATTCTATTGGAAGTCTCGGCGGATGGAAGCATTAGAACAGGAAATTGTGTGGCGAACTGCTTGTGAAATATACCGACCTTGTAAATAAACTTTTTTTGCGATTTACCTACTGATTTTAATTTGAAGAAAGATAATGGGTATACATTTCATAATTTTCAAAATAATAAATACATTTTAGTACAGACGAACGTAATAAGTTGGTCGTAGCCTGGTTAGGCCTAATTTTCTATTTTTTTAAATCGTGCCGTTGTATAAGTACAATAATCTTTGCGACTTCGTTTAGGCGGTGACGTAAGTTGACAGTCTTAAAGATTTGTGTTCCAAATTGGTGTAAAATAGCACTGACACGCTTGCATTTGAATCGCAATAAGACGTCATAACATGGTTTTCCATCAACTCTATTATAATAAACGCCTACCTAAATTACCTATATATTTACTCAATACATTAATTCATAAAAGTCATTAGAGACAAGTTACGGGCAATAAATCAAATCCAACTTAAGTTTTTACTACACAATATATTTTATGAACCATTAAAACATTTATCATACTTAAATGCACATAAATTATGTTTGAGCGATCAAATTTACTCGCTTGTTCTTCATAGACATAACAAATAAGTTATTTAAAATATACAATGTCAATAAAAAGAACTCATTCCTGTTTTCACCAACCGACTTCTAAGCTTAAGGACTTATTATTTCTTTCTCTCTTTCTATTTTCATTTATTATTCTACTTTTTGTATCAATGCCTACTTTAATCATTATAGTCGTCGGAAAACATCTCGTAGGTTTGGACGCGTAGTTTTAAAACGTTTCAAAATGGCCCAAATGGCCTTGACTTGAAAGAAAATACAAAAAAAGCCCTTAAGATGATTTCTGGTGAAATCAGGCCTAAGTAAATGTAAATGCAAAACCATAATTCAACGAATAAATAGGAATGATTCTAGAGGACAATAAAGGAGGCCGGGAAATAGTGGTCAATCCAGAGATGCGATTTTTTTTTTTTTTTCATATTCCGGACATATTCACACGGTCAACTGATCCCAAACTAGGCATAGCCTGTACTATGGGTACCGGAGACTAATATATATAGTAGATAAATATTTAACACCCAGACACAGAACAAACATCTGTGTTTATCACACAAATGTTTGTCCAGTGCGGGGATCGAACCCGCGACCTCTAACGCAGAAGGCATAGTTACTACTCACTGAGCTATGAGGCCAGTCGTGTGAGTCATGTGTTAGATATATCTCACTAGCTCACGTGGTACCCTGATAATAAGTAGCCTGGATGATAATCCAGGACAGTAACTATTTGTTCTAAATCACATCAACAGACATACAACAGCCATTCAGACAAGCATAAAAATTGGACCTAAATAATTGGTCTATTGTCATTGTGCACGGAAGGAGCCTCTTAGAGGCGCACTTTAACTCTTTCACTACATTGATACTTTCACCGATGGTCATAGGCCCGTTTCAGGGTCACCATACCTCAAGCTGCTCACTGACCTAATACATGATGACCAAGAGAGAATCAGTGGCACAACAAGGAAGCAAGCAATTCATTATCCAAGAAGGAAATAGAGGTATATGTTTGTATGAGAATTCATGACTTATGTTTCCAGCCTCCTTTATCCCTACTTTTAAAATTTTCTAGCCATAAAGGCACATATAAATACGTACCTATACCTATATAAAATATATTAATTTGTCTAACACGTTTTGTCAGAACACAACGATAACACTCAAATATTACAAAAGGCGTTACAAACTTCCGTTACGAATTACGATAAAATGTTTCGTTCTGTGGTAAAGCTGCATTCGTTTCCTAAGCATTTAATACAGTACAATATTTATACATAGGTCAGAAATTATGGTAAAATTCAACTACAGGCCCTAGTGTGATTTGTCACTTTCCACTTTTTCAATGTGAAAAGTGTAAAGATTACTGACTTTGCAGACCAGGGCCTCAGCTCTAATCTGCAAAGTCCTTAACAATCTTATTGCGCAGCGAAACGGCTAAAATTTGCCTGCATCGGCCGTACGTACAGCTCGCGTATCTTATTAGCGCCAATTACAGATTGGGCGAAATTTCGGCGCGAGTTAGCTCGTTTTTAGGCTAAGCCCATGTCGGCCCCAAGCGGTTATTTGAAGGTAGTGGGTTCAACTACCGGTTTACCAATGTATTTTTCCATTCGATTTTTTTCTGCTCACTATAACACATGCTCACAACGTTGAAGGAATACATCGTGAGGAAACCAGCTTAGTCAGCTCTGCATTACTGAACATGTATTTATTCTGTATAACGCCGACTGGGTTGTGAAGATGGTATAGGTGCTCAAGCCTACTCCATCGAAACATTTCCCACTACAGAGCGCCCTGTAAGTGACTGAAAAGTTCCCGCCAGACTGTTTTATTTTTAATAAAATTAATTAACACTCTCATACATAGTCCTGACCCCACACTAGAACTCCCTGTGTCGTGGGTATCAGAAACTACGAGTACCATGGTACCACAACACCCAGACGCGGAACAAATATTTGCAGATCATGCAAACATATGTCCCGCTGCGGGAATCATCTAGAATAGATGTAATAAGGCCTTAATTCATAAGCTCGTTGCGGAATGCGCCTAAAAACGCCCAATATGTATTGACACTTATTGTAATGCAAGTGTTTCGGTTCATAGCGATTACCTACTTAGTATTTGTAAAATTTATTCGCCATTTAAATAAAACTCTTATTATTTCATTGTATTATAGTTAATTTAAAATATAGATTGCACATAATTTTGCTAGTAGTTTTTGGGGCCATGTTTTTACAACTATTATCATCATTTACTTCGAGACTTCAAAAGTACTGTAAAGTATATAATGGGCAGCAATCGTTTGTTTGCACTTTTATATGTCTTTTAGTTGCACTATAAGTTTGGAACATGTCTCACGCTTCCGTCGCCGAACAGGTAAAGACAGGCGCGGTCCACTATATACGCGAACCCGACGTCTGCTAGCACGACTTGAACTAATATCAGCCGATACTGAAATAACAAAATTCATTTTTTTTAAATACCATACACTTTACTTAGGAAGAATTTTATTACAACTAAGATCGGCTGGATTTCTACAAAGTGGGACGTCTCTCTGATTAACCCCTTCAAGTGTCTGAGAGCCGATTACTTTTATTATTTCGTTATGTAAGATTGGGAACTTTCGAGTATACTGTAAAGGTAGACAACCCTTTACAGTATACTCGAAAGTTTCCAATAAGGGCTGTAAAGGAAGTCGGTAGATGGAGAAGGCCTAAGACCGTTCGCCGTGGCTCATTGTAGGAGGCCTATGTCTGGCAGTTGAATATTTCAGGCTGATGATGATGATTGGGGTATGTTCTAATCATTATCTGTATAAAAAAAGAACAAGGCCTGATTCCACGATCAACGCACAGCCCAAACCGCTGAAGCTATAAAGCTGAAATTTGGACAGTAGGTGCCTTATACGCCAAACACATCCCCTAAGAAGGGATTTTCAAAATATCGACCCCCTAAGTTGGTGAAAAGGGGTTAAAACGTTTGTATGTAAAGACGTATTCCTTGAACCTACAGATTTGAAACTAACTGAAAGTAATGTATGATAGAAATAAGGGAAAAAAAAATATGTTTTGATTTTCAAAACGACACATTAAAAGGGTGTAATGAGATGTCAAAGTTTGTTTGGGAGAATCTTAACGCTTGGAGAGATTTATCTGAAACTTGGTACAAATACTCACAAAGTCAAATAATTAAATACGTATTTGAGGGTTTTTCAAAACTGCCCCTTTTTATCAAGATACCACGCGAGCAAAGCCGCGGGCGTACGCTAGTAGATTATAAAACAGTACTGACTGACAGACAACGTAGAGCCTAGAGACTTGAAATTTGGAGGTTTGGAGGTGGTGTATTAAGAAAGAAATGCTAAAAATTCAACATCAGCGGGTGTTGAAGTTTGTATGAAAAAACTTCACATGAACAAAGTCGAGAGGCTTTCACTTGCTAAAATTGGAAGAAAACAATGTACAGAGGGCTTTCACTATTCTATGCTAAAATTATAAGAGTTGGCAATACTCACTTCGTCAGGGAACTCTACGATTTCGAACATAGACGACAGATCCGGGAAGATTCCGGCCGCTAGTCCGAGAACCACCCCGCCAGACACCACCACGCTGTACATTAGAGGCTTGTTTTGTTTCAATCCTTCCATGAACGGCTCACCCTGTAGATAGAAATAGATTCATTCTAATTCTAATTGGGGGTGGTTAGACCTGCACTGACTTCCCGCTGTGGGGTGTTTTGTGCATTTTCCTCCTATGCTAACCCTACCCCAGCCAGCTCAGCTCCTTAAAACAGCGAAGCAGGACTTTGGGTCGTTGGTAACATTCTCTCAGTATCCCTGTATACATTCATATTCATTTATTTCACCCTTAGCGTTATATTGCATAACATAGGTATGTCCAATTACAATTATTTCATAAATTCATTCTCTCAGTATCCCTGTATTCTCTCTAATAGATTCATTCATCATCATCATTTTTTTCTAAGCAATCTGAGTTCGTATGATGTAAAATAACAGAGAAATGTAGTGATTGTGCCTTACTATAAGGAACAAAAGATCAAAGTGTCTTCCCTTGAACTAGAAACGTGGTACTGGACACATTCTTAAGATATAAATTACGTTATAAAACTAAGTCAAATTAAAAGTGCTCATTGGCCTACTTGGCTAGATTGTAATGAATGATACTTAGGGTACCACATTTTGTAAACTAGGATTTTAAAAACATACATAATTTTAGCCGTAGGACGTCCACTGCTGAACACAAGCGTCCTCATAGATTGTCAGCGCGACCGACCTTATAAGGCCTGCACCCAAAAAATCATATAGGGCCATTTGCCCATACTCGCCACGCAGGGCATGCGGGTTGGCAGATAAAGCCATTGTTTATAGGGAACGCTACCCATCCCCTAGCTTTTTACCCCTTATACATAGATTCATTACAGAAAGAAAAAAGAATACCAGTTTTATATCCCACAACACAATAAAGTAGGTACTGTCAACTGCAAAAAGATTCGGGAGGCACATACTATGCACTGCACATACTCTTTGCAAAAGTTAAAATAAATTGTCTAGAACGGCCCACTGTTTAGGAAATCTTTCAAAATATATTTTATATGTTTTGAAACGTACCCTGTAGTTGACAGCGAATGTTGATATCTGCAACGCCATAGAGATGATGTAAACAGTACTGTTGAGGAGATCGGGCGCGAATGGAGCGGGTTCCTCGTCCTCAGCCAGATCCATGTCCAGTTTAGGCTTGTTATCCCTGAAATAAAACGACATTTTTAACCCAACTACGGCAAAGGAAAAAGGATGGTTATGAATTCATGATGCGAATTCATTAGGTTGTCGTTCCATCTAGTGAGAGGCCATCCTACGCTGCGCTTTCTCGTACACCACAAGGCTTTAGTGACCATGATATTTGTTTTCAATGTTAGGTCAAGGTTCTCGAAATGGCGACCACGTATCGGGCGACGCCGTGTTAGAAGGCCCCCCACCCGATGAACCGACGACATTATGAAAGTTGATGAAAGTCGGTAGATGGAGAAGGGTCAAACCGGTCGTCATAGAACTCTTTGGGGAAGGCCTATGTCCAGCAGTAGACTTGTACACGCTGATGATGTTTTAGGTCAGTGACCAGTATAAAGTGATGCTTCAATATGGCTTAACTGATTAGGATTAACAAGGAATAATCAGTGTCTACAAAGTAAATAAGATAAGTATACCTTCCAGGTGATCGTATGGTAGCCTCGTGCACCAAATAGACGAGGCAGATGAAATGCACCGCGAATTGAGACAACACCGTCATTATCGTGTACAGATTGAAGATATTCGGCAATGGTCGCTCTTTCGATAGTTGTTTCAATGGCTAAAAATAAAGAAAAATAGATTAGACTGAAAAGAAAAAGGTGCGTTGCCACAGACTGTATCTGATTATATATATAAATTTATTGAATACTAGCATTGGTGATTAATTGTCCTTATACCTAGCTACCTACAAAAGGCTACCTACGTAAATTAGTGCGTATTATAATATGAAACTACATTGGTAGGTAAGTTGTTAGTCTGTTACATTAAGTTGCTTGAACATAACAATAACTAACGTTAACTATAGGCCTCATATACAAGCTCAAAGTCGCGCAGCGTGCTATGGAGAGAGCTATGCTCGGAGTTTCACTACGTGATAAGATCCGAAATGAGGAAATCCGTAGAAGAACGAAGGTTACCGACATAGCTCTCAGAATTAGCAAGTTGAAGTGGCAGTGGGCAGGCCATATAGCTCGCAGAACCGATAACCGTTGGGGAGTAAAGGTTCTCGAATGGCGACCACGAACCGGGCGACGCAGTGTTGGAAGGCCCCCCACCCGATGGACCGATGACATTCTAAAGGTTGCGGGAAGTCAGTGGATGGAAAGGGCTCAAGACCGTTCGTCGTGGAACTCTTTGGGGGAGGCCTATGTCCAGCAGTGGACTTCTACAGGTTGTTGATGATGAACAATAAGCTAGCACGTATGTAGTTGCTAGCAACATATAAAGCTTATATGTTAGTGGTTTATAAGATTTTATGGAAATAAAGTTATAAAGTAGCATCCACCCGCGGCTTCGCTCGCGTAGTACCTACAAATTCTAGGTAAACATACTAAACTTAGTGGTCAAAAAATACAGCTTTTGGGTTTCGGACCGGCCATAAGTGTGCACGAAAGGAGCCTCTAAGAGGCGCACTTTAATCCTTTCACTACACTGATTCTCTCACCGACGGTCTTAGCCCAATTTCAGGGCCATCATACCTCAACCTGGTCACTGACCTAATACATTATGACCAAGAAAGAATCAGTGACAGGACAAGCAAGCGTGGTGCCAAGGCTACCTACAAGAACAATTTTATCGCCTACCTGGCCTCATAGCTCAGTTGGTAGTAACTCTGCCTTCTGCGCTAGTGGTCGCGGGTTCGATTCCCCGCACTGGACAAACATTTGTGAATAACACAGATGTTTGTTCTGTATCTGGGTGTTAAATATTTATCTATTATGTATATCAGTCTCTGGTACCTATAGTACAGGGTATACCTAGTTTGGGATCAGTTGACCGTGTGTGATATGTCCGGAATATTTATTTATTTACCTTAGATCGGGATATAAAGAGGAAGCAAGCAGCCAACAGCAAGCTCTGCAGCGTCGCCTGCGAGTCGCTGAACTTGATGCCGTCGAGGTACAGGACCGACTGGCTGTACGCAAGGATCAAAGCGTTGAGAGCCAAGATCTTGAACATTTGCAGCGTGGTAACAAGCGTACAGCGGCCTTGTTTGATTATATGGCATACTGGAATCAGAAAGAGTCACGTACGATCTGTAAGAATAAGTGCTAGTGTAATACTCTAGGTACACTTCAGCCAAATTGGCACAAAAGGAGCCGCACTTTAATCCTTTCACTACGCTGAATCTTTCATTGCCGGTCATAGGCCGTTTTCAGGGCCACCATACCTCAGTCTGGTCACTGACCTAATACAGGTGACCAAGAAATAATCAGTGACACGACAAAAAAAAAGCCAAATTCGTCATGAAATGTTTGTAAACAGACCCATACTTAACCTAAAATAATCTTGCTTGGCGTTGATTTTTGGGCAGAATGTGTATTTTTATCGATTTGTGAGCACAGCTTCATTATTAATTGATATCGATTCCGTAAAAAATACAATTAAAGTGAATTTTAGGTTGAGTATGGGCGGTTTGTTTACAAATATTTCACATCGAATTTAACTAAGTACCTATAGGCACCACGTCTCAGAATTATGATGACCCATACTTTCACACACAGCATCGATGTTTGCATGCTCAAATATAAATTCAAAAAGTTATAGGCTCGCGACTACTGTGTCAGGTACTGTGTTTACTGACATTCTCTCAGATCTCCAGGCGATTAGATCCTTGCAAATATCTAAAGGAGGTAGTCAGAGACATGTCCGAACATGGAATACTGGAAAATGTGGGTATATGGCATATACCCACATTTCCCAGTAGAGAGTATTCCAAACGTGACAGGTTGCGAGCCCATCGCCGCTAATAACCAAAAATATTTTTTTTGATAATTATCAAAAATCTATCTTATTAGATACAATCAATTTGGCGGAGGCTCTGGCCCTGGCGGCCTCTTGCAGATTCAATGGCCCTTCTGAAACCTCTAGGGTAGGTATTAAAAAGATAGGATATTTGGAGGAGGTAGGGCACAGCGAGATTTTCTCGCTCTAAATTGGAGCAGCCCGCCTGGGAGGTACCCTCGCCTTACAGAAGATCGCAGCCAAATAACATTATTTGTTTCAAATAGTGTTGTGTTCCTGCGGTGAGTAAGGTTGCCAGAGCTCTTTAGGGGGGAGGGATTAGGCAGGCAACGTATTAGCAATGCTCCAGGTGTTGCTGATGTCAATAGGCGACGTTAACCACTTACCATCAGGAAGGCCGTGAGCATGCTTGCCTCCGTATAACATAAAAAAAGGCTTGTATATAACTTACTGCACAAAATACTGGACAGTCGACTTGTGAAAGGCGCAGCGACGGACGCATCACCCAACCTCACTAGCTGCGGTTGATCATCGTCTTCTAAATCCTTCATGGCTTTTCTTAATTTGGCAGCAGCTTCGGCCCTGGCGGCCTCTCTTGGATTCAATGGCCGACGGGGAGGCTCGGGCTCAACCGGTCTTTCGCGTGGCCTTTCGCGAAGTCGCTCTGGGGCATTTGCAAGGATTGCTACGCCGACCTAAAAAATAAAGGCTATATGACTGTAATCGCACAAAGGCAATAATTACCTATGTCCACTATACAATGTGTTCCATAACTAGTATACTATCCCAAAGGGAGCTTATTCTATCAACAAAATCTTGCTAAAGTAAAAAATAAATGCGAAATTTTGGATGGATGGATGGATGGATGTTTATTACTCAAACGGCTGAACGGGTCTGGACGAAATTTGGCACAGAGATCGATTATAGTCAGCACTCGCGCAAGCTTGTGAAATAATATTAGAGAAAATAATATTCAGATTTTCTCCGAACTTTCATCATCATCAATTCATCTATTATTGGTCTTTTCTAATTTTTAACGTACGAAAAGTTCGACATCATGATTGATATCCTAATACAGCTGCATAATTGAATATGACCCCTGATTTGTCAGCTAGCCCAAAACAACTGATTTCAGCATAGTGTTTTTTCAATGATGAATATCGAATTTCTAAAAGTCGTAGCAAAAAATGTATTGCTAGATATGGCTAGATATGGCTGAAACAAAACACAGTTGATAGGTTTAGGCCACTAAGAATCATCTGACCTGACTCGGATAATAACGATCTACGGTCCGCCATGTTGTCAAAGTCAAAGTCAAAAAGCATTTATTTCAATAAAATCACTAGGATCACTTTGAAACGTCTTAGAAACTAGGTGAAGCTATGCCTGTTCCTCGCGACCAAGCCTAGAAGAATCAGGCAACAAACACGGCTTGGTGCCTATCATGGTTGTAATCCTGAGTGGCAAAAGAGAAATATATACTCACATCAGCATGTTTTAAAGCGCCCACATCGTTTGTACCATCACCGCACATCAGCGTAGTATACCCAAGGGCTTTCAGCGTCACGATCACAAACTCTTTCTGCTTCGGCGCAAACCTCGCAAACACCTTGATGTACGGCATCAACTGTAGCAGGTAATCATGGTGGTACTCATTCAAGTACGTCAAACCTTCCCCGGTTATACACAAGTCGAATTTCGACACCAACTGCTTGTAGCTTTTGAATGGAACGATCGGTAGGTCCAGTTCTTCGTCTATCGACTTCCATCGCCATTGGCTGTCCTTTTCGGTGAAGATCAGAGTTTCAGGTTTACGAGTGAATTTCAGTTCTTTGGCTACGTGGCAAGCGGTCAGGGGATTATCGCCGGTGATCATAACAACGGAGTGAGACGCGTGCACTATTTCTGCTATAGCTTTCTTAGAATCGCTTTTAAGCGGGCACGATATTATAACAAAGCCAGCAAACGTCAAGTCGCTCTCAATATCTTCGCGAGACAAGTCTCTGATGTCTTGCGAGCTTAATTTACCCAAATTCCTGTACCCTAATGCGAGAACCCTCGCGCCTCGTCTCGATAGGGTCAAATAAACATTGTCGTAGTTACTAGGCACATCTTTCAACATGGGTTTGATAGTTTCTGGAGCTCCTTTCACGCTACTAATGTAGTGTGATTCCATAAACCCGCGTTCGTTTACTAGGTACCCCGCAATGACTGACATTCTTTTAAGTGAGCTTGAGAAGTGATTTCTGTGCACGATTTTAAGGCCTGGTGATCTTCCTTTCTTTGGTACAACGGCATCACCTTTAGTAAGATTCCATTCCGCGGCTTTAAGAGTCGCTTTTTCTAATGGATCACCGACTACCCCATCGTCTAGTTGAACTAGCGAATGGCAAGTAGCTAACACTTGAACTGTCTCTATAGGAGCTTCTGATAGGGATATAACAGTCGCATCTGTATGCTCTCCAATCCCCGCCACTCCTTCGACTACTAAATTATCACTCGTCAATGTTCCAGTCTTATCGAAACAGCAGATTTCAACTTTGCCAGCGAACGGTATTCTGAAAGGCTCTGTACAGAACACAGCCGATTTCGACAGTTGAAGCAAAGAGGTATTCACTGCTAGTGATAGTTCTATCGGCAATTCGGGAGGTATAACTGAAGTCAATATCAAAGTACACTCTAAAAAGAGCCTGTACCTATTTCTCTCTGGGTCCTCACACCCTTTAATCCAGACATACGCCGCCGCTGCGATCGCGAAGATCAACAAGAACATAATAAACCCAAATGTTTCCAAATTATTGGCTGTAACCCTTTTGACACCAAACAGTATTGTCCTTAGCAACTTTCCTTGTGATGTGTTGAAACCATTACGGATTATGTAGCCTATGCAGCCGTTGTCTGGCGCTTTGAGGCCGGACGACCCAGACTTGCTCGGCGAAGAGTGCTGAACGATTTTAGTGCCACCAAAGAGCATGTGTAGCTTGCTATCCCCTTCAGGATCTAAGTATTGAGTCATATTTCTTTCGCTTTCTATCGCCTCTTTCATTTGTGGTACACTCTCTCCCGTCAGCATAGATTCATCTACGATGCACGATCCTCGCATCAGGAGAATATCGCATGGGACCAAGTTCTCGTTGACTGAACGAGTCAGTGATACGATATCGCCCGGTAACAGGCAATCACTGAGGATTTGCCTCCATCTGCGATTTCTATACACATTGATGTTGTATGGTTTGTTTCCCATTTTCCTTATTTCCGACATGTTCCTCAGTTGTTGCTGAACTAGGGTGCATTCGAACATGATGAGCATGACTAGAGTGAATATGGAGTAATACCAATACTTGTCTAAGCACCACAGGCAGACGCAAAATACTTGGAAGACAAAGAATGGGGCAGTTGCTCTTTCCTTGAAAAGTTCCATGAATTCTGGTACAACCTGAAGAAAAATAAAGGTAACATCATTAACTTTACCTCTGCTGTAATTTTTAAGTAAGTATAATAACAAACAAAGACAGCGTGGCACCGTGTTTGATGCCTGATTCTTCAAGAATAGATCGTGAAAAACAGATTCACCTAATTTTTTAGATGTTTCAAAATTATCTTTGCTATTTTGTATGTTTGTTAGTCAATCACGCTTTAACGGGTGAATCAATATAAATGAAATTTCGTACAGATGTTTAGTTAGTGTCCTGGCATAGAACATAGGCTACACTTTAGAGGCTTCCGTACACCGTAACACGGGGTCGGAAAATGTACTGAGTCAAGGTAGGAACATTCTCGACAAACGGACAAAATTGCGGGCGAGATGGCTAGGTTTATATAAATGTTACATACCATTATCATTTCATTTTTCCCATACTCTTTCTCAGCCAGGTCAATTGCTTCATCATCGGAGTACCCTTTGGATTCCATATAGTACTCATAGGGCTTATCAGTTGGAAATACAACTGTATGGAATGTACCTTCCTCCCAGTCGTAAATGTATTTGCTCTTTTGGAATATGAACCACACATCTGGCTTGATACTCCCTTTTTTTGTGGCCTGAAACAAGTAGTGTGGAATGTGCTACTGGCCAACTGGTGACAAAGTTTTGATGTCACCTGAAAGCCTTTGATGTGACTGATAACACTTATTTTTCATTCAAAAAAAATTTTACAGGCCAAAAAATGACCCTTTGTGTGTAATATTCAACAAGGGACTTTTTTTGTATTTGTTTTGAAACAAAAAATGTAAGTACCTATGTAATTAGTATTTATGGTTTTAGTAGGTATATATTATGTTAATGGGAAGTTTGACAGTTGACTGTGGGCTTTGGCGTGAATACACAATGCTTGTGTGAAAATAATCTTTTATATACAAGAACCACCAAAAACTTCATGAAACTCTGAAGTTATAACAAAAGTTAAAATGCTGCACTTTGCTAGGAAACAATGGAAATTGCAGCATAAGACGGCTCTCTACTAGATGAAAAGACCTAATAAAGGACCTGGGAGCTATGGGGAGCAGGCAGCACAAGATTGTTCGCTCTGGAAATCAATTATGGTATATGGTCAGCAGTGGCCGTCCAAAAACTTTGATTAGGATGATGAAGCACTTTGTTTTTAATAACACCCAAGACTCACATACATAGTCCTGACCCCACACATTTGCAGACATTTGAACCAAAGCGGGAATCGAACCCGCACCCCTTGCGTCTCAGTCGGGAACTCACCCGCTACACCACGGATTGTTTAGGTCTCATTTAGTATGTAAATATTTTGCAACCAAAACTAATGTCATGTTATATGTATTATAACAGTAAATGTATTGCTACAGTTATTACGGCCACCACCATAACTAACGTAGTTAAAGAATGTGAAATTGTGGAACTAATGGTTCAACAAAAAAACCAAAGTGTAGGATTAATGTATATAACTCACTTCATCATTGAGTCTGGATATTTTAAAAGCATGCATTTTAAGTAGCTACTTATAAACAAGATTCCTATTTTTATTCAGCAGTTTTATGATGATGATGTGGAAGAAAACAAGTAGGTATTTAATAAGTCCTACCTTTGTATGGTGAAGTTTGACAACTTCTGAGAATCCATTGTTAGTTGTTGGCACAACTTTTACCACTTCTGCATGTATAGGGTCTCTAACCTGAGAAGATACAAGATTATTAATCATGGAAACGTGTATTCAATGGTGAGCCGTGTGGCTGCTGTGGCCGTCGGGTCGACTGGGGTATAGGTGCTGAGGAAACCTTATGTTGAACATGTCCGAGGGACTACAGGCTACAGCATCCAATGAGTGAGTCAAAAGTTCCACCTGACGCTATACAAATCACCATTATAGAAATAATATGAATAATAGAATAACAAAATACATAATAGAAATAATATATAATTGACTGGCCTCATAGCTCAGTTGGTAGTTACTCTGCCTTCTGCGCTAGAGGTCGCGGGTTCGATTCCCGCACTGGACAAACATTTGTGACTAACACAGATGTTTGTTCTGTGTTTGGGTGTTAAATATATATCTATTATATCAGTCTCTGGTACCCATAGTACAGGTTAAGCCTAGTTTGGGATCAGTTGACCGTGTGAATATGTCCGGTTTTTTTTTTTTTTTTTAATAATTTTTCAATAAAACTATCAATGAAAAAGGGCTTACCGAGGTACAAGCGAGGAAACACTGGACGTGTACACTCCAGTAGCAACACAAACAGATGAGGATTTGTACGACAGCCACCACAGAAATCGTCACAAACCCGGCCTCGTAGTTTTCCTCGAAACCGTACACAAATATCCACGAATAGAACAATATTGGGTAAATTAGCATAAAAGGCAGCACGGTTCCTTGTAAAACAGTCGGTACAGGCTTATAAAGCTGTATATACTGCACTAAATCATCCAATGACGACCGCATCTCTTTAGAAACCATTTCGGCTATTGTAACTAAAGAACATGCATTTAACTAAGCAATTAAAGGGTTTTATCTGTTTAACGTATTGTCTACCATTATTTGACGGAATTTACGGAAATAAGAATAAAATAAAGTAGAAAACTTGGGATGCTGACTGGGCTGCTTGCTCTGCTCACTTTGCTCAGTGCTGCCAACCCTGGAATTTGATTTTCCCTCAGTCTCAGTGAAAAATACCCTAAATTCAACAATATTTGCACAGTAAAAGTTTTCCCCTAAAAATTGAAAAGAACATGATAATGAGACTTTGAAACAAACTTTATGTTTGGTGCCTCTTTTTAAGAAATAAAATATGATTGTGAAACTTTGATAGGCCTCATAGCTCAGTTGGTAGTAACTCTGCCTTCTGCGCTAGAGGTCGTGGGTTCGATTCCAGCACTGGACAAACATATGTGTGATGAATACAGATGTTTGTTCTGTGTCTGGGTGTTAAATATATGTATATCTATTATGTATATCAGTCTCTGGTACCCATAGTAAAGGCTATGCCTAGTTTGGGATCAGCTGACCGTGTGATAGGTCCGGAATATTTATTTATTATTTATTTATTTAACTTCGAACATACTGTAAGCTGGTCAAACTTTCATAACTGGTTCATTTTTTAGGTAGGCACTTAGTAGAATAAGACTGATAGCCAATTAGAGACTGATATCTTTGTTCACAAAATAAAATAGTTCCATAAAGAATTCTGTAACCTAAAAAATGCTCTAGGCACCAAAGAATACCCTAAATTTAGGGAAAATTACCGTCAGTTGTAAACACTGACTTTGGAGTGAAATGTGAATGGATGAAATGGATGACAAGACAGACATAGCAGGACACGCATGAATTTGATTAACAGTATACAGTTTGACAGAAGTAAAAGAAAGACAACCGTAGACCAATCAATCGGGTCATAAATCGTAGACCGAGAAGTGTTAGAAAATAAAGATTTAAAAAAAAAATAATGAATGAATGTTTTATTGTTTGTATCTAAACTATCTTATGGGGCCTATACAACGTTGCCGACGTTGCCGAGTGAACGCCAACGCCAACATGTGGACAGTCTGTTTGCCTTGCCTTCCCATCACTTGTTGTCACTCGCCTAGCTGGCCGAGTGATTACAAGCGCCAACGTGTGTAAAGACATTTGCAATGACTTGTCACCGCTGGCTGTCGCTTGCGGCCACTCGCCTCACTTCGCGGCCGTGTCGGTTTTTCTGCACAAATCAAAGTTGCTGCTCGGCCAACCGTGTCCACATGTTTGTCCGCTCGTCATTACGCGGTTGGCGTCGGTCTCCGTCGCACGTATCCTACTAATATTATAAATACGAATGCCATCGTTTACATTTGTTATCAAACTACTGTTTCTTGTTCCACAAAAAAAAATGTTTTAATTATAAATATGAAAGTTTGTGAGGATGTTTGGATGTTTGTTTTTCAACCACGCACAAACGGCCGAACGGATTTGGATGAAGTTGGGTACAAAGATAGATTATAGTCTGTAATAGCATATTATAGGCTATGCTATAATTTTTATAAAGATACCACGCGAGCGAAGCCGCGGTCGGAAGCTAGTAATTTAGCTAGTATATTTGCTAGTTTATTTAACCTAATAATTATACATCCTCATCAAATAAATAGCAGCAGCTGCAACAACTTCTACGTCCATATTGTTCAAATCGTACAACCACGCAGTTCGAGTGCATAACAATAACTGACAGGGACCAACTTCACAGAAAACTCGTGTACGTTGGCCGAGGTTGGCCGCTTGCGCTAGTTTGCGTAGACTTGCCAAACGTGACGGCAGTAGCACTTGCCTTGTAATGATTTGCCTACGCTGGCGTTGGCCTTCGCTCGCCAAACATGTATAGGGGCTATAAACAAGCAATAAAACATTCATTCATTCATTCAATTTCATTCATGTTATTTGTTGGTAGGCGGGAAAAAGTCTAACATAATTTAGTAAAGATCTTGATGCGATGAAAATAATAATTGAAAAATAGATCGTATCTGTTTTTACTATGGATCTAAACATAAAAAGAAAATCTACGAAAGCCCCTGTTACAGGCAGTCTCGTTGAAACATACCCCCACGATCTACAAATGTACAAAGTTCCACCGACAGAAAACGTGACCCTCCAGGAATTCGAAACGCTCGCATTAGAACGAGTAACTTTACTAAGGACCTTAGCAACAGCTACAACGCTAAAAGGATTGCGGACGCACTCTGAAGAATGGACGGAGTGCGTGATCAGTGAGCTCAGGACACAAGGGCTCAAGTATTACGCTAAACTTTGTGAGAAAACGTCATGTGGCACCGCTGATACTGATCTCCAAGCTCGGCGAAAAGACCATGTTGCGCATTTTATACTTAGATTAGCATATTGCCGAACTGAGGAATTAAGGCGATGGTACATCGCTAGGGAGTTAGAACTCTTCAGAATGAGATTTATCATCATGAGAGGTGAAGCAGTTGACACATTCTTCAAGCTCAACAATTTAAGCTACACAAACATCTCTGAAGATGTTAAACTGGAAATCATTAGCAACCTGAGGGAATCGACTGCGCATTCAAACATAGACAACATGAAGTTCTACAAGGTAAAATTCTTTGAAGTACTAGATCTTGTTAGAACTAGAAGAGTATACCTCAGTGGGGGTTACGCATACATTCCTCACAAAGATTTCGTTTCGGTACTCTCAGCTCAGTACAGGACTCACTTGAAACAGAGTTTAGCTGTTGCGTGCCATCACTTGGGTGAGATTGAGCAGGATGAGAGATTGGTCAACTTATTGAAAGGTTTACACCAATCATACTCTGGCAATGATTACAGCAATAACAAAGCAGCTCTTCCCATTGAAAGCCTGGACTCGTTGTCTGTGAAATCATTCCCATTATGCATGAGACAGTTGCATGAACAACTCAGGTCTGTCCACCACCTCAAACATGGAGGCAGGCTTCAGTATGGTCTGTTCCTCAAAGGCATTGGTGTTACCCTAGAAGACTCCCTCAGATTCTGGAGAGAAGAATTCACAAAAATTATGGAGCTGGATAAATTTGAAAAAACTTATGCCTACGGTATCAGATACAACTATGGTAAGGAAGGCAGTAAGAAGAACTATTCTCCGTTTAGTTGTTTAAGAATTATCAATGAGACAATTGGACCTGCTGATTGTCATGGATGCCCGTTCAGACATTGTGATTCTAGTAACTTGAAGAACAGGCTGCAAGGATATGGATTAGATACTCAAGGTAATCTTTTTCAATTATTTTTGTTATTGCTTGCTTGTTGTGTCACTGATTCTTTCTTAGTCCTGTATTAGGTCAGTGACCAGGTTGAGGTATGGTGACCCTGAAAAGGCGCTATGACCGTTGATGAAAGAATCAGTGCAGTGAAAGGGACTCTTTGAGGCTCCTTTCATGCACATGTCTCATGTGTTTGAAATACTTGCTGGTTTCCTCACTATGTTCTCGTTCACCGTTTGAGAGCACTATAGTGCACAAAATTTTCCAAACAGAAAATACATTGGTGCACAACCAGGATTAGATCTCACGACCTGTGGATCATAAGGCTGGGCCACTACCACCACTGCTCTATTTTTCTTCTAGTTTTTGGTTATTGTGTTTATTGACTTAACTGTAATTTTTGTATTCTTTTGTTTCAGCTGTTAATGATATAGTTGATATGGCCAAAAAAGGACATTTCCAAATATCATGTAGCAGATACTTTGATGCAGTGCACAATAATGACTTCGGTCTAGGAATAAACCATCCTAATCAGTTCTTTGAAGAAAGCCAGAAAATTATCAAGGGAGATATCAAGTTGGAGCCCAAAACTGAAATGAAACAAAAAATTGTGAAGAAAGAAGCAATTGAGGACATGGAAGGAATGGATTTTGATGAACCATTAGAATTAAATTAAACCTGCTCCACAATCATAGAAACAATAATGTACAAAATTTTCCAAAATATCAAGTCTCTACCTACTTTATCTGTTGATTACCTATGCTGAAAGCCTATATTTTTTAAGAGTAAAATAAACAAATTTTGAAACTTAAATTGACTTTTTATTGGCTTAAATAAGGTATAAATTGGTTTCCTATTTTCTTTTAACATACATAGCTTTCTTAGTCATACGGCCGCAATATAAACCAAATATAAATATTAATCCCACTACTGACATGGCTACCACTAAAAAATATTTCTTAGAAGGTGATGTAGAGAGTTCATTATACACATCGCCTAAGTTTTCTATCACATTCATCTGTAAAAAAGAGACAACATGTAAGCTTTGTATTTATTTACCTTTTCAATAAAATTTAAAACTGAAATGTATGCATGTGTCAAAGCAAAGTTTGGACGTGCCTTTGACTACTCTCCTATCGCCTGGAGATCTGAGGGGATGTCTACCATGCCTGTGGATCACAGTCTATTTTATTTTCACTTAAAGAAGGGGTTCGATGCCGCAGCCGGAAAAATGTTTGCATGATATGCAAATGTTAGTTCTGGGTCTGGGTGATGTGGTGCTCCATGGTGCTCTTAGTTTCTGATATCGTGGGTAGACACAGGGAATCCTAGTGTGGGCTCAGGACTATGTATGTGACTGTTGGGTGTTATTATTATTAATATGGGGATGATTGGGGAATGACCATGAATGGCTGCAGGACAAAACTTTCAATTCAAATGGTGAATTGATATCAGTTTGAAAAAGTTAGTAGGTACTTACAGCAGCTACATATCTGTACATTTCTAATCTACTAGAGAGAGCCTTCTGACAATCAGCCTCCAATTTTCTATTGCTATCATTCAGAATTATCTTCAGACACTTCAAACCTGCAATGAAAAAAAAAAAACAAATTAGACCAATCATGATATCAGTGCTCAGCTGCTCAGTCATCTCTGCCAATAGACTGTACAAGAAAGTGTACCTACAGCACAGATGTACAGTCACCTGCACTAAGATGTATACATTTTATAATCTTCATAATGATGCCACATTGTAAAACAATTAGATTTACAATGCATTAACTCGAATATTATGTACCTAACCATCAATTTGTGCCATTTTCACCTTTATCGTGCGGTAGGTGCAATACAATTCTCCATATGTATTGTGGCATCATTTTGAAAATTATGATATGTATCATCTTAGTGCAGGTGAGAGCACTGGTGGAGGGGTGGTAGTGGCCCCGCCTTCCGATCCACAGGTCGTGAGTTCTAAACCTGTCGTGCACCAATGGATTTTCCATTCGGAAAATTTATGTGCGCTATGCTAGTGCTCTCAAACGGTGAAGGAAAAATTCGTGAGGAAACCGGCATGTCCTAGAACCTAAAAATTCGAAGACATGTGACATGTGCACGAAAGGAGCCTCTAAGAGGCGCACTTTAATCATTTCACTACACTGATTCTTTCATCGATGGTCATAGGCCCTTTTCAGGGCCACCATACCTCAACCTGGTCACTGATCAAAGACAGGATGACCAAGAAAAAACCAGTGACACGACAAGAAGAAGAAGTGCAGGTGACTGTACAGTGTACTTCTGTGCTGTACACTTGTACAGTCTACTGGCAGTGATGACTGAGCAGCTGAAACGGTCCGAAAATTACTGCCGGCAGGCAAGAAAATGGCGTTTTTATATTCCGATGCTTATCCAAAACGTTATTTTAATAGTTTACTCACGCCTCCCAGCCCCGTGCTCCAAGTCCTTGCAATACTTCAGCAGGTCTAAAGCGCAAGCTCTCTCCAGCAGTGGGTCTGCTTCGATGTCCACCTCGGCCTCCTCAATTATTTGTGCGACTTCGCGCGCGCATTCCGCCGACACTATTTTGTGGCTAAGCAGCGCATTTTTGAGACATTCTTCTACCTGTAACACGGTAAATGTTATATTATAAGTGTTTGATTGCAATTATCAAAACAGTTTATTTTTGATTCTATTCAATATCCTTATCATCAATTTCAGTTAGACTTAGTAAAATATGACACCTACTTCACATTTACAGTCATCATCATTTCAGCCGTAAGATGTCCACTGCTGGACATAGATAGATTTCCAAAAACAATAATTTGATAGGGAACGCTGCTGCCCATCCCCTAGCTTTGTTTCCTTTAGTCGCCTCTTGCGACATCCACGGGTTGTTATGAGGGGCCTATTCTTCAGCCGGGGCAGCGACGGCTAACACAAGCGGCCACATTTACAGCAGTCCTTTATATTTTTTTGGTTTCCATGTCCTGCTGCATAGTCTTAAAACTGACCTGTCCCTCAGAATTCGTAATCTCGGGCTGCAGCGAGCATATCGTCTGTATCTCCGCTTTGCACAGCCGTCCTAGCAAAGGATCGAGTCTGTAGTTCAATGCTTGTTCCTTCAGTACGTTCGCGAGTTCGTTTTCGCAGGGCGTCTTCAGTTTCGACTCTCGGAATTTCTCTTTGAGGCAGTATAGCACTTTTCCTTGGAGTTCGATGTCTTGGGGTTGGTTTGCTGAAAACAGATGAAAAGATTGTGTACCTATAACAAGTGAATCTTCAAGGTAATTAAGCTAGTATGCTTTCGGGATGTTTGCTTTCCCAATAGGGGCTTATTCCGGATATTCCGGACATATAACACAGGGTCAACTGATCCCAAACTAGGCATAGCCTGTACTATGGGTACCAGAGACTGATATACATAATAGATACATATTTAACACTCAGACACAGAACAAACATATATGTGTTCATCACACAAATGTTTGTCCAGTGCGGGAATCGAACCCGCGACCTCTAGCGCAGAAGGCAGAGTTACTGCCAACTGAGCTATGAGGCCAGTCAAACGAAAAATTCTACATCCAGTCGTACTAATCCTACTAATATTATAAATGCGAAAGTTTGTGAGGATGTTTCTGGTTCAATCACGCACACACAAATTTGGCACAAAGATATAGTCTGGAATAGCACATAGGCTACTTTTTATCGTCATAGGTACCTACCACGCGAGCGAGGCCGTGGGCGGAAGTTACGCATTGGTGATTTATCTACGTTAGGAGGGAGTGGCTAAACTGATATCTAGGTATAATCCTTCCAACTAAGGTTTGTGAGTTCGATTGCTTGGTGGGCGATGCTGCCCGGCCGAGACGAAAGAGGTGCAGGTTCGTCAAAATGTTTACATGCACTGTACTTATACTATTACCAATAACTTCAGAGCAATGTTCCTGAATGTCGACCTTGCATGAATTCTGCAAGTTACTGTTGAACCTGTAATCAGCGTTCTGCTCTATCATTCTGTTCACTATAACCAGCTTGCATTCTTCATTGAAGTCAGATTCTTTGCGATGAGCCTGAAAGGGCCAATCAGATGATTAGAAACACTATTTAGTACCAAATTAGGTATAAAATGGAAAGCTGGATTAAATGTAATACCCAACATTTTCGAACTAGGGGGATTCGAACCCGCATCCTCGCTAAGAATCGGCAATGCGATACCAACTATGCCATGAAACGAATGACACTGGCGCCAAAAATCTTGGGCAGATGAAATATGACCGCTAGCTCCACCTACAGAAGTTTTAATCAACATTTCTGATGAGGTTTTAATCAAGCTCTTTTACTAGATTATTTTTTCTTTTCTTGATTTTCTTAGATATTAATTCTCAATGTTATTTGTAGTTAGTACTACAAATAACATTGAGGTAATGAATAAAGATTTATTTATTTATTTTAAAATCAATGTTTATGATTGAAACTTCTGTAGGTAGATTATAAAAATAAAAGTGTTAGTATCTTACCTTCAAACAGTCAAGAATCTTTGAAGTCTCTGTATTATGACAGTACAAGTCAATCATACTATTGCAACTTGTAATCAAATGGTAGTCAATAGCATTATCAGAAAACTCCTGTTTCTTGACTACAAATATCGCTTTCTGACATCCATCTGACAGCTTCCCATTGGCTGTCTGAAGGCATTCCAAAGCCGCTGATTCCCCATGCGGAACTTTAGGACAGAATAGCTGCAAATCTGTCTTACAAGCCTCTTTTAGCTCTGGATCTAAGTCTATGTTCTCTTTTTGTTGAAACAGCTGACTTCTAAGCTGCTGACGACAGTCTTTAAGTATAGTATGCTTTCTTCTAGCTATTGTGTCGTTCCTGACGATTTCGCTCAAGCAAGTCACCACCTGAGTTTTAGTTTGAGCTTTAGGACAATACCTTACAACATAAGATTTGCAAGCATTCTTAAATTTACGTGTAAACCTATAGTTTTTTAGAGAGATTAATTGTTCATGTTCAATTGCTGCTCTGCATTTGACATTAGCTTTTATTTCTGGGTCATTTTTGTGCGAGATCAGACAGTCCATTACATCGTCTTCATCATTTTTGCTCTTCAATTCAGAGGAGCATAGCCTCTCCATTGGAATTCTGCAATTTACATTTACAATGACATTCAATTCAATGTGCCCACTTTGTGTTTCAGTGAAGTTATTGACCACATCTCTACATTTTGGAGATAATTCCTTGATTTTATCCTGCAAGCATGATATCTCTTCGCCTTTGCCTGTGTTTTCTATGCAAAGTAGTGCTAGATCATCGATACAGACATCTTCAATTTCAGGTAGCAAGTCCACACTTATAGCTCTCTGTCTCATGGCCCGTCTAACTTGATGCTCACAGTTTGGTTTCAACTTTCCTTTTTGATCTGAACTGTAGGCATAGTTGTACAGACATGGCAACACTAGCAGGTCTTTCTCTGATCTTGCATCACCAGCATCAGGCCATTGAAACTTGGACTTGCAAAGTGTGACAGCATCATACTTACAAGCCTTATACAACTGAGGGTCAAGCTTGAAATCCCTTGAAATGAAATACTGTATTTGTATCAAAGCCGCCTCACAATCTGACGTCATGATGACTGTTCCCAGTTTTTCCATCAGGCAAGACATCACTCTTCCATTTCCTCCAACCACTTCTTGGCAAGCCTTATCTACAACTGGCTTGCATGCTTTGCGTAAAATGGGGTCCACCCGCCAATCTTCACCAGGGTCTGCCTCTTGGACTAAGGTTTCGAGGGATTTCTGACAACCCATGCTTATTCTTTTATCCTTGCGTCTACGCGGGCGAGTGTGGTCCATCAAGCAATGTATGGTTTTCCCACCAGCCTCAATGCCTTTACAAAGCGTTAGGATATCATTGGCGCAGTTTTGCATCAATTCTGGTGAGAGTCTATAGTCATCCATAAGCATTTTTCTATGGTCTGTCATTTCTGCAGTACATTCTGGGGCTAGCTTTGTGCTATCATTTCTTGTGACATTTTCTAAGCATAGGAGTATTTGGGCAAGTCTGACATCTTTGTCATCTACCACACCCTTCCTGCAATGATACTTTCTGATATCCTCTTTACATGACCTCACTAGTCCTCGGCTGTTTCTGTAGTTCATGACTATGTTTCTCTGATCGTAGAACAGTTGGTCCTGACACTTCTTCCTCATACCTGTAAAATAATGCAGGTAATTCTTACTAATATTACAAATGCGAAAGTGTTTGTTTGTGGGTTGGTTGGTTTTTCCTTCTTTCCTGCTGCAAAGGAGCAATGTACTCATGTTTTTTTTTTATGGATTTAGGGTAGATAAGATGGAAGACCTAGTGCAAGATGCCCATATCACTCGCTCTTTCCATACATACATATTTTAGACTTTTAATACATACATAATATTCAACATTTTAAACCAGGTAACATATGAGGCATGGCCGGACTGGCTAGACATTTTTACTCAATCACACCAGAACAGCTGAACGGATCTGGATGAAATTTGGCACAGAGACAGATTATAATCTGGAATAGCACTTTTTATCCTCGTAGGTACCACGCACGCGAAGCCGCGGTCGGAAGCAAGTGTATCATAAATACTTAAAGAATTACCATTTTCATATTTGTGTCTCAAAAGACACTTGTACATGAGCCAAGATCCAGGTACTTCATCAGGACAAAAGTTTTTTTGATCAAGGTTACATGCAGCAAATATGATTTTATCCAACTGAAGATTGTTGTACTTCATATCCTGCAGTACATTTACTTCAGCCATACATTCTGGACGTAAATTCTGTTCTTTACTCTGAAGGCATTTAAGAGTTTGAATCTGAGATAAGGCTTTTGAATCCTGAGGGATCCTACCGCACGTGTGAGCCTGGATATCATCATAGCAGTTCTTGAGGAAGTTTCCAGTGATTTGCCAATCATTGAAAATCAGAGATTCGATTTTGTTTATTATGCTCCAGCAATCTTTGTCATTCACGCTTGGCTTCTTCTTCAGTATGCAGTCTATTCCTAGTTCAGGAGATTTTAAGCAGTTCAGTATTACTGGCTCTTGCTGACATGGTTCTTTTAGTTTGTGGTTCAGATAAGTATTGTCGAGTAAATCGTTCTGATGGGTCCATACTCTTTGCTGGCATGCCGGTGTGACCTGCGTCTTATTGTAGGCTGCGTTAAGTGTACAGGATAATATAGCGAGATCATCGTCCAGATAGGAGCACAGTTTGTGGAACAAAGAGCAACCAGTCACATCGAAACTGAAGTGGTCATTATTGGCATTTATGTTGTTGCCCAAAACTTTCACATTCTGTACACAGATGACTATGAGCGCGATGCATAATCTCCTTGTTATTGTGTTTGATAACATTTCGCTACGGTGCGCGCCGGCGAGCTTGTGGGCTTTTGGTAATCAAAAAGTACACTCGTGCATAGTTCTCGCAGTTTTAATTAATATGATATAATAAAATACGCACCTAAACTACTGTCATGGATATTTATATGAGTAAAAAAAAGTACGCTGTAGTTTTAATTTCTGCAGACATGATAATTTGATTGACTTGACATTTCATCTCAGTTTTCGATTATTTACGATCCGGTCTATTTATACGTACTTAACTATTCTCCGGTATTATTAGTTTCCACAGACCAATAGGATGTGTTAGTTTCGTTCACTTACTCGCCCACAGAGTATCAGATAAACAAATCGGATACGTATACTTTGTTGTTTGAGAACCATAGACAAAGGTTTTATAGTTTTAACTAGCTTTCATCAAACTGCTTCTACTTCCTACTTTTGGCTGTCACTGTCATGCAAGTGTCGACTTCCTCTCACTCACTGTCACAGTGTCACTTGCTCTAGACTAGACAAGCCGAATTGGATGCGGTCATTCTTGAAAAAGCTGTAAAAAATAATAGGTATTTCAATTGTTTGTAATCTTTCTCGTGTTCATAAATTGTGTTATTGGCAGCTATGGAAGAATTTGTAGAAGTAAACCAGATATCAGATTTTATTTCCTACCTTCGCAGCGTAAGTACTTTTCTAAATCTATCTCTACGTTGTGTTTCTAGAACATCGCAAGATTCGCACTATTTTATTTATATCCAACTCCGTACACTTGGGGCTGTGGATGCATATTTCTAAGCGCGCCCGTGACCGTCTGCTGGCCGCTACATTCTGCCAACCCCAATTTAGGATACCATTGCTACCTACAGCACTTGTCTGTATTCAATGCAGTTGTTGACCGTGACGCGAGCCCTAATCAGTGAGCGGCTAGACATATATGTAGGTAGTTAATTAGTTATCAACTGTTTTCATATTCGTGAAAGTTGTAATCAAAATCAGAATTTACCTAATATTATTTTCTACCACCATGTAAGTACTGCATTTTTTTCCTTTTTATAATTTAAATCGCAGGGAAAATCTGATTTATAAATGTATTAAACCTGTTGAAACCTACAAAACATTCATCCAGTGTCATCAACTTACTGCCACATTTCCATTCTTTTAACTCTAATTGGATTATGATAAATCTAATTAACTCAGTATGTAGGTATATTTAGCCAAAAAACACAGGTTCAACAAGGTGGTTCATAATATGTATATTATAACAAAAGGGGCTTATTCTACACCAATGGGTAATAAAGATTGGTCTACAACTTTTCTAAATTTGTAATTTCATGATAATAATCATAAATATTCTGGACATATCACACACAGTCAACTGATCCCAAACTAGGCATAGCCTGTACTATAACATTGAAAAAACTCTGCAAATATCTGCTGTTTCGGGATCAAATCAGTTCAAACTCAATTATTCAGCTGTTTTAGGCAGTTCAACATCAAGAGATGTTGAACTTCCCATACATTTAATAATCCTACTAATATTATAAATGTGAAAGTTTGTGAGGATGTTTGGTTTGTTATTCAATCAAGCCGTTACGGCTCAACTGATTTCGTTGAGACTAGCAATATAAAGAATTATTTACCTAAAATAGCATATAAGCTACCTTTTATGTAGGCACCACGCGAGCGAAGCCGCGCGCGGAAGCTATAAATACAATAGAAAGGCCAAAAACAGCTGATTGTATAAAGTTCAGGAAAAAACTATGGAAAATTATGCTAATATTCTTTCTTTTTCTTGACAGATTAAGCCCTTATGGGCATGGCATACATTTTATAAATCACCTTGTATACCTACTCCATAATCTCCATATTACCTACTGTAGCATATAATCCAGATGTTTTTGGGTACTAATAAAAGCTTGAATGCATCAATTATAAATAATGATTAGTGATAACAGGTTTGTTTGGTACGGGGAGTAGGAACTTGCACTTGGCATTATAATTAATAGGTAGATAAACGGGTGTTTCAAGGTGAAACTTTATATCAATTTCAACCTTATCTTCAGTAGTATTGTTCTTTTCACGAATGAAGTCACTTATGGGGGTGCTGTAGTGTTCATGAAACCACACAATAAACAAAATAGTAAAAGAATTCTGGCATATTTATTTTTGGTTCAACTAAATGCTGTGCAACTTCTATAATGATATAATTAATACTTACTTAAATGCAAGGGAGTTGAGTATAATCCGACCAAAACACGATGTTCGCACGCGCTTACCTTTTTTTTTTTGGCGCATAGGCGAAATCGCTTTATGCTCGTTGGTGTGTAGGCCTCATAAAACCATATTTTTGATTCAATTAAATATTTGTTTGAGGAAGAGAAATACTTGATTTGAATAATGTCTGTTTTGCTCAGAATTGCCTTATGTTAAATATTTTTTTGCTGGTAGGTACCTAAATATACCTAGCAACAAGTTAATGTTTGAGTTTGACCTATGACTCTTATAAATATAAATTATGCAGATATGTTGAAGCTTACGCCAATGACAATGCAAACAGGCAACTGGGAAAGGCAAATTATGAATAACCTATGTTTTACCGATAATATTTGAATTGTCTTTGATACTACCTACCTAGGTTCTATAAAATAAACCCCTACCTTAGGTTCAGTTTTGTTTGGGCATTATATCTAGGGCATTTTTTTAATAGCAATACTTAAAAGGCTGTAATTAATTTTTAGATATTAATCTTATTAGGTAATTAGCAATCGAGCCTGAAATTGTTCTCTCTAACTTCAAGGTAAATATTTGAAAACTTAAATCCCAAATGAATCCAATCAAAAACGTGTTTAGAAGATTGTAAATAACATGTTGCAATTTTTTTTTTGGAGCTTATGACTTTGTCTTTAGTTGTCTGTTTTTTGGCAAATCTCAGAAAGTCATCATCATCATCATCATCAGCCTGTAGAAGTCTACTGCTGGACATAGGCCTCCCCTAAAAAGTTCCACGACGAACGGTCTTGAGCCTTCTCCATCCACCGACTTCCCGCAACCTTCACAATGTCGTCGGTCCATCGGGTGGGGGGTGTTCCAACACTGCGTCGCCCGGTTCGTGGTCGCCATTCGAGAACCTTTACTCCCCAACGGTTATCGGTTCTGCGAGCTAAATGGCCTGCCCACTGCCACTTCAACTTGCTAATTCTGAGAGCTATGTCGGTGACCTTGGTTCTTCTACGAATTTCCTCATTTCGGATCTTATCACGTAGTGAAACTCTTAGCATAGCTCTATCCATAGCCCGTCGTGCAACTATGAGCTTGTGTATGAGGCCAATAGTTAACGACCAAGTCTCAGTGCCATATGTCATCATTGGCAACACGCACTGATTGTAGACTTTCGTCTTGAGGCTCTGCGGTATCTCCGACGAGAAGATATGACGAAGTTTCCCAAACGCTCAGAAAGATCTCAAAAAGTATTGAAAGGATTTTAACGAAAATTGCATGAAAATTGAAAAAACATGCATGTTTGGAAAACGCTGACACCCGTACAAATAATATTATCGCAAAGTTTCATATAAATATTTTCATTAGAAACAAAGCAATCATACAAACTTGGCTATCTATTAACCTCAAGGGGTTATAGAGTGATTTTACAAAGCCTATTTAGACCATAATAAAAAAACATTGAATTTTTATTATTATTTTTGTTGAGTCTTCAAAATCTAGAGTGAATAAGTTCCTTCTGGTAAAGCGTGCTTCATCTTAGGCCACATCTCACTTGCAAAAGTGGGATGGTGGTCAAACGCCTAATCATCATCAATAAAAAATAAAAAATCAATGTGTTTATTATGGTCTAAATAGGCTTTGTAAAATCACTCTATAACCCTTTGAGGTTGATAGATAGCCAAGTTTGTATGATTGCTTTGTTTCTAATGAAAATATTTATATGAAACTTTGCGATAATATTATTTGTACGGGTGTCAGCGTTTTCCAAACATGCATGTTTAAAGATCTAAAATATTTAGTTGAATTAGAACAATAGTCAAAGACATGTATCTCCTCTTACCTATAGAATGACGTCGATTCTGTTGTTGCATTTTCGGAAACGAACTAAATTTGACGGCGCAAAATTTACAGCCATCCTTGTCGTTTCGATGTAATAAGAAAGAGACGGTAACATTGATGATGCTATCAAATTATGTACGTTTAGGATTATTGTCACAACAGAATCGACACCAATGTGGCTTTAGAACTTTTTACAACTTTACTTTAACGTTTCTAACTGTCTGAAACGGAGTACAGCTTTTCATTTCATTTCATTTCATATTTATTCAAGCATTGGTACACTATGGAAGACTTTGTTACGTCAATCATTTGAACATTAACATAATTAATTAATATTGATTAATAGCTGTGTAATATACGTAAATATTATTTTCAGATTGAATGGGGCGACCCATGGCTGATAGCTCTGATATCATTCCACATAATTGTCACATTCACATCAATATCCACCAGAAACTATGGGAACTTTCAAGTGGTTCTCTTCATAATATTATGTGAGTACCTATTTTATCACATCACCATCATCAGCCTGAGGAAGTCCACTGCTGAACATAGGCCTCCCCCCAAAGAGTGTCATGACGAACCGTCTTGCGCCTTCTCAATCCACCGACTTCCCGCAACCTTCACAATGGCGTTAAATGTGTAACATGCCATGGCCCATATTAATAAATACCTTACAGACTAACATACATATAATAATAAACTTAGACAACTACACCACATCTAGAGTCAGGGACTTTCTTGATCCTGTGTGCCTCCCTGTAGCGACGCCGGTAGACCACTCCAGCTGACCAGAAATCGGGCGCGAGGAACACCTCTTTGTACTTGGCAGCTACCTACCTGGAGCACGTAGGACTTGACTTATTGCCGTGTAGGATTAAACGAGAGTTTAATCCTACACGGCATCCTTTATTAAACGAGAGAGGATTAAAAGGATGGTTTCATTTTGTTTATGTTTGAGATGGGATGTGTTTTATAAAAAGGTAGAGTAGAGAGGTAATAAGATATTTTATACAAAAACTAAAAACCGACTTCAAATTCCTACCTAGATAAAAAGTAGCCTATATGCTATTTTAGGTAAAGGGCTCTATCTTTTCCAAGTTTCATTGAAATCTGTGCTCTTACGGAGTGATTGAACCACAAAAATCCAAACATCCTCACAAACTTTCAAAAAAAATTATATATGTATATAGATATTAGTAGGATAGTAGGAAGTACCTACTACGTTTGTCGGCCTCTGTCGTTGTTGGCTGGACTACATATATAGCCCGGACGGGGCCCTCCGAAGCACCGAAGTAATGCCTCTAGCGATCATCCATCCATTTGGCTGAAGGCCACAGCATGATAATGATACTATATTTTATTTTTCAGTACTCCTAGTATACTTCTCTGAAAACATAAATGAGGTGGCCGCTAGGAACTGGGCCCTGTTTTCACGTCAGCAGTACTTCGATAGCAAAGGACTGTTCATATCTGTGGTGTTCTCCATACCGATCCTCCTCAATTGTATGATCATGGTGGTAAGTTGATAGATTTGACAATAAGGCCCTATTAAGACTGGTGGAGTGGTGGTAATGGTCTCACCTTCTGATCCATAGATTATGGCTTCGAACCCGGTCGTGCACCAATTAATTCCATTCGTGCAGGTTCGTTTTCATTTTTCCATTCGTTCAAAATTAATGGTGAAGGAAAACATCGCGAGGAAACCGACATGTCCTAGAACCTACAAAATTCGAGGACATGTGACATGTGCATGAAAGGAGCTTTCACCACACCGATTCTTTGAATCGGTGAAGAATTGATAACAACAGTTAAAGCAGAATGATCTCTCTTGGTCAGCCTACGTTAGGACTGCGATAAATTCGCCAATAAAGCCGATTCTATTCTAGATAATCACCCTTGACTTTGGCGTCATTGAATGCCTAGTGAATGGTGGAATTTCTGGTTGCAAGCCCACGATGTTTTCCTTCACCGTTTTAAGCAATTGCTAATACATACCAATTTTTTTCCGATAGAAAAACTCATTAGTGCACGATCTTCGAATCCAAAGTCGGGTAACCATCCAATGGGCCAGCACGGCTTTTTAAAAACTATAGATGCACTAACTTACTACAGTGCTGGCGGCTGTACCTACGCAAATAAAAAGTTCCTGAATGAATTATTTAGCGGTCAGTAGTCTATCATTTCCGTTAGCCTTGGCCCTATATCGATTGGGTGCGGTAAAATGATAGAATTCGAGTTACTTTTCTATAACGAAGGGGCTTAACAACTTGTTTCCCACGCTTTCATCATCATTTCAGCCGTAGGACGTCCACTGCTGGCCCAAAGATTTCCAGAGCGACTTTCTTCTTTATGATGAGGGCGATTTGCCCATACTCACCACGCTGGGCACGCGGGTTGGCGAACGCGGTCAGAGCTATCGTTAAAATAGGGGACGCTGCTGCCCATCCCCTAGCTTTTTTCCCTTTGTCGGCCTATTCTTCAGCTGGGGCCACTCTTTAATACTTTTTAATTGGGCAGACTTATTATTTTAGTGTTTTTCGAGGCTCAGTATTTCTGAACTATAGTCTGAATGCACTGATTCAATTTACCCTCGTACCGGGACAGAGCCATCGAAATGAATTGGAGTCTGATAACACGTATGACAAATGCTGTTTTTTCTTTCAGGGATCGTGGCTCTACCAGTCAACGCAAGTGATGACCAACATCAAGAAAGCTCAGCTGAGGCAACGTCTCAAAGAGCTGAACAGAAACCAGACACTGCATCAGAAAGCGGAGTAAAGAGTCAATTACTTAGGTACGAAGAGAATTTTTATGGATTTTGTGACGCGGCGTATCTACAAACTACTGAGGAAGTAGGAAATACCATTGGGTAGTGCGACCGGCGGAGTTGATTCGAGACTTAGGCCATGTTTCAAAGGTACAAGTTGCATCGAATGGTTTCCTGTGACACGCGAATATGTAACAGTGTAACACATGGGAGAAATATTCCCATACAGTTACACTGTTACGCAAGCAACGATATCAACTGGCGGAGTTGATTCGAGACAAGTTGCAAGATACGAGTGTATCGAATGGCTTCCAACTGTGTAACACTCAAATTTGTAGCAGGGTAACATATTGGAAGAATTATTCCTATTGTGTTACTGTTTTCCTTTACAAATTGACTGGTTATCAATCACTATGAAGAAACGTCCCGGTTTTCGTAACTTGTAAGCTTGTAACTTGCGTGTAAATGTGCAAGGATTTCTTTCTACAAGTGTCCCAAATTAACTCAGCTGGTTGTAAGACGATAAATAGGTACCTATAGACTGTAAGTTGACATGTGATGATAATAGGATAGGACAGGCAACATAGAGGTAAAGATAAAACTACACATCATCGCTTTCTGCAGCACACGCTATTGCCATCACATAAAGGCTGTATGAGACTGACGCGTTTTATAGCGCTATGAAACGCAAATGCGTTTTTGCGATAAATATTTTTAGCACATATTTTACTATGCGTCCTACACGCTGCTGCGATAATAAACGCGCTTAAAAGGTAGCTAAATTGCATTGCATTTAACCGCGCGATAAAACGCGCCTGACTGATAAAGGCTTAAAGAGTGAGTGTCGTATGGAATGACAGTGAATTATGAGAATATGATCCTAAATGCTATAATATTCCCTACTCTGAGACTGGTCGCCAGGGGAATTATGAGGAGAAAAAAACGAACTTGGTGGCTACTTCGATAAAAATAATGTCAGTCCGATGTCTGAGTGAAATGAATGAGAAAAATTAACTATAAGAGCCTATAAAGTTTGCAATAGGTACGTATCAAACGGACTTTGAGCATAATATGATGTCGAAGCATGCGATGATGTGTAGTTTTACCCTGAAACTCTGAACTTAAATTCTTGAAAATGTATTATAAGGCCCGTTTAATTCCAAATTCTAGTCTAGAATAAGCTTAACGTGTCCAAGGTTATTTAATGAAAATAAATCAAATCTTTCTTAATTAGTATAATGGCCTAGGAAATCAATGAAAATGATTGATTTGCACGAAAGCGAGTGCCTATGTATCTAATCGATAAATAATCGATTCGAGCAGGTATATGAATGAAATCATGATTATATCTACCTATGACGAATGCCCTTGAACCTATGTATATAAGGTAAATAATAAATAAAACTGGTAGCAGGCGCAGTAGTTATGAGTAGCCTAGACAACTTTATGTTTATCGCATAGTAGACAAAAAAAGGCCAAAACGCACCCATATAAACAGGCTTTAGTCGTGTTAAGACCAAAGACAGGTTCGAAGCAGGCAATTTCCATCTTTTCTCTTATGCGATGCGGCGATAGGCTTGTAAGCTGTCACGTATGGAATACTCACTTCAGCAAAATGAGGGCATGGGCCTAAGAATCTTTAAGGGTCCGATCGCCTGGAGATCTGAGAGGATGTCTGCCATTCTTGGGGACAAAAGTCGTGAGCCTATCTTTCTCTTATGACAATACATATGAGTTTATAAACACTTGTATATTTTTTTTCGATCGTAATTTCATTATCTTTTCATACAAGTCGTCCTAAAATAATTACTTAGAATTTACAAGATACAAAATAATGAATGAATTATTACAAGCTAATAAGCTTGTCTGTAGATGATGGTAAAAGATGTATGCGAGATGGTAATAACGTGCTCATAAATCTTACAATATGTATACACAACCTGTAATGGGTTTTATTAGAATCTTGCCAAGTTGCCATTTAATAAGTATGACAGTCAAGGTTGTTTTAGCTAAGTCACGCCATGATTACCTATACCACGAGTATGTCATCATAATCCTACAATTAAATACCTTACTGAAACTGAGCTGTAGCGAATCAGCCTCAGCCGAAACTTATTGACTAAACGATACTATTCTAAGGGTACTCCCTACATTATTTACCTGTAATTCATATTCATATCGATTTTACTACGAAATGTTTGGTGAGCACTAGCCTTAAAGCCCACTTGCCTATGTCTTCGCTATATGTGTATTTTCCTTGTGTATTCCAATTGTAATTGTTGCATTTTCTTTTTTTGTACTTACCTAACTATTACCTAATTATAATTTAACTTTAGTTGTATGAATATTATTTTGTATAGAACTATGTTGAACATCTGTCAAGCAAGATATTGTCAGTCAACAACTGACGTAAAAAGTGTTTTTCAGTGTGCTTAGTGCAGTATTTTGCGTAAGCGAAATGGCAATGTAGTGGGTTATTTTGAGGATAATTTTAACAATCTTAGCTGATATGGCAAAACATTTTAAAATTGACAAGGGATAAATTCTTCCTGTTCATTTTTGAAACCTTTCAGATGATAATGATAATTTATTTATTCACTTAAATAGAGTAGGTAGGTATATAAATCACAGACCTTCTTATTTTAGTAGTAGTATCATCTATTTAGCCTTACAAGAGGCATGTGAATATTGCTGCTGCTAACATGGTAAAATCCTAGTCAAAGTTAGTATTCATTCTTTTCGCTTACGCAATATCACTGCAGGGATGACTGTGCGCGACAAAGATAAGTAATGACCGTTCATTGTACGTAATTATTTCATTGTACAAAATGGAACAGACGTTCACTGACTGTTTCTAGATTCTGCGCCACTAAAGGTACGTGTTTCTTGGTGCGCATGAACATAGCGTATGCAATGCGTTGCGTTTATACGTTACGGGTATGCGCTGCAAGGAACGCATAGCTTAAAGAAGATACATTATCGGATGAATTCGTGTGCGAACTCTACTGCGTTGTTTGGGTTATACGGCCTAGTTCTCGGAGCTGATGTAATGATAGGGAAATTAAGAACTTCATGTTATCGGTCGCAGGTAAATACTTAGATGCGCCCGCTGACCAATCACTTGGGTATGTAGGTACAATATTCAAGTGAGGGGTGATGATTGGTCTATTTCTCTTCCGAGCTGGAAGAGAAAGCGCCGTATATTTATCTTTTCCGTGAACAGACTATAAAGTTTATACTGATTGGGATGCAGGATACGACACATAACCCCATTATGTATTGACTATTCTTATAGAATACATAAAGCACACATAAACCATCATTATAAAATGCGTATTCAAGATTTTGTGTTCATAATTTCAAGGTTGTGTTCAGTGCACCTAAACCACATCGCCGATTATCATGTTCTCTGATTTGTTACAGTTATGCAGCGAATTGCATTTGTAATAATATTCGTACGTTTACTATAAAAGAGTCGATGCTATAGATCGTAGATATATCTCATTGGATTCCTTATTTTACTTTTCGCAGTGTTTATTTCAATGTTTGTGTTTTCAGTAAAGTCCGCCGGGTCCAGGGCAAATTGAACTAATGAAATTTAAAAATGTTTCTTCTAATATGGCACCCCGTGCATAATATTTAGCTTAAAATAATTTAATATTACGTTGTATAGTTTTTGTTTATGTAATGGCTTAGTTTATTTGTGTAGGTATGTATATTGTGAAATTTTTATATCTTTTTACAATTACTGGATACCTAATTATTACCATCTTCACCAATTTTGATTTGAATCAATTTTAGGCCTTTCTATAGTCAAAGGTATTTTAAATTTTGTAATCATTAATATAGATTTCTAATTCAGTGAATACAATAAAGTGCCATGAACAAATTCGTAATAGGTACTTACTTTTCTGATCACAGCAATGAAAATATAATAATTCGAATGTAGAAAGTGTATGCGTTTTGTGATAATAAATAGTATATAATATGGATAGTGCAATAATAATATTCGCTAGATTCGTGCTGAAATTATATTCTTTGATTTGATGCAGTTTTTTTTATTTGTATATTTTTATTAACAATTGTTTTGCCCTACTTTTGAGGTATGCCTGTACCTCCATGTATGCTTAGTTATAGCGTTCAGAAACAATATTTGTAAAATAATCTTGTTTACCTATTCGAATACAGTTAAATATCATGTGTTTTGAAATAGACAAAACTACTGTTTTTTATATTTTTATCTTGCTGGTGTAACTGGTGTAAAGACAAACATTAAAGTTTTATAGAAAATCAACTTTACGGTTGAATTGTTTAGGTAAAAATTCGCAAAGTATTCGAATGCAGGGCCAGTCAAATATTTACGTCCATTAATATTAGACATAGACAGAAGTGCCCATAGCTTTATACTACCTGTAGTGTAGTGTAGACGTAGTTTGCGCTAGAGTTGATAGCTTTTAAATTTAATACAAAAATATACATGATTATTAATTATAAAGATGACGATAGCGCAAGACAAAAAACAGTTGATTCAAATCAACTGTTTTTTCATCAAAAGTTCGGGAAAAAATATGAAAATAAATATTGGAAATTTTGTTTTTTTTCTTCTATAATATTCATTCTTGTTGGTAGAATAGGCCCGTTTCGAGATAGTACTAACAAATATTTATTCTGTGCGTACCTATACAAAGTTTTATGTGCAAATCTTAATATGCTACTTCTTGCCTATATTTTGTTTAAAAATCTTTACGTTTTTCAAACCTAAGTTTTGACTTAGAAATAAATTCTGTAATCTTGCTTATGGGAAAGGTTGCTTGCTAAATGTACAACGTGATCCGTTGTAAGTAAGGTAACCCGAAAAAGGCTTAGGCAGTGGAAACCGAAGCAACGCCTCTAGCGGAATGTTTTGACAATACATTGACGATACAAAAACCTCTGTGACACATTCATTGCATGGTAGGTGCCTAATACTTTACACCAAGCTAAGCTAGGCTCTATGAGTAATTTCATGCACTGCGATGTTTGACAATACCGTTTAGGTCATCTACCAAAGATGAGCCAGAGATGTGTAACTTCAACCGATCAAATCGTCTGAAAATGGCATCTCGTCATCTACGCGCGGTTAGATTAGTTGATTCTTTTCGTGAAAGATGGCCTGGCCCCCAATTCAACTAATTCAATGGTTTCAATGGCAAAATTACCAACTTTAATGCTTTTGGTATTCTGCTATCACAGTCGTATTTCAATGGCAGTCATTTTGGAACCAATGGACCAATGAAATCAAAGAAACGAAGGTGGCGGCAATCGTAATTATGGTGATAATGGCGCGACCATTATCATGCGATTATCATTTTCAAGTCATTGAATTAGTTGAATTGGGGGCCTGTATCCCTGCACTCTTATGAATGTATCGAGGTTATAAGTAAATGAAGACTGAGTTGTAAAGTGTGAATGAGTCATTAATGTTTAACATGTAGTTATATTATTTTAAGATATTGACGAACCAAGCCTAAAAAATAACTTCCTAGAGTATCTCCCTATTAAAGCATTTTAAAATCAAAACTTTCGGAGCACTAAGAATTAAATTCAATACGCCCCTACAAATGAATGTAGGCTTCACGCAATAAACTTTATTTAGCTCTTAAAATCATTGAGGAATTTTGGAAATACTAGGTAGTTATAATTTTGATATGTAAACTAATAGCAACACTTAGTCTTGAGACAAATTGGTGCCACGTAACGCGTTGCAAACGTTGCGTACCTACGTGGGACCATTGTATGATAGCTTGTAAATTTTATTCAGCAGCTTCTTAAATTATTGGATTACCAGCAAGGGATATTTTTATGTATTTCTTCTTATTTTAAAATTTTCTCGAGGAGATTTATGTAAACTTTTTCGGTATTTGTTTAAAGTTGAGCCCGCTGATTATGGAGTTTATTGTAAACTACACGTGGTAGTAACTAATAACTATTCCATGGTTGTTCTGCGTTTATTTGTAGGGGATGAAAATGAAATATTGTAGATCATGTTATAGGTAGGTAATAAATAGTGTTTACATGAAAATTGGTGAAAAACTTTGATTTTGGTTTTAATTGTTGAATAAATACCTATAAGGTACAGTCGCCCACACTGAGATGTATACATTTCACAATTTTCAAAATGATGCCATGGTTTAAAAATCTTAGTGCAGGCGACTGTACCTTGAGGTATGAATTAATATTTAATAGCTTATCATCACTTACTAACGAATAATTGTAAGTAGTTAAGATAAAGTTGTTTTATTTTGTGTATGCTTAATAAAGGAATTGATCTTACGTTTGTTATTTAATTTCAAACACAAATAGGATCTTATTAATTTAATAAAACTTAATTTAAACAGAACTAAGTAACATTTTTGATTTTAAATCAGGCTTAGTTAACAACAATCACATTTGATGCATATTACTTACTAAGTAAATAATATTCTATTATAGTACGAGTTATATTATAAATTTTACTAATAAATTTGAAATAAGTAGGTAGGTATGTATATATTAATAGGCCAGCTTAAGTTTTTATGTAATTATTCCGGTACTGTACAGTCACCTTAATTAAGATAGATATCTTTCATAATTTTCATAACACAGTAGGTAGGTACTAAATATATATCGATAATTAAAAAAATCTTTAAATGTATTTATAGTCGCCTACAGTAAGATGTGTAACCAAATGTACCAAAATAAATGTAGGTAGGTACCTATATAATTAAAACTCAATATGTAACCATAACCACGTGCCATTATCAACTTTAAACTGTGCACCTACCAACCTCACGTGTAATGTATATTTTGAAAATTATGTAGGTACATACACATTTTATTAGAGGTGACTGTACCTAGGTAAGGTACAACAAAAAATACAAAGCAAAAATGGTGGTTGCCTACTTCGACACTTCACTTATTGCTTTGCAAATTTTTATGGAAAAAAATATCTCTGTCTTCTTCTTGATCTATTTTCAATCAAGAAGATCACTTATCTACACACAAAGACCAATTGTCTCCAAAAATTGTGGAAGAAACCAAAATTAGATACATTTTTAATTGCCAAAACCGTTGGCAACTATCTTCTCTTTAACTTCTTTTATCATCAGTTTCACTAGGTCTTGTAGGTCGACCTCGGGCTTCCAGTCCCAGTCGCGACGGGCTTCGCTGTCGTCGAACACTTGCGGCCAGGAATCCGCTGAAATTATGAAAACATGGTAAACATTCAGTTTAAGAGGATACAAAAATCATAATAAATTGTCGAGTGGGCGGAGTAAAGAAAGTGACAGCGCTATGTACTATAATTGAATGCGGAAAGAGATAGCAATCGTTAGAAGGCGCTCGAAAGTAATCGACGTAAGCGACATATGAGAAAATATCGATTATCTTAAAAACTATCTATTTTTTTTTAAAGTGTCTTGGATTTAGGTACCCATTGCTATTGTCTAACACAATATTTTAAAAAAAGTTATTATTAATTTTTATTAGATAGACTCGGAGAATTTTCGAAAAAACTGTTGCAGAGGACCCAACTTTAAAAAATAAATCTATCGAGAAAAGTTTAAATAAAATGCTCGAGTTATCTTTGTCATAAAAATCAAAACTGCGTTTTGCGGTTATTGAGAAAAAACAATTCAAAAATCATAACCTACTATAACCGCTAACCTAGCATATGTGTCGGTTCCGCTTGAACGGGAATGAAATTACAACTTTTACGAGTAATTTAATAGCTAAGCGAGTGAACATGTCCGCATTTGCACTTCTCGCGTAACAAATAACTGACTGTTTCTACGCAAACAAAGGTACCAACCTACTACTACAGTACAGAATACTGTCTAGCTGGGAAGTTTAAAGAAATATAAAAAATATAGTAAGTAGGTACCTACTTAATAGATAACTTATTGCATAGTGTGATGATGTTGTTGAAAACTATTTTTTTCTCAAACAACGAACTAATACAAGCCTGTAAAATTGCCGTTCAACCTAATTTTACCTCCTACTGCCTCTATGGATGCTTAAAACGGCAAAGGAAAACGTCGCAAGGAAATCGCGGGGCATGCGGTTTCCTCCGGTAGCTAACTTAGAAGGAATGTGATAATAGGATAATACAATCCTTCAACGTATCCGGGTTCAATTAAATCTTGATCAGAGTTCCAGCATTGAACAAAACACAACACTAGAAATTAAACACTCACCAATATCTTGCCTACTATCAGGCTGGTATGAAATTGTCAACTCCGGCAAATACTTTGACATAGCATCAGCCAACTCTTCAGGCGTGAAGCTCATTGAGGTGACATTGTACACCCGTCTGTTCAGCTTACTATTCGGAACTTCTAGAAAATCTGAGAGGGCTCGTAAGGCATCCCTTACGTGCATCATGGGGAGTCTTGTGTCGGGTTTTAGGTAGCATTGGTAGTTGCCTTTCCTGAGCACGTCGTGGAATATTGCTATGGCATAATCTGTGAAGAATGAGACTAAAATGAACAGGTAGGTCAAACAATAGCTGACAAACAAGAAAGAAGAAAGAAAGAAAATGTATTTATTTGAAACGAGTGTTTCTTGAGTAAGGATGTACGGTACGGTAGATACAAACTCTACGGAAGAGTTTGGTAGTATGAAGAGTCTCCACTAACAAACTGGGTTTGGTCCATGTTTTATGGCCTAGTAATTACTAGTAGGTAAATGTAGTGAAACAAATAAATAATGAAATGGCATGTAACAAAGAGTTCTGACAAAGCAAAAAGCAATGTTTGTTAAGGTAGAGCCAGCCACGCCTTCTGGTCCATTCATGGCCGGGCATTCAGACAAACACGAATGGACCACAACACAAAAGCCGTTCTGTAATCCCATGTGTTTTTTTTTTAAATAAATAAAATGGTTAGAAGAAACACACATTGGGATAGGCACTTGAAATGGGCAGAAATCGTGAGGGATTCTTGAAAGTGGCATTAATTGTGGCATCAATAAATCCACAGCAGACGATATCAAGTAGATTGATGTTGAAAAAGATAGGTTGTGGTTTTTACCTGTGGTGCCACCACCTGGCGGATCACTGGATATAACTCCAGGGAACCTCAAACAGCGGAAGTCCAGTCCAAATTTGTAGTGATAATATTCCCCTAACAACTCCGCGTGCACTTTTGACACACCGTAAATAGTTCTCGGTCTTTGTACCGTGATATTGGGAGTGGGGTTTCTAGGAGAATCCGGCCCGAAAGCCCCTATTGTACTCGGAACGAATATCCGCAGCTTGTACTGCTTGGCTAGTTCAATTACATTATGCATTCCTTCTATATTCACTCTCACTGCTAAAGGTACATTTTGTTCCCCTATAGCGCTGAGCAGCGCTGAGAAATGGATCAGCCAATCGACTCTGTGATCCACGACGGTCTTCTGCAAACCCTTGAAGTCCAGGATGTCCACGAATAGGTAAGGGCCATCGCTGACGATTTCCTCTGTCGGTTTTATAATATCGGATAGGATAACTTGGTTTTTGCCGTATTTTTCTCGAAGGTACTTCGCACACTCGACGCCAAGTTGGCCTAGACCTCCTGCAATATACAATAAACATATAATAATAGCCTAGGTAAGATAAGATACCTCTATCTAGGTTAGCTAGCTGACTCATTAGTTTGTTAGTTTATCATTAGGTCTCACCTCGAACTAAGGCTCTACTTTTGTCCTTAGATAAATTTCCTATTTGTTATAATAAAAACATACACATATATTAAACATCCAACAGTTCATACCCGCACATAAGGATTCCCTATGTCGTAGGTACCCATGGTACCTACCTATCATGGTAGGTACCATAACCAACACCCAGAAAAAGGTTTTTTATCGATCCATCGTCGAACTGATCCTTGTCCAAGCAAGATTCTAAGTCAAGAGGTTACAGACCTTCAATATTTTTTTCCTTAGAATGGTAGACATTCTCTCTGATGTCCAAACGATCAGATCCTTGACGATGTCTAAAGGGGGTAGTCAGAAACATTTGGCACATGCTCACATTTGCAGTAGTGAGTATTCCATACGGTTGGATGCAAGCCCATCGCCGCTTACTGGTTTCGTTCACTCACGATGTTTTTATTGAGCACATAAATTAAAAAGCCGTGTTGGCATAGTGGGAGGTTCCCTGACTTTCGAGGTCGTGGGTACGAGCCCGGTCGTGCACAAATTCATCTTAAATAATAAAAAAGTCATCTACAGTAGTAGGTTTGATCCAAGAGAGCAAACAATTTTAGACATGGGACCTAAAAGCCAAGTAGGTTACCCACCACTGCCAATAAGCATAGATTCATACAATTGCTTCTGCGTCGATAAATAAAATAGTCAAGTAAGATATCTTGGAAGGTGAGCGCATAATATTTACCTTCCTACGTTATGACAGCTTTTACGACCACGGTCAATATTTGCGTCAGTTCCATAAACTAAGCATAATCGGAAAATTCGGAAAACACTAGATTACAAAAAATATAACTAATTAGGTAGGTACTTAGGAGTGAACCTAAAAAATAAAAGACTAGAAAATATAGATCATCAAGCTTTATACAAAAATCGGCGTACATCAAGGCACTTTTTGGGTATCTTTTCATTCCTTGTTTGCGAGTGAAATGCGTTGCGTCATGCACCGTTAGCAATCAAAATTGCTTAGACATTTAAAATCAACTCTCTATCTGCCACATTATGCAATAATGTGGGAAGGTCATTGCCATTTATGTACCACAATAATAATAAGTATCGCTCTTTACCTAATTATTTTACGTAGTTACCTGTACCTACCTACCTCAATATAAAGTATCTAAGCGGAAGCTAAAGAATCCTAATAACGGTTATTAATAAATATACTGACCTTAGTTTCAAAATAATAGTTGTGCAGATAAATACATATTTCATGTAAGTAAAGTATCTGTCTACCCATGAAAAATTCAAGTATTTTTTTATTATCGGATAGTACCTAGGTCGGAACGAAATAATCTACTAAGCTTATAAATATTAAAAATAAAATGTTTTACTCTTCCACTGTCTTCTGTTAGGCGTCATCTCCGCACTCACTTCTTTCTTGCTCAAGTCATCTACAGTCCATCCATCTTTTCTTTGGCCTTCCTCTACTTTTATATCCACATACCTACATACCTAACGTTTTTCTCGTTACATAACTTTTATCCCTCCCTAAGACATGCCCAAAGCAAAGACAATCTACTATGGAGTAGATTGTCTTTGCTTTGGATATCTTAAGTTTTTAGTTATACCAAAGACAATGGTGTCTTTGGTATAACTAAAAACAAACAAAATTTCCTATCACCGCGTACAAGGGAATTAAATTACCAACTCACCGGTAATCAAAATTTTCGGTGGCTTTTTCTTGATAGCATCCACCGAATACGCTCTTAGGCTTAACTGAAAGCTCAACTTCACTGAAGTCCTAACTAAATTTCTTAGCATTATGCACGATAACTCACTTGGTGGCACGAACAGTAACTGGAAGCCCACACGGCCGTAGATTAGGCGATAGTTGCGTCGGGGGCTCGTGTTCGAAACTGGTTATACCTACCACATAGGTTAGAACGTATTAGAATGGAACTTGTAAACAAGAGGTTCTTGAATAACATTGATTGATAGTGGAAAATGATCCTTGGGTTCATGATGTGGGAAACTTTTATCCTTTGCGGCATCAGAAGTGGGTGTGTGCTGTCGTATGATACTTCGGGTTCTTATGGTTTGTTCTGAAATAGTGGTCAAGCAAGAATTTTAGATGACTCTTTATTGAAACATCACCTACCTAAAATATTATCCGGTTATTATCAAGGTCAACTAAAGAGCAAAGAGTAAGAGCATTCTTTCTTTCTAGAATAAACAGACAACATGTATAGAGCACCGAATACAAGGTACTTTAACTTTTCACACCAAGAATTTATGAAAGAGCTGAGCAGCTCAGTCAAACAATCATTGGATCAATCATTGTTTGACTGAGTCAATAATTGGAAGCACAGCCTGAGCTAGAATATGAATTCACTCTTTTTGTATAAATTCACCTTCAGCTTATTGATCTTATCATTTTTAACCGACTTCAAAATAGGAGGAGTTGTCCGCCAGTTGTGAATCGACTTTGATGATTCTTTCGCTGGTATAATTATATACAAGGTGATTCATAATATGTATGCTATCCGGAAAGGGGTTTATTCTACGTTAAACTGATTAGTCTTTACATACAATGAAAAAGTTCCAAAGGTAGTAGAGTACTTTTGGTTGTATTATTCTACAGCCAATTGGCAATAAAGTTTGTGCCCCTTTTGGGGATAGCATACATAAGTATTTTGAATCGCCTTGTAGAAATGTGGTCACTACGGACACTACGCTTTAACCGCGGTGTATAATATTATTGCTATTAGATAGATAACTCTTTATTGTAAGCCACATAAAAATTTAACACATCACAATTAATTCGACAAAATATAAGTAATAATAGTGGAATACAATGGGCGGTCTTATCACTAAGAGTGATCTCTTCCAGACAACCTTTGGATGGACTGGATTTTACGAGAACGATAGAGGACGGTGGTGCTAAGGAAACAGGAAAATATGAACTTACAAAATAAATATAATATATAGATATGAATACATAATATAATTATACATACGCATGATATAAAAATATATAAATAATACAATAAATATGACACTTAGATAACCAATACATATATTATTAAACAATAGAATAATACTTACATGTACCCACTCAATTAAATAAGCGCATCGGCAAAATTTAGGTACTTACTGTAATGAAACATTTAAAAAGTGTTTAAGCAATAGCTTTTTGAAAATAGGGAGAGATTTAGCAGCTCTAATATCAAGAGGGAGAGAATTCCATAGACGGACAGCTTGTACAGTAAATGAGTATTCATGGAAGGTAGAACTGTGTACAGGAGTTTTAAGAGCCAAGGTCTCAGATGAGCGCAAAGTACGAGTATGAGAATGATGTAGATACTCAAAGCGCTCCTTGAGATACGGAGGAGTGGAAGGGTTAAACAATATACTGTACAAAAGAGAGAGAATGTGTGTATTCCTGCGAAGGCGGATGGGCAACCATTTGAGCTTATTACGAAATTCAGAGATGTGGTCATACTTCACTACTTCACTACTGCTATTCAAATACAAGCACAATTTCACACGATTTTGAACCATGCATACATCTTTGAGACTGACCACTTACGTCACCTTCTAAACAACTAAGTTGGTGGTAGGTTCGAGGGCATAACATGTTTTTATTTATAATCAAGGCTAACAGGATATAATCAGGTTTAGGATATAGATTCGCGAGATGTTATTTTGCAAACACGTGACAGGCAAGACCTTTACATGTTTTATAGTCAACTAGCTTACGCGCGCAGCTTCGCTCGCGTAGCACCTACATAAAAAGTAGCCTATATGCTATTCTAGGTAAAGAACTTTATATATTCCAAGTTAAACGAAATCGGTTCAGCCGTTACGGCGTGATGGAACAACAAACATTCATTAAAACATCCTCAATGTCGCATTTATAATATACCTAAGTAGGATAGGATAGTCAATATTCGCAAACATCTACCGTAAGAATTACCTCTTATTCATAATCCGCTTCTTTCCTTTAATTACTGTTAGAAAAGGACAGTGCGAGAGTTATCGAGGCGATAAAGTTAGTGACTGATTATAAATAAGAGAAGAATTATGAGAATAAGGAATAAGAGAATAGGAAGATGATTTTGACAACCTCAGTGCCGTATCGGGCCCGTATTAAACGCATGGGGTTCGATTCAAGCTGCAGGACAAATGTTTGCAAGATCTGCAAATATTTCTTTCGGGTTTGGGTGTTGTGGGTGGTACCATGGTTGGTTTGGTACTCGTAGTTTCGGATACCCATGACACAGAGGCGGATTTGCCCTAAGGCCGAGTAGGCCCGGGCCTAGGGCGGCCTAGATAATAGGGGCGGCAAATAGTGACCAAATTTTTTTTAGAAAATCTCATCCTCTCGGAATATATTTACAAATTAGTAGCTATGACAGTTAATTAAATTTCTGATTTCGATTTAGATAAAGTTGGCAATAAAGTAAATTCATTATGTAGGTACCTAGTCTAATGATGGGTGCTGAGAAAGGGGCGGCACATGGCCTGGGGCCTAGAGCGGCCAAGACTGCAAATGCGCCACTGCCATGACACAGGGAATCCTAGAGTGGGGTCAGGACTAACAATTTATGTGACTGTTAGGTGCTATTTAGAAATTATGGTCTATTTTCAGTGTTACCATATAGTAAAAGTATATTTCTTGTTAGTCCATGACCGGTCGCATATTAATTTGACCTTCCTACATCAAAAACAAAAATGTATTCCAATAGAATGGTTACCTATACCTACTTATAGAATGATAGTGTATGTATATATATTTATATTTTCTTTTTGTCATAAGAAATCGCTAGTTTTAGGTACATTTTGAAATATTATAGAAGCTAAAAGCTTTTATGAACGACAAGCTGTTGAACGACAAGCTGTCACCCGTGACTTCGTCCGCATTTATATGAAAGCTAACCTTATAATTTTAACCCCCTACTTTTCCCAAAACGATGAAACACATATTTCTTTATAATTATCTTACAAAAGCTTAAATATTATTTTTGAGATCCCTAACATGAATAATTATGGATTGCCCATACAAACTTTCAACCCTTTAAGATTATTTTTTGAGACAAATGATATCTACTGGCCAAATATCATTACGATCCGTTCGGCCGTTTAGTCGTGAAAAGGTTACAAACAAACAGAGTTACTTTCGCATTTATTATAGGAGTATTTTAATTTTTTTATTTACACCACAGCCACATAAAGGCTGTGGTGTCACTACGGCCACAACTGATCGAGCAAAAGTAGGTAGATCTACTTATCAATTTCAATAAATAAATACAAATATTCTATAATATCTAAATCTCTATAATATATAAATACATATTCCGGACATATCACACACGGTCAACTGATCCCAAACTAGGCATAGCCTGTACTATGGGTACCAGAGACTGATATATATAATAGATTAATATTTAACACCCAGACACAGAACTAACATCCGTGTTCTGTTCATCACACAAATGTTTGTCCAGAGCGGGAATCGAACCCGCGACCTCTAGCGCAGAAGCCAGAGCTACTACCAACTGAGCTATGAGGCCAGTCTATTGAAATGACAATGTACTATGCAATTGAGAAATTAAAACGACAAGTCAATTTTATTGTCCAAGCCACCCTTCCTCGTTACAAAATCGCGATTTAATCGAGATAACGCACCTTAGCATTCTTTATTTTGCAATTTGTGGCCAAAGAGTATGAAATTCATGCCTAGAGAGTACAATTCATTACATGAATACCAACCACCATTCATGCCTACCTTCAATTCATGACTTTTTATTTATTTTTTTTATTTTATGGTTCCAACCACAGGCCACGGACACGGTTAAGAAAATAGCCAACAACTTACGAATCCATGTCATCATCATGCCTGTAGAAGTCCACTGCTGGACATAGGCCTCCCCCAAAGAGTTCCACGACGAACGATCTTGAGCCCTTTCCATCCACCGACTTCCCGCAACCTTTACAATGTCATCGGTCCATCGGGTGGCGAATCCAAGTATTAAAGATCAATCAAAATCCATGGAAATCAAAGAAGAGACCATACTATTAATCCAACTAATATTATAAATGCGAAAGTTGTAAGGTTCAATCACGCTCTGTAACGACTTAAACGATTTTAATGAACTTTGGAATAGATAGAGTTATTTTCTTAGAATAGCATTAGACTTTTTATCTGGTTAGGTACTACACGGGCATAAGCTAGTCTCACTTAACTACCATTATACTACTACCTATTATACAGCACATATTTCAGGAAAAACGAACGCGTGAGTTTCAGATAAGTTCCTCCTCGGTCTGTTTTCCGAGATCACTGATCTCTAATGAATAATTATGTTGTAGGCATTAAATTTTTCTCCAAAAGCCTTACGGACTGCCGCTTCTGAATTCGCACGCTACGGGCACCGGCACGAGCTACAATGGTGAAAGATAAGTTACTTGGTGCGCATCGGAGTGTGAACCGAAAGTCTGTTTACATGCGAAATAGACTCTGCACCACAGTTCGTGTTGGGCTACCATATGCCACGCCAGTCCGAAGTGAAGAGTGAACTAACCTATAAGTAGGTAACTTGTTTTTGATTGTTCAGTGGTGAAGGATCTTGAAGGTTTGTTTCGTTTCCAGAAGTGCAAATGCAGAAACTGCGCAAGGTTGTTTACTCTAGCATGTAAAAAGATCTAGCTAGAAAAACCAGACGCTCGAATGTATTGGAAGGACTCACGAATCAGTATCAGAGTAGACGGTAACCACCGAAAAGAAATGTCTCCTTATATTCTGCCTTCTCTACGTCTATCAAAGACATGGGGTCTCCAAGTCTTTGTTGATACTACTCTACCACCTCATGTAGAACATCAAGATTTATAACTTCTTCATACAAGAACCCACTAGCAGGTTAGACATCTAGCCTTCATTTAGAGAATGTGATGTTGCTAGAACGATTTGAGTTTGAACATCGGGATTTAGACAGCAGATGGTAGTTCCTAATCACCTAATGTAAAAACTACAATGCCTACCGAATAGCGAATAGTGATTCGCCCGAATTGGTAAAAGTTGGTGCTTCAATGATCGTTGGGGCACAATTAAGACAAACTTTGAAAATCGCATCTTCAGCGTTTTCCAATCCAACTTATAACCATCTTACCTGAACTACGAAGTCATTGAAACTTGACCAAGTAGGAACTCACATTATATTGGATTTCAAATTGGAAATCATAACGACATTGTTTGTTAATTTTAAAATTTGTGTATTTCTTAATTGTTGTAATCCTACTATACTAAATAAAACATTTGCATGCTTGTGTAGCAAAAACATGTGCGCCCGAAGAACAGCGATTATATTCAACTACCATGTTTTAGCAAATAAACTGATTTCATTTCATTTCATTTCTAATATAACTTTTTTCCTTTCTTTTCTTAGGCACTACCGCTTGGCACTACTAGTAGTTTTAGGTATCCCAAAAACATAGCCCATATGGCTTTTGATTAGAACAAAAATATTTTTGAACTATATGAAGCTACAATAGCTCTTAGATTTCATATGACACCCAACTTCATGCATAGGTAGGTAACTTTTATTAAACCATTTTTTGTACCCCTATATCTTATCAGCCCCTAGGCCGATTTAACTCATAAACTTCCGAGCAAATCTCGATAGTTCAACCTGTTGACCTACTAAATCCTATGCAGATTGGATTGACAGTTTAAAAGTTATGCTCTAACAAATATACAAACAAGCAACGCCGATTCATCCAAGTTGTTTGAGAGATCTACGTTCGCTCGATCGATTAGGTAAGAAAACTGATAAAAGCTTTACAATTTTATCCGCGGCAATGCGTTTGCTCTGATCTAACCGACACCTGGGAACCCAGGCTTTCCACTTTATCTTTACATCTTCAATCGCCATAGATCCGTAACCAGAGCATGGTTAGGGTAATTAGAGTAGAATAACGCCTTATTATAAGTAGTAGCATCAGCATAAGAGTAACTGTTATGATCGTAGTAGGTAAACTACTTGGCAATAATAAAGGAAGCTACTTCGTGGTTTCATAATTGCGCTTTATTAGATACACAATGTAATGTGAGTGTCATTAGGAATCTCAACAATACCGTCATACCTACTATTCTTCTTCTTCCTGCCCTTGTCCCACATTATGTGGGGTCGGCACAACATGTTTTCTTCTTCCACTCTCTTCTGTTAGCCGTCATCTCCGCACTCACTTCTTTCTTACTCATGTCATCTTTAATACAATCCATCCATCTTTTCTTCGGCCTTCCTCTAGTCTTATATCCATCCACATTCATACCTAACACTCTTCTCGTTACATGACTTTCATCCCTCCTCATGACATGCCCATACCATGCTAACCTATTACTTCTCAACTTTTCCGTCACTGGCGCTACTTTCAAACTTCCTCTGATGTGCTCATTTTTTAGATTTGATGGTTCAAAAGTTATGCTCTAACAAATAAACATACAAACATACAACGTCGATTTGCTCAATGGGAAATGTTCGCTAGCTCCATAAATAACCTACCGATTAACTTTGACTTTGGCTAAACCTGCTAGCTCTTCTACTAATATCACGATATCATACTAACGGCTCAGTATCAGAAAAGTATATTTTATAACGACGAGGCTCTACTCTAAATTTCAGAGATGCAAACTCTTTATTTTCTCATACGGTACAGAACGACAGTCGGCGACAGTTAAGATAAATGCGATAACTGTACTGCAATCGTTGCCAGTGCGCTCAATGGTTCGTTGATTCAAGTACCTTACCTACATTGCCTTCATCGGTATGTAGGTGCTTTGTGAAAACGTTGTATTATGATCGGCTAGGTAAGCCATCTGTTATGATGATTTTTGTGTTAGAAAATATTTTTTTAGTATCCGACCATATTAAAACCCGGAAAAGTCATGCCAACATGCTATAGATAGATCAGCGACCTACCTATGTATGTATTGCACAATACAGTAATAGGGAAGCGAATAGGATACTGACATTCTTCCAATACAGCATTGCTCAGACAAACTTCCTGAATTGCTATCATACCTACTACACAAATTCGGCAAAATAACTACATTGCTATTTTGTTCCGTGCGTGTGCATTCAAAGTACCTTGATATTGTTGGTTAATTATCTCATTCTTCGAAAGATTCCTTACGCAACACTGGTCTCTCTATCATTTAACTCACTCTGCCGTATCCTAATAGTGACCTACATCAATAGCCTGTAAACCTCCAAAAGTGTAGTGTTGTGTAATGATGACGCAGCCATGGATCGCCATAGTACAATGGGGTAGTGAAAGTGCATCTTAACCACCGGACCGTTGTTGTCGGCTATTGTTTCCCGTATTCATTGTTTTCATTAGTGTCGGTCCTTGACGCCAGACGCTACTGGGTTACGCTAGATTTCAAACCGCAAATTTTTACGCCATTATTTCATAAATTCATAGTCCACTTGTTTCAGACAATTATTTTTGACAATTATTCCACCATATTAGGTGATTAACACACTTTACAACGTTACCACCGATCCATAATCGCAAATTAAAACGAGCATTTATCATTTTCAGACACCAGTTTGGGAAACGGATGCATCAAAGTTAAAATATGCTACAATGATCTTCACAGATGATTGGGAAGAATGGTTTACAAGATAGAAGATGTAGCCTTATGGCTGTTACTGATATTTGCAGTTACACATGGCCAGACGACGATATGCCCAAGTCCAGAATCTATACTCCCATGCATATGCACGAATAGGCATGAAGATATACAAATATGGTACGGTTTTTTAAATTGAGTTAAAATTAAGCATAATTTCTGTTGCTAATAAAACAATTCGACATTTCAGGTGCACGCATAGTGACTTGCTACAAGTCTCGAAAGGACTCCAAAAAATAGGAGAGTTTATAAAGAAGCCAATTGATGAGCTGATAATAGAGAACAACTATCTTCCATCATTGCCAGGGAAATTATTCCAAAATGTTAAAATACTGCGATTGATGCTACGGCATAATGGCCTGGAACGCGTATCAGCAGCTTGGTTGGAGACACAGGAGAAAGATTTGGTAGAGATATTCATAGTAGAAAATGATCTAAGAAATATACCAGCAGAGAGTTTACTAAAATTAGAAAATCTCCAAGCGATAACAATACAATCACACAATCTGAAAAGAATACCAACCTTTGTAAACATGGAGAAGTTGAAATATATTAACATACAGACTAGCAGTTTAAGCGCAGTAAACGAACGAACGTTTGATAATTTACCAAGCTTGGAAAGACTATTCATACAAGGAAGTTCGAATCTCCGAACAATCAAAGAAAATGCTCTATACAACCTTCCGAGGTTACGAAAATTGGAGATTACTAATTGTGGCATTAACCAAATGCATATGCGAGCGTTGTCTTTGATACCCTCATTGAATGAGCTTTCGTTGAGCAATAATATGATATCTGATGCGACTATGGTCGGAAGAGCAACCAGAGACCTACCCATGCTCTCTATAATAAATCTTAACCACAATCTAATTGACAAACTCAATGAAGGCGCCTTTGTTGACCAACCAATGCTTGAAAAGATATTCCTATCAAACAACAAAATACACGTGATGCACCATGGAGCTTTTCACAGAGTACCAAAGCTTAGGGTAGTAGATTTGAACTACAATAAGATAAACCAAATACACCCTGAATCTTTCATGCAACAATCAGGCAGCGGTGTAGAAGAACTCTACCTCATTGGGAATCAGATTATGTTCATTTCTGAATTCAGAGCGTTATTGGACGCTTTACCACGATTGAAATTTATAGATCTGAGTGATAATTTACTTCAGGAAATACCGAGAGGTGCTCTTAGAGGTCACCCCAGCCTGGAAAGACTACATTTGAACAAAAATAGTATTAAGTACATTCAAGCAGATGCATTCATGGCAATGCCTGCTTTGCGTGAACTCCATTTGAGCAACAACTCTTTGACTGATATAAATGAAGGACCTTACTGGAATTTGCCTGCTCTCAAAGGATTGGATTTGTCATTCAACTATTTCAAACGGCTACAACCAAAATTACTGTATAACCTCCCTTCGTTACGAAGAATCAACCTTAGCAATAACCAGCTGACATTAGTGGATCCTATTACTTTCATGGAGTCTCCACTGCTGGAGTATGTAAATATATCAAACAATGCTTTGGTATCTCTACATCCAGCTACTTTCAGAAACTTAGAAAACCTGTATGAAATGGATGCAAGTTCTAATAGACTGATCGAGTTCGTGCCTGGTCTACCAAGGGGTTTGGAAAAGTTATATTTACAGAAAAACCAAATAACGAGTCTTCCAGTGCCACCATCGCCAGATTTAGACTTACCATCTTTGAGGACTTTAGATATTTCGAGCAATGGAATACAGAAGATACCTCACGGAAGTATGAAGACTCTGCACAACTTACACAGATTGTACATGAGTCGGAATGGATTGCGGCAAATAGACACGTCGTATTTTGGAGATTTGGAACGACTGGAAATTCTAGATCTGAGCGACAATCAAATATTTTCAGTTCACCCAAAGAGCTTCAACAAACTTATACATCTAAAACAAGTAAATTTACATGGAAATACCATTGAAAACTTCGACTTCGTGGCAGTTCAAGAAAATTCTGCTCTACATACTCTTGACTTCAGTAAAAACAAACTGAAATCCATTAGCCCTAACATAGTGAACAGAGCCTTGGATGTAGAGACTTTGAATATATCTTCAAATAATCTGAATGAACTACCAGTGTCTCTGAACATGCTGTCAAAACTAAAGGTGCTAGACGCAAGCTCTAACCATATCAAACATTTCGACGGAAACTCTATCAACAATATTCATACTTTGAAAAGCATAAAATTGCCCCACAATAGGGTAACAGAGTTGCGTACTGGAAGCTTCAAAGACCTTAGGGATCTAGAAACAATCGATTTAGACAGCAATAGTTTAGAAATAATCCATCCAAACGCGATATCAAACCTACCGAGCCTGGTTTCTGTGTACATGGGTAGAAACCACATAATTGACATACCAGACCACGCGTTTTCGAACCTTCCTAAATTGAGGATCATAGAGCTGCAAGGAAATCGCTTGCAGTACATTTCAGCGCGGGCTTTCAAGAACTTGCCTCTGGTTCAATATCTAAACCTGAGCAACAATCAAATTACAAACGTAGACAACTCAGGACTGAGGCAACTGAGTTCTCTGGAAGTGCTAGACCTCAGTTTCAACAAGCTGACGAAGATAACAAGAGCATCATTTCAATACATGGAGTGGTTAGTGGAACTGAACCTTGATAACAACATGATTTGCTACATCAGTGGCCAGCCGTTCGATTTCATGACTAGACTGAAAGTTCTTTCATTGAGGCAAAATAAACTGGCTACAATATCGGAAGGCATATTCGCGAAATTAAGAAATAACATTGCGATTTTGGACGTTGATGGTAAGCAATAAGCATTCAGCATTCGAGAAATGAAAAATAGGACGTAAAGATTAAGACCACATACGGTCTTAGATGGAGATCAAGCTCACTAGATTGGCGTTTGAAGGATGGAGGAAACTATGCCCAGCAGTTGGTTATTTGCCAATTGTACCGAGTGCTTTTTTATGAAACTGGTAGGTAAGATTTTATTTCCATGTTTGCTTAAATTTTTATTTTTTGTTTTACAGGAAATCCACTGATATGTAACTGTGCAATTATTTGGCTGAAGTCCTGGCTTTCAGAATCATCGTCGATAGGCCCTAAGTGCGCCGACGGAACATACGTAAAAAGGATGCCATTTTCCCGAAACGATTGTCCAAATATTTCCTCCCTAGACGATGATTATAGATCATGTACGATCCCTGAAAACGAAGCTCTGCTGCCTAATCTAGCAACATCGCAGGTGTTCTCGTCCATAGATAAAATAAAAGACTACGCAACGCAAATAAAGAACAACTACCAAACCAACAAAATCAACGGCAGACCATCTCCCGAAGAGTCAGATTACTTTTATGATGATTACGTGGACTATCCAGTCAACGAGACTGTTATCGAAGGTATCAAGAACGAAATAGGCATGATGAACAACAGGACTCATGATAATTTAGGCGGCATACCGGTCCTTTACGCAGGAACGAAAAATATGACACACAAGAAGCCACTAGCTACATCTAAACCACCTGGTGCTGGTGGAGGATTTACATTCTTCGGCATGCCTTTACCAGCTATTGATGTCGGCAAATTCCTAAGCACAGGTCGTAAGATAGATTGGCCGGTCAATAAAAATGCGGAAGGTAGCAAAATATACCAGGTAACAGAGGCGCCAAAGTTCGAAACTGGAGGGTTTTCGCCAATGCTGCCAACCACGTCAGGAGGTTTTATGCCCATACCTGATCCAACAGTCAAGATGTCTGAGCTTACAGTCAGTCAAGGTGAAATAAGATACAGTACTAGAGGAAGCACAGAACAAACTATACTGGAAGTCTCAACTATGCCATCTGTTAATAGAGTTGAAAGTAACACAACAAATCATAAGATGAAGAGTGAAATTCACGAGATTGAAGCATTTGTAGATAATGAGAACAGTACTCATGTAGCTTACAACAGAACTAAGAATGTAGAAGAACAGAAAATTGACCCAAACAACTTGAGTAAGTACAACTTGATGGAGTCAAATGTGACCATCAGTCATGCAACTGAAAAAGAAGGTTTATTGATCACAACTGACACAACTAATGAAATATCGAAGACCTGGATGGAGTCTAGTACAATGTCATATTCATCGTCTACTTCTGTGACTTCTAAGCCTCCAATCATGAAGCATATAGAGAGTCAGCCCACAGCTCTTTCAGCTATTTTAGTACCCAAGAATGCTGAAGCTGCTACAATTAATTATGGAAAAAGACCTGCAACAATTACTAAGGTAAATATGCCACATATGGAACACAGCGATCTGAGAGATAGCTTTGCGCCAGTATCAAATAGAGAAGCCAAGACAAGATTTTCTGATAGCATGAGTTTGGGTAATACTAGAACGAGACAAGTGGATGGTAAGGAATGGTATTATAAGAACTACAATAATACAAATTTGGAGCCCTATGTTGCACCAGGAGTACATTCAAGTAGTTATAAGACAGCAAGTTCTGCTCCTGAAGTTTATTTAATTGTGATTGGTTTATATCATTATTATTTAGTTCTTTATTCTAGTTTTAAATAAATAAAGTGATTTACCTAAATGGATTTATTATTTCATACATACCTGATCCTCTTGAGCATTCTATGGCGAAGAAATCAATTTTCAATCAAAAGAAGGAATCTGTAATGAAACAATTTATTTACTTAAAAAACAGCTACATTTATGTATCTATTTGTACCTACTTTTGTTCAAAATGTATGCTCACTGCAAATTGTTCAGTTAGCACTGGTTTAATTTTCTAAACACTTTTTAAAATAGTTTCTCATCTCTTCAAGAGCTTTAAATCTGTGAGAAATTAAATTCTTCTTTTCCTTAGGCAGTTCAGCATAAGTCTCATCATTGCCATCTGGTTGGAAAACACAGTCCCATCCAAAGTCTCTTGTACCCCTTGGAGCTACTATTTTACCATTTGTTTTACCTTGAAACAGGATTACATCTAGATCATCACAGTTTCCGGAGCAATAGGCAAAAGTGCAGACCGCTACAGCTGATTTGTCTTCCCATCCAGCCAGCAATCGAGGCAGACCTTCTGGCTCTAGCTTCTCCAGGAACCACTTGATATACGGACCAGGCAGGCCACCCAAAGCGTTAAAACATAACGATGTATCTTCAACCAATACTGGCCTCTTCAATCGCCTCGCAGCCTCTTGACACTTCTTTATCGACACCTCTTCGATCTCACCTTGCAATTCTGGCAAGTCTAACTTGTGGCTGATTATTTCTAAGGGGAAATTGGTGCCAAGAATAGCTCTGAGTTCCTCCAATTTTTTGGCGTTGCCCGTTACGAAGGTTAGGGTTCTGCTCGACATTTTTGGTGTTGTTGATTTGTTTTGTGTGAAATAATAGGTCCTTTTTCTACGTAGTACAAGTAGGTAAATAGTTCATATCCTTTTGTTGTATTTGAATTATCGATACATTTGATTGAATTGTAATTTTCTTCACACACGATTAATTTGAAAATACAAGAAATTAAAAAATCGCGGTGAGGCCGGATTTTATTGTATCCAATCCAAGTCAGTCAATGTCACTGTCAATCATGTCTTATCAAGTTATCAATCAATCAATCTGGGTCGTTCAAATTTTTTTTTTTGTTTCGCCCATTCCTTTCTTCAGGGCGCTGCAGGTAAGGGCTTCAGGCTTATGTGGCCCATCGCCCTGCTGGCATCTACTCGATCCCCGGGTCTCGAGCCTCTTGGTGCCTTCCTGTCTTGCAGGCGGCTTTATTTTGGGCTTTTTTGTAAGCCAAGTCAGTGGCGCAGGTTTCCAATTTTCAGCCATCGCCGGTAGGTGGAGTCGGGGTGTTCAGTAGCTCGCGAGGTAAATGTTCATGTTGTCAGCGCGATCTTTTGTTTGTTTGTGGCAGAGCAAGAGTACCACGGGGGGCAGCATACGTTAGCAGGGTGCGTATGAAGGTACTCGTACGTTTGGTAAAGTCGTACTTTTACGGTACGTTTGGTATGGTAGTTTAAAACAGAAAAACAATATCGGAGCAAAGGCTTTTGCATGTTTAAATAGCAAGGGGGTAGCAAGCAAGCAAGCAAGCAACCGAAATGACCAAGGAAGGACAACTCTAGCTAGAAATTCCAATACCGTAGACAATTTTTTTTCTGAAAATGACTGTCAAATTTTAGTTTTGATTGGCGACTGGCGATTTTGTTGAACAAGAATTTTAATTGTTACGGTGTTATTTTATGTAGGTGTACAATTCCATTGCTCTTCCAATAATTCGAATAGTGGATAGGGCTTACGGTCTCGAAAATGCCTGTTCAAGAAGTAGTTACCACGAAAGTGGTGGTTCACCCCTTGGTGCTTCTGAGCGTCGTGGATCATTTCAACCGGATGGGCAAAATTGGTAACCAGAAGCGCGTTGTCGGAGTGCTGCTGGGTTGCTGGAGAGCCAAGGGAGTCCTAGATGTCTCGAATAGCTTTGCAGGTTAGTTGATGATGACTTAGCATTACTTTTTTTATGGAGATAGAAAGACCCTTTCTAGGCCAATAGCTGTCTGAGAGACTGCGAATTATTGTGCTTCTAGTTCGTATTTTTATTGTACCAGGTACTAGCGACTGCCCGCGACTTCACTCGCGTGGTAACTGTATAAATGTAGCTTATGTCCCTCAGGCCCTAAAGTATCTGTATACCAAACCAGTTTAGTCATAAAAAGGTAACAAGCATACAGAGTGACAAAGTATTATTCGCGTTGGTTAGTGTGATAAAAGATCAAAACTGGTATATGGATTTTAAACTAAAACGGATCATACTATGAACATAACCATATCAGCCATGCAAAAATGTATTCTTTGTATAAATTATTATGAAACAATGCCCACTAGAAGGTTCCATCTCCAACTGAGACCATAGCGTGCCATGATAGGACCAACAGTGAATTCACCATGAGAATATATTGATACTTTTTACTGGGCACAGTAGTGTCTGGCTGAGTCTGTTACGTGTCTGATATGTTCATCGCTCAGTCATGGCAAAGGCCTTTATGCTCTTACATACACAACCATTGCATGCTACAGGCAATGTCTTTGTGTCCACATACAGGCAAAGATAATGTGATTTTGTGTCTCGAGAACTAACAATTTTTTTTGTCACATTCCAGTGCCCTTTGATGAAGATGACAAGGACAAGTCAGTGTGGTTCCTCGACCATGATTACCTAGAGAACATGTACGGTATGTTCAAGAAAGTCAATGCTAGAGAAAAGGTTGTAGGATGGTACCACACTGGTCCAAAACTGCACCAGAACGATGTAGCTATCAATGAGCTCATCAGGCGTTACAGCCCCAACTCCGTTCTAGTCATCATTGATGCTAAGCCTAAGGACTTAGGTTTGCCCACTGAAGCTTACCGGGCAGTTGAAGAAGTCCATGACGATGGTACTCCAACTACGAGGACCTTTGAGCATGTCCCGAGTGAAATAGGGGCAGAGGAGGCTGAAGAGGTGGGTGTGGAACATCTGCTAAGAGATATCAAGGATACAACAGTGGGAAGTCTGTCTCAGAGAATAACAAACCAATTACTAGGACTGAGAGGTCTGCATTCCCAACTCAGTGAGATCAGGGACTACCTCACCCAAGTGGGCCAAGGATCCCTACCAATGAACCATCAAATAATCTATCAGCTTCAAGACATCTTCAATTTACTACCAGATATCGCAAATGATAACTTCATTGATAACCTTTACATAAAGACTAACGACCAGTCATTGGTGGTATATCTTGCTGCACTTGTGAGATCTATCATTGCTTTGCACAATCTCATTAACAATAAGATTACGAACCGTGATGCTGAGGAAGGCAAAAAGGAGGATAAAGATAAGAAGAAGGATGAGAAAAAAGAGAAAGACGATAAAGATGATAAAAAAGCTGAAGATAAAATAAAAGCTGAGAAAAAGGAGAAAGATGAAAAAAAGAAGTAAATTAGAATAAACTAGACATAAGTTCGTGTAATGTAATTTTTTTAAATAAATTGTATTTACTAATGCAAATAGGGCCTTTTATGTCTGTCTACAATACCTATGATGTAAGAAATACTAGTAGTTTATGTACTTTCTTGATGTTCGCTTATTTTTAATATAAATAAGAATTACTATTACACCAAATCAATGTTTGTCTTGGTACCAAATTATTGTTGTCAAACATTTATTATAAAACAAATCATGGCAAAAGATCTAGAATGCATTAATACTTGAACCTAATTACAGATATCTGAGAATCATTTTTAAGATAGGCGGTTCTTGTATTATCTTCGAATAGTTATGATAAAATACACTTGCTATCTATCGATAGCGTAATCAGGCTCCTGATAAGTTCGGCAGTCTTGTGTTGGATTTTACATGACACTTATGGATGTTGTGAAAATATTTTGAAAGTTTTTTGTGAGGAGAATCTCAAAAGTGGCAGATAATGGCGGACCGGGCGCGGTTGTCAGTAAGTTCTTGTTCACTATTATTGACCTAAATATTGTATTATTGTAGAATTTTTATGTGCATTTGTATGTATGAAATAGGTAGTAGGTACAGTAGGTACTTTTGGTCTTTCAAGTTTCAGTTAGCGAATCTCGATGACTAAAGCACTTGACAAAGAGAGTTTCAGCCAACTAGTAGCCAGCATAGTACTGACTGTTGTCCTTAAAAATATTGGAAAAAGATTCTACTATATTATCTTTGATAGTACTAGGTAGGTATAAAGTACCACCATGTTAAAAAAATTATTTGGGACTTTAATAGTGAATTTTATACACACAATGTATAAATATCCCAATGTGGGAATGGTTCCAGATGTAACTTTTGGACGTACCTCTAAAAGAAATCTAAGGGGGTAGCCCTTAGATTTCTTCAATGATCTGATAGCTTTGAGATCTAAGAAGATGTCTACCATACTTGGGGATAACAGTCGTGAGCCTATTTTTCATGTAGGTATATTTTACTTGGGTAGTACTTGTCTGTGTGATTTGAATATTTGTCTTAGGAGCTAGACGTTAAAAGCTATTTTTCATTACTGATTTTACCTTCTTACTGATTTCAGGACCTGCTCTGGCTCAAGCCGCAGGGTAATACAGAGTTTGATATTCCCATAGCCGTTAAGCTACTCAACTCTTCAGGAGACAAGATCGAGGTCCAAGATGATGATGGGAAGAAGATAATCGCCAACATTAAGGATGTTCTCAAACCGCTTCACGCGACATCACGGTTTGGAGTTGAAGACATGATTACGCTGGGGGAATTACAGGAGTATACAATCTTGAGGAATTTGCATCTGCGGTATAATCAGCAGTTGATTTACGTAAGTTTTTACGTAAGTTTTTCTGTACCTAGAATAGTATATATAGGCTACTTTTTATCAAGGTACCACGCGAGCAAAGCCGCGAGCGCAAGCTAGTGCATAATAAATATGATGTAGGTCCCAAAATACTCCCCAGTGAAACACCCTATGAATGAGCGCTATAAAGTATTATTTACTCGGAAACCTTATCTATTATCTAATTAAAATTAATCTCTTGACTGTAGGTGTAGTGTAGATACAGTAAGGCCGGGTCTAGGTGAACATGACGGCTCGGCTGTTGGCCAAACTGTAGGTACTAGCCATGATGATTTGTTTTTCAGACCTACACAGGATCTATGTTGATAGCAATAAATCCTTACGAAATCCTGCCAATATACACACCGGATCAAATTCATTTCTATCAGGAAAGAGGCATGGGGGATATCCCACCCCATATCTTTGCTATTGGAGATAACTCGTATAGAGCCCTTATGGATACCGCATCCAATCAATGCATAGTAATAAGGTGAGTCAATGCTAAACACTATAATTATATTTAGACGAAGGACGAACATATCTATGACCTCAGTCGCATCACTATAGGTAATAGAGGAACTCAAAAGCGGGACTGTGTGGGGACTTACTAGGTGCCCTTTTTACTTACGTTGTATAATTGTTAAACTCGAGCAACATATTCTTATCAACCTCCACCACTGCTGTTACACGAAAAAAAGGCTAAGTATTAGGTACTTGATTGTCATTATGTCATTGCCTATGATAGTTAATCAATCATTGAATACTTTTTTTCAGTGGAGAAAGTGGTGCCGGAAAAACGGAGAGTACAAAACTATTACTCCAATACCTCGCAGCGGCCAGCGGTAAGCACTCATGGATTGAACAGCAGATTCAAGAAACCAACCCCATCCTAGAAGCATTCGGAAATGCTAAAACTGTCCGGAACGACAATTCTTCAAGATTCGGAAAATACGTGAACATTTTCTTCAGCAGAAAAGGAATTATCGAAGGGGGAAATATCGACCAGTATTTACTTGAAAAGTCACGCATTGTCTTCCAAAACAAAGGAGAGAGGAACTACCACATTTTCTACTCTGTAGTGATTGGTTTGTCCGCAGACGAGAAGAAGAAGCTAGAGCTTGGACGTCCTGAAGATTACGCCTACTTAAATTCAGGGAACATGCTGACTTGTGACGGCCGCAATGACGGAGTCGAATTCGCCGATATCAGGTCAGCTTTCAAAGTACTGAACTTCCCGGATAACGAGGTATGGGGGGTCTTCAGTTTACTGGCTGCAATTCTACACATCGGCAACATAAAATTCAAGGCATTCAACTTTAACAACATTGAGTCATCCGAAGTGGCTGATTCTATCAACGCTAATAGAGTAGCCTCTCTTCTAGGTGTGAATAAGACAACTCTTTGCGATGCGTTGACGAGGAAAACCTTCGTCGCTCACGGAGACAAAGTCGTTTCTACACTAACGACAGCAGCAGCTACCGAAGGCCGAGACGCTCTGGTCAAAGCGATATACGGACACATCTTCGTATACATCGTGGACATGATAAACAAAACCCTCTTTAAAGATCAGCAACTTTCCAGTGGATCTGTGGGAATATTGGATATTTTCGGCTTTGAGAAATTCGAGTCGAATAGTTTCGAGCAACTGTGCATTAACTACGCAAACGAGAACTTGCAACAGTTTTTCGTCAAACATATCTTCAAGATTGAGCAGGAGCAGTACGAGAAGGAGGGTATCACGTGGAATAACATCAATTACATCGACAATCAGGAGAATCTTGACATGATAGGACTGAAGGCAATGAACTTGCTAGCGTTGATTGATGAAGAGTCAAGGTTTCCCAAAGGAACAGACTTGACACTATTGTCTAAACTGAACAGCAATCACAGTGGGAAACAATGTTACATAACGCCAAAGTCGACTCATGAACATCGTTTTGGTGTAAAACATTTCGCTGGTGATGTTTTATATGAAGTCAAAGGTAAATGTATAACACATACCCAAAGATGAGAGTACTAACCGGGTGATTACTTACACTGATTATGACCAAGGATAATATACTACCGTACTATACATATAGTCTTTGTTATGACATACGGGGAGTATAGTATATTGGCGAAATGTTGCGTGTTATAGATTAATACAATAAGCTTTAATTTTTTACAGGATTTTTGGATAAAAACAGAGACATGCTCACAGCAGACGTAAAAGACATGCTACACGATTCAAACAATCAATTCCTAAAAAGCTTATTCGTGGCTGAAACTTCTGGTTCTCAAAGTGGGAATCGCAAAGCTGTGTCTCTGAGCTATCAGTTCAAAACTTCATTAGATGCGTTAATGAAAACTTTGTATGCTTGCCACCCATTCTTTGTGCGGTGTATCAAACCTAACGAATTTAAAAAGCCACGGGTAAGATTGAAATCGAGTGTGTATGTATAATAGATGTATTTTATGAGAAGTCTTATATCTTTGTTGCTTCAGGTTTTTGATCGACCGCTATGCGTGCGACAACTCCGATATGCGGGGTTGATGGAGACAGCCAAGATAAGACAAGCAGGCTTCCCTATCCGCCATTCGTATTCTGAATTCGTCCACCGATACCGTCTCATAGTCCCTGACATCCCGCCTGCAGAGAAAACTGATTGCAAGAGCGCTTCGAAGAAAATATGCACCAAGGTTCTAAAAGACCAGGAATTCAGACTAGGTCATACCAAAGTGTTCCTTAAAGACCACCACGATGCTATTCTGGAAGAATTACGCCACAAAGTCATGATAACAGCCGTCATAAGAGTACAGGCGAACGCGAGAAGGTTCATCTACCGCAGAAGGTTCCTAAAACTACGAGCGGCAGCGTTGGTTCTTCAGAAAAACTTCCGCGCAAGGGGATACAGGAAAAGATACCTGGCTATGCGAAGAGGCTACTTGCGTCTACAGGCCGTTATCAAATCACGGGAACTGAGAAAGACCTTCATAAACTTGAGGATATTCTTCAAGAAATTACAAGCCAATTCGAGAGGATTCCTAATAAGGAAATTGATGAAAGAAAAGGGTGCGATTCTGAAAGCGCAGTTGGCACAGCTTAGACAAGACAGAGCTATTATGCAGAAGGCAAGTGACGTGAAAACAGCTGAAGAAGATCATGAGAAGAAATATAACGAGCTTATGAAGTCGATATGGATAGCGAAGGACTTGCCTGTAGATAACCACGCGCATAATGTGAACGCGATAGATGATAGATACGTGGATGACGTTTTTGGTTTCCTGAAAGATAGCGCTACACCAGCGGGTACGGTTCGTGGAACTGGATTTGGAGTGGTGAGAAACTTATTATCTTGTAACTTAAGTAACCTAATCTCTACGAATATAGTGAAATTTTTATTAAGCTAAGGGTAATAAATATTATAACAAATAAGTTCCGAATATCATGGCACCACAGGTAAAATGAGCGAGCAATGCTGTTGTTGATGTTGTTTCGTGAAATTGTTGTTCTAACGGATTGTGATTAGGCAAAAGTTAATTTGTTTCTGAAGTAGCTTAGGGACTTTCTTTTTTTCAGTCATCTACAGCCAAACCTCTAGCATCCAGTGTGATCCCGATCCCACAGGAACAAGATGAAGAGCAATTCGATGAGTTCAACTTTAGGAAATTCGCAGCAACCTACTTCATTGGCAATACCAGTCATCAATACTCTCGCAAACCTCTCAAACACTCGCTGGTCGAACTCCCATCGCCGATGGATAAAGTTGCTGCTCAAGCGTTGTGGGTCACGATTCTGAGGTTCATGGGAGACTTGGCAGAGCCGAAATATGTTGATGATAAAATGGATAATGTACCCGTTATGACGAAGCTGACTGATACTGTGGGAAGAGCTTTCCAAAAGAGTAAAGAATTTGAGGTGGGCAAAAATGTTTTGCGATTTCTCACGTTTGGAATGCTAAATGTAGGTCGCGCTAAATATACAGGCTTTCACAGGCCTCATAGCTCAGATGGTAGTAACTCTGCCTTCTGCGCTAGAGGTCGTGGGTTCGATTCCCGCACTGGACAAACATTTGTGTGATGAATACAGATGTTTGTTCTGTTTCTGGGTGTTAAATATTTATCTATTAAGTATACCAGTCTCTGGTATCCATTGTACAGGTTATGCCTAGTTTGGGATCAGCTGACCGTGTGTGCAATATTGGAATGGAATATTTATTTATATATTATGTTTGGACGTGCCTCTGACTACTTATGACATCATCAAGGATCAGACCTATGAGATCTGAGATTATAGAATTAGGCTTTACAGTCATGAGCTTATAATAATAAATAAGCTCATGACTGTAAAGCCTTAGTTAAAGTTTAAAACATTTTGCCGCAAATTATAATAGGTCGTCTACTATTGCCGTATATTTTTCAGGAAATGTTAGCCAAAGAATCATACGAGAGCAATAATAACAAATTGATGTCAAAAACGTTGAAGAAGCAAACTAAACTGAACGAGGAGTTCATGAAGAGTTTGATGAACGATGAGATCACAAACGACATGTACAACTCTTGGCTGAATTCGCGGCGAAGCACCAACTTGGAGAAACTTCACTTTATCATTGGTCATGGAATCATTAGGAAGGAACTTCGGTAAGTTTTCTTTTTCAAATAGGAGATGTTACAGTGAATTATTCATAGAGTAACCTAAAACAAAATGGCGTTTTTTTTGTTCAATCAGAATCGGATACCAGTAGGTTATTATAAGGTGCTAGAGCTTAGAGCACCTACTGGTATCCGGTTCTGATTGACCAACAAAAACGCCATTTTGTTTTAGGTTTCATGGCGCTAAACTTTTAGCTTCCCCTTCATGCTAATAACAAAAATAATAAAGCATTTCTCTTCATTACATAGTTTACTCATGTTTTTGCTTTCAGTGATGAAATACTATGCCAGCTATGCAAACAGCTCACCAATAACCCATCGAAAGCGTCCCATGCACGAGGTTGGATCCTCCTATCCCTATGCATCGGTTGCTTCCCGCCATCAGAACGATTCGTGAAGTATCTTCGCAACTTCATCCGCTCAGGACCGCCCGGCTACGCGCCATACTGCGAAGGAAGGCTAGTCAGAACTTTCAAGAACGGCCCAAGAACACAGCCGCCAAGCTGGTTGGAACTACAAGCTACAAAAACAAAGAAACCGATACTATTGACTGTTACGTTAATGGACGAGTCGATGAAGACTATCCAATCTGATTCGGCGACCACCGCAGAAGAAGTTTGTCAGCAAATCGCGGATAATGTAGGACTGAGCGATGCTTTCGGCTTCTCCTTGTACATAACGTTATATGATAAGGTACTGTCGCTAGGAAGCGAGGGAGAACACATTATGGACGCGATATCACAGTGCGAACAGTTTGCTAAGGAACAAGGAACGCCTGAGAAGAACGCACCATGGAGGCTCTTTTATAGAAAAGAAGTGTTCACTCCCTGGCATAACCCAGTCGACGATCCAGTGGCCACCAATCTCATTTACTACCAAGTGGCCAAGGGAGTTAAATTCGGAGAGTACAGATGCAATTCAGAAAAAGATCTGGCTATGATTGCGGCTCAGCAACATTACGTAGAATATGGACATCGGATTGATCCAAACGTGCTAAGAAAAGTTATAGTCAACTACATTCCAAACCAATTCATCCAATCCAATGATGCGGCTTTGACTAAATGGGAACATCTCGTAACAAAAGCGTTTGAGTCCTCACAAAGCGTTCAGTCAAAGGTTGATCCATTGAAATGCAAAGAAGATATTGTTATATTCGCGAAATTAAAGTGGCCTATGCTTTTCTCGAGGTTCTTCGAAGCTTTAAAGCTGAAGGGTGAAACGATAAACAAAGATCTAGTTATAATAGCTATCAACTGGACTGGGATTTATATTGTAGATCAACTTGAGCACATCCTGCTTGAAATATCTTACGCTGAAGTAACGTACGTAGCTTACAACGAAGATGACGAATTTGAGCATCTGGGCAGGGTCACGATCCGGACAATACTCCAAGAAGAATTTGTGTTCAGAAGTGTTGATGCAAGTGAAATGAGTTCGCTGATAATCTTCCTTATCGATGGATTGAAACGTCGATCGGTTTACGTGATCGCCCAGACTGAATCTGAAGGCTATAATGACGCATCCTCGTTTTTGCAGTACAAAGAAGGTGATCTGATAACGCTACTTCAAGATTGTACCGGAGAGACCCTCATGCATTCCACGTGGGGTCACGGGGCTTGTAATGGCCAAGAAGGATTGTTCCCAACTGAGCAAGTGTATATCGTTCCTACAATGACGCTGCCATCGAGCACGATACTAGAGGTGTTCAAGAAAGGGAATGTGACTTTGGCGAAGAAATCGCACTCCAAATACAATACGGTCCAAAGAAAGCGAATGCACACACTTGAAAAGTACGCAAAGGAACATTTCAGGCCCAACGACGACCTCAACGCTAGCGTTTCAAGACAGACTACTTTAACGACCGCAAAGAAAGCAATAGCGGGAGATTTATGGGTACACTCACGAGAACCGTTGCGAAAACCGTTGCTGAGAAAGCTGATGGACAACGAAACTATAGCCAAATCTGCTGTATCATCATACTACGGCATCTTAAAGTACATGGGAGACTTACCCGCTCCTAAAGCAAGGTCTACAACAGAATACACCGATGAGATATTCAGATGCGCTTTAGCAGAACCGTTGTTGCGAGACGAAGTGTACTGCCAATTGATGAAGCAATTGACGAATAACAGGATCCAGTTGAGCGAGGAACGAGGCTGGGAGTTAATGTGGCTTGTGACTGGAGTGTTTGCTTGCGGACAAACCCTGATTAAGGAGCTGGTAGAGTTCCTAAAAACGCGGCCTCACCCGATCGCAAAGGAGTGTTTGAAACGCGTGTTTAGAACTCAGAAAAGTGGGCCTAGGATGTATGCGCCTTACGTTGTTGAAGTTGAAGCTATACAACATAGAAGTATGCAGATTTACCACAAAGTTTACTTCCCCGATGACACAGACGAAGCTTTTGAGGTTGACTCTGCGACGAAAGCGAGAGATCTGTGTGAACAGATCACTGGCAGGTTGAGTTTGAAGAACAGCGATGGATTCAGCTTGTTCGTAAAGATTGCGGATAAGGTGTTCTCAGTACCCGATAATTATTACTTCTTTGATTTTGTTCATGAGTTGGTGGAATGGATGAAGCAAACGCGGCCAATTCGAGGAGGTAAGACCAAACGCTGTATAAATCATCTTCGATCTCGGTGGCATAGCGGGCGAGTGCCCGTCTGAGACGCAAGTGGTGCGGGTTCGATCCCCGCTGCGGGACAAATGTTTCCATGATCTGCAAATATTTGTTCCGGGTTGTGTGTATCATGGTACTCGTAGTTTCTGATAGCCACGACACGGAATCCTAGTGTGGGGTCAGGACAATGTACTTAAGTGGATTGTGGCGTAATAAAGCAAGCATTTATTTTATTTATCTAATTTTCAGCTGGATCCCAAATGCAAATGAACTACCAAATATTCTTCATGAAGAAACTCTGGATAAACACAACCCCTGGTAGAGATAAATATGCCGATCAAATATTCTACTACCCTCAAGAGTTGCCCAAATACCTTCGCGGATATCATAAAACGTCTAAACAGGAGCTTGTTGAGTTGGCTGCCCTTGTGTTCAGAGCGAGATTCGGAGGCGACCAGAGTCTGCTACCTCAAATACCGCAAATGCTCGAAGACCTGATACCTCCCGATATGGTCCGCGTGCAATCCAGCTCGAATTGGAAATCGCAAATCTCGTCCGCTTACCTTCAACATGGAGTGATGACCGAAAACGAAGCGAAAGAAACGTTTTTGAAGAAAATATACCAAATGCCTACGTTCGGCACGGCGTTCTTCGAGGTGAAGCAGACTTCAGATCCGTCGTACCCTGAGATGGTTGTGATCGGAATTAATAGGAATGGTGTTAGCGTCATCCATCCACAGAGTCGGGTAAGTCACATACCTACTTTAGTTGTACACGATGTACCTATTCAGACCTGTTTTAACGAGGTAACGTTTATTCCATGAGATTAGACCATCTTCAGACAGGTGGCGTACGTAAAAGAGGATTATTTAAACAGCAAAAAAAGGGAAAAAAAACGAAGTTTTTGTAGATTAGGCACCAAACTTTTAAAATCAGCACTTTTTGATATTTTTATGATCTTTCTAATACTTATCTTATTTATTTTATTCCAGGATGTCCTAATCACGCACCCATTTTCGCAACTTTCGAACTGGTCATCCGGTAATACGTTCTTCCACATGACTATGGGCAATTTTATGAGAGGAACCAAGATCCTCTGTGAGACATCTTTGGGCTACAAAATGGACGACCTCATTTCATCCTACATTGCAGTTTTGAGGCAATCTTTGAACCAAAAACCTAGGACACAACGCTAGAATTCTCAAACGATAGAACTAGCTCTAAAAAAATTGTACCTACCTAACTTTACGTATCTACCAGACTAAAAGTTGACAAAGTACCTTTTACCTATATACCTAATTTAAATGAATCAATAAAACTGCGTTTGAAAATAGGCACAAATTTTATTTCCAACAAGAACACACCGGCTATGGGTTCGTGTCGGTGCCTACCTATTTTTCGCTCAGAAAATTATTAGAGATCTAGCAATGCTCTCTAGCATTAGAGTAATAAAATATTGGAAACTGGCATGTCCAAAATTTCAAATTTCCCAGTTATATAAACTCTAAAATCTATGCTGGCATGTCCTAGAACCAGATCTTGGAACCACGTTACTACAAAAGGATTTCCTGCCATGCTCCAAGTCAAGCAATATGTAGCCTGTGCATACGAGTATGTAAGAAGTGAACTTAAAACGCCTGTACAGCAGTAGATTTTAAGTGGTTGTTAGTGTAACTCAACCCACCCTTTTTTATTTTTGGAGTACTCCTATCTTGCATGCTCGCTACCTACGCTGCTCGTATTTTTCTCTTTGGTGTTAATTCACACACGCCAGCCGGCATGCAGCAACCAGCAATAAAACAACAATAGTGTGGTCGTGTTTAGAAGGAATGGTAGCGGCTTTAGGCCTATGGCCCTTACCTGCAGCTTTGATGACACTATAAAAATAGTTTTTGACATTGTTATCTCAGTAGTATAGATGTCAAGTCAGTGCTGCCGTTTTGGGGACTTTTTTGATACATATAGCGTTTTATGGGTTTACCGACTTATTTAAAATCTTGAGATTTATTGCACTTAAAAACAAAAGTGAACAAAAGGTGAGCTTCATCATCATCAGCCTGATGAAGTCCACTGCTGAACATAGGCCTCCCCCAAAGAGTGCCACGACGAACGGTCTTGAGCCTTCTCCATCCACCGACTTCCCGCAACCCTCACAATGTCGTCGGTCCATCGGGTGGGGGGCCTTCCAACACTGCGTCGTCCGGTTCGTGGTCGCCACTCGAGAACCTTTGTTCCCCAACGGTTATCGGTTCTGCGAGCTATATGGCCAGCCCACTGCCACTTCAACCTGCTAATTCTGAAAGCTATATCGGTGACCTTGGTTCTTCTACGGATTTCCTCATTTCGGATTCTATCACGCAGCGAAACTCCGAGCATAGCTCTCTCCATAGCCCGTTGAGCGACTTTGAGCTTGTGTATGAGGCCTATAGTTAGCGACCAAGTCTCAGTGCCATATGTCATCACTGGCAACACGCACTGATTGTAGACTTTCGTCTTGAGGCTCTGCGGTATCTGTGACGAGAAGATATGACGAAGTTTCCCAAACGCTGCCCATCCGAGTTGGATTCGTCGGTTGACCTCTTTGTCAAAGTTGGACCTACCTAGTTGAATCGTCTGACCCAAATAGACATAGTGATCTACAACTTGAATGGTATCGTTCCCAACATTTACCGGTATGGGTGCGACATGAGCATTGGACATGATATTTGTCTTGCCCATGTTCATTTTAAGACCCACCTGTTGGGAGACGGTACTGAGGTCTCTGAGCATTGCGCCAAGGTCCTCTAGCGATTCTGCCATTATGACTATATCATCGGCGAATCGAAGGTGAGTGATGTATTCGCCATTGATGTTGATGCCTTGTCCGTCCCAGTGCAGAAGCTTGAAAACATCCTCCAATGCAGAGGTGAACAGTTTCGGAGAAATGACATCTCCCTGTCTCACCCCTTTTTGCAATTGGATAGGATTTGTGCTCTGGTCCTGGAGTCGGATAGACATGGTGGCCTTGCTGTACAAACACTTCAACACTTCGATATACCGGTAGTCGATCTGGCACCGCTGTAGTGACCGTAACACTGCCCAGGTCTCGACTGAATCGAAGGCTTTCTCGTAGTCCACAAACGCTAGACATAATGGTCGATTATACTCTTCGGTCTTCTGTATAATCTGCCGAAGCGTGTGGATGTGGTCTACGGTACTAAAGCCTTTTCGGAACCCGGCTTGTTCGGGAGGCTGGAAGTCGTCAAACCTACGGGCGAGCCGATTAGTGACAACTCTCGAAAACAGTTTATAGACATGACTCAGCAGCGAGATAGGCCTATAATTCTTCAAGAGGGTGTTGTCACCTTTCTTGAAAAACAGTACCACCACGCTCCTGTTCCACGCCTCAGGCGTTGTACCTTCGAGGATGACGGAATTAAATAGCTTCTGAAGGACTTTAAGTACCGGTGTTCCACCCGCTTTCAGAAGCTCTGACGTTATTCCGTCCTCCCCCGGTGCCTTATTGTTCTTAAGCTGTTTGAGGGCTGTCCGGATCTCGTATAGGCTGACGTCCGGGATGTCTTCGGTATAGTGCCGGGTCAGACGGGCTCTTGCATCGCTTGCCGTGCTTGGAGCAGGACTTTGCGATGAGGTGTACAGTTGTCCATAGAACTTCTCGAGCTCTCCCAAAATCTCAGGCTTCGACGAGACGATATTGCCGCTATCGGTCTTCAGTTTCGTCAACTGACTTTGTCCAATAGACAGATCTTTTGCGAACACTTTTGAGCCTTTATTACGCTCTATGGCGCGTTTAATACAAGCTGTATTAAAAAGGCGCAAATCGTGTCGCATGGACTTAGATATCTGTCTATTGAGCACGCCGTATTTCGACCTGTCCACTGAAGAATGCAGTCTCATGTCGTTTCGCTCAGCCATGAGTTTTAGAGTGTGCTCAGAGAGTTTCTGGGTTCTATTTTTACGGTGGGTCTTAAAGAACTCCGACCCAACCGCTTGGACAATTTCCACTAGCCCGTTGTTCAGCTCGTCCACTGTTTCGCATTCAGACAGGCTTTGGAAGCGATTTTGGAGTTCTAACTGAAAGCTCTCGGGGTTTTGAATTTGAACAGGACTTGGGCGAAGAGTAGATTTCACCAGACGAGACCTTTCCAGCTTTATGTTGATATTCAATGAGCCTCTAACCATACGGTGATCGCTGCCGGTTTTGATCGCGTTGATCACAGAGACATCATTGAATATTTGCTTCTTGGTCGTCAGTATGAAATCTATCTCGCTTTTGTAACCGCCGGGGTGCAGCCACGTCCATTTTCTGGACGGCCGTTTCTTGAAGAAAGAGTTCATCGCAAAGAGTCCCTCCTTCTCCATGAAGTCGACCAAACGCTGCCCCCTTTGGTTTCGCTGTCCAAATCCAAATTGCCCCACTTTCAGTTCATCGCCATTCCTCGTGCCTAGCCGCGCGTTGAAGTCCCCCATCACAACTGTAAAGTGTGTTTTCGAGGCATGCATGGCATTTGAAATGTCGTCATACATGGCCTCCACTTCATCGTCTGGGCGTTTCGAGTGTGGGGCGTATACCTGTATGACCTTCAGCGAATACCGTTCGGTGATTCTGAGTATAAGGTATGCCACCCTGTTCGAAACACTCACTATCTTTACAATATTGTTTACGAGGGACTTATGGACGAGAAACCCGATACCGTGTTGGGATAGCTGGTCTCCCTCCCGGTAGTAGAATAAGTTGCCGGAATTTAGGATTATCGTGTCCTCCCCCTCTCTTCGGACTTCTGATAATCCTATGATATCCCAGCGCAACTTACTTACTACTTCTTCCAGCTCAATCAACTTCTCGTCGGTCCTCAGTGTGCGTGCGTTAAATGTTGCCAGGTCCAGAGATCGTCGGGGTTGGTAGCAGGATCTCTTCCGGAGATTCTTCGCACCCCCTGCTCCGCCGTTACCGTGGCCGCTACCTAAGCCAGGAATAGCGGAGCTGCCGGGGACTGGGGGCCGTCTTATTTTTGTACTTATCATAAGGGGGGTTTGGACCATAAACCCACCACGCTGGTCCAGTGCGGGTTGGTGGGTGGGGCGCCAGAGCCTCGTTCGCTGGTCGGCAGGGTGTACCGCGTGCCGGTGAGGTTGGCTTGGGTTCCAGTCGGTGTTGTTTGGAACCCCTTACACCCCAAGGTGAGCTTAATGCCAAGGCATTATCTAGCTGCCAGCCTGATTGGGTAGAAACAGGAGGTCGGCGTGCGACAGATTGGTTAACTTAACTAAAAAATTATACTATAATAACATTATATTTATAAATGAATATACATATAATGTTAATTAGATGGCTCAACTGTTTCTTGTGTATTTTGTAAATATTAACTTGTATTAGTTTTAAGTTTCTTTCTGTAAATAAAGTTTTACTTTATGAATATATATATATATATATATATATATATATATATAATACTCTGTAATAGTTTAACAGATAGTACAAAACAGTGTTTTATTAACATGTCGTGTAGATGCTAGATGTTCTTGATGATGATTTTTCTCTTAATATTTAGGTGGTTGGTATATTGTTTATTCCAGCTTGGTCAATTCCAAAGTTGTGTACACAAGAATGACATAAATTACAATAGTTCATTGTAGTTCGTTAGCAGTGTTGCTTGATGCACAGTAAATACAGAAGATCTTCTTTCTTTCGAAACAATTTTTAGGGATAAGCTCTAGTAAGCCTCTGTACATACCTTACTTTCTAATTGCTGTTATCTGTTTTTTCTTGTGTAGGTACATTATAGAATAGGTCAACTTCAACTACTATTTTTAATCCATCTATCTACTGTTAATCGCACATTTATACAGTGTACGGGAAAAGAAATCTAGAAGGAATTTGATCTAGGTATTTACAAAAATCTCTCGGTATTCTGGCTAATTTTATTGATGGTGAATTTTTTTATGTTTTTTATATTTTTATGTAATTGCTATGTAATTTTTTTCAAGAACACTTTTTTTATATACAAATGTGGTGGCAAGCTTGCATACTCACCTCTTGATAAGCAGTTACCGTAGCCTTTGAGCGCTTGCAATACCAGAGGCATCACGCACGCGTTGCCAACTCCAAATCCCTTCCCCCCCTAAAGAGCTCTGGCAACCTTACTCACCGCAGGAACACAACACTTATAAAGAAATAATGATATTTAGCTGCGATCTTATTTAAGGCGGAGGTACCTCCTCAGGCGGGCTGCTCCAATTTAGAACGAGAAAATCTCGCTGTGTCCTACCTCCTTCAAACTACTTTCAGCTTTCTTGTTTGGGAGCACTGTTCATTCGTAAAACTTAAAGTTGGAGGGATTTTACATTTTTATGAGCCTTCTAGCGAAAAAAAACGAAAATTTCAATTAAAAAAAACTGAGATCTTCCTTTTGAGGCACAGGCCTGCCTGACAATTATTTTTTTGTAAGCGGCAGCCAGCACCGAATCCGAAGCGTGTCTGACTGACTGACATTCTGCCGAAGAGACATAAATCTGATAAATCCATCCTCCCTCATTGACCCCAGCATGGCAACATTATTACATTACTCAATAAATAATTGCTTAACCGATTTATAAACAAACAGAAAGAAGTCTGGCTACGTGCTGCACTATTTCTGCTCAATTAAAATCCAGTCTCACTACAAACAAATGGAAATGGGACCTAAAATCACTTTGGATGAAGGCTTGGATTTAAGGTATGTCTATTATTGTTTGAGCAATTTCAATAACTTTATGAAAAGGTACGAGGTTCTTTCTTTCTCTCTTTGTAACTTTGATTCACCGCTTCTCCTACCCTGCGCTTTTAGATAAAAAATATTTTACCTCGATCCAGGCAGGTTAAATCTTCAGGATCAGTGTTACACATCAATACCGTCTACGATGAAACCGAAGCAGGCACAGAGCCCACTGAGACAGATACCAACATTATGGACCTGATGGGGGAGCCTGTTAAAGATTTCAAAGCACTACATGGAAAGTTGACCACCATTGATTCAAACGGATTTGTAAAGAAGCTGATTCTTGAAGAGGGTGGAGGCATGTCTATTGGTGAAGATTGCACAGTTTTTGTTGCATTTTCAGCATATTGGGAGAACGAAAACGAGCCTTTTGATGTTATGACCATGAGAAAACCCTTGGTAAGTGTGATGTCAACATGGTCCAAAACTAGCAAGGGACTTATTCTATAGAACTAACATTATTGTAAGTAAATAGGGGCTGTGTATTCCCTTTTTCACTTAGTATAGAACATCTATGAAACACTAATTTGATGTTCGTAAGCCATAAGCGTAAGTGTTATAAGCAATTGAATTAGGTGTTGTAAGGCATACAACATCAAATTCAATTGATTGATATTTTTAGTCATTAACTGTATTCACTACAAGCAAACTAACAACAAATTGATTTAAAAAAAAAATCTCTTTAAATACCGCAACAGAAGAAAACCTTTTTCTTTACATAGTATGTGTGTCTGTATGTACGGAAACTATTATTAATAATTGTCTTGCATACATTGTATATTGTTGTACCAATATATGACCTAATAATGTGATTGTAATTTTTTCAGGAAGTGGATCTCAAAGATAATGGCATCTTACCTGGGCTGGAGATGGCCATAAAGACAATGTTAGTTGGTGAACTATCACTCTTCCTCTTCTCTCATGAGGTGATGTACGGAGAACTTGGGATTCCACCCAGGATCAAACCTGCTTCACAATGTGTATTCTATATCAAACTTCTCAAGAGTGTGTTGACTCCTAAGCAAGGGTAAGTATACCTTTCTGGAAATTATCTTTTTTATTTGACACAATGACCTGGCGAATGGCCAGATGAGATGCAAGATCAGTGGGACCAATGAATGCATGATCTGCAAATTCTTGTTCTGTGCCTGGGTGTATTGGTAACATGATGTTCATAATGGCCTCACAGCTCAGTTGGTAGTAACTCTGCCTTCTGCGCTAGAGGTCGCGGGTTCGATTCCCGCACTGGACAAACATTTTTGTGATGAACACAGATGTTTGTTCTGTGTCTGGGTGTTAAATATGTATCTATTATGTATATCAGTCTCTGGTACCCATAGTACAGGCAATGCCTAGTTTGGGATCAGTTGACTATGTGTGATATGTCCGGAATATATATATATATAATTTCTGATACTCACCATGACTGCTGGATTTATTTATTTGCTTGTAATTTTTTTCAGAAAGCTCCATTTATCAGAACCTAACATGTTTGAAAGAGTGCGCAAAGAAGTTGTCATGCTATACAGTTCAGGAGCAGTCCTATACAAGTCAATGAACCTCCCACTGGCGAGCAACTGTTTCAGAAAAGCTGTAGCCATGCTCCACAAATGCCGATTAGCTGATGAAGCAGAAGAGCAAATACAAGAAAAACTACTAAAGAAATTATACATGAATTTAGCAGTTTGCTACAATAAATTGAAACAGCCACTAAAAGCTTGTATAGCTTGCAATGAGCTGAATAGATTAAACAGCCTTTGGAATAGTGGGAAAGCCCTGTTCCAAAATGCAAAGGCTCTAAGAATGCTTGGTCAGTATAACTGTGCAGAAAAAAGGCTCAGGAGAGCAATAAAACTATCCCCAGAAAATAAGGAAATGAAAGCTGAACTGGAACTGTTAAAAAAGACTAGAGATTCATGTAATCAGAGTAAATTGTTAAGTAACATCACTATGGGTCCTGGGAGAGAAATAATCAATGAAAAGTTCAAGGAAGAAGTAGACAGATTGATAGAAAACTTCAAAAAGAATGCTAATTTATGTAAGCTGACACTACCCCCTAGTTTGAATGAAGAAGAAATGGAATATGTGAGAAAGGCATGCATCAGGGAAAACCTGTTCTTCAACAAAATTCCCAGAAACGATGCTATGAATAACCCCACGAATGATATGTGTGCAAATGATGAAGCATCTCACTCAGAATCTGAAGATGCATTAGAACACAGTTTTGTGATGGATAAGGAAGATGCACAAAGTTCTTGTGACCTAAACAGTGTCCAGTCAGTGCTCACACTTGATGAGGAAATACTTCATCAAATAGATTTGTTGGTATCATCACCACATAATGAGTTGAGACTAAAATAAATAAATTGTGAAGTATTTTAGAGGAGCAGTGGTGTATAGAGAAACAAAGTCCTTCAGGTCCCCCGAGCAATGTCATTCGCTTGGGGTCGCGCTTTAAATAGGTTTTCTCTACTAATAGTGTTAGATAAGCACCAATTGGGACCACAAAATACTTGACATAGATATTTACTAGGTACCTACTATGAGAATGTGTGTAAATAATTTAAAAAAGAAGGTGCTCTATACTTCCATGGCTAAACAATACATGGCCTCATGATGATCCGGCTGGGGTCATTTTAGATTTACCTAAACTAAACAATTTATTTTTTTGGGAGCTTTTGTCGGTGAGTCCGACCATGTCAGCTCCATTGTAGCTTCTTTATCGACTCCACCATCAGTCTACCAGCCTAGATGTGGCCCGGTAGAGCATGGTGGCTGCGTCCGAGTTCGGTGCCGCCAACATGCTCTGAAACAAGCCCACATCCAACCAATTAACTTGTAGGACGCTTCCTATCTCCTCCCTCATAGATGCGCTCCGGGCGCATTCCATCAGTAGGTGGTAAACATCCTCTCTAACCTGGCATGTTTCGCAGTTCGGGTTCGGGACTAGTCTCATCAGAAACCTAAATGCCCTCAATGGAATGTGCCCAGAGCGCAATCTATGAGCGATTACAATGAGATCTCGACTTAATTTTGATTCTAACAAACCATGGTATATGAGGTGGCTCACTTTGTATAGTCCTGTACCATATACCTTTCTCCCGTGAAGCAACATCAAAATATTCTTTCCATTTTGATCGAATTTTGAATTTATATTTGTGAAGGGTCTCTGAATACTCCGGCTTCATAAAAACCTCCGTTCCATCTGATATTGCCTCACGGGCGAGAGTGTCAGCCACCTCATTTCCACTAATCCCAACGTGAGACGGGATCCACTGAAGTCCCAGAGCCACGCCCTCGGAAACCAGTGCTAGGATTTTATTTAATATTTTGTAGGCAATCGATGCACCTCTGTGGCCAGAGGCGCACCGAGCCACATGCTGCAAACCACTTCTGCTGTCAGACAGAATGACTGCCTTCTTGAACCCCGCACTGGTGACATAACAGAGTGCCTCAGAGATTGCGAATAGCTCTATTGACATTATACAGTTATTCGAACTATTAATAAGTTTATAGCGCTCTTTTACATTAAGCCAGGATGATAGAAAGCCGCACCACTACCATCTTTTGTTTTTGATCCATCAGTAAATATTTTTTGCCATCCATCATATTTGTTATACATCATAAGTAGTGTTATATTTAAGGATCTTATTATCATATTTCAATCAAACTAAACAATAAAATGTACTTGCTTCAAAGTTCCAATCAAGTAAAAACTGTACTTTATACCTTCATAGGCTCAAATTATTTTTTATCTAGCAAGAGCAATTATATTATAATAGTAGGTAAATTGATATCTGCAATACGCATGTAATTGCTTAGAAATTCTAAGAGGATTATGTCAAAGACAAAGAAAATAAAGAATAATTCAACAAATTATACTTTAATGTTTAATTACAATTTCTCATAAAGCTAAATCTTGACTACAATCTATTGGTGGTACTATACCAAAGTCTCTTCAAATGCAACATACCTATACAAATTATTTTGTGTGTAAACAAATGCAGTACAGAACCAATCCCGATTTCACTGTAAAGTGTGCTTTCAGTCCTAGAATTTAAGTTTCAAATTAGCCCTGAGAGGGAAGGTTGAGGAGTACGTTTTGTCCAGGGGGGAGGTAAGTAACGTTGCGGGACTTAGCTAGTTGATAGGCGATGTCCTCTGCGGCTTCGATACGTCTGAGTTCTACCAGACCTTCGCCAGCGGCGCCGAAAGACTTGGCCAAGAGTACGGCGGCTTGCGCATCACCCTCTGCGGCAATAATTGCAGCCTTCTTCTGCTGTTCTGCCTTCTCTACAAGGAACCTGGCCTTTTCGGCGTCTTGTTGGGCGACTTGCTTCAACTCGACGGCCTGAGTGAACTCCTTGCCGAAGGTCAAGTGAGTGATGGAAATGTCATCTAGGATCAGACCGAACTGTGCCGCTCTCTCTGTCAGAAGTTCACTGACTTTCTGTGACACTACCTGTAAAAATATAAAGCAACACTTTAATTTTATGCATGACTTAAAAAATGAACACTACGGTCACATACATGCATGAGACATACACTGGACTGGTTTCCACCACTAGGCTGCTGGTGGACCCTTTTTACGAGATGGTTCCGCCTATGTATAAATCATCTTGCATACTCAGGCATGTTAAGTGTATATAAAGGAGCCATTTCATTCTGGGCCTGGTCCATGTACACTACATAGAAAAATTAGGAAAAAATAGGAGATTACAAGAAAAATACAATTTCATTAATTTGAAGACAAATGCGATGGTACAAGAATAGTTCTTCTGGCAAGTTTTTTACTATGTGAACACTATTTGAAGGCCGCCATGTTGGTTTATAATTGGCGTTTGACATGACATTGACATAATTTTCATGTCATGTTGTTTGATTTGATGTTTTTGTTTTGTCAGATAAATGTAGGTTGTCAAAATGACATTCCACGCACGTCCCTCCGCCATATTTTTGTAGCGCTGTGTGTTGCTCTCTTTGTCGAAGAAAATCTTAATGTACCTTAAAACGAAGTCAATTAAAGTAAAATAACCAATTTAATACGTTTACTTTATTGCTTAGCCATATTTTAGAGTAGTGTACACAGTGCAGGCCCAGGCTCCATATATTGATGAAACGTCTCTTTTATTACTTAGTTTTCATTCATATCAATAGGTACTTATGTAAGTATCATAGAAGTACCTACTATTAAAAAAAAAAAATTTAAGATGTGACCTAAATTGCAAAATATACAAAAAGCTCCATCTAAAATATACACTCTGAAACATGAGATAATTCACCAACAAACTAGTATTAGATAAAAGCCAATATCCTACCTCTCTCTGAGTAATAAGCTCTCCTGCATCAAACTGGGCAACCACTGCCTTGAGCACCTCAGCTGTGATGGAAGGAAGCACTCTCTCATCATAATCCACACCAAGGATTGTGTAGATCTTGGGAAGCTGGTCAGGTTGGGGTCTGAACAGGATACGGAGTGTGATATTCACATTCTGGAGATCTGAAAAAAAAAATACAAATAAGATTTTGAACCACTATCTTATGACATGCCATCGGCTTGTTCTAATTACCAAACATGGGTTTATAATAATAATAATTCATTTATTTCAGGCAACTTAGTAAAGTAAATGTTCAAATACAGGACCCATAGATATAAATACCTTAAACCTAAAATACATATAATAATACAATAATCATGATGAATGATGGTTTATGATCAGGCTAAATTAACAGAGTAGGCCTGACTTCTTAAACTGTCAGCTAACACTGATGCCACAGGTAATAAAAATATGCCTACCCAAGCAAGCATGGGCGCCAGCAGGCCGTTTTTTCAGGGGAGTGCATTCTGTACCTTTCTAGTTTTATTCAAACAGTGACTACCATAATAAAAAAAATATGAAATAGATATTAACTTTGTACTTTTTCAAAGCCAGGGGGGGTTTTTTTTAAATTTACTTTATGTGGCAATAGTATCACTGCGGCCACTGGCCTATTGTGATCGCTACTTTATTTGTGGAGCCCCTTTACAGGGCTTTCAAAGTTCACCGCAAAGCCCAGCAGCTGTTAAAAACTGAAGGATTTTCTTTGGGGTGAGTTGCTTTAGCGCCATTGGACTGAGGATGTGTTTTCCCGAATGGATGCTACGTTTGAGCATAAGTGCTCCAAACCAGGGGGATGCAACTGCATTCAGCAAAACGCCCTTCTGGTGCCCATACACAAATAAGCATTGAATATATTTTTGAAGTTTTTCATTGCATGGCCTTTCATGTATTTTTCTGTGTTAGTTCATTTGTATGAAGGTTTGCTAGAGGGGTCATCCTAGACTAGATAGATGGCTCTTTGTACAGAATCCATCCCGGGAAATACTGCCCCCTTACCTATATGTTTTCCGGTATGTAGGGTGATGTAGCTGGTGAAATTACAGGCACTTGAGGACATAGCACGTCTCTAGGTGGTCTTGCAGCTGTATTGGTTACCTCTTAACATCAGGCAGGCCATCTTCCAGTTTGGTACTTATAACAAGTTTTTTTACCTTTACTTCCTGTGATGGTGGGAACATTTCTGGGGCGGGATCTGATGTCAAAGATGATGGGTCTTTGCACCCACGGAATGAAGAAGTGAGTTCCCTCACCCACAACCAAGTTTTTGACACCTTGGAATCTGTCGAAAATAACTGCTCTGTTGCCACCATCAACTGAAATGAGAATGGTTAAACATTAACATAAGTTCCAAATCTAGTAAAAGGCCCAAGACTTCCCCATAATGCCTTGGTACTATCATCACTGGCAGTCAATGGCACTCTCCAGACTACACACTAGTGGTTTAAGTTCTCAGATGGGGACTGTTATAAATTGTGCTAAGTTGGGTATTATTATTTAACTAGAAATTAAAGAGATAGTATATCAGATTTGTACAGTAACAAGCATTAATCTTTTAGATGCACAAAGGAAAGTTTAGTTCCTTGTGCAATCAAATGGTTAACTTCAGGTAGTACTGTCACAGATAACAACACTACTACTGCTGTGATGATGGCTGACAGAGGGAAACGGAAAAAGAGTAAAATTAAATGTAGTGCAGACTCTGATTAGGAGATAAATTCAGGAAGATGATGATATCAATTATAATTTGCTTAGCGCCATAATCATTTTTTTCATAAGTAAATAGGCAGTGGAGTTTTTTCTAGAATTGCTGGTGCTGCTTGATTATATGAAAAAAAAGCACACACACCAAAATGTTTAGGTTTTGTGGATAATCTACATCATCATTTCAGCCCATCTGCACCCACTGCTGGTTGTCTCTATCCTATGCAAGTCTCGTTTGTAAGTATAGAAGCTTAAAAAATAGTTATTGGAAATAACGTACCATTGTAAAGTGCCGAATTTATGACACCACCGACGACAGCCACTCCTAAGCCCAGTTGACCAATACGGTTGAAAATATGTGCTGCCATTTCTGTAACAGGAAACAATAATTTTAACCCAGCAGGATGATCAGGGTTGAAAAAGTTCAGGAATAATATGTATTGTAAAGGAATAATATGGTTTTATTGGTGTATGTATTGCAGAATCCAGGGATATTATTGAGTCAGATTGTTTGCGCCGAAACATGTCAAAATTGGGTGCCATCTCGCAAGATTTGGATAAAAGCTTTGTCGATAATTCAGCCTAAGGTACTTTAAACATCGAAATAAGGCAATAAACACCAATTAAATACAAGAGAACTAACCAAACTGAAGAAATTATCTAATGCACGGTATGATAGCTAACCTCAAAACTCTTTCTTAACTTTGCCTTATTTTTAGGTTCTAATACATCGGACACTTTTTACCTCAGTAAAGTATAATGTTTGTGAATTTTTTTCTATTAGTTTTATGTAAAATCCAACAGGAATCAGTAACAATATTCTCCTTGACTTCCCGAGCAACCGTAATAAAACCACAGACTAAAAATTATTGAATAAACCATTCGTTCTTCACACTTCTTCCTTTTCTTGCCTTCATCATCAACACTTTTGATTTGATTTGATAGTTTGTTTCAGGCGTTAACAGATAAACGGTAGGCGTAGACGTTTCAGGTTTGTTGTACTGATTCCCTTTTAGTCTGTGGTTGTACAGTCAGCATCAGCATCAGAAAATTATGTCTTTATTTCGTAATTTTGAAATAATATTTTGCTGAGGAATTGGAACTTGTATAGGTTTACGTGTAGGTTTGTTGTAAACTAGGACTAGGTTAGACTAGGTTAACTAGGTTGTAAACTATGATTAGGTAATACCTTGGTTGTAGAGTACCTAATAGAGCTGGGTCGCACTTGCTAATTCGGGTACCAGATCCATAACGTAACGTACCTATCTTGCAAGAACCAGGTTCAAAAATTTGGTACTAAATACTTGAAAGTATTACTTAGACCACGCGAGTCCACAGCGCAACTCCGCCACGTACCCAAGGACGCGCCGCGCCGCGAGACGGACGGTCGGGTTGCGACCGCGCGGTGCGTCGCGTCCTAGGGTGTGCGGTGTACTTGCGCGCCGCACCCGAGTATTTTTAATACGTCTAAGTATCGTGAAGTCGTACTAGGTGCGTATGGTTTTATTCGAGAACTTGGTTTAAAAACCTGGTTGCGTAAATACGAACCACCTCTAGTACCTAATATCAAATAGTGACGAGACAGTCCTTCCGGCCGAGTGCTCAATAGAGCACACAGAACAAGGATGCTAACCCATTTAAGTAGGTATAGGAGATTTACAGTGTTTGGCCGAACGTTCAGCGCGTTCTCTCGCGTTATCTAACTACCTAGGTACTTACCTACTATCTGAATCAGCTTGCCATTAGGTAATTTAAATATTATTGTAGCTTCATAGTGCAGTACCTACTACCTACTTACCTATAACTAGTATAGTATTATGATCTGTGCCTATAATAAATGGTAGGCATAGGTACACAAAGTACCTACCAACCTACTCAACTAAGAATTATTGTAAGTAGGTACGTAGGTGAAGGTAGGTAATAGTAGGTACATAGATGTAGACATGCAAAAGCAAAATAAACAACTGGCTAAATAATCGGCAAACGAACCGCGCGCCAATGCACTTAGCATTAACCAGATGGTAATTGAACGAAAAATAAACAATGGGGATAATCGGTGTAGCTGGGGGTCCGTGAGTGGGTGGCTCAATTATTTAATAAGCGACAATCAGCAAATAATCAGAACACCTTTATTGGATAGCTGGGATTATTTTGTGGAGCATTTCTCAGTTCTTAGTAGGTTTTATTGCACTGCGAGTTTTAAGAAAGCAGTGTCATGTCACAATTCATTCACAATAAACTAAGTGGGTAGGTACACCTCACCACAACAATCTACACCTCGATGGAACCTATGATATTTTTGTAAGGATGAAAAATGTATCAGTTCACGAAATGTTGTGTTTCATTTCAGATTCTAAGTTCTGTCCTAATGTAGTTTCTAACCCATGGTTACATCAGCGCAGACTCCAAGATAATTGGTAACCTACCTTTCACGCTATCGAGGTGTGGACGGGACACTGCCTCACTGATCAATGGGTGACGATGGAGAGAATTTGCCTCACATCATTTAGATTCTACCGTACCTACTTACCTAGTTCATAAGTAGGTAGTAGGCACTTAAACTTGACCGTGGTGGCCTCGGCTGAAGAAAAGACTCTACCCCTCCGTATCTACCTATCCGCGCTTGTCTTAAGGGGCAACTAAGGGAAAAAAAGTTTTCTTATAATACCTAGGGGAAGCTGCTGCTTCCCCTACGTATTATACAAACGATTGTTCTATGCGCTCGCCAACCCGCGTGAAACTCCTCCCACATGATAGGAGGAAATTTGTGACTATGTTCAGCAGAGGACGTCCTACGGATGAAAAGATGAGGCACTTATCTAGTACTTATACCTACAAGTTTATCAAAGCAGTGCAGAGTCAATAAACCAATTTGCATTGACATTGTTTCAAAGATCACGTTCCTACCTAACTATAGGTATGTTGTTTATATTTATATAAGAGAAAAGATAATTTATCCACCGAGATAGTTACAAGTCAACAAGTTACCCACCAGAAGGCTGACAATTTATTTTTGCTCAGCAATACCTAGTATTCACAATAGTGATTAAAGTGATTTGACCCCAGCTTTGATAGTGTGATAAAGTGATTTTGATACCTAACCTAGGCGTTGTTTTCGGTAATCATGGTCAAAGTTCCATTGGTGAAGAGATGTTGTTTTTGCTGTCCTCTCCGCAAAGGGATACTGTTATTTGGAATTATCAACATAGTGAGTATTTTTCTGCAAAGATTTACAGAGAGATTGGGAAGTGGCTAGGTAGCTTAGTTGGTTAGAGCATCCCCGTATCTAGGGGAAGGTTGCGGGTTCAAATCCCGATTATTTTATTTTTATAGTGTGATCTATCACTTTAAAAATAAAAATGGCCTCTAAAAATAAAAATGTAATCGCTTGACAAATTTTAAAGCCGGTGGACCGACGACGTGAAAATTAACGTACTCTCTTCGAAGCAAGAGAGTGTGACGTATCGAAAGCCAATAAGTATTTTATGAGTGTGATTTCACTCAACTTGATGAAAAATGACAGTCTGATGCTAGACGACAGAGGTTTTTTTTTTATGTTATACGGAGGCAAACACGCTTACGCTTACGGCCCTCCTGATGAGCATTGCTAATGCGTTGCCTGCCGACCACCCCCCCCCCCCTAAAAAGCTCTGGCAACCTTACTCACAACACACAACACTATTTGAATCAAATGATGTTATTTGGCTGCGATCTTCTGTAAGGCTGAGGTACCCTACCTCCTCTTCCTCCTGCTTATTTTCTTGCAAGAAAAAAAAATGCAATTACCTACTAAAGAATCCCACCAAGTTATTATTAAGTAGGAAGGTAGGTAGGTAGTAGGGCTCACCTAGCGTTCATGTAAGTTCTAGGATAATTATTATGTCAAGGTGCAATGCAGTGCAAGTAAATCAATGCAAGTACTAAAAATTAAAATAAACTTAAAGTAAAAAAGCTTTTCATAGAAAAAAAAAAAACAACAATTACATGCAGTTAAGCATGTAATTGTAGCAAGCTGTGCAGTGTATAAAATATTTGTATGAATGCATTACCTTACCCATAACGTGTTATAAATAGATTAATTTGCTGTTATAGATTCGTTTTTGTTAAATTTATTCTCAAAATTCCCCTCACCACCTACAACAAAACTAACCTTTTTAGTCGCTGACGTCTTTTCACTGATCTTCTCCCCAGATATTTTCCCTCGCGGCAGTAGCATGGCTGGTTTTCACCACGGAGTTGAAGAAAGCCAAGTTCATCGAAGGTTCGTTGGAGGTGGTCACCTCTACGATTCTATACAGCATATTCGGAATGAGCGTGGTGCTGAATATCTTGCTCCTTGTAGCCGGATGCCAGGTAATCTTATGGTACAGTCTGCGACTGTTGCCAAACAATTCCCGGTTTTTACACCATGTTTTAGCTTTTAACCTTTTTTTGTAACTTGAAAATCTTATTCTCGGTCTACGCTTGCAAATGATTGTAAAGAAAAGCTAGAGCTTTGTATTTCCATGACACAACTGTCAAATCAATATGAGGGCGTCTGGTCGAAGCGATGCGAGTCCCGAGAGCTGGCTACTGTTTGGCCCAACAGAACATCAGCATTGCCATTCAGCCGGGCAATCCCGCCAGTGTCTTGGGGACAATTCAGACTGGTAGAAATGTGGATCAATTGAGCTATCTAAATATCGTTTGCAACGGTCTTTAGATAGCTATATACATGGTGATTCATAATTATGTATGATATCCCGAAATAGAATATTTGTTGTAAGCCTTTTAAAAATTAGATATTTTTCTTTGAAAAAACTCTATGCAAAAAGCAGTTGTTTTGGGGTCAAATCTGTTCAAACTCAATGAATCAGTGAATCATGTTATAAGTAGCAATCTTTTGGTCAAACTTCTCGTACGTTATACAAGTTCATTATGGTGTTTTTTTCGCTAATATTATTTATTTTTGTTAATAGAAGAACCCCCTTTCGGGATGGTATACATTTTATGAATCACTTTGTATTCTTCAATTCTTTTGGGATGGTACACTTGTTATGAATCACCTTGTAGGTATAGCAAGGATTCAGTTCGAGGTGAACCACTAGTAATAGGGAAATAAACAATGTTTCAGAAAGATATCACGATGCTACGCCTTTTCAACAGCTACGCGGTGGCTACAGCGCTGGCTGCGTTGGTGCCTACCTTCATTCTCGCGTCGCGAGCGATGTACTACGATACAGGGGTTGCGCTGTTTGCATTAGGTAAGGGTATACCATCCCTAAAGGTGCTTATTCTATCACAAAAAGAAAGAATATAAGCGGAAAAAATATATACAATTATTATTTTTTCCTTTACCTTTTCATATTAATAAACTGTTTTTGTTATTTTTATCATCTTTAAAATTAATTCGTCAACGAACGAGAAGTTCCGACATCATCGGTTACTAAAATCAATTGAATAATTGAGTTTGAACTTATTTGACCCCAAAACATCTGATAAAAAAGAAAAATAGACGATATTGCTAAAGTCTTAGCACAAACTTTACCGCCAATTGGGTGAAGAATTATCCCGTTTCGGGATAGCATACATATTATATTATGTATTATCTTGTAGAAAGTAATTTCTCAAAATTTACTAAAAGTTAGTTTTTTTATATGTTAAAATAAATTTCAATTCAGTATTCTTTTTCCAGCCATTCAATGCTACGTGATATTGCTGGTGAGAAGTGAGGTGGTGAAACTGGAATTGAAACTCACACCGATAAATGAAGATCGCAATGATGACCACGAAGAGGCTACCGTCGACATTGGTGATGTGGTCACTTTACTATAGAAAATTCCAAGTTACTATATCTAAGTTTAAGAGTCACAAAAAATAAAGACGGTCAAGTGCGAGAACTCGCGCCCTGAGGCTTCCGTACCATTGGTGGTGGGTTCGAATCCCGGTCGTGCACCAATGGATTTATAAAAATTCATAAAAATTCTAAGTGTAGGTATTGACAAACTTATATTTGCGGTCGCTCACGTAGTCATTGTATGGCATTGACTGCAAATATAACTTTGTTTTCTAAAAAACTTAGAAATTACTCAGATTCAGACTTTTCCCTTTACTTGTATTACAAAAGCTCCTAGCTCCTATTATACATTCATTGTCATATTTTTTTAATGCATTAAGCTAGAGCTTTGTTTTTTTAAAGGCACCATAAGCCCACAGACCTTATTAGGTGGTATAAATTTCAAGTTGATACCTTTACCCGTTTCTAAGAGTCTAGATTATTTATGCTTTATTTTTTGTTAAAAAATATATTTTTATGAACATGTTTCTATAAAATCTACTGGATTTTATCAATATGAACATAAAGCTGGTTAAAATAAGCCCAAGCACTGATTCGTTACTATTAGTACTTTTTTTCTTTTTTTTTCGGACATATCACACATGGTCACCTGATCCCAAACTAGGCATAGCCTGTACTATGGGTAACAGAGACTGATATACTTAATAGATAAATATTTAACACCCAGACACAGAACAAATATCTGTGTTATTTACTAATATTCGCTTAAGAGTTCCTTAGAACAGCTCCAATCTCAATTATCGAATCATTTCGCTGTCACCATAATACATTGTATTGTAGTATTGTTATTGGAACTTGACAGTAAAGTTTTGTTCAACTCAATCGACCAAATAAATAAATATTCCGGACATAGCACACACGGTCAACTGATTCCAAATTAGGCATAGCCTGTACTATGGATACCAGAGACTGATATACATAATAGATATATATTTAACACCCAGACACAGAACAAACATCTGTGTTAGTCACAAATGTTAGTCCAGTGCGGGAGTGGAACCCGCGACCTCTAGCGCAGAAGGCAGAGTTACTACCAACTGAGCTAGGTATGAGGCCTGTCAAAGAGAGTAGATTTGGAAAAGATAGGGGAAAAATCTGCAAAATAAGGAATAATGATACTTTCTTTGTTTTCGCTAATATTGTTATTTTTGTTGATAGAATAAGTAAGTCCCTGACGTGATAATATACATATTATAAATCATTCTGTATTGTTGCTTTTGTTAATTAGGTTACGTTACGACTGCACAAATAAATATTGCCATAAATCATTCCAACTTGCACTGTTTTCGTTTAACTTTGACCCGTTCCGCGTAAACTAAAACCGTACACAGGTTAGGAAAAGTTTGGCACACATTTCCAAATAAGCTAAGCGGTATCTACAGAGTGTTCCTGAACATCTACCTATAGTTGCTGGTGGCCCTGAAAGCACTAGTACAGCGCACATACATTTTTCGAATGTAAAATCCATTGGTTCACGACCGGGATTCGAACCTACGACCTGGGGATCGGATGGCGGGGCCACTACCACCACTCCACCAGATCCTTAGCTGAACGGGACTAATAAAAAAATAACATAAGTGATTTTCAGTAACTACATAGGTTACTTCATATTTTCCTTGAATTGAATACAGCCCCTTTAGTGTTACTAGTTCCGGAACACATTGTAGGTACCTATAGTTTCATTCCGGACTCCGGTTCATTTGTTACGAAATTCGTAAAGGCAACCGCATTTCGGCAGCGCACGACCGTATCATAATAACGTAAAATTATTAAAAAAAAAGCAGATTTTAAATATTTCAAATGAATTTGAGCAGGTGGGTGCCCTCAGGACTTCAGTTCGTGACTTACTCCTCCATCTCCCATTGTCAGGTATTCATTGAAACGCGGAATGGTAAAAAGCTTCGGTGCTCTGGTGCTACATTGTAATGCCAAATTGGCAATTAGTTACTTAAACCGAGACATTGTATTTGTTGAAAATAATAGGACTACAAATTTTAAATATTGTAATCAGAACGCGGTAGTAATGACGTGCCATTATTTAAATCAGTAAGTACTTAGGTACCTACATATTTATTTTTCTTTCTATGAAGTCTATGTCACGTTGGACTGATCTAAATGTAGAATTACGCAACGGCCGCAGCCAATGGCGTAGCTTAGAGTCTACGTAAATGAGTAAAATTTAGGAGCCTTAATTTAATCCTTTCACTACACTGATTCTTTCACCAACGGTCGTAGGCTCTTTTCAGGGCCACCATACCTCAACCTGCTAACTGACCTAATACAGGATGACCAAGAAAGAGTCAGTGACACGACAAGCAAGCAAGCAAGTAAAATTTTGGTTGTCTAAGTGGGTTTGTATAGGTAGGTACCTATATTATTATTACAGCTGATTTTTGCATTTATTTATTGTTAATTGAGTTTAGGATAGGCCCTTTTCACCAGAGCAGTTGATGCCAAGAAAATCGCCACAATCTAAAACTATCTATGTATCTACTTGAAGATACCAGTTATCGTGCAGGTTGTGACATAAGAACCTACATAAAGCCTTTTTCATGGGGTTATTATGGTAATTTACAATGTTTTACTCAGTACCTGCACCTATATTTAACGGCAGCTGGTAGCCGATGGGAAAAGCCTGAAAACCGCAGAAGAGGGCGGACACGATCAGCCTCGAATGCAATGCCTTCCTAAAGGAACATTAAAACGTGCCTACCTTATTAAATGTAATTAAATATTAATTATAAACAAAAAAGAAATTGAGGATAACATAGGTATGTTTTTGATAATTATGTTGGTCGGTTCCTACCACTTACCAGCAGAATCGCTAATAATTCTGTGAAACCATGTCTCCCTGTCTCTGACTATTGCCCAATCCTTCCTGGCGCTACTTACCTACCCTGTCATTCATAATCCCTTAATAGTTTTTCACTGCACTCACACTGACATTAGACTGACAGATTTTTTTGTCACTGACATTTTTTTCTCACGTCAATTACAAATATTTGAGATACATTTCAAAAAAAGAATAATCATAAGATATTTTTTACAAAAACTGAAAACCGTCTTTTAATTCCTGAATATTTACAAGATTAACACCAACCTCTTTTTTTTGTTATCAACCTCTTTGCGTTTTGCTTACCTACTAAGGATGACACTGGCCACCAACACTTTCGAACAAAAAACCAAAGTACCTAGGTAAGTATGACATTCATTCATCATAAATAATAACTCATATGGTACTGACTGACTGACAGACAATAAAACGTGATGGGTTTATTCTCTTTGACAATCAACGCAGAGCCTAACCAAAAGTCCTAAGAGTAGGTATGAAATTTGCAGGGTAGCTTCCTGTTGTAACGTATGGGTGAACAGAAAGGAATTCCCGACACACAACCCCTGAGGTTAAAGTTTATAAAAAAATAGCAGCAACCGAACGAAGTCGCGGGCAATCTCTCAGGAATTAAATTAATATGGGACCACCCCGGGATCATACTCTATACACCAGCGAAAGAATTATCAAAATCGATTTAGTATTGGCGGAGATATCGAGTAACATACACACAAAAAAAAAAACAGCCCAGTAATCGCTACTTCTCATACGAATTTACTAACCTGCCAATTCACTCCAAAATATGAATGTATCAAAATCTTAATGAACTTATATACAACACCATGCTTCAGACCACTCCCAACGCGCCACGTATAAAAGCCGCTTCAAAAAGGGCCAACTACGCAAATTTCTAGCGCTTGATTAATTAACAAAATTACATAATCACGTCGATTATCCCACAATGCTCGCTCCAGTCGCCATTTTTTGAGCCAGGAGCCTTTAAATGTGGCACTAAGGAGTAAAGCGAAATGCACTTATTAGCTAAGAGGGCGCGTCGAGTGCAGCGCCTAATGGTTGCTATTCACCGGTTGAATGGAAACTCAAAATTGCCAACAATTATATACTCTGCCAATGATAACTGGCGATGCTCGGCAAACTCGGGGATTTCAGGATGTTGTTGTCTCGAAGAAAAGCTATTGCAGCAGACAAGCTTAAGAAACCAATAATAATACTTTAATTAGTCTAAATCCTACTAATATTATAAATGCGGAAGTTTGTGAGGATGTTTGGATGTTTGTTGTTCAATCATGACGTAACGGCACAACCGATTTCGTTGAAACTTGGAATAGACAAAGTTCTTTACCTAGAAATTACAACAGCATTATAGGCTAGGCATTATAGGCAGCATATAGACTTTTCATTTAGGTACCACGAGAGCGAAGCCGCGGGCAGTAGCGAGTAAATAGATAAGGAGACCGAGCTTTTCTCCGGAGCATTACCTACAGTTAATTTAGGTATGTTTATATCTTGAATCTTGACGACCTCGGTGGCGCAGCGGGCGAGTGCCCGTCTGAGACGCAAGGGGTGCGGGTTCGGTCCCGCTGCGAGACAAATGTTTGCATGATCTGCAAATATTTGTTCCGGGTCTGGGTGTTGGGGTACTATGGTACTCGTAGTTTCTGATACCCACGATACAGGGAATCCTAGTGTGGGGTCAGTGTATGTGACTGTTTGCCCACACTCACCTCTAGGCATGTGGGCTGGCGAGCGCAGTTAGAGCTATTTTTGTGAAAATAGGGGACGCTGCCCATACCCTAGCTTTTTCCCTTAGTCACCTCTTGAAATATCCATGGGTAGGTAGATATGGAGGGGCCTGTTCTTCAGCCGGATCCACCACAGCAACGGCACGTGTTCCGTACACTAGCTTGAAAGGAGCTTATTCTATCAACGAAAAGAAAAAAACATTAGCAAATATATAACTCATTTTATCACGCGTAAACCGCTGCAGTTCTGTATCCGATCGGGGACCACTTGAGCGAAGCCGCGGACAGCCACTAGTGTTCCATATATTTTCCATACGTAAACCTGCTCGTAATGTTAATTCCCTATAATCTTGTGCGTGGGTCTTTTTTCTTGCTATATTTAAAACTAGCTTCCGCCCGCGGCTTCGCTCGCGAACCTATGAAGATAAAAAGTTGCCTATATTATGCTATTACAGACTATAATCTATCTCTGTACCAAATTTCATCCAGTCCATTCGGCCGTTTGGGCGCGATTGTACCACAAATATCTAAACATACTCACAAACTTTCGCATTTATAATATTAGTAGGATAGTAGGATTAAAATTCTGCGCACAAAGTTGTCCAGAATACTGAGGAATTTTACCCTTTTAGTTCATACATGTTTTTAAAGTAATCTACATTGTACTCGTATATTTGAAGCAAGCCCACAAGAGCACAGCGTTTCCCAAACTCCGCAACGTGTCCAAGATAGCACACAGCCTCACAACGTGCTCCGAGACCCAATTGTGCGCCCACAAACGAATTCATTTTCACAAAACTCATCTTGCAGACTGCGATGACGTGTCACAGACATCAGGAACTAACTTGGTGCTTGGAAGAGACAATTATATTTTCCAGAATAATGAATTTTCTCTTTTGTGTCATGGCGTACGCTGAATTGCAAACCTCCTTGTAAGAGGTTCTACTTTTACAAAGAGCCTAACTAACTCCACACCTTGGCCATGGGCCTTACCGGTTGTGAACAACTAGAAACCAGGAACAATGCATTATCTAAAACTAAGTAAGTAGGTAGGTTTGTGTGGTTAAGCGTGGCAATTCCGCCAGCGTCTTGAGGACGCTTCCGACTGGTATTGATCTGGATCAGTTGAGCTATCTATAGATCGTTTGTAACGGTCTTTAGATGGCTCAACTGTTTCTTGTGTATTTTGTAAATATTAACTTGTATTCGTTTTAAGTTTCTTTCTGTAAATAAAGTTTAAGTAGGTAGGTTTTAACTAACTAGTTGCTGGTCTCGCGCGGTTTTTTGGACGAAAAGCCCATATGTATAATTCTTCAGGGCTTAGGCTATCTCCATACCAAGTTTCATGAAAATCGGTTCAGCCGTATAGTCAGGAAAACGTTACAAACAAATAGAAAGACATACATAGAAAGACAGACAGTTAACTCCTCATTAATAGTGTGATGAACTCGCTTTGATTTAAAAAACAATATGTGCGAGTAGTATTTAAGCTGCTAGTACAGGAAGGTATGGTCAAAATGTGTTTAAGCATTAGAATACCTTCATCACCTACGATTTAGTACAGTTATCACATCCAGAGGCATTAGATCTACGTCAGGCACGGCGGCGACGCGTGCCCGGAAGCGTCACGGCCGCGTGAAGACCGGAAATGGGCAGGATGACCGGATCCTATCTCCGCCCGGCTCCTGCCTACCTGTCGCCATGTTGTGACGTCATGCCCGACACGCTCCGACAACATCAGATTTACGGATTGTCAGCCTGTTAAATTGTTTAGATGGAACTCATAAGTACAGAATATAAACGATTCAAACGATTGTAAGTATGTATATACCTACTGATATATTTTTTCTTCTTGACCTCGGTGGCGAAGCGGGCAAGTGCCCGTCTGATACGCAAGGGGTGCAGGTTAGATTCCCGTTGCGAGATAAATGTTTGCATGATCTGCAAATATTTGTTCCTGGTCTGGGCGATATGTAACCCGTATCATCATCATGTTAGTCGTTGGACGTCTGACGACGTCTGACGACTGCTGAACATAAGCCCCCCATTAGATTACCAGAAACAATCATTTGGGGGGATTTGCCCTGTAACCCGTATTATAAATAAATAAAAATGATATTCGTTTATTTCAGGTACAGTAGGTTCAAGTACGTACACCCATATTACACATAAAAATAAAAATAAAACAATGAGGTCAAAAAGGCATAGTAGATAAATCTACTGTGTCAACATACTTATGTAAAGTAAGTATGTATGTTCACTTATATCCTATCTCCGTCCATATGGACGGAAATCCAATGCTTGTAAATTGGATTGGGCAGATAGTCATAGACAGCCCTCAGGATGCTATTATTGGAGCGACTTATCCGCTTCCAAAAAGCCGCTATGCGAGATCTTATTATTGCGAAGAAGTCAGGTACTCCCGCATCAGAGAACATGTTCGACGCACTGCAGTATCTCGGTAGCCTCATAAGAGCCCGGTATTCTGGACGAAAAATATAGGTACTTTAGTGATTGGTCACATTGCGGATTGACGCCTTCCGCTTTTGAGGACTATGTGGCCACCTCTATCAAGTCAAAGCCATTCCTCTCATAGAGCATATGTTGGAACAAAGCTATTTAAGTAACTACATATATTTATTTAATCTGCGAGTATTTGTTTTCTTATTTACCTTGAATCCGTCGTTATGAAGGTGTTTCCTTGGAACGTTACATTTGACAGGTGCCCTCGGGCCGCCCTCAGGGCCACCTGACAGCGGGCATGCCCATCTGTCGTGTCATAGCGACACGCGATCTACGCCCTTCATTAGCATCATCTTATCCTTTTTACGTATTACAACAGTAGGAACATACATACTTTATTCTGTCCTAGATCTCACGAAGTCTGGTGAGTGTTTATGCTTCGATAATTATTGAGGCACATCTATCAAGTTAAAAATGAGGGACGCTGCTGCCCATCCCCTAGCTTTTTTACCTTAGTCGCCTCCGACGACATCCACGGATAGGTAGATATGGAGGGGCCTATTCTTCAGCCGGGGCCACCACGGCCACGATAACTCTAAACGATAGCTCTAACTGCGCTCGCCAACCCGCATGCACAGTGTGGAGTATGGGCAAATCCCCCCACATGATAAGGAATTCGCTGTCTGTGGGGGAGGCCATGTCCAGCAGTGGACGTCGAACGGCTGAAATGATGATGATGATGATTTATCAAGTTGTCCCTTATCAAGTTTGGAATATTTTGGATATCGTTAAGATTGATAAAAATACCCTAAATTTTACGAACTTTATTGCTATATCACTTAACCAATAGCACCGCAGAACGTAACACGACCGCTTACTTTAATTTATTTCAATAGGTACCTGGAACATTTTTTTTAAATTCGTCAATAAAAGCTGCGAATGACAAGGACAAAAAATTAAAATGGTAAAAGCACAAGCCACTTGGCACATGGCGCGTAGGGGAACAAATTAAGAGGGCGTAGAACGTAACACGAATTTAATTACACTACACGCAACCGCTTAAGCCGTTTTATTTTCTTTAGTTATTATTCTTAAGTCATTATTATATTTCTTTAGTTAAATTAGATCGTGCTAAAGATGTAAATTTAAAGTCTTATGTTATGCCTCAACGATCATCGAAGCACCAACTTTTAGCAGACTTCGCGGGATCTCAGCTACGGGCAAACCACTAGTATTACAATAAATTGTCATTTTTATGCTGATGGAAGTCCAATTCGAGTTTATCATTCGAGGGCGTACGATATAGATATACAAGGTGATTCATATCATGTCACACACACACACACACACACATCAACAAAAAGAAATAATATTAGCGAAAAAAACATCAAAATTTTCATTTTACCAACTTTCTCAAATTAGCTGTTTTTATTGTTTTTATCATCTTTAAAACTAATAACTACGCGTACAAGAAGATCGGAATCAAGTTTGCTACCTAAAACAGCTGATTTATTGAGTTTGACCTGATGTGACCCCAAAACAGCATATTTTTACATAGAGTTTTTTCAATGAAAAATGTCGAATTTCCAAAAGTCGTAGAACAAACTTTATTGCTAATTGCTTGTAGAATAAGCCCCTTTCGGGATGGAATACATATTATGAATCACCTTGTATATACGAGTATATCGCAAAACCATAAAAGTCAAACTAAAAAAAATCACTTTATTCGTTAGACTTAAGGATCATTTTGAAATAAATTTCAGATGACATATAGCACGCCGTCTAAACAATGTTTTAAGGTTTCAACAAGCTTGTTTCAGTACATACCTATTTATGACTGTAAAAGAACTAGGTAAGTAATATAACTGATATGTAAGGTTCCTAACAGTCCTTTAAGGTTGTTGAAAATTTTCTCTGATCAAAAGCAATCACACAAAAAACGCTTTTTTCTGTTGTCTTCTTTTTTTATAGCAAATGCTATTCCAATTTCTCACGTGGAACAAGAAAACTAATTTATTGGCCCTCAAATAAATAGCTTCGTGCGGACAGGCGTGTCGAAATATTTTGTTTTAAAATTCTTTACGTGATATTCAGAAAAAGGGTGACCCTGGTCCCTTTTCGAAGAATGAGTGCATGACTGTATTAATATTTAATTATTCTATTCCCGATACATTTTTGACAATACCACTGTTTATGAACCGATTTTCGCTGACATCTGATTTACGCTATTTTCATAGAAATTGCTATCAGATCATCATCATCATCATCATCATTTCAGCCTTACGATGTCCTCTGCATGGCCTCCCCCACAGACAGAGCGAATTCCTTATCATGTGGGGGGATTTGCCCATACTCGCCACGCTGGGCATGCGGGTTGGCGAGCGCAGTTAGAGCTATCGTTGTTAAAATGAGGGACGCTGCTGCCCATCCTCTAGTTTTTTACGACATCCGCGGATAGGTAGATATGGAGGGGCCTATTCTTCAGCCGGGGCCTCCACGGCTGACAGATAGCTTTTCTTAAATCTCTAAATCCCTGGCATCTCCCCTACAGCTGATATAAGACAGAGATTTTTTTATTGTTATTAGGTACTGGTCTTTGATTATATTTTTGAAATTTCCCCTCAAAACTCCACTCACGGCGTTTAAAGGTAAGATCCTAAGAACGCGAGCCTGGCGCTCATGCTTTATTTCTTAAGCATCATCGTCATTAACCTTTAGAAGACCACTGAAACCAACACGGCAACCACTGGGAATAGCCCTACCCTAACGAGTGCCACGACTCGAGAACGGTCTTAGGCCTTTTCCATTCACCGACTTCCCACAACTTTAGCAATGTCGTCGGTCCATTGGGCCTTCCACCACTGTGAATAGAATAGAATAGAATAGAATATAACTTTATTGTACACCAAAAGAAAATACACAATCAAGGAAATAAAAAATTAATAAATAATAATAATAATAGTGTGACAATGGGCGGCCTTATCGCTAAAAGCGATCTCTACCAGGCAACCTTTGGATGGACAGGATATATAAAGTAGAAGAGGACGGTGGCGCACATAATAATAATAAGTGAAATAAAACTTATAATTTAAAACTACAAACCCTACATACTAATATCATAAATGTATAGATAAGATATATAAAATATACATAATAAATATATAATCTATAAATAAATAAATTTAGATAGGTATATAGATAGAGACATACAGACCAAAGAATATCAAGGAAAACCTACAAATACATAATTTAAATTCTACCAAAGTGTTAAGATGGAGGAGAAAGTGAAGACAAGTAATGTTGGAAAACTAAGTTTTTAAAGATAGGAAGAGACTGAGCATGCCGGATTGAGACTGGAAGAGCATTCCAGAGTTTAGCAGCTTTGCAAGTGAAAGATCTACCGTAGAAATCTGACGTGTGAGTGGGAGTTTTCAGCTGTCGGGTTTCAGATGAGCGCAAGGATCGAGGATTGGAGAGGTGAAGGAACTCAAAACGTTCCTTGAGGTAGGCTGGCGTAGAAGGGAGGTAAAGGATGTTGTAAAGGAGAGAAAGGATGTGAGCATTCCGGCGAAGACGGATGGGTAGCCACTTAAGCTTATGACGGTACTCAGAGACGTGATCATACTTTCGTAGGCCAAATATAAATCTAATAGAAACATTTTGAAGACGCTCAAGTTTATTGAGTTGGTCTTCAGTCAAGTCGAGATAGGTGGCGTCTGCATAATCTAGAATAGGAAGCAACAATGATTGTGCTAGCGCAATTTTAGTGGACGTTGGAAGGAAATTACGCAACCGTGTAAGAGAAGCAGCTGCAGCAAAAGTCTTTCGACTTGTTTTGACATTTGTGTTGACTTTGACACTGTGTTGCCATTCGAGAACCTAATTCCCCAAACTCAGTGACCTTGGTTTCTTCTACGGATTTCTTCAATTCGATTTTATCACGCAGTGAAACTCCGAGTATTCTAAAGCATACCTACTGGTTTTTTTTTTTTATGTTATACGGAGGCAAACGGGATTACGGCCCTCCTGATGGTAAGTGGTTACCGTCGCCTATTGACATTAGCAACACCTGGAGCATTGCTAATGCGTTGCCTGCCGAATCCCTCCCCCCCTAATGGGCTCTGGCAGGAACACAACACTATTTGAAACAAATAATGTTATTTGGCTGCGATCTTCTGTAAGGCGGAGGTACCTCCCCGAGCTGCTCCAATTTAGAGCGAGAAAATCTCGCTGTGCCCTACCTCCTCCTGAAATAAAACAAGACAGAACAAACAAGATGATTCTATACAGAATAGTAGACTGAATAGTGAACTTTGTAGAGTTTTTCTTCGAACAGAGTTGAATTTCGCTAGCTGAGACAAAAGCATGGGGCGCAACTAACTTTAGAATGCTGGCTCATGAGTTCATTAATTTCTTGTTAAGTCATCCATGGCTTGTAAGTTTCCACAGCTGGGATTTTGATCTTGTAACTAAGTAGTTGACTTTAAGATTTGCTGTTTTTTTAGTTAACCTGGTATACTATATTACTGGTATTTCATATGTTTTTGTTATATACCTAGCCTACTTTAGTCATGCATGCTTAATTACTAAGGAGAACTGTACGCGCTTTAGACAAGCCCATATGGGCTTTTTAAGTGTGCATCAAACATGTTTTAAAAGAGACGTTTCATCAATATATGGAGCCTGGGCCTGCACTGTGTACACTACTCTAAAATATGGCTAAGAAATAAAGTTAACGTATTTAATTGGTGATTTTATTTAAATTGACTTCGTTTTTGGGTACATCATGATTTTCTTCAACAAAGAGAGCAACATTCAGCGCTACAAAAATATGGCGGATGGACGTGCGTGAAATGTCATTTTGACAACCTACATTTATCTGACAAAACAAAAACATCAAATCAAACATCATGACATGAAAAATATGTCAATGTCATGTCAAACGCCAATTATAAACCAACATGGCGGTAGTGTATTTTTCTTGTAATCTGCTATTTTTTCCTAATTTTTCTATGTAGTGTACATGGACCAGGCCCAGAATGAAATGGCTCCTTTCTTAAAATAAATAAAAAAAAAAAAAAAAAAACGGCCCGCTTTTGGTTAGTGTTGGAGCAGCCTATGGTTGTTTGTAATAAGAGAGGCATCATGCGGTCCGTTGGTAAGTTTCATGTGCCTGTGATTTCACCGGCCTCACACGAGCATTGCAAGTGTTACAACTCCGAAGTCCGGGGCTCGGACGTCTACGCACGTAAATCCCTTTAGTCGAAAATGGGTGCGCTTACAGTATTTTTTTCTGAGCTATAACACTTCAGCAAACTTGTGCATTTGAAAATAAACATACCTATGATAGACTTCCTACCTTTAACTTACACAAAAGATAATCAAAATCCTTCGAGTGAGTTTTCAACGACTATTCCCGATACTCCAATTCCACAACTTATTCCCTCTTGTGCGTTAATAATAATAATAATAATAAATATTCCGGACATATCACACACGGTCAACTGATCCCAAACTAGGCATAGCCTGTACTATGGGTACCAGAGACTGACATACATAATAGATATATATTTAACACCCAGACACAGAACAAACATCTGAGTTAGTCACAAATGTTTGTCCAGTGCGGGAATCGAACCCACGACCTCTAGCGCAGAAGGCAGAGTTACTACCAACTGAGCTATGAGGTCAGTCAGTAGGGTTTTTTGTTCAGCCACCTTACAACTTACAACCAAAAATATAGTAAATTAACCAGTTAGATAGAGGTATGGTTTACTGATCAGGATCGACACATGTCGTGTTGGGATGATCCAACCTGATTTCCGCCCCGAAATATTACCACTAATATGACGTGTCTAAAGACCCGGAGTTAATGAGATAGATTGTGGGTTCCAGGTTTTTTGTTTTCCGATTCCGTAATTTGACGAAAATATGCTTGAATGAGGCTCCCACTGTTTTGATGGATTATTGATTGGACAAGCTAGATTGTAAGTTCGAAAAACATATCGATCCAAGCATACCCAATTACCACCTTTGATTTGCCAATTTAAGAGTTCTCCACTCCGAATACCTCTAAATATACCTACTTCGGAGGAGGCAGGGCACAGCGAGATTTTCTCGCTCTAAATTGGAGCAGCCCGCCTGGAGAGGTACCTCCGCCTCACAGAAGATCGCAGCCAAATATCATTATTTGTTTCAAATTGTGTTGTGTTCCTGCGGTGAGTAAGGTTGCCAGAGCTCTTTAGGGGGGGGGGGGGGGAGGGGTTCGGCAGGCAACGCATTAGCAATGCTCCAGGTGTTGCTAATGTCAATAGGCGACGGTAACCACTTACCATCAGGAGGGCCGTAAGCGTGCGCCTCCGTATAACATAAAAAAAAAACTTGACATTGTTTTAGCTTAGGTACCTACTTATATTAAAAATTAAACAAAAAAATTATTTATTAATCAAAAAAATATATAGAACACGAAATAAAGTAGGTAAGTACACAGGTAAATATACATTAATTACAAGTTTTAATAAGTTTGGTACTCAAGCGGCCTCGTTGCGGAAACCAGTCCACTCAGCAAGTACCAAACCAAGTACAAAGTATAAACTCTAAAAATTACATACCGACTCCGTCCGCAGAATGTCAGCTCTGTATTGTTTCGTGGTAAAAGTTAATATCCTCCCGTACAATATTTGACCTCCGTGGCCATCCGTCGGTCTTTGGCCGTGGTGTTAATATTACTGGACTTCCGTTCCGTTTAATTTTAGTGATGAAGATGATCTTCGGATTTATAGAAAAATCTAAAATTTGATGTTGCGGCGCACTTGGTGCATATGTTGGTTCAAGACTCTAAGCAAAAATGTATCTGAACGATCATTTACTCAATGGGTGGATTGGTTACATCTTCTATTGTACCGTGTCATCTTTCCACTGTATTGAATACAGTGCAGCAATCTTTTTTCTCTACCCACATATTTATGAATATTGATTTTGTTCGATGTTTCTTGTAGTATTGTTGTGATTGAATATGATACATTTAACATAGATTATAGGTAGGTACAATAGATTCGTACAGGCGGTAACAAAAATTAGCAGTCCGTAAGACAGGTACGACCTAGCACAGCTGCTAAGTACGAAATTTTAAATATAAATATTGTAAATTGTGATTTGTGTGTTTTTTGGTATTAATAAATAATAAATAAAATAATAATAATAAAAAAAAAAACTCCACGCGAACAAGCCATAGCTAGTGTTAGTGATATTTTCATAATCACCTCTCTAAGCTATGCCACAAACGCGAGGATGCCGTTTGGAATGCTGCTTTCACATTCTCGCATAAGCAGAACGTTTTCTTAAAATAATTTTCGGTCGTGTGTCGTCCGTCCCCCGGACTATTAGCGTCGGTAATGGCACATAATGACAATAATATTATTATAATCGGCACATTAACTGTGCTTTCGAGCCGTATTGCCCCCGCTATGCCACCGCCATGTCGCACGCAGAAACCACTACCACTATTTCGGAGGGTGAGTGAGTAATTCATTCTTTGCATTTTCGTAAACGGACCTAGGTTATCTGATGACGCACATCTGAGACGCAAGTGGTGGGGTTTCGAATCCCGCTGCGGCACAAATTTTTGCATGATCTGCAAATATTTGTTCCGGGTTAGGGTGTTGTGGTACTCGTAGTTTCTGATAACCACAACACAGTGAACCCTAGTGTGGGGTCAGGACTATGTTTGTGAATGTTGGGTTTATTCATCTTGTCTAAGGCTAGGTACCTATTTTTAAAAATGATCCTGGATTCCCCCTAAGATTAATGATAGTGACGGGTAGGGAATTCACAAGTCGAAAGTCATTTTTCAAACAATCTTAGTAAGGGTATCCATAATCGCGTGTGTTCGTCAATTCGCTCTCAGGACGTGTCGCCTTAAGGTTACGCTTAGGGTGACTTTAGCGGAACACACTGGAAGGTACACGTATCGTGATCTCCAAGCACTGGAGAAATACTTAACTGTCATTTGCGTTGACGCACCTTTTAATTTTACGTCCCCTTTAGGGCAGAGGGCAGACCGTATCACGATCTTCGAACGTGCGACTGAATTAGACAAAATTCTCGCATTTATGGTATAACTGTTCACATTTCAGACACAATCAGGTAAAGATCGTAAAATGTTTGCGCGTGATAAATTCGTAATAATTTCCTTCGACAAGGAAGTTTTATATAATTTCCGTAGAAAACATGATTTAGAAGAATTCTCTTGATTCGTGTGGGGCTTTGCTTCGAACGGTTGTGACACTCTAAAGCGGCTCTCGTTATAAAATATTTATCATAAGTAAGTTTTTTTTTGTTTAAAGTAACTAAATGGCAGATGATGACCTGATGGTAAGCAGTAACTGGCAATACAGCTGCAATACCACCTAGGTCATGCCGTGGTGGCCCCGGCTGAAGAACAGGCACCTATCTTTGTGAAAATAGAGACGCAGCGTCTCTATTTTCACTCTACACACAGCTCTAACTGCTCTTGCGTGTTGGCACCAACCCGCGTGCCCAGCGTGGTGAGTATGGGCTAAATCCCCTCACATGATAGGAAGGAACTCACTCTGGAAATATGTGGGGGAGGCAATGTTCAGCAGTGGACGTCCTATGGCTGAAATGATGACCACCTAGGATGCGGCCCACGTGATATTGCATCAGACCGAGACATGCGTTATTTTGGTAAGCATGAGACTTACTGCCTAATCGGAACAGAGTAATGCAAGTATTAGCTTGGCGCTTGGTGTTAGAATTTATAGGAAAGATGACAGTAGTGCAGCATATAAAACCCCCCTGCTCTTAAAAAAAATAATGTTTTTTGGGTTCGTACCTCAGTTGGTACCGAACCCTTATAGGATCACTTTGTTGTCCGTCTGTCTGTCTGTCCGTCTGTCAATACCCTTTTTCTCAGAAACGGCTAAAGGTATCAACTTGAAATTTATGCCACCTATTAAGGTTTGTGGGCATATGGTGCCGTATAAAAATCAAAGCTTAATGCATTAAAAAGATATGGCAATGAATGTATAATTTTTGTATGGAAATGGCATAAATGATAAACCTCCTCCTAAACCTAGGAGCTTTTGTAAAACAAGTAAAGGGAAAAGTCTGAAATTGAGGAATTTCGAAGTTTTTTAGGAAACAAAGTTATAATAAACAATGACTACGTGAGCGACCGCAAATATAAGTTTGTCAATTCCTACACTTAGAATTTTTATTAATTTTTATAAATCCATTGGTGCACGACCGGGATTCGAACCCACGACCAATGGTACAGAAGCCTCAGGGCGCGAGTTCTCGCACTTGACCGTCTTTATTGATAGGGATACGGCGTGAAGCCCATTTCCCTGAGTTGTCGAAATAAATCGAGCTCTCTCGCGCAGATTTTACAGTGAATCTCCTGCACCTGCGTATTATTATGTATTCTGTGTGTAGGTACGTATAATGAGCCCTTGGAGTGCATCGTCACGTGCCGTAACAAGCGCGCCGGCAAGTCTCGCGCGGTTCTCGATAAATTCTTAAATTTAATGCGTTTTTTTCTGATCGGCACTTAAACGCAAGAAGTCGCAGGTCAGTCGCAACTAGCCACATATTCTTCTACTAGAACTCGTGTTATTTTCAAATTGCGAGACACGTTTTACCAGTCCGTTAGTTGCCAGTCGATACCAAAGCTTTTGTATCGACTGGCAACCAAACTTTTAGAGCTCATGCTTAACTTTTAGGACGCACTTAGAGATTATGTAAATTTTTATGAAAATGTCATCGTATAGTGCCGCAAAAAAAAAAAACAAAGTTGGAGTTTGGGACGATAGATGGGCATAAAATTCTCAAAACAACTCTCGATATATGGTTAATCCTATAAGTAAAAGCACAGAATAAATACTTTTAGGTACGTGATAAATTATTCTTAGACCCCATCTAGGTTTGCTAACTGTAAATAAATAAATATTCCGGACATAGCACACACGGTCAACTGATCCCAAACTAAGCATAGCCTGTACTATGGGCTCCAGTGACTCATATACATAATAGATAAATATTTATCACCCAGACACAGTACAAATATCTGTGTTCATCACACAAATGTTTGTCCAGTGTGGGAATCGAACCCGCGACCTCTAGCGCAGAAGGCAGAGTTACTCCCAACTGAGCTATGAGACCAGTCTGTGTGAATTTAAGATACATAGGTACTCTTCTCAAAGATACAGAATCCAAAAATGACTAAAACAAAACTGTCCGATCAATAAACAACAAACCGAATTATGTCAACTCGGTAGCTACACCGCTACGAACAATTTGTTATAAGTACGCATCAGATTTTCCCGACCATACCGAACAACATTAATATCGGCCAGAAACAATAAAAAAATGAATAATAACCGCTCATCAGAATAAAGTGTACAGTCACCGTCAGAAGTTGCTGAGCTGAGCAACCCAATTTCTCGAATACACATACACATGACATACCTGATGACTGACACTAACGTATGGTCTGCTCACACTTAAAACCTTCTCAAAATACACAAAGGTACTCAAAGTACACATTATGTTAACAAAATGTTAGACCTACCAACAGCATTTTTCATTTTTTTGTTATTCTGTTCGCATTACTACTGCCCTCTTTCTACCAAATCCGTGGACAACGGGGCTGATTACACTCTAAGAACTTTAGTACCTACTTTAATTAAGTTTAGTATTATGTGAGTGCAATTGTTTGTTGTCCCGAATAAATAAAAATAAAAATAGATTAAAATTATAGGTACATACATAGTTTCTCAATAAACATCTCAGCTTTCCAATTATGCAGAATATTTAGGTTTTTGGTAACTTCTGGCCAAAGTGGGCTGAAGGTATATTTTTAATACAAAAACGTTACCAAACTTGATGTTCTTCTGACTTCATAACCAGTAATGTAACAAGATTTTCGTTTTTACTAGTTAACCAGTAGTGGAATTGATATTCTACTGGGGATAAAAAGCTTGAAGTTTCAACCACTTTGTCTTCAATCTTGTTAAATTTGTACAACAAGTTGCTCAGCTACTTTTGATGTTGTACTGGTGTCCGATCCCTGCGCACGCGCGTATCTGACAACAAAATCGCGTAACCTGCAGCCGTATCGCATTACCCATAAAATATTTATTATTTATTGTCTGTAATTAATTTAAACACACGGGAGCTACAAAAACAAGTAGCCCACAAGCCCAACAGGAAGATGTATATAACTCAATCGCGGTACGAGGCTGGCACGATTTGTAACAGGCCAGATTGGATCTGTTGCACTCAGGTCGGTAGTCAGGGGCCCATTCGGTAGCCAGGTTTTACAATGTGTATGACTCATTTGAAGAGGCTTGTTACATACCTACATAAAAACAAACTAGGCAGATTATTGAAAAATTGTTTAACATCATTATTTTTACCTAACACAAATTTCAACACTCGCGCACAGATATTAATTTCATAGAAAAGTTGCTACAATTATGTCTGTTTAGAAATTTTGCTTGAATAAGTAGAATTTTCAAAAGTCGTAGAACAATGCAAAATCTTATCTTTAATCTTCTACAGTGGAATTTATGGCGTTTCAAAAAAGAAAATTCCTTTTTTTATAGCGGCATGCATATTGCCGCCATATTTGATTTCTGATGAAACAAAATACGATCATAACCAAAATGCACCTCATTTGAGGCGGCTAAAATACTACAGTTTCAATGAAAAAAGAAATTATAATAATAGTGATAGCAAAAAAACTGAAATGAAGGAAATATGCTTTATTTTTTCCCCTCTTTCCTGATTTCGACCCTGATGGCTGCGCTTGCGCACAACACAACAGTGGTTCGCTCACAGTAGCTAATGTCTTAACATGATATCTTATCAGCTCCTGGAAAATGGTCTCTCAGAATGCTCGCGCTTGGCTGATGATAAGATATGAAGAAACATATAAATGTAATGCTGTTCTTCTGTTTTAAGGGTGAAATTGCAGGCACATGAGACTTACCAACACATGGGTCGGCAATGTTTGATGCCTCTGGTATTGTAAAAAGTCCATAGGTTGCGGTAATTTCCCAAGAAGAAATGCTTATTTGTAACCTTAGTTGTTTTTTCTTAGATAACATTCGACAACTCTATGGCGTTGTGGCTCGCTGTGATGAGAGGTGCTGGTGTTGTAGCTCGAGAAGTGCTCGTTTGATTCACGCAGTGGCTTGCTAATAGGCTCGGTATACAAGGTGATTCATAATATGTATGCCATCCCGAAAGGGGCTTATTTTACAATCAATTGGCAATAGAGTTTGTTCTACGACTTTTGTAAATTCGTCATTTTTCATTGAAAAAAACAGCTGTTTTGGGGTCAAATCAGGTCAAACTCAATGAATCAGCTATTTCAGGTAGCAACCTTGATTTAGAACTTCTTGTACGTTTAGTTATTAGTTCTAACGATGATAAAAATATCAAAAACAGCTAATTGAGAAAGTTTGCGGAAAAAATAAAATGAAAGAAATTTTTTTAAAAAAAGGTGTACCAACACGTATTTGAAATCAGTGAATTTTTAGAATACGCTCCTTTCAGGATGGTATAGGTACATATTATGAATCATCTTGTATGTGAAAGTACATACCTACCTACGCCTCATCAGACCTTGTTAGAGTAATAACCAGACATTACGGAATTGAATCATCATTGCTGTTGATTTGCATTGCTGGTAACTATAAGTGCTGTCTTTTGCAAGTTTTTGTGTTATGTACTGTCAGCTTCATAAATGCTAGCTTTTTCGGAAATTCAACACTGTATAATAAATTATTAGGTAATGTATAATAAATTACCTTAGATAGATTTATATTCATTCTAATGCTAATATGAATAGCTAATATATTTAAGTGGCTCTATAATAAAGTTGCAAAGGACAAACCGGGGTGCAATTGTGTATGCGTAATGGTAATTAAGTTCGTAACTTTGAGGACGATTTTATCAATTTTAGCGACATCTGAAGATTTTAAAACATGAAAAGGAAGAAGCTAAGATCTTTAAGTTTTACTTTGTCAAGTTTGGAACGTTTTGAATGTTGTTAATATTGTTAAAATCACCCTCAAAGTTACGAACTTCATTGCCATTACGCATACGCAATAGGCATGCAGGTAGTTTTCATTAAAACTACCAGTTCATTTTTACAATTTTGAAAATTTGTTTAATCAACCAGTAGGTAATTTTGTGTTGACTCTACACACCTACATACCTAGCTTACGAGTTTTCCTACTCTTAAGTGACTTGCATAAAATACAACGCTTTTTCGACATCGGAGCCTATTTTTAAAGATGTCACATATACAAGGTGATTCATAACATGTATACCGTCCCGAAAGGGATATTAGTGAAAAAACATCAATTTCCCCAAACTTTCTCATATTTGCTGTTTCTGGAATTTTTATCGTCCTTATCGTTAGCTTTCAGTATGTAAAGTTTTTTGTATTGAATCGTACCATTATTTACACTATTTACGCAGCCAATCAGTCAACCAGCTATTTAGAACGGCCTAGTTACATCGACAGAATAACGTCACTACGCACCTACTTACTTATAGGTATAGAGTTTGTAATTGGATGTATCAGTATCAATAGAATCTATCAATTTGTACCTCATTAAACTAATAATACCTAACGGGAACTGTTTGATTCCAATTAAATCGTAATCGCTCTAATATAATTAATCTCACTAATATTATAAATGCGATAGTTTGTAAAGATGTGAAGTAGTGAGTCTATGAAGAAGTTAGTGACTCTTTCACGCTATAATCACTAAACGGACTGGAATGAAAGGCATATATGTAAAATCAGCCAGGAATAATATAGGCTTCCTTTTTATAAGGGTACCATCACATGCGAGCGAAGCCGCGGGCGAAATCTAATAATATAATTTTAAATTTAGGATCTTTGTCATTAGTAAATGATACGTTATTAACTAAATCATCTAAGGCATTATACTACAAGCTGATTCAAGATATGTATGCTATCCCAAAAGGGGATGATATTTTTAGTGTCAGGATGAAAATAATACCTATCTACTTTTTTAGAAATATAGATAAAATAGATACCTAAAGATAATATAAAGAAACCATGCAAGATAAAGTACAACTTCGGAACCACTGGAGTAAAGAGAAATTATTTTTTATAACCACATAAATTTCACTTAAAGTGGACACGATTCCCTGCATAAATAGGCACAGTAGCTGTTCGATAAATCTTTACAATCGACGCCCCCGCAGTCTGGATGTACTAGCTCGGGAGCCAACGAAGACTTTTTCGCGTCATACTGCTCAAACCATGGGAAGTCTCCATCATGTTACCAGAAATGTTTTACTCGCTCTGGTTCACTATATTAGGTATGAATAAACTACTGCTGAGGTACTTACTTATTTATGCTGAGTAGAAGAAGAAATTTTATTTTTTATTTAACTAGGTTAGGTATGTTCTTAGGTACCTTTCTAACTAATATTGTAGGTAAATGTGGTGAAAGTGTATTTGTTTACGGTTGGTTGTCTTGTCCTTCTTTCACCCAACAACGGAGCAACTTTAAGAAACCTGGAGAGTGGTAAAGGCTACTTTTTATCTGGGTACCAAGCAAGCGAATCCTTGAGCGGTAGCTTAAATATTATTATTATTCTATTGTTTTTTTCTTTTTAATGTATTATTTAGTTGTTTACAACTATACAATTAATACTATTTACACTGTATACGTACTGGAAAAAGTACTGGGCGTTGAAGGAAATTATGAAAAACAGGGAAATTCACATGCACATAAAGAAAAAAGTATATGAATCGGCAATATTACCATGCTTGACGTACGGATGCCAGACATGGTCGTTGCGGAAAGAAGATGAAGAAAGGATTGCCGTCTGTCAAAGAAGAATGGAGAGGAGTATCCTAGGAGTAAAGATTTCAGATAAAATAAGAAACAAAGTAATACGTGAGAAAACTAAATTCAAAGAAGTTAAAGTTCAGGTACGCCTGCTGAAATGGAAATGGGCCGGACACGTTTGTAGGCTAAAATGCAACAGATGGACCAGAAAAGTAACGGAGTGGACCCCACGGCAAGGAAAAAGAAAACGAGGGCGACAGAAAAAGAGGTGGAGAGACGTATTTATACAAAGAGGCGGAAAAGATTGGATGAGAAAAGCAAGAAATAGGGACATGTGGCAAGATTTAGGGGAGGCCTACGCCAAAGAGGCGACTGCTACAGACGCATAAAATAGGGAAAATAGGGAATGTATAAATGAAATAACATAAAATAGCATAAATGTGTAATTAATTGTGTATTAATGTAGTGGAAATAAAAGCTTTTTTTACTTTACGTACAGACTAACATGTTACTGTAGCACACTGGTAGTGTTCTTTCACGTTCTCTTGACAAGTGCGACCTCTTCGCTGTCCCTCAACAACCAACGGTACTTCTAACTGAATCGGGTACTAAAATACCATTTGGCTCCTGAACTATTCATACGATATCCTAGGTCAGGGTTGGCATTGTACTGAAGACGTTGCTAGGTTGAGTTGAAGGAATTCGTTCATTGTGGTTCAACTCTGGATGGTAGCTGTGTACGTTCCTTTGCTAAACATAGAATCGTTGAATAACCCTTTAGCGCGTAATTTTATGTTGAGTTTTTTTTATTGTAAGTATTGTAGTAATAGGCACGACTTTTATGATAGAAATCCTTACAGATCTCCAGAAACAACTACAATACCATTTAACCAACCAAGCAAGCACAAACCACAATATCATTTAGCTCACTTGCACCAAACATTTAGCATTCCTCAGACAAAATGCCATTTACCATACTAGATAGTAGGTAGGTCATATTTATAACTGCTGAAGCCTGTTAACAAGACAGGTCAATTTGCAGAGACGCCTGCAAATATCGCAGCATACGAAACACAGTAGGCGATATAATATCGCATTGTCGCGATTTCCGCTGGCCACTATAAATCTCGTGGGCAGTGGAACGGTGATAAATAACCTGGCTTACCGTACTGCGATCACGAGGTACGAGTACGTACAAGATTGTGAACCGACGTGTGGTGCAGTTGAAATGGTACAATTTATGTTTACGTAAGTTGATGGCTATTTCGATTCAAAAAAGAGTGTTTTTTTTATTAATATCATCAAATCTATGGCCTTAGAATAGCGGTGACGCAGCCGAAGTATTTTTGTAAATCAAAAGAAGTTTTTTTTTCAGTCATTGAAATTTAGGCAATGATACCCAAAATTATCGAGCCAGCAGAATATTTTGGACGAATTTTTTACTCTCTTTTGGTCTCTTACGACCTATGCGGCGTAACCGGTCTATGAAAACCTTAAAGTTACATATTTTGTACATTCCATTTTAAATGTTACACAAAATTATCCTGCCAGCAGCGGGAGTCAAACTCGCACATTCGCCTTGAATACGCAATGCGATACATGCCTGATTCTTATATGCTTGGTCGCGAGGAATATGCACAGTTTCACCTAGTTTCTACGTCGTTTCAAAGTGATTAGGGATTTTGTTGAAATAAACATCTTTTGACTAGACACTACTAGTGTAACAGAAGTGGTCATCTACAGCGATATTAGATCTGGAGTCATATAAAATGATGTTCCGATCTGAGCCCCTAATCAAACAGCCGTAACATTATACCACTGACTAACATTACATCTGACAGAAGATACCGTAACCAAATGAGCTTCCGTGCGCGGGATATTTATGTTATGTCCGTACAAAGTTTACCGGACCCGAGATGGGACCGGATCGGAACAAATGTTATACCTTCATACATTGTACGTACAGTCGCCATAAGTTCTAGGGCAACTTATATAATTTTTATACAAAATTCAGGTCTAAGCATGTGAGTGCGTTTTGCGCACCAACATGTTACATTATTTTTAGCCTTTCAGGACGTCAATTTGTCTATAAACGGTAAACAGCTTCAAAAAGCCCCTAAAGAGCAATTTTCAGTGCTACAATATAATATCTAGATCTAATGCCTACAAAAGTTGATATTAATTTTGCAAAAAAGTCAGTATTATGAAACGCTTGTGCCCGAGGACCTAGATAAAAAAACAGCCTATGTATATGTTATTCAAGGTAAAGAACTCTATCTATTCTAAGTTTTATCGGAATTGGTTTAGCGGTTACGGCGTGATTGAACCAAAAACTTCTCACAAACTTTCACATTTATAATTATAGTAGGATGGCTAAAGAAATAGCAGCAAAGTTTCTGACGCTCTACACTACATGTTCTTCACAATCAGAACGCTTTGAACATTTTAATTGCCAACGTAAAAGCATGGTTGTACTTCTGTTAGCGACTGTACCGAAAATAAATAAATATTATCGTTTAACTTTGAACATTATTACGATAGAATTTCCTTCCTGTCCAATAAAAATCGCATTCAGTATTGCGTCTCGCGGGAAACCGAGCACGTCGTAATAAGTCTAACAAATAAAATAATTCCTGAGTAAAATATACGCACTAATGTGACTAATATTATAATATCTTATGGTCAGGATGTCTACTAGTAACGCCGGAAGATTTAGGTGTCATGTGGATTGGGTTATGCAAGCGGTTGATGCATTTTGGAGCTTTTTGGAGCAAGATAAAGTAGCCTGCGAAGCGCAAGAGCACCTTCTTTACATACCTCCCTGAATAAGAATAAGGATCAAATAGAGAATTTACTTCTTCTATATTGCATGGCCGTGGGGACCCCGGCTGAAGAATAGGCCCCTCCATATCTATCCGCGGATGTCGTAAGACGCGACTAAGGGAAAAAAGCTAGGGGATGGGCAGCAGCGTCCCTCATTTTAACAACGATAGCTCTAACTGCGCTCGCCAACCGGCATGCCCAGCGTAGTGAGTATGGGCAAATCCCCTCACATGATAAGGAATTTGCTCTGCCTGTGGTGGAGGCCATGTTCAGCAGTGGACGTAGAACGGCTGAAATGATGATGATGATGATGATATTGCATGGCAGGTTCCGGAGCATGCAGCAGCCACGGCCTGCTCGTTAAGCAGGTACCTCATGCGGGCGAAGGTGTGAAGGCAATAAACTCACAGAGCTTTTCTTCAGAACTGATGTGGAGCTGCAGACTGTGTAAAGAGCAAGAAGCAACAGATTTAGAATCAAATAGAGAATTTACTTCTTCTGTATTGCATGGCAGGGTCCGGAGCACACAGCAGCCACGGTCTGCTAGTAAAGCGCAGACCGCACACGGGCGGAGGCGTGAAGGCAATAAACTCGCAGATTGCTTTCTTCAGAAATGTTGGCGAGCTCTAGAGCAGACTGTGTAAAGAGCAAGAAGCAACAGATTAAGAATCAAATAGAGAATTTACTTCTTCTGTATTGTATGGCAGGGTCTGGAGCACACAGCAGCCACGGACTGCTCGTAAAGCGCAGACCTCATGCGGGCAAAGGTGTGAAGTCAATAAACTCACAGAGTTTTTCTTCAGAACTGATGTGGAGCTGCAGACTGTGTAAAGAGCAAGAAGCAACAGATTTAGAATCAAATAGAGAATTTACTTCTTCTGTATTGCATGGCAGGGTCCGGAGCACACAGCAGCCACGGCCTGCTCGTAAAGCGCGGACCGCACACGGGCGGAAGCGTGAAGGCAATAAACTCGCAGATTGCTTTCTTCTGAAATGTTGGCGAGCTCTAGAGCAGACTGTGTAAAGAGCAAGAAGCAACAGATTAAGAATCAAATAGAGAATTTACTTCTTCTGTATTGCATGGCAGGGTCCGGAGCACACAGCAGCCACGGCCTGCTCGTAAAGCGCGGACCACACGCGGGCGGAGGTGTGAAGGCAGCGGCCGCGCGGCGGGGGCGCGCATAACTCACGGCCAGCGGGGCGCCCGCGCACCATTCATGCTACCTGGGCGACACCGACGTCCTGTGTATCGATGCATCGACTGCTAGACACACTGTCTCTGTATCATTGTTTTTAGATTTAGGATATTTTTTTTTGTTGGCCTACAAAAAAACCATGTATTTCTTCATTGCGCGAAATGCGAGGATATCACACCAAATCATGTTGTGAGATAAATTACAGTTGAAATGATTTCATAATTTTTGTAGATTTTCCCGGCGGGAAAAGTGGATTCAATTAATCAGTTCATTAGTGTAACTGATTTACAAACAAACATACATAGGTATTTAAGATAAGTGGGATAGCTATTGGTTACCAAATCCGTTCCGAAGTTGTAATTCAATTTTACCACGATAAATAAATAAATACCAAGATTCCCACCAAATTAGGATTCCCTGAGTCGTGGGTATCAGAAACTAAGAATACCATGATACCCAGACCCGTAACAAATACTCGCAGATCATGCAAACATTTGTCGGTTCACAGTGTTTTATTATTTCCTAAAACTCTTGGATATTTACTCTGTTGATTAGCCAAACGCATTGCAAGTTACTGACGTAGAAGCTTGCCTTCCAAATTGCTTGGTCAGTATTTTGATATTAGCGATGGATTTTTCTCTGTTCGCAATATTTTTAACATCTAAACTTTGTCGTAATGGTTCATACCTCTCCTTGAGCCTTACATTAAGAAGTAAAAAAGTCCAGTTTTGTAATGTTGACTGAGCACCATCTGGTGTGCAATGGCACTCCAATTACCACAATATGACGGTACGTGAGCGCAGTCCGACAAGTGGCTATCGGAAGCGGAAGCTGCTCCCATGCGCACGCGCTGCTGATCTGCGCATCGGTGATGTCACATCCGGCCGGGCCTTGGACGGGGTAACGGTGTTACTGATTACTGGAGCTGATTGTGTTGCGTTTATTAATGAATTTGGATAATCGCGGTTGGAGGAACAAGTACCTATCTAAGTCTGGTCACTTACGCACAAAAAATATTCCTTTAATTATAAAATGCTAAAATATACGGGAAACAAAAATAGTGACAAAACAAGTGGGTGAAAACTATGATTCCTGATATGGCTATTATTCAATCTTGAATATCGGCCATATTTCAAGGTCTTCCAGCTTCTTATTTCAAGACCTTAATCCTCTCATCTAACTACCGACCTACATCAGTGTAACTGATTTACAAACAAACAAGTGTAAGGTACTTTAAGATAAGTGGGATGGCTATTGGTTACCAAATCCGTTCCGAAGATGTAATTAAATTTTACTGCCGTGGCTACGTACCTATAACAAAATTATTATCAGTGTCCCCTGGCTATACCAAGCTGAATATTCTGTTACAGTATTTATCGAGTATCTTGTTTCATTCACATCACCTTGACAGTAAACCTACGCACTGCCCGCTCCATTTCAGAGGTAACAATCAAAACCTATTGTTTATAATAATTACAGGTTGTCTCTTAAAAGTAATATAATTAACTGGTTTGGGAACACCAACGCGCGCATCCATCACGAAATCATACTAACTCGTTTCCTTCACAGCTAATTCGAACATTGTATTGTGCTCTATAATTTTGCCATAACTTAATATCTCTCGTTATCTCGATATATTTTGGCTCTCACGTAACAAAAAGCGTCGAATTATTGGAATTATCATAATGAGCAATAACCAATTGCACGAAGCTCACGTCAAATCGGCTTAAAATGCCAAGTTACAAGTTTTTTAGGGTTTTAAGTCAAATTACGAGCGTTTTATTTGAGCGATGAGCCGACGCCTATTAGCGGCCAAATGGCGCGGTACATTCGTGAACAAAATCAAATTACAGTAACGATGCACGCTACAGCTACTGATACCACAGACAAAATAATAGTACTTACGTATGCAAGTTCCATTCTGACGTTCGTACCTATAAGGTGAGACCTGCCTGATTAACCAAGGCTGTAAAAGATATATTTTGAGAGCTCAATTTATGTGACAAAACTGCCTATCTACGTCAGTAAAAACTCAATTTAAGCACGTAGTTAAATTGGTGAAAGAAATTGCCGGCATCTTATCCCAGTATGAAATTTATGAGAGTGGAGTCAAAACTCGACTCACATGACATAAATTTCATAGGAAAATGAGTCAATTTTGTTCAAATTTCCCTTTTAAACTTCTCTCTAGCTCGTCTCACTGAATAAAAATTGGGAGTGATACAGGTCGACCTCTGCTACCGATACTGAAATAACGGGTTATCTGCGTTTAATTTTATAAGAACTAAATAATAGGATGCCACGCGCGGCCGCATTAGAGATCTGTCATTAGACCCGAATTATGTTTGGATAAGTTCACTCAATTCTGATTATAGAAATTAGAGGTTGATAAAAAGGAAATAGGTATTTGCTGTCTTGTTTTGATAATAAGTAGGTATTGCAGGGTGACTTTGAATATTTTTGTCCGGACAGCTGTTGGGCAATTCGAAATTATACTCACGTGTATTCATAGATTCTTATTGTAAATGGTATTTATTAGTTTTTTATTATTGATTCTAGGTGCCTACTTTAAAAAACTACTCATTTCGTTACCCATTTTTCATTTCATGCTAGTACCCGTTACAAACTTCGAAAATTATTCAACATGCATACGAAATGCAACCTAACAACGTTTGAGAGATCTTCGCTGGCTTCGTTCGCTCGATCAATGATCTTCCAAACAAGTTTTTGTAAATATAAAAAATTATGTATAGACCGTTTGTAACGATCTTTATATAGCTCAACTGTTTCTTGTGTATTTTGTAAATATTAACTTGTAGTAGTTTTAAGTTTCTTTCTGTAAATAAAGTTTTTGCATTTTTTTTTTGTCGCATTTTGGATTTTACTGTTTACTTAGGTATATGTAAGTATACCTTCCTTATAGTACCTACTTAATAGTTTTAGGGGGAAATGTCTAGTACCACTAGTCAAAAACTCCAAGGTTTTGCATAGTGAGTGATAAATCTAAGATATGGTTTAACTTTGAACCAAATTAGAACTAGACAAGAAAATAAAATGAAAAATGAAAAGATTCGCTCACCTCATCTAAAAAGGCTGTTCAATAGGACAGGTCACTCTAACCTCTTATTAATAAAATGTTTGGCGTCACAGATCGCTGGGCGTCACGCGGTGCGTTGAACCCACGTAATTGTTCCGGATATGCGACAGGTACACATATCACGCGACGTGGGTCGCGACCACCGGAACGCAATGAGATGGACTTCGATTTTGATATCTAGAACCTTTTCCGAAGCGCTCCGAAGTTGCCTTAACTTTTTCTAAAGTGGTTCCGGAGACATGTTGGTGCCTAAGCCAATCGCATGTGAAAAATGACACCTTGATATATCATGATAAGTCCATGGTGGATCTCTCCCAAGCTGGTCTTCCGCTCTTCTCATCCAGTGTTTGCAGAAGATTCCTTTAAGTATTGTTCCACGAATGCATTTTCTATGATAATCATGGTCATCTGGGTTGGCTACATCCAGTATTGGATAGTATCCGACATAGCTCTCAGAATAAACAAGGTGGCAAACAAGTGGCAGTGGGTAGGCCATATAGCTCGCAGAACTGACAACCGTTGGGGAATATAGGTTCTCGAATAGCGAACACGAACCGGACGACGTAGTGTTGGAAGGACCCCACCCGATGGACCAGGACTTGACCTTTGGGGGAGCCAATTTCCAGTGGACTAATACAGGCTGATGATGATAATAATCCAGTACTGTTACATAATGCATGTCATTAAATTATCACGTGCATAATTGATTGGTTGAGAGGAGAATTTCGAGAAAAAAGATTAAAAAAAATTAATCAAATCAATGACAATAAAATTATTTTCGTTGCATTTGCTGCATATTTTGATGCTGTTTTTGAAATTTACCCTCAAAATTATCCTTATGTTAAAACGGTATGCGATATGCCATTTAAAAACGACCCTTACATCTGCTGATTAAAGTCAATTTGGAGTTTGAAATTTGAGGGTATGTGATGGCTCAACGATATCGCAAGCCCTTAAAGTCAAACTCAAAATTGACTTCATTTAGCATTCTTAAGTATCATTTTTAAATAAATTTTGAATGACATATCGCAAGCAGTTTGAACACGGCTTAAGATTGACTATTTTTCAGTTCAAAATTCTTCCTAACTTGGAAACTTGGTTACTATTTAGTTAGGCTTCTTACATACCTACTCATCGACGATATTATTACAAAACTACTAAGGGCTGTTTACAAAATTACATTCAAAACTCTGATAAGAGCAGTCCATTTGACCGCAGACGAATTTGTTAAGGCGGGTATAATCCAAAACCTTAGTCATAAAAAGTCGTAAAACGTATTTTAACATCCATCTGATAATCAATCTAACACGTCATAACTTTGACATCCAGTCTGCCTGGACCTAAGTTTTGTATTAATAGAACTCGTACAAAATTGAATCATGCACTAGCAGAAATAGAGCTGAAAATGAATTGATGGAGGATAAGAATGAAAAAACTATAAGAGAAGACGACTGACCAAATGAGTCTCTATATAAACATGTTAATTCATTATAAAATGTGGTTTTGGATGCATCAGAGATATGTTTGCGTACAAATTGGTAGGCTCGGGCTAACCGTATTAACGTGTATTTTGTTTGCACAGATATATTGTTGTTTGTTTGAGATAAACACAGGTTATAATTTTCACTAAAAACGGGATATTTACCATGATTTGTGAGTTTATTTGTTTCCCGATTATTGATAATGGCGCATGAAACTCACAAATCATGGTAAATATCCCCTTTTTAGTGAAAATTATGTTCTTGACCAAAGATAGATTACATAGGTTACTACATATTTTTAACAACTAACTGACCTTATTACGGAGGCAAACAGGCTTACGGCACTCCTGATGGTAAGTGGTTAACGTCGCCTATAGACATCAGCAACACATGGAGCATTGCTAATGCGTTGCCTGCCGAACCCCTCCCCCCTAAAGAGCTCTGGCAACCTTATTCACTGCAGGAACACAACACTATTTGAAACAAATAATGTTATTTGGCTGCGGTCTTCTGCAAGGCGGAGGTACCTCCCAGGTGAGCTGCTCTGATTTAGAGCGAGTAAATCTCGCTGTGCCCTACCTGACTCCAGTGAATTTGAATATATCATAAATATTAAAAAAAAATTACCTTACCGTAGTACAAAACTAACAAATATCAAGACAAGGGCGGAACCCGGGGGTCATGGGGGTCATGCAAAAACAATTTAAGGCCATAGACTTTGGTATTCGATAGCAATTTCAACTTGATACCTCAAGCTGTCTCTGAGGAAAAGGGTCATATGGAAAGATAGACAGACAGACAGACAGACATACAGCAAATTCTAGTTACAGCAAATTCTACAGTAGCTCCATTATCCCCAAATGATGTATGGAAGCCTAAAAATCTTAATATAATATTGTTTTATATTTTATTATACATATATTATGATTATGGTTGATACAATATCAGGAATGTATTATAAAAAAAATATGACACAAATAAGTATTTATAAATAAAAAAGCAATCTTTTAGCCTTGGTTTCGTAATAAGCTGCAATCGACTTTTCACGGCCGTAAATCAGTAATTTCATGGACTAAAGTCGTATTCGAACGGTGTGCGATTTGTCATCTAAAATATGTTTAAATTATTTAAAAAAATTCCTTACGTATACTTAATAAAGGCCAATTCACCCTAAAAGCTTAAAATCAACACTATGCAGTACATGTAAAGATCATTTTAAAATAAATGTTATACCTATTACATTTCGCATGCTGCACGCTGTATTATTTTCATAGCAATTAATGTTAAACAGGTTAATTTTTAAAATTTCGCCAGAGAATACGAGCCTGAGGTTTGAACGCGTGTTTTGTTTAATCTTATAATACGGACGTCTGATCACGGTGGTAACTTTTTAAGAAACTGTAGCTTTACAAATGAGATCGACCGAGCACAAATCGCCACATCATCGCGTTGTGTGGTGCCTAGTGACTTACAAATCTGTGGCTGACCGCACGTTATGAAATTATCGAACGACTTAGAAAGTAATTATGTTATGACTGGCTGTGCTTGTGGTATAAAACCGCATAAAAAGTAACTAAATTTTTATACTTTCTCCTTCCTTTACCTTTGATGTACTTATTAAATTATTCCCTTCGTGGTGGTTTCAGATATGATCTAACGCTAGCATTCTTAGTCGTTCATATTTGTCGCGCCTGACATTGAAACTGTTATTTTTAGGACGGTACCTTTAACCTTCGTAAATTTAAAAAAATAATCAAATTTGACAGCAAATTCTGTGAAAATAATATCTGTTTGAGGGGAGTTAAAAAATATTAACGACTAACCAAATTCTGATTGATGTCATTCTCCTTTATTGTAATTCTGTATTTTTTCTGTCGAATAATAATAAAAGTTTACATAATATTATTTACGTCAGCGTTTACATATACTTACCTATTCTTTTAGCGTCGGTTATAAAACTAGAAAAAACATTCTACCTTACAAAACTCGGTTACTTACTTTTTTCAATGAATTCTGTCAAAAATACAAAATATTTATAGCTAAGCTTAGTTACCTGCCAGTATCTACCCTACTATATGTTAGTTTGTGTATGTATGTTAGTTTTTTCTAAAATCTTTGTTTACCTAGGCTCTTGTAGTAAACAACTTTCTTATTAATGTGTATATTGTATACAAATAAAGCATATCGGCTAAACTGTAAATCGTGTATTACCTATTACATTACTGACACGTTTCGTCCAATATGTTTGATTAATCACAATCGTGAATGTTATGATTTATTGTGTGCAAGCGTAGGTCAATCCTCATCTCATTGGCGCAGCCTTTCAAGCCTTACCGATCACTGATCTTTAAGATTCCTAGCTTTATTGGCTCGAGCAATGATTGTAAATTGTAATTTTGCTCTACTATCTGATTAAAGAAACAACATTGGAAGGTGATTGGATTTTTGATATTATTATCTACATTGTAACTTACTATTGGCCTCATACACAGTCACACACAAAGCCACGCAACGGGCTTTGGAGAGAGCTATGCTCGTAGTTTCGCTACCTGCTAAAATCTGAAACGAGGAAACTCGTATATGAACGAAAGGTCATCCACAAAGCTCTGACAATTAGCAAGTTGAAGTGGCCATGTAGCTCGCAAAACCGACAACCGTTGGGGAAGAAAGGAAAAGAACGTTGGAATGGCGTCAACTAACCAGACGACGCAGTGTCGGAAGGCCCCTCACCCGATAGACCGACGACATTATGAAGGTTGCGGGAAGACGTTGAATGGAGAAGGCTCAAGACCATTCATCGTGACTCTTTAGGTTAGGCCTTTGACCAGCAGTGGACTTCCTCACGCTGATGATGATGATGATCTAGATTATACGAAAAGCGGAACAATATGAATTTCAAAACCATATTAAAAACAACCTCATAGGACCTATTTTAATAGTGGAGAGGAAACGTGTAAAATTAAACCGTAGTTACACGTAGTTGTCACGGTGCCATGGCATGACGTTACACTATTTGTTAGTTTTACAAGATTTTACGAAAATAATCTCCTATCTTCTTTAGGCTCATCTTAGACAGATGCTGGAAAAATACCTAGAGGAATCCGTTGCAATTAGTCTTCTATTTATAACCTCACGGTGCTCTAAAATCTGAAATCTCACACATAAAACTTACTTGCATTCAATCTGACGCCACTAGACATAATCCTGGCGCAATGTCCTGAGCACAATTTAATGTCCTATTTCTCGGAAAGCTTATGCATCTCAGGTGGTTCATGCAGCTGTGCCATAACTGAATGTACGGGACAGTAGCAATAGCATCGGCTGTAAATTCTGCGCGGTCGCCTCAAAGAAGGCAATCAATGTTAAATCATAGTGAAATGACATATATCGATTGCATTTTGAATAAAAAACATAGGATCGTTGATGTGAAGATCCCGATAGACCGCCTTAACCCTTGACTCTGACGTCAGCTGAGTCATTTATCAGCGATTGGGGTGACCACACTTCTAAGTCCATCTAAATTCCAAAGTTAAATATGTTGATGGATCAATTCCGGAGCATGTTTTTTTTTATTAAAGACAGCTGAAAGAGGTTGGCGTGATTGAAGGTGATGTTTTTAATCCGTTCGCGGCAAAAATTATGGTGACACTACCATTAATAAATATAAATCTCTTCATTCGTAGGTATGCTTTCGTGATGGCTGAGTGATGGCGCGGCGCGTTTGTAGGCAGATCAGGTGCGCGCGCGCATCGTCCGCCGGTCTGCCCACATTTGTCACTGTTGCCGGCGATTATTCATCTCATTGAAACATTAAGAGAACTAATCACGCTGACTAATGGAACCCCCCGTCGACACTTCCTGAGTTTCACACTCGCTCGTTGGTCCGTGTGAGTGTGAAACGCCCAGTGAAGAGTGATGGTATGATCAATTGGTTTTGAAATTGGAGCGGTCCTGGATGAATCGCTAGAACAAGATAGAACGGTTACATCACTACATCTGAAGAATCTCTGTTATTAGAATACAGTGATTACTGGTATTTAGAGCCTTTTACCGCGAGAGCAGTTGCAAAACGCGACCGATGAATACATTTTCGTTGCCTGTTAGCGTGTTTCGTTCTGCGAGAAATCAATTCATTACCGTACAAATATTATGGCGCTTGGAAACGTCACCGTATTATATCGTGTCGTTTCATGGCTCGTGGAACAACAGCTATAGATTATTCACTCTAACGGCTGTTCCTAGAGAAATAGAAAGAGAAAGAAAAGTCACTCTATCTTTAAATTTACCGTCAAAAAACTTACTAACGATAGGCAATCCTATATTTCCTATCCCTGTTTGGGGAGAATGGATAGTTGACTATTTAAATGAAAATGGGAATTCTAGCGTCCCATATACGTAACAATAATGAGCGATATTGGGACAACTTCAAGTGACAACTAGTCTGGTACAGGAACTTACCAACTATCGAGGATAGCTATCTAGCCTTTACCGAGACTTTAATATTGGGAACGGCCATAGCTATAGCTTCTATAGATAGACAGGTACAAAGTCAATCACACCATCTTCGAAGCGCAGGACACGTTCAATTACAGCAATGATAAAGCAAAACTTTATGTACCGGCGTGCACTCTCGGGACCAGCAAAAAAGCACACCATAAACAGAACGTTTATGACGGCAAATAAACCTGGCCATCTCCCATCTTCCCCGTAGTGAATTATTGCTTTATTGCTTCAGAAATATTTCACAAACAGAAAATATTTTATGATTCTCCAGTTAAGAGCGGCCGTATATCATTTTAAGCTATAGATAATAAAATTTAAGTCGCTGAATGCAAAACAAAAGTGCAGTGCGAATGCTTGACACACTTGGATTAGAGTTTAAACAAATCACAAGTTTGTTACAAACGGTAGCCACGAGTATGTGTGGTGAGCAATTATGAGTTCCGACATGCTTGCTTCTTATATGATTTTACTTTTATGTCAGACCTTGGATAACATTGTTGAAGTCCTCCCCTTTTTTGTAATTGATGCCAGTTTCAGTACCGCAGATAAGAGATAACTGCAGATAGATTTAGGTCTGAATTACGAATTGACAACCTCGATGGCGTGGAGTGCGAAAGCCGGCTAAAATGCTAGGAGTGCGGGCTCGATCACTGCGACGCGCGGTTCAAAGGTTTGGTGACCTCCAAATATTTTTTCCAGGTCTGCGTGTTGTGGTATCATGTTACTCGTAGTTTCTGTTACCCACGATACAGGGTATCCTAGTGTGAGGTCAGATGTGAGAAACGTACCTGCAAAGGACAGTGATCATAATTAATGTAGGTAGATTCACTATGTAACTTACGATTTTACAAATAAAATCACAGACACAAGCAACAAAAAAGCATCAGGAATTTAGCGTTTCGTCAGAGAACATAAAATTGGCATAGTTAATGCTCAGCGAAATCGTTAAGCAGTGCACACTGTAATTGGGAGACATTAAAAATACCAATGTTATAGCTGACTGTTAAATGTTTAACGTGGGCATTAGTCCTCAGTATTTACACATGTGCTACAATGTAGCTACTCGATTTTATAATATTATCTATCTTTACTATTATAAAATTCATTATTTTGGCCTTCTGTTTAATAATAATGTTACTTTTTATTATTATGAGATATTAACATAAATTAAAAGCAGTAAAGCTTAGAACAATCAAGCTGCAAACACGGCTTCATGCCTATCATTTCTTTAGATGATCCTTTTTCACGAAATGGAATGTCTGTAGTGTGTGGTGTCGATTAAACGAGGTGAGACTCAAAAGAAAAATAATCAGGTATTCAATAAAAGCTTCTAAAAATATTCAGATTCCATTTTCCCTCAAATTGCGTGGGTAGAGCCACCGGCGTTAGCTACAACTGCACAGTATTGCATGTATCTGATCTGCCTACTTATTACAGGTATCTTTGAACCATTGTCTTCTTGCTGACCTTTGGTTTGCGTAAACTCGTAACTTGTTAACAATGTTAACACGATTTATGGTGAGGCAGTAAAACAAACGACGCCCAAAAATTATGTCAAAACATCTTTTTACGTCAAGACCTTAGATAATTTATAGATAAGATTGGCCAAATAAGGCGCTTTCCGTCCGAAGTTGTACCTCCTCACAGTTTGACCACGGGACAGGTTGGTTTTGATTGTGAAGATTCGAATAAGTCTTACCTACACACTTGGAACACACAGCTTTATTAGTACTCTATTATTCTTATATTACTTTTTTTTAGTTATATTTATTTTAAGAATGATTACCAATCATAACAGTAGGTAAATACGCTTTCTAAAATTCTTAGCAAAGAATCAATTTATCTGTGATGGGTAAATTGATAAACAACAATTTATAGCCGGTGTTTCATAATATGTAAAGAAAGCCAAAAGGGATTTTTTTCATTGAAAATGCGAAAATGCTAAGCGAAGTTTGAGCCAAATCAGTTTGAACATTATTATTTAGCTATGTATTTTAGGCAGCAATCTTGATGGCAAACTTGTCATACCTTGAATAATTTGTTATGAACTTACTAACACCAAACAGCTGTATGCAATGCAAATATTGCTGTTTTTTTGCCCTTGTGACAAACATTTTTTTAGTTTTGTTTAGGTATGTGCTATGTCTAGAGACAAAGCACATACCTAAGTATGTGTTTACTGGGAGAGAAGTAGTGAGCATCTAGACTCTAGATGCTCACTTCTTCTCCCCCAGTTTTGGCGTCGAATTTTCGTTACTCCCTCCCGATCTGACTTTTCAAAGACCGACTCTCGTTGCGGGATATGTTAAAACAAAAGAAAGTTGGGACATTCTATGAAATATGCCCAAAGAGGTTCTGGCAACAAAAAAGTATCGTAGTTGTTTTGAGTCATAAAGTTCCAGGAAGGACGTTTGTCCAGCAAAAAAACCAGTGCAACGCTTTGCGGTAGTGCAGTCGTGATCATTAGTGTTACTTTGGACGTTAACCGGTTGATTGCAGATCATTATGTCGTTTTGAAATATTGCAACTCTGTTTTGGTTATCATCATTAATTAGGTCTGACACTTTTAGCTTGATTTAACGAGGGTTTCAATAAAAAAGTGTTAAGATACCAACAATTTCAAAATCGCCTTGGGTTTTACTGACACTTTAAAAGACGGAACTTCCATGATATCAATGATAATTTATAGTGGAAAGGGTTCTAAAACTGTCTTTGATGATTATGCAACACTCAGCGTGTTATCTATTTTCGATATAGTGCGCGTTGCACTATATACGTTACAATACACCTTAAAAGATCATTTAGATCAACTTTGTACAAAAATTTACTTAAAAAAGTATTTGGAACAAACTACAATCGTAGCCGGCCTTACTAGAAAATGTCCAGACTAACAAATGAGTTTTTTAGTCCGAACAATAAATCCCAGTCCTCAAATTGAACTGAATGCAATCCCGTAATATATTAACTCGTTCGTTACAGGAGTTTCGTGTAATTTTTCAGGCAGCCCCGATGCACGTTCACACTATGAAACTGCAAATAGATGGTTGGTTTTGTTTTAAATATTCCGGACATATCACACACGGTCAACTGATCCCAAACTAGGCATAGCCTGTACTATGGGTAACAGAGACTGATATACATAATAGATATATATTTAACACCCAGACACAGAACAAACATCTGTGTTAGTCACAAATGTTTGATAGTGCGGGAATCGAACCCGCGACCTCTAGCGCAGAAGGCAGAGTTACTACCAACAGAGCTATGAGGCCAGTCAAAAGAGGTTTGTAAAGGGCTGCAGTTATCGGCGCGAACAAATAAACGCATTAATTAAGATTTTTTATTAATTGAACAATAATTATTTCTTGTGCAGTGTTGGAAGGCCCCCCACCCGATGGACCGACGACATTGTTAAGGTTGCGGGAAGTCGGTGGATGGAAAAGGCTCAAGACCGTTCGTCATGGAACTCTTTGGGAGAGGCCTATGTTCAGCAGTGGACTTCATCAGGCTGATGATGATGATGATGAATTATTTCTTACAAGCATTCATCATCATCGGCTTGTAGAAGTCCACTGCTGGATGTAGGCCTCCTCCAAAGTGTTCAGGGTGTTCCTCGAAAGGTCTTGAGCTTTTTCTATTCACCGAGTTCCCGTAACTTTCACAATGTCATCGGTCCATCAAGTCGGACCTTCATTCACGGCGTTGCAGGATGATCAAAAAAGAATCAGTGACACGACAAAGAAAGAAAGAAAGAGTCTTAAAGAATATTTCCCTTCTGATTTTTGCGCGAAATATGACAACTACTCTGAACGAGTACTGTAGTGCAATCGGAAGCGCACGGGCGGGTCGCGATTGCCTTTTTGTTTCTGTCGCAGCGTGATGGGAGTCGGAAGTGAGGTCGCCATTCGGCTATCGACCGCCGTTTTATTGGTGACTTATTAATTGCAGTGAAGGTTTTGTTTGGGAATAAGTTTCTTTGTGCCTATTTTGGAGGAAAGGCATTTGCATTGGAAATTCTGAAATTCTATAAAATTTGATTCCATTTTTTGCAGGGACTTCTTTGATTACAGGAACATTATTCAGACGCCCATTTATTTCGGTCCGTTTTCCATAAATATCACAAATTATATTCACTGTGGGAATAACTCAGTTTGCTCTACAATGAAACAGAACATAAAATTATTACTTGCATCCGAAATTCACGTTCATTAACCCGTGAGAACTGATTGTCTGTGATATGTAATCTCGTGTGCGACATGTGACATGTAATTGCATTGCCACATTGAATTATACCTTCAGCTTCGTAGGAAGTTTCACCTCGCAAATATCATACCATGCTATGGTAGAGACGATTAGGTCTCATCATAATCATCAGTATTGGTGCTTAGACATTTTTACTTCCACATCTCCCCATTCAAGGTCAATAAGCGGTCAGTAGACTTATTTAAAATTTATATTATACCGAGACTTGAGCCGTGTTCAAACGGCATGCGATATGTCCTTGATATGTCGTATAAAATTCGTTTCAAAAAGCCCTTACCTCTACTGAACAAAGTTTTGAGTTTGACATTTGAGGATGTGCGATAAAGCTCAATTATATCGCAAGCTCCTTTAAGTCAAACTCAAAATTAACTTTATTCAAAAGTTATAAGGATCATTTTAAAACGATTTTATAAGACATATCGCGCGTCCTTTGACCTCGGCTTTAGGCTTGTATCTATCTTTATTAGTACCTAGTGAGTGCAATTTTGAGGGAAAATTTCAATAAAGAATCAAACTGATAGATTTTTTACGAAATTAAGGCTAAATCAGGCTACTTTCAGTGTGAGTGATGTGAAGACATACTAACTAAGAATATCAGGGTCAATTCTCGACCCTCATAAATTGCCAGTCTTCTGCTTGAAGTACTCCATCATCTATTCTACCTTCACGTCGTTATTTTGTCAATAAAGTTTGTTTGTAAGTAAGAGTAATATGCACACAAAATCCGTTCCACTATCAGAGACTAAACTACGGAATAAAATATAGGCTAGTTAATAGCCGTAACAGTACCCATAACTCAATTAAAACAAGAGTCCGTTTTAAATTACAATTTTAATAACACGCACGGACCGGCGCTACCTGAGTTTTGTGAACTGGGATGTATAGTTACTGGATGTGTTACAAAACTACCTTAAACCCCTATAGATCAAGACATGTTTTCGGAGATCCGGACGACGTGGTCACCTCATCATACATCGACACATAAAAATAACTGGCCTCATAGCTCAGTTGGTAATATCTCTGCCTTCTGCGCTAGAGGTCGCGGGCTCGACTCCCGCACTGAACAAACATTTGTGTGATGAACACTTATGTTTGTTCTGTGTCTGGGTTAAATATTTATCGATTGTGTATATCAGTCTCTGGTACTCATAGTACAGGCTATGCCTAGTTTGGGATCAGTTGACCGTGTGTGCAATGTCCGGAATACTTATTAAAAAAAACCGACCCTTCAGGGTTATGCCCTCCTCAAAAAAGCTCCCTCTGGCAACGGCCCAAGGTTGTTGCCCCAATCTAACTTTTTCTCTACCGCAGCGCCTACTGCGCTCGCCATAGTCCGGTTTCGCTGCATCGCTCGGAAGAGATAAGCAGTTATATGAAAGCGGAGATGGGCGGAGAGGAAAGATGCGTTGTAAACAATCAATAAGATTTCGTTTCACATCTCTCCGCTGAGAGGCATGGTTTAACGGAGAGGAGAGATATATGATAATTGTTTGGCGTTATCAAAACAGAAATGTGAGCAGCGGAGACGATAACCCTACCGTCTCCGCTATATGAGAGCGGTTTGGCGGCGAATTGTGAGTTTGAATTTAATTGGATTGCAGTTCCAATTGAATTAACTGCTCTTCTCTCCTCTCCGCCCATCTCCGCTTCGGTGGTGGCAATTTTAGTGACGGAGTAGGCATTTAGGCCACCCGAAGGCCCTCCGTCACAGCTTGACAACTTTAATAGCCGGGACCGATATTATATTACGGAAACGCACTGTTTTTAATGACATAAGCGGTGAACCATCTATTTGGTGACCGCGCTGAAGGTTGCTTAACGGTAAGCTACACCACGAGTGCTTGAAATATAAAGTGCGCCTTAGGAAAAGAAGAATCAATCTTGATTATTACAATGCAAATTATGTCGTTTGGTATTTATAGATATAAGTGTGAGTGGAGTAAAAAAATTAATAATAAATAAATAAATATTCCGGACATATCACACACGGTCAACTGATCCCAAACTAGGCATAGCCTGTACTATGGGTACCAGAGACTGATATACATAATAGATTAATATTTAACACCCAGACACAGAACAAACATCTGTGTTCATCACACAAATGTTTGTCCAGAGAAAGAATCAAACCCGCGACCTCGAGCGCAGAAGGCAGAGTTACTACCAACTGAGCTATGAGGCCAGTCAAATAGACAGTTTAGAGACCTTCCTTTTGTAAACAAGGTCATGGATTTTCTATGAAATGCTGGTTATCTCACGATGTTTTCCGTCATCGTTTGAGAGCACTCAGTAGGCGTAGCGCGTGGTGCTGTACCAGAGGCAGTGTGATGGATTACTAGTATAATTGCTGGAGCAGTCGCATCGACACCCAAAGCACATTACTTACTTTTCCATTATTTCTAATCTGGCCAAAACTAAAGTATTATATACAAATAGTTTATATCAGTCATTGGTCACAGAAAAAATCATGGGCTCTTGACAGTCAAATCAGTTTGAGTTGTAGTTTGCGCAAGCTTGTATTTTGAGTAATAAAGTTCAGAGTAAATAAATAAATAAATAAATAATAAATAAATATTCCGGACATATCACACATTGTCATCTGATCCCAAACTAGACATAGCCTGTACTATGGGTACCAGAGACTGATAAACATAATAGATATATATTTAACACCCAGACACAGAACAAACATCTGTGTTAGTCACAAATGTTTATCCAGTGCGGGAATCGAACCCGCGACCTCTAGCGCAGAAGGCAGAGTTACTACCAACTGAGCTATGAGGCCAGTAAAAGATTATAATTAAGTTAAGAGTATATAAGTTTTTGTGGAGTTGGGTAGTTTTTACTGGAAACGACATTGAGAACTGAAAGTTGCCGTGTACTCGCTTTTTTATCTACTTCGGTGCCAAACAAGCGTTGGTAAGTGGTTACCGTAGCCTGTGAACGCTTGCAATAGAGGCAGAGGCATCACACACGCGTTTCCGACCCCGACCCGTCCTCCCCTTAAAGAGCTCTAGCAACCTAACTTACCGCAGGAACACAATACTATTTATAAAATAAAGTTGATTATGCGATTCACTTTTTGGGCTTGCGATATCGTTGAGCTATATCGCACACCCCTCAAATTTCAAACACAAAATTGACTTTATTCGGTAGAGGTGAGGATCATTTTGAAACGAATTTTATGTGACATATCAAGGATATATCCGTTGCATGCCGTTTGAACACGGCTTTATTCTACACCCAATTGGGAATAAAGTTTGTTCTACGACTTTTGGAAATTCGACACTTATCATTGAAAAACATTACTGAAAAAAACATTTTATAAATCATATTGATCAGGGGCCCGAGTCTGTAATGTTCGTGAGTTTACGAACTTGTCACCATGACAGGTGAAAAGTGAATACCTTATAACATTTTTGTATGGTGTCATGAAAAGCACCCCTACAAAAACCGTCAAGCTATTCACATCTCATGGTGATAAGTGAGTAACTCCAAGCTATGACCAACGATCCAGTTACAAAGAAAGACAATACAAAGCTCTAACAAATAGTTCTGCATCTAGAAGAGAGTGAAGGCGCCATCGAGGCTGGCCGATGATGCAACTACAAAAGTAAGAACTAATTAAATCTACCCACGTCTCTGGCGCAATCGCCCCGCCTTCGCGTCAGTCGCGTAGATTGTTTTAATTATACGATAATGTGATATCCTATGATGATAGCGGTTTTTTCGTATCGATATGATGCTGGGCGTAGGTAAGCCTTGATTTGACGACCTTGATGGTTGTCATGTGACTGATTCTGTCTTAGTCATCCTGTGTTAGATTGGTGACGCCAAGGGCCCATGAACGTCGGCGTCGGAGAGGTCTCTAAGAGAGAGAGGCTCCTTTCTTGCTCTACTTCCGTCTTCGAATTTTCAGGTTTTAGGACATAGAAAGAAAGAAAGAAACCAAAATAATTTATTTCTCTATTTATTTGGCCCAGCGAATTAGCACTGCCATCCAGCGTGGCAATTCCGCCAGCGTCTTGGGGACGCTTCCGACTGGTAGTGATCTGGATCAGTTGAGCTATCTATAGATCGTTTGAAACGGTCTTTAGATGGCTCAACTGTTTCTTGTGTATTTTGTAAATATTAACTTGTATTAGTTTTAAGTTTCTTTCTATTTATTTCTCGTCACAATGTAAAGATAATAATATTAAAAACTTAAATTAGTGACAATTAGTATAAAAGTGACGAAAAAAGGTTGCCACTCAGCATTTGCTGCAGCAGCCCAGTGGCCGTTGCAGCGCTGATTTTCAGTGGCACCCAAATGAGAAGCGCGGCAGCTACTGTGACACGCACGCATCTACTAATATAACTTTAAAATAAATTTACAAATAGAACTAATGCCGGTTTCCTTACGATATTTACCTTTTTGCCTGTTTTAAAAGCACTAGTATAACGAATCGATGTTGGTGCACGACCGGGTTCATCATTCGAACCCGGTCATGCACCAACATAAATAGGTTGGTGCACGACCGGGTTCGAACCCATGACCATGATGATTGGAAGGCGGGCCACTACCACCTCTCTACCAGTGTTACTTCGGTGGCAAGGAGGGCGAGGGCCGGTCGGTAATCACTGCCCAATCTTCTTCTTCTTTTCGAGTCAGGTACTCCTGCAAACTCTATTTGATCAATATGTAGCAACCTCGATGGCCCTATCCTTTGCCTCATTTAGTTCCTCCCAAGTGCAGGTGACCGTGCACAGTGAACTGGAAAGCGGGTGCCGCATGTCCTTTACTATATAATAGCTACATCCACTTAGGATGCGGCCCACGTGGTATTGCATTGCGTCTTTCAATCTGCGTTGGTAACCTTGAAACATGCGTCGGTAGGACTAGTGTGTCTGTCAATTCACCGGCTATCTCACCCTTTAAACCTAAACACGAGCATTGCGAGCATTTTTTAACGACTTGTTCTCTTACGACCTATGCAACGGAACTGGACAATGGTGAGCGCAGACAGCGATGCGGCCGAGGCAGATTTAATGTTGCACCTGGATGTTGCAAATATTTGTTATTGAACCCGCACGTCTTGCGACTCAACCGCCACGCTACAGAGATCGTCATCGAACCTGCCGATCTAGCCACGACTAGCACATAGTGTACCTGTGCATAAATACCCACTAAGAGATACCCATAACACAACAAAATTAACCCGTCCAGTTCTCCAGTAGTCCAATTTTGACGGGCTACAATTTCTGATGGGTAACGCACTGTGTCACCCGTCCATCTGTAAATATGATAAATGATAACAAATCAATAGCTTTATATTAAAAATCTGTACGGATAATGAAAATGGTGGCTTTGAAGAAAAATCTTCGGTAAGACGGTGCAAAATAAGTGGCATCAAATTTACAATAACTCCTACGGCGCGCCATGGCAATTGGCAATAAAAGTGAAATGACCCTAGATTCAGCGGAATTACTTAATAGCTTTAAAGTCTTAATTAACGTCAGCGATTAAGAGGTCTAGGCCAATACCAAGAGCACTGATTGTTGTGAAGATATTGCGCAATTTTTACTTGGCAACACATTTAGTTGTATGAAGCAGTTTTGTTGTTTGTTTTTCATATTTAAACAGGGAAATGTTATTACACGTACTGGCAGCCCGAACATTATTCACTTCTCATTGCAATCGCTGTCATATTAGAAATTTCCCCTCGAAATTCCACTCAAGACGGTTAAAGATTCGGGCTTAAGAATACAGCAATCAGGATTAGACAGCAAAATTTTCAGAGCAGATTCCAATAAGATGTCGACATAGGTAGGTCAGATCGGCTGACGCAGCCAGGCTGCCTAGAGTATAGGCCGGGGCTAACTGTCACCTGATGAAGGAATTGCGATTTCCACGTCCGCGGAAAACGCGTTGATGCGTGCGCGTAACGAGCGCTCGTCGACACCTACCGATACCATCGCTATGACTGGCGGGAAATTATTCCGAATCGTAATTACGGCGATTATTCACGGCCGGCCGGGGGCGGCAGCCATTTTTCAACAGTCACCGTTCTTAATTATGAGTCGAGGTGGACGGCTGTCGAAGCTTTGAGCCGCGCCGTCACCTCGGGCCGGCTAGAGACTTCGAGACGGGACCTTATTCTTGAAGCGCACGAGATGGTGTCCTTCGATGAATGTCACATAATGGAGAAAGCACAAGTTTGATCCAAGAGTGTGGATGACGTTTTTCTCTCTCAGCATTTCGGTTAAGGTTCATCCTGCGGTAAAGTTATTTATATTTAAAATATGCATCCTTTCTGAAGTAAAATAATTTGAAGTCTCGTAATTTTATTAATTACAAATTGACGAAATTTACTTAAAATGCAAAAGTTTTTAGAGCACGAAAGTAGACGAGTATTTTTGGGAAGCGAGTCGAGTTGTCGATAGGGATTCCCTGCAACAGAGTCGAGTGAGTCTATAATAGCGACCCAGACACGTTACTACGAGAGGTCGGCTAGTGTTTATTTATCGTTTTGGAAGGCTTAGAGAAGACAGATGGAATGTTATGTTTTTTGCTTCAAGATGAGGTGTAAAGTAGGATTTGCCTTTTTTTAAGCAGTGTGTAAACAAAATGAGTGGTCTGTTAATTTGTGACATCACAAGTGCCTAAAAATACGAGACCTTTTGACGAGTCTTGTTCTAAGTATAAAAATGCAAGGAAGTTGTCCAAGTTGCTTTGAAACGGTATTCTTATTAAAAGTAGGATAAGAATAATTGAATATGCTGCAGTACGAGCCGAGAAACGACTTCTAGATAATAATTGAAACCACCGTCTGGTCACGACCATAGCGTACAGTCTCGTACACAAATCTTGAGGATGAAGCTTTTCTATTCGAAGTTATAATTTCTTTAGGTACTTAATACCCTAACCTAACCTTTCAAATCCTTAACCCTTAAAATATTGCTAGTTGTTATGGCAAAAATAAAGCCCGTCCTGTTTTCTGGACCTGGAGTTGTCTGTGCCACATTTCAAAGTTCTGCCTAGGTCTTCACATTGCGTAGATTTCATCATGAGTAAACATCGTTTCTACCGTTATACATTCTAGATAAAAGTAACCTACTTAAATACTCATAAAAATATTTTCCATTTATATTTTACAATCTAGTTGTAACTGTACTACTAGAAGTTTTAGAAGTTTATCTGAATTTTCACATAAAAATGATATCATGCCTTTCCTGACGTCGACAGCGTCAATTAAAAGCGTTTAAAATAGAAAGCACTGTAGTAAAGCTCGTTTCGTTTATCTTTTTCCGTTTTGTTTGCGAGTGTACACGACGGAGTCCGGGCGTGCTGACGCCAGCGCGTCTAATCGGCGTTTATTGGAGAAAACCGATTACTGCCGCGCCACGGTCGAAACCGTTTCGACATGTCACCAATACAGATTGTGTTATATCACAAAAATTTCCGACTCAGGTGGGATTCGAACCTGTGACTCTACCTGTGACACTTGATATGGGAATGATGTAATCAATTGATAGGTGGTTTAGTTTTGGTAGTAATGCATATGAAACGTAGGTCTTCAAGGTCTAGAAAAAATCTCATGGTAGAAATATAACTATATATAATAATAATAATAATAACACCCAACAGTCACATAGTCCAGACCACACTGGAATTCCCTGTGCCGTGGGTAACAGAAATTACGAGTACTGACCTTGGTGCCACAACACCCACACCCGGAACAAATATTTGCAGATCTTGCAAACACTTGTCCCGCAGCGGTAATCGAACCCGCGGCCCTTGCGTCTCAGACGGGCACTCGCCCACTTCGCCACCAAGGTATCTATCCTACTATCGAATTATTAAAAACTATTCGAATGTTTGTTTTTCAATAACGCCGTAACCGATTTTGATGAAACTTGATGTAAATAGAGTTATTTATCTAGAATAGCCGAAAGGCTACTTTTTATCAAGGTACTACGCGAGCGAAGCCATGGACGCGTAGAATGTATACGAACTTATCATAGGTAGGCATTTAGCTTCCGATCATTTCGCAATCAATTACAGATATGGACAGTTTATTTATAGTTGATTGCATTGCCGTACCTGGCAGGGCCGCGCTAACTTGCGAGTCACTGAGGGCGCTTTCCAGTAAAAACTACAAAAACTAAATTATATTGATGGAATCGAGCCCGTTTGATTGATGATGAGTGTGCATTTTTTAATTTATTTCGAGAATTCAACCGCGGCCGAGGTCACTTCGGATGTTTGAATCGAAGTTAAGCCCATGATACACGTACCTGTGCTGGCAATAGAGCATGCTAGTTACGGGCGAGTGCGAGAATCTAGCATATGTAACGAGCTTTTGCCAGTAGCTCTTATGCTCTTATGATGTACTTAGCATGCTAGGAGAACGCAAGCCGTAAAATCATTGTCGGTATTTTTTAATCGGGGTTAAGGCTACAAATATGTAGCTTAATGTTTCAAATTTTATGCTGTACGGAACTCATTAAAAATTAATAAAAATACTAATCGTTTCGAGTTGGCCCGTTTTTTTTTACGAGATTTTGGTTAAGGTGTTTATTTATATTAATTGACGTTTTGAAATTTGGATCGCAGCATACGAAGAACAATGACGATGCAGAGTTCATAATTAATTTCGAATTTCGTTTTCTCTAATTTGCCTGAGCGTTTTCTAATTTCACTAATCTTTGCTACCTACCTACTACATTTCTAATTAATTTTACTTTCATTGCTCTTAGTATGAGAATCTTTATTCTGTGGTATTAGTAACAATTAAGTAGCTAACAGCCTGTTAGCTCTACAATAACTGCACTGAGATTTTCACCCATAGTGAGTGTGAGTGGCTCGGTAGTTGGTCATGGGTTCAAATCCCTTCCCGTTGGTTATGCTGCAATAGTCCAACTAATCTGCATAGTCCGGATATGTTGCAAATTCCGGATACGTTGCATCGGTAAAAAACATTAACAAAATGCATAAAAAAACATTACAAAAAAAAATGACTCTATTCAAGGCACCAAGAAGTTTATACTCTATTTTCCAGTCTTTTTTCAACAACCTGAGTTAAAGGTCCCGTTTTTCTACATTATATCTTAATGTACAGTAGTTTTAATAGCAAAATATGCTTTCGATTTTTATTAAGGTATTCTATTTTATAGGTTTTGCAAGCGTTATGCATAACACCTGAGTTAGATGCAAGCTATGGTTACAGACACCGGCAAACAAGTATGTGGCACGCACCTGAACTAACCCACGTCATTTGGAGGACGATGTGTACATAGGTAGTTATACGTTTGTATGTAGGTAATGGATGGTTTGTGAAGAATTTTAATCAGTCTGCAGCAAAAAATAAAAAGGTTTTTGTAATAATTATCAACAGATTAGGTGTCGGGTAGAGGATGGTAGTTAAGATAAGTAGTCACTTGACCTCAGACTAGAATATACGCTTTTGATGCGAGTTACAACGGATGTTTGTTGCTTGCAATTAGCTGCCATTTTGGTGGAATAAGATGTGCAACTGTTTGCAGGGCCTAACTTCAGAGACACATCGGATGTTGGACTATTCTAACGTATAAACGGCCAGTTACGTCATACGTTGTTGTATCTACGTTTGCACTATACTTTAGGTAAGATAAACTATATTGATAGTTAAAGAGATATTTGCATCACATCTTTCCCGCAGTTTTCAAAATCAGCTGCTTTTGGTATTTTTATCATATGTATAGCCAATTATGAATTACTGTATAGGTAACTGGTTTAGATTAGTAACAATAAATGGTAATAGGCCCAAGTTGCAGACTTGAGTAGTGAATTTTTTTAAATATAAACGACCAACATGCACAAATATATTCCACGTATCGTAATTATCATTATTCTTGGATAATATTACTCACTGACGATCAACTTCTATATGTCCCTAGTAGGTATACGATGGTTTCCTGTTTTGAAATATAAGTTTCGTCTTTCACCCTATCACCACTAAATACATATTACTTATCTCAAATGACAAAAAACCTACAATTGGAAGCCCTTGGGAAACTCTCTCATTCTTTACAATAATCTTTTATATAGAATCAATCGTCCCTACTAAGATAGATGCTATTGTATTACTAACGCACAATAGAATCACGTTACAAGAAGTCCGAATTTGACCTATTCGAAAGGGTCAATTCCCCGATTCGCCACTAATCAGTGGATTCTTAACTCGATACATTGCACATACACGACATTAGTTTACAATGGCGATTAACAAGTCGTTTGTCTTGCCTTGGCGTGTCTTATCCGGTTTTGATTGAATTCAAGTCTATTTAACTATGTCCGTTTGTCCGTCTTGGGGTAGAACGAGTTGTTGTATGTGAAAGCTGTGAACCTTTACGATTTGTTGAACATTCAGTTGAATTTGCGACTTAAAAACGTGCTTCAATGTTTTGTTATGTAGATTTACGAGCTTAATGTGTGTTGGTTCTATTTCAAGTTCTGTTTTTGGACATATTCGTATTTTTATTTTCATTCGTAGTTTTGCAATAAACTTTTAAAGTTCAAAATGTTAATATTTTTAGTTTTTTTCTGGGTTGTGCTGTAGCTACTTCTTTACTTACTTAATTCTAACAATTATGTACTACGGAAGAGCGAGACCCTCTAACACAGGTATATCTATACTTAAAAGAGGGTCCCAAACCCATGAAATGTAACCTAGATTAAGTTTACTGAAATAAAAATATTTGTATTTGTATTGTATAGCTACTTTTTATGTTTTACAACAGTTTTTTGTAAGTATTTTTAATTATCTTACCTTTATTAGGTGGTTCCTAGGTGTGTGCCAGTACTTTCCATTATAGGTAATTGAATGCTTCATCTCCAACATGTCCCAGTAATCTAATTAAAATCGTCGGAACTCCCTAAAAATTGTATAGCACGAGAGCGAAAGTTATAATTTGCATATAACAATACCACACCTGTTACCTATAGCATGTGGGCGCGTTCAGTGCTTCCAGCTAGGTATCTACCTAAGTAGCCACTTACCCAAAAAGTGGCTTATGCTCCGAATGTTTTATTGATAAACTTGAATTACAAAGAAGGCTTATATATAGTTTTTTTTATTTTAACATCAACAACTATTTCAGTTCACCTAAGTATTCATATTCCCTATAATTAAAAAAATAATTGCAAAATATTGTCAATTTTTCGAAAATAATTTCAATACCAGCTCAGACTGTACGTTTTGGTTTCAGTATTCATTTATTTATTGAAATCGCATGGATTGTTTTGAAACGTCTTATATCTAGATCAATTCACGTTAGTTTAAAAAAGTGGCAAAACCTCCTCAAAAAGCTGCCAGATACAGCTTTAAGCAGCCAGTTGGCAACACAAGCGCTTGCCCTAACAATAGCTCTTCATTCAATAGCATTGCAGTGTAAATGAACCTTTTTTATCATTATGCTCAAGGTCAATCCTTTGTGCTACACTATCGTATGGTCGATTGTGTGCTTTGCGGTTTCAAAACATCGAACGGTAATTAAATACGGTTATTTATTTGCTTGTAATTGATTGCTGTACAATTTTATACGCTGGGGAAGGTTATTGCTCCCGTTTTCTAACATTTTGGTAGGAAAAAGTGGAAAAATCATACGCGTACCTACGAGTTTTTGTGTATGCCAGCTTATTATCTGAAACATATGAAAAGCGACCAAACAAAGAAAAACCTTTTCAAAGACGGGTTTCACGTAGATATAAATCCTGTGGATGAGAGAGCCGATCGTCGATTCACATAAATTCACGATATACCTAGATTCTAGAGAATCTTCATCAGAGTGATCTACCACGAGCTCTACCCTCGCCCTACTCTCGCGTTGCACACTGATATCCTATCAACATTATTTTTACGTGAGTAAAACCGAACGGGTAAAAATGACCCATTTGCCGAGAAGGAAGAAGGGTAATGTTTGTCAAATGATGTGTCGTTGAATTCGTATTTTTTCTACGAGTGTCATAGGATAAACTGTCAAAAAATAAACAGGATAATAACAGGAAAACAAACAACTTTTAAGTAACAGTCGGGTTTTTTATTTTTAATAATTACCTATTATATTCGAAATTTCTTACAGAAACTCAAATCACGACAGTTTTGAAAATTTAATAGGATACATGTCTTGTAATGCAAGTTCATGCGTCGTCTCTACATATTTAATGTAGAGTCGTCTCTTTGTAGCTGATGTTATTATTGTTCATTTATAGACAAATTTAAAATATTTCAATGCATCTTTTTTACCTCATCATCAGGAAATTACTACCTCATGATGAGGTAATCTGTAGAAAAAACATATAGCTTTCAGAATTTGAAAATTTTATTTGATATTGGCTGTGGGCGGGCAGGCAATATAGCTCGCAGAACAGGCGACGGAGTGAACGCCTCCCGATGGACCGTCGACATTTATAAAAAAGTTGCCGGAATTCGGTGGATGGAGAACGCTTGAGACGGTTCGTCATGGAACCCTTTGGGGAGGCCTATGTCCAGCAGTGGACTAAGACATGCTTCTTTTACCTATTTCTAGTGAAATTGATCAATTGCCTGACATGTTAAAACCCATCGCTAGGATTTAATAACGTCTGAAATAATACTTACGAAAACGATACAATAATATGATACAATTTCCAAGTGTTCCGTTACATAAGTCGTACAATAATAGGGGCGTGAATTATCATACAATCTACAACCTGAACAGCGATTAGCGAGTTTAATGCCGTGGGCCACATATTATCTTTACATCGAACATGAAACACGTGCAGATATGAATCTAACAAGTCTACGAACTAGAATCCAATCCCTCTTTCATTGTGACATCAAATGAAAAGGACAGTGGTATGCGCAACATGCGAGAAAAAGTAATTTCGCATAGATTACATATCGCTTCTTTTGGTATAATGAAAACCGATTTTATTTAATCAGATAGGATAATTTTCAAATATTTTTTAATCATATTTTAGATGGCATATCGCACACCTTTGAGCAGCACAATCAATACAACTATATTTCATCCATCCGTTGACATCCCTACTTATAAAAATCGACAAAACTAGACTAGATAATGTAATAGTTTGTATATGTATGGTTTGTAAAATATACTCTAAAAACGCAGCGCCCTCACAGGGTCTATGAACCTAGATATGGTATCAACTCCAAACCAACCAAAGAAAGGCTGCTTTTGAGCGGTTTTGTAACTATAATTCGTTCTTTGGCAATAGTTTGCTAGTCATGAGAATTTACGAGGCCAAACATTTCTTTTCTGAATTTGCATTCGTACAATACGGAACGGTTGACAAGTGATCAATTGTGCTATTTTAGCGAGTGAATGCTTCATAATGGCCGAGAGCCGGTTTCCAATGGACAGGGTTATTAAATTACAATAATTCTGGATATACGACCGGACTTGGGTGGTTAGAAGGGTAGGTATGTAGACTATAATCTACCGTTAGTTACCAAATGCTATTTGCGCGTTGGACTTAACTTGTTGTATTCTAGATTGGCTGGAGTCGACGAGGTCATAAGTGTGATAAAATATTTTTTAATAAAAATGTATAAATAAACATAGACATAACAACATAAAGACATAAACAAAACCAATATAACAAGATAAAGACATAATCAATTATTTCACAAATGTTGGAAGTCGAATTCATTCAGAACCAACTCTGACCCAGGTCGTTTTTCTCTAAAAACCAATGATAAATTAGGTAGGTAATCAAAAGCAATCCTAAAGTGAAATCTTTTTTTGCGAACACATTCTATTTCAAGCCAAAACAATTTATTTCCCACAAGTTTATTAGGTATCTAACAAAAAAAATTGTTACGAGTACGTCAACGAGGAATTAATTAAAACGAATAAAATTTTTCCATCAAATTGTTTTTCTGAAATTGTAAAGTAAAATGTCATAATAAATCACCGAAATAGGTTTTCCGGAAAAGTTGGTGAAACAGTGAAGAAAGCCTCAAAGAGCAGGTGTGGTTGTTTGAAATCATTTCGCACGGGTTGGACACAGCCTACAAACATTTGTATATATAGAAAAAAAGTTTTATTTCCATCATAACTTTAATTAAAATTATGAAATTATCGTAATTTTGGCTTCCGTCTAAACTCCTATGGCTATTACGAGATTGTAAGTACGTAGGTTGTTGCGTCAATGTTTCGTATTCGAGCGTAATACTTACTTCAGAAATTATGTAATAAAACTTAATGCCGTTTTATTTCACACTTGATTAAATTTAGCTTCTGTGAATGTACAAATAAAAAGTGAACTATGAAACTCTTTGTAAATAGTTAATAACATTATAGTTTTGTCCCATTTTTATGCTTCAAGCAAATCGAAGAGCAACATCAATGTAGGTTTAGATACCGCAGAGCTTCAAGACGAAAGTCTACAATCAGTGCGTGTTGCCAGTGATGACATATGGCACGAGACTCAGTCTCTAACTATTGGCCTTATTACAAACTCACGGTCGCCCAACGGGCTACGAAGAGAGCTATGTGCGGAGTTTCACTGCATAACAAAATCTGAAATCAGGAAACCCGTAGAAGAACCAAGGTCATTCATAGCTGTCAGAATTAGCAAGTTGAAGATACAGTGCGCAAGCCATATAACTCGTAGAGCCAACAACCGTTGGAATATGAAGGTTCTCGAATGGCGACCACGAACAGAGCGATTCCGTGTTGGAAGGACCCTCTCTCGATGGACATTGTGAATGTTTCGGGAAGTCGGTGGATGGATAGAATCAAAACGTTTGTCAGGTTCGTGTCCATCGGTGGACTTGATTTAAGGTCCCCTTTATTACTGGACATAGGCCGTTTCCAATAGCCAAAATTACAAATTAAAGAGACAGTGGACTTATACATACAGACTGGTGATGAAGTCCTCGTATTTCTCATCACAACAACTAATAATACGTGCCCTAAGTATACTTCCAGCGACTCTCAGAAGCCTCTGCCCCGCCATAACCGTGACCGCTGCCAGATTCAGGAATAGCGGGGATGCTGGGGACTGAGGGTCGAGGCTTTTTGGCATTTATTTTGATAATATTATGATTATTGTGGGGTAAACGCGGGTGGCTTGATGTTGTTACACCTTACCTATAACACTACGAATTCCCAAATCATTAACAAGACTGCCGAGGGTCACCCATGCAATTACACACACATAATTAAGTATCTATTAAGATAACTTAACAGCTCATCTTTACGATTGACGTGACCTCTACTGTCAATACATTTTGGCCTGAGGTCGCAATAAATAATTTATTTGATGTATTTACGATTTTAGATACTTATCTTTTAATCTCTTGTGCCTAATTGGTGGTTTATGAATTTAAACATCTTCATTAATATCGCAATAAGCTATGGCTTGTGTAGGCGCTAATGTTTTGTTTTTAATTCATGTTTGTTCTATTATTTATTCTGTGTTGATGCTTGCTTGCTTGTCGTGACGCTGGTTCTTTCTTGGTCATCCTACATTACGGTCGGTGAATAGGTGAACCTAAAAAGGACCAAGAGCCAGTGTGGTGAAAAGATTAAAGAGCGCCTTTTAGAGGCTCCTTTCGTGCACATGTCACATGTCTTTAATTTTTAAGATCAGGGCATGCCGGCTTCCTCACGATATTTTCCTTCACCTTAAGAGAGCCCTTGTATAGCGCACTTACATTTTATGGAAATACTTTGGTGCACGTCCAGCATTCGAACCTACGACCTTTGATTTGGAAGGCGGTGACCCTACCACTACTCCACTAGTGCTTTTGATCATCAAGCATCTATATGCATATATCTATATGTAGACATCTCAGATCTCTGGGCACCCAGATCCTTGGAGATAGCTTAGGGGAAATAGTCAGACACATGATCAAACTTTACATCGAGATACCTACGTGTCGATGAGGTGTGGATGAGCCTTATTCCGGTGACGCTAGGTCCGATGGTAGAACCTCGATGATGATGTAGATGGTAGATATGTGACAGGTTGCAAGCCCATCGGCGCTTATTAGAATACTAACTGGTTTCCTCACGATGTTTTCTTCACAGTCTTACACACGTGTAATAAACATGTATACACACAATTATTTCGAATAGAAAAACAGTCAGTGAACAACCGGGATTCGTACCCACGACCTTCAGATCGAAAGTCGAAGCATCTCCTTTTTTCTAATTGATGAGTCTTTAGTAAAAAATAACTAGTTTTTTATCGTTAACTCAATTGATGATTTAACTTTACTACAAAAAATCGGATATAAACAATATTTTCGAAGGTTTTCCATGTCAGCTAAAGTCAAATATCACATAAATCGGTCCATAAATAACTTATGCAATTTCTCATCAGCTTCAGCCTAGACAGGAAGGTGTTGGTGACCTTTGTCCATCTCATTTGGAAATTTGTCATTACACTTGTATGTTTAATTAATTAAAAAAATCAAACAATATATGATTTATTGAACTAACGTTTTATGAGTATAAATTTGCCTCTAAAACCATTAATTGGCGGTTTTATGAAGATGACATTTTGTTATCACAGATATAATTTTATTTGCTTATTTTATTGAGTACTAGCTTTCACCCGCGGATTTGCTGGCGTGGTGGATTAAAATACTTTACCTATGTCGTATTGCAGGACCTAAATTAACTTTATACCACATGAAAATCCGTTCAGCCATTACGAACGTACACATACATAAAGTAGGTAGGAGGATCTTTGTTTAGCAAAATGCAGTTCCGTTCAGCCGTAATTTATAAAATGCTCCTTTAGAGATATTGAAATTGCATACAAGGCAATCTCTGTGACTTAATGAAGTCCAGCTCCAAGCAATTTGAACACTTAACTGTCACTTACATAGTCCTGAACCCACACTTGGATTCACTGTGTCGTGGGTATCAGAAACCACGAGTACCATGGTACTGTGGTACCATGACGCAGACCCAGAACAAATACAATGGACAAATCTGTAACAAACAGATTTGTCCAGCAGCGGGAATCGCACCCGCACCCCTTGCATCTCTGACGGAGCCTCGCCCGGCGCCCGCTACGCCACTGAGGTCATACCTTAAAAACTAAACAAAAACAAAAATAACATTTGAGGAATTTCATTGTGAAGGACAGGCAAATTTTATACAGCAAACAAAACTTGGAATAAAAAATAATACAAAAATAGTTTCGACAAATTCTGAAGACAAGAGATGATGTAGCTAAGTTGTTTTTGAAAAACAACACCAAATTAAAATAAAAATATATGGAAACACCTCGCGATCATTCCTTATTCAATAACGAAAATATTATTGCTTTCAGATTATGTATAAGTAGCAATCGGTCTACAACATACCTAATAACAAAATTTGGTAATGCCCTCCTTGTTTGAAGATGGTAAAAAAATTCATAGAGATTTTCATACAATTGCCCAGTATGATGAAATCGACAGCCCGGCATGAATCTGCCCTGGTGCAGCATCATTGTAAAAATGTAATTTCATAAAAGTTTGTTATCAAGTAGAACGTTATTTCGCATTCGTTTCCAAAAGTACTTATTTATAAATAGAAACCTTTTCTGAAAGGGAAAACAGAAGCTCAAGTAATACGAAAATATTTTGTTTCAATAAACATCACATTGATCTTGAATTTTTCAGATCTGAATTTTTGATTGTTTGAAGTCGAACGTAACGTTTATAAATGATGTCAAATTGGTTCTTTTTTTAATTTCTCCTTAAAATTCCACTCACGACGATTAAAAATACGAGCGTAAAAATACTAGGGTTAGTTGTTAATGTTTTTAAACCACTCGCACTGACTGCACCTGACATTAATATCATTGATTTGCTGTCCTGTTTTGAAAAATTCCACTCACGTAAGATGCGATAAATTTATAATTTTTACAGCTTCATCATAATGAAATGGCCTCACTTGCACTTGAAACAACACTTGCTATAAACAAGTCGATTAAGAGCATGACTATTAAAGTATGGTCGTGGGGACAGTCCCACGGACAGCCAGAATACCTGGGAGCTGAGGTCAGAGAGACATTTACGACTATACAAATACATTGATGTGCCGTGTTTTTATTATAGAAATATTGGTTGAAATCTGATAATCAGAGATGCTTTTCCCCCGATTAGTAACTTTCTAACGTTTCATTATGATGTTTGAAGTAGATAATCATAATGGTGTTGCTAAATAAACATCTATTGGGCCAGCATTGAAGCCTCTATGCACTTCCCTCAAATAGAGGCAATATCGGGACTAGTGCGTTTTAATTTCATTTTTCATTAAGTTTAAAAAGGGAATAAAATTCTTGAATAAGTAGACAAACTCAGCCTCAAAAAAAAATAGACTTAGGTTTACACAATCTCACTGAGTCAAATACAAATAATTTTTCAATAAAATAATTTTATTCATGAATACAGTTTTAATAACTTATGTAAGTACAAGTAATGTGATAAAATATCAACTTAACAAACTCGCACTTGCCCATTCGTATATTCAAACGGTTCCGGTTCGGTGTAGGTAATAATAATTGGTGCAAAACAGACAGGACGTCCTGTGTCGAATTGCTCTTACGATTACCACATTAAATCTACCGTTATAAACACTCTGCTATGGTAAAATCAACCTTGTAGCGGTCATAGATAGGGGTGAAGTTTGTTATGCTTATGGTAGACATAGATTTCATACATGCCAATCTGAACATCCCTCGTCGTCAGGTCAAAATCGCGATTTCATTTATTTATAACTTATCGTAGCAGCTGGGGTTTATCAAGAAGAAAAAAATATAAGAAAATGAATCCTAGCGGACCCCTCGTCTCGAGACCACCCCTCGAACGGGTTTGGGCCCCATAAATCCCACGATTTCAAAAGATATTTTAAAATGCGTGTAAAATTATTCAGGGCAGAAATAATTCGGTGTGTCAAAGAATTTATGTATTATTTAGAGTGTGTTGCGAATACCGTGCACGTGTTTTTCCGCCATTACAGTTGTGTTATGTTCATTTGAATGTTGTATGTCTGTAAAATATTATTGAATACCTGTGGAAACATGCGGCGAGCAAGCGCCGCTAGCTAGATAATTCATAAATAATTAGATTTATAAAAAAAAACAATTTGTACAAAATTATTATGAAAAAAAAAATAGAATCTATATACCTACTGACCGAGTTTATTTAGTTTATTTTATTTACTTATATATTTTATTTAATACTGTATTTCATACACATAATATAGTTGCACAAAAGGAGGGCTTAATACTACAAGCATTAATAGTTAGTTCCTGAATTTATACGTTTTAAATGGTGAAGGAAAACATCGTGAGGAAACCATTATGTATTCTTATAAGCAGCGATGGGCTTGCAACGTATATAATTATTACTGCTGCAAAATACAGAAAATGCACGCACGGAAAATGCATGTGCGCTATACTAGTGCTCTCGAACGGTGAAGGAAAACATCGTGAGGAAACCAGAATTTCCTAGAACCTAAAAATTCGAAGACATGTGACATGTGCACGAAAGGAGCCTCTAAGAGGCGCACTTTTATCCTTTCACTACACAGATTCTTTCACCAACGGTCATAGGCCCGTTTTCAGGGTACCATACCTCAACCTGGTCACTGACCTAATACAGGATGACCATGAAAGAAAGTGACATGACAAGCAAGCGACTACTGCAAAATGTGGACTTCTGCCAAATTAGACTTGCTTTGACTAACCCCTCTTAGACATGTTTAATATGATTGTCTGGAGATCTGAGAGATTACCTACCTTTGTTGGACATAAAAGTCGTGAGCTATTGAACGATTACTACACAAGAATCAAAGGGCAATCAATATAGAATCTTCAATTAGACATAAAATAGAAATAAAAACACCATTTATTCGCAGATGAAAACGAATCCAAACAGACACACCCACTGACTCAGTGACCCAGAGACCAATACAACGGGTTAATTATATAACAATGAATTACTATTGAAAACCAAAGAAATGAATGCTCTTTGAGTCCTTGATAACCAAAGACTAATAACTATAATAGAACTGAACAATAGCGCACGCGGTATCGCACAATGTGAACATCATTGGTTTACGGCAATACAATGTAGCTACAGAATGACGCGTGAAAAACTGTTTTGTGTACTGCTGAATACAAAAATGTTTAGCTGAAAAGGTCATTGACATCATGAATTAAGTAACTGATAATTAATCATTATTTGAGGGGTTTATCGCTATGAAAAAACGAGTTCTGATAATTTGGCATTGAATATCAAAATCATAGTTTTGTGTTGGTATATAGGTAAATGTGTGTTCTGCTAATGCATTATCTAAAAAAAACTTAATCTGACAGTTTTAAAATTATCACCGTTCTTGTTATTTCCATCTATAGGAAAGGGACACAAACATTTATAGAGCTGTCAAATTGAGTTAGTTTAGTAATGCAACATTAGAAACTACGATTCTTTTTAAAAATTTTAGATTATGGAATATTTGTAACATGTAGAGTAAAGTGAGAAATGTTAATCAACACAAACCAAAATGCCGATAGCCTCTTTTGACCTCTTTTAAATGCATCTCTCCCTTCAAATCACCATTACAAATTACCGCAAGATTATCATCGTCAATTGACTAACAAAGGCAGCGAAAATAGCATTCAAACCACTTTTGCACACAGTTGTACAAAGTTCATCGACCTCGATTATAAGCCAATGATATTATAATACGAATATCATAATAGTCAAGTGAAATAAAGTTTTGCATATGTATTATAATCTGCGGGTTTATTAGGAATACACCGCATCCGTAAAAATGATCATTGATACTTATGATCGTGAATTTGGACGAAATAAATTTACATAAAATCGCGCTTATGGCTATTCTATCAATTTCAATAGACACGAGACACATCTTTCTATAGCTTGTATGGAATTTCCATTGATTTGCTTTGACCATCTTGAAAGCCACGTGCCGTCAACGGTGCATAAATTGTGTCTAATCTATTGAAAGCTGTTATAGCAAATCATTTGAATATAGCATTGTGGTTTTATTGATGTTTATAGGTAGTCAAAATATATGCCTCAATCAGATTCACCGCAGTATAGTTTGAACTATAGGAATTTGGTTACAAAGAAATGAGCTCATCTTCAAATGCTTTTATTGAGCGGCAATTATTTTTATTCCTATTAATTTTTTACTTCAGAGTATGGTATAATGCGTAGAAATTATAAAAATATTTTTAGAAATAATCTGTAATAATAATTTTATTACGCTACAAGCTAGAACAAAAGACATCAACGAGAGCGCTTCTACGGATCCAATCTATATTTTGCAGACGAATAAATAATACCTCTCAGCCGTGTTGGCCTAGCGGGAGGTAGTCCGACTTTCAAACCAAAGTTCGTACGTTCGAACTCGGTCGTGAACCAATGAGTTTATCTGGTCGAACAAATTAAGTGCGCATTAACATGTACTTAAAACGGTGAAGGTAAACATCGTGAGGAAACCATAGACTTGGTTGTCTCATATGGAATAATCTTCTTTTGTTAACAGGACATAAGTGGAAAATTATTTCCTAGAACAATAAATATCCGATCTACTGTTTACTGGAGGATTTATATAGTCAATAAAAAACTTGTATGTAGCGTAAACTTTTAAATTGCCAATGTTTTAAACTGTGTTTGAATACGATAGAAGTGTGATTGCGTAGTAGCAGTGATGATGTCCGGTCGCTAGTAATGTTATCCCGTGCGTTAGATTAAGGAGATTGGGGTAATTTGGGTTGGCTACAAAATTAAAGACAAATATTTTCAAATAATGAAATAGGTTCTATGCTCACAATTTACAATGTTCTCAGTTAGGAAAAACGTTCAAAGCAACTCATATAATTGGAAATTACAAGCTAGTTGGTACTACAACATAGTTGGTTATGTTGTTATGTTTTGTGAAGCGTTAGGATCGTTATAGGCCTCTAATTGTGGATGTAGAATGTAGAAATCTTTGTTTACATCCTATAACATAAGTCTTTGGAGTATAAAATATGGAGGTTAGCTTCCTGTTGTCTTAAGCAAGGAATTGCCAAAACTCAACCCTTTTAGAAATGCAGTAGAATTTTAACTCTGTATAGAAATAACTAAGCGCGAGTTTCACTAGTTTTATATAAAATCAAGAGCATTTGTGGTGTACTGGACTTAATGCCCCGGCTTCCCCGTCGCGCTCAGCAGCGCATGCAACCGCGCAGCGCAGGAAGGCTCGTCTCATCTCACCCAGGATGCGGCGCGCGCGACCGCTCATAGATCCCCTTACAGCACGTGTGACTGACCCTATCAGGTGATACTAGTTTCTAGCTCTGGAGAGCCAGCAAAATGACAAATGGTAAAAAAAGCATCAAACAATATAAATAATCTTGAGCGATGATCCTAAGAGTGGAACTCGTTGCCGGCGTCTGTGTTTCCGAATACCTATAATTTGGGTGTCTTCAAGACCAGAGTGAATAGGTTTCTTCTAGGCAAACGTGCTACACCGTAGACCACATCATTACTTAACATCAGGTGAGATTGTGGTCAAACGTTAGCCTATCTCGTATAAAAAAAAAAAAAAAAAAAAAAAAAAAAACTCAAAAATTTTCGTCTCAGACGAAACTCAAACTCATGTAGTTCTGCGAGATAAAAATTTATTTATTTGTAGGAAAACCAACAGCGGTAATAATTTATGGATAACTTAGTGTAAACAGAAAGCCAATTATAGGTCTTCACGTGTAGAAAAAGCTTAATCGAACTAAAGTCCAAACACATTGCCAACACGTCAGATATGCGCTAATTAATGTACCTCCAAGTCATTAGGAGTTTGGCTGAAATTATCTGGGATGTTCAATCGTAGTGGCGAAAGATCACATTTAAAGAATCGAAACCAGGCTTTACCATGGTAGAGACATCTTAGGATCTTCGATCTTCATCTTCGATCTTTGAGGAAGTCTGTTAAAAGTTTGTAATCAGTGTTTCAAGATAAATTATTAATCATATTAGTATCAAAGTATATGCTAGCCATCAGGCAGGATGCGTCAACTACCACAGACGGGTTAATGGATGCGTTTCCGACAACATCGTCACGCTGATGCAGTCTGCATCTTTGACGTAAGAAACAAGGAATGCAACTTGTCAAGATGCTACTTATGCAAGTTGCAGTAACGCGCAGTAATGAGCGCAATCAGACTAAGGAGATATTTTGTGTCAACTTGTTCAAAATGGATCGCGCGTAGTTCGCCTAGTCGTTCCTAATAAATCAGCAACCTTCAGCACCAGTAGCGAATGGCTGGTTGACTGATTCTGCGCTTTCGTGCTTCCTAACTCACTATATTTGCTCTAAAGATTAAAAACGTCAAATTCAATGACGAGAGATTACTCGACTAAAAATGCAAGAAGGTAACATCATTATTATCATTTCAGCCGGTGGACTTACACTGCTGTACGCAGGCTCCTTCTATAGATTTCCGGAGCGACTGATTTATGCAGCCTGCACCCAATGGCTCCCAGCAAAGTTTATTAGGTAGTCTTTCCATCTAGTGGGGGGCCGTTTGACGCTGCGCTTTCCAGTGCAAGGTCTAAGTATGACTTGAGGGAAATAACAGTGAACAAAATACGGGAGTTGCACTACGTACTTAACTTCTGCAGGAAAGCTTTTACACTGAATGCGTGTAAATAAATAATGTGTAAATAGCAACGAAACTTTATAATTATAATTAATTGTATATATATAGTGATTATAATTAATTATATATATAGTGATGATGTGTGTTTTACTTACAAGCAGGCTGGGCAGTGGGCAGGCCGCGTCGGTCGGCTGGTCGCGGATGCTGCGCGGGCGCAGCCGGAAACGGAAGTCACGGGCGCGCTTGCTCGCTCATCTGTGGAAATACCTCGGAATTACGAACTGCGTGTATGCTCTACTCTATATTTTAATGGTAGTAGTTTGCTACTCTATGTTACAAAAACACTCGACGACGAGAGAAAAGAAAAAGAGTTGCTAGATTTTATTATTAATTTTATGGCCTTCTCACAGATAGGGCACAGCGAGATTATCTCGCTCTAAATTGGAGTAGCCCGTCTGGAGGTACCTCCGCGTTACAGAAGATCGCAGCCTAATAACATTAGTTGTTTCAAATAGTGTTCCTGCGGCGAGTAAGGTTTTTAAGGGGTCTGCAACGCGTGCGTGACGTACCCTAGTTGTATAAAAGAAAGATAAAATACAGTGTGGTGAAAGCAGACTGCCCTACTTTCAGTCGCTCTGAAGGCATAACTCAAATGATCCTTTTGGTGCATCCGTCCGTATACTCTGACAGAGAGAAAGTAAGAGATTTTACTAGGTCCTGTTTTCCGAATTAATAGAGTTACAACAACCGTTACCCGGAATCTGAGAACGTGTGGTCATACATCACATTATTTTAGTAATAATTGGATAATGGTACATTTGCATCTCTAATTCACTTATCGATTAGGAGCGTGCGAGTGTCCACCGTGTGCGCGGGTCAAATACCAGAATACTTTTAAACTGTACGACTACGATATGATAATAGAAGATCTGTTTTCTTACTCACCCCACTTACTCGCTTATTAAGGGGTAAACTATGGTTTTGATTTCCTGAGCAATTGGTACAATTCACTATTGTCTCCTATATCACATAGGTTACCGCATTATCGTATTTGTATCGTCAACGTCTGTCAATCGCTGACGGGTGATGGCTGAAGGCATTATCGTTTTGGAAACCAAGGAAAATTTATCTCAAAATTTATAGAAATAATGCAATAATACCGGCTGTAATAAAGCAATTAATGATTTTGATCTTTACATAAGGGATTGTGTAGTGCTTTCGCTATAGATATATCATGTGATGTCTAGCTTTGACGCTCACAGCCTTGTGCCAGCCTTTTACTCAACCGATGAACAATCGCACAATCTAAACATCCTGCCCAACGACCGTAAACCACGGCTAGGTTTGCGCGCGCGCACGGCGATTTGACGCATTTCACGGCGGCGGGTCACGCCCGCGGGTCACGCCGCTAATGTCACGCGACTTTCTATCGCTCACGGAATGAAAGTCACTTTACACGATCGATGGTTTTCCTCATTTAGGAGGATTGATGATAGAGAAGAGAGCTGGGATTGGCTTGAATATGGTGGCATGGTTTAGTTTTACTACTATTGTGCAACCAAAACGACTGCGGCGCTGTGAGCGCTATATTTACGAAAATACGACCTCGGTGGCGTGGAGCGCATTCATCTGAGACGCGGGAGGTGCGGGTTCATAAAATAAAATAAATAAATAAATAACATCCAACAGTCACATACATAGACCAGACCCCATACGAGGGTTCCCTGTATCTTGGATATCAGATGGTCACGCGCGGGATAATTGTTTATAATATGATCTACAAATATAATGTTCCGGTTCTGGGTGTCAAAGATACTCATAGTTTCTGATACCCACGATACAGTGAATCCTAGTTGGGGTCCGAACTATTGTAGTTTTCATCACCATCATCATTAGCCTTAAGAACTCCAATGCTGGATATAGGACTCAAAGAATTCCATGACGAGCGGTCTTGAGCCTTTTCCATCCACCGACTTTAACAATTGCGACAATACTCACAAACTTACTTTAGTAAAACGCCATTGCGTTGCCCGGTTCGTGTTTGCCATTTGAGAACCATTATTCTCCAGCGGTTGTCGGTTCTGCGAGCTATATGGTCTGCCCACTGCCACTTCAACTTACTAATTATGAGAGCTATGTTGGTGACCATGGTTCTCCTACGAATTTTCTCATTACGAATTTTATCACGCAGTGAAACTCCGAGCATAGCTCTCTCCATAGCCCGTTACGCGACTTTGAGCTTGTATGAGGCCAATTTTAGGTATGGTGTTCAACAACTATTAGTTTGGCCTAGAAACGATAGTCTAAATATTTTCGTTTCATTCCCCTAAAACCACATTGGTGTACACTAGCAAAAATAACTACAGTACCGCGTCCAAACCGTAAATAATAATCCACTAAAAATCTGATATAAAAACATGTAGGATAATTACTAGCGGGGAGTCGGCCTGCGAGGGTCTTGCATAAAGTGTGGGGTTCCTTTATTCGGTTTCACAGGACACTGACGGGAATAAATACTGTACTTGATGGACTGTTTATGTCATGGAAGCGGGTTTGTGCAAGCATTCACAGATTTTGATGGGGTAGCACTGTACTGTCACGCACAGTAGTTTTGTAAACATGTAATATTTATGTAGTTTACATTTAAACTATACCTGAGTGTTCTCGTTTAGATTATCTGACTTTGGTGGAATTGAATTGTAGGCTCAATAATTCTGGAATACCAGTAAGGAAGATATCTGGCGTACTTGTCACTTTTCCGTTCCGCTTAACAACTGTCAAAGCTAGGACTGACATCTTAAAAAACCCTCTGAAGCTGGAATGCACCTGCAATGTTAATGCCTCTAGTGTTACCCATCCGTTAAGTGACCGCGCCGAGCGTTGCTTAACTTGTCTTTGCTTAGTCGTTTTTAATAAATCGCCCAAATTAAAGCCACGTTCGCGTTGGCGAGTTCTTCTTAACCTTATACCCTTACCTTATGACCACCTTAATAATCGTAAGTTGTCATGAAATACTTAATTGAGTCTAATTTTACGAAGTAGAAATATTACTTTTATAAAATCACAGTATCTGCTGTACTCGATTGTACTCTCGGTAGAGGGGAGCGCACACCTGGCGACGCAGCTGCGCGCGGGCAAATCTCACGCGCAGCTTCCTCGCATGCGTGAACACACCCGATATGTGCGTGTGTGTGCGGTTATGTAGAGATTTATTTATTTTTTGAATCGCTGTGTGATTTCATGTATGGAAATGTTTTTAGGCTTTGAAGACTTTATATTTAAAGTTTAAGCACAGGTTTTGAACGATTACCTATACGATTATTACGATTACCTATTGTATTTAAAAAAAACTTTAAGTATTTATTATGTAATAGGTGGGCAGCCTATAAGTTTTCTTTTGACCGGCCCAAACTGTTCAAATATAGCTATTTGTCCCAAACCATAATGAAGGTTCAATCCGAAAGTAACTCTGTCTGTTTTTTACCTTTTCAAGACTAAGTGGCTGAACTTAACTTACTTTTTATCCCGGTCCCTTGGTTCGTTAGTATTATCACGATTCTAAATACCATGACAACGATAGCAAGATAACTAGGGTTATGAAGGATTTATTGCTATTCACAGGTCCTCCTGATGTCCAAAAGTATGATGTCCGTGGCATCATAGTTCCTGTTCCGTACAAGCTGGTTCCCTGACAAGATTAAAATTAGAGTTTGACGGATTTTCACTGAATACGAAGAGCAGAGCAGTGTTGAGTGGTGAGCCACTCAACACTGCTCAGCTCACAGAGCACTGGCGGTATATAAACAAAGAAAAAAAGTATATTATTCCATTATGCCTTTCTTGTGCTTTTTGTTTTGTGCTCATGGTTTTTCTTAATAAATTGGTCATTGGTTACAATATATTCGTAGGTAGATACCTAAGAAAGCTAGGGAGACCACCCGCGTCCAAATCAAAAGATCGTTATTATCACAAAAACTATTTTTTTCTTCGTATCAACACCAATAATTCTCTCAGAACTCACCACTCGTTATGCATAGATTGCCCAAAATGTATCACAGAAAAAACAATTATTCTACGTAAATAAACACTTTTTTATCAAAGCTCCAAGTAGATGAATGAACTCGAGACGTAAGACGTGAATCCCTTGCTAACCAGAAAATTATGACAAAGAGGCTCCATCAGTTCATTCATATTCAATTCATCCGTATTCACGCAACAGGTTGACATTATCACACAATTTGCCACAAAACCAAGTCATCTAACAGTTTAATCAATGAATTTCTAAAAAACGCTTCTTACAAGTTGTATTGTCTGAACACAATGACAGGCGCCGACTAACAAAGCAAGTTTTACAAGTGTACAATTCAAGCGATAGCTCTTTATGAATCAACCGATATAAAGAGATCTGCAGAGCTCTCTTCAATTCAACCTCCGGCATCGTCCTTTGCGGGGAGCTGTAGAGGCAGGGGAGGTCAGGGTACGCTGGCTAGGTTCCAAAACCGTGATTGTTGTAATATCAATAGTGGCTAACTTTTTGTAGCGTGTGTACTTTTGTGATTCAACACCCGATTAGTATAACTATGTGTGCGGTGAGTGAGATCGCTTATTTTATGAAAGAATGCATGGTTTACTCGTTTGTATTTATTTTAAATAATGGAGACGATTCAAGCCATGTTCGAACGGCGTGCGATATGTCATACCTCCATGTGGCTTCTGATTAAAGCTTATTTTCAGTTTGTCTTGCGATATAGTTGAGCTATACACACCCTCAAAATGAATTGAAAACCCCCTCAAAATGAATGTGTCAAAATTCATCTATAATCCATCATTGTTTGTCATAATTAACTCACAAATCGCTGTAAATATCCCGTTTTTAGTGAAAGTTATTGGTTGTGAGTTGTAAAAAGTAAGGCAATGCGTCTAGAGTCTAGATACTTAACCAACAATAACAATCCTCAGCTACTCTACCATATCTTCATGAATGAAAAAAATTTGGCCATATTTTATAACTTTTTCTATCTCTGTTTTCGGGTCGTTTACTATTGTCTAAGGCCCTCCCCCGCCTTATTTACTCAAAACGGTCGTTTGTTTAAACAATCGCCTGGGCCACATACGACTCCCCAAATGCGTCACAATATCCCGTTTTGGTGTTATATTACGTTTTTGCGCCGTGAGACCGGGAAGGCGGGACTGAAAGGTAACACCGGGAGTTTGCACGTGCGTCGTGTATGCTTTGGCGGTGCCCGGTTTCGGTACCTATATGTTTTGGGACATTATATACCTACCAACAGATGTGTGCTTAGGACTATGTAGGTGTCACCAATGCATACACGATGATTAATAATATATATGCTATCCCGAAAGGGCTTATTTTATTAAATATTGCAAAATTACGTGCTCTACTGTTTTTCTCCCTGTAGGCAGCCCTGAGCCCCCGACATAAACCGCGTGTCAGTAGCCAGTCAGATCCTGTCAGGCCGCGAGGTTCAAGCTCGCACCTCTAGTGTCTCAGCCGGGAACTCGCTTACCACGCTATCGAGGTCGCCGAATATTAACTGAGTCTTCGCAAGGAAGTACCTTTCATCGTTAGATTTCTTCCTTTGTGAGCGTACTTGAACGATCTAGTTAGACGGTTGGTATTAAAGATACGGATAAGATCATCAACAAAGAACCGGAAACCAATTCTCACGTTAACCCTCTCGGTGATTTTGTTATGAAGATCTTCGGCTATATAAAAATATTATGTTCTGTCTGACTGGCAAACAATTATGATATCTGTAAATATGGATTAAAATTTATATTCACAGATATTTACTAAAAGCTTGTTTATAACTTGTGCCTTCGAAGAACAGAAGCGCAAAATGGACAACCATGTAATTGATGGCTCTGTGCTACACCAGTGGATAGAAATTAAAAAAATGGATTCCTCTAATAAAGAAGGGTAGCAGTTGGTTGAAAAAAACTACTCGCGAACCAAATCGCGGGCATCCACTACTTTCAAATAATGAGCGGTTACGTTTTTTCAAAGCCTTCATTTTGTAAGTTGGGTGTAAGTTTCATGACGGTAGGAAGCAGGCGATTATTGTGTTAGGACTTCCGAGCGGATGCGTCAGGTAGAGGGTTGTACTGTAATTGATTGTGTAAACGCGATCTTAAAAGTTATCAGTGTTGATGCAGTTGGATCATCAGTTTGTTTGTTCGGATTAAGTATATTTTTTTATAGTACCTATCTAATTATTTTATGTAATAGGAGATCAGAAAGGAATTTTGCGCCAGTGTCGGTTAAAAATGTGTCTGTGACAAGCTAAACTACTTTGCAGCGCCACACTAGGAGCATGGTCCGATACACACTTAGCCAGTTATTCGTGAATTTCATGGTCACTCCGTGTTAGGCTTATGATCTACTTGGGGTATGGTCTCGATAATAATAAAATATGTGGTCAAGTTTAAATCTAAAATAATAATAAATGTAAACAGAATATGCAGCTGCACAAGGAAAACCCTTGGTACTGAAAACCGCCGAGTCACTGGCGCGGGCGCATCGGCCGGCCGGCTTTGATGCGCCGACGTTCGACATCGCCCGATAGCCGACAAAACGACGATGGATGACCGATGGCACAAGAGGAAGGAAATAGCGAGCGATTATAAAGTAACTGATTTCGATTTGATAAATATTATAGGTTTGATACGACAGAGGAAGAATTAGTAAGAAAGTTTATATAAGACTGGCCTCATAGCTCAGTTGGTAGTAACTCTGCCTTCTGCGCTAGAGGTCGAGGGTACGATTCCCGCACTGGACAAACATTTGTGACTAACACAGATGTTTGTTCTGTGTTTGGGTGTTAAATATATATCTATTATGTATATCAGTCTCTGGTACCCATAGTACAGGCTATGCCTAGTTTGGGATCAGTTGACCGTGAGTAATATGTCCGGAATATTTTATTTATTTATTTATTTATATGAGGTAGCTCTGATGTAGGAAGTTATATGCCCCTCGAAGACTTCGTGGCAGTTTTATGGCTGAGATCGAGCGGTGCACGAAAACGCTCATTTGGTGAGATCGCTGAAGGACTACTTTTGAACAAGTAGGAAACGCGCCAGTTTATGTATTAGACAGCTGCCTAAGAAAAAGACAGCACGTCTCCTCCGACACTTGTGAGATGATGGTGTGAATTGAGCGCTAAGATGAGTAAGCTCGGCTGATAAACAACTGCACGAGGCTGTAATTGGTCAGATCTCCCTGCGGTTGATATCTTTGGTATTCCTGTGATTTCATTACTGTCTGTTTATGTTGAATTCTTTTCCCAGGTAGTGAACATGCTCTATCACTTTTCGTAGTAATAAATGGTCTGAGTTTCTGTTTTATACAAATCTGAGTTATTGGAGAGAACGGTTCTGGTGGACTTTAATTTTCTGCTGTTTTTCGCCAGCTCATGTCCCCCACTTTTTGATGTGCTATGAATTATATGTTAGCATTAGCTTCCGCCCGTGGCTATGCTCGCGTGGTACCTACATAAAAAGTAGCATATATGCCATTCTAGGTAAATAACTCTTTATATTCCAAGTTTAAACGAAATCGGTTGAGCCGTTACGGCGTGATTGAATAACGAACATACAAACATCCTCACAAACTTTCACATTTATAATATAATATTAGTAGGCTATGATCGTGGGTGTGCTCCTTAGCATTCGATTTGAAGGTCGTGGATGGTGACGTAAATCATTGTGTGGAAATTTAGCAGCTTAGTCAGCTTTGCTTGTTTGGACCATGTCTTTCCTGATGGATATGGCCGATTAGCTGAGAGCATAGTAAAGTTTCTGTCCAAGCTTAAACCATCTGAACATTTTTTTTATTGATAATGGTAAATTGTTTGGCCACCATTTCTCTTTTGCAAGTAAGATGTGGCCTCAGATGGAGCACGCTTTCCCAGATAGAACTTATTGACCCTAGATTTCGAGACTCCCAGATTGTACTCTTTCGGGAAAACAGACGCAGGCAGATCATTCCACTCTTTGGCAGTACTTATAATAAAAGTGAACATGTCCCAGGCACTACACACTAAATGAATAAAATATTCCAAATAAATAGATACTTGCCTACAATCTACTGCTAAGCATTGGGAAAACAGATTTCCGATAACCTTGAAATAAGCAAATAGGTACATTATTCAAACAAATATTTACGTATAAATGGGACAATATCGTCAATGTATCGGCTTGTCCTTATCTCGTGAGGTCGTGTGTCACGTTCAAGGATTGTTGTAGGTATATCTTGAATTAATTTGCAAAATTCCATAGCACGTTCATGATTCTTTCTAAGACGTACTACCGTTACTTACAATTTGTAAAAGAAACCTTTTCAGTCATTTTTTTTTATGTTATACGGAGGCAAACTTGCTTACGGCCCTCCTGATGGTAAGTGGTTACCGTCCTATTGACATCATATCCTATTGATACATAGCTATTGACATCAGCAACACCTGGAGCATTGCTAATGCGTTGCCTGCCGAACCCATCCCCCCCCTAAAGAGCTCTGGCAACCTTACTCACCGCAGGAACACAACACTATTTGAAACAAATAGTGTTATTTGGATGCGATTTTCTGAAAGGCGTAGGTCCAAGCAGGCTGCTCCAATTTAGAGCGATAAAATCTCGCTGTGCCCTACTTCCTCCAAAAAAGTAATGACTTAATCTTAAGTAGCAACTATCTTATCGTACAGTAATAGAATACCGTCGGTGTGGATAAGTTGGAGTAGTTTTCTTACCAATTTTAACTACCCGTTATTGCTTTCTAGCTTTTATAGGAAAGTTAATGTTTCTATCGGTTACAGGCTATGCGTTGATTGTCAGTCAGTAACCCAAACATTTGATATATTTGTATTGCAATGCCAATAGTGTATGTACACCTGTGACCACGTACAGTATTGGCGAACTGTATACTACGTTCTATTTGTAGCGCATCTACGAATTTCATCGTCTTAGGTGAAAGTTTTCAACTTTCCACTTTTTCAGCATCGGTTTCCTTAAAGCAATTACCGTTTCGGAGGTGCCCGAAGTATTTACATGAATCCTATCCTACATATATTTAATGTGAATGTTTTTTTTTAAGATGTATTGTTCTATCACATAGGCTACTTTTTATGGGGGTACAGTACTTGTTACAAGTAAAATTTCTGTACTGTTACAAGTAAAATTACTTGCCTACCTATACTTATGTGCTTAAATGATGCAGGAACTTTATCTTTAGTTTTCTATCGTAATGACGGACCGCATCATAAGTAAGATATAAATTTGTATGAGTTAAGTGCCGTCTCCACGAATAAGACGTAGTAGGCAGAAGAGTGGCAGTCAATTATTTCTCCGTCAAAGATTGCACTTACTGCTAATTATGACAAAACGCGATATAGATTTGTGGCATTAAATAATGCAATACAACGCCCTTCTATGGACCATATATTAAAACAAATTTATAAATAAAAATATATACATACATACATACATAAAATCACGCCTGTTTCCCAGAGGGGTAGGCAGAGACCACGGTTTTCCACTTGCTACGATCCTGACATATCTCTTTTGCTTCATTCACTCTCATCACATTCCTCATACATGCTCGTCGGTTTAGAGTACTCATGACCTGGCCTTTTTCCAAAACGTCACCGATTTGGTCACTAAACGTACGCCTAGGTCTTCCCCTTCCAACGGTCCCATTCACACTCGCCTTGTACACCTGTTTCGTCAATCTTCTTTCGTTCATTCTCTCTACATGACCAAACCATCTCAGCATACCTTTCTCAATCCTCATCACTACGTCTTCTTTCACCCCACAACGCTCTCTTATCACACTGTTCCTCACTCTATCTTTCAAAGTTACTCCACACATACTTCGCAAAGCTCTCATTTCCACTGCATTTATCCTACTTTGATTCTTTTTCTGCCATACCCAACTTTCACTTCCAGACATTAGTGTCGGCACTAACACTCCTCCATGCACAGCCAGTCGTGCCTTTTTGGACACTTTCCGACTGCTCATAAAGGCATGTAATGCCCCATTCACTTGATTTCCAGCATTCACTCTCCTTTCAATATCACTCTCATGCTTCCCATCTCTTGTAAACAAAGTCCCCAGGTATACAAACTCATTCACTTGTTCAACTCTTTCTCCACCAATCAGAATATTACAAACTGTCACGCATTCATCTCTTTCAAAAACCATTACTTTCGTCTTATTTACATTAACTTTCATTCCTTTTCTTTCAAAAGATTCATGCATAATTGTTACCATCTCCTGTAACTCCTCCGCCGATGATGCAAGTATAACCTGGTCATCAGCATAGAGGAGACACTTGACGAGTAACTCGTTCATTCTTAATCCACATTCAGTATCTTTCAAATCTTGCAAACAACTGTCCATGAATAGATTAAACAGCCATGGTGACGCTACGCATCCCTGTCTAACACCTTTTTCGATGCTAAACCATTCAGTGTATGACCCATGTATCCTTACGCAAGCACTGGAATCCTCATAGAGAGATTTCAGAGCTCGAACAAGGTTGCTGCTTACTCCATACAACGACAGTACCGACCAAAGTTCATTCCTCATCACTTTGTCATAGGCCTTTTCCAAATCCACGAATATGCAATAGACCTTTTGACCCGTGGCCAAAAATTTCTCGGCTATGCATCGCAAGGAAAAGACCTGATCCGTACATCCCATTCCCTTTCGAAATCCCGCTTGAGCGTCCCATATTTTCTCATCGGTTTCTTTCACAACTCTTTCAATCAACACTTTCGCATACAGCTTGCCGACGATGCTGAGTAGGCTAATGCCTCGGTAGTTTTTGCAGTCCTGACGTGAGCCTTTTCCCTTGTAGAGCGGTACTATGACGGCCTTGCACCAATCACTTGGTACTTGGCCGGCACTCCAGCACAAATTGAAAAGGCGGCACAACTGACTCGCTACTATGCCATGTCCAGCCTTCAGCATCTCGACTGTAATCCTGTCATACCCTGCAGCCCTACCTGATTTCATTCGTTTCAATGCATTCACAACTTCATTCATGCTTATACCACTTTCATATTCGTCATTTTCATTCATAACTGAGGTCGCTGTGAATGCTTTCTCTCTTTCAAACAAACTTTCAAAATACTCTCTCCATCTTTTTAAAATGCATTCTTCACCTTTCACTAAACTTCCATTCTGGTCTCTGATTGAATTCAGCTCTGAGCTCGGAGTTTTTCCTCTGGCTGAACGAATGGATTTCCAGAAAAACTTAATGTTTGTCCGGAAATCCTCAGATAATCTCTGATCAAAGACATCCTTTTGTTCCTCTTTCTTTCTTGCAATAATTTCTTTCACTAACCCTTTCAGTCTCTTATACTCTTTCTTGGCTTCATCAATATCCTCATTCGTTGCCTTCTGCATTCTTTCGTTAGCTCTGACAGCTAGCCAGTCTAACCACGCTTTCTTCTTCTCGCATACTGCCTTTTGCACCTCATTATCCCACCAAACATCCTTCACCTTTCTCCCTTTTGCCCTCTTACTAACACCACATATGTCAGAAGCTGCACTCACTACCTCATCCTTAAAAGACTTCCATAATTCTTCAATGTCACATATATCATCAAATCCATCAAATCTATCAATCAATTTACTTTTGTACTCATCTTGCACTCTATCGTCTTGCAAATTTTCTACTCTTATCCTTTCTAGAACACTTGTGGGCTCACGTACCCGATGTCGCCAACCTTTAAAGAGACCACTTATTCGGCTCATTACCAGAAAGTGGTCTGTATGGATGCCAACTCCGCGATACACCCTAGTGTCTAGAACTTTCTTCCTCATTCTTTCATCAACTATAACAAAATCAATCATACTTTTCCTTACATTCTTCGCCTCACGAGTGTACATATGGATCCGTTTGTGATCAAACATCGTGTTCATCACACAAAGGTCCCACTCCAAACATATATCAAGCAAGCTTCTACCATTTTCATTCACCCTTTCGTCACCATACATACCTAGCACTCTTTCAAATCCATCACGCTTCAATCCCACCCACCCATTAAAATCACCTAACATTATTAATCTTTCATTATCCTTGCATATTTTTAAAACATCTCTCAAACTCTCCCAAAATTCCTCTCTCTCTTCTTTCGCTTTCTGAGACTTGCCCGTACCCACGTCTATGGGAGCATATACCCCTACGATAAAGATACGGGTCAGTCCAACTTTCATTCGTATCCAAATCAGTCTCGCACTCATACATTTAAACTCGCTCACACACTCATCCATTCGCGCGGAAAGTATAACACCCACTCCCTGGCAGGCTCTGTCTGTGCTGGGAACGCCAGACCAGTACGCCGTGTAGGGTCCATGCTTGGTGGTGTCACAACCTTTCCGCTTCGTCTCATTCACACAAAGAACATCAATTCTTCTTTCATCCATCATCTGATATACTTCACTCAACTTTTCTTCCATTCCTCCTCCAACATTCAACGTAGCAAAGCGGCTCTCCGTGAGCCACTTTTCGCCCCCGCGAGAAACGAGACGTGACGGGTGGCGGACCACGTCGCCGCCATGTGGATAATTTATTTCTTGCTCCATTGCGTTCCCACGAGTAACAGGGATTTAAACGGTACACCCCCGCAGAGCCCTTTACGGGGGTAAGGCGGAATATCGAGTGTGTCCTGTGACCGCCAACACAGACACCCTCCGTTAAGACCAGCTTGCCCTCTGGCCACGAATCCTCGGCACGGGTCGGCTTACACCTTGGGTTTGTTTCCAGGTATGCTCCCTGATGGTGGGTTTGATTTCGGAGTTTTCCTTCTCCTAGACAGGTTGCAGCACAATGCTAACGAGGCCCATCTCCCCGGGTTTGATTTCGGAGGTTTCCTTCTCCTAGACAGGTTGCAGCACAATGCTAACGAGGCCCATCTCCCCGGGTTTGATTTCGGAGGTTTCCTTCTCCTAGACAGGTTGCAGCACAATGCTAACGAGGCCCATCTCCCCGGGAAAAATATAAAAAATATATAAAAAAAGAAAAATAAAAATATATAAAAAAAGAAAAAGGCTCCCGACTTTTATTCCCAAGTATGGTAGATTCTCTCTGATCTCTAGGAGATCAGAACCCTGAATTAAAGGGAGGTAGTCACAAGCTTGTTCGAACATTGGCAAATTCCCGCATTTTACATTAGTAACCATAATCTATAACAATGGAGTGAAAACATAAATTCTACTGAAGATACCAAGGTAAGTCATCTTTCACCTTCAGAGACCAATGATACAAAAAAGTGTCATCCGCCCCGGTATACACATCAATGGGGCCGATGAATTATTTTCCCATCCGCCCCGGTCCACGGACAGGGCCACCGGGGACTAATCCAGTCCAATGCTTAGCTGAGCTATAAGTTCGTAATTTTATTTACAAATCGTTGATCCTAGGTTTGCCAGGTAAATAGGTAGTTACCTTGTTTCGGATAATCCGCAAAAAATAATATAATCCTTCCGGCGATGGGGCTAGTTCAGCTTTCGGCAGACTTTGTGACGCCGCCGATGAAATTCGTAATTTGGCGGTGGAGCAAAGCGATTCAGGTAGGGTTAGGGCTGACCAAAAAGACTTAATGAACAATAATAAAATATAAATATAAATACCCCAGCATGACATCCTCAGATCTCTAGGTATCAGTACTTAAATATATTATGTAAAAATCGTCAATTTGTTAGACCCTGCGTAGTCTGGTCGAAGTGACGCGTGACCCGATAGCGAGACGATATGGCTAAACTGATCAGCATTACCATCCAGCTTGGCAATGCGGCAAGTGGTGGCCTTTGGTGGCATGATGGGCAAGTGTCCACCGTGGCTGAAGTGCAAGAGGTGTTGGTACGATTCCCGCAGAGCGAAAATATTAGGTAGGTTCCCACGATACAGGGATTCCAGTGTGGGGTTATGACTATGAGACTTTTAGATTTATTATTTATTGCGTGTCATAATTATTTTTTCGAACGAGATTAGATTGTAAATAATCCAATACCTAAAATTCTTAAAGTTCGTATAATCCAAATCACAAGAAAAGTGATTTCATGTAACTTTGACAGCCCTATTCCAAGTTATCTTTGCAGATCGCATATTCCATAGAAGAGGATTACTGAGTTTGCTATTACTGCATTCTAGGAAGGTACACCAGGTAGGCACTTCTAAAAATTCTTTGTCTGCGATTCATCTCAAACCTTAGAGAAAAATGAGCCTTATTTCCTTGTCATAAAGTCCTCTTATGGTTTTTTTTTGTCGGCGGGTAATATTACGGAGTTATCTCCAAATTGCAACGTAAATTGTTCTATAATACATTGATATACGGTTCATTTTTAACGTTCTCATTATTGGTGGAAGTATTACAGCAGAAATAATATCAATTAAAACCAAAATTAGCAGAATAAATCAGTGTGCCGTTATAAATGAATGAATAGGCCGATAATACGGATACTGAACGTCTATGATTTAGTAGGCTAGTTGTACTGTTACACATTTGGATTATATTAAAAAAAACCAGAAAATAATAGTTTCAACTCTCAGTCTTAACTTTGCATAATTTTAAGAAACTTTCCATCTGGCTTCACCTAGGTATTTGATAAATACTCTTTTGTTAGGTCGTTAATCATTTTGTAATTATTGCATAACTATCTATTTTTAATTTAAAATTATTTTTGATATAATTTTTATTTGGCATAATTTCGGCTTATGAAATTTATCCAAATTAACCTTCTCTATCGGAAATCTTTAAGCTATAATTACATTAGTACGGTACCTTCAGCAAAATCGTACGTCAATCACGCATGCTACATAGTAAATACGTTGGCCCAGTACTGCATGTTATAATTAAATGCTACTAAAGGTAAAAAAAATATTCAAGAGTTTCGATATATTTTTAATACAATATTAGAAAATAATGTAAAAAAAAACGATTCCATACAATAAATCAACTGTACAATTGTTTAACAAAATCTATTATAACTGGCGTATCGGCATGCACGGGTTAATATACCTATGCTCGTGAACATGGTATATTAAAAGCATTTATTACTGTACAAGCTTATGCCGGCGCCTTTGCTCAAATGGTACCTTGATAAAAAAAGTTGCCTATAAGTTATTCTAGGTAAACAACTCTATTTTTTACAAGTTTCATCGAAATCAGTTGAGCCATCACGGCGTGATTGAACCATAAACATGCAAACATCCTCACAAACTTTCAGATTTACAATACTATAGAATTTATTTTCATTTAGGTATACATCAATTGATATAAAACTGCCAAGTCAAATCTAGAGCTTGGCGGAAGTTGTCACCGATAAATCGGTGAATAATTGAGATCTAAAGATCTCTATTATTTTGTCGGTGAAGTCGACAACCACGCATATTCTTAGTATTGAACTTGACTCCCATTTTCACATTTATGTTTTTGATGGGTATTATATTACTTATTGATTATATTTTTTACACAGCCATCGACAGAGCCGAGGCAGGGAGAGCTAAATATACTTGTGTTACTGTATTTACTCTGTACGTTGTGTCTATGCGCAGGAGTATGTAATTACGAGAATTGGAAAACGCCTGCGTACATGTCAATTCATTAGAAATTAAAAATGAAATGCCGCTAAATGTTTTCGGAAGATAATTGAGCGGTCTCTTTCATTTGAAATTAATAAAGTCCCTATAGAAATATAATAAAAACAGTTTATAAGAAACCAAATAAGATATGAGTACCTAATAGTAGATCTTAGGTCCAATTTACTCAGGAAAAAACTGGGTTTGTCTGATATCTCGCATATTAAACTTTTAAATGGTCTTTAGTTATAGTTTAGGATTATTAAGTAGTTTTTTATGACTGTTTGTTTTCCTAAGAAATAAAAATAAATAAATAAATTAAGAGTCAGTAGTTACAGAGAGGAACCTCTGTGAGTTTGTATTTGTGTGTGTGACGGTATGTGTTTGAGTGAGTGTGTGTGTGCTGATTAATCTGTTTGATTGTTTATGTGAATGTTAGAGTGTGTGTGTGCTGTTAGTGTCATACCTACTTGTTACGAAGAGTGAAGATGAGTACTAGAGCTGTAGCGTACTTAGTAATTTATTAGGCAGAATGATGGCCCTTGTAGGTAGACATCTGTCCAATCTGAACCATCATGGCCCATGTTTAAAGGAAAGCCCTAGTATCATTAGATAATTACCGTTTGTTTACATAGTGGGAATACTCGTTTTAAATAAGTATTCAATGACAACGTGAGAACTGGGCCAGTCGCTTATCAAGTCATTTGTATCCAATAATTACAAAACCGATTATCCATAAACGACCAACGCCCACCTAAAAATAGGAAATAAAATATAGGTAAATTCACCGGTCATGCGAATCGGGCATTAGTCCTAATATCCCTTTTGATTTTAAGTAATTTATACGTAATTATGTCATAGAATAAATAATAGGCATGGTACAGTTGTAATCAGAGGTTGCTCTACAACCCATGTGAAACTATATACACCGAGCATTTATAACCTCTTATTTATAACGTCCTTTTGAACCATCTTTGTTTATTTTTCTTTAAACGTAATTTTCTTAAACTATTTATTTATTATATATATATACATCTAGTTTATATTTATAAAATAAATAACTAACTTTGAGTTTAAAGTGAAAACTGTCAATTGCGAAATCATTTTTATAAATTTTTACCATAATGTTATAACAGTGCCGATTGATTTCCAAAAATGTAAAAAAATTGACAGCAACATTCACTGCTTTCTTACTCATGTATACCATCCATCCATCTTTTCTTTGACCTTCCTCTATGTACTCATTTTCATCCACTTTCATACTTCTTCTCGTTGCATGTCTTTCATCCCTCCGCATGACATGGCAATACCATGCTAACCTTATATTACTCCTCAACATTATCCGTCATTGGCATTACTTTCGCAATATACCTAAAAGTAAAAGTGATTTTTTTCTGAAGAGTGAAAAGGTGTAATTAGTAATTTCATCAAGGCGTTGTTTATAGGTGGAAACTTTTGCGGTAAAAGGGGGCTTTGTAAAACGAGTTTTCTATTCGATTATATAGATAACGGATACGAATATAGATAACTTTGAAATCTGATTATCGATTGTGATATTAGATTGATATCATGGAGCCAAATCAGAATATTTAATTGGTATAATTTTCTATAGTCAAAATCATTCACCGGACTAATTTATATTATGATCTTCCATATCATAACGTGAATAATAAGGTCAATTTATTTCTATGTTTTGTAGATAAATGAGATGCAAGCAAGACTTGTCTACCAAGAAAATCTCTCAGATCTCAGGTCAGTGACATGTCCATATATTTCGACTTTCCCACATTTTGCAGTAACGAGTATTCCATACGTGACAGTTTGCAAACCCATCGGCGCCTTAAGAACACATGATGGTTTCTAGAGTTTTTATTTGAACGTATTCTTCAAAACTCTTTAGATTAACTTATTGTCATGATCGGAAATTGTATTTATTTATTTTATTTATTTATTTTTTGGAGAACCAACAGCTTTGTTACATTTGATTGATAATTTGATAATTCTCTGACTCATATTAACGTCAATTTCGTAATAACTTATAACGCAGATACAGCGATGATGCGTGAAGCGTGGATCTAGTGTGAAAAGGTTCTGTCCCTGTCCTATCATCAAATGGGTTCACTGTCTGTGGCTCAAAACAACTCATCCATTTTCCGCAGTTAAGTAGAGACGCCACATTTACATTAATAACATGTTCGGAACAGCTTCTGTGCAAATTCCAAAGCACTACACCTGTAGGTTGAATATATTTACATATAAATTATATAGAGTGGCACCATAATTTCTATGTTATAAATTAGGGGCCGAAAGATGGTGTGATAACACGAAAAGCGTTGGACGAATAATGAAATTATTAGACGTCGGCCTTTGTTTTATTAATGAGTGGGTTTTTGATGAATTTAGAAATGTTCAACGTAACAATTTGTACTGATTGACTTGTGAGTAGTCGATCGGATAGTCTAACTAGGTCCGACTAGTCTGATTGGAAAATCCGATCTTATTAATCATCATCATCATATCAGCCATACGACGTCCACTGCTGAACATGGCCTCCCCCACAGACAGAGCAAAGTCCTTATCATGTGCGGGGATTTGCCCATACTCACCACGCTGGGCATGCGGGTTGGCGAGCGCAGCTAGAGCTATGGAGCCTGTTAAAACGAGGGATGCTGCTGCCCATCTCCTAACTTTTTTCCCTTAGTCGCCTCTTACGACATCCGCGGATAGGTAGATATGGAAGGGCCTATTCTTTAGCCGGAGCCACGACGGTCAATCTTATTAATAATTTTAACTATCTACTACTACTTCTTACACTGCGTCGCTCGGCGCGGTCGCCATTCAAGGACCATTATTTATAATAACGAATTTTTAGCTGTTGGTCTCTTACGACCATGGCAGCGAAACCTTATGGCCTGCCCACCGCCACTTGAACTTGCTAACTCTGAGAGCTATGTCCATGTCGGTCGGTCGACCAGTATAAAGGAATACGAAATCTCCCTAGTGTAAAAAATTCAAGAATGCTTTTGACAAATACACAATTTCCTAAACCAACCGAAATATTATTAATAGTTTCTGTTTTAATATTATAACACTTCCCCTATTTAATCGTTACGTTTGCGTGAGAAACGCGAACAGGCAGTAGCCAGTTTTAAGCACCAACTTGACCACTTTAGGGCTTCACTTGATAAGGTAAACTGAGCCTTATGAGTTGGATTTAAGGGTGATAATGGTGGTTTTGGTGCAGGTTGCACTAGAGATGGAAATGCAAGGAGCATTAATCACAACAGAATTAGCTTTGCCGATCCGCTCCCAAGTGTCCGGCAGGAATTTATATCAGTTGTTTTGTTATCAGGGAGAGCGCGTGTAACCCGCATTTAGGAGTTTTTCTGTTTTATCGCACCTCTTTGAAGCAAGATCCAAAATAATATAGCTTTAGATTTACTTTATTTATTTATTGACAGTTTTTTTATAGTACCTAAAGTTAGGTATCTACTGTCAAATATTTCTTAATACACGAAAAGCAGTTCAGTTCTCTATATGCGTTGCAAATGATCTAGAGATGGCACAACTGACCCAAGACTTAAAACTTCAACTTCATTACATTTAGCTAATCGGTCGATTCGCACTTAGGTAGGATGTATTGCTCTAAAGATTAATCTTGCTATTAGGTCATCATTCAGATACCTACAAAAGGCTAAAAAAATGCTTGGTTACTTAAAAATATATGAAACCTTTCTTACTAAGTTTCTCGCAAGGATTCTTGCACCCAAGTTAGTTTCGTGGCCAAACCACCTCCGCGCTGCTGGGGACCGCATAAATACTACTTAGCGCTCACGACACACTCCAAAAATAACAGTCACAAGAAATAAAAAACAAAAAAACAGCCCGGAATCAACTTTTTTAATAATCGAAAAAGTGTTGCTCTATATCAGAAATGCCGGCCAAATATATTCATCATCATCTCTCTATGAAAGTAGACCGTAATTTGCTAAGGTGCAAAAAAAATACTGCACACATTTTGTAAATTAAAATTTGAATACGTACGCAAAAAAAACAAAACACTCCTAAAATAAGTATTCTGCACTGTACTGTACAAGGGCATTCATAATATGTGAATGCTATCCTGAAAGGGGGTTATTCCACACCCAATCGGCAAAAAAGTTTGTCCAACATTTTTCATTGAAAAAAACAGCAAAAATCTGCTATGTTGGTGGAAATCAGTTCAAACTCAATTATTCCGCTGTTTTAGTATCTCGATAAAAAGACCAAAAACAGCTTATTTGAAAAAGATCGGGAAAATGTCACAAAGTTTTTTTTCCGCTAAAATATTATTTATTTTTGTTATAGAATAAGCTCTTTCGGGATGGTATACATATCATTACATTAACAATCACAAATAGGTCACTAGTAGGTACTCGTAATAGAGATGTAGGTACGTAGTACCTATGCAAAGTTGGCCACTAGGTCATACAAACTTGTACCTACTTTGTTTGCAGGTTATTTAGCCGGACGGGGCCATTTAACCGGACACAATCAAATTAATGTGGTGCATACACAGCTCTAGTCCCAAATAAATAAATAAAACCAAGCCCCCGGAATCAACTTTTTCTACAAAACTTTTTAATAATTATCAGACGCGAGGAGTAGCGGCACTAATGTGTGAATGTGATACCCTTTTCCAAATAATTTTGTTTTGTAACACGTCTTATAGATTTTGACGTTATTTATTTGATGGGGCTAAGGTGGCTTCGTTTGTTACAAACGGTTAATACCTTGTTAGGAAAATCAGTAATTTAAAAATAATTGGATCGCAGTGTTTAAAAAGAAAGATCGTTTATTTTTCCTATTTTATACTAATTACAGAACACGTTGTGTAGGAGAACGATATCATCTTACAAATCTTAAAAAGTCTCTTAGTTTCGCTCTCTAGATTTGATTACAAACTTAATAATGTATATTAAGCATTCAATAGTCACATACGTAGCTGACTCCACACTAAGATTTCCTGTTCCGTGGTTTCAGAAATTACGAGTAGGAGGTACCTTAGAGGAGGAAGGGCACAACGAGATTTTCTCGTTCTGAATTGGAGCAGCCCGCCTGGTTCGCCTTAAAGAAGATCGCAGCCAAATAACATTATTTGTTGTTTCAAATAGTGTTGTGTTTCTGCGGTGAGTAAGGTTGCCAGAGCTCTTTGGGGGAGGGGGGTTCGGGGTCGGCAACGCGTGCGTGATGCCTCTGGTATTACAAGCGCTCATAGGCTGCGGTAACCGCTTACCAACAGGTGGGCCATATGCTTCTTTGCAACCTAAGTAGTATAAAAAAAAAAAACTAAGATTTCCTGTTCCGTGGTTTCAGAAAGTACTAGTAGGAGGTACCTACTATGGTAACGCAACATCCAGAGAAAAACCGTGTTCATGCGACGTACGATATGTCATCTAAAATGTATTTCAAAATCATCCTGTACGATATCGCAAGCACCCTTAAAAGTCAGATTTAAATGACATATTGCACGTCATATGAACACGGCGAAATATTTGTAGATCATGGAAATATATTTTGTCCCGTGTTGCGGACCGCACCCGCCGCACCTCATGCGTCTCGCCCGCTATGCCACCGAGTCCGTCATTATAATTTGGTAGTTGCACACCCAGATATTGGTACAGTAGTGTTGTACTGGGGCCGTGGTATGTGACACCAAAACGTCACGGCAATTAAGGAATCGGCAAGCTCTAACCTCGCTGTCAGACCTGCATTGGGCGCGCGGCTGATTGGCATGCTAGTTGAGCAATCGCTGGATAGGACATGAAGAGTTTTATTTATGCCCCGCTTGTGGCGATCACAATAGGCCAGTTGTGGCCGCAGTGACACCATAGCTACATAAAGTAAATAAAAAATAATAATAATGCCCCGCTTTGCTCTTTTAGTATCCGGATCAAATAAACCATCATAATATCATTATATTTTAAAAAATAAATAAATAGCGTATTAAGGATGATTTGATGGCCAATAAAAAAAAATTAACGAACTTAACTTATCATTTCCACATTTCATCAAAATTGGTTCAGCCGTGACGGCGTGATTGAATGGCAAATATACAAACATATACACAATTTGTAGGTCATCATCATCATCAGCCTGTAGAAGTCCACTGCTGGACATAGGCCTCCCCTAAAGAGTTCCACGACGAACGGTCTTGAGCCTTCTCCATCCACCGACTTCCATACCGACTTAGCAAGTAGAAGTGGCAGTGGGCAGGCCATATAGCTCGCAGAACCGATAACCGTTGGGGAGTAAAGGTTCTCGAATGGTGACCACAAACCGGGCGACGCAGTGTTGGAAGGCCCCCCACCCGATGGACCGACGACATTGTGAATTTGTTGGTACTGCAAAATACTTCTGAGTCCTTTAATCCAATACCTATTTCCTGCAATCAATACAAAAATATTTAAATAAATAATAAGGATGTAATAATTGTATTCATATATGGAAAATACGATAAAAGATACCTACTAAGAACCCGCAGTGAGCTTAAGTTTTTTTTTCTTCACTAATATATGCAAGTTACTTTGATGTCCATGGCCATTCCAGTGCATCAATATTCCATGTTACACAGTACACGCTACATAACATTTATCATACATCACCTTCGACGTTTCACACTGATGTTTTCTCTTCCGTCGGGGAGACAGCGCGTTCGCTTCAGAGGACTTTATTGTCAGTATCTTCACCGTGACTGTACTATGATGTACCTTCTGTCCATGACTGTTTCGACATAGCACCGTTTTGTTTGACAGCACATTTGGAATTTGATGAATTAATGCATCTTTTTTTGCATACAAGGTGATGCATAACATGTACTATCCCGAAAATATCTTAAATAGCTTATTCTACACTCAGTTAGCAATATTATGACAATACTTAGTTATATTGGCAATAATTAGTTTGATTCTTTATTTACAGAAAGAAAATTAAAACGAATACAAGTTAATATTTACAAAATACACTAAAAACAATTGAGCTATCTAAAGACCATTACAAACGATCTATAGATAGCTTAATTGATCCAGATCACTACCAGTCAGAAGCGTCCTCAAGACGCTGGCGGAATTGCCACGCTGGATGGTAATGCTAATCCGTTGGGCCAAATAGGAGCCATCTCTCGGGTCACAAAGTCTATCATAATACTATAACATATTTTACTGACCTTCTAGTTCAAATGGTAGTAACTGTGCCTTCTACGCTAGAGGTCGCGGGTTCGATTCCCGCACTGGACAAACATTTGTGTGACTAACACAGATGTTTGTTCTGTGTCTGGGTGTTAAATAAATAAATAAATATTCCGGACATATCACACACGGTCAACAGATCCCAAACTAGGAATAGCCAGTACTATGGGTACCAGATACTGATATACATAATAGATATAATATATTTAACACCCAGACACAGAACAAACATTTGTGACTAACACAGAGGTGTCCAGGTCGGGACTCGAACAGAGAAGGCAGAGTTACTACCAACTGAGCTATGAGGCCAGTCAAAATATTTATCTATTATGTATATCAGTCTCTGATACATGCTATGCCTAGTTTGGGATCAGTTGACCGTGTGTGATATGTCTGGAATATATTTATTATTATTAATATTTAGTTATTCCGGTTTTGAAAGAACATTGGCTCGAGCTCTGTATCGTACTGGTGCTTCTAGGAAAATGTAACTAGAACATCTAGTCCATCCACTAGTTAGTAGTAATAGTAGTATCCGTCGGTCACTGTGTGCTTTCTAAAGCACGGCCTACGTCGACGACAGTGATGGTGATTGGCGGGCGACACACTTGTGTTCAGTTCCGTTACTGCGCACCGTGGGCCCTACTATTTGGTGGCAAGTTTAGACAATTCGAAAATTCATAAAATTGTCACAGAATCACAAACATATTAACATTGCTGTAACTAAGATTTACAGGCTAAGTCAAAGTCAAAAGGCGTTTATTTCAATAAAATCACTAAGATCACTTTGAAACGTCTTAGAAACTAGGTGAATGCCTGTCTTCGCGACCAAGCCTAGAAGAATCAGGCTAAGGTGGTAAGATACAGAGCTCGAGCCAATGTTCTTTCAAAACCGGAATAACTAAGGCTTGCTTAGTTCGTAGAAAGACAAGATTATTAAGATTATTGAATGGTCTAGGAAACATACCTTAATAGCACCTACAATCATAATGGAGAGTCGACCCAGTGTCAGTACCATAAATGTCATCACTGGCAACACGCACTGATTGTAGACTTATGTCTTGAGGCTCTGTGGTATTGCGACGAGAAAATATGAAGAAGTTTCATGAAAGAAATGAAGAACATTAAGGAGTCTGATATTGTATAGTCGATATCTACAATTAGAAGCAAATAGTAGAGGTTGCAAGACCGTGGTCCACTCGATGTCTCTGCATTGTCGCTCGAGTGACTCTCACAAATGTTTGCCTCTTCAGAGAAAGAGGACCGTACAACGAAAACAAAGACTATGTTATTTCTATCTAAGCGGAATGCAAATATCCTTTGATAATGAATCAATAGTAATGTTTTGTATTAAAATTTAAATTTTTAATACTCGCCAACATTATTTTTTTTTAATTTGTGTTGGTATATTCATACTGTTGTCCATCAAGGAGTTCCTCCACCGTCCATCACCTTCATCAGATCACGTCGTTGCCATATGGTATTGTCACAGGAATTTCGCGGGTAAGAATGCAAAGTTTCAACCCAACCATACTACGGAAACAGTATCAAAATTAGATAGAAAATTGTACCAAACAAACATATATTTGGACTTCTCTGTAGCTTAAGACCAAAACTCTAACATATATATTTTATATATTTTTCAAATAAACATCTATCTAAAAATCGTAAGTGAAAACGGAATTTATATTAGATAACCATTGATATTGCAATAATCCAATTACTGCGGTTTTTCTTTGTTTAGACTATTAGAGTAGACGTGCCTAATCGGCCAGTAAACCTTGTAGACGAAGATTGTTTTTTAAGAGAGATAAAAAATATAATTGGTCAGCGGAAGTATGCTTATTGCTATTTGTTTCGATTTAAAACTAAGTTCAGTAGAGTGGAAAAACTGTTGAGGACCCTCGCGTTTTTATGACACTTGTCCAAGTTAGAGGATACTGGTTTTAAAAGTCCTATTAACGTTAATTTAATAAATTAGAGTATAGAAGCTTATTTTATCTATAAAGATAAGCACCGTTGGCCTCGTTGGAGGTACACTGACTTTCAAACCGGAGGTCGTGGATTCAAATCAAAAATTGATGTTTTTTTTTTTTGTTATACGGAGGCAAACAGGCTTACGCCCCACCTTATGGTAAGTGGTTACCGTCGCCTATTGACATCAGCAACACCTGGAGCATTGCTAATGCGTTGCCTGCCGAAACCCTCCCCCCCTAAAGAGCTCTGGCAACCTTACTCACCGCAGGAACACAACACTATTTGAAACAAATAATGTTATTTGGCTGCGATCTTCTGTAAGGCGGAGGTACCTCACCAGGTGGGCTGCTCCAATTTAGAGCGAGAAAATCTCGCTGTGCCCTACCTCTCGTAATTAAGTATGTAAACCGGGCTTAAAACGGTGTAGGAAAACATTGTAGTACCAGTACCTAAGTATTCTTAAAGCGGCGAAGGGCTTGCAACCTGTCCAAATGTTTGGATGTGCCTCTGATTACCCCTTTTAACATCTTTATGGATCTGATAGCGTGGAGTTCCGCGTGATATTTACCATGTTTGGGGATAGAAGTCGTGAACCAATTTTTTTGTACAGAGGTGGTAGATTCATTGCCAAAAAATTACAACACTATCTTATCAGATGAAAGTATTTGCCAGCATGGCTCATACAACGAGAGACTCTCTAGTCTCTTTTGGTTAAGTAGGTATTAGTCTACCTACACTGTTTTGAGCAGATGATTCTATTCATTGTCATTCTCGTTGAAGTAATCCCAAAGTGTCCAGTCCATTCCTTATGCCTAGGATACACGATGACACTGACACTCGACACTAATGTCGACACTAGTGTCGATTGCGTCCACACGGTAAGCAATTTTTGTGTCGATATTGGTGTAAACATCTTGTGTCCCGGTCGCACAGGTTTGAAATTGAGCGACACCGCCACTACATCTGCAACTAAGTTTCGCGCCAATGGACACACGTAGACAGTCGATGTATACACTGAGTGTCTGTTGTCGTCGTGCATTCTTGCCATTAGAGTGTTAACGAGACACTGGACACGGATGTCCTTCATATCGTCTCAAAACTTTCTTGCCTTGCTGGTCATAGCCGGCAGTCACGGCGCGCGTGCTCACAGCACTTTTTGCCGACCGCTGCGCTGGGTGCCGGCGCGGGCCTGATATTGAAATAATTGCTTTTTCAACGGCACGCCGTGCAAATGACATTCGAAATGGAGGTCGTTTTTTTACAGCCAAGCTGCGAGAAGGAAAATTGCCTGTGATGAAATGTTTGTATGATAAAAATGATTGTAGTACCAGATTGTAGACGCGAGACATGACAGTTGACCGGCTCGTCACGACGGCCTTTTTTTTTTTTTTTTTTTTAACGATGGAGAAATGCGTTACGCATCCCCCCCAGCCCGGGGAAAGCCAGAGGGGTATGTCGGGCTCTCCGTCGGTTACTATTGCTAATGAGACAATAGCAGCCGACGGCATACCGACTAAAAAACCATCGGGGTCCTTCTGAACGCCTTGTGTCGGGGCTGTGGGTACGCTTTCGCATTCTTCCATGGCCCCGACGGCGCTCGTCACGACGGCCTGCCCCAACCACAAAGCGGTAAAGAATTGAACCCGATTGTTTTAGTTTTTCGTAAAATACCACGGTTTTTTGCAATAAATGAGTCGCAGTAAAAATAACTGTCAAATTATGGTGAGCATTCTTCTTCAATGAGCTCATAAATAAACTCGCCTATGCGTTTTCCGATAATTCGAGAAAACAGTAAAATGATTAGCGACATGTTGGGACCTCACTTCATTCTGTCTATAGCTTAATGAGAACCGAACCGCAGTGGCAGCCCAGTGTTAAAAACCTAAATTGTTGTGTGAACTTTCACAGTTATTGGGCATCGGTTTTATAGCTAACGACGCGAAGTAAAATGGACAAGAGTTTAAAGTGTTTGTTTTTTTTCGTTGAATCGAATGCCCACGATTCGATGCGAGATTGCTCTTCGATATCATAAAGTATTATGTGCGACGGCACGTGCTATAGTATCTTTGAATTGCTGGATTGATGATTCTATTTTTATAGATAGGTAACATGAAAAACTTAGAACAGTAAAGTTTTATAAGTTGTTAAGATTACTTCACGGTGATTACGAGTTGTTCCCGGTCAAGCTAGATAGCTAAGCATTAGCTATAACAAGACATTAGACTTGGAATTATTTATTCTGAAGTGTACGAAACAAATCTTTTAGGTATTTATTGACGATCAGCGTGAAGTATCGCAGATGACCGCTTGTCCGCTGCAGTACAAGATTGTCCGCGACGAATCGTCGAGACAAAGGCCCGGTACGTTTGTCACGCGCTGTAAATATTTTGGACGGCTATACGGGCCCCGTAGTTTTATGAGCCTTTCTCGCTGACAGCATTGTCTTGCGTCGTCCGCTGATTAGCCACACCCAGACGTCCCTAGGCCGAGTCCCGTCTTTTCAAAGTTCCAAAGATTAGATCCGAGACAATTGTTTTTGACGGGACAATCGGTTTATTGCAGTTTCTTACTACTTAATTTTTGAAAGGACCAGCTAGGACCGTAATTTTGATGGTGAATGTTGCCGAGAATTTCGTGGTGTTGATGTATTGCTTTATTGGTATGCGATGGTAATTAGTGCAGCTTCATGCTGATGACAGTTTCTATACAATTTTTTAAGTACCTAATGGCAATGGAGACAAAATATTTTTACCAATATTTTGCCTGTCAAGTTGAAGAATGATGTAGTTATGTGATGCGTTCTTCACTGCGACTACATTGAGGTGCCAATATTGTTTTTTCTAGTAGGTTAAACTGTTCCATTACTTCCATTAGTGACAATGGGTAGGTGGAGGTGGTGACGTCACGCGGTGGGTGCCGGCACGTCGCCGTCACGCTCCACAAACAGCGAGGTTAGAGCAGCCTTGGCGGCCGCCCCACATTGCGCACAGCATAGAACAAAACCACTTTTTAGGTAAATACCACATCTGAAGCGTGATACTGCTCTTCCGACTGGCTGGACAAGGGTATCATCATCATTATCATACGGCTATACTATCAAATGGTTATTTGTAATCGGCTATCGCCGCTTCGAGTTGAAGAACATCCCAAAGATTTCCGTGAGACCGAGGTGTTGACTTGTAGACAGTTGGTTAGAGATTCCCCGTATGTCGGCGAGAAATGCGGGTTCCAATTGCACCTGAGTCGATTTTTTTTAAATATGATTAAATCTATAATGTTGAAGACATACATTTTATTGATGTGGCGTCAACATTTCCAAAAGCCTTAATAATATTTTATACGAAGGTGGATTCTAATTAGTGCAAAACTTTAAAGATGGAACAACTGTTAAGAAAATCGAGCATGTGCCAAATATAATGTTTAAACGTGCCCCTGACTAGCTTCCGAAGTTAATTTCAGGGATCTGAATGCCCCGAAATCTAATAATAAATAATACACATAACAGTTACATAAATAGTCCTGACCCTACACTAGGATTCCCTGTGTCGTGGTATCAGATACGAGTACCACAACACCCCATTCCGGAATAAATATTTACAGAGCATGCAAAAATTTGTTTCGCAGCGGGAATCGAACCCGTGCCCCTTGCTTCGCAGACGCGCACTCGCCTGCTGCGCCACTGAGGGCGTCTGAGAGGATGTACCATGCTTACAGCCGATCCACTATATCCTACTTCTTTCCCATCTTTGTAGGTTGTTGTACCTTTTGAATGCCCAAACAGCTGAACGCATGATGTCTAACTTTCTCTAATTGTTACTCCGAGTTTCCAAAAGTTTTTCGGACATACGAACGAGTTATTATAGCAATCTGTTTAACCACTATTATGTGGACATAAACTAAACGATGGGACGTGCCTCTGACTACCCTCCTTAGACATCTTCAAGGAACTGATTGCCTGGAGATCTAAGAGGTTCTATCCAAAGACACAAAATCCAGCTAAATCCAGAAAAAAGCCCACTCGGGAAACTCAAAACGGTTAAAAAGTATTTTTTTAAGAACGATAAAGTTTTCAAATTTAACAGCAAACACCAAAGCGCGTGCAACAACCATTGCTCCTTCACCATTACGGAATTAAGTTAAACAGGTGTGAAATTAAGCTCGTTTTTTATCCACCTAATAGATTGCCGACCGATACTCAAGCAACCCATTATTAGAATCACCTAAACGGCATTTTGAAGTATTATAATTTTGCACTAAACGGTATGAATTTGGTAGTTTCATCTCGTTATAGCATTTCTACTTTTGTTTTTTTGATTCGGCTTCTTTGTGGCTTTGCGGTTTATTGATGGCCGATTATTTTTCGGCTGGGGACTTCCTCTTGTAAGATTGTTAGCCCTTTTTCATGAAGGTAGCATATTGATCTAGTAATGACTGCTATGGATATAAATGAAATGCAGGTTTTTAGTTTTGCAAACATTTGTCCCGCAGCGGGATACGAACCACTAACTTGTCTTAGACACTAAGTAAAAAACTTAAAGTGAGTTAGTGTCTATGAATAGAGATTTCAATCATTTTTTTAAACTTGTGGCAAAAGTTTCTTGATAGTTGGCAGCAGTTAGACCTTCAATACACAAGCTCAAAGCTCAAGCTCAAAGTTGCACAACGGGCTTTGGAGAGAGCTATGCTAGGAGTTTCACTACGTGATAAGATCCGAAATTAGGAAATTCGTAGAAGAACCAAGGTCACCGAGCTAATTCTGAGAGCTATGTGCTCTCAGAATTAGCAAGTTGAAGTGGCAGTGGGCAGGCCATATAGCTCGCAGAACCGATAACCGTTGGGGAGTAAAGGTTCTCGAATAGCGACCACGAACCGGGCGACGCAGTGTTGGAAGACCCCCCACCCGTGGACCGACGACATTGTGAAGGTTGCGGGAAGTCGGTGGATGGAGAAGGCTCAAGACTATTTAGGGGTGGCCTATGTCCAGCAGTGGACTTCTACAGGCTGATGATGATGATGATGATGAGACCTTCAATAGGATTTTCTCAAAAACAGAACAAAATATTGCCACGTGTTGATAGGAACGGAACTGCATAACCACTTTCAGTGAACGAACAACACAATAGCTACGGTACCTAGTAGGACCGAGCTTTTGCAACCATTTCACGCTAAGAATATAAACCAAGACGAATCCGCTGTTTGCTAACCGTTTGACCCGACTCCTCTCGCGCCTACTTTTCGATAAGAAAGCGCATGATCGATTCTGACACCTATACACAGCTGAGCAGAGTGCAATGTCCTATCACAATGCCTATTCATCACTTTGATGTAATGATGTGTAGTCAGTATCAACTGTTTATTTACTGTTCTTTGTGTGGCGCTCGCGGGTAGCATGTTCATTAGTGTACGCTCTAAAGTGAATCCTATTGTTGGTGAGGATGGTTCATACTAGTTTAAAGTGTGCCTGGTCATTACAGCTTTCAGTTACTGACATAGAGTGGATTGTGTGACTGGCAGAAGAGTCTTCAGGCGATCCGTTAGTCGAGACCGTTCTATAAATTAATTTAGTAACAGTAATTCGTGAATCTATCAGGGATAAACTTTGATTCCTGAAGCTGGTTTAGATGATACTACAGGAATGTCATCATCATCATCATTTCAGCACTAGGACATCTACTGCTAAACATGGCCTTCCCAACAGATTTTTCTACTAGGACTAGACTTCCCTGTGTATCAGAAACTACGAATACGTTGGTACTTACCATAACACTCAGATCCGGAACAAACATTAGCAGATCATGAAAACATTTGTCCCGCAAAAGGAATCGAACTCGCACCCCTTGCGACTCAGATGAGCAATCGCCCGCTGCGCCACCAAGAGGTCGTCATTATGGATTCGTTTAGTGAATTCTGTTTTTTTTAGGCTAATTTTGATAATTTCTTCTTTATCATCATCAACAACCTATAGAAGTCCACTGCTGGACATAGGCCTCCCCCAAAGAGTTCCACGACGAACGGTCTAGAGCCCGTTCATCCACCGACTTCCCGCAACCTTTACAATGTCATCGGTCCATCGGGTGGGGGGCCTTCCAACACTGAGTCGCCCGGTTCGTGGTCGCCATTCTATCGCTATTCATTTTGATAATTTCTTTATCTTTTATATTATATGTTTTTATAATTTTAAACCGCCAGTGTGTAAGCTTTAATGTAGGTTCTCTCTATTTTCCATATTGTTTTTTTTTGTACTCTTTAAATTCAAAGTTATTACTATAAAGCATTCATCTCTTGAAGGCGCCATGATGTCTCTTCCATGACTGAAGGGTCCTCACACACAAATTGAACAAACACTTGTGTCTCCCTTGCTATAAATGTAGTTGTTGTGCCCTACTAACGCCCGACACCCGACGAGACGAGATTCTGTTATACAGAGGTATACAAACATGATACGACTAAAATAATACAAATAAATTATACCTACCTACAAGTACAGTCGGTTTATGACGTTGAAGACCTTTTCGGAATTTGGACGACCTCAGTGGCGGTAGTAGGGTGCGGGTTCGATTCCCGCACTGGACAAACATTTGTGACTAACACAGATGTTTGTTCTGTATCTGGGTGTTAAATGTATATCTATTATGTATATCAGTCTCTGGTACCCATAGTACAGGCTATGCCTAGTTTGGGATCAGTTGACCGTGTGTGCTAATGTCCGGAATATTTATTTATTTTATTTATTTATTTGTTCCTTGTTAGAGTGTAGTGGTACCATGGTACTCGCATTTTCTGATACTCACGATACAGGGAATCCTAATGTGGGGTCAAGACTATGTATGATTCTGTTGGATGTTATTTATTTATTGAAGGAGTTAATTAAACTTTTAATCAATTTGCATGCGAAATCTTTAAGATCATCATCATCAATTCTCAACAAACCCTTATGATAAGAGCATGTCAATGATTGAAATTTAGTGGCAATAGGTAAACATAAACAAACATAGGCGATGAATTGATAACCTCCTATTTGAAAGTCAGTGCATACCGACGAGAAAGTATTTCCTAATTCCAGCAGTGCAGTGGATGGTTGATGATTCTGGTAATGATATAATGAAGAATGGCCAAAGTCAAGGGCTTCCCACTAGCCACCAATAAATCACAAAACTCAAATTAAAGTAACCAACACCAAATCGTTCTAACTCAGCCCATTAATTCCCCTGCAAGCTTACTCAAACTACTAAATAATTTTATAATGATCGTGTAGATTTCAGATAAGGTGTATCTACCTAATCCGTGTCGGTTTTATTTGTTTTTAATTATTCAGTGGCAAGTCCGCCCCCGCCTAATGACTCTATCGCTGGCAATTTATGGGCTCCCTTTGTTTTTATTCACTAGTTGATTGAAGACTTCGGCCACGGTAGGAGGCGCACTGGATTTTGTGTGAAAGCTATAATTTTGATGAATATGGGCACATACCTATAATTGTCAGTTTATAAACTTCCTTATTCATAATCGGTCACTAACTTTATCGGCTCGATAAAAGTATATCCACCTTTTTTGTTTACTTTTAAAAAGTACAGGGCGGGAGTTATCGAGACGATAAAGTTAGTGACAAATTATTAATAAGAGGATTATTATACACATTATGATTATTAAAATGTATAATATCCCGAAAGGGGCTTATTCCAAAGCCAATAAACAATAAAAAAAATCTCAGGCTGAAAATGGAAAATATCGAATTACCATTGGAAAATGTTCATTCAATTAATGCAGAAATCAGCTGTTTGGGGTAAAATTCAAATTCAATTTGTCAGCTATTTAAGGGAACAATCTTGATTTAGAATTTATCATACGTTTCATAATTATCTAATAAGATCATAAAAAGATCAAAAACATAATAAAAAAAAATATGAGACAAAAATAACTTAATCTGCTATAATGCTGTAGCATTGAGTTTGAACTGATATGAATGTTTTTGCTGATTTTGGTCTAGTGTTTTTTCAATGAAAAATGTAGATTGTCCAAAAGTCGTAGAATAAACTTTATTGCCAACTGGATGTTTATCAAGACCCTTTCTGGGTCGCGTACATATTATGAATCACCTTGTAGAATGTATCCCGTAATAAATAAAAGTAATAAAATAAAATGTATACCTACCCGCAATTAAAGACACGTGTATTCCATTTAGTTAATTTGGTGTGCTCTTCATATAAGAAATAAATTAAGTTCTTATGTATTTCGAAAACAATTCGGTGTTCAGTTTTGTCTATAACTTGAAGCCTTTCTTCTTCAATGAAGAACATTATTTAAAAGCCTACCCGCTGACGTTACCATAAAAAAAGTTTATAAAATCTACTGATAAGTTTTTAAGTTCTAATCCCACGGGCACTTAAATTCCTTAAAAATTCTTCATTAGTCGAGTCACTGTTGTCTTAGCATTCTTAGATAACCTTATCTTCCGGCATCGGTGATTCAGAATAATTCGCCAACCAAGGGTCTCTAAAAACCAGTCTCAAAAATAGATATTGTTCTTGGAATGTAGAAACTTTGAGTCTGACTGTTATTTGACGGCCGTAATCCTACTATCCTACTAATATTATAAATGCGAAAGTTTGTGAGGCTGTTTGGATGTTTGTTATTCAATCACGCCGTAATGGCTCAACCGATTTCGTTGAAACTTGGAATATAAAGAGTTCTTTACCTAGAATAGCATATAGGCTACTTTTACGTAGGTACCACGCGAGCGAAGCCGCAGGCGGAAGCTAGTTACTAATATATATGGGAGCCGATAGCCCAATAATAGTTACCGTTTGCCACTGAATAGGTTGATACTGGGGTCAGACAGTAATCACTATGGTCAACCGTCCCTGTGGGGACCGATAGCCATAAAAATAACCGTCTGCCACTGCGTGGGGGTCGTTTGTGGGGGCAGACGGTAATAAATCCTATTTTCACCTTTGATTTTAACCCGACATCTGTGTTTTATCGGCGCCGTCATTGTGAGCTATGCTATGACATAGACGCTTGTTCAGAAACCAGGACATTATGGGTTTGATCCTATTCTATTGTTCTGAGGAGAAAGTCATACAGGCAGATATAGATAGGTAATCTGGGTTTGTAGCTTACTCAGCATATCGCAAATCTCGCTACCTGACTTTAGCATAAATAAGTACGTGAATGATAGGGTATGCTGGTTAGCCGCATAAGCCAAGGCTCTTCGCTTACAAAAACTTTCTACTCATGTATTTTGTCTACTACTTGAGTGGTATCCATCTACTTATTTTTACACAATTTTTTATCATGATTTACCTATTATTTAGATAACTATCTATTTACCTAGATTGTGTAACAAGAACGAAAATTACATTAATAGTAATATTTTCTCACGTAGTTTCATTCTCATTTTGTCTTTTTTGAGAAATAAATGTCTTTAAACAGAATATTGGTTAACTCAATTTCATGCTCACTCAATATTTGATAGAAATTGCAATGAAAATCGTCAGTATTCGTAATGAGAAAAAACAATAGCAACATTAGGGTTAGTTCTCTTTGAAAATTGCACACAACTTATGGGAAATAATCGGGTAACAAGTATAACCACACGTTTCATGTGAGTAGGATATAATTCAATGTTCGCGTGTTCGTAATAAGCCGTACTAATGAATCACTAAAAGGTTCAGAAGAATTCACATTAAACTACAAAACACATTTCTTGAATGTGTAAGGAAAAGTTAATTTAAGAATAAATATAATTTGTATTATAAAACAGAAATTTCCACGGAATTGTTTTATGATAAGCACCAACTGGTGAATTCCTGTTCAATAAAATGAATGTGCACATTTATGAAAATTTAAAAGTTTTTTTGAATATATTTTCACCTATTTAATTTAATTACCAAGGTAGAATTTTCTGGTTGTCATAAATAAAACAATTTATCTGAGTACTTACAGTTACTAGGCCCATAATTTACTACTTAGGTAGACATGAGTTGAATAGGTTAAATTTCGGATCACCTCAGTGAAGTCGTGGACGTATGCGCCTCTGAGATGTAAGGGATGCGGGTTCGATTCCCGTTGCGGGAATAATGTTTGCAAAGAAAGAAATTTATATTTTGTTCTAAATATAAATTTCTTTCTAATGTATAGGTACACTTTTTTCTTTGTATTTAATTGTTTTAATTTAGATCACATAGGAATTTACCTATCCAACAATATTGGCAACAATCTAGCTAATCTTAAGTTAGCAAACATCGCATGATACCACTCGACCCGACCAAACCGAGAAGGAGCTAGCTACGTACAACAACGACAGAAAGAGAAAGTGATAGTCGCCTTGCAGATCCATCGTGTCGCGTTCCGTCGGATAAGAAGGAACGGGTAGAACGAAAATTTACAAAATCTGTATTAGGTATGCCGTGTGGCAGAAAATACCTAATGTCTGGAAATAAGTCGATAATATCCTTCACGTACCTACCTTTTGTAATGTACTGACTTGACTTACGAAGTTACCTTTCGTAAATTGCGGTGAGAGTTGTTCTTTAGTAGGATGGTTGAAAATTACCATCGCTGCTTTATTACTGTCGTATAGCGGCCGCTATTTTAGCAAACCCTTATTTTATTACCTTCGACGGTCTAACCCTTTACGGTAATATAACTTTCTAAAAACATTTTATTACAGCAGAATCTCTTTTTGAAATACCGCTTTGTTGACTGTTGTGAGTTATTACTACAAAAACATAACTTTACTCATTTTGGTCCAGTTACCTACCAAGTATTTGAAAGTGAACAGATTTTTGTAGCAACACTAAGGCTCGTATTCAGAGACACGACTCAAGCATAGATTTAATCACAGATCAGCTGAACTCTACTTAAGTATTGAATCTCTTCTCAAACATAGCTTTTATTAAAGAACGGTACTTAAACTATTCTCAGCTGAATCGAGTCTCAAATCTGTACTCAAATGTTCTCGTTTACATTTTGATTTATTTATAATTTTCGATCCGTTTTACGCAGAAATTCAAACAGCCAGGGTGGAAATAGAATAGAACAATAAAGTGAAGTATAAATATGCATCAAAGTATGTGTAACGGATCGAAAATGTCATTTGATTAATGTCAAATCAAATCTAAACTCAAGCACCGATTTCGTCTGATTGACGTTTCAGAATAAGCATTTACTCAGGTGAACAGTGGTCATTGAATCTATACTTAAATACTGTTCAAGAATTAGAATCTCGCCTCAAATCGAGATTTAAGTACAGATCAATGCTCGAGTCTTGTCTCTGAAAACGAGCCTAAAACATTAAAAAAAATCTTCATAACTATACCAGAAAACATTTTTCATATTACTGGAACATAACATACAACTGGAACATAATGATGTAGCAAAAGTACCTACCTGCTTAGTAAAAATGACACTTTTTTATTTAGAAGAATAGAAGAATCTCTTTTGCGTAGGAATCCACTTTGATGCTTCGTGATCATAGGAATTTTGAGAACAAAACAAAAAAAAACATCAAAATGCGATGAAAATAGCGAGTAGTCTGATGTCAGTGTGAAATGTGTGAATATATTTCACTTGTAAGCGAGGCCTACCTAGTTTCTAACAACAACATTGCGATAAACCTCATAAAAAGACTAATAATGATTAGCTTCAACATTTTTTTTCACTACGTTTAAAAAGTAAATTTTTAATAAATAAAATTATTAATCTTTATCCTACTATTATTATAAATGCAAAAGTTTGATAGGATGTTTGGATGTTTGTTATTCAATCACGCCGTAACGGCTCAACCGATTTCGTTGAAACTTGGAATATAAAGTGTTCTTTACCTAGAATAGCATTATAATATAAGCTACTTTTTATGTAGGTAACACGCGAGTAAAGCCTCGCGTGGAAGCTAGTAATTAATAAATAAGTATAAAAAGGTCCTACAAAACTGAGAACTGACAAAAAATCTACGCTTGCAAGTCTCGATCTAATTTAACCATAGTTTATACGGGCAACGCAAAAGCCTTGTGTAGTGTAGGTACTTACTTGACTACCTGAAGGAACTCAAATACCGTTGCACAGCGTTTCCTAGAAGAATTACACAGCATTTCCTAGAAGGTCATGCTCAACTCTGCACAAGTACCTGACTACGGCAAAGCTAAAAGGGCTAAGACCTTTTTCTAAGACGTCGCGGCAGTGGATGGCCAGGCTAAAAATATTATATTCTCGGTAAGGTAAAGTCTGCATGATTTATTATTTAAGTTTTTTTGTCATTAAAAGAAGCTATTTAGGTGTTTAAACATAAAACGTTACAGTTTTTTAATAATAAACTTTTTTTTCATTGGAGCTGTAAAAAATATGATTTATGTTTTTATAGTTTTGGGTATTTTATACGGAAAAACATTCTTTACACTTGCCGTATTTAATAAAAATTAAGTAAGTACCTACTATCAGGGACAACTAGTAGATCCATAGTCTCAACGTTAAAAGAAATGAGTATGTATGCATTGCTAATTGTTTCCATTGCTCCTGTTATGACTCCTTATATGCATACAAAATTCTTGGGAGCTACCTCGCAACTTATTAAAATTCCAAAGACAGAGTTCACGCGACTGGGTCACATTGGGACATGCCCTATTCACATCACGTGTGTTTGAATAAATCCCACACTCCCACATCTTCGACGAATAGACTTCAAGACCGCAAATGACAAATGAGACCAAATATTGACAGCCAGCAACATAAAAACAAAGGGCCCGCCAGGGGGCGGACCGGTGTCAATCTTGAGAACAAATAAACGAAATGTTTGACGAACGAATTACGTGACAAGTTTAGTGTAGACATCATGTTTGTTCCGATGTTTACAACCTACCGGAGTGCCGATGCCGCCTGGGAGGCAGAATTGCGACACGGTAAAAAAAGGGGCCCAAACGGCCCAATGTGTTGGCGGATGTTGGGAAGAAATGGAACTGGCACCCGGTACTGGCAGATGCGAGTCGCAGCCGTTTTGCAATCCGATATTGAGAATGAGGAATCATTATCGAATAATTTGTAGTCTAATTTGTAGTCGGGAATTTTCTCATATCGCATTACAAAAGTTTTAAATATTATTGGAAAAAATACACATAATTTATAATATTTACATAGGTATTCTTAATGTTACAGAATTTGACTAGGTAGTTAGTTACATACCTACTTTTACGAACGGTCTTGAGCCTTTTCCATCCACAGCTTTCACAATGTCATCGGTCCATTGTGCCTTCCAACACTGCGTCATATGGTTCGTGAATGCCATTCGAGAACCTTTACTCCCCAACGATTGTTGGTTCTGCGAACTACATATATGGGCTGCCCACTGCCACTTCAACTTGTTTCAACTCTTAAACTCTCAAATACCTAGATTTGAAGATATCTATTACCGTATAATTTCATTTTTATCATTATATTTTTATTTAATACCATCTTTTTAGTTTTAGCTTGTCTGAATTTCAATATAATCACAAGGTAACGTCTTGTTATTAGAAAGTCGGTAACTAGTCGGCAATCATCGCAATGACATGTCGCGAACCGTGAGAGAAACAATGGAGTCGATCGTGGGAACAGTGATTGCCCACCCCAGGTCGCGGGTTCGACTCCCGGGTCGCGACCGCGAGCGCACACCGCGTGACGTTGGGGTGCGAAACGGGAGACCGCTCTTACATCCGGAATTCATATTTTATTCATATTATTTCTTTTTTTGGTGGAATTTTGAATATTAAATCTTCTAAATGGTTTACTTTGCCATGGCTAAGTTTCAAAATATGCATTACTAGCATGCTTTGTTCACGTGGAACCTAAATAAAAATAGCCTATATGCCATTCTAGGTAAAAAACTCTATCCAATCCAAGTTTATCAAAATCTTTTTTAAAATAATAATAGTAATAAAATGTAGTATTCTACGAAGGTATTTTGAAGGTGTCTCATCAAATACAGCTCGAACATTAAAAAAAATCTCTAGCTAGACCCAAAAGATTTCTTGCATTGCCGATAACAATCTCCAATTATTCTAAGATTTGAACTCCCCTTATTTCCACGACACAGGGACCTATTACCAAATCCTTCCACTTCATACATCACGGCCCCAATGCAATAAGTGAAAATAGTTTTAAACCAACGCCGTTTAAACATCGGGGCGTATATTTCGGATTAAGCCGATCCCGAGGGAGAAAAAGTGGCCGAATTCTAATCAAGTTCACGAAGGGATTTGATTAAATCCTTCACCCTACGTGTTGACAGTAATTGATTGAAATGCGAGTTTTCTGGGGGCTTGACTTAGACCTAGTTGTAGATAAATGAACGTAGGGAACTTACCTACGAAATGTATTACCCATTACATAATGGATTCAAAGTACTCAAACTTTTTTGATTACTTTATCTTGTTGGTATCTCATACTCGCAAAGAGGTAAAGCAAAACTTTTTATCGACACTGAAATAATTTTAATAAGCTAAGTCCACAAATAATTTCACTCTAAACTGAACTCTGAAATTTACAATTGAGGCTAAATTAATGACGTCATAAATAAAACCTCAATTAGTTTACTTAATGATAATTTTGAAACTTTTGAAATTTCAAAACGGTGTTTGAACGCGGCTTTAAACGTTAAATAACTATCACGAATCCGTTGAATCCCATTGAATGTACTTAGATTGAGGCTTAGTTAGATGTTAGGCTTAAAGTTATAATGAATTAAAAAAAAAATATGACAGATTATTGTGCAATAAAAAAAATAATGTAATTAAAATCAAAGTTTCAAGTTATTTAATCAAACGGCTTTGACATAATAACATGATAGGTTTTTATGGCGTGTTTAATTTAAAAGCGCTACCTAAAATATTATTTGTATTGAAAATACTCAAAGGCATAATTAAGTAAATCAAAAACATCTAATAAAAGTGTCTGTGATAAATGATAATGTCTTTTAGCTACTGTGACTTATTGTTATGACTTTTTAAAGTACAAACCTAAACTTAAAATCACTAACACTAATGTATCAAGAAAATTAAAAAAAAATCACTCATTCCTACGCCTTTTGTTAAAAGTGAGTGGATGAAATAAAATACTGTTCGAACCCCATTTTGGCCTACAGAAGTAAGGAAGTACAAAAAGGTTTGTTGTAAATATTCAGGTACTATACTATACTATAGGTATACCTTAATTTGAAAAAATAAAGAATAACCTGGCTTTCTTTTAGAAATGATGAAAAATCCATCTAGATACCTACCTAAAATATTTAAATTAAACAATCACGGCAAGCGCGTTGAAGTCTTTTGTATGGGCTAACAAACTTTGCGTAAAACAAAGAAATATTTCGATTTCTAAACATCTTCAAGGTAAATAAAAGTTATCCTAAGGTTACCGGATTATTTTTATAAGGAAAATTTCCTATTGTATTTTTTTGTGGGTAGATAAAAACAATATTTCATCATAATTGTGTTTATAACAATTTAATGAGAGTTCATAATATAACTAATGTGTACTGTTAAACACAGATTTTTTTATGGATTCATTAAAATTCTTTAGGGATTATTTATAACTTTGGGAGCTCAGAACAAAACATCATGTACAATTTCGTAACGCGTCGTTTATTGATAACTTCATCTTTTCTTCAATATACTTTTGTGTCCACTGACTATATAACACTCACTGTACATTTTCGTATTACAATATTTTAGTCTTTCAAGGATTTATAACTTTCGTTTCCATATAACAATTATTTTGTACAACGCACGTCGGGCGTACGGAGTGGCGTCGTGGCACGACTTATATCTATCTATCTACGCTTTATCTGCTAACTCCAACTTTAACTCTAGCTTTATCACTATATTTACAACTTGTTCAAATTTTTTTGGTATTCAAATTACCGATCACTACATCGTCTTTCACGCAACATCACATAACCTGGCGTCCATCCGCACGGCACATCTTAAAATATTTAACTTAAACCATGAAAAAATACAATAATTCATAATATAATACAAGATAATCATCAACAACAATTAATCGGAGTCGCAGCCGACGGCGCCGACCGACCGGGCTCGCTAAAGTTAACAGTCCGCAACACTAACGACGTCAGTACATTACAAAACAAACAAAGGACATACCTAGCAGTATGTACGGCCGGGAGATAACGATCACCACTGTCCTAACACAAAGTCACTGGAGGCATCGGGGGCCGCGGCGACTCGCCCGTCTCAGAGAGGCGGGATGTCGATGTCGCACGCGAATGGTGATTCTCAGATGAGCGGCATCGCGCGCTCGTTGGCCGCCGCGTACCGCTGCTCGTCGGGCACGTGGTACATGTTGATGATGTGGCTGAGGTCCTGCTGGTGCGCGCCGTACTCGCGCTTCATGCCCGGCAGCTGGTCGTGTGGGTGCCCATGCACGAACTCGCGCTTCATCTGCGCTGGAGGTTCGTGTGAGACGAACTCGCGCTTCATGCCGGGCGGCCCCGGCGACACCGGCTCCGACTTGGCGGAGCTGCCGCTAGGCGAGTGCGAGGCGCAGGAAGGTGGCAGCGCGTACCCGCCGGGAGAGCCGGGTCCAATGCCGTACGCCGACGGTGAAGGGGGCTGCGGCAGGTACGGCGAGCCTTGCCCGCCGTAATAGCCACCACCGTACCCGCCTTGCTGCATCTGTGACACATCGTAGCGCGGGTATCCATAAGCCTGCTGTTGGTATGCACTGGGGTCGTGCATCATGTATCCGTTGGGCATATATCCATTTGGAGTCATCTGGTACACGTCTCGCGGTTGTTGCGAGGGTGCGGAGGTACGCTGACCCTCACCCGACCCTAGCAGCGCTCCACCGCCTAGGGGGTACTTCTCCTGTTTCTTAGCGAGCGTCTTCGTCTTCCTCCTCGGCCTGTACTTGTAATCTGGGTGTTCCTTCATGTGCACCGCGCGAAGTCTCTTCGCCTCGTCTATGAACGGTCTTTTCTCGGACTCCGAGAGGTCTTTCCACTGGGCACCGAGCCGCTTAGATATTTCTGAGTTGTGCATTTTGGGGTTATCGGATGCCATCTTTCTGCGCTGGCCGCGCGACCACACCATGAACGCGTTCATCGGACGCTTAACCCGGTCCGCGTTGGACTGCTTGTTGGTGTTGTTGTTGTTATTGTTCGGGGGTTGATGGTGCTGTTGCGGAGGCTGCGAGTGGTGCTGCGGCATTTGGTGGTGGTGTTGCAGTGGCTGGTGCTGCGAGAGCGGCTGCTGCTGCGGCAGCGACATCATGCCGCCAAGTGCGCCCAGCGAGCCGTAGCCGTGCTGTAGCGCGTGGTGAGGCGGCACGTTCGCGTGCAGGCTGCCGCCCTTGAGGTCCGTCTCCATCGTCAACATGTCGTCTTCCTGCGGCGCGTACAGCTTGCTGATCCTTCGTTCACCGTACACAACGAGAGAACTGTCGGTCGGTCACATGGACTCGCGGATGGCGCGTCGGAGTACAGTCGCGGTACCGTACTGCGCGGAGGCTACGTGCGTTGTGAGAAGGCTCGATCGCCGGGCGGCGGAGACGACGGTGAGGCTCCCCGCGCGCGCACCCGGCCCCGCCCGCCATCTTTGGGCACCAATCAGCAAGGAGAGTGCGGCCCCGCCCCGCCCGCGCCCTCCCTCCCGCCGCTGCCTGCATTTTTAATCACGCGGCGAGCGGAGCGGGCGCACGCCTCGACAGCGTCGCCGTAGACGCGCGCCGCCTCATGCAAATCTCAATTTTGTTTGCCGTCGGCGTCGGTAGCTGCCTTCTTGGCCCTAGTTTAGGGTTGCTAGTTAATCACTAGTAGGGTACTCTATTCTTACTATTTTGTACATGAAACATATGTATTCATGCTTATGTAACTTATATAACTATTCATGCTTTCAGCGATACATTTTAAAGGATTACCTTTCTGAAACTTCTACTTTCTACCTTCTCTCTCTCAAGATATTTGGTTATTTGCTAGATTATTTAAATTATTCTTCTATAACTCTGTGGTGTCATAAAGATCACTAAAATATGAATAAAGTCAAATGTTCCTTCACATCGCAGGCTTCAAACACATTTTCCTTTCTTTGCTCAGCTGTACCGTAAGTTCAAGGCCCCGATGACAATGTTAGCAAATACGAGCACCTACTGAAAGAGCCTCACATAAAAGATTATAGCGTTGTATGGGTTATTGTACAAATGATCGCAGCGGAATTCCATAGAGAGTGTTTATTATCTGTTTATCTGCATATCATTGCTCTTGGCCTGTAGAAGCATTGTAATTTACAATCAAGCCTAGTGCCTTGATGTTTTGGTATAAATTGGTTAAACTTATTTGCTTATGAATTACTTACTTTGGTTGGTACATTTTAACATCCTTGGTTGGGTAGTTTTATGCGTTATATACCTAATACGTAGAAATCATCATCATCATCTGTAATTCTGTAATTCTCCACCGACTTCCCGCAACCTTCACAATGTCATCGGGCCATCGGGTACGCAGAAATACCTACCTAATAAAAAAGTCCATGATTCATCATCAGCCTGAAGAAGTCCACTGGGGGACATAGGCCTCCCCCAAAGATTGGCACGATGAACGGTCTCAAACCTTCTCCATTCACCGACTTCCCACAATGTCGTCGGTCCATCTTAGTAAGTCGGTAAGTCTTAGTGCAGGCATCTACTCATTGCATGTCAAAATACTAGGGTTTTTCAAGACAAGTATAAAAACTCTAAGCAAATTAAAATAATCTGAATTATCGTATCACTAACACTTTACTTTTATCTGTAAAAAGGATTGGAAACTAACTAGAAATATAGGGTACAGAGATCAGGTACGTAAATGAGGATCTTTTGTTCTAATTTAGGCTCCTTTGTTTGTCCAGTTCTCAACTACTCCTAACCGTAAAATCAAAAAGATTTTCCTAGAATGTTTAAAGCTGTACCTGAGTATTATTTTTATTGCTGACTACTTTTACTGGCAGTAGACTAGGTAGATACACTGATAGGTACTTATTGTGCTATGCTTTTTCCTATACATTTCTTGTGGGTAATTCTAAGCTACGCGTAATCGACTTATTAGCTAAAATCTTGCTCAGTCAGTAGGTGCCTTTTTTTTTAACCCAGTTTTTCATAGGTTTTATGAGGATATGAGGAAGTAAATAACAGAATTCTTCAAATATATTTTATTAACAATAAATAAACAGATACAAATATCCAATAAATCAAGTTGGTACTATATATTTTATTTACAGAAAGAAAATTAAAACTAATACAAGATAATATTTACAAAATACATAAGAAACAGTTGAGCTATCTATAGACCGTTACAAACGATCTAAAGATAGCTCAATTGATCCAGATCACTTCTGGTCGGAAGCGTCCCCAAGACGCTGTAGGTAGGTACCACCACAAAACAATAAATGGTAAGTATATGTTTTATACATCCAAGGAATCCGATTATGTAACCTTGTCATCGGCATCGCAATGGACCTAGTTTTTATGAAGAACAAACTCAAACAAACGCAACTTATGCTAACGATTTCATCGTGATCGTGTGTAAAAAGAACTTTTTACTGACGCAAAGATTACAAAATACAAATCAATACAAATATTTAACAAAATTTAGAAAAAATAGTTGAGCTTACTAAAGACCGTTGCAAACGAACAATAGATCGTCTGAATCACATTTATATGTACAACTCAGAAGATTCCCCGATACGGTACTGAGATTTTGGTATGCATTAGATACATGTCGCTAATGGTGTGTTTGGTTGAAAATAAAGTTCTTCATTCCATTTAGGATATAAACAAACGGCATCGTTTTATTTTCAAATCTACATCAAACCAAATCCGAGGTAGGTTAGGTCCAACAGACTGCAAAACTGTCGGAGCGTGAAACTGTTTCGCGCTGACTGGAGTCGACGCCATTTTGCAATAGTTATAGAATGGAGTTCCGTATCCGTTTTCGCGGAAACTAGGAAAATCATAATTTTAAACTCATTGGAGCTTTTTTTTTAAATTGTTTTATTCTTGCTATGAACAAACTATGTAGGTACTCAGATTAATATTGTTCTTCTTTTGAACATTATATTTATAGGTACATTTTAGCATTGACAAAACTTGAACTTCTTGACGCTTTGCACTGGACAACAATGATGTCGGGAAACTACAGATAGGTACCTATCTTAGTAGCTTATAGTAGCTTATATATCTTAGTAGCTTATATTATAACAATTTATCTAGGTCTGCGTGTAGATTACTGAGGGGACCATGATTATATAATATAAATAACTAAGATATTATTAGCTATTTCAGACTCCTCGGCCCAGTAGTTTCCTAGCTTTCGTGATGAGTCTGTCAGTGAGTGAGTGAGTACGTGAGTGAGTGGACTACTCCTTTATATATATAGATTTATTTACGCTGGATCTTATAAACGAACAATATCAGCACATATTTATAAAACCAATGTGTTTCGTGTCTATAGAACCTACAGATTAAAACTAGTGGCGTAGCGGGGGACTGTCCGTCCGGGATGCAAGGGGTGCGGGTTCAATTCCCGCTGCAGGACAAAAGTTTGCATGACCTGCAAATATTAGTCCGGATCTGGGTGTTGTTGTACCATGTACATCGTTTCTATATGATACCCACTGTATACGGAATCCTAGTGTGGGGTCAGGACTATGTATGTGACTGTTGGGTGGTATTTATTTATTTATCTACTTGTTAAAAATAAAATATTGAGTCGTAGGACCACAATTTCTGCAGTTTTCGACTAAAACCATTTTCCGTAACCGTATTCCTGAACTTAGGTAGTCGCTCCCCGCAGTACCAGTTCAATTTACTCAACGGCGCTAAATGTGGAATCCCCGACGCATCTTTGACAAAGTCTTCGCGAATTACCTGGAAGCAGTGTTATTGGGTTAATTTCCTTTATTACAATGTAAACAACAAATATATGAATAAATGATACAACATCGTTCCAAAAATGTTGATTAAATGAATACTAGATTCCTTTATATTCTATTTCTTAGCATATTGCAACATATTTATCCTATAGTAGCGAATATTACCTAGCATTAATAATTAATAACTTTTAAGTTTGTACCTGGCTAAGTCTAGGTGAATTAGTTTAGTTATGCTGTTCTTCGAGAACATAATCTTGTTGAATACATAGCTATGAACAGAATAAATAAATAAATAATATATCACACACGGTCAACGGATCCCAAACTAGGCATAGCTTGTAATATGGGTACCAGAGACTGATATATATAACAGATAAATATAAATATTTAACACCCAGACACAGAACAAACATCTGTGTTTATCACACAAATGTTTGTCCAGTGCAGGGATCGAACCCGCGACCTCTAGCGCAGAAGGCAGAGTTACTACCAACTGAGCTGAACTACCAAATGAGGCCAGTCAAGAAAGTAGTTACACGTTATTAAAACTAACCAAGTAGTAGAGATATATAACTAGCCACCTACCTTTTTCCTTCTAACTCTTACCTATTCTAGATATTTGTTACCTGGGTTAAAATTATTATGAACATATCATTTTCAATAGGATAGAAAACATTTTATTTACACCAAGCAGATAACAAAACCGATATTTATTATAAAATTATAAAAGTTAACTTAATATAACACGAAGAATCTTCGAACTTATGGCTGTGAGCGATCTGTTCCAGACAACCTTGAGACAATCATCAAGTTGGAAAACAAGTGCCGTGAAACTTATAATCGTGTGCACTAAAAAACCCAGCTGCGCAGTAATTAACACGATACGACCCCACTCTCCACGACATTAATTAACAAAACATCATTAACACTATCAACACTCAACAAAAAGCAAATAAAATCCTCCAACACTTCGAAAGCGATGCGACGCCACTAGTCTAGACGTCACTAGAGGCATAACGCTTCGCGAGTCATTCAATAATTGCCGGAGTAACGCTTGTGCTAAATAAAAAAGAGCTCATCAAAATCTGTGAGCGTTCTAATTGGCGGGAGGTGTCACTAATGACAGTTGCGAGAGGCGCGACTGCGATGCCACTCTGCAAATTAATAATTATCCCGCATGGCAACACTGTGGCAATATGGCCGACAGTCATTGTTGGCGGGAAACTCGTCGTTTAAAATTTCGATTATTAATTTGCGGTGTGATGCAATGTTAATTAGTGTCTGGTGAGGCTTAGTCAGCGTGCGAAATTCGGGAAATTCACCTATGGATCAAGTTTAGGTTTAAGTATCAAATAAATATTTAAAATTTACATATTAATTTAGATTCAATATATTCGTAATTCTCATAAAAATCAAAATCTTCACTTTAAACATCAATAATTATATTAAATTATTTATTGTATTATACATATTTTATACAACTATATGTATAAAGAGGTGTAATTAGTTGGTTTGTTTGTACGAGTATGTAGGGAATAATCTCAGAAAGTAGGTACTGACTGATTCTAAAAATTATGTACATGTTAATCTTCAGTATCCTTGAGTAAAATGGGCTACTTTTCATCTGAGTGTAAGCGAGCAATGCCGTTGGCAAAATGCTGTATCATAATTATCATATAATTAACTGTGAGCATTTTATACGCAAAAACGACCGGCTAATTTTCGAGCGGAAATAATTAGCAATAAATTACGAAATATCGTCCATCAAATTTATGCTAGGTATAATTGTTAAACTAAGTGCCTATTTTACTATATCTGTAAATGGCGACTTAATAAATAAAAATAGTTCTTTCCTTTTCTGTTTACATGTCAAAGAGAGAAATAGATATATTTTTATTTGTCAAGTAGCGATAATATGAGGTAATATGCACTAATAGGTATATACTCTATCTATTCTTACAGGTATTACAATATACCAATTACTCTATTTCGATATGATACTCAGTCCATGAATAGACCTACCAGTAATTCCTGTACGGAGAGCATGCATCACAAGACGGAACTCTGAGAGGTGGCTCGTCATAATCAAAGGCCAATAAGGCCGCCTTGAACAGCCCGAGTGGACACAAACAAGACCGCAGAAGGATGGAACAAGGAGCTCGGAACAAATTCAAACTCTAGCAGAGGAGAGGGTTAACAGTGAGAGTGTTCCATAATCCTGCACTATTGAACATAATCCAATCAGCGTTGCTATGTTGTTTGTCAGTTAATCTTAAACTCTAACTTTTTGACTAATTGAGTTAGATAAAAGGTATTTATTAACACCCAACAGTCACATACATAGTTTTGACCCCTCACTAGGATTGCCTGTATCGTGGGTATTAGAAACTACGAGTAGGTCCACAACACCCAGACCCGGAACAAATATATGCAGATCAAGCAAACATTTTTCCCGCTGCGGTTATCGGACCCCTTACGTCTCAGCCGGGCACTCGCCCACTACGCCAATGAGGTCGTAAGAGTGTGAAAATGTGTTTAATTAGTTGATCTAACAAATGTAGATACTGATAGAACATAGCGAGACCTCAGTTTAGGGCGAACTACTAGTTTTTTTTTTTTTTAATATTCCTGACCTATCACACCGTCACCTGATCCCAAACTAGGCATAGCCTGTACTATGGGTACCAGAGACTGATATACATAATAGATATATATTTAACACCCAGACACAGAACAAACATCTGTGTTAGTCACAAATGTTTGTCCAGTGCGGGAATCGAACCCGCGACCTCCAGCGCAGAAGGCAGAGTTACTACCAACTGAGCTACGAGGCCAGTTTAAATTTTTTGTAGCTCTATGAACTATTTTAAAATACTTTTTTATGAAAGTTTCTATAAATTCGTTTACCCAGAATGTAGTATACATATAGTATGTATTGCCATTCAAACATTGCTTGCAATTCATTTTTAGTGTAAGAATTCTTGAACCTCCATTTAGATGCTTTATTCCGTAAAACACAGCCTCCTTGTAATGAAAGGGGTGCACCACCCTGCTTTGATGTTGTATGATATGAGCATTACCTATATATCAAGGGCGCGTATATAACGTTCGATTTCGTAACTATGCATGGTAAAAAGTGCCTTCTGCTAGAGAACCTAACATAGTCTTACAAGACAATATGCTATGAGTTTTTTAAGTTCCTATGGATTAAAAAAGTGTTACTTTATATAGAAAAAGAAAATTAAAACTGAACTTTACAAAATACACACGAAACAGTCCAGCTATCTAAAAACCGTTGCTTCTAAAGATAGCTCAATTGTTCCAGATATAGGAAGCGTCTACAGACGCTCGCGGCATTGCCTCGCTGGATGGTAATGCTGACCCGTTGCGCCAAATATTAGCAAAATTATAAGTTTTAATGGTAACCCTGTTCTTTGAAGCCTTCATTTTAAACTCTGTAAGTTAGTAATACCGTTCAATTCTCAACGGGAAAATTAATCATCCCTAAGATTTCCAAAAGCTGGACATAGGCGTGTCCCAAAAGAAGCTGTGATGGCTGCTACTGTCACAAAAATACACTAGAATATCAACGGTTTCAACATTTCAATCTTACAAACAAGACTTAATATTTTAATATCTCACACGTCACAGTTGAATAGGCCTAGTCTAGGGTGCTAGTGGGTGGCTTCCGGCCGCTGTCTCCGCCTCATCAGCCTATCTTAGAGCCGCGCTGGCCGCAAATTAAATAATGTGTGCGGCCTTATATATGTAATGAAATGTGGGACAGTATTGATCTTGAGCCTGTCCCTTATAATATTGTGTAGGTACGGTGTGTTCTTCAGGAACAAACTTGTAATTGATAATCAAAAACGGGTTAATTGAATCAGTTTTTTTGTTTTACTAACTGCTCGCAACTCCGCCGCTATTTATTCGCAAGTATCATACCAAAAGTAGATACTTGCGAATAAATAGAAAAAACGTTTGTTTTTAGGAACTTTTAAAGGAAAAGATGCCCTAAGATTGTTAGAATCTTTCTTGTTGAACTAAAAATATTAATTTAATTCTAATATAATAATGATTAATATTACTTTTTATTATATTCTATCTATCTATCCAAAATATCTTAACTACTATCATCGGGTACGATTTTCTCCTCATACATAATCATATTAATATAAGTGTAAATCACTATTAGTTGAGTTTTCTAGGTTGAAGTATTTATCTCTAGTCCTACCTTAAAGTACTAGGTTGATCAATGCAATGTCACTTGTACAATCCGTGGAGTGAGAGCACCTGGTGACCTGTAATACAGGTTTTACAAACCTATCTCAGGCACCAGTCTCCCACAAAACAGGTCTACAAACAGTGCTACTGCCAATGTACCTATATTGAATCCTACTTATAAGAGCCTTTTGTGAGAGAAAATAAATTGTCTTTATTATTATTATATTTATTTTAACCTGTTTGGTAGGTACATAAGGCAGGTCACGGTTATATAAAATGAATTAGAGTGCCTATTCTATTCCACATAAGTAACACAAATAAAACGGAGATCAATCAAAAACAAAATGAATATCAGATCCAAGCATTATCGAAATATTAAACTAATAGAATGGCATATAAATAGAAAGTAGTTTTTTCTATGTGAGACCTCTGACTCTAGCAATTACATACATTGTCGGAACATATTGGAAGAGAAATTACAAATGGCCGGAGTAATCACGGGCAAACATCTTCATTTGTGTTGATATTAGGTATTACAACGAGTAATTTGAAAATACTGCTTGTTGTATGTTTATTTACAAAATATAAAACATAGCTCGGCAATATAATTATTCATCTTAGCAGATTAATCTCAAGATCACGATGGTCTTAACAGAATAAGGTACTTTCTAATATTCTTCTAATAAGACTTTTTATTACTCTTCAGAAAATAAATGTCGCATTATGGCGTTTTTGCACAAACACAACGATCTAACCACAGATTTATAAAGACAGACATTAAAACATATTAACTCTTTAAAAATATACTGTGATATATAACACATTAATATTACTAGTACACACTAGTACACAGATAGCATGCACACGAGCATCACCATAACTTAAAATTCAAATCGCGCTTGAATAACCGTCCGGTACAGAGCTATACAGTCACATAGCTATAGCACGCAGGTAGGTGTATACAGCTAGCTATAGTCAGCTGGCAGCCGCATCTCCGCCGGCCCGCACGAACCGTCAGTCACACAACAATGCGCGCGCACACAACAACCACATCAAATCTACCATCAAATACAAATGTGACAATATTTCCGCGAGGAAAACACTCGTTTTCCGCGAATAACGTGCGAGCGTCGCGCTCCCAGTGCCCAGACTAAACGCGAGACGTGAAAAAGCACCGCCACAACGCCGACCGACAATGGAAAGCGGTAAAGAATCATAATAATAACAATGACAACAATGTGAGATGCTATAATAAAGAGCGGCGGCATTGTGCCGCGCGGTCGGCGCTCAGTCGAAGGGTCGCGGGAGATCGATACTCGCCGGATTGTCTACTACGGCGTGCGTGCCTTTGTCGATCCGCGACTGTCTCGTCCATTCATCGAGGCCTAATCAGCCGCCATTCTATCGACCAAACGCTCTCGATCCAGAAATGGCCTTGGAACTTTAAAAGGAACACCTGTTTCCTCTGTCTCTCTTTCTTTTCAGATCCTTTCATCGTGCAAGGTCAATGATGACAATACAAAGCATGGCCTAGCGCAACAACAGGCGGGGGAATCCATTCGATGGATTCCTAGCTCCTACACTGGTGATTTTGATGTCACGATCACTGGAAACAATTTTTAACAATGTCACAAAAGTTGCCCGAGTAGGCAGCACTTTACGGACTCAAACTTTCTGACTAAATTGCTGCAAAGTATTGTGACACTTTATGCCTTTTTTTTTCAGGATTCACTACAGTCTTCACTATAGCAACGACATGGAGCGATTGTACAAAAGAAAATACGCAGTCGATGCATCATGTAATATCAAAAGTTCATGCATTACATCTATAAAGGTATATTGTAGCAAACGTAACCATCAATATTCTGACTCGCCAGTACATGCCGGCACAGCTAAAACAGTTGGGTTTAACGTAATAATCCTTCGATCGCGATTATCATTAGTCCGATCGACCACCTCCCGCCGCTCTGCAGATTGGCTCGGGTTCCGACACACTCGTATTGTGGATGTGATATCCACCTTCGTAGTCGTTTGAAATGGTTGGGGAGAAAAAAGATCGATCAATAATTTGAGCATCAAAATATATATTTGTAACAAATGGTGCTTTCAACTTATTTCACAAGAAAAACCAATGGTTCTATCTTTTTTGGGTCACCATACCTCAACTTAGTTTATGGCCCTACGTTGAACGAAGAAGAAACCAGTACGACCTACGAAATAACATACCATGGTCATGAAAAAGGCATAACTGTCAAAACTGTGATCCTAAAGCGTGGTAGGCATGCTCTCAAATCTCTAGATGCTTTTCATTCAAGACGTATAGGAGGATATTCGATGGCAAGGCAGAACCATTTAATTTGGCACATGCCCCAACATTAATTACATTTGCAGCTTAACTTGTTTTCAGTCAGCAAGGCCAACCGCACAACTGGGATTGAAACCTACGACTGATCAAAAATCGAGTAATGGTACTCGGCTACTCGACTATTCCTCAGCCCAACTTGGCTCAAGAACGCTGGCAAAAGAGAAGTGTGTGGATTGAGGCGTCCAAGGAACATTGTTCTTTGCATCTTTTTGGGTCTATTGAGGCGTTCAAAGAACATTGCATCTTTGTGGTTCTACTGTCCATCCGCTGGCAGATATCGACGACATACGGCTAATGATGATGATGATAATACCAAGCCAATACTGGGTATATCCAGTCTAAGAGTGTCGATATAATTGTCGGCGGCTGAGAACACCCCGCGGTGCCGTCGATCACTGGCCGATGCGCGCGCGCACCAATTATAGCCACGTGATTATGAACCTATCGCAATCTAATCCAATTACGACACACTTGTCTTTGTGATATAATTGAGTGATAGAGTTTGATTGGTATCGACCCCCCATTTGAGATAGAAAATCAAAATTTCCTTCACGTACGTCTCCATAGTAACATATATGGGAAAGTCATTCATAAAGCTTGCTACAAAAATAGACAGCGATTTGGTTTTATTCAATACTAACGACAGCCAGCTGCTTCGCATGCGTGTTTCACGAATAAAAATTCCATAAGCTAGGTATACTATAAGTTATACTACTTATAGTTATAAGTAGTATAACTTATACCTAAGCACACAAATACACCACAAAACAATAAAGATTTAAAAACTGACTTGACACGACTTGACATTGTAGTGAGATTATTTACCTATGGTAATGTGATTAGTTTGAACTTTATTTACTGGTGTTAAACGAAATAAGTAACATACAATAATATGTATTCTATTTAATAATTTGCCTGTAATTGCGTTGCACATTACTTACAGTGGCGCTAAAATGACCTTAGCAGCTTTGATTGACTCCACACGAGTAGATTTGTCAAACTATTTCCCAAGTCAGCGCCAAGCTAGTAATGTAATTTATTGATTGATGATTAGATATACCTACGCAATATTAATTGTCAGTATATCATTACATGTCCACTCGATGTTTAGCCGCTAGTGTTGCAACATTGCCTATCAGAAGTTGATGAACAACTCAAGAGATCGAAATTAACTATACTTACCGATATCCAAACTATCATAGGCACCTTTACAACCATGAAATACAAAAGTGTAACAATTGTACTTGACCTCGTGTTCTTAATCATCGTAAGTGCAATTTTGAGGAAAAAAAAAACTAATTTGTCAGCATTTGCAATGAGTTTAATGTCAGTGTGAAGTCAGTGCAAACATTTTAACAGCTAAGAATGCTGTATTAAATTCAAATCATCATGTAAATTTATAAGAATTTATGTAATTACACCTTTATAGTGCAACGATACCTTGCACCTTTTCACGTCACAATCACTATTAAATATTCTGACAAGTAAGTCGACTGGATTGGCTGCTGGATGTAAGTACAGTTTGCATTCACATAAAATACTAAAGATAATTATTGTGAATGTAAAGCTATTTTTATTCACTTATGCTCAGTTAATTCTGCTGTCGAAATTCTGAATATGTTGAGGTTTTAAAACTTGAAATGTAGCCATTAATTTGGGCAGCCATTTTTATTTTTAATTAAACGTGATGACTAAGTACGGCTCCGTCAGAGGGCCTATTATTAATTATTATTTTGATCGATCACGTCTTATTTCATTAGGGTTCACAAGTTTTTGTGTATCAGTTTCGGGTTATTAATTGCACCAACTGCCTATGTTTAGCGTGAAATTTAATTATAATTAATGTAGGCCAAGAATCTTTAAAATATGAATAAATTGGCATTGTTGGCTACAAGTTAGTACACAAATCCTAACACCTATGGGTAATGTACGTAAGTGGTCGTGGACAACATTGGCCTCTCTATTTTTGTCCTGCAGTAAGAATCTAACACTCACTTCACACACTTCAGATCTCATTCGGCTACTCACTACCACTCACTACTCGGCTAAAGTACGGGATCATCATCAATATCATCATTTCAGCCGTAGGGCGTTTAATGCTGATTTCCAGAAACAATCATTTGGGGGGATTTGCCAATACTCGCCGCGCAGGGCATGCGGTTTGGCGATCGCAGATAAAGGTATTACGGGATAAAAAATCTGTGTCAATTCTCTAATTTTCTTTCTTTCTGTTGATAAAATAAACCCCTTGTATTGTAAAAGGCCCATTTTACTTAAGTACTATACGTATTATAGGTATTATGAACTTAGGGACTACCCAAACGCACGAAAATAATAATTTAAGATTTTCGGGACAAGTACGTGCTTTGTTCATAACTTAAAATAGGTTTAATGAATTCAGGTAGCTCATTCATGGGAACTCCAAACTACCCAAAAACCACTACTCACCGAAAACTCAGGTATTTTTTCTGAGATTATCGAAACCAAAGTAATTTTAGCCGTAACGAGAGGTGCGTTTATCCCTCAACAAGCAATTCGTTCCCGGCCGTAGAACATTATCCTTCGCATACTTCGTAGAAATCAATAATCTAAAGGTTTTTTAAGCCTTACTACAGAAACAAATACCCTTGTTCGAAGGAGTCAAAGACACCGCGGATTAGCTGACTAGTTTTAGGGTTCCGATACCAAATCGCGAAAACGGATACAAGGAAATTCAGTCCCGTGTGTATTAAAAGTTTAGGAACTAAAATAATAATCATATTAAGAAAGCATATTATACTATACATGATTATATTATTGACAGAACCGCATGGCCTTATGCCACTCTGCCCCTCGACGAGGAATAGGCGCAGCTTCACCTACATAGATTTTAAGACGTTTCAAAGTTCCTAGAGAATTTATTTAAATAAACTCCTTTTGAGTTTGTGTTTTTTAGTTTAATTTTTATCGTTAGTCATGGTTTTAATGTAACAATGTACTACTGTGTAATTCTTCAATCTGAGAAACTAGAAATAAAAAAATATTACTTTCAATGATAAAATTGTGATCGCTCGCGTGAAGCCAGAGCAGAGCAACTACGGAGCCCTTTATTAGTGTGGCTTGACATGCCTTGGACATATTTGTATTTGTAAAACTTGAAACGTTTTCGATTAGAGAGATTTGGCGCGTCCCGATTTTGGTAGTTTTCCCAAACAATGGACTTCCGGGGGCTTGAGAGTTGCGTTGGGATGAGCCGAGATCAAATATCGTTGCGATTATTGTTTCGCTCTTATCTCAGTTGTAGCCAAATATCACACCACGAGATTTTCTACACAATTTTACTAGTCTCTTCACAGTATTTAAAAATATTTTTTCCCTGCATAAGTCCGTAAGATTATTATGAGGTCCACTCTGGGACTTGTATCTTTTTACTTGACTTAGGTACAAACGTATAAGTTCTTACAATCGATTTATAAAATAGCCGCATAAGTTCGATCAATTAAAATACCGTTTACCGGTGTATTCTGTAATCAAACACCTGCATGAGGTCAGCACATTTTCGGGCGATCGCGGTGTGATACCGAAGACATATCGATCGTATCTCGATGACGTTGCGATATAGAAGCGATATTGACTGTCCGAAGGGAAATGCCTTATAACGTGTCATATTTGGTTTACTTTTTGTGAAATATTTCTGTGGAACTAAGGCACCTTTAATCGTCATGTGTGAAAGTTTGAGAAGAAATATTGAGAATATGAATAACTATGAAATAAAATGTAAGGCTGCTGGCAGTGTGAGTGGAGTGAAAATAATAAAAAACATTTAAAAGAATACCAAGGTTAGATAAGTATTCGTTGAAATTGAAATTATGTTTTGGTATTTAAGTTGTTCGGACCGTGAGGAAAATAACAAGGCATCATTTTATATCTTTCGCTATTATTTTAATGTTTGAAAAGTACATATTATTATATGAATAATTTCTGTGACAACAAGTAGTATTGGTTAATATAAGAGAAATCTATCCCATACCTAATTAATTATATACTTGTGAATTTGACCTTTTTTCAGGTTCCAGAAACTTCAACTTAATTCTAGTTGTTATTGGTTCTACTATGTTTTTATACGTGAAAACCTGTTATTGGCTATCTGTTATGTATACTAGTGATTAGCAAGATTATTAAGCTGTTGGTTTTCCTATAAATAAATAAATTTTAACATAAAGCTGGCTTTCCAAAAGCATCAGTAAGTAACGATAGCACTAGTTTTGTTTGCGGTTTACCACCGATAACCGCACACACAGCCTTGCAGTTAGAGATCTTAGTAGTTTTTCGACAAAGTCAAACCTGACGCTAAGGGTACAGACACGACACTGCATATTTCACTCGTCAAGAAATCCGACACTTCAATGCGAAAGCCGAAACTATTCCAAGTATTCGCATCGATAATATCTCCATCATTATAACTGCTACCTGCAACCTTCGGGAACGTGGTCATCAATTTCGGCGTAATTTCTTGAAGCGTGTGAGAATTTGCAACATCGAATGCATGACATATTCAGCAGAGCTGTTTTAGAAAGCGGTAGAGAGTTCGCGTTGTTGTATGTTATGTTCTTATCTGAAAGTTGCCAACGGCGTATTGTTTTAATTATTGTCTTCTTATACATATATGTTTTTTTTTCTTTTTTTTTTATTATCATTTTTTTTACAAAATGATAGATAGCTTTTAGCGGTAAGGCCGCCCATTGTCACACTATTTCTTAGTATTTTTCCCTGGATTGTGTATTTTTCTTTTGGTGTAAGTACAATGAAGTTATACAAGGAGATTCATAACATGTATACCATCCCGAAAGGGGTTATTCTATCAACAAAAAGAAATAATATTAGCGAAAAAAACATCAATTTTTTCAATATTTTTTTCACAAACTTTCTTAATTTAGCTGTTTTTGGTATTTTTATCATCTTTAGAACTAATAACTAAACGTACAAGAAGATCGGAATCGAGATTGCTACCTAAAACAGCTGATTCATTGAGTTTGACCTGATTTGACCCCAAAACAGCTGATTTTCGCATAGAGTTTTTTCAATGAAAAATGTCGAATTTCCAAAAGTCGTATAACAAAATGTATTGCCAATTGGCTGTAGAATAAACCCCTTTCGGGATGGAATACATATTATGAATCACCTTGTATTCTATTCTATTCTAGAGTCAATTTTGAGTTTGACTTTTAGAAGCTTGCGATAAAATTAACTTATTAAGTAGACGTAAGGATCATTATGAAAAAAAAATCAATCCTGTATAGATGGTATATCACAAGCCGTCTTTATTCAATTCAAATAAAATTAAAAGTAACTTAAGCTTCAAATATCCGTTTTAAAATCGAGCCTTTATTTACATTATATAATACAATCGTATGTGTTGTATTAAATGTTTTCTAAACTCTTTCCTCATTGTCATGGTATCTAGAAGATATAGAAATCGATTTTCACAGGATAGTTGTAGGTATAATACGTACGGTACTCTGGCTACTCATCTTTCTAGGTTAAAAACCATTACCACATAGGTACCCTTCTAAATCACTGTGACAGGTAAGCAAATAGAACAAAACTCGTCCTTCTTCTAGGAATCTAAAAGTCCTCGCCCATAAATCACCACAGTCTTGACAAATGGATTCTACGGCTTTTTTTTCCCGCCACTCATTTATTAATAGGACAGGGAATGTTTCGGAAAACCAATAAAATGCGCCCCGTCATATACCTGTCCGCTGGCAGACAGCTTGGCATTGTGTTGCCTTGTTTTTTTTTAATTCTGAACCGTCCATTTCGAAATCCAAAGACTATAGTCATGCTAGGTATACTACCGGCATTTAATAGGATTGATTGAAGTTAATAACATGGAATTCGACCGCTCACTGCTGCATCTAATAATATTAATAACTGAAATTACGATTAAAATGTGATTAACGTCAATTATTTGTATTTGATAATTCATCATTAAAGTATCACTTAATCATCATTACGGACAGTTTTTTAAGTTTTTGAAGTACTTTAAAAATTCTCCAACTATTCCATTAGGCACAATACCAAAATCCTATAAAAATAAAACAGGGGAAAATATAAATAAGCTTACGTGAAATAATATTTATATTCATGGCGTGCTGAGAACACTTAAATATAAATTCGCGACCAACCTATTTTTGTGAATGAAAGTTTTTTGTCTCTTGTCGTGTCGTGTGATCGCGTCCACAAAGGGTCCTTCAAGGTATTTTGCGCGTGTGAAAGACGATCCATTCTCTCCCTCAAGGATTGGACCAAAAATAATTGTCATTTCCTGCGGCAACCGGCATAAAGACCGTGTAATATTGTACGGGCCATTTCGGCTTAATTTTATTTTGAAGACATTCCAACATTCGCTAAAATTACGTTAATAGACTCAAATGAGCCGCTCCGGGTGTTAAACAGTTTTGTAATACTTGATTGTCATAAACGACATTGAGCTTACGCGCCTCGAAGACCGCTCCGAATGCGTTTCATCACATTTTATAAACGGCTTACTTAATTATACTTCCACTATATTTTTTTAAACTACAGTCGTTCATTATACTTACATAGTCCTGCCTGACCCGACACTAGGATTACCTGTGTCATGGGTATCAGAAACTACGATGTCTGGATGTTGTACCACAATACCCAGACTCGGAACACATATTTGCAGATCATGCAAACATTTGTTCCGCAGCGGGAATCGAACCCGCACCCCTTGCGTCTCAGTCGCAAATTACACACCGGTGAAGCTTTTGCAAAAGGCGCTTATTTGGATGAGATTCAACCGAAAATTCTATCAGCCGTTTAATAATAATAAATATAAATATTCCAGACATAGCACACATGGCCAACTGATCCCAAACTAGGCATTGCCTGTACTGTGGGTACTAGTGACTGATATACGTAATAGATAAATATTTAACACCCAGCCACAGAACAAACATCTGTGTTCATCACACAAATGTTTGTCTATTGCGGGAATCGAACCCGCGACCTCTAGCGTAGAAGGCAGAGTTACTACCAACTGAGCTATGAGGCCAGTTTGATGGCTTTGATTTAACTATCATGAAAGACTTGCAATTTATATCAAGAAATCCATAATAGTTTCAAAAACAAAAGATAGAATTTCACACTGATACTGACACTCACTAATAACAACTGTCGCCTGTCAGTGTATCAGAAATAGTGCGAGTAATCACGGGGCAAATCGAAGTTTTGGGTCAATACTCACAAACTTTATAAAGTCAGTCAGTGAACTCTGATTTAGAGCGAAATTGAACTTTATCGGCTAAGTTTTATCGACGTTGTAATGGCAAATTCGTATTGTTCAGGTGCAAATGTACGTTGGCTAGCATCCAAGATGCTGGTACAGCTAAAACGGATGCTAGCTATGTTATCCTTAGAGATAAGTACTTACCAACGTATTAATTAAGCCATCACGAAGGTACAAAGGATAAAAATCTAAAAACATCATTAAACTCGCACTTTTATGATATGTAAATAGACGATTGTTTTCCCAGACCTCCGCTTAGTGGAATGAATCAAACAAAATTCTTACAAATTATAACGCTGTAATAAAGTGATTGATATAATAACGATATTCGAATCCCGCGTCGGGATAAAGGGATAAAGGTCTGGACGTTGTAAAATCATGATACTAGTTTCTGATACTCAAAACACAGGGAACTCTATAGTGGGATCAGACTTGTATAAATGTGTGATAAGACTGATTGATCGGTTGTTATTTTATATAATAGGTATTTAAAAGTACCTACGATTAAGCTATGTTGTAACTTTCATTTGATGGTTGGTAAATATAAGGACTTGGAAGTTGTTTTTAAGAACATTGGAAAAGTGATTTAGCTCTCGTCTATAAGCTATACTCTGGGTAAGTTTCAGGGGGTATGTTAGCCGTGGGAGGCTGGGAGGTCACAACTAATGGCTGCCGGCGACAGGTAACGCGACACGAGACAAAGTGCATCGTGACGCAGGAGGTTAATGGGAGCTCATATCAGTTGTTATTGAAACTTCAGAGGGCTTTGTGGAGTTTCTTGTCAATTGAAATCGTAAGATGAAGACCTACATTGAAAATATTCCATCCTACTGAGTTGTAAAGTAAAGTTTGTGAGGATGTTTGCATGTTTAGATGTTTGGATGTTTGTGGTTCGATCACGCCCAAACGGCCGGATTTGGATGAAAGATATTTTATAAGATATTTGGCATAGAGATAGATTATAGTCTGGAATAGCATATAAGCTACTTTTTATTTTCATAGGTACCTAACACGTGAGCGAAGCTGCGGGCGGAAGCTAGTATGTATATACAACCCTTGTGGCGTATCTGGCGGGTGCTCGTCTGAGACGCAATTGGTGCGGGTTAGATTCACACTATGGGACCAATGTTTGCATGATCTGCAAATATTTGTTCCGGGCCTGGGTGTTAAAATGGTACTCGTAGTTTCTGATACCAACGACACAGGGAATCCTGGTAGGGTCAGGACTATGTATGTGACTGTTGGGTGTAATTAACTCTTACGTTGCTGACTGACTACCTAACTGATCACTCACTTTTGGGTAGGTAGGTACCCAAGCTAAATAAAAATCTATGTATTCAAACATTAAATCACAAAATTCTGTGATTCTGTTCTGTATCTAATTGAAATTACGAAGTGTATTTATAAAACAAAATCATTTTTTTGCCAATAAATATCAACATCATGTGTCCGGTCCATCATAAATTTTTGCAAAACGAACCCTTTTTTCATCTAATTTGCGGCTTTTTTACTTCCTTGTCTAATATTCAATAACTATATATTTTTGTGTGTTTGTTTATTACAATTTTGATCAGTTGAGATATGCAAATGTAATTTCTTCTTCGTTTAGCTATGGTGGTTCTTTTAATGAAGTTAAATGGATTAAAACAGTGACCTATGGCCTTTTTTTATAGATTATGCTTGTTTTATTATTAAAGGAACGTCTTTATGTACCTACTGGTGAACAGTGGCCCAAACCAGCTACCAAATAAAAAGTTTAGTCCACAGATTAGTAAACAAATCTCGTCCATACATGCATTTTACTTGTACGATCTGTCGGCAGGACACCTGTGTAATCCTTTCATTGAGCATAATATGCCCTTAATTCACTTGATACGGCGTGACATCTGACGCCTTTGTGTGTATCGGGAGGTTTCTCCTCAATTAAGAACGTCTTTTGTCTTCTGACACGAGATGACACACTCTTTTACAGATTTTTTCTTCACAACTTTTTCAACAAATAGGTTTTTTTGAATGTAGGAGTCTATTTTGAATAGTGCAATGATTTAGTGTGATGGTCTTTTTGTTTTGGCGATTTATTGTAAAAAGGTGTCATGTTTGAGGACGGTGGTTCGGTTTTGATAAAAAATGCACGGAAAGGGATGATTTAGTAACGCTGAGTTGAAATTGAATAAATAACCTTGTATGAGATAGCGTGTCTTTAATAATCAAAATAAATTTTTTTTTTGTTTATGGAGATATTTCTTTTTAATTTCCTAGTAGGTCTTAGGATACAACGTGCTCCTGAACTAGTGTACTATCCTGAAAAGCCTTATGTGCATAATTATGAATCAACTTTATTTTACATGCTTTTAAAGTCGCAATAAGAAAATAGAAATAGTTAAACTAGGCCTAATTATTTAAAGCTAACCACAGTATTGTGGTGCACGAAAAAAGAAAATCCCGAAATTCAACCTCTTAGAGGTATCTACAGAGTGATTAGAAAATAACTCTATGGTAGCAAAGCTAGAGAACAAATAAAAAAATAATTCTGCGATATTATTAATGCTACACAGTACGCATAGCTACATTATAATAAAAGGCCATATGTCACTGTTTTAATCCATTTAATTTCATTAAAAGAACCACCACAGCTAGATGAAGAAGAAATTACATTTGCTGTCGGTAACAAGGCTTCGCGAATCGAGACTGAACTGATGTTATTTTTGTGTGGATCAAAGCAATCGTGGCACGTCACTGACGTCACTTCCGGCAAGATGGCGGCGGCGCGGCGCGATTGTTTGATGTTTGGTTGGATAGGGCTACCTTGAAAAAAAATGCTGGATAAATATCTACTAATATTGAAATGTATGTCTTGGAAAAAGCTATAATTACAGAAAGAAAATTAAAACTAATACAAGTAAATATTTAAAAAATACACGAGAATCAGTTGAGCTATTTATAGACCGTTGCATATGATCTTTAGATACCTTAATTGATACATGTATCTCTTTAAAGCTTCAAGAAAATTTAAAGTTGGAAACATATTTTGGAATTACAGAATAACATGAATTTTAAAACCTTGCGCACGGTCATCTACTAGGAAACTAAAAAAAAAAACAAATGTAATACTTAACCGAATTCTTACTTAATGTATGTAGTGTATACATACTATAATGTAGTATGTAGTGTGTACTGTCATCTGTGTAATAGGTATCTATACAAAAGACTTAGATATGTACTTAAACGTATTTAATAAATTGTTTACCGTGATAAGAAAGGGATAAAAGTAATATATTTGGTATAGCCTTATTCCTAGCAGCCCTACACCAGAGTAATGAAGTGTGCCACCTCTCCCGCTTCCTGGCTGTCGGGGTGTCAAGATACGGGCAATGATGCCTCTGCATATCACTTAGCTACACTTTTGAGAACCATGGGCGTTCCGTTCAATTGTTTTGTTTACGAATGTCTGATCTTACTTCCCCCATGTAAGCGAATTATCAGTATCTGTATTGCAAAACAAATTCAGGTCTTTTTTGATCTGATTTAATTCGTATCAATACAATGTTTGAATATGATATAAAAAGTGATTCATAATATATACTGTCCCAAAAGGGGCTTATTCTACTACAAATTGGTAATAATGCATACCTTGTTCTACGACTTTTGGAAGTTCGACATTTTACATGGAAAACCAATATGCAAAACTCAGCTGTGGGGTCAATTCAAAATCCATTATTCAGAAATGTTACGTTGCAGTTTTGAATTTTGAACTTCTCATACGTTCAATAATGATTCATTAAGATTATAACAAGACCAAAACAGCGTTCTAAAAAGCTCAGAAAAAAAATAATTGTTTTATTTTTTCTCTAATATTTTATTTTCGTAATGGTATAAGCCCCTTTGCATATGTATTATGAATCAACTTGTAGACGAGTAAACGTGTGTTATACCATAACTACTGCTCCATTACGTAAAATCACTTACCAAAACTCGAAGAAAGACGCCAACATACAGATTCATAACCGGGTGAGGGTATTTAGTATAAGCCGAGCTGTAAGGTGCAGATAAACGTGGCCAAAGTAATCCTCTTTGTATAAAAATGTCCCCGCTCGCCCCCCGTCGCTACATTATTAAAAAGCGAGTAATCCCCACTAGTGGACTGGGTAACGCGATTATGTGATGTGATTTCAAAAGTGTAGTAATTCATCAGCAGCCTGTAGAAGTCCACTGCTTGACATAGGCCTCCCCAAAGAGTTCCTTGACGAACAGTCTTGAGCCTTTTCCATCCACCAACTTCCCGCACTTTCCCAATGTCGTCGGTCCATCAGGTGGAGGGCCAAACTTGAAAACGGACAATTTCTCGACCAAAACTTTCCCGTTTTCATGTTATAAAACTTTCGGGCGTCCGTCGCATTGATCCTGCAATGCAATAAACTTAGGATCAAATATCAAATATTTTGGAGTAAGTACTATTCAGTTCAGAATTTCTTTGAAACCGGCGATTAGGTTGACTTTACGGCGTGACTGAAACACAAAAATCAAAAAATAAACACTTTTGCAAGTAGGCCCTATAAGAACAGTATCAACATAATTACTACACCTTTTTAGCCTAGGTATTTTAAAACGACAACTCAATATGCCGGGGCCGATATGAAATTAAATTTGAATCCGAATGTGTTGATGACACTGCATGTAAATAAGTATCAATAGATCAGTCGCTCTCCGATTGATTCGTTGTCGTTTTGGAAAATGGCTTTTCAACGGAAACACTTAATGCTGAAGATCGTTGGAGGTTTGTGCTGTAGGTATGTTGGACAGTGTTGTTATGTGTTTTATTTTTGAAGGTACTTAAGGTCGGATTCATAGTAGTCGTAAATTAAAAAAAAATAGGAGCCCAATTTTTACCCCAAAGCATGGTACACAACTTCTCAGATCTCCAGACGATCTGATCTTTGAAGATTTCTAAAGTGGTCGTCAGAGGTACGTCCATACTTGTTGCTCATGCCCACATTTTGCAGAAGTGAGTATTCCATACGTGACAGGTTTCAAGCCCATCGCCGCGACTTTAGTGGAGTGAAAAAGAATGCTAAGGTAGGTAAGTTTCAGGAAAATCAAGTTCTAATTTTATTGTGCAGCGAGGGATGAAGTAAGTAGGCAAAGTTACGGTCGTCCTGCTAAAACTGTCTATTTTCAGATCCAACTCAAAACAGACAACAAAATCTCAGTGGCCTGTTCCACGAATCCTCAGATTAGCCTCAATCTCGAAACAAGGAGTCGCAAGCGCAATTGTTGAATTGAATAACGAGGGTGTAACGACACTGACAATGCGACCGCACGGACACTCCAATTACCTACTTGTGCTCTGGGAACAAGCCTATACTGAACCAGATATTTACCCACTCAGAGCTCCCAATTTTGCCCTTTTCAGGGTCATCATAGCTTATCCTGGTCATTGACCTGAGGGCGACTCAATGACCTGCAGTGGTCGTAGCGTAGGTTTCCAGATCAGCTAACAAATCGTGAGAAAACCGGCATGTCCTAGAACCTAAAAATTCGAAGACCTTTGACATGTGTACGAAAGGAGCCTCTAAGAGGCGCACTTTAATCCTTTCATTCCACTGATTCTTTAATCGACGGTCATAGGCCCTTTTCAGGGCCACCTTACCTCAACCTGGTCACTAACCTAGTACAGGATGACCGAGAAAGAATCAGTGACACGACAAGAAGAAGACTATGTCCAGCAGCGGACATCAACCAATTGATAGCGATGATGATGACTGCTAAAAATACTGCCATAACTCAACAGCGATGAAAGTCATTCAAATAAAAGTGTGATACGACAGTCAATTTATTTTTCACGTCTACTTAGCGTAAGCGGAACTACAGTGAAAAACATAAACAAAACATACCTACGGTGGTCCCATATGAATATCAATTTGTTTGCCTCCGCAACAACGTCATTAAATTAGCGTCCAAATTGAATCACAACTGCGACAACCTTGCCTGTGAAACTTTTCCTCCTATTAATTTACAAAGCATCTCCTTCCAAAACTCGCAAGCAAAATTAAAGCTTCACTCCAACAATACAAGACACAGAGTCCCTCGGTACAGGCGCAAGTTTGTTCATTATTTTTACATATCATTGTGCAAGTGACGTGGCGGTACACAATTCGAAATGAGACCCTATATAGCGGAATTAAGCTCGCTATTCCTCCTAATGTGACACGACGGTGTATCTGGTGAAATTATGATGCAGTCTTTATTCGTGAGCCGTCGGGAGCGGTTGCAGTAATCACCGCGTATCTCCATCCAGGGGTGGGCTCTGAATAGAGCCCTAATGAACTGGATTTAGGAGTTTTTGTGTCGGTGACTCCTCAGCTGAGGTGCAGGGAGCAATTATGACGGACTAAACAAACGCGCCTTCTGATCGTAGGTCTATCGTTGCTTCGTCTTTCTATACTTAATTGCTGATAGCCGAGCTATTAAGGGCCATTGATCGATTTCCACTATGTTGTGCTCTAAGCTGTCTTACCTTGGTATTATGTGAAAAAGACCTTCTTGGAACATCCAATTGCTGTTAATCTTCTTAGAACGAGCGAGCGAACTTATTGGGAAAACCACCTAATATGCTGAGATAATAAAAGGTTTTGCAATTGTGGGGTGCTTTGTTGAGGCTCGTGCGTTCTAGGTATTCTTATTTCATTGATGTAGAGCTAAGATAAGAAGCTTATACGAAATTGGGTAAATAATTGGTACTTAGGTAGTACCTACTTACAAATCATATCTCGTTCCGTATCGATATACCTAAGCTCTACCAAACCATGAATTGTGTTTCATTTCGTTTTCAGTAGGTTTCCATTCGTTCAAAGTCATGTTGAGTGCAAATCAGATGTGACGAATGCTAGTTCAATGGTGGTCATGAGAAGATACGTGAAGATAACTATGACTAAGAATTAATTACAGATTTCAGACTTCAGATTTCAGTATTAGCAAGTTGAAGTGGCAATCGGCAGGCCATACAGCTCGCAGAACCAACAACTATTGGGGAATAAAGGTTCTCAAATGGCCACTATGAACCGGGCGACGCAGTGATGCGGTCCATCATTGTTAAAGTTGCGGAAAGTCGGTGAATTGAGAAGGCTCAAGACCGCTCGTCATGTCTTTAGGGGAGGCCTACGTCCAGCAGTGGACTTCTTGAGACTGATGATGATAATGATGTAACACAGATATTTTTGCGAATTATAACAATTGTCAAATAAAAATAGCACAAAGGTAGCTTGAATGTCATCAGATCCACTCACATAAATGACTTAGTTGCAGAATCAATTGCTAAGTTACTTTACTCTGTTTATAGTTAATAATTTTCTTCATAATTTAAGATACACCATCTTGCCCCCTCTCTAATCTTTCAGTCCAGTCCATCCAAAGGTTGCCTGGCAGAGATCGCTCTTAGCGATAAGGCCGCCCATTGTATTGCCGTTTAAATTTGTAATTGTGATCTCATGTATTATTTCCGTATGGTGATCAATAAAGTGTTATATATCTATCTATCTAAGTAATCACAGAATGCAATAGAAAGCTTCACGAAACGCGTGATCTGACTTAGAAACAAACACAAAAACACATAGGTACGAACCTATCTACGTGTTAAAAATACATACATAGTTACCTACGATCCCAACTGTAACACCAGAACTGAAAAAAAGTATGTTCTCGTAGGCTCACTATAGATAATAATCTTTATGACGATGGTGATAAGGGGGTTTTTTGAATGCGGGTATGGTGAGCGGCTGTAAAAGATGAGTCTGTTCTTGTTTATTTACGGCGCGGCGGCGAGCGAAGTGGAGCGAAGATGATATGAATGATAAATGACCCTCTGAACGCCCCCCCCCCCCCTTACCCCCCTTCCCCCGCTCACACGTGAACATACGTGTCTTGGATGTACTGGCGGGATTTTATGAACTCTTCAATAACGGAGAACTCTTTAAGTCGCTAATGTGTGAAAGTTCAAGTACGATGGTCAAGAGCAAGGAACCTTTTGTTTGTCAATTGGTCTGAGTGAGCTTCTGAGTTCTCGAACGGCTCAGTTTCAAGTCATAAAGATCCAGTAGGTACTAAGTAGTAAAAGTTAAGGAAAATAGTCCAGTTCTTTCATAACCCCAATATAATTTTATATCATCTATACTTACCTTCTTTGGAACTGAATGGTTTCGTGTTTCCAGAGGTAAGTTTTTGTAACATTATCAAAACATTAGTTCACTAGAAAGAAAAATGGTAAACGATATATAGTCAACAAAAATGTATTTAAAAATGATCGTTACAGCTACTGAATAAAGGTTTTGTGAACACATGGGACAATAAAAGCGATGTTCTGAGAGTTTATGCAACGAATCTACCATAGAACTCTATCATATACAATTATTTGTACATGCTTCCGGTCGAGGCTTCGCTCACGTGGTTCAGATAAAAAGTATGTCACTCGTTGGCTCTTTAGCTATATTATGCATGAAAAAATCACGCCGTTGCTGCCCGAAAGAAGGATAAAAAACAAAAAACCTTCACATAAATTTTAGTAGGTAAGTATTATACTATTCAGAATGCATGTAAGAGAAACTGAAAGTTACCTGACAATTTCACATCCCACGGATTTCCTGAGTAAATAGAACCGAGGTTGGTAAATAGAACCGTCTGTGGCATCAATCTTAACGTCTAGCCGGAGTCATCGGAGCTAAACGATTTTTTTCAAGCCAATAGCCGCGCATCAACACGCGTGACGCTCACAGCGATTGGCCAACACTTTTTGTTCCATTTTCAAATCCTTTGTTTTTATTGGTTGACACTTGGCTAAGACAAAGGGGCGCTGCTATGTGTGCGTGTGATTTACAAAGTGATTTAGTTGTGTGTACGGGGCTCGTTTGTGTGGGTTAAGAAGTTGGGGCTTCCTGTCTGCATTTAACGGAGGTAGAGGTATAGTAGATGTTTGTTATTCTATGGTAAGGCGTGGGACGGGCAGGTCATGGGTACGTGTATGGGGTTTAGATTTTGATGTAGGTACGGCCCTTCGTGTCCTATATGCGAACGTGGACTGTTTCCATTTATGGGGTAGATAGTTAGTGAACTAAGTAAATAAGCTATCCCAACTGTTGGTATTCTATGCAAGTGAAATAGTTGTTATTTGCTGTTACAATATATTCATTATAAGTTGGACTTATTACCTTTTTACCTCAAGGCTAGGCCATTGTGACCACAGCTGAAGAATAAGAAATGATGATAAAGATAAGCTCCTGGTTGATTTTAGAGAATTTATTTTCTAGTCCACTACGATAGCCACTCTCCAAAGCATACTTTAACTCTGTTATTTATAAACAAAGAGTAATCTAGGATGAATTTTACTCCAAGTTTTAAGCCAGTATTACATAAATTCAGTATTAATAAATAAAGAGTAATGAGGAAGTAAGCTAAGTTGACACGGGGCTAGTCTTGGATTAACTAGCCTAAGAGTAGTTTTTTAATAAGCTACGAGTAGAGTTTTTTTATTAATAAGGCCCTAGGACTTTAAGTTTTATTCAGTCAGTGACGCAACAGTTTTATATATTCAGAAGAAGATGGATTTTGATACGATCCGCGTTATGATATTTATACAATAATTAATTTTGACTAGGTAGCTTTGTCGAGAATATACAGAAATGAATCATGAACAGCTAGCTTGAACCCGCGACATAGCTCGCGTGGTCCCTAGATAAAAAGTCGCCAATATGTCATTCTAGGTAAAGAACTCTATCGTTTCATCGAATCCGTTCAACTGTTACGAAGTGTACAAATATCCTAACAAACTTTCACATTTATAATATAAGTAGGATAGGATTATAAACTAAAAATGAAAACGTCGATATCGATTAACTTTAAATATAGTTTCTGAAAACGAGCCTGAGGCTGAAAAGTCTCTACCCTTAATCGTGGCTATGATGCATAGTGTTACCTAATATTCTTTAAAAGTCTAAAGTCGTACTTTTCGCATTTTATTGAACTTATCACATTATCACTATCAACCACACCGGCCTTTGTCTCAGAAGCAACTTCTCCGTCACAAGAACTGACTGAAAGTAATTCAAGTTCACCTCCAGACGGTCCTATGATTAATGACTGGGATTATTCAATTAAAGACTCGGCAGGTGACGGGGGGAGGGGGGACTTCTATTGGCGAGGGTACAGCTATTATCCTTTGCTTAAGGATTGTGTTGTTATGCCGTTTCGAACAGGATGCGACTTTCAGAATACCAATAAACCTATGCCTATTTAAGGATCTAATATATGGATTTGTGTACCTACTAAAACCACACCTTGTTCAATCGGGGCCAGAAACAGGCGAGGCTTCACCTAGTTTCTAATACATTCAAAGTGATCCTAGTGACCATTCAAATGCAGGGTTAAGAATGTCTCCATCTAAACATTGATGGTATACATTGTCTGTAATCACTAGCAGTAGGGTCCTATGAACTTGATAATGAGAATCTCCTACCGTATTGTACAGACATAACTAACTACCATAACAAGACAAAACAATCATACACCATCTACATCTGTTAGGTATAGCAGTGGCATATAGCGGCATGAACGTGCAGCGATGGCCCTTGATGGGTTCAAGTGGCCATGAGGACCATCCACTGGTCCAAGAGGCACCGCGCCAGACGTGTCAATGTCGCCGTTGGGGTATCTCTCTACCTACATACCTATATATGTGTATGATGACAATGTTGAATGTTGTCAATGATGAAAATGTATAACATAGAATAACACATATTTATAAAAAAAAAAAAATGTAATATTAAAAAAAGAATAAAAAAAAAATAATAAAAAAAAAAATATGTAATGTGTTACACATAGGTATGTATAGATGTTAGATTATAAGTAACAGCACCGCCACTAGGCGAAGCCCAAACACCCAGGAGTTTTAACCCCTGGAGTTGAAGCCGGGGCAAAGTTTTTAAAACGAGGCCCCTACCTATCTCCCCCAGTAGGAGGAGAAAGATGACCCGGTGTGTGTGTGTGACAATGTTGTGACAAATATTGCAATAGTTGAAGTTACAGCTCTAATTTTGGTCGTGCCCTAATTGTTTTTTTATTCGAAATGTTTCGTAAAAGGAAAACCGCAGTCTCTCACTGTTATCTAGTAAAAACTTTCATACACGTTAGCGCGTTGTAAAAATATAACAAGCCAATTCCACGCTGTATTACAGCCATTATACCGGCCACCGTTTTTTAGAACAAGGGCACCTATGAATATGTCGGTTACAATAACTTCAGCGAACGTTGTGCTATATATAATCTAGAATGCGTTTCAAAATGATGCATAAGTCTACCGAATAAAGTATATTTTGAGTCTGACGTAAGGGGATAAGCCATATCTAACTTATTCTAACTAAATTTAGTTTCAAAATTATCTTTACCACTTCTTTTTAATTAAAGTCAATTGAGTTTGACTTTCAGTGACTTGCGATATCGCTCAGATATATCGCAAGCCATCAAATGTCAAACGTAAAATTGACTTTAATGACGTTAGGATCATTGTGAAATACATTTTACCGATATTTCAATGAAGCACCCCGTTTGAACGTAGCTTAAAATGCCGCGTACGAACGGCAAAAATTGTAATTTTAAGTCTACTAAATAAAGTCTATTTTGAGTCTTACGTTAGGGGTAAGCGACATAGGTCAACGATATCGCAAACTAGGTTCTTTTTACATTTTAGAACTGCCTACCCATTAAAAATCGTTCAAACACATATCAAACTGATGAATCTAAATTATGCAAGAAAAATCAACACTATGTTCCGTATTTTTAAAGCCCAATAGTCCTAGCACTTTATAAAGAGGGTTGAGACAAGGAGGAAACAGGCAACGTTGATAAAATTAATGATTTTTGTACAAAGTGCCCGGGCAAAGTAGGGCATCTTTCCCCATGCTGGGTCGACGGACGACCTTTTTCATTTGGTTTGCTATCGGAAGGGCTTTTGCTGAAAAACAATGTTGGAAAACACAGTAGGTACAGTAGGTATTCCCTTTGTGGTCGGATTACTTCCATCCATCAGGATCTTATTCGTTGTAGATTAAAAAGATGGTTCCCATATTTTTCTGTAGAAGTACGTACGTTTGCAAGCTATTGAGTGAGCCTAAAACTTGCTTGAGTAGGTATTGATTAAAGATACGAGTGCTATCCCAATATTGTGCTCAAACGTGAATAGCATATATTTTTAACATCTTTGAAATGTTAAAGTATTGTTAATTTTAAAGGAAAAAAGCGTAAAAAAAACTTAGGTATGCTTTAATATTGATTCAGTTTCAGTAGTTTCAATACGGCCTTAGAGTCCTTCCCCTACTTATATTATAAAAGTGAAAGTTTGAGAGGATGTTGGGATGTTTGTATGTTTGGATATGTTGTTATATGGTTAAATCATGCCGTAACAGCTTAACCAATTTCGACGAAACTTGGAAAAGATAGAGTTCTTTACTTAGAATAGCTTATAGGCTACTTTTTATCTAGTAACCACGCCAAAAAAGCCGCGGTCGCAAGCTAGTATTGATAATACTTTTGAGTATTTATGAAATTACCCGACCAAAGATGCAAAAGCGTGTTTTGAAGTATTTAAAATTTCCAACGGGTTTACCAGCGTTGCAATAACATCCGCACTGGTGCTAAGCTAACCCCAATTTACTTATTCATGACAATAACCCACACGTTACAGAATTTCAGGATGCCATTAAACTTTTCACCGCAGCATAAAATATCAGCTCTGAAAAATTATACCCTTCCGAAAGGTTAGGCACAAAATCGTTAGACTGGTTAAAAATTGTTTTTTCCCAAACAAAACGTCCATTAAACGGGAACTCAACCCCATCCCTTCCTGGTATTATAATAAATGGCGCAATAATGCCACAATATAATATTAACACAAAGTTAAACGCGTTTTTATTTTCCCGCTGAAACTTCTACGTAGGGCGCCATTTTCGCCTCTTCACGTTAAAAATGTGAACGATGAATAAATGGCAAATGTTTATCAAAATGGGGGTGAATTGATGAATTTGGGATGCAGCGTATCCTTGAACAATATTGCTCTATCTCACTCATTTTCATTGTCAATAAATTACAAAGACATGTCTTGTAGGTAAAACAGAACAGCATGAATTTGAACAAAAAACCTTGGCAGGCTGTTGTATCAGCATCATTACCTGCTCTTATCCCACTTCATGTTTTGACATGCTTATCTCTATCTAATTATCTTTTACTAATAATCATCATAAATATTTTCGTGTCGTCCAATGCACGGGCGCAAGTTTTTAATTCCACTAGCGGTCACCCATCCAATAAGTGACTGCGCGAAACGTGGCTTAACTCAGCTGATCTATATAAACGAGTAAGCAAGTTACACCACGAGTACTAGCCCGGTGTAGCTGGCAATGGTCGTAAGAGACCCACAGCATAAAAAACCGTTCGAAAAAAAAAACACCACGAATGCTTCAATAATTGTATGATTCGGCAAGCAGTAACAGTACTTACGAACTAACAAGATTTTTTAAGCGTCAGAATCAAAACCAAAACGCACAATAATCATTTGACCTCGTATCGATTTGATAAAAATGTTTTTAGTGACACAATAGCAGCTAATGAATTGATCGCGTGCAGGGCTGCCGCGGGTGCATTCGGTGCATTAGCGTCGCTTCCGCCGCCGCCACCCCTGTTTTGGTGAGTGCTTTCTCATGAGGAAATAGGTGTGTGGAAATTTTTAAAAATGTGCAATTATTTCAAGATAAAAAGATAAAAATATTAACTTGCTGTGAACATGGTATGTAGTGTACAGGTGTTTATATTTATATTGTTCATCACATTCAGTCATTTGTCATGACGTAACAATATTAAAAAGTAATTACGTGTCAATAAAAAATAAACACGGTCAAGTGCGGAAACTCGCGTTCCATTGGTCGTGGTCAGAAAATAAAAATTCTAAGTGTGGGAATGGACAAACTTATATTTGCGGTCGCTCACGTAGTCATTGTATGACATTGACCGCAAATATAACTTTGTTTCCTAAAAAACTTGGAAAAACCTCAATTTTAGACTTTTCCCTTTAATTGTGTTACAAAAGCTCCTAGCATTCCAAATTTCAGAATTGTGAGGTAACTGGAAGTACCCTAGAGGTTTTTCATTTTAGCCATTTCCATACAAAAATTATTTTGCCATATCTTTTTAATGCATTAAGCTAGAGCTTCGATTTGTATACGGCACCATAAGCCCACAGACCTTAATAGGTGGTATAAGTTTCAAGTTGATACCTTAAGCCATTTCTGAGAAAAAGGGTCTTGACAGACGGACAGACAGACAGACAGAAAGTGATCCTATAATTGTTCCGTTTTTCCAAATGAGGTACGGAACCCTAAAAAGACAAAAATACAGAATAATGGATTAAAAAAAAAATTACATGTCAAAAATTCATTCATGGAATAAAAACTATGAACTAGCCAGTTCTTTAAATCCCTATTAAACATAAAACCTATACATAAATATGAATCACCATGTATAGTACCTAGGTTATTTTCCAAGAACAGTCCATACAAGATTCAAGAATGGCCAGCAGGATTTAATATGCTCCATTACCACAAGTGGAGTGGCGTCCATTTTTACAAGTGTCCTGTAAAATCGGCTAATCGTCGGAAATTGTAGCCATTATCGGCACTCGGTTCAACTAAAATTATTATTGTTCGCACTAAAAGTAGCCATTTAGTCGCGATTGCAACGCGAGAGCCATTCTTCGACAGTGCCATATTTGAAGTAGTTTAGATTGGTTTCAGCTCTACGTAAAAATAGCAAGTCCATAAAATAGACTTTATTGCGCGGGTTTAAGATTGAATATAGCGTGAATGCTACATTTTGAATTTTGTAAATGTTTGGTGGCGTACACCAAAAAGAGCAAATGGCCATGGAACTGTATCAAAGTGGGGTGAGTGTAAAGCCTTGGTGTGTAAGTGTGATCCATAGAGCAGCTGCCAATCCTAGAGTAGCTGGCGGGATAATAAGTCCTAGGTGAAAAGCCTTCAGAAAAAAAACGGGTATTCGTCAAACCAGCAGAAGCGTCTTCCTATTTTCACAATGATAACTGCGCTCGTATAACCAATCCGCGTGCCCAGCGTGGTGATAATAATAATAATAAAGCCTTTATTTCCATTATCTAGTAGGTACATTAAATGGTTTTATTAAAATTCGTGTGCTCAATGTGGCAACCAAAATTGGGCGTAGACCTCCTCCATACTGCTCCATTTTCGTCTGTCTTTTGTCAGTCGAGCCCAGGTCTTTCCAGCGACTTCCACTACGACGTCGCACCATCTTCTCCTTGTTTTGCCTCTCGACCGTTTCACGTCTCACGGGTACCAGTGCAGGATCCGCTCACTCCACCATCCACCTTGTCCTCTAGCGACGTGACCCACCCACTTCCATTTCAACTTGCCCAGCGTGGTGAGTATGGCCTAAATTTCTATCATGTGGGGGTGCATGGGAATTCGCTCTAGAAATCTGTGTTTTTATTCCAAATTGCTTTGGGATAAATATAATTTTAGTTTGTTTCACTGAGGTCAATAAATGACTGAGAATACCAGAGGATAGTCGCTCATAAGTTAATTCTGCATTACTTAACTCTTTTTTTTATTACAACACCCTAATAATTCGCGCGGCATGTGATTTGCTCTTGATATAATATTTACGTGTGAAATTGTCCAAACCACTGCATCAAAAAAGCCCATCTTGTAATACTGCATCCTAAAGAAACTCAAAATACCTCCGTTGACATTACCCTCCGTTCAAACCCTTGGCTTCCGGTTATCGCAACACAAAGCGCTCCCTCCCCCTCTCCCCCCTCGTTACAGGAAGAGGAAATACCCTTCTATCGTTAAGGTCTACCCGCGTCATCCGAGTCCGAATTTTCGCCTTGGGCCTGATGAAACTTTTTACAATTTTAATGATCTGTTAGACTCGTCACAGTAGAAATAAAACGTAGCTTATCAGTGTCCTTAACTCAGTATACTCCCGTAGCTCAAGCAAAAATAACTCACGATAGCGCTAAGCCTTTCACACACGGCAACTATAATGTAAAAATGTATATTATAGCTAGATACATCTCATTACATCTTTCCATAGAAACTGTCAGAAGATACGAAGATGTAAAAAGATACATTACAGCTGCCGTGTGTGGTCTCCTGACGGTTTCTATGGAAAGATGTAATGAGATGTATCGTGCTATAATATACATCTTTACATTATAGCTGCCGTGTGTGACGCGCTTTACGTTTCCGAGACGGTCAAATATTAGACAATCATATTAAAAAGATTTCAAGCATCGGAGATTTATTTATTTATTTAATACTTTATTGCACACAAATTAATACAATTATAGTACAAAAGGAGGGCTTAATGCTACAAGCATTTTCTACCAGCCAACCTCAAAGGTCACAAGAAAATATCAGCGTGCTAACTAAAAGTAGGAAAAGAAAGTTATAGAACTGAAAATGGAAACAAATGTCATTGGCTTATAATTAATAACCAACCAGTCCCCCCCAACAGTCCCATTCATAGTCCTGACCCCTGTGTCGTGGGTATCACTACAAATATTTGCAGATCATGCAAACATTTGTCCCGCAGAAGAAGAACTCCCACACCTCGGGTCTCAGAACTCTCCCGCTACGCCAACGAGGTCGTCACTTTATTATAGTTGACTTTTTTTTTTTATACAACAGAGGTGGAAAACAAGCTTACGGCCCACCTGATGGTAAGCGGTTACCGTAGCCTATGAGCGCTTGCAATACCAGAGGCATCACGCACGCGTTGCCGACCCCGAACCCCCTTCCCCCCTACAGAGCTCTGGCAACCTTACTCACCGCAGGAACACAACACAATTTGAAACAAATAATGTTATTTGGCTGCGATCTTCTGTAAGGCGGAGGTACCTCCCAGGCGAGCTGCTCCAATTCAGAACGAGAAAATCTCGCTGTGCCCTACCTCTTACTTGACTTGGTCTAGTATTTTTTTTTAATGTATAGATATTAATTTTGATAACTTATTCCATCCGTAGTGCTCTTTAAAGTACTTCCTGTTTGATGACTGCAACTCCGAAACGGTCACGATTGCAAGTCCCCATCGGAAACTGGCTCTCTTGCAACACGACTTATCCATTTATCCAACCACTCTTCCTGCTATAAAGGGGTTAGAGAGTATAATGACGAGTTGATCTTGAATAAAATGTGGTTAAAAGAACCTTTACGTTTTATTATTCACTTACCTAGTTGTTTACGCTTAGAAGTAAGAAAATGTGATTTCGTTGGTTAATCCTAGTTTAGTAGAGTCATGCTAAATACTACTTTTGATTTAAAAATGTTCTTGATTCTTACGTAGAACTTAATAAACAAGAGAGAAATACCACCGATAATGCCTACCATCGGAATAGTCTTTTCTTTCTCGCACTTCATTAAAGATTCAAACGGCATGCGATATATTGTCCTTAAATTGTCATATAGAATTCGTTGCAAAATGAACCGTACCTCTACTGAACAAAGACAGTTTTGAGATTTACATTTGAAGGTGTGCGATAGAGATAAACGATATCCAAGCTCCTAAAAGTTAAACTCAAAACTATCTTATTCAGAAGACCTAAGATAATTTGAACGCGCAGTGCAGTTTTCATGCAGTACGGAATTATTATTTTCTTTAACGCTTTTTTCACCACCGAATTGAAGCGTACATAAACTCTTCTTGAATAACTTCTAGAAACATTTTGATAACTTAGAAAACTTTCAGAATAAGAGTCAAAATATGGGACTTTTACCTCAATAATTTCCACAAAATTCCTTCCAAAAATGATTAAGGCCACCTGTCGAAAGCTTTCCACTTCAACGTTAATTTCTGTCGCGTTACCATAACGAACGGCCTTCATCTATCACTTGCCCTCTAAAAGGGTGGACGGGGTTTTCGATTGAAGGCATTCTTGTTTATTTCTGCCGTGTTGGCGCCAAAAAATACCGGCGTGACCTTTTTCAAAGGGGATACGATGACCGATTGGACACGGTGCGGAAGGATTTTAAGGTGACGTGTTGGTAAAATGCCCCGGCTTTCTAAAAAGCAGTTGTCATAAATAAAAGTAGCTGAGAAGCAAATGTCAACTGATAGAAGTCGTGATTCAAAATAATCGGCCGTGGTGGCCCCGGTTGAAGAATAGGCCCCTCCATATCTACCTATCCGCGGATGTCGTAAGAGGCGACTAACGGGAAAAAGCTAGGGGATAGGCAGCTGCGTCCCTCGTTTTAACAACGATAGCTCTAACTGCGCTCTCCGACCCGCATGCCCAGCGTGGTGAGTATGGGCAAATCCCCCCACATGACAAGGAGTTTGCTCTGTCTGTGGGGGAGGCCATGTTCAGCAGTGGACGTCGAACGGTTGAAATGATGAATGTCAGGGCTTACAAAATAGTGAAAAATATTTTTCGCGTTTATAGCTATTACGGTCGTAATAAGACGACAACATGTCACTAGAAAACAAATAATTTGGGATATAATTTCAAAGGCAACTTTAGTCTGGAAAAGTTCCATCATTTGTTTCTTAATTGTATCAACATTATCTTTCCTTGCAAAACAATCAACAAGGATTTTGGATGTTTGTGGCAGTCAGGCTAGTGAAATAGCCTCATCATAGTTAATCTTCTTCTTCTTTTGGTGGATGATCTCCTCTAGGTACTGAAGGTTAGCCATCAGCTCAGCAAATTTCTCCCAGTCTTGCGCAAAAGAGATGTTTGACGCTGGCGATATTTGTCACGGATGTTCCGCAACTATGATTTCTTTCTTCTCCAACGCGCGTTTGCCCCCAGACCAATAGATATTGACAACTCGCAAATACACAACAAAAACGACAGCAATACAACGCCACAAAGAATAACAAATCACGTTGATTTCAGGTCATAGGTACTACAGGAGTTGCCGCGACCGGTCCGGCGCTATAACCGTATATCTTGTCTTTGTGTGGACTATTTATGGACACCCTTATTTTTATTTTAATGCTGATGCGCTCGGTGCCACTGTGTCTCGACGACTAATCTTCGGGATAGACACCGTGGTTATTGCGGTCAACTGAAAGGGGACAACGAGTTAGTACCGAATCCGTTCATAGGCTTGGTTGCGAGAAATAGGCGTGGCTTCACCTATGAAGCCATGTTCAATCAAACGGCATTCGATACATCCTACATGTCATATAAAATTCATTGCAAAATGGTCCTTACTTATACTGAAAAAAGTCAATTTGACATTTGTGGGTGTTCGATATAGCTCAACGACATCGCAAGCTCCTAAACGTCACAAACGTTTCACAGTGATCCTTGTGATTTTATTGGAATAAACACTTTTTGACTTTTGACTTGCAACGTCACAAGCCAGATAAGCAGTATTACCTAATTAATAAGAACGTGAATTGGTATCTTCTTGAACTTCATGCAGCATTGTCGACCACATCACTTCCCACCAGGTGAGACTGTGGTCATGCCCTTCGCTTGACCACATTTCGTGTTTAACTCTATTCGTGTTAAAAAAAACATTTGTCAATCACAAAAACATATCTTTATTCAGATTCAATAAGTATAGAGAAAGCAGGCGTGTTCCTAAACACTGGTCTATGTTGGTATTTTGTATATTGATTGGGAGCATGCCATTTGGCTTCGCTAGCGATACTCAAACATTTGGATTGGTGCGGCTATTGTGAAAGTAATAGAAAAATAGGAGGTACATAACGTAATTTAACGCTCATAAATAATTCAGTGTTTACTGTTATCGAATTCAAAACACCAAGCCCAACGTCTTGAAGTCTCTCGCCCTTTCAATATCTTACGGCTATAAGTTTCCGATACATGAATTTTATTAACTTTCGCTCCCCTGACGGATTGAGTGTTATAGTATTTGTTTTACGCGCCATCAATATGCCAACAACAGAAATTGTTGGGGTTAGAAGTTATAGTTCGAGAGCCGTAGGTGATTTCCGTCTCGGTATATAAGCACATATAGCTCGAAAGAAACGGCGGCCGTTGGGGCAGGTTCTAGAGTGGTTCCAGTGGTTCCACGCACTGGAAAGCGCAGCGTAGGAAGACCTCTCTCTAGCTGGCAAGATGACCTCATAAATATTGCTGGGAGCCGATGGGGGCAGGCCGCACAAGATCGCTCTGGAAATCTATGGGGCAAGCCTATGTTCAGCAATGGACGTCCTGCGGCTGAAATAATGATGTTGCCAGGCACGCTTGGCTTTCAATACTTCCAAAGTACATCTGGGAAAGAATGGAGGAATAATGGTAGAAAAGAAAACAATTTGTTTATGGAGCTCTTTATTTCATTTCTAGGCTTAATTTTAGTCCAAAAATTGTCTGCACATACACGTACATGGTGGAAAATTATACGATATTCATAAATCGCAACAGAAAAAAATAAATGGATGTAAGATGAACAGATGAACATAATAATATGTTGGCCTAACTGTATAAACATAATAATTTCAAAAGATATTGCGCAATGTAACTACGTAGAGAAACCGCCACTAGCTCCTGTACTATAATGTACCCGCGGTGTGGTGTGATTCAATTATGAGTGAATTTGTGCGTGACGTGCCTTATTTTATGTGATTTGTAAATTAATTGAGTTTAGTTTGCGGTGTATGTTTAGTGAGTTTTAATTGAGGATAATTTCATATATTCCTTGTTTATTTAGTTTTTGCCATTACATTATGTATTCGCTTTTTAATAGTTTAGAAACGAACACATAAAAGTACGGCCTCGTGCTTCATTCTTCTTCGAGAACATCATTGAAGTAGAAAAAAATCAAGGAAGACGAGAACAAAAATAAATTACATGAGCCAGATACAAGAGAAGATTGCCGTCACGTGAAGAAAAGTGAAGAAACTCGCATTAGAAAGATCATAATGTAGGAAATTGTATCAATAGAGCGACATGAGCTAAGCTCTTAAATTTATTAAACATTGTAACAAAAGGTATCTCTCCAAATTTTAATTTCACATCGAACGGAACAAATCATCTAGAAACTCAAAATAGAGTAAAATAATTCGAAAGATTAATCCCATCACAGCGCTATTTGCTCAAGGATGACTGGAAGATTCCAAACTTTCCCGAGAGAAATTGGCTAAAAAATTCCTTCGCAAAATAAAATCGAAGAGCGGTTTCCGAAAGTTATCGAAGTTCCCAACAATCCATTACACCAAGTTCGAGAAAAAATTTGCTCGCCGAGACTTGGAACTTATTATTTTGAGTGAAAACATCGCGGAGTTTCGTCGCCTTACCAAGTTTGGCATCGCCCTAAGATGGCACCCACTTACGCTCGATAAAACTCGCACACTTTAAACAAATTTATTTTTATAAGTTCGGTCCTTAAGACACCAATAAAAGCAGTGTCTTTCGAGACGAAAACGATTTTAAATTCATACTTTTATGATGACACAAGCAACGACCACAAATAATGAAAAGTGTGACAAGGAATTCCGGTAAAAGCCGCAAAATTGACATCCTCACATCAAACCACGCGTTAAATAGTTTCCACCTATCTCGCCGCTATCGCATCATTTAGTACCCAGGTCGAACTAACTTACGGACAGTGATTTTAGTCGCTACTTTCAGCGAGTACTAAACAGCAAACAAAGCCGGCGTCGGCGGCGAGCGGCGTCCGGTCCCACGACAAAGGCTTTGTGCCCACTGACACGCTTTTTGCGTCGACCGTATCGCCCGATGACGTCCCACTAGATCGATAAGAGCCTCCCACTCGACGGGAACGCTCCATTGTATTACTGACACTACGCTGTCTGAGATGTGGAAAATCGTGGCCCTAAAATGCGGACAGGCGGGGATTCAGAGCCCCGCAGCCGCAGGTCAGTGTTCATCTCCGCTGTTAGGATTGCTGGGTTTTTCATTCACAGTGAGACACGGCGAGTGTTGAAGTATTGAACTATTTTGTACTACCACAGGGTTACGGTTATGATTTCTGTGGCGAACTAAGCACTAGTGTTTTTTGAGATCTTATTGAAATAATGAATTGAACCAAGATGCTTTCATCCCCATACGTGCAAGTTGTGGAATGAGCTTCCTTCCGAGGTTTTCCCAAAGACCTACATCATGAAAGGATTAAAAAAAATTGGCAACGAGGCCTGGAGAAATCTTTTTTTATTGTTCAGGAAGAGCAACACTCCAGGTGTTGCACATATCAATAGGCGATGGTAACCGCTTACCATCAGGTGGGACGTAAGCGTATTTGCCTCCGTATAACATTAAAAAAAACTTGGGCTTGCACCCAGGTATACACAATGACGCAATATACGCCAACGACGTAGTTAACGTCTGTGGCATGAGGTTGAAATTCGCAGGGAAAACAAGAGTTTTGTAGGTATGCATGCGTGCGTCATAACATTTTTTTTCAATGTCTGACGTGCATTTCGTTTAATTACCCCAAGAAGTCGTACTTTAAGAAAGTTCTTTCACATAAAAAACTACCTCGAACTTCGTGTCGTCTGTGAAATGACGTCAGTTTGGCGTCAGGTGAGGAAGAGCTGTGAAACAACTTAGAATACCAGGTTTCATCATCATCATCATTTCAGCCATAGGATGTCCACCGCTGAACATGGGCTCCCCACAGATTTCCAGAGTGACTTCCTGTCATGTAGGGGAACTTGCCCATACTCACCACGCTGGGCACGCGGGTTGCCAAGCCAAGTGCAGTTAGAATTATCTTTGTGAAAATATGGGACGCTATTGCCCATCCCCAAGCTTTTTCCCTTATTCGCCTCTTACGACATACCTATAGATAGAGATTATAGGAGATTTGGAGGGGCCTATTCTACAGCCGGGGTTAGTCAGGTACCTACAATACAAGTTTCAGTAGCCCCTAAAATCTCTAGACAGCCCTGTTCCTGTGCACTAACGTGCTACGTCACGGGTGTTGCGTGTTCTAGATAACTTTATGCATGGTGCCGTGTCCTGTATATGGTTGTTCGTTTTATTGTTGTTTGATTAATACGGCATAGTTATAAATTGCTTAATTAATTAGTTATGAATAGATAACATATAGGCCTCTATTAACAATGCAAAAGCACAAAGTTAAACGGTGTTTTCAGGGTTAAAGCATTTTAAAAATATATCTGTATTTACTTCAAAGGGGTACATATTCAAACAGCCACTGAACCAACGCAAGAAGGTCAACAATGAAAGAGCGACACGATGCACGAACTTAGCAAACAAACAAAACTAATAAGTTCCATAATCTTACGCCATCAACAAATTATGCACGACTAAACGAAGGAGGATCGCGGTAAAATATTCCTCTTGATCCTACGAGCAACTAAGTACGTGCCCCCCATACTTATGCGTTGCCCGGTGAGAAATTAGCATAAATTAGTTATTAGTCGCGCGTGAAGAACGTGACTCAGATTTAAACAGAGATATATTCAGGATGCGGTTTTTACGCAACTAGGCACATGTGAGAGAAATATCGAATGTGGTATTTTTATAAACAACGTACCTTAAAAGTCCTTGATCAAGAAACAAGGATGTGACACGAATATTTTCTACTAAGTTCATTCGCACTTATTTTCTCCAGGTTAATGATCGTTATTAAGTAGAGAATAAAACCCTATCGCTTAAGTTTTAATAATTTCATTAATGAAATAAAGCAAATATTAAAAAAAAATTATGACAATAAATCTATCATTTGTAAGTTAAGTAAATTCTAGTTGTTCTTTTGCTAAAAAAATCCAAAGTATCGCTGTTTTTGACCGGATATGTATAGGTATGTATGTTTTGCTTCTACACCACTGACGTTTGTCTGAATTGTTAATTTCACCAATTTATTAAGAAAGACATTGCCATTAAAACTTAAGTTTAGTTTTATAAATCAATATGTTTGATGCTGCGATCACGAAAAACTGCGTTTTATCCACATTTCAGACCGCGCTGGCGTCAAAAGCGCCTCTTCAGAGCGTATTTATGGTTGGTGGAGATCCTACAGGACGGGTAGAGAGAGAGTGCAGATTTGTTATTTACAGGGAGTATAATATTTACAATAGGTACAAGGTATTTACAAAAGAATAGAAGATTTTAGGAAACACGATACAGCACAAGACCAGAGTAGAAGTAAAAGTAAAAGTAAAAGTAGTCTGACAGACCGTCGTCCGACCGAATCAACAATTCGTTCTATTCTTCGTCGCTATGCCAACTGAGAGGTATTTGAATTTGGCGGCGACGGAGTGATGGTGGTGGCGTAGCTCGCCACATATTCCCCCTGGCCAGACCGTGACTACGGTCGATAGAAGTCGGGAAAGTGAACTCTCCTGCCGCTCCGAGTTCTCTTCTCTTCAGAGGCTGTAGTAGTAGGAGGAGCTGCAGGCTTCGGTGTCGGTGGACTTAGTGAGGTAGGATCTGTGGTCGTCTGTGGTTTCAGTAGATGTGCTTCTTTCGACATGTATGCTGGTTTCAACCTGTCGACACTGACGTTGACTATCTTGCCATTGACGTCAAGGGTGAAGAACTTAGGTTGCCTTTCAATAACCTTGTAAGGTCCAGCGTAAGGTGGTTCGAGTGAGCGACGCACGTGATCTCGACGTAGGAATACATGAGATGAGTTGTTCAGATCACGCGGGTAGTAGAAGGGTGACGTAGAGTGCCACGAAGTAGGTCTTGGTGTAAGTTTTTGAATATGCGAACGAAGACGGGCTGCATATTGAGTGACGTCCGCTGTGGTGCAGTCTTCTGATGGAGAAAGAAACTGACCAGGTAAGCGCAAGGGTTCGCCGTACACCAGCTCGGCTGCCGACGTCTTAAGATCGTCCTTCCATGCGCTGCGGATGCCAAGCAAGACGAGTGGAAGGGCTTCAGTCCATGTTGATGAAGTGTGACACATGATTGCTGCCTTCAGCTGTCGGTGGAGACGCTCGACGATGCCGTTCGCAGCAGGATGGTAAGCAGTGGTGCGGAAGTGGCGCGCACCGATGAGAGCAGTGAGAGACTGAAAAAGGTGGCTCTCAAACTGGCGTCCTTGATCGGTAGTTACACGATCTGGGCATCCGAAACGTGCTATCCAACCAGATACAAGGGCAGCAGCGCATGTTTCGGCTGTTATATCCTTCAGTGGAATAGCCTCAGGCCATCGCGTAAATCTATCGATGACGGTGAGACAGTACCTGTAATCAGAAGATAAGGGTAACGGACCGATGAGGTCGAGGTGTATGTGAGAGAACCTCGATGAAGGGGTGAGAAATGATGATAATGGTGATTTGGTGTGTCGAGTGACTTTGCTTGACTGGCATTGTAAGCATTGTCTAGACCACTCTCTACAATCTTTGCGGATCCCTGGCCATACAAATCTTTGTGTAACCAGTCGCACTGTAGCTGAACATCCAGGGTGATGAAGTCCATGAAGCATCTGGAAAACTTGTTTTCGGAGTTCAGGTGAGATGTAAGGTCGAGGTGGTTTAACAGAAGTATCGCAGTAGATCTTTATGTCGCTATCCATAGCTTTAATCTTTCTGAGTTTAAGGGCGGAGCCGTGGAGTATCAGATCTTGCAGTTCTGAGTCTGAATTCTGAAATCGTGCAAGAGCTGTGTAGTCGATTGTAGAAATCTCCTCCACTCGAGAAAAGGCGTCAGCGACCACGTTGTCCTTCCCAGGTATGTAGCGTATATCGGTGGTAAATTGAGCAATGAAGTCTAAGTGTCGATATTGTCTTGGGGAACATTTCTCTTTATTCGTAGAGAACGCGTAAGTAAGCGGCTTGTGGTCGGTAAATATTGTGAAGTTACGGGCTTCCACCATGTGTCTAAAGTATTTGATAGCTTCATAGATTGCTAAAAGTTCTCTATCATAGGGGCTATATTTCTTCTGAGCGCTGTTTAGTTTGTGAGAGAAGAAAGCAAGGGGTTGCCAGTCTGCATCTTTGCGTTGCTGGAGAACAGCACCGAGTGCTATATCAGAAGCGTCTGTTACTATGGATAGTTCTGCTTCCACGTCTGGGTGAACGAGTAGGGTAGCTTCAGAGAGGGATGTTTTGCAGTCTTCAAATGCTCTCATTAGATCTGCCGTCATCTCTATTGGATGAGAACCTTTGACTTTTGGGCCAGATAGTAAGGCGTTCAATGGCGCTTGAAGGTGAGCTGCGTTTGGTATGAATCGACGGTAGAAATTCAATACACCAAGGAAACGTCTCAGCTCTTTCACAGTCTTGGGAGTGGTGTATTCTTTGATGGCTTGAACTTTGGCATCGAGCGGGCGGGTTCCTTTGGCAGAAACTTGATAACCTAAGAAGGTAACCTGAGATTGTCCAAGCACGCACTTCGAGGTATTCACTAGTATTCCGTACTGTTTTAAACGCTCGAATAATAAACGCAGATGTTTCTTGTGCTCTTCCAGTGATGATGAAAATACCAAAATGTCGTCGATATACCCGTAACAAAAATCCAAGCCAAAGAGTACCTCATCGATGAACCTCTGGAAGGTCTGGGCAGCATTGCGAAGCCCGAAGCTCATGAAAGGAAAGTCAAAAAGCCCGAAAGGTGTGGTAATTGCACTTTTTGGTATGTCGTCGGGATTCATGCTGATCTGGTTGTAGGCTTTCACGAGGTCTATTGTCGAAAATACGCAACATCCGGACAGTTGGTAAGCAAAATCTTGTATGTGACGGATGGGATACCTGTCGGGAATAGTCCTGGCGTTGAGAGCGCGATAATCACCGCAGGGTCTCCAGCTGTCGTCCTTCTTTTTCACCATGTGAAGTGCAGACGACCAAGGACTTTCCGATCGTTTGGCTGTGCCGTTTGCTTGCATTTCGTCAAAAACTTTCTTTGCAGCGTTGAAACGGGCTGGATCGAGACGTCTTGGTTTACAAGAAACTGGAGGGCCTGGTGTGGTTCTGATGAAATGAAGAGTGTTATGTTTAGGAGTGGATCTCACACCAGCCGGTCGCTTGATTTCAGGATATTCGCATAAAATTTTGTGAAATTCAGACTCGCCTGTTATTGTTTTGACGGATAAACAATCGCTATATGAATTGCAGTGAATGGCTTTTACTGAGAGTGAAGTGACGTTGTCAATCAAGCGTTGATGTTTACAGTCAACGAGCAAACCATAAAAACTCAAAAAGTCTACGCCGATTATAGGTTTACTAACGTCAGCGATTGTAAAACTCCATCGAAAATCTCGTCGGAGGCCTAGGTTGAGCTGTAGGTTGATAGGTCCGTAAGTATGAATCACTGTGTTGTTTGCAGCTAGTAGGTCAAACTTCGATTTAGGGCAGGACGTCTTGATAACTGATCGCGGGAAAACACACAAGTCAGAACCAGTGTCCACTAGGAACTGCATTTTCGACGCGTAGTCGGTTACAAATAGACGGCCTGATGATGAAGAAGGGCAGTCGTTGGCCGCTACATGCGACCGCCCTGAGAGTTTCCCGCAGCAAAAGTACAGGGCTGCTTGCATTTTATCGCCTCTGATCCGTAGGTGAAGTGGTAGAAACAGTGTGGATGGTCCGGAGGTGGTTGTTTCGGTCGTGAGCGTGAGCGAGAACGAAATCGGTTGTTTCTTCCTCTTGGTGTTCGTGAGCTTGAGCGTGACCGTGTTCCTTTAGCTACCTGTTCCGTGAGCATAGCTACCTGTTTCGTTAGTTCTCGGACTTGGCTTAGCAAACCATCTTCCTCATTTTCCTCCGGCAAAAAAAATGATACTTTTACCGCATTTCGCAGTTCTTCCGACCCGCCGAACTCGGAACTCCAGAACTCGGCGTCCTGAAAATCTTCACCAGCCTTCGACATCATCACGTCGGTGGTCACCAGTTATGGTTGGTGGAGATCCTACAGGACGGGTAGAGAGAGAGTGCAGATTTGTTATTTACAGGGAGTATAATATTTACAATAGGTACAAGGTATTTACAAAAGAATAGAAGATTTTAGGAAACACGATACAGCACAAGACCAGAGTAGAAGTAAAAGTAAAAGTAAAAGTAGTCTGACAGACCGTCGTCCGACCGAATCAACAATTCGTTCTATTCTTCGTCGCTATGCCAACTGAGAGGTATTTGAATTTGGCGGCGACGGAGTGATGGTGGTGGCGTAGCTCGCCACATATTCTTATTTCAGCTTTCTTTCAAGGTATTTTATCAAATATTTAAACATAAAGCCACGAGATGATATTCTAGCTGTTGTTGTCACCTTGTCAGCGAGTATAAGTTAGATTTCTGTAAAATCTACGAAGACGATAGAAGAGTATTCTGTTCCCTATCCTGAGTCCACTCCTGGCTAAGATTTGTATGCGTGGTCGACATCTCACGAATAACTCGACTCCTATTAGTGACAACGTTGTTCCATCGAGCATGATGACGCATAACGTTCTAAGTTGATAATTTAGTGCCGGCAGGGTAAAGACCGCCTAGAACGATCAAACACTATACCAGCAGATTATGATCGAAGTTCCCTTGGACTTCATGCACTAAGAATGCTCAAAATAATTGCTCGATAAGTAAAATCAAAGTTTTTGGAGGTTCGATCATGCTCTGATGGCGTAGTCCGAGGTTCCCCGACTTCCAATCCACTGCCGACTCCTGGTCGGCAACGCATGCGTGATGCCTTTGGTATTGCAATCGCTCATAGGCTACGGTAACCGCTTATCAACAGGTGGGCCGTATGCTTGTTTGCCACTTTAGATGTATAAAAAAATAAAAACAGGATGACAAAGAATGGATTAGTGACACGACGAACAAGTACCTATATCTACTAAAGTATTGTACCAAAATATAAATTCATCTTTTATCTCCTCTCAGCGTAAACTTGCTGATCCACTTACTGTAACCTACGTGATTACCAGCCCTACGAGCTTGGTGTCTTCGTCTTAGGAACATATTGTCTACAATAGATGTTAGAATATTGGTTCTCAGAAGCAAATTCCGATATCTACATGTGCGCCAAAGCCTCAAACGTAAGGGTCCTAGCACACTGGTGATTAGCCGCGTCTCCACCGGACGCATGCTCGGGCGAGGCATGTTTCCGGTAAACTACGAGGCTGCCTCGCGAGCCAGCCTCGGCCGAGCCGCTCACCCGAATGTGGCTCGCGAGTTCATTCGCCCGATGGAGACGCGGCTATTGGCATGCGTTTATCTAGCGAGCCGATCCATCAAACTCGCCAATGAATACACCAATAAAACGCGCCGCTGACCTGATATGGTCTCCGACACTCCGAATTCCGGTATCGCAAATACGCCATCTTGTTTTTATTATCTTGTCTTCTAACATACTCGTTGTAGGTGTGTTTTTAGGCTATATGACAAAGGGAGGCATATAACTCAGCACTATGTAAGTCAGGCCATTATAAATGAATGTTCGTGAGGCACGTCTAAAAATTTAAACATTTTCGCATTGTGCGTATTTCAAACGTGACAAGTGGCAAGCCCGTCGCTGCTTTAAGATCACTTACTGGTTTCCTCACAATATTTTCCTTCACCATTTTAAACACGTGGGCGCACTGAAATTCGAACAGAAAAACTCATAGTTGCCTGAATGTCTAGCTTCGAACCCACGAACTTCGGATCGAAGTTGGGGTACTTCACTACGCCAAAAAGGCTTTCCGAGAGTTCATTTCTTTCATTTAAGAAAAAATTAGTAGCAATTTCATTAATACAAAAACTTGCCGCTCGCTCGTATTCCGGATTCTACTTCTTAATTTCAAATTTTACTTCTCGCTGCGAACACGCTCGCAAATCGCAAGTCTGATAGGCCCCTAAGATGTTCGATGAACCTCTGTATATAGGTAAAGCTCTCCTTGTAAACCTATGGCAAAGACGTCTTCACCTATATTATGTATCTACACTATTCGTACATCCAAGTCCAAGTACCTATAGGGTGTTTTGAAATCGTTGAAACATTGTGAGGCTGACAATACATGTGTTTTACATACGCTTGAATAATTAAGCTTGCAAAATATTTGGTACTTACTGTATGGTAGCCAACTGTTTGAACTGTTTGATCTGAATCGCCGAGTCAAGTTGGAAGAATCGGTATTGGGTGAGTGGTTAATCGAATCTTCATGAAATAAAAAATGTTTATAGATAGCTTAAATAAAAGCCTTTTTAACATTGAATTTATTTGATAACATAAAAATATATTTTTTACAAAATCTAAAAACCGACTCAAATTCCTGAATATTACAAGTTTACATAATATCAACCTCTTTACTACTGCTTACCTACATTTTCGAATAAAAAACAAAAGTAAGTATGACATCCATTCATCATCAATACTGTTACGGTACTCACTGACTGACTGATAATGAAAAGTAGTGGTTTTATTCTCTTTGAAAATCAACGCAGAGCCTAACCAAAATCCTAAGAGTATGAAATTTGCAGGGTAGCTTCCTGTTGTAACCTATGGGTGCACAGAAAGGAATTCCCGACACACAATCCCTAAGGTTAAAGTTTATGTAAAAAAATTGCAGCAACCGAACGAAGTCGCGGGGATAACGATACCATACCACAGTCGACAAAAAAAAATTCGGCAAGACGTGATTTCAAGAGATGATGACGTTTTTTTTAGTTTTACGGGACAAGTAACAATCCCTCAGGAATTAAACAAATATGAGACCACCCCGGGATCATACTCTATAAACCAGCGAAGTAATTATCAAAATCGGTTTAGTATTGGTGGATAAATCGAGGAACAACTCACAAAAAAAAACAGCCAACTTGAGAACCTCCTCCTTTTTGAAGTCGGTTAAAAATAATTTCATTTTCATTGGAGTTTTGGTATAACTAAGTTGGTTTTAGATGTAGGGCAAAAACTTTAAACAATATTTGCAACAACACGCATATAATTATTAAAGATACACAGATAAAAAAATAAATAAAACAGCAATTAAAATAAATGAAATCTTCGGATATGGGCTGTCTTGAGAGAGGTCATACGGTTCCAAATTTTAAAAATAGCTAATATTTAATTCTAGCTCTTCGAATTGCCGTAAATGTGTAAAAAAAAATTCAATTTCCTTACATGTTTTTTTTCCTAGAAACTTGTGAGATCTTAGTTTGAGGTAAACTCGAACAAGTCTACTGTCTTACTAGCTAGAAGGAAAATCAATTCTTGAAGATTTTCCTCGCAAATAATAGGTCTAAATTTTAGAACACACTGTATTCTGAAGGTGTCCGTCTGTCCGTCACGTCTGGGCTCCAAGTAATCGTATCAGGCCGTGAGCCTCGGAGTATCTCCTTGGTTCGTTGCACATACCAATGTGTACCTTCGTAGATTGAACATGCTACTGAATTTCAGATGGGGATTCGAACTGAGTACCTACCAAACAAAACCAAACACTTTCTCTAAATATGTAGTTATAAATTCCTTTGGAACTGTCAAAACTCTGTAATACAGAAAAAACACACATAAGTCGTTTATCTCGTTAAATTGATTTCCCAATGAATTTCAGTTGTTCAAGAAAATACTGAGGAAATTATGTTATTGGCTAAGCTTGTAAGGTTTAAACATCGTAGGAGAATAAAGCCGTGTTTAAACTGCTTGCGATATGTCATCCCAAATATTTTGATTTAAATTTATTTCAGAATGATCCTTATATTAAAGTCAATTTTGAGTTTGGCGTTTAAGGGCGAGCGATATACTCGTAGCTCACAAACATCGCAAGCCAATAAAAGTTAAAATCAAAATTGACTTAATTCGGTAGAGTTATGGATCATTTTGAAACGTTTTTTAGCTATCGCCAGCCGATTGAACACAGTTTAAGAAGAAAAAAAAACATATCATGGCAGCAACTGCGTTGAAAATGATGGCAGTCTGATGTCAATGAGACTTGTTTTGATTTTCTAACATTTATCCCAGTGAACAAAAACTACTCCTTATTTGAAGTTGGTTGATAAATTAACTCGTTCTCCGTATCTATAGAGGTCTAAGAGTTCTGTACATTTTCCTAGAACTACCAAAACAAGATTTCATTGTAATTTCAAAAGTTTAGTACCAGTAAAACACACAACTCCAAGTCATGTCTTACACAGAGTAACAAATCTTACGTTGTAACATTTCACATCCGTGTAACATTATCTACCCTACTTTGTCTACAAGGAAAGGAAAATGTATCCGAGCCACTCAAGACGGGTGACACCGGTGTTACTACTAGGCTATCTGTGACTGAGGTAAAATGGGGTACGTGGTGTTGCCTCCATACCCCTGTAAATGCGACACTGGCAATTAGATGTGTTGAACCAAATATCGACAAAAGAAAATAAGAGAAATAATTTACTACCTATATTTCTACCGACCTAATACAAGATGACCAAGAAAGAATTAGTGACACGACAAGAAGAAGAAGAAGAAGATTAGGTTTTATAGAATTCTTATCTAAAGATATTGGCCCAACAGATCAGCATTTCCATCCAGCATGGCCATTCCGCCAGCGTCTTGGGGACGCTTCGTGCTGGTAGTGATCTCGATGAATTGAGCTATCGATCGTTTGCAACGTTCTTTAGATCGCTCAATGCTTCTTGTATATATCGTAAAATGTTATATTAATTATTCCAAAGCCCTCATTAATACGAATAATTATATATATATAATATATATGTATATGTATACATATATATATATATATAATATAATAATAATATATATATATATATATTATAGAATTAGTTCATTAGATAATTCAATTCATAATTGACAAGATAAATAAAAAAGATAATAGCTGCTTTAGATCATTTATTTACAAAAAGCAAATTAAAACAAGTAAATATCGTACCAATAATCTGAGTATATAGAAAAGATACCTTTGCTTGAAACTTAAACGTCAGTGGACGTCCCGGCGCGGTGCCGTATATTTATTCGTATGATGGCAAGATTTCACATAAGTAACTTTATATAAAAGTAGCCAACAATGATCGTTACAAGGATAGATCTATCCAGAAAACGCCAGAGTTGGCATCACCGTGTCCGAGGTAAAATAGGGTACATTTCCGAATTCTCTCACGCACGGCCAGAGGGCGCGCTCGACGACACACCAATACGTCCTAATGTGATGGAGAAATAATTTCCTAAAATGCATTGGATTGAGAAGAGCTCCACATTTGAGTAGTTTTCACTGGCCCGATGTCAATTTAGTTTATTACTGGGGGATGGGAACGTGGGATGTAGGTAAGTGATTGAGTTCTTATTTAAATTGGATTATTTGGACTTTGGATGGATAGTTTTTATCAGGAAGTGAACCGTGTTGGCCTAGTTAGAGGTACCTCGATTTACGATCCGTAGGCCGTATGTGATCCGGATCACGCGCCAAAAATCAAAAAAAGTCACAAATTACGGTGCTCAGAACGATGAAGGAAAACCGTGGCTTAGTCAGTTCCACAAGTATTGAATTGACAATGTATTTTCTGTGGATAAAGAAGGATGGTAAAGGTGCTGGGCTAGCCTTAAACATATTTAACCAGGCACTACAGCGTCTGGTAAGACATGATAAAGTTCCATTTGACGCTGTATAAATCGCCTAAAAGAGATGTTATTACATCTCTTACTTTTTAGCTATCTCACCATGTTCCACACTTCCACAGTCTAGGCTTCCCTTAAGTAAATGGAGTGATTATTGTGTACCAAAAGCTATTATAAGATTTAACATACGGTTATTATACCACGGTTAAATTCTCATACAAGCTTCCCGGACACTGAAAATGCGTGAAACAGCTGCCAAAAGCTAAATATGCTTTCGAGCGTCGATAAGTTAACTGAACAATATTCTTCCCTCGAGAGGTTTGAATTAAAAAAGTTTTATCTTGGGTATTTTAGAAAACTGCATCTTATCATTTGGCCCAGTCTTCCCCTATAAGGTTCTAAAAACAGATGTCTGCATAAGCATAAAATAATAGCGAGTTTTCTTTTATTTTTCTTGAGAGCACAACCATTGTGTACAAATGTAGGTACCTACTCAATGGGTAAAAATCCTCAGTTTTCTAAAAAGCGGTGGCATGTTGTAACGGCCGTGACGTATAGAGGAAAAGTGTGGAAGTTATTTCCTAACGGAGTTTATGCAAGGTCATCCTTTCACCACACTGATTTGCTGATTTGTTACCGACGGTCACAGGGTTCTTAGGCTCTTCATTTACATGAACATACTCACTGACCTATGCAGACTGACCAAGAGAGTACCAGAACAACGAAGAAACTAAGATTGACCCTGGTATTCTTATCCAGGTATTTTAGGACACCACTCAACCAATATTTAGTTTCATGTAATCGAATTTTAGGGTAATTGCGTCAATCGTCGTCAAGTTAATGTTGATAAACTACGTCTGTCGTCTATCGTCATTATAAAAATTGATTTAGGAAAACCGAAAATTAGTTGAGTTGATGTTGTTGGTTGAGTAACGACTTATAATACCAAGGTAAGTCGTTAATATTTTACACTCTATACTATAGGTATTACTGTACTCTATACACTATTTTACACTGTTAACACATAACATGCGTCGGAATAGCAGTCGAATTAGATTCTTTATTGAAATTTCCACTCAATATTGCTGACTAAAACGACCCTGAAACTTGCATTCTCTGCCCTGTGGCAATTCTAATATTACAGAGAGAATGCGTTTGAAGTTCACCGCTTCCTCGGAATCCGGGGCGAGGTATAAGATACCTGATTTCCATGAACCAGTTGAAGAACCATTGTGCATTCGATATTGCAACTTGAGCCGAGATCGCATCCCTCTCGAATCGACTTTATATCCAATAATTATAGAAATATGAACTGAAAGCTTTTCTTCTAGAAATTGAGACAGTGAATTGCAGAAATAATGTAAATTAAAATGCATTTACTATTAGTTATTTACTACAAGGTGTTTCATAACTTAACTTGATGATATTCCGAAAGGGGCTTATTCAAAACCTAGATGCCAATAAAGTTTCTTCTACGATTTTTGGAAAATCAACATTTTTCAATAGCTAAACTCTATGCAAAATTCAGCTGTTTTGGGTTCAAATTCAATTAATCAGCTATTTTAGGTAGCAATCTTGATGCCAAACTTCTCTTACGTTTAGTTATTAGATAAAGATGACAAAATTCCAAAAACAGCTAATTAGAGAAAGTTTGGTTTTTTTATATTGATTTTTTGGCTAATATTCTTTGTTTTTGTTTGATAGAATAACCCCCGAATAATAATTATAAATAGAATAATATCGATGGTATACATGTTTGAATAACCTTGTATTATGTGATAATTATGGAAAAAATATTATGAAATTAATCAAGTTTTTAATAGTGTCCTTTTGACAAATTTGGAAAATGCAACAGAAAAACAAAAACCTTCCACGATTTCATGCTTTCTTCAAAAAATAGATAAAAATGTCCATGGAAAATCGAAAAATATGAATCATCTAGGATAATAGAGGTGGGTGGCTCATCTATAACCCCCATAGGGGTAGGGGGTGCAATCTAAACAGGCAACTATTGGTCGTCGGGAGGTGAGCAACCACGCATATTGCTTGGCCAATCAAGGGAAGAGGATAGGAGTGCATTTAAAAGATGGATGTTTTTTGGATGCCTGTTTTCATTTAGCGCAAAACTCAGCTTAGAACTTTTCAGCGCATATTGCAGTAACAGTGACAGTCAGTGCCCCAAGCTCAAATAAGTTAGCATTACACTTACGATACGATAGAAAAGATTTAATGTTGACAATGCGGGTTTTATTCCCGCTGCTTAAAAATATTTGCAGGGTCTGCAAATATTTGTTCCGGGTCTGGGTATTGTGGTACCATGGTAATTGTAGTTTCTGATACCCACGACACAGGGAATCTTAGTGTGGGGTCAGTACTTTGTATGTGACTGTTGTGTTGGATGTTATTTACCAACTTCGAATGACACCGGCGATGCTTGAAATCTTTTAATTTTGACTCATATTTGCCATTTGCTATAGAACCGTAAGCGTACCACTGTTGATAATTATTCGTGCGCGGGCGACAGTTATCACCATAACTGTCGCCGTAAAAACGCGTTATTATGTAATGCCATTATTGTGACAGAAAGAAACTTAAAACTAATACAAGTTAATATTTACAAAATACACAAGAAACAGTTGAGCCATCTAAAGACCGTTACAAACGATCTATAGATAGCTCAACTGATCCAGATCACTACCAGTCAGAAGCGTCCCCAAGACGCTGGCGGAATTGCCACGCTGGATGGCAATGCTAATTCGCTGGGCCAAATAAGAGCCAGCTCTCGGGTCACGCGTCGCTTCGATCAGACGTCCTGATATCTTTTTGAAAACCCGGAGGGCCCCGTTTCCCCACGGACCCAGGGTCTCAACCCCAAAAGGCTCAAATATGTAAGCCCCATCAAGACTAACATATTTGCGCCTTTTGAGATAATTATTGTGACCAAATTAATTCCAACTATAATCTTTCTAAATAAGGCTCCCTTATTTCCTTCCAAACCGTAACCGTTTTGCTAATTACACTGCATTATCAGAAAATCACTCATCATTTGCGGTACAGTTAAGCTTCAAAGTTATTACTACCCACTGCGCTGCATGCAAATAATGGAGGCAAACTATCTTACACTTGAAACTTGAGGGAGCTTTTGAAAGAGTTCGCCTCTGTAAGCCCACATAGCCAACAGATGCCACTTGAAAACTGCAATGACACATGTTAACATTTCGGTTGTAGATTGAAAGTCTTTTGACTAATCTAAAAGTGCTTATATGAAGGCGATTTCAATTTGAATAGCATCATCATCAGCCTGACGAAGTCCAATGCTAAGTCTAATTCAATCCATCAGAGTGCTACCACAAGAAGTCTTGAACCTTCTCCATCCACCGACACCGAATTACAATATGCAGGGCAAATCACTCGTCGTTATAGTTCGATGTGGTCGGGAGGTATATTATAAGTAGATGTTTACTATTATATTGCTCTGAATGGAGAAATTTAAATTAATTGCCCGTGTAGAAACAATAGAATCAGTGTGCTACGTGTTATTTCAAAATGATACATAATCGTATACATAATTTATGAGAGTCTTGATAAAACATCAAATCAAACAGCAAATTAATGGAACAATCAAACCATATTATTATGTATTTTCCAGTAAGTATATTTTTAAAACGAACGTCCAAAGTCCTTGACGCGAAGACCACTCGAAATGCATCAATAACAGAAAATACTGAAACAAATTTCATAACTCATTTTCAATCGCCGACGTCGACATCACTCGACACGCAAACTCTCCAACGCACGCAAAACGAACATTTTTCCGAACGAAACGCCCTCTCAACGCAAAACTCTATAAAAACGTCGAAAAAAAATAACAGTAACATGGCGTATAATGACAGCTGGTCCACTTGAGAACAAAAGGGGAGAGCCGAGCCTCGGATCGTCGAGAAAAAATACATGAAGAGTAAAAACAACTGCGCGTACGTGAGCTCGCGGTCCGCCCGCCTAGTCGACGCCGTCCGCCCGCTAATAAATTTGCAATCGCGTTCGATCCCGGAGACGGCATCGCACCCACACTCGCCGAGTGGACGCTCTCTCCTGCTATGCGTCGCACAACCTACATCCGCCGCTCCTCTCAACCTGAAATTAGGTAGCGCTGAGAAAACTCGTTACGAATATTGCTACGTCTCGGGGAGAATGGAGTCGTATTCGAGTTTAAAATGCGAATAATAATCGTGGCATTCATAAAAATCCCGTGCGCGGAATGCAAGGAGAGGCCGTGTTTTACACGTTATAATTTTGCGCCGAAAGCGGGGCTGCCAGAGGCGGGCTTGTGCGGAGTGTAGGCACAGTTCAAATGCCGCGTACGGACCATTAGTTGATGAGCACACGTGCGCGCCCGCCTCAGCCCGCTACCCGTCCGCGAAACAGTTACAATTCCAGCTGAAATATGAAAATGTTGGTACCTTTCAGTTAAAAAATGTTTCGGTAAAACTACCGGTTTCACGCACAATGAGTTTTCGTTGAGAACTTTGACCACGTTAAAGCGAGTGAACGTAAAATGAATGAGAGGTAAGATAAATCATATTGGCTGGTGGGATGAGCCTTACGGCGAATTCTGAAATAGGTTTTTGGAGGAACTATTTCTTTTTTGTAATTAAACATTAACTTTACCTTTGCAAATATATTCTAATATAAATAGAAGGTGAGCTTTTCTCTTCGTGAGAGCTAGAATGTTTTTTGATCGTTCATAGATATGACAATTATTAACCAATAGCTTAGATCAAACCAATACCTACTAAACCCTTTTAGTTTAATAGCACTTTAATCTAACTTATCCACTCTTCTGTCGATGTCCGCTTTGATCCATGTTTTATCTAAAATTAACGAAATTTTTGATTACCTAAGAGTTGATAAGCGTTATATGACGATCATTATATCTCGGTACACGTGATATACAACCGTACGTTAAATATGTTATGATGTTATTCGTGTCTCGGCTATTTTATGACCATCACGGTCTTCGGTTTTTTTGAAACGCAAGGCTTAGGGTTCTATTCTGGAATTCCACGCATTTTACCCACATGAGACAAATCTAGAGTCTAGTAAATTTACATTTAAATTGGGAATTTCACTTGTCATTTCCGTTATTTAGAAATAGTATATACTCGTAGTAGGGTTGAAGCTGTCTTGAATTACACGAGAGCGAGTCAGAATAGTAAAGAGCAGTAGAAAATAAAGGCGGTGGTCGGTTGGTCAAGCTACTCTAGAACAATTCATCATCATCATCAGCCTGTAGAAGTCCACTGCTGGACATAGGCCTCCCCTAAAGAGTTCCACGACGAACGGTCTTGAGCCTTCTCCATCCACCGACTTCCCGCAACCTACACAATGTCGTCGGAACAATTATAACTTTTCATCTAGTCGTTCAACGAGTATCTTATCTAAAGTTTTGGAAATTCTCCGGATAAACTCTAGTAATTTCTATAGGAATTGCTTTGACCTTTCATTATAGGTGTAGAAATATCGAGTGATATCAGATAGTACCCCTACACGGGCCGATGTGTGTTTTATATGAATTAATTCCTCGGCTGACGGAGCTCCAAAGCGCTTCACTCACGGGCCAGATGGCGCTCGGACAGATCAATTTGATGATTGCAAAAAATCCTACGACGAACTTTTTGATGTCGATCTCGTAACGGGAACACCCTTTTTTCTTTGCTAACTATGAACGGTTTCGGAATAGGGGTGCTTTTGTTTTGTTTCAAGTAATTTGTTAATGAGAGGCCCTTCCAAACAGGTTCCGACTTGAAGGGTATTATTTACAATAAAAAAAATATTCATAAGTCTATCTTCGTATTCTAGTAGTAAGTAGTAGTAGTCTATATAGTATTCGATTACGTAGTAAATTCGACTGGTGGTCAACTTTAGTAACGGTGTTTTTAAGTTACCTTACAAACTCCGTAATTGCGTGGTGACTTTGAAACGAGCACAGAACTACTTTTTCTAAAACTGCGGTCAACCATCCATTTGATGGTTGACCGCAGTATAACATTTTAAATATTTACATATTAAATCTATTACAAGCTTAATGTAGTACATTGGGCGGCCTTATCGCTGAAAGCGATTTCTTCCAGGCAACCTTAGGATGTAATGTAATGGAAAAACAGTAATGGATGTAATCTACGTCACGAGCGCTTCACTCCACAACTTGAACATGAAAATCACTTATTTGTATATGAATAACACAAGTAGGTAATACTAAACCAAACCAAAACAGGTTCAACAAACAAGGCCTCAGAAATCGGTCATTTTTCCATTTGCCCTCCACCCCCTGATTGAGGGTAGATACTGTCATTCTGACTGACGTGTTTAATAAGCGTTTATCTTGTCTTGTCACCGACTTACTTATCTGGTTAGGGCGTCAGGTTCTAATAGAAAACTTCATATTCAACTCAGAATCTTTGATTGAAGATAATGTTTCTAAAAGCTCTACATAGGGGCACTACTCTATGCAGGAATTGATCAATTTGGAATATTAAAAAAAACTAGATTCTTTACTTTAGTCTCTTATTTTATTTTCATTTAAAAATTCTAACCCCCCCCCCCCCTTATTATTGAGTGAGTGTATTTTTTTCTGTCAGACTGACATTATTTTAATTGCAATATACAAGGTAACTCATAGTAGTTATATCATAAAAACTCACTACAAAACTCAAAATCAAACTTTTCAAAATAGCTGTTATGAGAAGTTCGACATCAAGATTGCTAACTAAAAATAGCTAAATAAACTTTATTGCCAATGTAGAATAGACCCCTTTCGGGGTATACATATATTATGAACCACCTTGTATACTGTATCATTTTGACTGACATTCAAAGAAAGTGCTGTCTTTGATTCTTTATGAGTTGAGTTCGGAAATAACGACTAGATACGGAATTAAACTGTTTACTTTCTCCGTATTTAATATTTGTTTCATTCCAATTCCTTTCCTTGTTGGTGGTTGGTAGGTATACTTATGTGAATGTCAGTGTCTAATATTGCACCGTATCCAAGTCCCTACGACCCCAAGATCAGATATGAGACGAAGACGTGCCCCGAATTAATCCCTCTATATGACATCACAGTACACCTACTTACATATATAGCTACGTAGATATACAAGAGTAGCTTTCGCCCACGGCTTTGCTCGCGTGGTACCTACGACGATAAAAAGAGATTATAGTCTGGAATAGTTTCGTGATTTGCTTAACATCACGAAACTTCCTTTTTAATCCCTATAGTCATCATCATCATCGACTGGCCTCATAGCTCAGTTAGTAACTCTGCCTTCTGCGCTAGAGGTCGCGGGTTCGATCCCCGCACTGGACAAACATTTGTGTGATAAACACAAATGTTTGTTCTGTGTCTGGGTGTTAAATACTTATCTATTATATTATCAGTCTCTGGTACCCATAGCACAGGCTATGCCTAGTTTGGGATCAGTTGACCGTGTTGTCCGGAATATTTATTTATTTTTTTTATTTATCATCATCATTATCAGCCTGTAGAAGTCCACCGCTGGACATAGACCTCCCCCAAAGAGTGATATGATGAACAGTCATGAGCCTTTTCCATCCATCGAAATCCTGCAACTATCACTATGTGGTCGGTCCATGGGATTGGGGGGCCTTCCAACACTGCGTCGGTCGCCCAGTTCATGGTCGCCATTCGAGAACCTTTACGGCTATCGGTGACATTGGTTCTTCTAAGTTTTTCCTCATTCCGGATTTTATCACGTAGTGAAACTATAGCATATGTAAGATTGGATATTAGTTAGAACATGCTAAAGACGCAAAGATTTTCAAAGTTTATCTTAATTGTGCCTCAACGATCATCGAAGCACCAATCTTTACCAGAACGCGCGAGATCTCAGTTCGGGTGAACCACTAAAACCTAAAATAATGACAATAATGATCGGTATGGTAACTTTACAATAGTATCGAGAAATCAAACACAAAAGCTAAACTAGACTAAAGGAAAACTAGTTGCTATAGTCAATGGAAGCTAACTTGCCTAAAATAGCTACACTTAAGATTGACTTTGAACTTCGTGAGTCACCGTAACAGGTCTTTGAAGTCTCTCAAATACTTAACTTGTATGTTAAATACTTTCGGTTAGGTCTCTTGAATTTGTCTTACATTTGTGGCAGAAATACTTTCTCCGATAAATCATAACAACGCTGACGGCTTGCATCATTGCAATCATGTTCAGAGGGGAGAGTGGTGCGGCGCAATCGAAAACCCCGATGAAAGTCACTAAGAGACTCGATAACATCGCACTAGACGATAGCATGCGACCACTGCCCCTATCGCCCCCATCGCTCGCCAATAATGAGCCTACAAATCGTGACGGAAATTGAAAGAAAAAAACTTCACAAACGGCAGATCTTATCGCCCGTCCTAAACGTTCTCGTAAAAATATTAATAAAACATAACTTTTTCACCCAAACCCACATTAAACTCCGATCCCGTAGGAATTTATTGACAATTACGCGTCAATAAGTGGCAATAAAAGCACAAAGCACCAATGTCCACAGATTTGAATACAATTGTACACAATTGTGTAATTCTGAATTCGTGGAGGCTTGTTTTGATTGTGACACTACTAATACAATCATAGGCTGACTTTTGCCGGGTCGATTTCTTTGTCATGTTTATTATTATGATAAACAGATCTTCGGCTATTGTGTGTCAATTTAATCCATAAGCTGTTTCCGTTATCGTTTTCGGACGTTTTTATATGATTTATGTGGGTTTCGGTTAATGAACGTGTCTATAGTCACTGACGGACAAAGATGTTCGAACATCACGGAATGTAATCTCGGCGTAGACGGGATAATCAACCGCTAAGGAGGAGCGATGCAGACATAATAAATTAAAGCGCGGGCGGCGGCTGTGAATGTCGCGTACAAACCAACCACTAATAAGAAGAGCTCGCTTAACCTTATCTCCGATCGAGGAAGTCTAAAAAACGGATGAGGGGTTCGAAGGGGAGAGGAGGGGACTCAAGAACAAGAGCCGTCAGTGAAATAGAGATAGATGAACAGTGGGAAATGAAATTCTTTGTGGCATCGCGGTCCCGCAAAAAATGCACAGATTAGATTTTTCCCCTCGCTGAGGGCCGAGGGTAGATGGAGGCAATGATTTTTTACAACGTTCTCAGAGATATATATACGAGTTTTAGTGCTGGGATTTGTTGTAACTGCCCTCTGTTTGGGAATTTTAATTTCCTTGAAATTGTCATTACAGCGAACGAATTCAAGGAATTGAATTTCTAAAATTCTTATTTGGGGATGACTGACAAACAATGATTTATTTTGAGAGAAAATGAGATTTTTCTTTTGGTCTCTGTTCCCTCCTAAGGATCATTTACAACCAGCTACATCACGACTCTCGGCATTCATTAGAAATATTGTGGATTTTCATAACTTCATAATTTCCACATTATATTACTGGTTTCCTCACGATTACCTCACGTTTCCTCACGAACCTTTCACATATGAAATACTCATTACTGTAACATGTGGGCATGAGGCAAATGTTCAGCCATGCCTCTGATTACCCCCTTAGATATCTTCAAGGATCTGATCGCCTGGGGATCTGAGAGTATGGTGTACCATTTTTAAGGGATAAAAATAGTGAGCCCATGGTGAGCCATTTTCTTTTTAAAATCAAGATTACCCAATTTTATCTTCTAAACTTTCACCCATTCACTTTCCCAAATTCAATATTTAAAACGCAAGCCCGGGAGTGCCGCATTAAGTCACTAAGTCCGTAAAGCCTGCAAACATGTCGGGGTCGAAATTACTGCGTATTAGAGGCATGCCCAGATACCTCACTTGGATTAGGCGACCCTTCGGTAAAAAACAAGAGGGCATTGGTTTCAATTGAGTCACCAATGACACTGTGCGGTGCGATTCCATCTTCAGCCAAGGAAAAGATTTGTAGTATACTATCCGTATGTATTTGTAAACATTTGCAATAAAACATTGACAATAAAAATTGTATAAATACATTAGCCTTATAAATATACACAGAACAGACATAGATTCTATACATAAGTAACTGGCAAGATAAAGCAACCTACTCGTAGAAAAAATATGATCCAATATGTGTACCTCTGTTATTACCTGTTTGTTCCGAACTAATAAATTTACTTAAGACTAAGTATTTAAAGTCCCGAAAACAATAACAACAACCAACAGTCACATACATAGTCCGAACCCCACACTAGGATTCCTGTGCCGTGGGTATCAGAAACTACGAGTACCATGGTACCACAACACCCAGACCCGAAAAAAATATTTACTGATCATGCAAGCATTTTTCCCGCAGCAGGAATCGAATCCCTTACATCTCAGATGGGCACGCGCCCGCTGCGCCACCGATGTCGTTATGTGAAAAGTATGCTCTATACGGAGACGAGAACTCAAAGAATAAAAGCTGCCATGTGAATCACTATAAATGACACTGTGATGTCATAAATGCACCTCTCCAAGGATCAATTATTTCTGAAAAGAACATCCTTATCCCGTGTTTCATTCAATGAACATTTCAAGCCTTACAACGTAAATCCACAAAGGAGAATTAATACTAAATACCAATTACATAAATCCAAGGAGTTTTTTTATTTTGGCTGTGTTCTGGCTTCTGCAGATCGATATAATCCTGGCGACGAACATGTTTAGGGATAGGTATCAGACGTCCGGCTATAGAAAAGATTTCAGTCCGACCAAATATGTCTTTACAACTTTACTATGTTATATCGGTTTTGGGTGAATATGTTCAGAGTCTGGTTAAAAGATCAGACAGCTCTAGCACCGAGATGTGTCCGGCTTTTTGAAGAAAAAAAACCACATAATTTATCGGTTCAAAAGAGGTATCTAAGTATTTTTAACAGAAAACGTTGAGGTTCAGTAAAATAATGAAGTAGCCTGGCTATGAAAACTAGAGAGATGTTTCTTTATCGGAGCTGGTTTTGCTATAAATGCGGTTTAGCAATAAACTTAAAGGTAATTGTTTTAAGTAAAGTTTTACGGCCTTTCTGATTCTCTATTTAATTTTGGTGTCCCTTAACGTGTGTCATTTGGGGAAAATAAAGCTTCTCTCGAATCCCGTCAAGTGCCTCACCAATTTGTTTAGCCACTTCAAAAGCTGGCTTTGTATTCGCACTACACTACGAGCTGAATTAGGTTTCACCGAAATAGGGAAAATGCTACGAATTGTAATACTTTGTAGTTTGTAGGATAAACGATGAATAAAAGCTGAATTAAAATTAATGTTCTGTACAAACGTAATATTCTGGATATTATCTTTTGCGCGATCAATGCCAAGTTCAAATTTTGTTATATAGTGTCCGTTACGTGTCTGTTACGTTCATAGCACGGTCAAGGTATGATTGATATGTATGTTGTATGAATGAAAAGTTCTGGAAAATTCACGGGAAAAAATAAAGTGAAACGAGACGCGGGCACAAGCTAGTTTAATATATAAATGAAGTATATCAAACGGGATATTGCCAAAAAAATTGCCATTGGAATCGTAGAAAGCTATGCATGTGTCTTGACAGTCTTGATAAAAAGTATGTTTTTGTTTTAGGATGTGAAAAGTGGTGAACAAGAAAATTCTGGACTATAAATTACCTCATTACCAGTTGACAAGTTGCCGTAGAAAAAGGAAGCGGAAGAAAGAGATCGTTCCCCGAAACTAATTACCAAACACGATAATTAAAAAAAAACAGATTCCTCCGACTATGGAATGGGGGAAATAAAGAAAATGCAAAGTGTCCCTGAATTTCCATAACAAAACGTATATTCGTATCGCCCAAAAATATCCATTGTCTCGCGGTCGTTTTGTCCGTTTTTTTTTCTTTGACGTGTCTCATTTTCTTCTTTATCTGTGACGGCTAGGTTTTTAATAAGATATGCAAATTGTGATTTTTGATGCGGGGACTGCCTCGTCAAAGTTGATGATAAGAATATTGTGAATAACAACATACCGACAATTATGTTCTGATTTATGTTATGACAAAAATATTAAGATGTAGGAGCCGAATTTACCCCAAAATATTTTTTTCAGCTGCTTACTACCTACCTACCTACTTTCATTAGATATATTTCTGTTCTGAAAATGTAACACTTTTCTGCTTGCATCCATTAAATTCAAAACTTATCCAGTAGGGATCAGTTTTGGATATTACATTTTTATCCACTTTTCTATAACTTTCCTATGATAGTCTCTTTTCCATCACTCTCCAACAAAATACTCCTTGAACATAAAATTAATTAAAACTACACAACTATAGGCACCGGTATGTCACTCTCAGCGCGACCCACTTGGAAAAAGGGGACTTAAGACCAGACCACATGAGCAGGGTTATTGATAGTTCTCCCTAGTGGAAAATCTTTAAAAAATTTAACGGGAACGAAAAATAGTTTTTTGTAAGCTAAATTTACTTAGATAAATGATGATGAAAATCTAGGCCACTGTTTTTAACATAGAGAGATATGAGAAATTACTTATAAATAATGATTATGTTGGCTCATTATGGCGGCATCATGTTGGTGGGGTTATATAATTCACTCAAAACACCAATTAAAATCGGACAGTATCAAATTAAATAAATAAGCACATCAAACCGAGCCGACCACTAAACGCGTCGCATTAAAAGTCAAATCACCCTCATAAGGGGTGGCTAAATAAATAAATAAGTAGCCCGAATATCGCGGGAGCATAATAACAGAAGGCAAACAGCATCCGAAGCCGTGAGATAAAATCGTATTGCGTTGTCAAAAATAAATGAATCCGGGGATTAGTGCGGGACACGGCGGCGGGCGCAATATTGTCGCCCAACGCGGGGCAATAAGCCGCTCGTGTGGGACGCACCTCGCGATACGCTCAAACGAATTATTATGGATTCTGTAGATAATTCTAATAGAAACGGAATAGTATCAGATGGTTTTTACATCAAAAATTACCACTTTCTGGATCTTCTTCTTCACTTTCTGGATAAATTGGCGCCCAACATGGGGTGATATCATCTTGCGTTAATTCTGAACATAAACAATAATGATTTTTTCGAACATAATATAATTAAAGTTATGAGTCGGTTCTTACTCTTTGGGCTAAAAAAATAGGTAGTTTTAATGTTCCACCTAGAGCGTATATCAAAACGATCGCAGATTATCATACAAGATTCCTTTGTGGCGGCGGCAGCGGTATCGTCGAAAAGGGTGAGATAAACTACTCCGCGCGATTTCGCCGCAAAGAGAGGGCTCAGCGGACAAGCTCCCATCGCAATTGAGTTTTATTCCAATCGAATTTACCTTGCTATGAAAATACGGACTGGTCTATGCATAGCTTTGCGCTTCTATTTGAACATGTGGCTTACCTCAGATTCAAACAGGCAATAAAATCTGGTTTATCCAATTTACAGGATTGGATTTCACAACTGCAAACGATTCCTACTTCCAAATATAAGTGTCAACATTCAAATGGATACGAACGATAAAAACAATTTATCAATTGCGTATCAAACAGTCTATCGGTCGGGTGTCATTTTATCGTATTTGCGTATAAATAGTGGCATCGAGCTCCGATCCACCGCTAATGATACGGAAAATGACATCTTATATTTCGTCGCGTAAATCGAAGAAAAATTCGCTCATCTCTCGCCCGTCTATACATGAATATTTTATAGGCGCGTCAACAGCGAAATGACAGGTTTTATCGTTTGAAAATTCGTCGAAAATTGCGCGAAATGACGCGTCGATATTTTTTATTTAGTGAGAACATCCTTCCGCCAATCAGGCGCGTTCATTGTGGGCCACAATGAGGCGTCTCCCTCGGGACGTTTCTTCAGTAATTTATATTTAACTGACGCGAGCAACAGTTTATGGATTCAACTTTTATATTTATTTCAGAGCCTACCCTTTCATACCAACTTTTGTTTGTCTTGGTACCTGCTTTTGTTCATATCATTACTTTAACTTTGCCGCTGCAGTGTACAGTTTGACTGCAGCGGTTGTGTCAAACTTGACATTACGTGAGTGCAGTGTCGACAAGGTGTCTATTGTAAAGAGTCGTCGTTAATACCCCTTCTACGTTTCATCAACAATTTACTGTTAAATTATCAGTTTACAGAATTCTTTAAGTCGATTATTACATCAACAATCACTCAATACGAGCAATAAACAATCGAGTATAAGCCGTTGTTTCAAACATCTTACAATTATTTGAATCGATTTCAAAGCTTCGCAAGATCAAAGCTTTGTTCAAGCCAAATAGCAAATTGGCATGACGTAAATATTTATTATTATTAACATTAATCTGTATAATTGGTTATTAGCTTGTTACAAGTGTATTGGCGGGGTAATGAGTGGATAATGTGGGTGGAGGGTGAGTGACGTATACCCCTTGTACCCATGTTCTACATCGAGCAATCTACATGACGCTTGATAGCGTGTTGACGTGAGAAGTTGTTGCAAACAGAAGGAGTGTGAAACAGAATATACAAGCTGATTCATAAATGTATGCTATCACGAAAGGAAATTATTCTACATCCAATAGGCAATAAAGTTTGTTCTACGAGTTAAGTAATTAGATTAACCATACCTCAACCTGATCACTGACCTAATTCAGAATGACCAAGAAAGAATCAGCGACACGACAAGCAAACAGGTATATTCGACACAGCAGATTTTTTCATAAAATAAAAAAAATAAAATTCATTAATAAGATAAATCTTTACAAAAAATCAGCTATTTCGGGGTCAAATCAGTTCAAACTCAATGAATCAGCTGTGTTGTTTTGACTATACCTACGGCGAGTCCATATTTTATGAAAAGTATAGTCCATTGGCCACTTGGGCCTGAGCGGGTGGCTCGTTTGCGACGAGCCTAAAATCGAGCTAGTCATCATCATCATCAGCCTGTAGAAGTCCACTGCTGGATAATAGGCCTCCCCTAAGTTAGTACGATCCAATCGAGCTAGTGCGCGTCGAAAATACCCCAAGTAAGTAATTTTACTAGACGTAACTTGCTCTGTTTCCCTTCAGGCTCATTTAATACTTTTCTTATTGCATTTATATTCTGGAAGGGACGATCCCTGATTATTATACGCAGGTCGTCATAAAATTAGGTACCGAAATCTCAGCAGAACTCTAATAGCCAGCCGTGATCCGCGTAAGTCCCGACATATTTCGTGAATTTGCTCGGGACGGAACACCTGCCGTAAAGATAAGCCTGATGTCGCGCACTCCCCTAAAATAACTTCTTACAGCCTCCGGTGCTAGGCGACGGAACCCTCCTTACGTTTTAGCTATGTATTGCTTTATATAATGAAGGGAATTTGAGTACTATCTGTTTTTTATTGATTATGAGGTATTTTGATGTTTATTGAACAGTCATTATGAGTAAGTACTGGTTCTGAATTTCCTGTATCCCTGAATTAAGTTTGCTTGTAGACACCATCGCCTTAATTTGTTGCATTACCAAAGGCATGTTTGAGCATAGTGCCGATTTAAATAGACACCACCATTCTGATTTGCTTGAAGAAAGAATATTATCTTCTGCAATCTAGTTTGTAACTTTAACACCTTTGACTGCATCTACATCAAATTCTTTTTAAATATACGGTGAACCGCTTTATAATAGGTTAGGTTTTGCACGTTATAGAAATAATACACGATATACACGTGAAAAATTTGATATATTTTGCACGTAAATGTATATTATTGTATACAGGGATATTTGTAAAATGTTAAACCTCAGACACCCCAACTAATTTAAATTGTAGTAATGGTATTTATCACAAAAAAAAATTATCAGTTTTTTTATTTACAGAAAGAAACTTAAAACGAATACAAGTTAATATTTACAAAATACACAAGAAACAGTTGAGCCATCTAAAGACTGTTATAAACGATCTATAGATAGCTCCAGAACTACCACTCGGAAGCGTCCCCAAGACGCTGGTGGAATTGCCACGCTGGATGGCAATGCTAATATTCAATTTTAAATTTGTTTTCTTTGAGCGAAATGTCAATTTCAGCCGCAATTATCTCGATGCTCATTGTATAATAGGTGAATTCTGACTCTGCTGTGCGAGTACGTCGTATATCCCGCGACAATATTGCGTATTAATTAAGGAAGTCATTACGCACCGATAACGCATTAGCACCACGCACGCCGGGAAATTGCCAGCACAAAGGAATATCCTGCGTTTTCCCCGATTTCCCAGATTTAAAGCAATTCACGGATTTTGATTAAACCCCCGCTGCTACACTGAGATTATTCCCCTTTCAATGCAAAGAATGGTTTATTTCAGACACCGTGAAAGTGAATTGTATTTCCTTATGCTATTGATTTTGTAACTTTGACGTTTGAAAGCGATGTTGACTGTGTTACGTCATGTGGAACAAACATTCGAAATTAACAAACTGACAAACAGTCATTTTGAAATTAACATTACGGATACGAATTTGTGAACTCGATTAATTTAGTTCTGAGAACTATTTATTTAGATTGACAGCATAACCGAATCTCAAATATAATCCGGGTATCTTTAGAAGATATTTTTTTGGAGACAAATAATAGGTACACAAATAGGCCGCAGAATAAATAATAAAATTAATTCACTCAGCCGGGTTTTTAAATTAATTTTACTTATTTACACTAAGTATTGCTAAAATTGCTTGTTTTCAGAATATGACCTGAAAAAACCCGAAAAATCAATTATCACTCTGCTATGATGGCTCTTGACAATAACTACACGAATTTCTGAAGTTAAATGAGCACTGTAAGAGAAATAAATGAGGAAGCGATTACTCGCGAACTTGTAAAAATACGTACTAAGATAGTGAATCACAAAGACGACAGCCAATAGAAACTGTTCCATTGGATATCTTCTAAGGAAGCACTGAGTTCGCATCGCAAACGGCAACTTTAGATTGCGGCAATAATTATTTATTCCGCTCACTTGCCACCCGACTCGGAAACTATTCAGCGAAGAAACGCTATTTCCCGTTGGTCAGATAAGACGTTTGATTTCCCCCTATTTTCGCTCGGACTTTAATTATGGCCTCTGGTTTTGTGTAAAATAGTTGGTGGAGTAATTTAATCCAGATATCAGTATGCGGGGTGGCGCGCGCCGACGAGAGAGGCGAGCCAATGAGCAACTGCTGGCCAAGAAACGTTATGTACTGGAGATGGTTTGTTTGAACTCGCTTGGTGTGATGCCAAATTGAATCACAACGATACGGATGCTCTACTTTGCTCCGTCCTAAAAAACTTTCTCACGGTGCCACCATATCACTACATCAAACTAAACTTGTTTTGTTTCTCCCTCTCGACCACCCTCTCATTTCTTCAGTCGTTGAACTGTATAACTATATGAGCGCTCACGAAACACAATATAGCTCCGTAAAAAATAAGCGCACATCAGACTCGAGCATGTAATTCTAGCGCACTCTTCCGGCCCGAACAAAGGAGAGAGGGTAAGAACACGAGTTACTCGACACCATGTACCTTACGCAGATTTGTTTCTCGGCGTCTCGACGCTCCTCATCCTAAAACAAACCTTTCCAAACAAAACATAGGCCCCATTTTACCTCTTGAGAGCCTCACGGCATCGCACGTTTCAAAGCTGTATACACGCAGGAAATTCGCGATAGTCAAATTGTAGTCTTACGGGGTGTGCTACATTAAATTATTAGATTTGCAACTGTGTTACGCGCATATAAGGTACTATTTTCCTCAAACTCCGCGACGAAGGGTCGGCGAGACCCGACAAGTACCTCACATGAGGACTGCAAAAGAAAAATGTACCTTTAACGACGACGTGAGGATTCTGGGAGTCGAGAGAAGAAAATAAGCCGTAACCGGATGTCATTCAGGATAATGCCCCTTTCGTTTTATTTTTCTTTAGTGAGATTTAAAATACACGAATACCGAGGCCTCCATCAAAATATATTTCGATATCACATCTTGTTTACGTTAAAGGTAATGCGTAACGGTTCTACGTCAAAAATACCATCGTACCTAGGTAAATTTTTGTTACGAGCTCTAGACTTCATTCATAGCTGTAAGCGTACTCACAAAGGCACGCGACGCGAACCGAGTCTCAAAGCCGATATATTCCAGCCATTAGGTAGTAGGTAAGTACACCCGCGACTTGCGCAAACTTCGCCAAGTGATCGCAGGCTAGACACTGCCACACAAACAAAATATACATAAAAGAATTCGTCTACACAGGTAAAAAAAGAGTACGAGTCGATTGCATGTGTGAGGAGCACAATTCTACTTATAGCGGATCCTCGGTAGCTACTCGTAGGTAAGTAGCTATCGCGACTCCTTTGTTCTAGCAGCTGATTGGAGCCGGGGCCGGAAATGCGTGTCACCCCACCCCCTCATTGGTCCGTTTCATTTTCTTAGCGTGAGAGAGACGCAGCTACTTCAAGTGTGTAGTTGATACCGATCTCTGTGTGCAAAACGGTAGGTACGAGTAGGTGTCACGAGTTTTGCTCGTTCACTATGTTTGTGCGGCACGCTCGTCTAGATAAACTATTTTGGAGAGTTGTTCGGAGAGTTTGTAAATTGTTTCGCTGCGAGTTGCTCGTTCGGAATTTCGATTTTATCAATTAGATTTGTTGGACTTGCTAAGTTGGATACAAAAAGAGTTGGTCAAGTGTTTGAACGTGAAATAAATGTACGAAAAACATCTATGTTAGTCCTCTAGTTTCTTTTTAGTTTTCACGCACCGCGTATAATTTCGGGATCAGCGCCTGCGAACGACTCATTTGATAAACAATTAAAACTCAACCTTATTTGCCATCATTTACAGATGAAAACACAAATCAGCAATGTGGGGTTCGTAGCGCTCTCGCCTTGTCCAATGCGTGCGCGGGGCGCTGATCCGTCGAAACCTAAAGTAGAGCCTCGTTATATTGAGAGAACTTTTCGCCTCTGAGATGTGATTTTTGAGAAACAAACCAATTTTAATGGGTACTACACGTACGATCATCTTATCTTAGAGAGCGAGAATCGGCTCACTTTCAAACATTGAAAGTTGTTGAAGTTTCCGTGGAAAAAAAACATGAATGATGAACGTGACTTTAGCATTGTAGTGATATTTCGAAGTGTCAAATTGACTTATTGCAGTAACTTATTATATTTTTAAATTAGCTTCTGCACTAGTCTTTAATAAACTCACTTATCATAATGAACCAAAAATAATTTTCATGAAAATTGTTTGATCATCATTTACTTCGGATGTTGACTGTCCCTCTCGCAATGCTGAACGTGTAGTTTGCCCCGTGTTTACTCCAATAGCTGGTTGGGACGGGAGTGGTGGCGGCAGCGACAGGCTAATCGCCACTTTATCGCGAGCCTGTCAACCACAGCATTCAATTCTCCACTGCGCCGCTGTTTATATGTATTATATACGAGACTTGAGCCTTATTATAAGGCAATAAGGGATGATAAAAACAAGGAAAGTTGATTGCTTCTCGTGTCACTGATTCGTTCTTAGTCATCCTGTCAGGATAGCCAAGAATCAGTTTGTCTAGGAAGACCTTTATAATTATTTTTTTTATAAATATTCCGGACATATTCAAACGGTCAACTGATCCCAAACTAGGCATAGCCTGTACTAGGGGTACCATCGACTGATATATATAATAGATAAATATTTAACACCCAGACACATAAAAAACATCTGCGTTTATCACACACAAATGTTTGTCCAGTGCGGGGATCGAACCCGTGACCTCTAGCGCAGAAGGCAGAGTTACTACTAACTGAGTTATGAGGCCAGTCTAGGACATGTCGATTTACTCACGATGTTTGAGCACTAGTATAGCGTACATAATTTTTTCTGTGGTAGTCAATGACCTGTGGATCGGAAAATAATTGATTAAACTAAAATTATGCCTTTGTGACCAAAAAAAAACAGTTCTCTTCCTTTATGTTTACGTATCAAAGAGAGAAATGGATAGGTATATATTTTTATCTGTCAAGTAGCAATAATCAGAGATGGTGAATTGAGCACTCGACCAATTTTATGATGATTTACCTGTTTTTACTAAAGATATTATATAATATCATTGTGTTTTTGACCTTTGTCTACAAGACAGTTTTTTTAAGGATTTCGTTCGATATTTTTTTGAGTTTTTTTTAAATTTTCCTTTGAAATTTATGCTACTTGCTAAACCTCTGACTACCTAGCTAAAGGAATATAGCAGATAGGCAGCGAGCGGCTCGTCGTCAGCCGTCACCCGCAGGCGGCATGCGACGCGCACGTGTCCGCAAACGTGCCTGCTACTTACCGCAGCCTCTGTCTAGATATCCAATTTAATGTTCATTATTATTATGACCAATTTACACAGAGTTTCGCGCACGTATTAAATCGCCTGGCCATCGCGAGGATTTCCAGGCGATTATCGCGTTCATATGTTTCCACTGAAATTTCATCTTATCGCTTTACCACCCTCTTCTTACTATTCAAAAGGCTAGCTGGAAGAAAATGCTTATCAAATTTTAGCTAATTGGTTATTGCAAAAATAAAAAAATTGCCTCACAACTTTTATCCCCAAGCATGGTAGACTCTAAGATTTCTAGGCGATCAGATCCTTGAAGATGTCTGGTAGTCAGAGGCACATCCAATCATTTTGACACATGACCACTATTTTAAGTGAGTATTCCATAGGTAGGTACGTGATAAGATGCAAGCCCATAGTTACAATAAAAGACAGTTATAAAAATTGTAAAGACCTAGTTTTATACTTGCCCTTGCTAAATTGTTAACCCTAAATTGTAGTAATTATATTTAAGTTAAGTTTATAATTTTTTTACATAAGTACATACTTTAGAGTATGAATATTAGTCTTTTTTCCGCTTGAAACACTGTTAGGCAGGAGGTTTTTTTAACCCATAATTAGATATGAATTCCCAATGTTAATCTTAGCGCAAAGTTAATGAATAAATATTTATTATTATTATAGTTACTAGGTGCTACTCGCCTTTGACCGTCCTTATTTGCTAACCAACAAGTTACAAAGAATATTTCCTTAAGTGAGGTATTACCAATTTATCATAATCGTTTAGTTACCGAATATCCACGACCAAAATAAACACACTGTAGTGAAAATTTATAAATCCAATCTCATTACGAAACACGTGAACAAATCCCATTTATAATTTTTAACTTTTAATTGAGTTTGTACATTTAGAACGGACTGATTGAAGTCAACATTTTTGACGAGTTTCATCACAATGAATGGCCTCACTTTACAGAGATTAGTTCCCTCAGCACCAATTTTGACGCTGTCGAATAAGTTAAGCAATTTTTAATTTTAAAGTTACAAACCACACCAATTCGACTTTGTATATTTACGAGAGATTAGCTATCGATTTGAAAATGTCTGGAACTAGTGCTTAGGGTAAGTGAAAAGGTTAGATGTTGAATAGTTGTATAATAAGTTGTATAAAACCTTAGTGAAAAAATTAATTAGGTAATGAATTAAAGTGCGCCTCTTAGAGGCTCCTTTTATGCAAATGTCACATGTCTTGGAATTTGTAGGTTCTACTTGATGCCGGTTTCCTAAGAGCACTAGTATAGCGTAAATTAATTTTCTGAATAGAAAATCCATTGGTACCCGACCGAGATTCGAACCCACGACCTGTAGATCGGAAGGCGGGCAACGAGATATGGTTGGAGTTTCAGTACGTAATAAAATCCAAAATGAGGAAATCCGTAAGAGAACTAGAGTCACCGCTATAGCTCAGAGTTAGTTAGTTGAAGTGTCAGCGGGCTGGCCATACAAATCGCAGAATCGACAACCGTTCAGGAATAAAGGTTCTCTACAACAAAAAGTACCTTAAGACCCAAAAAAAGCTGTAAAAAATAGGGATGCAGTCATGTCTGTACATAATTGTACAAACAAACACACAAAAGCTCGAAGCTACCTGTGCCCTTTGACAAGAAAATAGTTATTATAATAGTATTGGGTCAAGTTTCGATTGAAGAGAAGCGACTCAACGTCACTCCATTCAGTGGTAGGTCCACACTTGTGCGCTTTCAGTTTCATCTTGATTCTTTAACCAACGTCCGTCTGTTGTACATCCATCCATTTATTTAGGCATAAATTAGCAAAAACAAATTATTAATGCCTAAATCTAAGGATCTAAATCGAAGGAAGCAATAAAAAAAATTAGTGTGTCCCTAGGACGCGGTTCGCGAATAAATATAAGCGTTGTGGTGATGTTCTAGAAAATGTCCTTGAAGAAAGAACTTCATATTTTGGAGTTGTAAGAGTTTACTGCACATGGGTATTGCAATGTTGAATTAATATCTTATGACACGTGTATGCTATGACATGACTATGTAACAGTGTTACACATGTGAAAAAATATTATGCTCAGTTACACTGTTACATATACTTAAAGCAACTTATTTATCCCAATCCTCAAGCACTGTAAATGAAAACGAAAACAAATTTTTGCTTTATTGCAAGTCCACGCATCTGAGGCAGATTCAAGATGATAATGCAAGCGCACAAGTGTGGGCAAACTGTTGTAACGCGGTTGACATCTCACCTGTCAGTAACCTCAGATTTTTATCAATAATCGTAAGTCCATTCAGAACAAACCCTGTTCGAAAACCGCCCCCAAGAAAGGGTTGATAAAGGTTGATAAACATATCAATAGATCTTTTCAGGTTTGCCTACCACACCTGTTTTGTGATGCAATGAGTCACTCTTTTGTGCGGACACAATCGAGTATCGATGATCATCCGATATCGATGAATTGTACGTATTTATCGATATTAAAAGACCTCCCGTGCGTGACAATAGAAGGAACGGTGTGTGACTAAATTATAATGTGGGGGATTACATGAGTTCGAACGAATCTAAAAGGATCAGTCTCATTTCACAAAATTATCACATAAAACTGCTACTAGTAAAAGGAAAACAAGTTTGTAAACCATAAAGTACGTAATACTTCAGTGCTGTTTGCGCGTCATATTTGCTACATCAAATGGCCTGCTTTAGGACCGCGGGTGTACCTCTCTAATTCAGATGAAATATATTTTAGATAGTACTTTTGAAAAAGATATTAAATCCTCTTCCAAAAAAATATGTTGAAAATTAAGTATATAATGCATTAATCATTGTTGGCAAATATGTAACTGCAGGAAAATGCATAATATTTATTTCTCGGGGAAATGGGAATGAAAAAATCTTAAATAGACGTTTGCAGGCTATTATAAACTTTCAATGCATCAATAAAAGTTGCCAAAAATGTACCCTGTTCACATTTTATGTGGTACTCCCGCGGTCCTGATGCGCCCCATACTAAAACATAAAACAACAATATTGTAAACTGTCGGCCATCTTGCCTAAAGACACGTGAAGGGCGAGCGTTGACTGTAAAGCGTGGAATGTAAAAAACAATTACCTAATCATACAGGGCTTAAAATCAGTTCGCGCAAAGTGAAAGCAGCCCTTATTAATTATTATTTATAACTAATTAATTCATAAATTTAACAAAATCGTGTAAATCGTTCAAACATAGCAGCGTCCGAGCGAACTGAAACGGAATCGTTGCATTTTCAGTAGTCCGTGTTCACCCTGTATTATGTTTATGTGGATGTATTACGGCTTTGCTTAGATGGGTATCTTTAAACACGTGATTATACTTATTATTTTGATTCACAGTGTAAACAAAGAAATACATTATAGAATCGAAGTTAAAGGTTTTCTCTAAATGTGAAAAGTGTTTTTGTGTCTCCTTTTCATTACAAGAGAGGATAATTAAAGTTACATAAATAAATAAATAAATAACAGTCACCTCCATAGTCCTGAACCCACACTAGGATTTCCTGTGTCGTGGGTATCAGCAACTACGAGTACTATGATACCACAACACCCAGACCCGGAACATATACTTGACAGCTGCGGGAACCGAACCCGCATCCTTGCACTTGCGTCTCAGATGGGCACCTGCCCGCTGCGCCACTGAGGTCTTACTAACGGTTAGTACCGTAGTTAAGTTAGTGAAGCGATCATCATCTTGATGAAGTCCACTGCTGAACATAGGCCTCCCCCAAAGAGTGGCATGACGAACGGTCTTGAGCCTTCTCCATCCACCGACTTCCCGCAACCTTCACAATGTCGTCGGTCCATCGGGTGGGGGGGGCCTTCCAACACTGCGTGGTCCGGTTCGTGGTCGCCACTCGAGAGCCTTTGTTCCCAACGGTTATCGGTTCTGCGAGCTATATTGCCGCCCACTGCCAATTCAACCTGCTAATTGTAAAAGCTATGTCGGTGACCTTGGTTTTTGTACGGATTTCCTCATTACGGATTTTATCACGCAGCGAATCTCCGAGCATAGCTCGGTGAAGCATTCTGTGGTTTATTTCCATATTACTGCAGCGAAAAACATCGGTGCAAAACAACGCTACTGAACATCCAAAGTAACTTTAGTATTAAAACAAGCGGGGCCTACAAAAGCGATACTCTAAAAAATGCACTGCAAAATACATCCCGAAGTTGCTGTTGAAAGTGAGGTAACGCATGGAGCGTTGCAACTAACCAACCGTGCTGCTAAGGAAACGGCACCAGTTGTGAGAAGACGCGATTTTACTAAAACATAAAAAAAATCTTCGTTTAGTGCCCCACGCATGAATAATTCACGATAGATACGATAGTTAGGGTCAAATATTAGAGAAAAGTTCAGATAGTTCAGATTTTTTGAAGTTCGACATCAAGATTGCTACAAAAAACAGCTGAACAGTTCGGTTTAAAGAACTTTATTCAATAGTACTCAATAAGAACAATACAGTTCACTTAAAAAAAAGAGTACTTAAAAAATATAATAATAAACTTGATGGGTAGTCGATCCCTAGTTAGCAAATATAAACGATAACCACATCAACCCGTGATCCAGAAAAGATGTGGTAAACAAGATTCATTTTTATTTGTGTGTGGGTAGGTAAGGCAGAATACTAGTATAACATAGATGAGTAGCAGAACAGACAGGACAACGAGAAAAATAAAATATATTTATATATAATTATTGGGTTGGTATGTTTTGTGAAAAGAGTAGTGTGAAAGTGTTTCGATAGGTTTAAATGCAATAGTTAAATAAGTTTGACCTTCTTCTTCTTCTTTTCGTGTCGATGCTTCACACATTTTAAATTAATTTAGAGTAGTAGGCGGCCACTTCAAGTTTGACCTGATTTAACCTCATTTGTTGACTTTAAAACAGCTCCCTCGCAAGACTTTCCCCTGAGACTTCTTAAAATCAGGGACATCAATGGTGCAAGTCAATGGTGCATACGGTACGACGGGCAAATAATTAAGATATACTGAAAGTGTTTTTTTTTCCCTGGATTAAATTCTTTAAGCGTCAAAGGGTTAGCAAACTGTCACTTATGGAATACACACTACTGCAAATGCATTTTAAAGGTCTGAGGGTGGAATCGACCAAACACTATGTTATGCCAAAGTAACAAGCCCTGGGATAACTCCCTGGAAAAAAGGCTTAAAAAAAACTTTTATTTCTACCACTTATTAAACTAACATATCTTATCCAATTTAACTACACTTATTTTCTTAATATTAATTTCACTGTTTATCCAATTCTCTAGTCTAAATCCTCCGCAGTAGTCGCCTCCACGGCGTAGGCCTCCCCTAAATCCCTCCATAAAACCCTTTTCCTCGCCTTCCTCATCCATTTCGGTCCACATCTTTGTGTAAATATGTCCCTCCATCTTCTTTTCGGTCTACCTTGTTTCCGTTTCCCTTCCAGAAAACAGGCTTACTCTAGAGTAATTAGTCATTTTATTTTATGGATAAGACTTATACTACATAGTTTGGTCGAATCCACCCTTAGAAGAAAATAATCTTAAAATCGTGGGTCGCTCGTTTCCTACGCCTGCTATGCGCTGAATAGCTGGTGTCGGCAAGGCGAGCGCCTACCGTTGCATATTTATGAAGCGCCTCAAACACTATAAATAGTTGATACGAGCCCAAGCCTCGGCGAGTAATGGAGTAAATACAACTACATACGGCCGCCGTAATTGTAATGAATGCCAAATTCACTCGCCAAGTCTCGAGGCTAAGAGTATGAAGGTTTCAGAGCTTTGATTTTGGGTGTAGGTACTATTGGCGGATTTAGTACTATACCTAGGTACTATCTATATTTTTCATCTCCTAGGTGCACTGGATCTGCGTGTCGCACTGGTTCTGCTCATGACATTTTGTGTCTTCATTCATTCCACGTCTTGTCTTAAATTTCCAGTTCTCTGTCTAAGTCAAAAACGCGTTACGTAAGAACTAGTAATTTGGTGCGAAATCCTACTTTATTATTATAAATGCGAAAGTTTGTGAGGATGTTTGTGGTTCAATCACGACCAAACGGCCGAACGGATTTGGATGAAATTTGGTACACAGATAGATTATAGCCTGGAATAGCATATAGGTTACTTTATATCACGGTACTAGAGCGAAGCCGCGGACGGAAGCTAGTACACTATATAGAGCATGTTTGGCTTTCTCCAAGATATTGAGATACGAATGAGGCTTTAAAGCATTTTAGTATGAGAGCTTATTGAATAAAAAAACTACAAGTACTCTAGAGAAGATAAATAAACTTATTTCTTAAAATATTATCGAAACAAGCGTTCAACATTTTAATTTTCCGTTATTTATCTCCATGCATGTTGACCTCTAGAGCCCTCGTCTCTGACGCTTACAGGCCGATATAGCTTAGATAAACGCGCACATATCTATGCAAACTACTTTCGAGAAGACCTCCTATTCTTATGACGCAAGCGCCCATTTCCACAAGCTAGTATAAACTTTATCCCTTCAGTTCAAAGTGCAGTTTTGGGTGATTGAAAGACTTTTATTATCATCATTCGAGCGACGAACGGTCCACTATTAGCTGCGTACATGGCTGTTGCGATTGGACGATCATTCCAGGTATACCATCACGTCAATATAATCATTTGACCTTTGTGTCTTCTTCTATCCAAACAGTTTGCTCACATGTTTAAAAGGCTGGGTCCAGTTTATTTTTCACTTAGGTACCTTTGTCCGTCAATTATATTGATCGTATGAGCGCAGCCTAAGTGTACTGGGACGAGACTTGAATGCAGTAAGGGCGTTGTAGTGAGCCTTAAAAAATTAAAGCCGCCGACACAGAAAGCTAAGTAAAAATTTGAATGGCGAGGAACGCTCTTCGCAACGTGATGACGACTTTTAGACTTACCCTTGTCGCTTAGGGGGATTTTTTATTTCCGTTTTTTAAGTAGTACATAGAACCATAGCCTAAAACGTGCTTATGCAATTGTTGAACTCCTTTACATTATGTGGAATTAACAAATTAACTTATGATCACATTTTGAACAGTTTTTGACACAACTCCTTTGGGTTGTTCATTATGTCAAATCTATTGCTGACTCAGCAATGTTCTTAAAGAAATATCAATTCACGCAGATGATCACTAATATCTGTGCGATGCAGACAGAGGGTAAAGTTATGGTACTAAAGCTTAGGTGTATGGTTACAATACCTGTGCGGAGTACCGGTCAGAATGTGTGGGGAATTGACGATTTTGACAATTTCGGCGTCGACTGCCGTTACAGAGGGAGTAGGTGCGGAAAGTTTTGCGATTCGTAGTTCAATGGAAAGCGACGACTGTGAATTTTCGCGGTGTCGCTTGGTGCGGGATAGACAGGGCATTGGTCGAGCGTGCTAATCTGCGTGGAGTGTCGCGTGTGATTGGGCAGACGGCGTTGTCCAATTTTCCGGCTGCGACGGTATTAGTTGGACAGACAACGGCGTCGCTTGGTAACGTACATTTTCAATAGCCTCAATACAGTTTATGATTGATGTGGGCACGACGTCGATATTTCATTAGAGGACGTTTTCAGGCTTGAAAGTGCGTGTGGTATGGTAACATAGTTTCCATTTTGTCCTTATAAAACATAATACGTGTATCCTCGTAGTCTATCCATTAATCTTGCCCATAGTAATTTATGTTTTGAACTCATAGCAGTTTCAAATGTAATTTCGGTTAATCAAAAAAGTCATTTCGATGGTGATAGAAATAATAGAGCCATATCTTTTTTTCCATATCGCCTAACATGTAAGCAGTGACCGTCGCCTATTGATATCTGCAACATCTGGAGCATTGCTGATGCATTGCCTGCCCCGGAAAAAACTTTTGTATTTTCCTTGAAGTCATTCATCCAAGTTATTATATTATATATAAGTTAGTATTAGTGTTTGTGCTTTTTTTAAAGGTTATCACTTTTGTAGGTATTAAATTGTTTTCTTTTTTTTTCTCCCACTTTTAGATACCTACGTGGGTACTTGTGCGTACGTAGGTATATATATGACTATAACTATGTAAACTATTTAAGTAGGTAAGTTATTTCTAAGTTTAGTTTAATTGTCACGCCTCACCATCTTTTTTGCACGCCCAGGATGACTGGTAGAAAATGCTTTAGCATTAAGTCCTCCTTACACTAAGTTTAAGTGTGAAAGTATAAATAAAAAAATAAATTCATGTAGTAGGCCTTATAAGAAAGCTGAATAACTTTAAACGCACACTCGGTAGCGCATTGGAACGAATGTACCCAAAATTCCGCTAAAAACACAGACCATGTAAATGGGCAAATGGCAATTTGTATTCGCAAACAAATCTGGTGCGGGCAAACAGCAATGCAATCCAGTTCCCTAATGATTGTTTACAGTGGGGGGCGGCTAGTTAACCGTTAATGCAATATTAATGCAATTCATTAAGTTTTCGTAGAGGGCCCTTCTAGGATGAAGACTGGGAATCGGGGGCAACATAGGTACTTATTTGAAGAGCGTTTATGAAGTGATAAAAGTAGTTGAGTTATTTGATTTCGTAATCGTGTTTCGTGTACCATGTATTAGGTTGGTATTTATTTTGAATGCTAATAAAAACTTTGTAATTGTGATGTAAATAAATTCACAAAGGTACATTTATTTTAAATGTCCTGGCGGATAAAGGAAGCTAAGGAGATCTTAAGTTTGTATGTTTGTATGTATAATTTGCTAGAACATAACTATCGAACCGTTAATTCGATCTGCATGGAATTTAGTAAAAAAAACTGGGGGTTTGAAAGCAGTCATTTATATAGGTACATTAAGTGGGGTTTCATATGAAATATCTATGTTCATACATTCCAAAAGGATTATTATTTTTATTTGAGGCCATATTGTTTTTTGAGATACAACGAAAATAGAACAATATTAAGTAACTAATACAACGTGAGGTTCCATTAAGTAAAGTTTCAAAGACTTCGTAGTTCAGGCAAGATTGGATATTAGTTAGAACATGCTAATGGTGCGATATTCTGCCTCAACATCAAAGCACCAACTTTTACCGGACATGGCGAGATGCCATTTTGGGGCGAACCACTAGTATTAAAATAAATAAATAAGTACAACACATGTCACACTGCTTATTATTAATCTAATTATTATGAAGTTTTTTGCAGGTTTGTATGTATGTATATTTCATTTAAGAATCTCTTAACGAGTGAACCAGTATTTCTAAAAGTTTATTGTAAAAATAAATGAAACAAACATCAAAACTTTCTCAATTTCTAACAGTTTATTTCGAGTGATTGTTACGGCATCCAAAATTAATATCGGACAAATCGAGACCGCCTCCGGGCCCCATTACGCGATCAAAGTAAAAATATATGAGGCGAAGGAAACGAAACCAAACATATGCTGGGATAAATATTTGGACAAAACTCCCGTCTCCCCTCCCTCCCTGTGGAATTCTACCAGTACCACAGAACATTGAGTAGTTGTGTTACGTCACATTGTTCTCGCATCGATTAGCTCGGTGACGTCGTGTTTCATAATGAAACGTTATCGCTATTTCTGCAACAGCTTTACGTTTGAACATTACGTGGTGAATGCAATACTGAAATAGCCCAAGCAATACTCTTTACTCAAAGATTTTGTTTCAATGTGAGTTTCGGAATAACCATGCAGATTTGCGATTGGGTTGAAAGTGACCGTGAGAATCTCTCGACGTTCTGACTCCCGACGCAAAAAATCATAGAAAAAATGTACTCCAATTGCTGGCCCCGGGGTACATAATAGTGATTGAACTAACCTGTCAGTCCCATGTTAAGTGGTTTTGAGGGAACCATACAGCCATTGTCCGGGTAACCAGTAGCGTGTTTTCTTGATAAATGTTTGATTTGGCAGTATTTGCTAATCTACCCTCGTTATAATGCCTGGTGTTTGCGCTACATTTTTTTGAGCTACGTTGAATATTTTTATAGGACTTTGTTTGGGCAGTTCATGATTTTACTGTAGACTACCAGTTTACTTACCATGTTATATTTTTAGGAAACGGCCACTTTTAACCGATCATCCTTTCATGGTGTTTTTCTAAAACAGATTTTTTTTTCTATTTATCGGTTATTGATTATTTTATCAACAAGCAGGAAGCTTCTGAAACGTCAGCGTGATATTTTATGTGTTGGTTAAAACTAGTCATCATCATCATCACCAGCCTGTAGAAGTCCACTGCTGGACATAGGCCTCCCCCAAAAAGTTCCATGACGAACAGTGTAGTCTAGAGTCTTTTCCTTCCACCAAATTCCTGTAAGTTTCACAATGTTTCAAACCTGCGTCTAACCTAGTATGAAAATTCAGTCAATAAAAAATTCTGTTAATTTAAATACCGATTGACTCCAAAGAAGTTAAATCTTCTTTGAAGTAGGTTAAAAGGTCCCGGTGATCTACATTAAAACGTCAGACTGCACCAAAAAGGCGATACACGAGAACTCTCAATTTCAATCGAGACGCAAGTCGCATCCGCATTGAATCGCATTCCCATTGTCCGCGGCACAATAGCGTACTGCCACAAAAGTCTATTTCTAAAGCCCTAGTTTCCTAAAATACGACGAACGTCACATAACGGCGAGTAATACCTATGGCAGACCAGAACCTCGACTCGTGCATTTATTATATATTTAGAATGCGATACGTTGCGCTTACGTTGACCAACGTAGAGAAAAAAGCAGTTCAAGATCAGTGGATCACGTGATCCACTCATGGTTTCATTGGTTGTTTTCACACGTCATCTCTGCCCAACTCAGCTTAGGTAGATATGGCTTTGTGACTTTGTGGGAACCAGCGTGGTGAAAGGAGGCTTTGAATTCTCCTTTATTGCACATGTTAGAATGTTTTCCAATTTTTGGTTCTAGGTTTCCTTAACATGGTAAGCATATGACGGTCGCAAGTTTCTAGAAAACAGAAAGCCTTCTTTGTGTGCTAACATTGACCTATTGAGCCAACAGGTGAATCCAACAAAGCGTCTGTTTGGGTGTCTCTGAATTAGCGACGCCCTTGCGCGATTGTTGAAGAAAGACTTTGCATGTGGCTGTTGAAAAGGAGAGAAGAATGGGGGTTAGACTTGGGGTTGAAAGGTTGCTCTAAATAAATGGGGCGTAGAATGATCCCTCCCGGAATCGCAAAAAAAAAAAAGGTCTTTAGGTGCTCAATCCTTAAAGACGTTTACAGTGATAACTTAAGCAGGAATCATCATCATTCAGTGCAACACGTTAGGTAAACCTTTATTTTTATGTAACCGAGGTACTGAACATGTGAGGCACTTCCATACTGTAACGTAAAAAATGGTTAGCTTTTAGGTTTTTAACAACTCACCTCTGCCCAGAAGCATATTTATGCTTTTCGGATAGCTTTGTATATTGTAACTAAGAACCTGAAGTGCAATATTGAATTTAACCAATTCTGAAAAATCTTCTTTGCTAAAATTTAGGTTTGAACTTAATAATAATTTATACCACTAATAACACACTAATAACTATTAACTTTTCAGAATTAGCAGGTTGAAGTGGCAGTGGGCCGGCCATATAGCTCGCAGAACCGACAACCGTTGGGGAACAAAGGTTCTTGAGTGGCGACCACGAACCGGACGACGCAGTGTTGGAAGGCCCCCCACCCGATGTACCAACGACATTGTTAAGGTTTCGGGAAGTCGGTGGATGGATAAGGCTCAACCGTTCGACATGGAACTCTTTGGGGGAGGCCTATGTTCAGCAGTGGACTTCATCAGGCTGATGATGATGATGATGAATGATTTATACGAGTATCTACCTGAAAGCTAATTCTAGTTTTCACATGAGTTAATCCGCAATGAATCACTCAATCACTTACAGCCGGCCCTAAACATAACTAAACACATAACCTAAGCTATATACTAAATCGCCACAGCCAGCCATTACCTATTAATTAATCGCTCTACGCTAATTATACAACATGAGTGCTCACAAGCAATGGTCAACTACACAAAGGGCTACATTCGTGATTATGACAGCGCTATCTGCAAGTGCGGGAGGACATAGGCGGTATTGAACGCGCGTGTATTCAAGACATTGATCTTGCTTGGCTCACAATGCTTTACCCTGGTCGTCGATTGTTCAAAGGCCTAAAGGAGATAGAATGCAAACTGCTATTTCTGACATAAAATTGTCTACTACAGAACTCCAGTATCGGACGCCAAAAGGTGAAGTGGCTAGATTTAAGGTGCAAAAAAAAAGTCAAATTGGCTCCATTTTTTTATCTGTTTTGTTTTTGGTCCAGGAATTAATAAAATATGTTAATCATTTGACCGAAAACTTGGATAACTGAAACCGTTAAAAAACTGTAAGCTTTTCAATTTTCACCACTCACCGGTGACAAGTGAGAAACTTACGAGCATTATCTACGGACTCGGGCCTTAGATCATTCTTATTTATAAATGCGAAACTTGACGCACATTGTGTGATTTTTCTTTATTATTTAGGACCGTCCGATCGAGTCACACGCAACGTATGTGTATGTATGCTAATCGGACTATCGTTGTGACCGACGACGTTGGTCCGATCGACGACAGTCAGTGCGTCAGCTGCAACGTGAATTGCCCCTTTAACTGTACCTCCTACCACCAAAGTTATTAAGTTATTACGACTCTCAAAAACACTAGAATCTCTTCTCGTATTTGCAATTCGTATGGCTTTCCGGAGAAGCTTGCTCGTCTACTCGTCTGTACCTGTCTATTGTGAGATGGCACGGGTTCAAATGGTCTTGATACTTTGATGACTCAGCTCACGACAACTTGCTTGATATTTATAATCAGAACCATTTTGTTTACCTGTTACAAGGTTTTCGTAAAGCCTTATTTATGAGGTTATATTGCCGAAACTCATGCAGGCGGTTTTGGAAAAAATGGAGTAGGTAAAAATAAAATATTATGTTTAAATTTATATGTTTAGATTTTAAGTGCATAATAATATTCCTTGCTTATAACATCGCTTTGTCTTTGCTGATATGGTGTTATAATTATAAATAAATAAATAATAATAATATTAAAAACCTCATTCCATAGGTAAAATCCACTATCAAACTTATGTACCTATTTCATAGATATTTAAAAAATCTTGCAAATACAAATTTTAACTACGTAGACAACTGACTAGGTTTTTTATTTATTAAAAATATTTAAACATAACGGGAATTATGAATGATTTACAAGAACATGAATATCTACCTATTGCAAAATCCTGCTATGCTATGGCTAAGTTGAATAATTTACGTAGATTAAACTTTTTCAGGGCCGCATAATTCAACTTGGTCAATAATTTAATTTAATAAGAAGGAGAGAGTACCAATATACAAAATGGACAGTTACGATGGCGGCATACACACATTTTCTTTTCATAGGAGCTATTGAACGTCTTGCTGATATGTTGATAGTTGATAGTAGATATATGTATTGCTTACTAGCTTTAAAATTATCAAGAATAATCCATCCCCGCGTCCAACCCAGTCCACGCCCAGGCTGCAGCGAAAAATAAACGCATCCGTTGCGGGCTAAACGGGTAATGCTCGTTATTATCATAATAATGCACAAAACATGGATAAAAAATATTTTCGTGAACCCTGTAATTTTTCGTATTCCTACGGCTCGGTTGCATCTCTACAGTTTTCAGCAGGTTAAAAATTTCAAGTTTACTTTTTTATTTTTGTACCCGAGTGAACAATATTTTGTTCGAAATTTGAATTGAGTTCTGCCTGTTCTTAACAAGTCTTATCAAGACAGCTTTTCTCATTGGCTGTACTACGTGCCTACCATTTAAAAAGGCATGGAGGAAAACAGAAAAACACAGCATAATGCATAAGTTTGTCGGCTTGACAGCCCATCAGTCCAGACACGATCAAACCATTCACTCGGATTAAGAATAATTAACCAATTTGTCATTTTAATGTCACATGCCATCACGTACCCGCATTGAGGAAAAGGAATAAAATTATTCAAAATATTTAATCCAACTCGAGTGTATCGTAAAAACTACAAGTCGGAATAACTCAAGCCTCTTTGCCTTTTGTATTTAAAAATAAAAAAGGATTTGAAAAAAGAAGTTTGTGCTATCCCGACGACGTCGGATCAGTCATCCGCGCGCTTCGGTCGATAACACGTCTCTGTGACTGACGGTACTTTAGATTTATTTCGCTCTCGACACAAAACTAATGATCATTTGGATTCTGACCTTTGGTTGCGAGAGAAACGGATTATTAGCTTAGATGGGAATGATAGTCATTTGTATTCCAATTAACATTACTGATACTTATGAATGCCATGTTTTTTAGCATGCATTCATTTATGAAGGTGTAGGTAGTTGATTATTTATTTAAAAAAAACATTATATCAGCCATTTTCTACAAAGACAAGCAACTTTTATATATGAATACCAATTTCCATAAACCTTTACTTAGGCTCAAGAACTAGTATGCGTAACTGTTTGGCTTCTTCAATATAATTTAAAACTAACGGTAACAAACTATACATAATCTGTAGGTAATAAATAGCGCAGTCGCACATAAGTATGTGCTGACTCTACCTAGGTATCTAACATGCCGCGGAACTCCTCGTGCATGTACTAATGATGCTGCACAAGACTTAAGATCAAGCGGAAAATATACAGGTAGCAAACAATATGAGTGAGAGTGAGAAGAAAGAAAGAAAGAAAGGAAAAAAAGAAAGAAAAGAAAGAAAAGGATGAAAAGAAAGAAAAGGATGAAAAGAAAGAAAAGGATGAAAAGAAAGAAAATAAAGAAAAGAAAGAAAAGAAAGAAAATAAAGAAAAGAAAGAAAAGAAAGAAAAGAAAGAAAAGAAAGAAAAGAAAGAAAAGAAAGAAAAGAAAGAAAAGAAAGAAAAGAAAGAAAAGAAAGAAAAGAAAGAAAAGAAAGAAAAGAAAGAAAAGAAAGAAAAGAAAGAAAAGAAAGAAAAGAAAGAAAAGAAAGAAAAGAAAGAAAAGAAAGAAAAGAAAGAAAAGAAAGAAAAGAAAGAAAAGAAAGAAAAGAAAGAAAAGAAAGAAAGAAAATAATTTTATTTGGAACATCGATAGGAAGGCTATAACATCGATTACCAAAAACAACAAAGCTAAACTAAACTATAAAATACCTACTCATATGCCACAAACTGGCATCCAACTCAGCATGTTGTTGTGTTACCTAAAAAGTAACACAAGGCTGATCTTCCGTTGGAACCAAGTTGCGCCACGATACAGGTCCTTCATTATTCTATTGGCGTGAGCAAGGTGTAAACTAACTAAACACTATTTACTAAAATTATACACAGACTACAGTCGCTTTAAAAATATACCTTGAGAGTGAATGTCATGATAGGAAAATCATATAGACCTTGAATACACGTGCGATTTTCCACGATAGTCAGATCCGATAATATCATCCGACTACTGGATGGCGCGCAATTCATTTGTTCGAAACTCCTAGTCTAAAACATAAACACGGCCTTTAAGATTTTCATGCTCTCATCAAACGCTCGCATTAATAATAGCTCTTGAAACCACAGAGTTTGCAAAAAGTCGGAGATGTATGGAGCGAATCCGAGAGTCTGATCAAACAATCTCGGAAAAATAATTGATCCCCAGCCTGAAATGGGCTAGTCTCGTAACTGAAGTAAGACGAGACTGTCCAGTTTTTCTCAAGGTTATTCCTAGAAGTAGGTGTAGCCTAAGTTAATTTTATTTCTTTAAGTCAGGACCTTGTAAGCCACTCAGTGTGCTACGAATTCAAGAGCTTTTTTTCCCGCTTTATTCCCACCCCATATACCACAAGCACGCATTCCTGACGAAGAATGATGCTTTCGGCTCCTCGAGCGAGTAGGTAGTGCTTTGTTCGAGTGATTAACTGCCTCGGTGCTAAGCCCTTCAGCTAATGAGTCGACAAGCAATATTAATCATTGTGACGAACCGGACGGACGGACCGTGTGGGTGGTTGGTTGCTAGGTAAAGAGGTCGGTGTTATCAATCATAGAGGGATTTTTTTATCAATAAAGCTAGGCCATTTATCTGTTTTTTATAGTTTGTTCTAGCGTCCGCGATTTTGATCGTGCGGTTTGGCCTTCCCCAGGGTTCAAGCTATCTCCATACCAAATATCATGAAAATCCTTCCAGCTCAATCTGAGTAATAAAACTTACAATCACTGAACGCCTTGTATATGTAAGAAAGAAGGATTTGGCTGATTTTTGAAGTTTCTTTAATAGTTATCGCCATGACAAGATTGCTCGCGCCATATATATAATATAATATGTAAAAGGAAATATTTTCCTTCAAGTCATAAGTAATTTTCTATAATTTGTATTAAGGTTCGTGGCGGCACTGGTGTCACGCGGTACCTAGAGCGTGACTTGCCGCCAAACCCTCGCTATTTGTAAAACTATTAATCATTTCTTCGAATAAATGCTATAATACGGCTTTTTTAAATTCTCCTGATGCTGGTTAAAAAACGGACACATGACTGTTCATCATCATCATCATACTTAGTTAGTAAATCGACGGTTTAACACGGTCCATTGCTGAACTGTGCTGCTTAAAAAACACAAAAAACCTCCATAAAATCTCCTTATATGGAAAGCTTCGCTATTTTTCCATGTAATAAATATTTTTTCCCTGTAACTAATTATTATTAATGCCTCGGTAGCACAATTTTTATAATATACGTTGTGTAGCAAGTGCGCGCCATCTTGTTTTCCAAGAGCGACAGTCTGACTTGACACTCCTTGACTCATCTACCTTAAGGTACATATTCCCTTCCAGAATTTAAAAAACAAAAACTCCATAAAATCCCCTTGAATCGAAGGCGTTGGAATTTTTCCCTGTAATTAATTAGTCGTTGGTAATGACTCGGTAGGGCGGGCGGAGTGTTCTTGAGTGCACGCGTGCCGCCGCGACCGCTAACTGTACGCAAGTACCCATCATAGGGTATTTGGCTTAGTTTTGTGCACGGGAAATGGGGAATAAAACACTGAGAAATGTATTTGCACTATGTCAGAAATTATTATAGATTTGTTATTAATATTTGAAAAACTATTAGATTATAAAGAAGTGACGTAATGTGGCTTGAGTGTGTATCTGAATCGCGAGTAATTTGACAAATTTTGAAGTTCAACTCACATCACACTTCTGATCGAAAGTCCAGTTATATTACACTCATTTGCACTGAACCCCCTTGCACTTTGTCATGACATGAATTGAAAAACCTTATCTTTTGTCTCTGAGTAGATACCTAATAAACTCCACTATCTTCTTTTACAATTTAAAAGATAAAATGTAAGAATTAATAATTTCACATTTTACACGGGTTTTTGCCATACCAAAAATCAAAACATACCATATTTAGATGCGGTCTAGAGCATTGGTCCCCAAACTCTTTTGCCTCGTAGACCCCTCGGCTTGTTTTTCTGTTTGGCTTAGACCCCTACCTAAATTCACAAAAATGTAATAATAGCTACCTATATTGAATTTATAGAGCTCTTTAGGGGGTGAGGGGTTCGGCAGGCAACGCATTAGCAATGCTCCAGGTGTTGCTGATGTCAATAGGCGACGGTAAGCACTCATAGATCTCGTTGCATCTTGTAAACCCCTATGGTTGGTGGAGATCCTACAGGACGTGTAGAGAGAGAGAGAGAGTTGTTATTTACAGGAGTATAATATTTACAATAAGTACAAGGTATTTACAAAAGAATAGAAGATTTTAGGAAACACGATACAGCACACGACCAGAGTAAAAGTAAAAGTAGTCTGACAGACCGTCGTCCGTCCGAATCAACAATTCGTTCTATTCTTCGTCGCTATGCCAACTGAGATGTATTTGAATTTGGCGGCGACGGAGTGATAGTGGTGGCGTAGCTCGCCACACCCCCATTTTCATCTAATAGAATTTTCATCTCCAATATTTTTTTATGCTCTCGTATGCCCCTTTGATGTCGCCGTCGCCCTTGGGGTTTGATATAGACCACTTTGAGAATAACTAGTCTAGAGGTATCCTAAAAGTTACTTTATCCGTTACTTTATCGGTATCCTTGTAGTCAATGCCCGTCAATTAGCAGAGAACACTTTGACGACGCATATTCCGCCTGCTACGGCTGTTAAATAAAGGTCACAGTTTCTCAAAAAAACACGATTAGTATGATTGATTGGTGAATATTGTCCGATTTCGCTGCATCGGTTGTGAGAGCCCAACAGCATAAAAATCCAAAAAATGCATCGGCGGTATCATGGAACTATAATCTACTGGACAAAAAACTCTAATGACAGCTTTATACCGAGCAATGACGTGACGGCGATATGTTGCCGACATCAATCGTCTATTCTCGCCGCGTCTGCGCCGTGGGATCTAATTAATTATGGTAATTAGCCCGCGGTCGCTGTGCCGATAGGTACTCTGCCGTTCCTGAAACGTGTCCCACATGGCTTAGGAAGTAATTAGCTTGAAGGTGGAAATGAATAAGATTGCAGAAAACATTGCTTGTTTCTTTTAATTTCCCCTATGAATTCCCCTCACGAGGACTAGAGTTTTCAGGGTAGCAATTTAGTGGGAATATTTCAAAAAGGAATTGAAGACAGCATCTTCAAAGAAAATAATGTCATATCTAAGAAAACTCTGATCTCTGAGAATTGAATTCTGTTTTAATTTAATTCACATGTTTTTTGAAATTAAAAAATCCACTCACGACGATTAAAGATACGAGCCTTAGAATGTGAGGTCACATCATTCACGTCCATATTTCAAGTGTCCACATCATTTCTCAGTGGACACATTAAGGTCCACCACGGAAGTCATCGGAGCCCTAAATAAATACGCTCTACGGTTAATCGACGGTGAAGGAGGGGAATTCCAATGCTCTATTTGTAAGCGATTATGAATCAAGACGGTTGCGATATTTTGTTCGATGACTGAATAACAATTTTGGGTTGAGGCTGTAATGAATCTGCTTTATAATTGTACTAGCTTCTGCTCGTCGCTTTGCTCGCGTAGTACTGGAATAAAAGTTAAGTTATACTCCAGGATCTTAAGAAAAACATTATCAAAAATCAGCTGCTTTGGGGTCAAATTAGTTCAAACTCAATTATTCAGCTGTTTTGGGTAGCAATCTTGATGCCCAGCTTGTCGTTCGTTTTGAAAAACAGATATTTTGAAAAAATTTGGGGAAAAAATAATAATCTTTTTTATTGCTTTTTCTTTTTATATTCTTTCAATATATAACCCCATTCCGGGATGGTATACATGTTGTGAATTACCTTGTAAATGCTGTAGGTAGTGTAGTTGGTAGTAATAGGCATTAGTCCCCTAAAACAAGCCCACAAATCATCTGGCTCTGTACCGTAAGGCACAACACTTCTTATCTCGGTTATTTACTAGCGGCCGGCGGCGATCGGAATATATTGCCGATTTCCGGCCACCGCGGGCGAGTAATACGCTTCCGGAACGCCCATGGCACGCCCCGCAGACGCTACGCGTACGTTACGCAGTCTTGTTGACCAAGACTAGAGATTTATAATGGTTTATTAGAATACGCTTATCGAAAATCTATACACGTATTCGACAAATATACCTACACTATTTAGAACAGTCATGCTGGAGGCTTGGAAAAATATTAATTTATAAATATTTCTAGCAACTCACAATATGTAGAAAAGTATACTTGATAAAGGCAGAACAACATTATCAGTTTTTGATGTTTACGTTTAAGAAATGGTCTAAACTAGCCAGCAGAATACAGCGATCTATTTCTCTACACCTTCCTGGGCTGCCACCAGTTTGAAATGTTATGAATTGCTAACGAAAGCTAGACTTAATCACGAACCCTATTATCAGTACTTAATAGGGTTCGTGATTAAGGCTAGCTTATTATTTATTTTGTGGCCCAGTCTCTTTGATCCTAGCCCTATCCCAGAGTCTCTTCCAAATTAGTGTAACGCATAGTAAACTCTTGAGCTTAGTTTCAAACGAAACCCCAAAATCAGATTCAACAAATCCAGCTCAACATTTGAACCAAATTTTGGTTGCAATAGCACATTGGCTACAATATATTTTTTACGTTGCAACATTGATTTAACAACATAGTAGGTAACATAGGATGTCATTAGCCGGGGCCAGCGATGGGACGACATTTATTTTACGGTTTCCGGCTATAAAAGTGATCCACTGCTTGCACTCTGCAGCGATGCCCAGTGCCCGGCACACTGATGCTGCAATGTTTGCTGGAAGAGACAAATATGTTTTAGCGTGGTGATGCAGAATAACCGGCCTAACCGACAACCGTTGGGGACTTAAGATTCTTAAATGATGACCACGAACCGGGTGAGGCAGTGTTGGAAGGCCCCCCACCCGATGGACCGACAACATTGTTAAAGTTGCATGAAGTTGGGGGATGGAAAAGGCTCGAGATCGTTTGTCATGGAACTCTTAGGTGGAGGCCTACGAGTATGTTTAGCAGTGGACTTCTACAGGCTGACGATAATGCAGAAAAAGCTAATTTATTAACCACAACAATTATTAAAGTATTGCATTATAGGGTACCAAAAATATATGTAAATAAAAAGCCGATTCATTATTTTATAACTTCATCCTCAGTGTAGACATCTATAAAAATAATTATATCGATGTAATCCGATGTTTCACCGTGAAACCTCGATGTAATTGCCGGAATGAATAATGTCTCACCGTGACATCAGTATTCCGTTGGGTAAAACTACGCACTGTAGGCTTGCTTATCTAGTCTATTTATGTCTAGGAAGTTGCCCCACAGCTCATGTCCCCACGGAAGTGATAAAGCTTTTTGGCTAAAAAAGCATTCGGGTGGCGATGGTGCGGAAGCAAAGTGGAAATTTTCTCCGGAGTCCAGGCTACGGTTACCTAATAGTCTGGACTCGAAATTAGAAAAATCTAGCGTCAATATAAAAAGAAAAGCAGTTGCATACACTGAAAACGGTAAGGTGCGGGCAGGGCATGTATATGTAGAGAAGGAAATTTTATTCATATCTAGTCCATTTGATACTTTAGAAATCAGTCGCTAAGAATAAAAAGAAAAAATAAACAGTACGCCGTAAACTTGGTAAGCATCCTCTCAGAGCTCTAGATAACCACTCAAAAGTAAAAAGAGCTTTTAAATACTAATGACCCAGCAAATTTGAATTCAGAACTTTGGTACTCACCTCATATCATGAGGCGAGCGATAATGATCATCATAAATTCTCAGCGACCGTTACACGTATCTGAAAATAATTTTTACCCAACAAATTTTGGATTGGTTATTTGGCTAGGCTCAACGGAACTAATAATATTTCTCGTCTTTGCGTGAAATGGTCAAGGCTTCCAAGATAATCTTGAGATGGTTTTAGAAGCCACTGCGTGTTATATGATGCGTACGGAACGATAAGTTTTTTATGGTCTGCCAATATGTCCGACTGCGTCGGGATATTCTGATAGTGATAGATAGTAGCCGAGACCTTCGGATATCGATGTTACTTAGTAAACTAAGTAACATATAGCTTTGACGAAATTGTCAAGGTCCAGTAAAATTTGCATCATTACACCGACAAAAGCTAAGCTCTTAAATCATAGTAGTAGTAAATTTTAGACATGACAAATTTTGGGTTAAAGAATATGTCCACGCCCGTAATTCCCTATCTGATCGCCTGGAGGTCTGAGAGGTTATCTACCATGCTTTTAAGGTTCGTCTCACAATGCGTCCGAGTACCTGGGTAACCCTTAAAAAACCGAAATAAACAAGTGCTCTCAATTCCAGAGTTCAACAGCACTATTAAAATCAATCAACAGAACCTGTACTAGTAGACCGAGACTCGACAAATGAGCATCGACTAAAAAGGAAATGAATCTGATTCACAGGAAATAGGACATTGATTCAATTCGGCCTATTGTTGTCTGCCGGTCACGGTCAGGTTTGACTGGCGTATTTTAATGCTAGTGTGCACCAACTTGATCGGTGGTTATCGATCGTTTCTAGCCGTCCACTGTCAGCCGTTGGCGATTGCAATGTCCGTAGTGGTTCATCTAGTGCTGGCCTTGACTAGCACCGCGTTGCATCGTTGCATTTAGTTATAGTAATATAATAGGAAAATTGATGTAAGTTTGTATAAAGACCTAGTCTCGTGCTTGCTTACGTTAAATAGTTAGCCCTAAACAGCATAAATTATATTAATTTCATCATACAGATTTTAGGTTTAATAATTTTAAGTTTATTAATTTGAATATTTATAAGTACCTACTTTAAGTTATTAATGTTAGCCTTTTTTTCAGCCTGAGATACAGGTTTTCCTAGTTCAGGCATAGTGTAATTTTTTTTTTACCTTTATTTAGATAATAATCCGCAATGTAAATCCTAGCACTAAGGTAATGAATAAATATTTATTTATTTATTAATCTTGGAGAGCCAACTGCACGATGCAGCGGGGATAACTGCGACTTCACCGTCCGCTATAGATAAAAATGTGAATCGCCCAAACTGCATGCGATATTTCATCTATAATTTATTTCAAAATGATCCTTACATCAACTGAATAAAGTTAGTTTTGAGTTTGGCATTGTAACAATTTTAGAGTACATAATTATCGCATGCCATTTGAGCGCACCTTTTGATTACCATGGAAAGTATCTCAACTCGCGTAAAACAAAAACTCGCTTAGGATTATGTCATACAATAAAATAGGAAATATATATTTTCAAAGGCGAGGCGAGTCTTGCTCTTCAACATGCGATGGTGACCGACACAATTCAGCTTTTCGTCTCCTTCCGAGAATCGCATTTTCAAGGTGAGAAATTTTCTACATTTATACGAGGCTCTGAGGTAAACCTACAATAAACGACCGATTTAATTTTTGATGAACATTAGTCTAATCGTGGTTTGTTAATATACAACGGTTCGAGACATCAATTAATGGTATCGTATGAAAGACCACGTAACAATAGAAACTATTTGATAATCCGTTATTTAGAACTATCAAAAAAAGATGCCTACCTACTTTTGTTTGAAGAGCGATAGAAGGTAGGGCTCCGTATCGTATAATATAGAGCTGTGGGGCGAAGTAAACTGAAAAGTATGTAGTTTACCTTGATGTATAATACATCACTTAATTCGGGTGACTTAACGGAACGGCTAGGTATGCGCCAAATTCTTAATTACCTAGACTGTTTTTTTATAAATTTGCAATACCGATTAACTCAGTCAGCTGAATCGGATCGTGAAATCAAAGAGCAAATTTATTTTCCGGACATAAAAGAAGCTTATAATTCTTTCACCTGTCAACCTGTGCTACCCTTCTCAGGGCCACCACACCATATACTTACGGGTGACCAAGAAAGAACAAGTGACACGGCAAACAGCCCAGAGACGATGTTAGCAAATTAACTTATATTTCATAAATAAATTCTTCGTTCTATGTTTTTTATCCAAAGTGCTACGAAACGTAGCAAAGTGCTACGAGCTTTGAGATTCGATCTGAACTCGAATTCCTATTTACTTGGTGCTACAAAATTCGCTTTGCAATCTACCACTTACTGACCTAATTCTCGTTCCAATCCAAATCCCAATCTGCAATAAGAAAACAATACATTAGTACTGCACAAAAACATACAAAAATGGCTGGTTTTCTAAAGAGGCTGTGACTTAAAATATATAATATCGTTTTTCTTTAATACATATACCATTTACTTAAATATGTATAACATTGCAGACACAAATACTTCTAAGCATATTCTACTATTATATATATTTCAGCATTTCTCCCTTATAACCGGCTAGCTACCTTCCACTAGGCTAACAGCCTAGTGGTAGGTAGCTTGACTAAGATGGTATAGGGATTGGAAAAGCCTTCTTCATCTTAGTAATGCCCCAAGCACTACAGCGTCATGTTAAGTCAGTAAAAACTGTTTCTACTAACGCTGTCTATGTCATCTAGAATAGATGTGATAGGGTCATACTTATTCTTCCATCAAAATACCCAAAATCCACTTACATAATACACACACTGGCAAAACAGAAATTAATCAGAGCACGTCCCCTATTTGAAAGTGATTTACTCCGAGTCCATCGAACCCCACTTTCCCTGCAATTAGTTGCTCAGAACAATGTGCAGTGATTTTTAAATGATCGCCTTCGCCATCTGGCGGGTCAGGGACAAGTAATATTGGTAATTGCTTTGTGACCTGCTGGGCGTTTTGGAATATAAAATACTTGGATTTTTATATCATCATCATTTCAGCCGTACGACGTCCACTGCTGAACATGGCCTCCCCCACAGACAGAGCGAATTCCTTATCATGTGGGGGGATTTGGCCATACTCACCACGCTGGGCATGCGGGTTGGTGAGCGCAGTTAGAGCTATCGTTGTTAAAATAGGAGACGCTGCTGCCCATCCCCTAACTTTTTTCCCTTAGTCGCATCTTACGACATCCGCGGATAGGTAGATAAGGAGGGGCCTATTCTTCAGCCGGGGCCACCACCGCCAGCTGGGGGATTTTTATATGCTTTTATTTATATCTTATATGTAAGTACGCATTTAATTATCCATAGGAATATTAAAGGAAGGACAAGATTATCGACAAAAAGGAACCTGCTATGGGGGAAGGAAGGCGTATATTCGTGTATGTACTTGCGAGATCAGTTCTAGTTTTCTAAGGAAGTGTTTGTTTCGGGACTCGTGGGTATCAGAAACTATGTACCATGTTACCTATTAGCCACAAATGTTATCATAGTGTGGTATAGTAGGTAGTTATGTGTTTCGAGTGATTATTTAATGTAGGACCTATGCAATCAATTGAACCCTCTACTGAACCATAATTCATTGAATTTATGAACGTTTCTGTTTCTTTCAGATCAGAATGTGCCAGTATATCACTAGACACTTTTAAGCGTAAAGTGAAAGAACACTATCTGTCTTTATAATTTTGTTATACATATGTTCTGTATGTATTTTTTTTATGTATATAATAAGTCGTATATATTTAAAATATTTTAGGTATATTATAATATTGCATGTTTTGGTTAATTATTATTATTATTTTTTAAACAGTATCTTTTATTTGTATAGTTCCCATTTCCTTGTTGTGCACATGTACCCACTACTTTTATCAGCTCTCTCTAGCCTTTGAGGCTAGAGAGAGACAGAGAGGTTTGCTGGAAGAAAACTCTTTGTAAGGTTATGCTCGCCTTTGTACATGCCTGTATTATTATGTTTTATTTCTGTGTACAATAAAGAATTAAATAATGTTCTGGTACTTACCATCGTTTTCGTGCTTAAGTATATACCCTCGAGGTTAGGAATCCTTGTGTAAGACCACGATTATGTATGCAATTATGTATGAGGCCACTAAGGGAAAAAAGCTAGGGGATAGACAGCAGCGTTCCCTATTTACAACACTAGATTTATCTGCGCTCTCCAACCCGTATGCCCAGCGTGGCGAGTATAGGCAAATAGCCTCAAATAATTGTTTCTGGAAATCTATGAGGGAAGCCTATGTCCAGCCAGTAGAAGCCTTTGGCTGAAAAGATGATGCAAATGTTGTTGTTGGTTGTTGTATCATTATTGATTAGATCCCCTACGATATCTACCAGACTGATTTCTGAAGCATTTTCCCTCTCAACAAATACGTTTCCGATTTCAATTTCAAACAGAATATTAAAGGCACTCAGCTTAATTTGCCAGCATTACGTTCGCCTCGTTCATTGGCGTCGAGAAATTAATATTTCGCGCCGATATCAAAGTTTACGCTCAACTAGCCACCCCGGCCCCGGGGGCAATAACTACACTACGGACGAATCGACGCAGGTGAACAAATGCGCTTATTTTATTTTTTACCTGGAGATCAAACGTTGTCTTGACGACGGAGAGAGCTTTGGTGCTCAGAGATACGACGGCCATCTTGTAGCGGAGCACTCAGAGCGATGCTGAATCTCCAAAATCTTGTGTGCGTTTTCATGGCGAGTCTACCTCTCCGATTCGTCTAAATACATATAGGAATTTGGTACCTCTTGTTTACCTTAGTGTACCTTTGAACATAATTTTGTGACAGAACCTTGCGTAAACTTCTCAACCAGAGAAATTCATGTCAACAAAATTAATTAAAAGTTTTTTTTTAATTGTCTAATGATATTACGACCTTAATTGTATCTTAGGCTGCTGAACTAGTAATAATCTGTATTTCAAGAGCCAGTGGCTTCTCCTAGCTAATGTTTAGTTAATTATTACCTATGTCTTAAGCAATGCAAAATTAGGAAAGTACCTAAGTTCATTGTTTCAAGTTGTCTAATAAATAATTATCTCTAATTTCATGACAAAAATAAATAAACATTGTAAAATTACAAAGCTCGCGAGGTAATAATTTCTTATAAAATTTAACATGTAGAATTATTTTAGTATCAAGGCCGTTTTCGACCTATCTATCTAAATACCATATGATGTTATCCGCGTCGACACTGCAGTTAATATCACCGTCATATACCGGTTAACGTTTTTTATGACACCGGCGTTGAGGAACAGGGAGGTTTGAAGGGATTATCTCGAATTATTCACGTGCCATAAAGCGCAAATTACAGCTAGCACGTGCCGTGACGCACGCAATATTGCTGGATGAGCCCAGTGGTTAACGCACCAAAAACACCCTTCCACTGAATCTATAGACAATTACATTGAATATCAGAATTATCAGCCGTAAGTTGTACTCAGCTAAATTTCGCGTCTAAGGGACAAATAAGCAAGGGAAATAAGGGCCTGTAGGTAAGGAAGGCGCGGCGTAGTAGAGTTCTAATAACGGAATATTTCTAGAAATATGGGACATTAGGTAAGGAAGGCGCGGCGTAGTAGACTCGAGTAACGGTATATAGTCAGGAATAGGGGATTGTTGGTAAGGTAGGTTGGTAGTGTTCGTTTCTGGCGGCCAGCCATGAAATTATATTGACTGTTAATATATAAAATCATCAAACCCATCAAAATTATTTCAATCATTGGTTACGTTAGAAAGCATAAGAACAGCCGCTTAATTTATTGGTGAACACCATCCCAAACATTATTATTTTCCCAGTATTTGTTTTTGCCGAATAATTAATTCGACATCACTAAAAAAATAGCGTCATCGGCTCAAGTGCACCGCCTATTAACCCACGCGATTGCAATTACCGCCTAGTTATCGCCGGAAGACGGCGGAGATAGTTAGGGCCCGGAAAATATTCCGTTCACTAATTATTCCGCGTAATTAAACGCGGGCATTATCGTGCGACGCCGGCGCCACCTGCCGGCATTGTGCGAGTGTGATTTACTGCGGTCCCACCGCGATTCAGACGCGATTCCGCAGCGATTCCACGGCGGATACCCGGCTCTTTTTGCACCAATTAATTATCGAATTGCTCATTAATAATTGCTGTGAAATTAATGTGGAGTGCCACTATCGATGAGTAATTTAACCGGAGGCTGTGGGTTTAATGTTTGTGCTGTGTTTAATGAGATAGGAAGGCGTTGTTACGAAGCCCAACTAATTTCTTTTATTCATTGTCGATATTTTATACAATATGAAAAAACGTTAAAGCTTAGACCAAAGAAGTTGACCTAAAAAAAAAAGATAAAGTATGAAAGAAAAAAGTCTTGTCGCCCATGTATCTTAACATTACACTTCCCGTTAATAAGTTAAGTAATATTCATAACAAAACATATAGCGTCACCATTAAAATAATACCACATCCCAATTGTTTAATTGTTTGTTTTAGTTTTGTGTGTTCCAAATGTTGTTGTATATTTTGTATTGTCAATGTTAGTTACCTTTTTGTGCTTCGTGTTTTCTTTATGTATGTATCGTGTTAGTGTACGTGACGTGTTTGGTTTCTGGTTCCGACGGAAGATCAGCGTTGGGATGGCCATGTTCAATGGCTATCACAACATAATGCTGAGTCGGACGCCTTTTTGTAGCATTTAAGTTTTCTTTCTTTCTCTTTCTTAGTCTTAGTTTGTATAGTTTAATGCATAAGGTGTTGGGTAATTTTAAGGCTATGAATAAAAGTACTTTTCTTTCTTCTTCTTTCTTTCAAAATAAAACTGCATAAATTCTCAAGAAAAATATTCTCATCGAGACCGGAAAAATAATAGGAACAACAATATGGGCTGTTATCAGGGCCCGGCGCCCGGTCCACTCTTATTACAGCCCTCTAATTTGCTCCGGAGAAATTCCTCTTATTTTCGCGTCGCCTCTTCCGACGAAGACGGCAGTAGAAGGTATAATAGTACAAAATATGTAAACTTTCACTCCGATGACTTTAGAAAGTTCCAATAACTGACCCGTGTAAAAATATAGGCAGAGTGTATGAAATATTGCCTCAAGTGCAAAATAATAATCAGAATAATCAATTTATTGGTAAATTAAGCATTTACAGTAGTGAGTGTGGGAGAAATTTTAGTAGTTTCACTCCGAGGAGTTACCAATATTGGATCCATGTAGATACATATTATTAATGCTGACATGTACGTTTATTGTCATTATCCCCACTAACTAGAATTAAAAATTTTAGTGGGGTGAAAGCCAAAACTTTGTGAAAATTGTCATATTCCCCACTGGTAGAGACAGCTTGGTGGGGATTACGACAATAAACCTCAGAAAACAGCGGCACAAATGGATCAACATTGAATTTACAGCCAGTGATATAAAGCTCATTTTACATTGCAACCCAATTCACAGTAACACACTACGACAACCTTCTTCGCTACTACCTTATACCGGGCTAAATGAAAACTTGCGAAAGCATTACTTAAATACATTTTTGTTGTGTTTTGTGTAAAATGCACTTGACCGTAATCTCATCTTAGCCCTTGCTTGAATGCAGTAAGTAAGTTGTTTATAGATACCTAATGTAGATTGAGTAGATACTTAAACTTAAAACTAACTTTAGTCATTGGACATAAGAATCATTTTAAAATATATTTTAAGAAAGAAAGAAAGAAAGAAAATACATTTATTTTGGACACACAAGCACAGCACAAACTAATAAAATAAAATAAAAAAAATAAAGACACAAGGTACAGGTTACAATACAACAGGTAGGGGGGAAACAAAACAAAACAAAAGTAGGTAGGAAGTAACAAAACTAGGGTATTCATTAGTCCGTACCGATGCATGCGTGAGCCAAAAAAGGTTCCATCTCAGCATTGATGCCGCACACGAAGTGTAGCGGCGCTGGTTTTCAGATGGAACCCTTTACGGCGACCTCACGATCGTAGTGTGCTGCATTTCTCGCGTTCTTTAGTCGATGTCGGTAGGTAGGTAGGAATTGTAGATCAAAAAAAATAAAATAAAATTAAATAAAATAAAATAAGAATAAGTAGAACTAGAAGTAGAAGTAAAATTATATAGGTAGGTAAGTAGGTATACAAATAGAATTATTAAGTAGTACATAGGTAGGCAGGTTTAATATACGAAAAACAGGTAAGCAAGTAAGGTGAAGTAGGTAGGTAGCTAGATAAATAGGTACATAAATAGGTTCAGTCAGCCCAAGCGAGAGCATAGATAAAGTAGCTAAGAAGGAATGTTTTTTCTCTGTCAATCTCTGCAGTGCGTCATTAGTCTAGTCCCAATCCCATATCTATGGTGCCTGCAGTATTCATGTAGTGTATAGTCTGTGGGTGCCTGTCTGTATGTGCGTCACGTGGTGTAGCGCGCCCGCGAATCAAACAAACAAAACAAGTTTAAACTTGCTTGAACGACGCGCGCGACCGACGACGGCGACGACCGACAGGGACACACGCAAGCAGTACCTGGCAGATATAATAAAGTTACTTTGTATATATTGCCATAGTGTATTATATAGTCTTTGATCTATTGCCTGGCAGTACCTAGGTGCCGTGTGGGTAGTGGTTACATGGATTAACAAGGTGAAATGTGGACTGGAGTGAATGGAGTGTTGTGTTACGTAGGTGCCTACAATACTTATACAGTGTGCTGGTGACAAGATCATGAAAAACACTAAACGGTGCGATTTTACTGGCTACGCATACACTCTTGATTAGAGTGTAATGTACAGTCCGCACCTAACTAGTTTAGTGTTGGACCGATGAAACCACTCCCACGTGCCCGCCATACGTGTGTCGTAGTGTTAGGTGAGTTGGAAAAGTTAATCGCTACTGTTTCTGTAATGCAAGAAGCTCTTTTTTGAGTGTATATTTAAATGTTGAGATTGTTTTTAGGTCACGTACTGGTGGCGGCAAATCGTTCCAGCACCGAGACGCAGCAAATCGGAAGGATCCTCTAAAAGCAACAGACTTGTGTCTCGGCGTCACAAACACTTTAGTGCAAGTTCGCTTTGAGTAACGTGAAATTTGACTCGCCCAGGTAAGTTTCTTGTACAGGTATTCAGGAATTCCAGTTTTAATAAGGCCAAAAAGGAGGGTAGCGAGGTGCAGTTTTCTACGCGCTTCCATTTTCAACATATTTGCTGCATTTAAAAAGGGGGTGACATGTGTTCGTGGAGGGATATGAAAGCAGAAGCGGGCGCAAGCGTTCTGAACGCGCTGTACCAGCCTTTCAGTTCGACTCAAAAGGCGTGATCCGTACACAACATCACAGTAGTTTAGTCTTGATAAAACCAAGGATTCACAAAGAGTGATACGGATTTCCTCGCACAAATAAGGACGAATCTTGTACAGTAGTTTGAGTCTGTAGAAACAGTTCCTTACATTTTCAGCAACATGGTTCTCAAAGCGGAGAGAACTGTCCATGATAAGCCCAAGATTTTTTGCTTCTTTCACATACTCAACTTTCTCTCCATCAATATTAATATTTAAACTAGAAACATCCACTTTATTCAGCCTGGCTTTAGTACTAATCACCATGTATTTTGACTTTTTGGGGTTTAAGACCAGGTTATTATTTTAGATAAAACACATTTTATAAAAATCAAAGCTCTAGCTTATTGCATTAAAAAGATATGGCAATGAAATTTTTGTATGGAAATGGCTAAAATGAAAAACCTATAGGGTACTTCCAGTTACCTCACAATTCTGAAATTTGGAATGCTAGGAGCTTTTGTAACACAATTAAAGGGAAAAGTCTGAAATTGAGGAATTTCGAAGTTTTTTAGGAAACAAAGTTATATTTGCGGTCAATGTAATACAATGACTAGGTGAGCGCAAATATAAGTTTGTGAATTCCTACACTTAGAATTTTTATTTTCTGACCATGACCGCTGGTGCACGATCGGGATTCGAACCCACGACCAATGGAACAGAAACCTCAGGGCGCGAGTTTTCGCACTTGACCGTCTTTATTTTCAAGACCTACGCTGATTTCTCACCTTTTCTTCATTAAAACATAATTTTGTGCAATTTTTTTCAGTGTCTCTAAAGCCTTGTTTTTCTGAAAATTATGGACGTGTATCAATCGTGTACAAATCGTCAATACCTTTGGGGATCCTGATGAAGTGGAGATTCACCAGGATCCTGTGGAGGACTCGACCTGAAGATTCTGGTTGATTCACCTTAGGACAGTAAACCGCTTCTGTACCCAACATAAAACTGTGGGTGTCATTATACTGCTTTTTACAAAGTATATAAGTAAGCTTTTATCTAGTATGGGTGTCACAGGTAACTGGAACCATTATTTACCTTCAGCAACACAATTTAATGATTAATAAGTATTTCATTTTATTTGTAATAGGTACCTATAGTTTAAAAAGGTATTGTTTTCCTAATTCTAAGCACTGTATGTTATTGTATATTGCTGTAAATAAATTTTAATATTTTTCATTTTTACTTTCATTTTCTTTCTGCAACCTAAGCTCCGAAATGGGCGATTTATATGGTCCCATGCATGCTATTTTGACTGAGCTGTATGACTATGCAAGCATGATGAAACCATATAAATACCCCGTTTAGGATCTAAGGTTTAAATGATAAGTTTATTTGTAGAATGAAGGAGCTATTTGCATAGATGCTTTTTAAAAGCTTAAAGCAGAATACGTTGTGAATTTGAATCGCATGAAGTAAGAATTGCATGTTTTTTAAATGTCTCTTTAGTATTTTTGATGTATTTCGTGTTTCCGCTTTATAATGGTCATGTTATTGCGGTTACCAGTCCTTCAGAAACTGTAGCACTATACACGTACCTACTTGAGTATAAGCTCATTAGTAATTACGAGGGCTGGCGCGGACGCGTAGCTAAATATTTTCTCGAGCCGAGCCACCCGCTGGCACAATATATACTGTTACAGTAATGACACTTTACAGACACGTGTTTATGGCGGCAGTACCAGAGGCATCACGCACGGCAACGCGTGCGTGATGCCTTTGGTATTGCAATCGCTCATACGCTACGGTAACCGCTTACCAACAGGTGGGCCGTATGCTTGTTTGCCACCTTAGTTGTATTAAAAAAAAGGGGTAGTCGTTTAAGAAATATATCCCTAAGCGAAACTACTATGGTTGATTTATCAGTCACAGTGGCAGCTGTTGCCATGAGGCACGTTGATGAGCCCGTACGCGCCGCAAATGACCGATGGACAAAGTTACCTAGTACACTTGCGCTACTGAGGCCAGATTAGTGCACACTGTGCTATCGCTGCCTGGCCGCAGTAATTAAAAGAACGGCTGGAGGGCCGCTCCCGGGAAAATCAAAAATGTATTATTGTTCACGCATATTTTCTTCGCGAAAATATTTTCGGTGGGAAGTGATTAATATTTTTCTAAATTACTTTATTATGTGGACGATAATTTCTTCGTGATTAAGCTAGGCTTCTAATTTATAAGGGCAATTATTTTGACTACAGGTTTAATTTTCTGTACATTTATGAGGGTTTCCTTTTTCTAAATGGCGATCCTGAAACCGAAGTGTTTTACAATATATTTTTCAGAAACGCACTTGAAAACATTCTTTTAAAATTTTCCTGATAGAACCTCCCTTCGAGAGACCTAATGAGGTATCAATAATTAAATTCTCATTATAATGTCACAAAGAGAGTAAATAAGTTTAGAAATCGAATCATGTACAGAAAACGACAAAAAAAAGATAACTGAATTTGAATTTCGTATACTGTATAGGTCAACCGACGAATCCAACTGGGAAGGGCAGCGTTTGGGAAACTTCTTCATATCTTCGACAACCGTTGGGAACAAACGTTCTCGAGTGGCGTCCACGAACAGGACGACGCAGTGTTGAAAGGCCCCCCGAGGGACTGACGACATTGTGAAGGTTGCAGGAAGTCAGTGGATGGAAAAGGCTCAAGACCGTTCCTCATGGCACTCTTTGGGGGAGGCCTTTGTTCAGCAGTGGACTTCATCAGGCTGATGATGATGATGATGATGATACTGCAATAAATAGATTAAAAATGTCGTCAACATTTTGTTAATGAGGAAAGAACAAAGTCGCGTCGAGAGCGCGTCATTATCGCGCTGAGCGGAGAACGTAGCGGATCAGGATTGCCAGCTAAGAAATTTTCCCTGGATTAGGGCAAATTCATTCGTACGGTGTGAAAGCCTAAACGAACAACTTAAATGGTTTCTTTCATAAAAAAAATACATTCATAAAAAGCCCGTATGATTTTTTTTATACAAATAAGGTGGCAAACGAGAATACGGCCCACCTGTTGATAAGTGGTTTACTGTAGCCTATGAACGCTTAAAATACCAGAGGCTGCTAATCCGCGTTGTCGACCCCGAACCCCTCCTTCCCGCTCTGGCAACCTTACTCACTGCAGGAACACGACACTCTGTGAAACAAATAATGATAATTGGCTGCGATCTTCTTTAAGGTGGAGATACCACGAATAATGTTTTTTTTTAATAATACTTATTTTAAAGCGCTTAACAATAATTAAAACTTTATTGGTGTTAAAAAAACATTAAATTCGAATTTCGATATGAAAACTCTGAAAAAGACACAGATTTATACATTTATTTCGATAATTGGCAATTGTCCATTGAGTTGGGAACCCCGCAAGCTTGACTATGCGGGCGCGGGCGCACCACAAAGCCAGAATTAATGACACCTCGTGAAAAGCCGCGATGAGTTATTTTCGAGAGGAAAAGGCGAACGTGAAGTGCGCGGCTGTTTTACACACGACTTTGCAGGCTGCCGTTTTGTTTGTACTAACGAGGTCAATAGTTGAGCCACAGAAGCAATAGTCATCGTGCAGACGTTTCACTTTGCACGATGACTTTTGCTGGTAATTCATAATATGTATACAAAGTATTCCGAAAGGGGTTTTTATCAACAAAAATAATGACAATAATTTAAAAAAAAATTTTTTTTGTTTATTTTTCAAACTTTGTCAAAAATAACTGTTTTCAGTTTTTTGGGACTATAAAATATAATAAAATAAAATTTGTTCCGAAAAATAAATAAATATTCCGGACATATTCACACGGTCAACTGATCCCAAACTAGGCATAGCCTGTACTATGGGTACCAGAGACTGATATACATAATAGATATATATTTAACACCCAGACACAGAACAAACATCTGTGTTAGTCACAAATGTTTGTGCAGTGCGGGAATCGAACCCGCGACCTCTAGCGCAGAAGGCAGAGTTACTACTAACTGAGCTATGAGGCCTGAAAAAAGATCCCACGTTAAAGTTTATCAGGCAAATTGAGACCACGTTCCCATAGGATCTGTTTTTTTGAAACATGACACTTAAGATTGAATCCTCCAAAATTTGCGCGAATTTCAAAGCCCGCTTCACCATATCGCGTATCGCACCCGCAACTCATCTCCGCTTTCCATGGCAAGCATATTCCACAACTGGATAGCCAGGATTCCGCAGATTATTTTTACTTTAAAACACAGTATTATCTCATTTACGAAATTGAAGATTTCTTTAACACCACACTTAAAATATTTAAGTGAATACTACTTAGCTTAGCTTAGCTTGCTTTGCTTAGCTTTGACAGTTATATAAAAGCGCTGAAGCCGCGTTCAAACGTGGTGCGATTTGTCATCAACGTTGGAGAATAGAATGGCGACCATGAACCGGGCGACGCAGTGTTCGAAAGCCCCCCACCCGATAGACAGACGACATTTTGTTAAAGTTGGGAAGTCGTTGCATGGAAAAGGCTCAAAACCGTTCGTTATGAAACTCTTTAAGAGAGCCCTATTTCCAGCAGTGGACTTGATAATAATAATAAATAAGAAATATTCCGGACGTAGCACACACGGTCAACTGATCCCAACTAGGCGTAGCCTGTACTATGGGTCCCGGAGACTGATATACATAATACTCGTAGATAAATATTTAACACCCAGACACAGAACAAACACCACACAAATGTTTGTCAGTGCGGGAATCGAATCCGCGACCTCTAGTCCAGAAGGCAGAGTTACTACCAACTGAGGTATAAGGCCAGTCAATGATAATTCAGTGATAATGAAGATGATGATGATATCGCTCACCATTTTGTACCTATTCGGCTTTACGCATGAAATCACACTGCATCAGAAAATATTGTGGCTGCGGGTGTTATCAAGATACAACTACGGAGCCCTAAAAACAAATTATAAAAAGTATAAGGTGGGTCAGAGGCACCGATAGAGCTACCGTTTACGCGCCCTTTGTTCTGATGAATATAAAAACTCAAACAATGGACGCGCATTGGCTTAAACATGCACGATAAAAAAGTGTAGGCTTTCTCGTAATCATAATAATCATGAATCTTTTAATAATCCTAATAATATTATAAATGCGAAAGTTTGCGAGGATGTTTGGATGTTTGTGGTTCAATCACGGCCGAACGGATTTGGATGGGTAGGTACAGAGATGGATTATAGTCTCGAATTACTACTTTTTATCTTCATAGGTACCTCGCAAGCGAAGTCGCGGAAGCTGGCAAATAATAATAGGCTCACGTTTTTTTATCCCCAAGCATGGTACACAAAGTCTCTGATCTCCAGGAAATCAGATCTTAGAAGATGTCTAAGGCGTAGTCAGAGATACGTCTAAAAATGTTATATCCATACTTGACAGATTGCACGCCCATTATTATTATTATTTTAATCTTTATTGCACACAAAGAAAACAATGTACAAAAGGTGGGCTTAATGCCAAGGCATTATCTACCAGCCAGCCTGATTGGGTAGAAACAGGAGGTTGGCGTGCGACAGATTGTTTAACTTAACTAAAAACTATACTATGTATAACCATACACTATATTTAAATATGTATATATATATATATATAATACACTGCAATAAATTAACAGATAGTACAAAACAAGTGTTTTATTAACATGTAGTGAAGATGCTATATGTTCTTAAGAAAATGTTCACGAGTTAATCGTTTAAATGAATCTTTGGAGTCAACTTTTTTGATATTATACGGAAGATTATTCCAAAGTCTTACTGCTACAACGGAGAAGGAGTTGCCACGAAAACAAGTGCTATGCTCAGGGGTATCAAGGAGGAGGTTGTCAGACGATCTAAGAGGTTTGTCATGCGTGTCACACCGGAATCGGAAACGAGATTTCAGATATTCAGGGGAAGAAGGATCTTTGAGAACTGAGAAAAGGATGCAGAGGATTCGCAGATTCCTGCGATCTCGGATGGGGAGCCATCTAAGTTTGTTTCGGTAGTGGCTTACATGGTCATACTTGCGCAGACAGTAAATAAACCGCCCATCGCCGCTTATAAGAATTCTAACTAGTTTCGACATTCTGTTCTTCTTCACCGTGGTAATGTGCACTTCAATTTTCTAACGTAAAAACTCATTAATGCATCGTCCGGCTTCGAAGTTGGGGTACCTCCCACTAGGCCAACATGGCTGCATTTTTTAATCTGAACTCGACAGGAATACTTTGTATTTGAAATCTGATAAGTAGTAGGTAAGTAGGAACCTATGAGTAGGTAGCACTAACACGTGTAGACAAATCTTCTGTAGGGTTCTCAAAAATTAAATTATTATGGATATAGTTCCTACCTCCTATTTATAGCTCTTATTTCGGTTATACAGTCAGGCACAAAAGGCTCTGTTGTATGTTGTATATTTGTATGTTTATGTGTAAGAGCATAACTTTCGAACCGTCTATCCCATCTGCATGAAATTTTGTAGGTCAATAGTTTGTACAATCAAAATTAGCTGGTAAGAATGTAAATTAAATCGGCTAAGGTGTTGCTAAGATATAGGGGTCCAAAAGGGACTTTTAAAAGGTTATACTTACACGCGAAGTGGGGTGTCATATGAAATAAAGTTCATACATTCCAAAACAATTTTTATGTTTGTTCTAAGTCATATATTTTTTGAGATACAATAAAAATAGTATCATTTAAAAGACAATATAACGTGAGCTCCTATTTAGTAAAGTTTCAATGACTTCGTAGTTTAGTTAAGATTGGATATTAGTTAGAACATGCTAAAGATGCAATTCAAAGTTTATCTTAATTGTGCCTCAACGATCATCGAAGCACCAACTTTACCAGACATCGAGAGGTCTCAGTTCGGAGCGAGCAACTGAAACAGAAAACAGGATCATAATTCCCTGGACTACCACTGACATTGTTAATTGGAAAATGAGAATTTATTCGTAATAGACTTCGCCTTGGCCTTCACAAAAAAAAATTACAAGTTTGATTCATATGTAAATCTGACACCGTCGTCGATTACAACCAGGCATCCATATTAATTTGTGCTAATGATAAACTGATAACTCTTGTCCACGAAAAAACTTTCGGACCCGACTGTACAGGCGCACCTGGGTCGCCGGGGGCTCTTATTCAAATGCAAATCAAACGTTCCATTTTTAAAATCTACCATCTCGGCACTCTTTGCTTCCGGAATGACTTATGTCCAATTGCTACTAACATCATTGGTCCCTTTTAACGAACTTTGATACCTATTTCATCATGCAGAGAATATATTTTTTCTTAGCACGGACTAAGTTATGTGATGTTTTGGAGGTGAGAGCTAATGTCGTTTGGGACCTTTTAGGGCAAATTTCGAGTACCCAGGTGTGCTCCCGATCCGGTTAAGGGAAACGTCCTTGTTAAAGATTCTCGTATAAAATCGTTTAATGGTTTGTTTTAAACTCCTTTTTTATATTCACCGGCGCGATGCTTTAAATTATTGGTTGTAAAATGGTGGAGGTTTTATTGGTAGTTTGTAATTCGATCATCGGTTTACAAAGGAGGTTTTGTGAATGAGTTTGGGTGCTCGTGGGAGGTTGCATGCGATGAAGCATATTCTTACTAATCCCCTGATTATTTGTTAATAGCTTAAGTGGTACATAATAAATGTTATATTTGGAATTTATTTATGAGAAGAGAAATATTTACTGCCGGCTTTGTGTCGAAGCATGTTGATTTTTTCAATCTTCTCTCTGACACGGATTATGGCACTCTTTATGAAAATAATTATATTAAACACTCAAGACGAAAGTCTACAATCAGTGCGTGTTGCCAGTGACGACAATGGCACTGAGACTTACTTGGACGACCAGCTAGGCCAATAGTTAGCGATAACTATTGGCCTCATACACAAGCTAAAGGTGGTGCTATTAGCTTTCAGTTTAAGCAAGTTGAATTGGCAGTGGGCAGACCATATAGCTCGCAGAACCGACAACCGTTGGGAATAGGTTCTCGAATGGCGACCACGAACCAAACGACGCAGTGAGCATAAGGCACCCCCACTCGATGGCTCGACGACATTGTGAACGTTGCGGTCGGCGGATGACAAAAGCTCAAGACCGTCATGGCACTCTGTGTGGGAGGCCCATATCCAGCAGTGGACTTCTTTATGGTGATGATGAAGTTCCCATATCTATGTCTATGTCTGTTACCTCGGTTCTTCTACGGATTTCCCTACTTTGATTGTCTCACCTAGTAGTGAAGCACCCAGCAGCTTTTCGAAAGCTCGTTGCGCGAACTTATGATATTTTTATATTTATGTAAAACGCTATCGAAATACACAAATATATGATAAAAGGTATTATTTTCAAAAATTCAATCACCAATGCATCTCCCGAACAATTCATCATAGAGATAATAAAAAACGTCGACTACAATGGTAGACCCCACACAGCAGACAGCGTGGCACCATCTTATCTCAACCAAAAAATCTGTACCCTTAAATCTTACAGGGTGTCCTTAGTAAAAAAATGGATTAAAGATATCAATGTTGTAATTATATAGACTTATCTAGAAGCCTTTATGGCATTGATATAAGATTCAAAATGCAATTCACGTGACTTCGTGGAATGGAATAACTTTTTTATAACTAACTTCCACCGGCGGCTTTTCTCGCGTATTACCCGGATAAAAATTAGGCTATATGTTATTTCAGGCTATTTGAAAATCCAAAAGCGATTTCTTTCCAATAATACTATTTTTTTTCTAAAAATCCTCTATCTTAAAATGATGTCATGAAAGTGCGACTGAAACGATCGCATCCCATTTGGCTAAAACTATTTCGTTTATTTGCGGCTGAAATCGAAAGTTTATTTCCATAAAATCTTTTACATTAATTAACAATATTAAAAGGTATTATTTTTTGTAAAATCAATTTATTGCAATTTCAATCAGTGTATCTGAGGTTTTGCGCATTTTACAAATAACCCTGTAGATTACAAATCATTTTAATACACCATGTAGAAGGCTTCAAACCTCCAATCCACACTTCAGGCTCAGTCCCAACGTGCGAAAAACAACGTTTTATAATTAATGGCCGCCATAAATTGTGTCCCAAAAGATACAAAAAGTATGGTGAATGTTTTGAATTCCACTCGAAGAATGGCAGACGTGTTAATTTAGAGATGAGAGGTTTACCAATAGAATATTGGCTTTTAATTCATGGTCTACATAAATGAGTTTAACCATTAACTTCACTATTTTGGTTCGGCGGTGACGTATGTTGACAGTCTCAAAGTTGTATGGTTCAAATTCGTGTAAAACAGTACCTGCAAACACGCTTGCTTTTGAATGGAATTAGACGTAGGGAACCATCATTATTTTTATAAATTTTTGCTCTTTATGCCAAAAAAATACAGTCTATGTACTCAAACTATGGTTTGAGTACATAGACTGTATTTTTTTGTGTTTTGAGGAAGATAATAATATAAAGTGTACCTTTATTTACTTTTGGGAAATATTTTCTGTAAGCTAAATTAATGAAGTCGTTATCATCATCATTTGAAGAACACCAATTGTTGTACATAATACTCTCAAAAACTGCCAGGACGGAAGGTCTAAGGCCATCTCTATCCACTAACTTCCGCAACCTTCAAGATGTCATCGGATGGAGGAATAATAGGGATAATAAGGGGCATAATAATTTATAGGTTTATAAAAGAGATATCAAACGCGGTATAAAAGACATGACAAGACAGATTTCCTCATATATTTTTCGTGAAAAACAGTTCACAATCCGCATTTCGGCACGCAAATCACAAAATCGTATAACTCACGAATATAAAAAGTATCGCGTCTCAAGTCAGGTCGAGGGCCACACAAAGGGCGCTCGTAGTTTGCCAATAATAATAGCTAATAGTTTTCTCAAGTTCTATACAGAAATGATTTAGTGCGCTCAAAAGTCAGGCAGTAAATCAAAGAGCTATCTCGAACCGAAACGTTCAATATTCGATCCAATAATGATCCCGGAGGACACGTGCTCTCTCATTATTTGAAGTTATTCCGTTCTTGATTTAAAATAAATATATTTTATTGCGCCATCTGTCATAAGAGAGATAAAACTTGTAATGGAGTCCGCGCGGGAGGCTGTGGTCATTTCTCGTACTGACGTTTACTGTCGATGTGACTTAAGTTACTGTAAATGCTGCGAGCGATGGTTGTTCCTCATTACCACTCGAACGTCGAATTTATTGCTCATCAAAATTGTAATATTGTTGTTATTACCTGTTAAACTGACACTCGTATTTTGGCCGTAATATTAATGAACCAAAGACCATAAACTCTATCCCACGAGAACTTGTACCACGCTTATCTATGAAGGTATAAAGGTCTGGCTCTTGTCATTGAAAGTACCTTATTTACTTAATCCAAAAATAAGTTTGTTTTTTTCTAGAATCATAATCATCATCCTTTTAGCCGCAGGACGTCCACTCCTGTACGGGCGGCTTCCCCATATATTTCCAGCCCAACCAACCTTGTACGGTACCTGCACCCAAACAATCATTTGGGGTTTTGCCCATACTCAGCACGCTAGGCATGCGGTTTGGCGAGCGCAGATAAAGCTATTTTTGGGAATGCCGCTGCCCATCCCATAGCTTATACTTTTCCCTTAGTCGCCTATACGACATCCACGGGTAGTAAATAGTAATGGAGGGGCCTATTCTTCAGCCGGGGCCACAACAGCCAGACTTTTTTTAGATTGCATCTTATATAATTTTGTTTTTTAGGAAACCATGTTGTGTGGATAAGCTGGTAATCGACTGTAACGAAGTCGACACACGAACCAAACTTGTCCGCACCTAATTCATGGCCCGCATACGTAGAGCTACGTCTTTTTATGGTGAAGATACGAGTAATACAAGAAATGGATTATACCTATTTGTGTTTACTCAAGTAGATAAATCATCTTAATAAGAACCACGCTCGAGGATATAGCCACTTCAAAAACTTCAATAACGCGCCCAAAAAATACATAGCATGGGTACTCCACTTCAAATTCCATCCAAGCAAATTGAATTTATACATGAAATGTAATAACAGTGGGCATCAAAAGGCCTCGACTGTCCGCGCGGGCTTTCCTTTTAATTAGACCCTAAGTACTCGTTAAAAAACAAGATCTTCCCAACAGACAAAGCGGCCTCCGCTAACAAACAGTGCGAATACGAATGTAAAAACGTTGGATAAATAAGTGGAAAAATACAGGTAAGTCCGAGAGGGTTTTTGTACGGTCCGGCCGGCCACTTAGGTCATCCGGCGAAATAAAGGCCCAAGTTTTTTATATCGCTTTTAAATGCGAGCCCCGTACGTCGGGCCCGGAGCCGCTTCATCCCCTTCTACGATAATTTGAAAGGAAACAACGAAAGAAAATGTTCCCGAGCGCTCGTTTGCTTTTATTGAACGCTCCTTCGTAGTTTCGATAGCAAATAGTTCGTTTAATTCAGTTAGCTCTCAGCGGAACGAGTAATAATTGAACACTATAAAATATCTCGACGAGAGTTTACCTGCGCTAAAATAGCAGCGTATTACGATATCAGTGAGACGCGTAACTACGTACTGTGCCATTTCGTAGAAAACGTTTTTGCACCGACGACCCATTGTTTGCGTATTATGTTGCGTGAAACGTTTGCGATCTCTTTTGCGAGTAAAAATATTTTTCATAAAAATTATGGAATATGCGTTTACATTTTTAATCGCAATCACTCACATTAATCAAAGTGTGAGTGTTTCGATGAATTTGTTATTGATAAAGTTAAAGAGAGAGCACTGGTGGAGTGGTGGTAGTGGCCCCGCGTTCCGATCCACAGGTTATGGTTTCGAACCCTATATTTTTTCCATTCTTAAAATGTATGTGCGCTATACTAGTGCTCTCAAACGGTGAAGGTAAACTTCGTGAGGTAACCGGCATGTTCTAGAACCTAAAAATTCAAAGACATATGCCTCTTTCTTTCACTACACGGATTCTTTCACCGTTGATCATAGAACTTTTTCAGGGCCACCATACCTCAACCTGGTCACTGACCCTGTAAAAATCATTAGCACGATAAGCAAGCAAACATGTAGTTATAAGCTTGAACTAATCCAGTTAGTTCGTTGTTAATAAGTAAGCAAGTAAAGTCCCATATTAAAAATGATGAGTTCCGTGTCCGCTTTTTATAATTATACGAAATTCAAAAATTGTAGAGTTAACCAAAGATTACGGATAACCATTTTTGAATTAACTGACAGACTATACAGCTGTCTGCATAATCAAAGACAAAATGGTACGATGCACGAAGAGAATGGTTATATACCTAAGATTTCGGAGCAGAGCTGTAGGTAGTACCTACCTTCGTAAAATTATGATTATTTGTAATCTCTCATTAACATTGCAATAGATGTAATTTTCTAGATATATAAACCAATCTGAATTCAGTTTGGAATATACGTTTTCAATTCGGCCGGCAAGGGTCCTTTGAAGTGATTAGTAAGTGCCTTTACCAATGCACACGTGCGCCGCCGTCTAATCGGTATGTGCTTTAAATGATTGTTTAGGGTATTTTGCCGTATAATCTTAGACTAACAGTGATGATTGCGCGACTAGTAATATATGAATATAGGATGTATATGATATAAGAATCTTCTAAGAAATTAGGAATTTCTTAGAAATTGCTTCAACCCTTCAACACATCCTTCATCATCATCATCATCAACAACCTGTAGAAGTCCACTGCTGGACATAGGCCTCCCCCAAAGAGTTCCACGACGAACGGTCTTGAGCCCTTTCCATCCACCGACTTCCCGCAACCTTTAGAATGTCATCGGTCCATCGGGTGGGAGGCCTTCCAACACTGCGTCGCCCGGTTCGTGGTCGCCATTCGAGAACCTTTACTCCCCAACGGTTATCGGTTCTGCGAGCTATATGGCCTGCCCACTGCCACTTCAACTTGCTAATTCTGAGAGCTATGTCGGTGACCTTCGTTCTTCTACGGATTTCCTCATTTCGGATCTTATCACGTAGTGAAACTCCGAGCATAGCTCTCTCCATAGCACGCTGCGCGACTTTGAGCTTGTATATGAGGCCTATAGTTAACGACCAAGTCTCAGTGCCATAAGTCATCACTGGCAACACGCACTGATTGTATACTTTCGTCTTGAGGCTCTGCGGTATCTGCGACGAGAAAATGTGACGAAGTTTCCCAAACGCTGCCCATCCGAGTTGGATTCGTCGGTTGACCTCTTTGTCGAAGTTGGACCTACCTAGTTGAATCGTCTGACCCAAATAGACATAGTGGTCTACAACTTGAATGGTATCGTTCCCAACTTGTACCGGCATGGGTGCAACATGAGCATTGGACATGATATTAGTCTTGCCCATGTTCATTTTAAGACCCACCTGTTGAGAAACGTTACTGAGGTCTCTGAGCATTGCGCCAAGGTCCTCCAGCGATTCTGCCATTATGACTATATCATCGGCGAATCGAAGGTGAGTGATGTATTCGCCATTGATGTTGATGCCATGTCCTTCCCAGTGCAGAAGCTTAAAAACATCCTCCAATGCAGAGGTGAACAGTTTCGGAGAAATAACGTCTCCCTGTCTCACCCCTTTTTGCAATTGGATAGGATTTGTGCTCTGGTCCTGGAGTCGGATAGACATGGTGGCCTTGCTGTACAAACACTTCAACACTTCGATATACCGGTAGTCGATCTGGCACCGCTGTAGTGACCGTAACACTGCCCAGGTCTCGACTGAATCGAAGGCTTTCTCGTAGTCCACAAACGCTAGACATAATGGCCGATTATACTCTTCGGTCTTCTGTATAATCTGCCGAAGCGTGTGGATGTGGTCTACGGTACTAAAGCCTTTGCGGAACCCGGCTTGTTCGGGAGGCTGGAAGTCGTCAAACCTACGGGCGAGCCGGTTAGTGACAACTCTCGAAAACAGCTTATAGACATGGCTCAGCAGCGAGATGGGCCTATAATTCTTCAAGAGGGTGTTGTCACCTTTCTTGAAAAACAGTACCACCACGCTCCTGTTCCACGCCTCAGGCGTTGTACCTTCGAGGATGACGGAATTAAATAGCTTCTGAAGGACTTTAAGTATCGGTGTTCCACCCGCTTTCAGAAGCTCTGACGTTATTCCGTCCTCCCCCGGTGCCTTATTGTTCTTAAGCTGTTTGAGGGCCGTCCGGATCTCGTATAGGCTGACGTCCGGGATGTCTTCGGTATAGTGCCGGGTCAGACGGGCTCTTGCATCGCTTGCCGTGCTTGGAGCAGGACTTTGCGATGAGGTGTACAGTTGTCCATAGAACTTCTCGAGCTCTCGTAAAATCTCAGGCTTCGACGAGACGATATTGCCGCTATCGGTCTTCAGTTTCGTCAACTGACTTTGTCCAATAGACAGATCTTTTGCGAACACTTTCGAGCCTTTATTGCGCTCTATGGCGCGTTTAATACAAGCTGTATTAAAAAGGCGCAAATCGTGTCGCATGGACTTAGAGATCTGCCTATTGAGCACGCCGTATTTCGACCTGTCCACTGAAGAATGCAGTCTCATTTCGTTTCGCTCAACCATGAGTTTTAGAGTGTGCTCAGAGAGTTTCTGGGTTCTATTTTTACGGTGGGTCTTAAAGAACTCCGACCCAACCGCTTGGACAATTTCCACTAGCCCGTTGTTCAACTCGTCCACTGTTTCGCATTCAGCCAGGCTTTGGAAGCGATTTTGGAGTTCTAACTGAAAGCTCTCGGGGTTTTGAATTTGGACAGGACTTGGGCGAAGAGTAGATTTCATCAGACGAGACCTTTCCAGCTTAATGTTGATATTCAATGAGCCTCTAACCATACGGTGATCACTGCCGGTTTTGACCCTGTTGATCACAGAGACGTCATTGAATATTTGCTTCTTGGTCGTCATGATGAAATCTATCTCGCTTTTATAACCGCCGGGGTGCAGCCACGTCCATTTTCTGGACGATCGCTTCTTGAAGAAAGAGTTCATCGCAAAGAGTCCCTCCTTCTCCATGAAGTCGACCAAACGCTGACCCCTTTGGTTTCGCTGTCCAAATCCAAATTGCCCCACTTTCAGTTCATCGCCGTTCCTCGTGCCTAGCCGCGCGTTGAAGTCCCCCATCACAACTGTAAAGTGTGTTTTCGAGGCATGCATGGCATTTGAAATGTCATCATACATAGCCTCCACTTCATCGTCTGAGCGTTTTGAGTGTGGGGCGTATACCTGTATGACTTTCAGCGAATACCGTTCGGTGATTCTGAGTATAAGGTATGCCACCCTGCTCGAAACGCTCACTATCTTTACAATATGGTTGACGAGGGACTTATGGACGAGAAACCCGATACCGTGTTGGGATAGCTGATCTCCCTCCCGGTAGTAGAATAAGTTGCCGGAATTCAGGATTATCGTGTCCTCCCCCTCTCTTCGGACTTCTGATAATCCTATGATATCCCAGCAACACATCCTTACAGTGTGTTTTTTTAGTAAGCAATCACACAGAAAAAACATGTCACAAAAACTATAAAGACAAACGGCCGAGCGCCATGTCATCTAAAGTTGTTTTAGGTGCTTTGTGAGGTTTTCAATTTCGTTGAGCTATGCTACATAATATCGCACACTCAAAAATAGACACTAATTAGCTGATCAATATGAAATAAATTTGTATATAATCGTTCACTGGTAGTGATCTGGATCAATTGAGCTATCTATAGATCGCTTGAAACGGTCTTTAGATAGCTCAACTGTTTCTTTGTATTTTGTAAATATTATATTGACTTATATTAGTTTTTATTTAGTGTGTGTAAAAATTGATGTTAATGAATTTCAGATTACTTATCTCAGCTACATTACTCTTAGTATAAAGTCTATTCCAAGTTTCGTTATCGAAATCGGTTCAGCCGTTCTGGCGTGATTGAGTAACAAACAATTTCCATCCATCCAAACTTTCACATTTATAATTGTACTAAGATAACTTATGCAGTACTTTTACGGCACATTCATGGCGACCGTGCAGGTCGGTGCTTGTGAAAAGGGCGTAAAGGTGAGGGTATAGCGAAATAATCTTAGTGGAGCCGTTAATGAGAAAACATTATGCCGGGGACAGGTTGACGATTAATTAATTTCTTTTGAGTTCGCCAGCCAGAGGTACGAGTAGATTGAAAACGGTTTATCGGGTGCAATAACATTTTTCATTTTATAGGAGGTTCGTTTAAACTGACTCTTTGTTAAGTACCCCTATTTTAAGTGAAGTCTGTTTTTTTACTCAACTCAAATTGACAAATATTTTATCCATCGAAACCTTTAGTAAGAAGAGAGCTCAGAGTTGTACGCTCAAATACAAACATAGGCATATCATATTGTATAATATCATCACCATAAACATCATCATTATCAGCGATAAAGTCCACTGCTGAACAAAGGCTGGGAATCGAACCCACCGAGGTGGTCAAAGGGATGTGCTTGTGTTTTGAGGGATGTAGTTATTCAGTATTTAGAGACGTCATCAGTACCTGGATAACTGTATGCTTCTGGGATGTACCCAGTAGTGATATTGAGATAACGTCATTAGCAATTGGGTTCCAATGATTTCCGATTTCTTGAACCTATGAAATAACTTAGAGAAATAATGTACATAGTAAACACTCAAAAACGTAGTTATCTTATCTGCAGCTATCAATCCGATAAACAATGAACTGTTGCTCAATAACTACTGGTTATTCACGAAACCGGTTCACTGAAACCTGCTGACAATTAGAAACCTACCAAGTGTGAGTATTGTGAGTAGTTAACCTTTCCCGAACAGCGAGAAAGGTGAACAATTGATTTTCGTAAGCAACTTACTATCGTAGCGATTCCTAATCGAGTATTCGCCACAAATATTAATTTCTTTTCTGAATGAGCCTCAATGATATTTGATATATTTGGGTTTTTCGCCCGAGAAAATCTGAGAGGCAAGGCAATTAGGAAATTAACAAATTTGTTATTATTTAAGCTTATTTTATAAGTTTTTCTACCTTTTTAAGAACCTTGAAAACCCTTAACAAATAAATACTTATTTTATAATTTATTTATTTATTTAACATATAAAATCGCTAGCTTGTAAAGTATTCAAGCTGGGTCCGAGACAGGCTCAGCTAGAGGACGTCGGGTTGCAATGACGCGCCGCAATAAGCTCAGTCCCTAATAACACCCATAATAATTATAACCGTCACATACATAGTCCTGACCTCAAACTATGATTCAAGGTACATGATCAAAATCTCTCTTTTTTTCCGGATGTAGTCAAACCTGTGTTTTTTTTAAATATCCCAAAAAAAATCGACTCTGACGGTATTTGAACCCGCAACCTTCCCCTAAATACGGGGATGCTCTAACCAACTAAGCTACGGAGACACTTCTCGTGGGAGCGAAAATCTTTACGACTCAAAGCACCGTAGCGCCACCTACAGAAGAAACAATTGTTTCCATCTGTTCAAAGACTAAAGCTACTTTTAGTTCATTGACGAGAGGTGTCGCAGCTTATTCAATTTTTATTTTTATTTTATAGTGTTAACCCCATAGTGTGATATAGTGAAACTAAGGGAATGAATATAAAAATACTATGATTTTTACAATATCCCAAAATCCCAAGAAAAAGTTGTTAAAACTAGTGAAAAACTGCTGTAAATAATGTTATTTCGAGAAAAGCCAATGGTAAGAACCACTAATTCCTCAAAATTACGTCTTAAATCAGGTTACTGTACGGACAATGTCACTTTAACTTATAAAGGGCACAGGCCCCAAGTTCTCTTGTTTTAGAATTGAACAAGTTTTTCTACTAAATGAAAACTTCACCTTTCACTTTTGAACTGAAAATGACTTTGGTAAGTTTTCTGGGTATCGACGGCGCGTAGCAATTATCCGCGGACCTGGGTTTCAAAGATTCAAATTAAGTATAAGATGATTCATGATATGTATACCTACTATCTAAACGTACCTATATGGACGACGTAGGGTTGGAAGACGCCCGACCCGATGGATCGCCGTCATTGTAAAGATTGCGGGAAGTCGAGATGAAGAAGGCTCAAGACCGCTAGCATAGATCCCGGATAAATAAAGCATTCTAAAAGAAAAAAAGCCACACTATACCTGTGTAACATAGGCTATATTCTATTTTGATAAAAAACATTTTTTCATTCCTAAAACTAAATATTTGTAAATCAAGTCGGATGAAAAATCGCCGCTTTGCTTAGGTCCTAAGACACTTCAGTAACTATTTTCTAATCTGTGACAACTGCGCGCTAGCTTTACCACAGAATAATTAATAGTAGTTAGCGAGGTTTTAGAGTTCACGTTTAGGAGAAAATCCATTTGGAAATAAGTACGAGTAAGGATCACGCCCTGATGCTTCCGTACACATGTAACACGGGGTCGAAAATCAAGATCTCAAGTATACGAGGTGACAAGATTCAAGGTAGGAACATAGTCGAAGTTTGAACACGCGGACGAAGTAGGGTGGGTTAGCTGGTATCTTGTGCATAACTTCGAAAGAGCACTGAAAAAATGCACTATAACTGTATCCATGAAGATAATTTCAGAGCAGCAGAGTAGAGCAGAAGAGAAGAGTAATTAATTGGCATGGTACTTGATTAAATTCAGTGCGTTCCAAAACAGTTTACCTATAAAGCCATCTATCGAGCGTTCAACCCTACAACCCCATAATGCTTGCAATAAAAATTACATAATAATGGGTCGTATCTCGCAAGGAACTAAGTGGTAATTAGGTTAAACAGGCTCTTTGGAACGTGAATTACGAAAGTGAGCTTTATGATTCAGGAAATTAGGTGGTTATTTGAGTAAGAGGGGCAAGGGCGGTCGAGAATTCCTATTGTCGCGTTATCGCCTGCCCCCAGTCGGTAGCGAATGTCGTCAACTTTAGTTCTCTTTGCGAATTTTTAATTCAATCTTGGTTTAATTATGTTTAAACGAGTGTGTAAGTATTTGCTCTTATATTCGTGGTATTAATTATTTTCTCTTACTGAGTTTTCTATAAATAAAGAAATGAAAAAGGTGTCACTCGATGCATATTATGCCTGGTTCTGAACAAGAAGGGAAGGAAAAGGCAATTTTTAAACTATATGTGGTAATTGAATGTGTATAACGTCTTTTCAATGGTAGAATAGGTAGATTATTTCTTGGTCATCCTGTAATAGTTCAGTGACCAGGTTGATGTATTATGGCCCTGAAAAAGCCCTATGACCGTCTGTGAAAGAATCGGTGTGGTGAAAGGATTAAAGGGCGCCTTTTAGAGGCTCCTTTCATGCACAAATACACAATATATGTAGGTATAATTACCTACATATATTGTGTATTTGTATGTATGCTGTTTGCTAATAGTATTTACGTTATGTTTAGTGACATAGTTGTTCTATTCATAATAATATTTTTAGTTCACCCCGATCAGTCACTACATTCCAGAGTTGTTGGAAGAGATCGCTTTTTAGCGATAAACCACCCGTAATACATATTCAAGCTTTTAGTTTAAGTTACTATTATTGTATGATGGATGACATTAATAAAAAGAAAAACAAGGATCATCGAAAAAAATGATAGGCCCCAAGAAGTGTTTGTTGCCTGATTCTTCTAGGCTTGGTCGCGAGGAACAGGCATGGCTTCACCTAGTTTCTAAGACGTTTCAAAGTGATCCTAGTGATTTTATTGAAATATAAGGTTTATAAATATAAAATAATAGCAACCTCTTTTTTTGTTAGCAACCTCTTTACGTTTTGCTTACCTACTGCGGATGACACTGGCCACCTACACTTTCGAATAAAAAACAAAAGTAAGAATGACATCCATTCAACATCAATAATAACTCTTACGGTACTGACTGACTGACTAAAAAAACAAGCGTAGTGGTTTTATTATCTTTGAAAATTAACGCAGAGCCTAACCAAAATCCTAAGAGTATGAAATTTGCAGGGTAGCTTCCTGGTGTCACTTATGGGTGCACAGAAAGGAATTCCCGACACACAACCCCTAAGAATAAAGTTTATGTAAAAATCGCAGCAACCGAACGAAGTCGCGGGGATAACCACAACATACCAACGTCGACAAAAAAAAATCGGCAAGTCGTGATTTCAAGAGATGATGACGCTTTTTTAGTTAGTAGTAACAAGTAGCAATCCCTCAGGAATTAAATTAATATAGAAACCAACCTGAGAGCATACTCTATACTCTATCTATACACAAAAAAAAAAACAGCCGACTTGAGAACCTCCTCCTATGTGAAGTCGGTTAAAAAACCTTTGAATTTGTTCTTATTTGGTGTATTATTCTAAAACCTATATTCCCCAACAGTTGTCGGTTCTGCCAGATATAGTACCTATAGGTTAGCGCTTTCGTGCTTTAGGTAGTCGTTGGTAAAGCGGCCTTCGGAACACCGCCACAGAATTGGCTCACACAAATGTAGCGAACTTAGTTTTTAGCTATCTCTTTGAGCTATTATTAGATCGACGAATTTCCAAGTTTTCATCACTCAAGAAAATAATGTTTGCCGTGGTGGCCCCGGCTGAAGAATAGGCCCCTCCATATCTACCTATCCGCGGATGTCGTAAGGGGCGACTAAGGGAAAAAAGCTAGGGGATGGGCAGCAGCGTCCCTCATTTTAATAACGATAGCTCTAACTGCGCTCGCCAACCCGCATGCCCAGCGTGGTGAGTATGGGCAAATGATTTGCTCTGTCTGTGGGGGAGGCCATGTTCAGCAGTGGACGTCTAACGGCTGAAATGATGATGATTATGAAGAAAATAATGAACTGATAAGTTCATCACCAACTCCCCAGTTCATTGACTGACGAATCAGATAATGCAGTGGCACGTGCGCGGCCACACTCCATCGATTCGCAATACGTACCCAATCAGGATTATACAAATCCCTCGCGGCCTTTGCACGCAGTCACACCGAAAAGCCTTGCGAAGCAAAGTTTTTTTTTTTTGTTACGACTGATGTGGCCAACAAGCTTACGGCCCACCTGTTGGTAAGCGGTTACAGTAGCCTATAAGCGCTTGCAATACCAGAGGCATCACGCACGCGTTGCTGACCCCGAACCCCCCCTAAAGAGCTCTGGCAACCTTACTCATCGCAGGAACACAACACTATTTGAAACAAATAATGTTTTTTGGCTGCGATCTTCTGTAAGGCGGAGGTACCTCTAATTGCTAATCCCGCTAATTTGGAATTGGAGCGCTATTCGCGAGCTCCAATTCAGAACGAGAAAATCTCGCTGTGCCCTACCTCCTCCTAAAAAACTTCTTCGATATAGAAGTATAAATATCATCCTGGTCACCTGACCTAATACAGGATGACCAAGAAATAATTGGTGACACGACGGTATCTATTTGTAGCTCCAAAACGACTGAACTTTCATGCCACTTGCTTTATTCAAAAGCTGCCATTTGGAAGACGGCTCGTAGTTATGTTTGATTGAAATCCGATTAGCCGTTTCTAGGTATAAGCATAGCACGGTCTGGGGTTCTTGACTCGAAAACTAACTTTCGACTTTGATTTTCACAATCTTGGGATTATTCCGATACGGTGTGACTTCAGCTACATAGACGGGAAAATAATTACGCCCAGTTAATCAAGTACCGACAAGAAATTGAGGAAAAACTCGCCTGATATAGGTTTTGTTCAATGTATTAGTTGGTTTTTGGGCAATTTGGGAATTAACTTTGAAATTACGATTGTGGATCGCTCGTTTCAATTAGGATAATGTTTTTGCAAATTATCCTAATTGAAGAGTATGTTAGAAGATCTATATCTTTATGAATAAACTTGCCACATGTATGACGGAGCATCACTTGAGAACGCCTCTACCGGATCGGCTAATTTATTTTTCATTGTACTTATTCAAAAAATAATTATCAGGACAAGTCAAGGTTTGTACGAAATATTTTTTGGAAAATCCTCGTGAAAAAAAGACAGGACAATGACAGTCGGGTCAGCTAGTATTCTTAGAAATATAATATTGTGGACTTTGTAGAATTCGTCGTATTTTGGAAGTAGGCTCTTTTTTTAAGGAGCCAGGCTTGAGTTCCACTAACCCGTTTTTCACCTTGTTCCTTGTTTGCAACGGTCTTTAGATATCCCAACAGTTTCTTGTGTAATATTGACTTGTACTATTTCTAATTAAGTTTTTGTAAAAAAAGGTTTGTGTGGTATGGACATGTCATGCGGAGGGAAGAATGTCATATGACTAAAAAGTGGTAAATATTAATGTGGAAGGATTTAAGGGAAGAGGTATACCAAAGAAAAGATGGATAGATTATGTAAAAGACGACATGAGCAAGAAATGAGTGAATACTGACATGACGACTGATAGAGGTGAGTGGAAGACGAGAACATGTTATGCCGACCCCACATGAAGTGGGATAGGGCAGGGAGATGATGATGATGAAATAAAGATTAGCAAACAAACAAATTGATGGTCGCATTGACGATAAACGACCTCTCTACACAAATTCACTTAGTGGATGAATGCGAATGCGTTATTACCGAAATACCCCGTACTTTTAATGTTAGATGGCTATTCAAATCGCGAAGAGGATGCACTAGTGATGGGTGATGTTTGACAGGGTTTATCGATAAAGGTTTGGCACCACCTAGGACCGGCGAAGAAAGTCACTCTCACGCCTTTATTTTCACTCGCCAGTACTAGTGTGTGTTAAACTTAGTGTTTACATAAGTAACAAATAGCACCCAACGATCACATACATAATCCTGATCCCACACAAGGATTCCCTGTGTCATGGGTATCAGAAACTATACCATGGAATCACAACACCCAGACTCAGAACAAATATTTGCAGTCCATGCAAATTACTGTCCCACAGAGGTAATTGAACCCGCACTCCTTGCGTCTCAGAAGGGCACTCGCCCGCTACGCCATCGAGGTCGTCAATTATGTAGTATTAAAAATACTTTATTGGCTTTGCTTTAACAAATTTTGGAGAAAATTGCACCGAGTTACTTTTTATTACGATTACTATTTTCAATCAATTTCGTTATCATGCTTAAATCGTTTATAGTGTCACATAATGGTAGGTAGGTACATCCCTAACCCCATACTAAGCCGACCAATTACTCTGAAAGACTTCGGAGGTACCCGTAGGAACTTACTATAACAGGAAGGCATTTCAATTTCGCTTATTGGCTCGTGTGCGTTCGGTTTGACATCCTTTTATAGAACCGATGTCATTTATCTAATAAAATTCCCAAACTACTTTCGTAAATCTTTATCTCGGACAACATTTCGGTACCTCACATACCTCGGTATCACAAATAGATGTTAGTATAGAGCCGTCTCAAAGGACTGTCTCAAGAAGTTATTACCTACGCAATAGTAAATAAGATATTTTTTACAAAAACTGAAAACCGACATCAAATTCCTGAATATTTACAAGATTAATACTAACCCCTTTTTTTTGTTATCAACCTCTTTGCGTTTTGCTTACCTACTGAGGATGACACCTGCCACCAACACTTTCGAACTGACTGACTGACAGACAATAAAACGTGCTGGTTTTATTTTCTTTGACAATCAACGCAGAGCCTAACCAAAAGTCCTAAGAGTAGGTATGAAATTTCTGTTGTAACGTATGGGTGCACAGAAAGGAATTCCCGACACACAACCCCTAAGGTTAAAGTTTATGTAAAAATAGCAGCAACCGAACGAAGTCGCGGGGATAACCATACAATATAACAGTCGACAAAAAAAAAATCGGCAAGTCGTGATTTCAAGAGATGATGACGTTTTTTTAAGTTTTACGGGACAAATACCAATCCCTCAGGAATTAAATTAATATGAGACCACCCCGGGATCATACTCTATACACCAGTGAAAGAATTATCAAAATCGGTTTAGTATTGGCGGAGATATCGAGTAACATACAAACTAAAAGAAAAAAAAAACAGCCGACTTGAGAACCTCCTCCTTTTTGAAGTCGTTTAAAAAAACAGAACAATCGATGTAATGCTAATACGAACATAAAAAAATATAGGTATTTTACTAGCTTCCGCCCTCAGCTTCACTCGCGTGGTACCTACATAAAAAGCCTATATGCTATTCTGGGTAAAGAACTTCAACTATTCCAAGTTTCAACAAAATTGATTGAGCCCTCACGGCGTGATTGAACAACAAACATCCAAAGATACAAAGTACAAACATCCTCACAAACTTTCGCATTTATAATTTTAGTAGGATTAAATTGATAACCTACTCCTTTTTTAATGTTCCAATGTCAATTGGGAGAGAACTGTTTCCTGGGCCACAGCTCACGCTTTTCCAGGGGACAGGGCCTCATTTAACTTGTTCGTCTTTAATTATGGTCAATAAATGTTTTTTTTCTATTCTATTCTATTTCTATTTTACGTTGATTAAAAATGAACACAATATTTGATTTCTAAACCGTGGTAATTCAGTGCAGCGTAAGGGCGCATGCACACGGGCCACTATCACCGTTCTACTTCATTAGGCGAGCTATCGCCGCGGGCCGCTCATTTTTCACGCAACCTGCGACCGAACGTACGACCAAGTTTTAACACTTTTAACGTTACGAATATTATTTTCTATTACAGAAAATTACAAAATAATAAACTAAATGACTAATGACGGCCGATATAGAGGAGTGGAAGAGAAAAACATGTTGTGCCGACCCCACATGAATTGGGATAAGGGCAGGAAGATAATGATGATGATGAAAGTAAAGAGAAAAAATTATACTAGTGGTTTGCCTTGAACTGATATCGCGCGATGTCCGGTAAAACGTGGTGCTGATGATAGTTGAGGCACAATTAAGATACAGCCCCTGTCGGTATAGTATCATCATCATCATCATCATCCACAGCCTGACTTCACCCACTGCAGGGTATAGGCATCCCTTTGTATGTGCCAATCTCCTCTATCCTGTGCAAGCCTCATCCAGTTGCGGCCCGCGATGCTTGCGATATCGTCTGCCCATCTCGCTGCTGGACGACCAACGTTCCGATATCCAGTTCTTGGACGCCATTCAGTTAACGCCTTACTCCACCTGTCATCACCACGCCTTGCCAGGTATCCTGCCCAACTCCATTTGAGTTCCGCTATGCGGTTGCCAACGTCTTTGACCTTCGTACGACTTCGGATCTCGACATTGGCAACACGGTCTATAAGCTTGATACTTGAGTTGTATTCTTCGAGCGATCTCCTTGCCTTGATGGTCCTTGCCAAAGGATAGAGTATGTCCAAGATAGACATACTGACCGACCACCTCCAATATTTCATTCCCAACTTGAACGCTAGGGTCCGTGATATTAGAGATGTTCGCCATTACCTTCGTCTACATTACGGTATAGTATACATTATATGAATCACCTTGTATACCCTCAAGCTATACGATTCTCGTATCACGTTATTTTACGGCCGACATGAAATGCCGCCAATTTATCAGGAAACCATTTCTATACACAAAGAAGAACCTGTCCCTGATTTTATTTCAATCGCATTTATTATTTTAAGCAATTATTTTATTTGCACGGTAAATATTATACGTATGGCTTCGTTCAACAAACAAAAGTAAACCCCATATTGCCGTACCTGCACAGTAGGCACCTACCGATTTAATTTCCACTACCCCCCGTGCATCGAGGACAATATTCAAATAAGGTTTCTTCTATTAACGGACCCCGTGGAGACAAGTTCCATTATCTATCACTTCCATCTGTACCCTCCTGTGTGTTTGTTTATTTCGTTTCTTTTTAGTTTGATCCAGTTCTATACCTATTTCATAATAAAACTATGCTAACTAGTCTTTATAGAAGGATAAAAAATATTCCGATGCTTGCGTTAAAATACATCTCAAACTCCCTCTCTCCCCGTCAAGCCATGTTCAAATGGCTTACAATACGTCATCTAAAATTCGTGTCAAAAAGATCCTTACGTCTACTGAATAAACTCAATTTTGAGTTTTACTTTTAGGGGCATGCGATATCGTTGAGCTATATCGCAAGACCTCAGTTGTCAAACTCAACATTTATTTTAATTAGAAGATGTAAGAATTATTTTCAAGTTAGTTTTAAACATACTTTTAGATTACATATCGCGCGCCGTTTGAACACAGCTTCATGCTTCTCTCGCGTATTCTTATTTTCCAAACTCATTACTGCTGAAACAAATATATGAATTCATTTAACTCGAAATTCCAATAAGAAAAATTAGGTTCGGCTTAAATTTAAATAAAATGTATTTTATAGAGTAATGTATTTTTTAAGAGGAGGTAGGGCACAGCGAGATTTTCTCGTTCTGGATTGGAGCAGCCCGCCTGGGGAGGTACCTCCGCCTTACAGAAGATCGCAGCCAAATAACATTATTTGTTTCAAATTGTGTTGTGTTCCTGCGGTGAGTAAGGTTGCCAGAGCTCTTTAGGGGGGAAGGGGGTTCGGGGTCGGCAACGCGTGCGTGATGCCGTGAATGGTATTGCAAGCGCTCATAGGCTACGGTAACCGCTTACCATCAGGTGGGCCGTAAGCTTGTTTGCCAGATCTGTTGTATAAAAAAAAAAAAAAAAATATCTAAGCAAAAAGTTTGACAATCCCAATCGTACTAGTAGCCGCCCTCGCCCCAACCTGTGGTGAAACAAGGCGGGTCTAGTTTTCAATAACCCTTGAGGTTCCCTGCTGCGCTCCTCGAATATGACCATGTCAATCAGGGGGCTTACTCTTGAACGCGATTCCGATCGATCGGTATTGGAATTGAGTCGTTTCTTACTCTTGAAGGCGACACTAGCGCCAAATTATTTTTAAGATTGTGTGGATTTTGAGTGAACTTATTGAAATTGGAATTGAATTGTCCAATCCGTTATAGGCCAAAATCGGTACTCTTGACGCAATTTTGACAGCCAATTGACAGCTGCGTATTGTGTTTACTATTGCGCTGAAATTGGAATTCACACAATAGCAAATTAGTAACTTTTTCGGAATTAAAAGTTGATTTTGTGCGTTAATATTGATCTTTGTTATATTATAATGGCACGTTTGGCTCTTGCTTTTAATATTCTGCGTCGCAATCATGAATTGCAATTAAAACAAAGGAAAACTGAGCGTCGAATTATGCGTTATATGGACAAGGCATTTTCTATGAGTGATGACGAGTTTAGAGCGAATTATCGTATCTCAAAACATTTGTTTGAGGATATAATGCATGAATTGGAACCTTTCATGAAAATTCCAAAGAGGAGAAGTGATATATCACCTAAATACAAAGTGAGTACCTACCTAACGTTGCTTGCCTCCCTTCTTTGTATATTATTATATGTAAGTAAAAAGTTATTTTTTTATTGTATTTACAGATTCTAGTGGCTTTGTCTTTCTTTGCCACTGGAAGTTACCAGAGATTAGTAGGTGGCACATATGGTACATTGATGTCTCAGCAGTCTGTGTCCCGTGCAATCAGAGAGGTGACTGCTGCTCTGAATAATTCAAGCATCATTAGTAAATGGATAAGATTTCCTCAAACTCGTCAAGAAAGAGACGCTATAAAACAGAGGTTGGTAATAATACATAATAATCCTGTGTAAGTTCTTAAATAGGTTACTAGATACCTACCTAAGTACTTGTTTATAACAATATATTGACAAATAATTGTTTCAGATTTTATGAAAAATTCAGTATCCCTGCTGTCTTGGGATGCATTGATGGGACCCACGTAGCCATTATTAGACCCAGTCAAAATGAGGAAAGGTTTTTTAACAGAAAACATTTTCACTCTAGAAACGTTTTAATTGTAAGCATTTTAATATAGTTAGTTCATTCATCTAAGAGTTATTAAAATAAAACATTTGACTGTGCAAACTTCTCAACTGCATTTTTTCTTTCAGATATGTGATGCTGATTTAAATATATTATCAGTAGATGCTTCTTTTGGAGGAGCCACTCATGACAGCTTTGTATGGAATCAGCATCCGGTGAAAAACCACATTATTCAATTAAATAATTCAGGAGAAAATGTGTATTTATTGGGTAAGCATAAAAAAAAAAAAACCAAATAAATAAAATACCTGAATATATTATTATTATGTACTTCTGGTTTTTAGGTGACTCTGGATATGCTCAAAGGGAGTATATGATGACTCCTATTGTAAATGCTGAAGTGGGCTCTCCTGAAGAATATTACACAAAGGTACATTGCTCTACACGTAATACTGTAGAGCGCACAATAGGGGTGTTAAAGAATAGATGGCGATGTTTGCATGGCCATCGAGTATTGCATTACCACCCTAACATGGCAGCAAAAATAATAAATGCCTGCTGTGTTTTACACAACATGAGCATTAAGGAAATAGAACACAGTGAAGATGAAAATGAACCAGAGGACAATCTTTCCATCTCTCAGGAACCCATACTGAGAACAGCAGCAGCTGAACTTAGGTTAGGGATTGAGAAACGAGCCGCTTTAGTTCAACGTTTGTGGACTGCCAGGAGTACTACTTAGATAAAATCTAATTTTAATTGATTATGATATTTTTTTTATGTTGAACTAAATTAATTTTAAGCTAGTTCTTAGATTCATTTTGTAAGTATTTTTAAATATGTACCCTTTGTATCTTGTTAAATAAATAAGTAGGTAGGTTATAGTTTTGTATGCCCAGGGTGCCTGGTAGATAAGGCTTTAGCATTAAGTCCTTTTAACACTACGTTTCAGTGTGATAATATTAAATAAATAAGAAATCACCATTACAGTAACAGTATAATCGCATTATTTTTTTTTAGTTTTTTATTCCACGTTACAATCACCTATACATTAGTTTTACGGATTACAGGATTAGTTTTATAGAATTGCTACTGCTGTTTCATTATAATACCTATTTCTAAAATAGAATTTGCGATAGCTGATAGTCCCTCAAGCGTTCTTGCTATTGCAGTCATTGCACTTGCAATATTTTCAACAGCAATAGCATTTCTATCTAAAGCAGTGGCCACATCTGCAATAGCTTTCGCATTTATTGCTTCTGCATTGACACGTTGCTCCTCAATTTTTGCCAGTCGGTCCATATCTTCCTCATTTCTTCTGGTTGTAGAACCCCGTCTTCGAAGTCTTAGCTGTGATCCTGAAAAAAAAAAAAATATAAGTTAAAACTTATAAGAGGAATTCAATTACTGTGTAGTAGGGCAAAAAACTGAGCCTGTCCTTTTTTTATGCCACTTAAGTATAATGTACTTATACATTTGCTAAGTCCCAGACCACTTGAATGAAACATACCTTTCTTAGGCTGATCTATGAATAGTAACAGAGTTTTTAATAATAATCACATTCTATTTTGTACTAATTAGGTACCCCTAAAAAATTTACAAAACCTTACGTTGAGGAGGTGGTGTTTGTAATTGAGCATCTTGAGAGGTGCCTGCAACAGGGGAGGTGCGACTGCCGATCACTTCTTCATGATCCACTACAGTTTCCATACTATCCTCTGCTAGCGGAACCAAAAAGGGTGGTGGCGATGGCGTCATCTGAGATTGTTGGCTCTAAAAGAAAAAACAAACTTACTTGATTATGACTGAATTGAATTAAAACCCAAATATAATACATATTATCTTATAAGATTTAATAGGTATTGAAAAGTAAAAAATTTATATTACAATAGGAATCTTGTTAGTACCTAACCTACCAGTTGGGGAAAAGGATCAACTGCAAGCTGAGTGTCTCCAACAGCAAACTCTTGTCCACCCATCACCGCCACCAATCTCGTATCCAACGCAGACAACCCGGGCAGGTTATCAGCAGGCCCCCCGCCAGTACGTCTCATTGATTCTCTCTGCTGAGCACAGAGCTTCTTCAAGGCACACTTCTTCTCTGCCCAGTACTAAAAACAATACATTTTATTAAGTTTACAAATAAAGGTGAAGGGTTTCTTTAAGGATACTAAGTACAAGAGTGGATTTCGGCTGTAGCTGTTGATGATAATGATGATGTGGTATCTATTCATTAGTTGCAAATAAATTGATGTAGTAGTAGGTACTTACTTTAGCCCAGCCTTGACCATCTTTATTTGCTCCTCCTAGAGAGTTTAGCATCGTAGCTAAATTGGACCATTTCCTCTTGGTTTCCATTTTTGCTTGGGTCGTCCGAAGGAAACCTTTAGCTATTCCAGGGTTTTGCTCCAGAAACTCTACCAGAGATTCAATTTGTAATAAAGTTGGGTGGCTCGACATGTTACTTCGACAAACAACTATTTTAAACTAATCATAAAAAGTTACACTATGAAACTAATTCAACAAACTCAAAGAACTTATATGCACGCACTTGAAAGGACTCCACTTCAAACCAAAAAAAGCCGCCAAAAACTTTGTTTGTTTACCTCGACAAACTTTTTTTTGCGACCTTCATTTGTCATAGGCACCACGGCATGTTCCATTCTACCAAAAAAAATAATTTTGATAAAAATTCTATTTTTATTATTGGATTAGTGTTTTAAAATGTTTGGTTTGGTAAATGAAACCATTAATTAATATTTTACAGTTATTATAAGCTTAGTTTATGAAGTTTTAAAGTATTTATTATTGCTTTACCGGTTTTTGGCACACGCGAACATCCCTATTGCTGAACAAAACGCAGCTAACTTCATATGTAACGACACAATCGTTATCCAATACGATCGCAATTCCGATTTCAATCCAATGCTATCAAAATTGTTTTCAAGAGTACAGTCATTTGTCAACATTGTAATGAGGTTGGATTGAGATTAGCATTGGATTGAAATTGACATTGGATTCAAGAGTAAGCCCCCAGAATGGACGCGTCCCGCTCGCTGCGCTTGACAGATTTCATTTGAAAAGTGCAAAACATTGGCTAAATACTCTTTAGTTTCTGTGATGATTTTGATAAAACCGGTGGGATCGTTTACTGAAACAGATAAAGTCACTGAATATTTAAAAAAAACAACCACGTCCCCCACCTTATTAAAATATTTCATTTATTTATCTGTTTCAATAAACGTCCCCACACATTTACTGCAATTAAACTACATTTATTGGGCATAGGGACTTTGGCCTTTCTTTTGAATTGCAGTCACAATACTCGTACTTGTTGCTAAGATGCGCGTTGACGAGTGGAAAGTATTTATAAGATTGTTCTGAAGATACGTGAACGTATCATCGTCATCAGTACACATCGTTACGTGACTGGCTGACTGACAATCAACGCACAGCCTAAGCTAAAGTCCTAAAGAATATGAGTTCCTGTTGAAGAGTATGTAGGGGTGCACGAAGAAGGAATCCCCGAAACAAGTGGTCGCAGCTTAACTTGTAGTTTGTGTGAAAATAAGTACAAGCGAACAGGGTCACGTTGGTTTACACTAATTACGTATATAAGCTTTTTTATGACAAAGTTATAATCGACCACATTTTCATGCTCAACGTGAGCTACGCTTTTCGTAGACTTTTGTAGCAAAATAGAGCTTACGCAAGTAAGTACTTTGTTTCTGAATGTTCTCTCTATTCTATTCAATCAAAGTTCACTCATCTAAGTTTAATAATACTTTTACGTAACTTGAATAAACCCCAATAAAGGAAATTTCAAGTCATTTTGATTGGGCTTCCCTCAATAATAGCAAAAGGAACAACTTTGATTTTATGGCGATAAAACTGAGACTAATCTATCCAACTTAAGACAAAATAACTATTACTGAAACAGATTTTTATTATCAAAGTTATTTTATACTATTTTCCATTCTACTAAGTCCTTTAAAGATCCGTATCCAAAAAAAAAACATTTAACTTGTATATAACAGTCAATCCTAGTACCTACCCACCTACCATAATTAACAGCGTAGCTTCACCTAGTTTCTTTCTAGGACGTTTCAAAGTGATCCTAGTGATTTTATTGAAATAAACGCCTTTTGACTTTGACTTGACTTTGAATGTCATTATCTTCTTGGTAATTTTCATCGTTTTCGATTTTATAACTTTTTCCGGCATTGCCCACTACAACATAACATTGACCGTACTATGAACGTATCAGACACGTAACGGACTCGGCAAGACACTACTGTGCCCACAAGAACGTATCATTATAATATTCTCGTCGTGAATCCGCTGTCGGTCCGGTCACGGCACGCTACGGTATCGGTCGGTGACAAAACCTTCAGTGGGCATTGATTCATATTAATTGATACAATGAATAGTTTTTTTCAAGTGCCGATACGGACACCTACCCTCGTATAGCTAGGCAGGCATCCAACAGGACCCTTACTTTCCAATGAAGCTTTCTTCTCTCTTAAACTAAAAATTATTGCCTTAACGTTTTATTACAAAAAATACGAGTACTCCACATCGTAACAGATATTATATTCCAGTGTAGCAACAGAGACATTACAAAAATGAATTTTAATATTTGAAATGTGCGTTCTGGCGAGACCGGTGATTTGATGGGCACCGTGTCGCTTTGTGGAGAATAATATCGGCGCGGATCATTGGATGCTGCACTTTAGACTATTTCATCGGCTTTGTTTGCAGCAATATAGTCGACGATTTAAAAATACTGCTGCGATGGAAAATATTTCGTTGAACTGTATTGAAAGGTAGGTAGAGTGTTTTAGGAGCACCGGAAATCGAGTAACTTTCCAATGGCGTTAGTGTTATTTTATTACTATTTGCATATTTTTGACTTTTTTCGTTAGGCAACCTCGGTGACAAGCGGGCAAGTACTCGTCTGAGTCGCAAGGGATGCGGGTTCGATTCCCGCTGCGCGACAAATATGTGCATGATCTGCAAATTTTTGTTCCGGTTCTGGGTGTTGTGGTACCATGGTACTCGTACATTCTGATACCCACGACACAGGGAACCCTAGTGGGGGTCAGGACTATGTAGGTACGTAACTGTTGGACGTTATTTTATTTATTTATTTATTGAATTATGTGGGCTGTTTAGATCATTGTATATCAAACATACGCATATGACTTTACTTCGAGAATGTTATGATTTGTTGTTTCTTGCACAAAACTCCCGAAATTCAACTTCATTAGCTACGTGACAACAAACTCGAACATTGAATCAAACTGACAAACCGAGGGTGCAAATGAAACAATGGAACATCATCCACCCCTCACAACCAAACCGCTGGAGAATATCATAAATGTCGGCTTAAACACTCGTCTCGGTGGATATTGAGTAAATAAAAGCATAATAAAATAATAAATTCCTTGCAACATATGGCTTGCGCGGACTGGGGCATCAGGGAACGCTTGGGGTTAAAGAAAAGAGAAATCGCTGTGAGATTTCTTAGTGCATACATGCGTATAAAATTATAATACGAATCGGCAAATAATTGCTACGGTTTTAGAACAAGACTAGCGCTCGATCGTGATGGATAGTTGAGATTTGACTGGCCTCATAGCTCAGTTGGTAGTAACTCTGCCTTCTACGCTAGAGGTCGCGGGTTCGATTCCCGCACTGGACAAACATTTGTGACTAACACAGATGTTTGTTCTGTGTCTGGGTGTTAAATATGTATCTATTATGTATATCAGTCTCTGATACCCATAGTACAGGCTATGCCAAGTTTGGGATCAGTTGACCGCGTGTTATATGTCCGGAATATATTTATTTATATTTATTATTATTTATAGTACAAACAAAGGGAGGCCCATGAGTCATCATCATTACCATTTCAGCCGCAAAACGTCCACTGCTAAACACATGCCTCCCCCGCAGATTTCCAGAGCAGGCTTTTTTAGGGAACTTGCCCATAATCACCGCGCTGGACACGCGGGTTAGTGAGCGCTGTTAGAGCTCTAGCCCGGTGTAGCTGGCAGTGGTCGTAAGAGACACACAGCATATAAATCCGTTCGAAAAAAAAAAAGCTGTTAGAGCTATCTTTGTTATATTATGGGACGCTGTGGCCCATATCCTAGCTTTTCTCTTAGTCCCCTCTTACAACATCCACTGGTAGATATCGAGGCACCTTTTCTTCACCACAGCCAATGAGTGCCTGTGACAAATTTAAAACTTCTAGTTCCGTAGATATGACGAGTGAATTGGTCTCATATCCTCCATGCACTGTGCGAACTTTACAAAACTTTGCAGGGTTTTGTAAAGTTCGCGCACCTTGGATCTAGCTGTGATGTTTAATCATGAACTTATAGATTCTAAAACATTCGATCAACAAATCGATGCACACCACTGACTGGCTGGTAATGCAGCCCCATTGCATCGAGTGGAGTATCGAGATCGCGAGTAATAATCAAACCCCTCCGATGTCCCGCACTCAATCTCGGGGATTTGTAACCAGATAACTCGTTTACTAGCACCCAACACTAATATGCGCCTTAAAGCCCACAAAATAAGAGTCATTTAGTTTCTAGTGTTGGTAAAATAACATTGTCAAAGAATTCCCTGGATTGGGGTGACAATCCAAAGAATCGTCGACGTTATTGAATTTCTTTGCATTTTTGATTTGTCTCTTCATTTAGTTTGTTGCTCAATCACAACATGCGTAATTTGACTGACGAAGTTTCGGGTGATTACAGTACCTACTGTTGTCATATTTTTACTTTGCGATAAATAATTTCTGAATTTGGAAAATAGGAGAAAAAAATGAATCAAAACATTACAGAGCACGTGATGGTATTGTGGTAGTGACACCGCATTCCGATGCAAAGGGCCTAGGTTCGGCGAACTATCGAGCACATATTTTTTTTAATTTCTCACCAGATTTCGCTATTGACTAAGTCTTTCAGTCTTATAAATATTCAAAGATCATTAAAAAGTGTGAATGGTAATTTTTGTCGCAAATTAATGTTTTTTTTTAAACTTTTTCCACGCTAAATTACACAACTAACTAGCTACTACCATTTGATTTCACTTAACAAGAATTGCCTCTAGCCTAAAATAATGATGTGCAAATCGCGATTACAACGCATGAAGCCACTCGTACCGAGGGCGGCTATTCGAACGCACATCCTATGGCCGTGGTACTGGGTATGCCGCTGGGGATGTCAATGCATTCAAGCGTTTTCACTTTTGTCTGTGCCATTCGAAGTTGATTCGGGGTGAATAAATGGGACAACTTTCTTTGGCAACATTTTCTTTTGGTTTTTTGATGCTATGTCAATCTTGATATCTAGATTATCGTAGGTAGTTGTAAGATTAATCTCCATAACCATTATTTTCTATTCAAAAGTTAATATTCAAACTTTTTATAAGATTGGCCCTACCGTGCTGTGTTCGTCTACAATTGGCTATTGTATCGTCTTAGTCTACATTGTTTAGTTCATAATGAAAGTTTGATGAAGCTGATTTTTAGTTTATATTAAATAAATATGTAGGACAATCAACATAAAAACTAGGTAAATAATGATTACACATAGTTTCTTTCTCAAACATAAATTCGGCTTTTTCTCGTCGTTTTTATAATATTGCGCATAAAAATATTCCGCATTAGTATTTTAACGTAGGCTCTATCATCTCTCTGCCCTTATCCATTTTCAACGTAGATTTACGTCTATTAAGTCTTCATTTTCAATTAATAGTGGCAAGCGACCGAATTAATTCGGGTATATCTCGATAGTAGAGGATTAGTGACGATTTGCCGCTGCAATCGCATCAAGCTGCCCGATGTTTGCCAAAGATAAACGCACAGATGTTTCAGTAACTACCGACACAGGGTTAGAAAAAAAATGACAAACTTATATTTGCGGTCGCTCACGTAGTCATTGTATGACATTGACCGCAAATATAACTTTGATTCCTAAATCGAAATTCCTCAATTTCAGACTTTAATTGTGTTACAAAAGCTCCAAGCATTCAAAATTTCAGAATTGTGAGGTAACTGGAAGTACCCTAGAGGTTTTTTATTTTTGCCATTTCCATACAAAAATTATACATTAATTACCGTATCTTTTTAATGCATTAAGCTAGAGCTTTGATTTTCATACGGCATCATAAACCCACAGATCTTAATAGGTGGTATAAATTTCAAGTTGATACCTTTAGCCGTTTCTGAGAAAAAGGGTCTTGACAGACGGATAGACAGACAGACAGACAGACGGACAACAAAGTATTCCTATAATTCCGTTTTTCCAAATGTGGTACGGAACCCTAAAAAGAAGAAGACGATAATGTATGGGCTACTTAGTTGTATTCTTAAGAAATCTGCAAACCGTTCAAAACTCTCATGAAACAATTTTACCTATATACCTAGGGGAAACGCCCGCGACTTCGTTCCTTTCTTAGGGCACCCCTATTCTACAACCTGTACCCCTATCCCCCAAATTTCATACTCCTAGGACTTCTAGGTTCGCCTGTGCGTTGTTTGTCTGACTGACAAATCAGTCCATAAGAGTTATATATAGTACCATATATATATATATAGTACCATATATATATGGTACCATAAGAGTTTTATATACAGAATGATCAACCAAGAAAGGTCCGTACTGGGAGAAGTGTGAACTACAAATGGTACAAAAATTTGTCAATTTAAGCAATAAAAAACTGCATTTATAGTGCATTTTCCAAAAATCTAATCGCTAATCGTAACCGGTATTCAAAAAATAGTTACCTATCTTGTCTTATAGTGTCAGACTTCTCCATACTGACCTCCTTGATGGATTAGCCTGTATTTAATGTACCTATATATAATTAAACTTGTGACCTTCTGTACATCGTGTATAAGCACGCGCAGTCTACCTCGTGTCTGCTCGTTGGAATTCAAAAGCAGTTTAAGGAAAAACATAAACATTTATTTAGAAAACCTATAATAAGAATTTAACAAAGAAACATTTGGAACTTTCACTCCACAGGAAAAACAAAGCCTAAATATAAGTAAATCTTGAAAGTTTTCAGTCCCCCTTGAGCATGTTTTGACAAGGACATGAGTTGGTGGCCTTGAGGTAAATGGATCGCCAATGCACGTGATGTACTACGTGAGGTCTTTTTAAGGGCTTTCTGCGCCATTTCTTCTTTTCATGTTTAGGCACTTTTGGTTAAAAATACATTTTTTCTTTTTTCTATGCATTTTCTTTTATTATGGACAAAATAAAAGGGACTTTAGAAATACTACCAGCGTATTATGAATATATGAATAAAATATGGTTTTTGTGACCTTTCTGTACACTATTTGTTCTTTGACGATGTTTTGGCCCAGGCATCACTCGGCGGCGGACTCGCGGTAATGGAGTGTCGACAGGCACGTGCCACGTACGTCGCGGGTCACGCGTTGCTCGCGTGTGCCACTCCCACCGATTACGCGCTATCGCTGTGAGAAACAAATGTTATGCGAAATAAGCGTAATTTTAGGTTCATATATCGGGGAAAGTAAAATGCTCTTCTACGCTCTTCTTAAAATTATCTTCGAGAAATTAACTCTATAGGTTACCTGTTCAGGTGATTTGCTTGCATTCAGAGTAAATGGTATGCCAAAGAAAGCTATCAAATCCGATTTACCTGCTTTGAATTTATTCCCATTTCCCCGTGAAAAATTCACAGCAAAATGTGTCATGCCAATAAACTTGAAGAGCTCGCAACCCGGCGTCTAACCGCAAAATGCCTGTATACCGAACACTGGGCTATACGAGCGCGAGCGAAAAGTAATATTTAGGTGTCAACTGCAGGCGATAATCGCGGGGTAAAAAATAGGTGCGCGGGTTCGGCGCGAACTATTTCACCCTTGCCGTTGGCGCGGTATCTCGTCGTTTATCGGCCGATAGTATCTGAGTGAGACATCGCTGGTGACGTTTGAAATATGATCGGCGCGGTCCCGGGGGCGCGGGATGCCACGTGCGCCGCATATTCAAATCAGAATCGCACGCGGAGGACCCCCGTGTTGGCTAAATACACCCGCCGGCGCGGCCTGCCGCCGCCGCCGCCGCACCGCCCGGCCCACCCACTTACCAAGGGTCGGCCCTATGTAATCGAATTTGAAAATTATTCTAAAACACTGAATAATGTATTTCGAGGGACCCCGCGCCGGAGGCGGTGCGGCTCTCGCTGATTTTTAAAATAAATTAAACTTAATCAAGTGGGTTCGCACACGTAAACGGATTAACTTTGCGCTGATTTGACTCCGTATTTGCCCAGCACATGAGGGGTGACGGCTTAAAGGTTATTTGAAACAGTATCAGGCTAACATCGTTTGGCAATGACACAAAAGGTTGGTGTATCGATTTTCTAAAGTGACCTATCATAAACATTTCACTGATTGAAATAATTTACTAATACTCATCTCTACTAAATTACAAGGGTGACTATAGATAGATACTAATAGGCACTATCCCCTACTTACAAAGATGTAAGTTCAGTAGAAAAATCAGATACAAACATGCCACAACTGCAGCTATTGCAGTATTAAACTCCCATGTTAAATATAGACATATGAATCCTAGTAAAACATAACTCACAACATTTTTCAGAACCATTTTCAAGAACTCAGCGGAAATCAACATACTTCACCAATCTATAAAACCGATCCCCTAAATCTCAATAAAACTTATGATACGCAAAAATTGGGCAAATTTTAAAAATTAAACATTGAATAAGACAATATTAGTTCACTCGCTACATTAAGTTTTATTGCGTCATGAATATTTTCCTCGGTGCGATTCGGTACGCAGGGCTGCATCGCCATTAGCGCCCGATATGAAATTAAAATTAAAATATATAAAAAGCTGCGAAGCACTCTCGACAGACCGCTAAGGGGCAGCCCTAAGGATTTAAAAATAGTGCCGTGTGTAGAGTCGCTTTGGTAAAAAACCTTTGCAGCAAAACTAATTGATTATTTCTTAACCGACTTCGGAAATGAAGGAAGTTATTGGCAGATTATTGCAATTTAACACAAGCTGTAAGACCGCTCGGTTTTGTGTTGGATAAAAAAGCCTTAGTTACAGTCTTGTAAAAGACATAGAAATAAATAAAATAACACACTTATTGTCTTGTGAACAAGGTCGCTATTTCATTCAGATATTTATGAATAGGTTATTTTCAGTTCAAAGCTGGTAATGAGTTGATCCTGTAGGCCATTATCAAACATCTACAAACGTTAAACAATAACAAAAATGTTTTAAAATAAAAAAATATTGATTCTCCGTACATACCTACTAGAAAACTGCGTTGTATGGAGGATCGAAAAAAACCTTTTTTTTAATTTTTTAACGTGTGCAAACCATGGTTTGATCGGTCCTCGAGTCTGGGAACCTCCAACTAGCCCAAGACGACTATAACGATTACGACCTAAAAATAAATAAACCAAAGCATCTCCACACAATCCGTTGTAAACTATCATGTAACGGTACAGTAGGGGTGCTACTAGATGATTTGGTTTTTCGATTCGTTACGCAGTCAAACTACCCTCGAGCTACCCTCGAATATGTTCCCTCGCCTTGAATATTATTTATACGTTTGTTAAGTGGAGCTAGCCGAGGATTACTGTGCTTAGTACTTGAACAAACATCGGTGATTTTTGATATTGATTGTGGGATGTTTTCTGCGTGAAGTTCTCAACTGATTCATATAAGTAGAGCATAATCAGCCCAAAATGTTAATATTTTGAGCTGATTATGATCTACTAAGATGAATAAGAAGTAGTAAAGGAACAAAATGGCTTTTAATTACTGGGTAAATTACCTTAACTTGCTTGCTTGTTTGTCGTGTCATTAATTATTTCTTGGTCATCCTGTACTAGGTCTGTGACATCTCAACCTAAGAGTGCAGAAAAGGGCCTATGACCGTCAGTGAAAGAATAAGAGTAGTGAAAGGATTAGAGTGCGCCTCTTAAAGGCTCCTTTCGTGCACATGTCACATGTCCTTGAATTAAGACATGCCGATTTCCTCACGGTGTTTTCCATCACCGTTTGAAAGCACTTTGATAGCGCACAGAAATTTTCCGAATTAAAAATCCATTGATGGACGACCGGGATTCGAACCCAGGACCTGTGGATCAGAAGCCACTAGTGCATTACCTAGATTCGAACCACTAACCATAGAATCATAATTGAGAATCATAATTTGAGCAGTAGAATTTATATTTACACATTACTATTTTCTGTCCCAAACTGTGGCCGCATCCCAATTCCACTCGGTCCCGATTGTAATTTTGAATGACTTTTATAGAGGGTACTTCCATTATGGAAGGGTTTTCCTGTGTTGCTACGAGTTTATGATAATTATAGGCCCGTTTTAGGAAAACTCTACTAACTTCACGCAGCTTGTAATAGATAAAAAATAATTATATTTAAAGAATTTTTAAAAAAATAATTGTGAATTGAAAAGGGCTATATAAAAACGGGTGATACTGGCCTGAGAGAGGCTTGGTCTTGAAAAACAGGGGTTAATTCAAAGTAGCTTTTGCCCTAGATAAAAAGTAGGTAATTTACCAAAAAAAAAAGCTAGGTAAAGAACTCTATCTTTTCTAAATCTGAAATCTAAAATCTGTTTAACTGTAAGAGCTAATACATCAAAACATCCTCACAAATTTTCGCATGTATAATAATGTGGTAGGATAGATTTAAACGTTTCAAAATTATCCTTGTGTCCTAAATGAAGAAAGACAGTTTGAAGATAATGAAAATTGACATCTACTTACGAGGAAAGAGTAGCTAAAACTTATACAGAAGAAGTTGGTACCAAGTAGAAACACTGTTAAAAATCTTGTTGCCAAAGCATGTGCAGATATTTGCTGAAAGGTGGAACCATGTCAGGGAAAACAAGCCTGCCTTGAGCCAGGTATGGTTAGCTATGCAGAGCAAACATATTTTCTCTTGAGACTGGCATGGCGAGTAAACAGTGGCCAACATGAGCGAAGGTTGGGCTGCATTGTACCAGATATCTACAGTGATTTGTCTACTTATAAATGTGAAAACGCCTCACGCACACATTTGCATAGATAAGAGTGTTTAGTCCACTACCTCTAGTCCAATATATTAAGTCTTGTACATGTAATTGTCTGCATAATTGTGACGCTGCTTTCTGTTATTAATTTTTCATGCGATTTCGCAAATGCAACTTATATTTAAAATTACCTTTGTATAGGAAATGCACAAGGCTGGCGGAAGTGTTGGAATACTAGTCCGAAAGTTGTACTATGGTTGGGCTATGTTTACCGACGCTGCGTCGCCTGCCCTCATATATTAAACATGGCCCGGTCTACCTTAGCCCGCCTCCGTTCGCCGTAGGTAACCATTATTTCGCGTAGGTACCGTAGCACGAAATCCTCTGCAAATTTAACGTTCCATAATGTCACAGCTACCCCGCAATACGAGTAATGAATACGTTTTTCAGCAAATTTACATTGGCATAAAAATAAGGTCGCAGCAGTTAACACGTTTATCGGGCGCTCATTAAAGCGAGGGCGATCTTGCTTCGGAGTCGTTAAGCGCGCAATAGTTCGCGAGATCCTCGTAAAAAATATCTCGCAACCGACTTTACGAGCGCCCTTTGTGAATGCATCATTAAATTTCCATCTAAATTTAAATTACTACGGTGCGATTCGACGCGCTCTCTCCCACGTGTTTCTGTTTTCCTAGTCGGAGGAAATGTTATAATTACTGCACACAGAACGTAGCCGAGTCGAGAATTTGAAAAAAAGATGACGTCAGTCGGAATTATCTTCAGCGCAGCGCAATTGAAACGGCTTTGCGACGGGCTTAGTGAAAAAGTTGGCGTTCGTTTTAATAATTCCCAGCTCCGGCGCCTCGTCAGAATGCCGTTGTCACTTCGCGGATTAAGCTCCGACACGGTTGAGTTGGGATTTGAGACTTATTTTAATTTGCATTTTTTCGTATAATTCGCAGGAAAATGCAGCGCTTACGATGTTTTTCTGTGAAAAAATCGTGATGTGTTTACGCATCAAAAAGTTTACGAGCGTTAGATGGTCGAGAGAGGGTTTTCGGTCGTTTGTATGCGGCGCCAGCGTGCCGAGGAAGGCATAAAGTCAGCAGGTGAGGAGCGGGTATCGCGCGGTCACGCTATTTAGATAAGAGCATTTTCGTGACCTCTCTCCCCTCTACGATAACGGCGCTCAGTATTTCAGACGACGTTTTCTCGTTGAACTTTACTTCGCCATTTCTCTAAAAGATCAGCAATCGGAAGGTGAAAGTTCAGGAAAACAGGAAAACTCTCGAACAAATAGGTTCATTTGATTAAACGGAATGATTTGCAAATCACTTAAAAATCCAAATGCCACCGTTTCCCCGACTCCTGACTTCAGAATGGCGAATAAAGTGAGTTTAGAATAAATTGTGCGACTGGATAAAGCAATATTTGTTCGCCTACCCCCGCATTACGGCAGCCATTAGCGGGATGCAAATAACGTCTTGTCATTTTTACTTCTTTATTTTTTTCCTTGTTGCTGCGATCCCGACTTGCCCCCACGGATGTCGTGGGGCTAAAATAAGGCTTTATTTAATAATATTCTTCCAGGACTCCAGTCGAGGAAAGAGCTATTTGAAAAATATAGGTATAAACATGTTTATGAAATAGAGCAAGGGAATTCCGACGTTTTGAAAACGTTATCAAATCCTATCATTTAAAAACTCACAATCCTACTTTTGTGTTGCCGTAGAACGAGTAAAAGTTGGTGTCAATCGTCTGAATAGCAATCCTGAATTAGTATTTTGAAGTGATGGCTAGCTGAGCTTTTAATATCTTAGCTAGTTTCTCTAACACTTTAAAGCCCCGCACTTCTCAAACACAATTCGAAAATGTAGTACTCGACAGCCAAAATGGCGCCCAGATTCAAGCATCCGAGTGCGTTTAACCCCACTTAAAATGTGGTTTGTTTGCAAACCAGATCGCAGGAAGCATTATTTATAGTCGGGGGATGCGATGACATAAAATAATAAAACATGATTTACCGGTGAAAATATAAATACGGGCCAGCTAAACAAAATACTGCTAGTCTAAAATATATTGCATTTCTGCAACGGTTTAACAATGTACAAAACATGTGGTAAAATGATAATAATCATAGAATTGATGGCCAATTTACACGGAGATGAACCATTCAAGTATTTACACACAACAAAAAAGTTTAAGAGCAAACGCACACCACCAGTTCACCTAGGGTTTTCAGCATCTACAATTTCGCAGGTGAGAGCTACAGGGCTCTTTCTTTACCTAGTCTTCTAATTCATATGAACTTTTCCTATACACATAGCTATTAGTAATGATATTCCTTGGTCGATGTGTATCTCATGCTCTTAGAACTTAGAAATTGCCTTTCTTCTTCGTTAATTATTACATGCTTTTGTTTAATTTCACTTCTGTCTGAAAATTAAATCTTTAAATCGAATTCTTTGCGTTCCTGTCAAGTTCCAATGACAATACAAGTTGTGATGATGTAGTCAGGTGCTTCTGCCTCGGAACTCATACGCAAATAATGGCTAATTAACCGTGTCTCTCATTTTGTTGATATTTCTATTGCTAATATAGTAACTATAGTTGATCTAATAACAGTATTTTACAGTAGGTATTTTGAAAAGCATATTTTTCAAAAAGTCTTATTTTCAATGAAAGTTGACATTTCTAAAGAGGAATTTATGGAAAGTGTGCGCTTAGCTACAGGAAGCCCTGGAGGCGCCCGCGCAGGCGACGCGTGGGCGAGCGCATAACTCGCACACAACAAGACGCGCGCCACTAACTACCTACCTACTGGAAACAGGATGATCTGTTTTGAAAATAATCATTGAGTTACATTGGAATTATTACAAAATTATGTGAAATAAATTTTCATTGTTAAATGGTGGTATATCGTCATCATTATCAAGCTAGTCGTATATCAGTCACTGCTGGACGTAGGTCTCTGACAAGACGTGCCACTGAGTCTGATTTTCCGCTCTTTTTTCTCGCTGGCTCTATGCAATCTTGCGTTAGTCCGTGGACAACATACAATAGGTTAAAATAATTAATTTTGGATTCGCCAACTTTCTGGACTTCAATCCAGGACTGCAAAAGCCCTGTTAAGAGAAGATAAATAAGAAGTAAGAAGATACCCACTTATCAACCTACCTACCTAGTCTCCTACCTACCTACTTACTACCTATCGCCCTACGTACCTACCGCCTCAACCACCATCACCGTCACCAAAAAGCTTTAGTGACTTTTATTTGCTGAGATGAAGAGTTCGGTGAATCGGACCTCGAAAGTTTAACATAAACCATCTCAAAACACCCTGTACACTTCCAACTACACATCATACCTACACCTACCGGGACAGGTACACACCGGATCAGTCTTTATGGCCTATAAACGTGTAATTCTCGCCTTAATCCGACCCTGTACGAATAAATCTGGATTACCGAGCCCACTGCGATTGTACGAATACCAACTGATTATGCCGTTAACAATTGCAATTGAAAAATAACCGAGTACGCCCCTGGTTAAAGAGGTCGTTTGTGACAATGTTGCGTCTAATATAGCATATTAAAAGGAGCAAACGAACAAAGTTTTCGGAATCATTCATTTCTGTAAGTTACGTACTGGTTGGCCAAATGAAACTTATCTTGTCATAGTCAATTTACGTTTTTTAGGGTTCCGTACCTCATTTGGAAAAACGTACCCCTTTTAGGATTACTTTGTTGTCCGTCTGTCTGTCCGTCTGTCAAGACCCTTTTCCTCAGAAACGGCTAAAGGTATCAACTTGAAATTTATACCACCTATTATGGTCTGGGCTTATAGTGTTGTATAAAAATAAAAGCTCTAGCTTAATGCATTAAAAACATATGGCAATGAATGTATAATTTTTGTATGGAAATGGCAAAAATCAAAAACCTCTAGGGTACTTCCAGTTACGTTATGAAATTTGGAATGCTGGGAGCTTTTGTGACACAGTTAAAGGGAAAAGTGTGAAATTGAGGAATTTCGAAGTTTTTTAGGAAACAAAGTTATATTTGCGGTCAATGTCATACAATGACTACGTGAGCAACCGCAAATATAAGTTTGTCAATTCCTACACTTGGAATTTTTAAATTCATTGGTGCACGACCGGTATTCGAACCTGCGACAAATGGTACGGAAGCCTCAGGGCGCGAGTTCTCGCACTTGGCCGTCTTTATTTTTTATAAAATGCACTTAACTACAAGTGCTTAAAGGAACCATCGTGAGGACACCAGTAAGTATTCTTACTACAGCAAAATGTGGGATTGTACCAAAATGTTTGAACGTGCCTCTGACTACCCCCTTAGACATCTTCAAGGAACTGATCACCTGGAGATCTGAGAGGGGATCATGGGGATAAAAGTCGTGAGCCTATGTTTTTTACACTATTCCATTATACACGACTGGTGATAGAATTCACATCATTGTCAGTGTCAGGATATGCCATTTCAACAACGAACGTGCTCATCATTTTCAAGTAAATAAAGTCAAATGTCCACTATCTAATTTCCCTGTGTGGTTCTCATACAAATCTGCAAAATGCAAAAGCATCTGATTTCATGAGCTCTTCGTACGAAGACATGTCTGCAATGCTATGCGCCTTCGATTGATTAGTTTAGCGCTTGATTGGACCAAGCATTCGAAGAAGCACGTGTCCTGGCTACGTTATGAGTTCAGCACATACTAAGTGCACTCAGAAAATGCCGCCGGCTGTGATTCTATAAGGTGATTCATAATATGTATACCATCCCGAAAGGAGCTTATTCTACGATCAATTTACTGTACCTATGTACTATCTAGTCTTGCTGTATCGCATTGCCGACTCTAGCCAAAGATGAGGATTTGAATCCCACTGGTTCGAAAATTTTGGGTAGAATTTAAATTAGTGTCAGTGCTCTTTAGAATCAAGAAAAATTCAAAAAAATGTACCTTGTACTATCTAGTCTTTTATTTCAAACTGGTAGACCTTGTTGGAAATGTATTAATTATTAAGGCTTGCTTTTGATAAATCTGACAATAAAAACACGTGAGCACTCAATATTTGTTAAAGGCGGTCTTTATCTCGATCCGGCAAATTGATAAGATCAGTGATGGGGTCTCACGGACCCCGCTTCGCCTTACCAACTCGCATCCGGCTTGGATAGTCACAGTTCACGGCAGTTCTGCTTCGCTGTTATAGAGAGATAGACAGCTATTTATAGCACAAGACAAAAATGAAAAAAAATTGTACCTATACAAAACAACGTTAAACAAAATGTTCTCTACATTTTATAAAAAGCAAAACCACTATGAAACAAAACCAATACCAATTAAAAGAAGCACTGCGTCTAAGAGGCTTGTCTCAAAGCTTTTCTTAAGTGTAGTAACAGTAATCTTAAAAATTTCAAATATAGATCGTCTTTTGTTTTCATAAATCATTGTCAAGTCCGAAGAAGTCCACTGCTGGACATAAGCCTCCCCGAACGAACGACGAACGGTCTTGAGCTTTCTTCATTCGTTGTCCAGTTGTCCTTTCCTCAGGGGCCTTCCTACACCGTGTCGTCACGTCAGGTTCATGGTGACCAGTCCTTACAGTCCCGTTTACTAACTCACCTACAAGATAATGTTCATCAGATAACGAATCACGAGCCATTCGTTCAAAGTTTGCAATATCTACGGCCCATGTTTCCTTCTATAATTTAATAGTGTGTCAACTGAATTGCTGCATACTGTTCCTGATCTGTTCGACTGTCTCCAACCAGCCTAAGCCTCAAACTTCGCACTGTTATGGCAAATTTATGTCAGGTATTAATTTACGTTAGTTGTCGCTTCTAAGTTCACTGTTTACCAACATTTTAACCAGCCATTCAGCGATTTTAATAGAATTTAAGCAGATTCTTTTGTAAAACTTTATATATTCATAATTACTTAGCAAACACAATAATAGATAAAAATTACTAATTAAGCTGAATTAATTCCAGTAATGAACTCTGTTTTCAACGACTACAAATAGAAAACAGAGTTATAATTATTCTTTTTCGATATTATTGTCATATTCAATTTATATATATCAAAAATTTGAGGAAAATTGTGAGGTAACTGGCAAGTCCGGAATAAAATATTCACATACATGCGTCATTTGCTAGTAATTGCTAAAAGAGTCTATGTCAAGTATGGTTGAATTGATCGTAGGTATATGTGCACTCGAGCAAAATGTTATCTTTGTTCTGACTACACCCATCGACATCTTCAAGTATCTTGAGAGTACCTAGCAATGTCAAACGATAACGAAGACCTACCTACATAGTAACATTATGGCTGACTTCAGTCTTTCACTAGTTATTTAAAGTTTCCTAATCGATGGTTACCTTACCTAACCACCGATTAACGAGTTGGTGGACATAAGCCGAAGTTGGTCGGAGTTTACCGGAGTTTCCCGATGTTCGAGACGTGGCTCCGACGGTTTCTTCGTGGGATTAAATATTTATTCAAGTTTCGAGTAACTAACTTATAGGTTGCAGTGTGATTTAAAGTGGTCGAGAGTTCTATTGTCTTCTGTAAGAGTAGAGTAAAGTCATACTGTTTTTAGTGTATCAAGTCACGTGTTGTTAAAAAATTACAAAGAGCCTAAAGAGTAGGTAGCTAAAGTATGTTTCTTCTTGACCTTACCAAATAGGGAAAAAAAAAACAAAGTTATTTAAGACCAACTTGTACTTAAATTAAAATGTACAGTCGCCTGCATTAAGATGTATACATTTTATACAATTCAAAATGATGCCACACTAAATATTTAGATCTACATTGCAAAAACTATGCTAGCCATCTACTTGTGCTATTTTCAACTTAATTGTAAACCAATCTTCATCTGAATTGTGGCGTCATATTGAATATTTTGAAATGTAAGTTATACATTTAAGTGCAAGTGACTGTACAGTACAGCGTGTACCCTAGTTAGTTTACTTTCTTGATAGTTTTTAGATCCAATTAATCGAACACAAGTCCACTTAATATTGCATCAACATTGTTCTTACAAATCGCACGTAAGGTAGGGGATAACTCCGAGGGTTATTAGCTAAATAAATTCGCTCGCCCAATATGCTGGGTAACTCGATTTAATGGCGATAGAATTGATTTATTCAATTACGGGGAATTTTTAGTGCCCCAACGCGGGGTTACTATGCCCCTTTGCCTCTCCGCGGGGAACGGGGGTAACTTTGTTTTAGGGGTCGTAGGCGATAGTTTCTCACGGAATCCGTTCGAATGTGTTTATTTTATCGCTTATTTTAATGCATCATTTGACGTATGGGAAGTGGATTTGATGCTTCTTGATAAACATTGCTGCGTTGCAATTTTGCATCATGAGTTTAAGAGCACATTCTTTTTTCATTTAAATATTATATATCTTCATTCTCCCAATTATAGAAATAGTGACCACAAATAAACAAAGGCCATCCTACTGATATTCTTCTTCCATTTCCCTCTAACATCATTTCAGTTCACTCTGGGAAAGCGTGCTCCATCTTAGGCCACATCTCACTTGCAAAAGTGAGTTGGTGGCCAAACGCCTTACCATTATCAATAAAAAAAAAAGTGCTTATTCCTTTCTTACATTTTTTTTTTACTTCTAAGGTGGCAAACGAGCATACGGCCCACCTGCCCATATCAACTTTCACATATTTTGAAAATAACAATATTCGGCATACCTACACGTTTAAATATCTTATAAAACTATGTTTACTAGGTATGCCTAGTTAGTTCTGTCTCACAACAGTCAGGTAATGCTAATGCAACACACCCTGACTAGAACACGTCCTAAATCTGACATGGATTTATGTGACGTCACCGCAGCCATTAGTGCTACTAATGCCCCCATTACCGGAGGGGGGCGGCAGATGCCGCTTGTTTTAGGTAATTTATGACTCGCTCGACAAGGCCTCGGTGGGAAAGGTGAGATATGGAAGTAGGAGAACATGGAAGAGACTGGTGATCATTATATTTTAAAAACTAAAGAAAAACAGATTTTTTCAGGAAATTTGTTCTGTTTCTCTGAAAACTTAAAACATAAACTTATAGAACTTACACTTACTGGGTTAGGGTCCTTTTTGCAGCATCATGCGTTAAACATAAAATTATTTATATTGTTATGTTTTTCATTCTATCTGTAATTACCTGTTTATTTCTCAAAGTAACTCTGATAAATTATAAATGTGTGCATATGAAATCTTGTTCCATTTTATTCTATACATATTAAAGGTGGTATATGATGCGTTTGTACGGGCATTGATATGTACATAACATAAATAACATTATTAATTTTTGAAAATTTTAGTTAATTTTTTGATGAGGATAAGCGTTTGACCCTTACGCTCATAACTTTAATCATCATCATCATCATCATCAGCCTGTAGAAGTCCACTGCTGGACATAGGCCTCCCCTAAAGAGTTCCACGACGAACGGTCTTGAGCCTTCTCCATCCACCGACTTCCCGCAACCTTCACAATGTCGCCGGTCCATCGGGTGGGGGGCCTTCCAACACTGCGTCGCCCGGTTCGTGGATAACTTTAATCTCATAAGTGAAATTAAAGATGTAAAAAGAGAAGCAAATTTCACAGCATTTTCTGTGAAATTAATGTTAGCCTGCTCACTGTGTGCAGTGGGGTTAAACATAGTAATGATTAAAGATTACTCACCTTAAATCAGTGGCGCATCCAGTACAATCACACTCGTTGTTCGCAAGATTCGCACTTCCGAGCATACACTGGCGTTGCGGATGAAATATAGTCCGGTGCGAACACGACCGAGCTGAGGACCTTGATAAATACCACATCAGAGGCAGATCTATCGAAATTCATGTTAACTAGGAACATACATAAACCCTCAGATACAAGCTCTAAGTTTCGCATCGGGCTATGGAGAGAGCTAAGACCGTGTGTCATGGTACTCTTTGGGGAGGCCTATGTTCAGCAGTGGACTTATACAGGATAGCGATGAAGCATTAAAAAAAATATTTGTCAAATACAAACCAAAAAATCTAGGCAACGCCAAGAAAATTTAAACCCCGCAAATATGAACACTTCAACATCTGAAAGATGACCATCCATCGAGGGCATGGAGTCAATTTATCACCCGAGGAAAAATGAAAACTCCGGGGTCCATTAAAAATAGTCGCACATAGTCGCATGACCCATAAAACGAGAGAGCTTCGTGGAAAGGAAACACAACTGGGGAAAACTGAGTGAAGCGCGTTTTTAGTGAGGCGGTTGGGTTCCAGATTTTTTTACGTATATAGGTTTCCTTATTACTTTTATTTCCTAATTACATAAACATTGTGTCTAAATACCTCTCTACCAAACTTTAAGTTTATGCCGAACTTTTAAGGATACACTTAGCAATGACATCCTTTATTAATAAATGTGAAAAGTTTGTTTGTTTGTCCTTCTTTCATGTCACAACAGATCGACGTGATTTTTTGTGTGGATATATTTAAAGAGTCGGAAAATGACATGGGCTACTTTTTATTAGGGTACCACGTGAGGGAAGCCGCGTGCGGAAGATAGTTTTCTTATAAACTGGCATAGCTTGGTTAGTGCGTATGTACCTATGTACATGAACTTGGGTTGTAGTCTTTTTTTATAAACTGTGTTGTTAACCACTTTATAGTGGCTTCAGTTTCATATTTATTATAGACCGGAAGACATCTACTTTTGGAGCCAGGTTTCAGGTCTACCGAATGGCTTAAGAAAAGAACAACTTTAATAACTTTACTCTACCACCGCATCATTATAATTTCCATCCAGACTTTGCGCACAGCCGGGAATAAGCCTCTTTGTATCTGATAAAATAAAATGCACGCCATCCACCGCCACAATATAGACACTGATTCTAGAATTTTGGTTTATTTGACTGTATTCTTCTTTCTGAATATACAGTTTTTTACCATATTTTACGAAAAACGCACGGTACCCAACAAAATCGCCACCTCGTCAACCGAGCCGAGGTAGAGCAGGCCAAAAAAGAAAACCAATTTGCCCGCATGAAAAGGTTCGATCCAATCGCGCCGTGCCGTATCCACTCATTTGATATTTTCGCTCGACGATAGAAAACAAATTACAAACTGTCGGCACCGGCCCACAGATTATTATTAGCTATTTATTCTGTCTCTGTCATTCAGCTTATGGAAATGGTTTCTTGCGTCTGAAGTTCTATTAGCGAAGTCGGCTATTATGTGAAGGATTTATTGGATTTTTACGTTTATTGAAAAGTTTACGGATTGGATTTAATGCAACTTCCAGATCTCGCTACTAGAAAACCTGTTTGCCCTTATGCTCACCATAATAAAGCGCATTTCATATACAAAGCCGATATTATCTGTGGATGGTTGTTGCGTGGTATATCGTAAAATGACTTCTGTGTCGTTTTCATTAGGTTCAACATTGAACTATAAACGTTTAGATGCAGAATCAGCTTGACCACGCCTTAACTTTTATTTAAGGTTTTAAAGGTCCGTGTTCTGAAATAGCTTCAGAGTCCAGCAAGCATGTGATAAAAAAATCAGAAGGCTGGGAAAATTTGGAGGATACTGCCCTATAATAACACAATATGTCATCAAAAAGGAATATGAACGATAGAGCGTTTCAAAAACGTCGCATAGCCGCTAATTGTATTCTAATGTAATTAATTATACGTCCGATTCTTTCAATCGACACAGTTCACCTGTTGGCCCAGTAAATGAGAGCTCGGTCATATTTTAACGATTGATAAATCGTATCGGGAGATTGATGCGGTGCCTGTGAAAGGTATGATTTGTGTGACGTAACAATGGGGTGACGTAACAACGCCCGTGTTGCGGTGAAAGTATACTATCAGAATCATTTTTCATCTGATTGTCCTTCGATATGGAAATGACACTACTTGGGGTCTTCTAATAAATAAATAGCTGAATCTTTTACCACAGGCACTGAATATTTACATTATCATTGTAATAATGAAGATGCTGTTTCGGTTTGAAGGGTGAGGTTGACTGGTGAAATTACAGGCACATTAATAAATAAATAACACCCAACAGTCACAGACATAGTCCTGAGACCACACTAGGATTCCCTTCTTCTTCTTTCGTGTCAATGTTTCAAACCACTACAACTACTCGGTTTCAACATTTTTAAATATATTTTGCCCAGTAGGAGGCCACTTTTATTCCGGCGTCGGTAGCCTGGATCAGGTCCTCCTGGGTGCAGCTGGTAGGGCACAGGGGACATGAAGTCAGGTGAGCCATATTTTGAGTGGGGGCTCCGCATTGTCAATGATTTTGGGTTTGGTCCCTAACCCCCATTTAATGAGATTTTCTCTGCAGCGGCCAACCTTGGCCCGGAGTCGGTTAAGAGATTTCTAGATTGGCTACTGCAGTTCAGCAGTGTTTAGCCTTCCACAGTTCGCTTCGGCTCGTTCGGCTTCTATAGCGATCTTTTCCGTGGAATAGGTAATCCTTATAAAACTCTTAAGGATGACCTCTTCCCTATGTCGCGGGTATTAGAAACTAAGAGTACCATGGTGCCAGAGCACCCAGACTATGAACGAATATTTGCAGATCGTGCAAACATTTGTCCCGCAGCGGGAATCGAAACAGCATCCCTTGCGACTCACGGGCATTCGCCCGCTATGCCACCGACGTCGTCATGAGACTTAACAACGAATACCTCTGGTATTATTACAATCACCACTTTCTAACAGGTGGGCCGCATAATTGTTTGCCACCGTACTTGTATAAGAATAAGTTCCTATCTTCTTCTTCTTCCTGCCCTTGTCCCACATTATGTGGGGTCGGCACAACATGTTTTCTTCTTCCACTCTCTTCTGTTAGCCGTCATCTCCGCACTCACACCTTTCTTACTCATGTCATCTTTAATACAATCCATCCATCTTTTTTTCGGCCTTCCTCTAGTCTTATATCCATCCACATTCATACCTAACGCTCTTCTCGTTACATGACTTTCATCCCTCCTCATGACATGCCCATACCATGCTAACCTATTACTTCTCAACTTTTCCGTCACTGGCGCTACTTTCAAACTTCCTCTGATGTACTCATTTCTTATTTTGTCCGTTCTTGTCACTCCACACATCCATCTCAACATTCGCATCTCTGCCGCATGCACTCTTCTTTCATCCGTCCCTTTGGTAGCCCAACACTCAGATCCATACATTACGACAGGCCTTATGATCGTCTTGTAAACTTTCCCCTTAAGTTTAAGGGGCATTTTTGGATCACACGTAGTTCCTGTGACCTGTCGCCATTTCATCCATTCCACATTTATTCTATTTTTCACGTCTCGAGAAGAAAATGATTTCTAGAAATTTCATTATAATTCCACTTCGTCAAGTCCGAAGTGCTACAGTTAGGGATGGCAGTTGTAATAAATCAACATTGTCACCAGAACTGCAACTACGGAAAAAACCTTTTAAATTTTCTTGTTATCAGGCCATTTTCGTTTCAAATCGTTGTCGTCGCACACAAACAAAATGTAGTAAGCTTTCATTAATGTTATTCACCTGACACTTGCATACCTTGCTAGACGTCGCTAGTTCTTTCTTGTTCTTCCTGCATTATCAGTCACTGAGCAGGTTGATGTATGATGTCTGCCGTGTTTGTTGCATGATTCTACAAAACTTGGGGATCAAAGTCTTGAGCCTATTTCAATAATCAGAGCAGGTTTCAACGTATCTTCTCGATCTCGGTTGCGCAGCGGGCGAGTACCCATCTGAGACGCAAGGGTTGAGGGTTCCACTCCCGCTGTGGGACAAATATTTGTATGATCTACAAATTTTTGTTGCGGACCTGAGTGTTGTGATACGCTAGTTCTCGTAGTTTCTGTTACCCAAGACACAGGGAATCCTACAGTGGGGTCAGGACTATGTGTGTGACTATTGGGTGTAATTTTATTTTCGTGCTCGTGCCAGCCCTGGTTCCATGAAGGGCCTAGTGTAGACGAAGCGGATTCGTCCGGAAACGGCAGGGAATTCATTTCGGCGTAATAGGTTTCCTGCGGGCGCGTCCGGTTCGTCCAGCGGCCGGACGGCGCGCGTCCGGCACGCAACGGAAGCCTGATCCGGCGATTTGATTTTAAATCTTGAATCTGGGATGCGGTAATAAGGGGAAGAAAACATTGTCGGTCGGGTATGACTTGGGAATATTTAAATTTAATAAAACCGTGTTCATATGAAATTTGTTTGCCAATTGTTGTAAAATTAGCCAAATCAGTCGAGCCATTCTCAAGAGATGCTCCGCCATACATGTGACAATCGATTTTTATTTATAAAGATTAAATCCTGTAATTATTACTCTGTAACAGCTCAATGCCTCGCTACCTACTTCTAGAAGACCCCGCACAGCCCAAAGACGTTTGCAAACAAATTCCATTTCCAAAATAACTTAACTCTCTAACTTCTCAGACATGGGGTCGTTTCATTAAAACTTGCGTGTCGTGTCATTAGGCCCGTCTCCTTGCTAATTATTGATATTCAAATCGCAATTTCGAGTTTGTGACAAAGAGAGTTATGAAAATAGACTGCCCAATATTTTCGAAGACAGCTTCATCTCGAACTGGCAAAGATGAGATAACCACAATACAGGCTTGCCTAGTCTCGAGGCCTTTGGAAACCTATTTATAGGATTAAGTGTTTTTTCTGTAAGTGCATTTTGTTAGGTACCTACTTTGTAAGTAAACAGATGGGATATTCGATGGATGTACATACTGCTCAGTATAATATCATTTTTAATTAAGCGAAGGTGCGAAATCATGTGTTTCTCGATTTATTTGGAATGTATATAAAATGAAGTGCTTGCTTGTCGTGTCACTGATTCCTTCTTGGTCATTCTGTATTAAGTCAGTGAGCAGGTTGAGGTACGGTGGCCCTGAAAAGGGCCTAAGACCGTCGTGAAAGAATCAGTGTAATGAAAGGATTAAAGTGCACCTCTTAGAGGCTCCGTTCGTGCATAATATAATATAATAATAAATCATTTATTTCAGACAATTAGCATAGTGTAACACTAAGGCAGGTATGAACAGTGAACATAGATATCCAATAGGTGATTGCCTGTTGTCGCTCGTCATAGGCCACTAGTTACATTGCATTCATGATCGAATTCCCATATTTCGGAACTGATGCACACCGTCACTCTGATTGCAAAAAAAACATTATGTTTACTGTATATCAACGCACTAAAAGTAAATTGAATTACCCAAATTAAAACACCTGAAAGTTGTATAAAAAGTCGAAAAAAAATGCTATGCAACGGGTCGTCGTGTTATATTGTTAGCCTTTGATTTCGGTACGCGCGAGGAAACCTGCTAGAGCTAGTAAGCGAATAAGGCTGTCTATTTTGCTTTACGTAGTTTGCTCACTATTACTCTGCGAAGGAGAGTTATGAATAAATTCGTCAACTTCTTTTGGTAGGCTTCGATCGTATAATAGGCTACATAATAGCACAACTAGAAACCGTATCAAGTGTGAACTTCGCTAGTTTAGTGTGTTATTGTGATTTCAATGGCCTGACCAAGGCTTGGCGGCCGGATCGATGACCGTTTGTCCAGATTGTCTCGTGTAGGGTAAAAGAGACGGAAAACAATAGTCTATTTTTGAACGTCCGAAGACTGTATTTGTAATGAACGTCATTATAAATACATGTAAAGAAGTTTGTAAAAGAGTACAGTCAGCATTAGAATTTGATGACTTTATCAGAATTTAAATAATATAATAGTTCTATAGTTTAAAATTAATTTCAACGACAATCTTTATGGCATTTACTACTCTAATAATATGTCACAAAAATATTATTTTTATTTTATTATATTATTTATTTACGAAAATTTACACTATATATTTATGTACCACCTTTTATGAAAACTTTTGACATAAAAGGCTTTTGGAATTCGTTTACTTTTGATGTTGGCTGTACAGCAGTGCTTTATTTTATGTTCATGTCATTTTTGAAACAACACGTCCAAAATCCGTAACAAATAACTACTAATGGAATAGCCAATTAGAGTTTAAATTACTGTTCTTTAAAAACAATTTCAAACTCTTGAATTTAACCAACTAAGCATAGTAGGTACTTAAAGAAAACAAAATCCAGAATTAAAATATCATAAAATAGCTTGTAAACTGTAGCTAGCTAAACTAACTTGTAATAGGTACGTGCCTCCGTGGTGGCTTCGGCTAAAGAATAGGCCACTCCATTACTACCCGTGGATGTCGTCAGAAGCTAAGCGAAAAAAAGCTAGGGGATGGGCAGCAGCGTTCCCTATCAACAATAGCTTTATCACGCTCGTCAACCCACATGCCCAGCGTGGCGAGTATGGGAAATCCCCTCAAATGGTTGTTAAGGTGCACGCCGTACAAGGTCGGTCGCGCTGAAAATCTATGGGGGAGGCCTATGTTCAGCAGTGGACGTCCCCATTGCTGAAATGATGATGAATAGGTAAAAACATTACAAAAACATCACAAACCACTTAATAAAAACAGGCATAAAAGTTAAACACACCGTTTCCGCGTCACCTAAACACAAACTGTAAACACGGCAAATAAAACAAACTCAACTCAAACACATACCGCGCTCCTAAAACAAAACAGCTCATGAGCCAGTTTTGAAAAAAATAAATAAAACATACTAACGCGATTTACGTTCAAGAGAGCGAAAAATAAAATAACACGGAATAGGCGCGGTTTCGTGCCCTGGGGCTCGGGGCTGTAATTTCTCTAGATATTTCATATTTTAGGGGCCCCACTGACTAACAGCTTGGCCGCAGTCATTGTCCGATCGACTGGCCTGCTATAGCCTAGAATTCAAAAGGAAAAAATATGCAACTGGCTATATTGGTATGTTAGGTTTTTTCGATATTTAACTTTCATTTTATCACAATGAAATAGATTTTATGCAAGCTAACTATATGGTTCAGTTACAAAGAAACTGTATCATTTTAATTGAAATAAATATTTAACTTTACTTAACTTTTCTAGTACTCAATCTTACCTCTTAGGTCCAGTAGTCATTTGATTATTTCAAGAAACAGAATCGATTACATAATCGATTCTGTTCACACGATATTAGACACTAACTGTGGTGACCCGTAGGTATTCAATATTTGTGAATGCAGATAGAAATAAATTGAAAAGTTGGGGTTTCCTGAACGTTTTCCTGTAGCTGCATCGGTCAAGGGAGCTTTCCTTACTGCTCCTTTTTAAATTACCACTCTGAAGATTTTAGGCATTAACCTGATGGATATCAGTCCGTCTGATCAGTAAACTGTTAGTCAGTGGGCCCCTATAACGCCCGCTGGGTACGGCGTAGCAGGTTCGTAGACGTCGCTACGCCGTAGCCTCGCGCCGGAATCGCTGTGATGTGATGTTGTCAACGTTACAAATTATTATGGCTCGCATTGTAGAGGTTTTATTTTAACGACTTCCTTATTTGAAAGTATATTTTTATTAATTCCAACATCGTTAACTTGAAAGTTATGGGAAAACAAATATCACGAATTACCTACACTTTTAGTTTTTCTTAAAAATATGCATAAATATTTATGTTTTTAGCTATCAATCGATTAAGAACCGATAACCGTTGGGAGTAAAGGTTCTCGAATGGCGACCACGAACCGGGCGACGCAGTGTTGGAAGGCCCCCCACCCGATGGACCGACGACATTGTGAAGGTTGCGGGAAGTCGGTGGATGGAGAAGGCTCAAGACCGTTCGTCGTGGAACTCTTAAGGGGAGGCCTATGTCCAGCAGTGGACTTCTACAGGCTGATGATGAAGCTATCAATCATCATCAATATACCTATACAAAACACTTACGTGTCTGACTGACAGTAAAAAAAATATTCTAACCAGAAGTAGGAGTATGATATTTGGAGGGTAACTTAACTCTTTGTCCAGCCCACACGAGAGAAACCACGAGCGGAAGCTAGTTCTCTAGAAGCTATTTCATAAAATTTGATGAGAACATTTAAATAAACATAGAGGCGCATACAACATGCGTAACACACTACACAGGGTAACGAGTATCGGTACAAGTTGTAAGTGTGCTTGTTCACGCTCCATTATAATTGAAAATCATTTTGGAGCTTTGATTTCACGCCGAAGCTGACACGGATATTTAAGGGAAATTGTTTCAAGAAATAAGTTGTATTCAAGCTGTTTTACAACATCTATACCTTTCCGAAAGGGGGTTATTCTAACAACAAAAAGAAAGAATATCAGCAGATTTTGCATCAGAATACAAAAGTCCCAGCACAGTAAATAAAAGCCTCAGATCGACCAAACACTCGCCAAAACTGCAAAGTAACATCAACATTATTCACAACAAAATTCATCGCAGCGAGTTAAAGCCAGATATTAATCTCTCCGCAGCATCCGAGCGCTGGATTCGCCATTTTGCGCCTAAATATGATAAACTTTCCCCCGAATTTCTTACTCTTACCCCCCTTTCTTGCCCCCCGGGGGGGTGATCACCCCGTCTTACGGCCCTGCTTTTAAACTAAGCTCGTTAATTAATTACAGCCAAGTCGAGGGTACGTTACGTTATATAGCGCTATGTGCCAATTTAATATTGCACCGACTGTCGCTATGTTGGCTGAGCAGTACTGAGCACGGCACAATGGAACGTTTCTGCAAATGAAAAAATATAAATGAGACTGATTTTATAAAATTAATTTGCTGAGTTTCTCTCTTACGAGCGTAGTTTATTGATTGAGCGAGCAAAGCGAGTGAAGATCTCTCAAACGACTTGAAAGAATTGGCAATGTATGTTTATTTGTTAGAACATAACTTTCGGTCAACCAATCTGCATGGAATTAAGCAGGTCAACAGATTATAGAAGTACTGTCACGTTTTAGGATACACATATCGGTTTAAGATCATTTATTTCTCAAAAGATTTAAATCTAAAATTACTTACTGAGAAACCTTATTATTATACTACACAAGTATTTACACATTAAAATACAGTGAGCGCTACAAAGTAAAATTTTCTAATTAAAAGGTTAGAAAACAATCAAATTATTCCATAAAAAGTTACTAAAAATATGGCAAAAAAAAAAAAGATGTGGGTACATTAAAAAATAACATGCAAGTACGTAATACAAACTACCTTAGTCAGTTTAAAATAAAAATTAAATATTTTTTTGAAAATCATCCATTTTACCATGTCGCGGAATATTTCAATGTTTCATTTTCTGATTTGCATGTGGAGTAGAAACTATAAATTACCTATAAAAATCTAAAATCTTTGTAAAATTATATGAACGTTACTTGTAAAGAACTGTTATTACTGTAAACCTGACATGCCTATGTTATATGTTATAAAGAAATGGATAATAAATGAATTGAAATTGAAATGAATTGCAATAATTAAAAATCTCATATAACCTGAGCGATCAGTAAAGTTTGAACGACTTTGAAAGTTGCGATTTTCTAAGTTTATTATAATTGTGCCTCAACAATCATAGTAGCACCAACTTTTATTAGACTTCGCGAGATCTCAGTTTGGGGCGAACGATTAGTGAATAGAAACAATAAAAGTGCTGAAATCCTTTGGATACAGAACTTCCTGAATTACTTTGTATTGTTTATATAAAACTTGATTTAAACTTTTTTGCATTGGTAGAGTAACAACTATTAATCATTTTTAATCGCTCTGAACTCTTCTTCACGAAACCAATTCTTGCTACTTTGTCTTGCCGCACTGTCATAACCAGACCTACAACCCCAAGCACTAAATCACAAAATTATCCACAATAATATTAATTACAAAATCACGGGCCTAATACTAAGGACACTTCCTCGCTTTTATAATTAATTGCTACTAAATTCGCCCCAATTTGAATCCGGTTACCAAGTCCGCGAAGAAACTTACGAGGTACATAAGACTTAAGGGCAGGGCCGGCCGGAAGGAGGGTAAAATGGCGTCGAGGGCGCGACCCTCGGGGTGGGGGGTAGGGGGCGGAAGGACGTGAGATTTACTCTAAGTAATTGCAGTAATAAACACGAGGATATATCACGCCGGGGTAATGAGAGGAAGCGCCGAAATTGCCGGCGTAAATAGCGTGTGTGTGATAAGCTAATTTTTTTGTTGAGATTTCCCTTCCCTTGTTTCCCACTTTCCTTCGCTTTGGGGAATTAAATTGAATGCACTCGCTCAAACGAGCCAGATAGCTAATCTGTGAAATGATGGCTTGTTTGAATTTACAGTCCAAATTGGAGCACATTTTTGTTGTATGCTGGTATTCTAAACTGATCACTTACCATTGGAAGCACTGGTGGAGTCATGGTAGTGCCATCATAGTACTATTTTATTTATTGAATTTCAAAAATATGGTTTGAATAGTCTTTAAAAACCCGGTGAATTTATGCCTGTCCCCGCGACTCAATACATACAGGATGCAATATACCTCCAACCCGTTCTAAGTTCCTGATAGCGATAATTTCTAGCAACAAAACAAGCGACATAAGAATCTACAGCGTTAATTATTCCACGAGACAAGAATGGGGCGCCCCATTTCCAATATTTATGTGTTGTCGATGACTTTGCGAAAATATCGAATGCTTTTTAAAATGAAGAAAGGGCAAGAAAGGCGGGAAAGCCTTTCTTAATGCACAAACAGGCCGAGCTACTCACCTGCCTTAGTTGATTTATTGGAAGGCTTTGTTCGCGGCTCGTTACAAGCTTGTTGTTGCGTTTTTAATTTATTTCCGTGAAAATTTTGCGAAATATGAAGCAGGTGTTTTGGGGCATCGTGCTAGGCAGAATCAACCTATATATAAATACAGAAAAGAGAAGATATATTACACTACTCGCAAAATATCCGAAAACAAAAGGCCTGGAACTTAAAAAAATAGCAAGAAACTAAGTAGCACTACTAGAGCTACTAACATTAGTAGAACTAACTACTAACGTAGCTTGCTTAAAGGATTTCTAATAATTGCAAACTAAAACATAACCAAACTCAAGATTGAGCAAGGAGGAGTCTTGTTGTTTGTGAAACCCCTGTAAAAAATAGAGATTGTTGACGCTTCTTGCTCAATATGATAATATCTTTTTGGAGGAGGTAGGGCATAGCGAGATTTTCTCGTTCTAAATTGGAGCAGCCCGCCTTGGGAGGTACCTCCGCCTTACAGAAGATCGCAGCCAAATAACATTATTTGTTTCAAATAGCGTTCTGTTCCTGCGGTGAATAAGGTTGCCAGAGCTCTTTAGGGGAAAGGGGGTTCGGGGTTGGCAACGCGTGCGTGATTCCTCTGGTATTGCAAGCGCTCATAGGCTACGGTAACCGCTTACCAACAGGTGGGCCGTATGCTTGTTTGCCACCTCAGTTGTATAAAATAAAAATAAAACTAATACTATTATAAAATGAACTCTTGTTTGGTAAAGTATCAATGACTTTGTAGTTCAGGTAAGATTGGATATTAGATGCGGTTTTCAAATTTTATCTTGATTCGCCCTCAAGGATCATCGAAGCACCAACTTTTACCGGACATCGCGAAATCTCCGTTACACCACTGCAACAAGTCAACCTATTTTCTAAAGACAAACAAAATAGACGTGTGACGTGATCGTCAACATTTTGTTCTGTATTTGACGAGGCGTCGTCAGGTCTCTCGCAATGGCCCGTGAATGAATTCGAATTGGCGTCGCCGCAAACGGACTTGGCGATTGTCAACACCGCGATTCATTGGCGATTCAATGGCGCGCTTGCAAATTCACTCACAACTGTATATATTTGGGGCCGAGGCAATCTGCGGACTTGGGAAGCGGATGCCAGTTTGATTAGGATGTTTTAAGAATATTAAGCGATACCAAGGTATTTTAAGAGCGTTTTATATAATCCACTTTTTTATGCTCATTTATCGAGCTTTAATCATACAACCCGTTGGTAATTACTGCATTAAAAAAATTTATATAAAATTCTACGACATAAAAATCTTTAACATAAGTGTCCAATAAGGGCAGACTCTAAAACAAAACTACAAACCACCCCGCCCAAGACGTGGCAAGGGCGGAAGAACATTTGCATATGCAGACGCTGTTAGCATAACAATGCGGCACTCGCAGCCGATATTTATGCGCGGCCATTGATTGGCCGTCGCATTGTGCGCTCGATTGGCCGCATGTTGCATGCATGGTAATATCGAGACGAATTCTAATTTCAAATCAAAAGCTGTAACTGGCTTCTGTAAAATAATTGTACTGTTTGAATTTGGAACGTAGCATATAATAAGTAATCCCAGCCTAAAAATGATATAGAGATGAATTCTTGGTTGAAAGGATTCGACATTTCAATTAAAACAGACTGACAAGCACGGGCGTATGTATTGTGCCACGCAGTGCGTCATTTAACCTAATTGGTGGCAAGTCTTCGCTACACGATAAAAAAACATCAACTTTTTGGCGGGAACTTGCAAAGTGATGTTGCACTTTCAATTTACTTTGCAAAACTGGTATTCAATTAAATAATATTGTGTAATTTTGATGGTAATGCTTACGTATTGTTTGATTAAAGCGCACAACCGATTAAAGGTAATGTTTGAATTTTGAAGATACACCAAACATGTATCGCAGATTTTTACAAATCTAAATGCGATGGAGATAAAGAAACCTATGGCTGTAACACAATCAAACATTTAAATATGTAATAAGTAAAAAAAAAATTTAAAATAACAGCCTAGATAATTCAATATCCCCCACCTGACAAGCGATATCATAACCCATGTCCACATTAAACCGACATGCAAAATTATATTTTATGTTGCTGACAAAGTGAATGGTTCAGGAGCTTTGTAGAATGCGCGGAGTTTTCATTGATTTTTTTTTTTAGCTCTCTCCATTTCCACTTGCTACGAGTACCACGTTACAACATCTCTTTCGCTGCTTTCACTCGAATCATATTCTTCATGCGTACTTGCTGGTTTAGGGTACTCTCGTACTACCTGGCTTATACTACTTTCCCTCTCTCTCTCTCTCTCTCTCTGCGCCTAGTAGTAAGGCAGAGCAAGGTAAATAGAGGCTACCCGGCTGTGAGTGAAGTCAGGCTTAGTATAATGTTAATGATGATACAAATCTTGGGGTTTTAAATCTAGTCAATTCAGGCCGTGAATGATTAAAGCTAAAGCCTTGATGGGTACTTTTTATACTGTCAGATATAAAACATTATCTGTGACATTATACAGTGACAGGCAGCGATCACCAACCCTTCCTTCCTCATCAGTCATGGCGGCTAAGCGACTATTCAAATTGCCGGCCGATGACGCTGCTTTCACGACCCCTGCCTTGTCTGTGGCCGAGGGACATAGATGAGGTAGAGAAAATGAGGAGGATTGCCTACGAGAGGTGAACTATATGAGGTTTCTTTGTTGAAAACTATAGATAAGAATTAGTAAATTAGATATAGGACTGCTTACATGAAGCAAAACATAATTTAAGGCTACTTCATTTCTGTTCTGCTTACGGGATTAAACTACGCAGTTTCAGATTAAAAAACAGAATATGTCTAAAATATGACAGTATTTCAAATAGAGCGTATTTTTCACTCCTATAACACTTACATAATTTTTTTATATTTTTTTATTTTAGACTTTCAAAATTCAAAATTACCTGATTACTAGGGCTGAACAATACGAGCCAGAATACACTATCATTCTAAAGACAGTTCTTTAGATTGTGTATTCTGGCTCGTACGGCACACGGCGTGTTAGCTTCAGTAAACTAACTAAACACATAATGTATTAAGCTGTGTTCAGACGGTATGATAATGACGGTATAAATGACGGTATGATTCCTCGATAAGTCATAAAAAAATCGTTTTAAAATTATCCTTACCTCTACTGAAAAAGTCAAATTTCAGAAGACGTAACGATCAATTCAATCGAATTTTAGATGACATACCGCACGCCGTTTGAACACGTCTTTAAGCTAGTCTGATCTGGTAGGCAAAAACGGAACCCTACAAGTCTTACATGTGTCTCATCTGTCTGCTTCCACTCTAAATATTGACCTCCAGCGTTACGCAGCAGGGACATACTTTTTACGTCATTAGACATCGTCGGATCACGAGCTTGCGGTGGCATCGATTATGAACAGGGGTGTTCATAATAGTCTCTACTTCGTGACTTTGTGGGGTTGTGACTTGGATACAGGGTTATCATTAAATAGCGAAAAACCGGAAAACCGTGTATATGAAACGAAATTAGAAATGATTGTGGGATGAAAAAAATGTTTTTTAAAAATAAAAAGGCACCTACTACTACTGTAAAACTAGTAAGCGGATTTTTTGGTTATAGTAGTTTTTCTAATAGAAAACTCATTGGTGCAACATAGGGTCCGAAGGTCGGGGAGCCTCCCACTACCGCTTTGAATATATTAAACGATCTTAATACCTATTTTTAATGTAGGTATATGGCTCAGGATGTCTTACTTGTATATTTTACATTGCTTTAATAAACTGAATGACATTAGACGCAACTTCTGGTACTTACCTAGAGGTGGACGGTGGGTAAGAACCGCTATTTAAACATTTGCATCTATAAACTCTTACCTCTGGTTTAAAATTAATTAACTTTGTTGCAAAAAAACAAATGAAAACGAAATGAATTCGCACTGAAACAGACAAGTGTAACTACAGTGCGTAAACATAGGCACTCGCACAGCCGTCATTGAAAATGGCGCGGCAACTCCCCAATAACATTCATTTCGAAATTAAACACATCCACCTGCATGTTTACCATCACGAAATCACTAAAATGAATAAAACAGTGAGGAATCGGACGGCGTAAATTCGCATTCGAATATCAATTTGGCAGAGGACGGCGGCGACTCGATAAATAAAAAAATATATAAAATACAGTACGCAAACGTGAAAGCGGTGAATGGCACTTGTGAAAAATGGACTTGCCGCTCTTCCAGGGAAGCAATCATTCAAACTGGCTGTTGTCTGTTTGCGCCTCTGCTCTTTTTCGCCTGATATTTTTTTTTGCTATTTTTCGGCTATGTCATCCGCAGAGTTCAGGTGTGGGGACACGTGGTGCGGACAAAGAAAGCAATATTAATAACTGGTATTTTTTAAAGTCCTTATTGTTGTCAATATTTCGTAAATGATTTGAGTATGATGCGGCGTTTTTTGCCGGCTAGCTACTACCTATTCATTGTCGGTGGGTGGGGCCACGTTAACGCTGCTAAATTTTGTATTTTGTTGTGTTTATTTATCGTCTAATGGACAGGTTGTATAAGTGGGATGTTTGGAAATTAAAATAGAATTTCTTTGTGAATATAACCGAAGCAAATTGAATGTGCTGTCAATAAAACATGGGTAGAATATAAACGTCATAGGTTGTTTTAATACTCCTAATTTACACATGTGATTGCATCTACAAATGGTTTCGTTAAAACCATTGTTCTGATTTCATTTATATTACTGCTACTACGGCTAGTGAAGCGTATTGGCTTAGTGGCGGGTACTTTGACTTTCGATCCGAAGGTCGTGGGCTCGAATCCCGGTCGTGCATCAATGGATCCTTCTGTTCGAAATGTATGTGCGCATCAACAGGCGCCCAAAACGGTGAAGGAAAACATGTAAGGAAACCCACGGCTTAGTCATGTTTTTGGACGCTCTAATTAGTAAACTTTCTGGCTGCTAATTAATTAATATAAAACGGAACTTTTGACGTTTCTGTAATTATGACACACCTTTTTAATGGAGCAGGTGAATGAATCGTAAAAAATAAATTAATTGAGAGGCTATTTTTGAGGGCAATTCTATAATGATATTTATCTATGGATTTTCTAAGTAGGTACTAATAACTTAATTAAGTATATGAAAAACTAATTTTATGAAATGTTGGAAGGCAGTCCCCCTTACCTCATCACCTCATGCACTTAAACAAATACATCCCCTACCCATATGGTTGTCTGTTCAGTATCTATCAGTCATTTAGTCCATCAGTTGTTTAGGTACCTATTAGATTCAGTTTTGAACGGGATGTTACAATGATTTAAACTTTAATAAATGATTGAACACAAATTATAATATTTACGTTAATTGAAGTAAGAGTGTCTATTTTAGCCACAAATGAGATAAAAATGCATTTTAAAATTAGATGCAATCATTTCACGCATCTTTTTTGGGCCACTACAAAATCCACGGGTAGCAACGTGGATTTTGTAAGAGGCGAGTAAGGGGAAAAAGACAGGGGATGGGCAGCAGCGTTCTCTATTTTAATAATGATAGCTCTAACTGCGCTCACCAACCCGCTTGCCCAGCTTATGAGCAAATTCCAACATTACAAGGTGATTCATAACACATATAGCATCCCGGAAGGGGGTTATTCTATCCACGAAAAGAAATAATATTAGCGAAATAAAAAAAAAATTCACATACTTTCTCAAATTAGCTTTTTTTCGTATTTTTATCATCTTTAAAACGAATAACTAAACGTAAAAGAAGTTCGGAATTAAGATTGCTACCTAAAACAGCTAATTTATTGAGTTTGACGTGATTTGACCTTAAAACAGCTGATTTTCGCATAGAGTTTTTTCAATGAAAAATGTCGAATTTCCAAAAGTCGTAGAACAAACTTTATTGCCAATTGGTTGTAGAATAATGTTATGAATTGTATAGGAATTCGTTCTGTAAATCTGTGGGAGAGGCCATGTTCAGCAGTGGACGTTGTACGGCAAAAATGATGAAATAAAAATTAGAATGGTTTAGTTTTTATTTCAAAATAGCCTTGTATTGATTGATTAATATAGGTACGTACGTATTATATGATAGTTCCTTGTACTCCCTGCATCATCTGACATCGCTAGCTCCTCGTCTCTCCTCCAAGCAGCCTGCATCGACCTCGCATTTAAGCCGAATTGCCGCAAACTGCATAATTCCGCCACTAATGAGAGAGCGTCGTTCGTCTAATTAGCGCGCGGTAAGTCGCCCACAACAGACGCTTGGGAACTCCGGGAAGACACCATTCGTCACATTTTCTTTGGATAGAAGAAATTACTTCCCAGAAGAATTCATATACCTGTAGTGGACGGTATATTTTCAAACGAGCATAGGTTGCATTATTTGATAGCATGTTTGATTTAGCAAATTGAAGGAAAAATAAATTACATATGATTTCTTAGCTAGGAGCGCAGCTCACCTAAAAGTTCGATAGCAGACCGTATATACAAAGGAAAACCAATAGTCAATACATGAAGTGGGTGTCATGAAACAATATTGCTCATACATTAATGCGATTCAACGAAAAAAAACCAATGGAACGTGAGCTCCGATTAGGTTTAGTTTCAATGACTTCGTAGTTCAAGTAAAATTTTTAGAAGTTAGAACATGCTAAAGGTGCGATTTTCAAAGTTCAACAAGATCATTAAAGCCCCAAGCGTAACCAGTGGTGCAATTGTGTAAGCGTAGTGGCAATGAAGATCGTAACTTTGAGGGTAATTTTATCAATCTTAGCGACATTCAAACGTTCCAAACTTGACAAGGGAAAACTTCAAGATCTTAGCTTCTTCCTTTCATGTTTGAAAAACTTCAGATGTCGCTAATATTGATTAAATCATCCTTAAAATTGCGATCTTCATTACCATTTTGCTTACACAATAACCTGGCTGGACATCGCAATGTCTCAGTACGGGGCGAACCGCTAGTTTTCTAATCATCCAACCAATAAATAATATAAATTAATATTCCGGACATTATCACATATGGTCAACTGATCCCAAACTAGGCATAGCTTGTGCTAAGGGTACCAGAGACTGATATACATAATAGATATATATTTAACACCCAGACACAGAACAAAAATCTGTGTTAGTCACACAAGTGTTTGTCCAGTGCGGGAATCGAACCCGCGACCTCTAGCTATGATGCTGCTACTACCAACTAAGCTATGCGGCCAGTCAAATGCACCCGCTGTTGGAATGATATGCCGTCAGTTGTCATGACAAAAACAGCTTTTCTCTTACTTCGCAGTATAAGTTGGTTCCCCTACGCAAGGAGCGGGGCTCACCTAATGAAGTGTTCGTTTGACACGCGTGTTCGTTAGCGGACCACTTCATTGCGGGCTGTGTTCAACTGACAGCTTCTAGATCTACCACTTAAGTGCGCACTTGTTAGCTAGTCTAGGCTAGGTCATAACGGTCTCAAGAACGAAGTTTTTTTTCACCAGTACCTGTACCATCCCCATTACGCATAATATATCGGTCTCATATAAAGGGTGATTCATAATATATATGTATGCTATACCAAAAGTCTCTAATTCAATCAACAAAAAGAAATAAAAGTAGCGCTAAGAACAAACACCTACAGCATTTTCAATTATACCCAATAATGCAATTGAAAAAAGTACTTTCATCATCATCATCATCATCAGCCTGATGAAGTCCACTGCTGAACATAGGCCTCCCCCAAAGAGTGCCACGACGAACGGTCTTGAGCCTTCTCCATCCACCGACTTCCCGCAACCCTCACAATGTCGTCGGTCCATCGGGTGGGGGGCCTTCCAACACTGCGTCGTCCGGTAAAAGTAAAAGTAAAAGTAAGTAAAAGTACTTTAAAAACTGAAAACAGTAATTTTACCATGAAAATGCATCTAAAACCCAGATCTTAGACGAAATAGAAAATAAAGGTTTTCCTCCAACCTCCATCGGAAATGATAGATATAATTATATCCATAAGGTCGAATTTCCCGTGTTTAGGTACTGACGGCAATAATAACAGCATGTACTGGATCAGGCGCGAAGATAAAAAACGTAAGACGTGGACAATCCTTTTTGCTGAAAATTGAATAGTTGGATTACGAGACCTAGCGGGGCCGAGCCAATAGGGTTGGCACTTACATAAAAATAACAATAATGTGAACATCTATTGTGGAACGAGATTTGTGGTATGCTATTTTCAGGGTTCCGTACCTCATTTGTAAAAACGGAACCTTTATAGGATCACTTTGTTGTCCGTCTGTCTGTCTGTCCGTCTGTCAAGACCCTTTTTCTCAGAAAAGGCTAAAGGTATCAACTTCAAATTTATACTACCTATTAAGGTCTGTGGGCTTATGGTGTCGTATAAAAATCAAGGCTCTAGCTAAATGCATTAAAAAGATATGGCAATGAATGTATAATTTTTGTATGGAAATGGCAAAAATGAAAAACCTCTAGGGTACTTCCAGTTACCTCACAATTCTGAAATTTGGAATGCTAGGAGCTTTAATAACAGAATTAAAGGGAAAAGTCTGAAATTGAGGAATTTCGAAGTATTTTGGGAACCAAAGTAATATTTGCGGCCAATGTCATACAATGACTACGGGAGCGACCGCAAATATATGTTTGTCAATTCCTTCACTAACATTTTTTATTTTCTGACCCCGTGTTTGGATTTTCTGGTGCACGATGGGGATTCGAACCCACGACCAATGGTACGGAAGCCTCAGGGCGCGAGTTCTCGCACTTGACCGTTTTTTTTTATTCATTATAAGTGCACTCTTGTATATTAATGATGAACTTTATTTCCAAAAAAATTACAGTTTCGACATAATATACCTACATACCCAGTGATTCACTATGATTCTACATTTCTTTCTAGACATGTCAACTAAATCCGCGATAAGGTGGACGACGTTAAATGAGAAAAAAAAATCATCATCATCAGCCTGATGAAGTCCACTGCTGAACATAGGCCTCCCCCAAAGAGTGCCACGACGAACGGTCTTGAGCCTTCTCCATCCACCGACTTCCCGCAACCCTCACAATGTCGTCGGTCCATCGGGTGGGGGGCCTTCCAACACTGCGTCGTCCGGTTCGTGGTCGCCACTCGAAAACCTTTGTTCCCCAACGGTTATCGGTTCTGCGAGCTATATGGCCAGCCCACTGCCACTTCAACCTGCTAATTCTGAAAGCTATATCGGTGACCTTGGTTCTTCTACGGATTTCCTCATTTCGGATTCTATCACGCAGCGAAACTCCGAGCATAGCTCTCTCCATAGCCCGTTGAGCGACTTTGAGCTTGTGTATGAGGCCAATAGTTAGCGACCAAGTCTCAGTGCCATATGTCATCACTGGCAACACGCACTGATTGTAGACTTTCGTCTTGAGGCTCTGCGGTATCTGTGACAAAAAAATCAACAATAAAATATTTGACATAATATTTTTTGATTCTCGTACAGCAGCCCTGAAAATAATATTGTAGCCAGTTCGCGGCATGATTACGCGCGCCATTGTGTCGCGTACATAGGACGCAATTAAGTATTAGAACGACTTTACGAGGTATACGTGGGAGGATTTACCTTCAGCTTATGATGCTGTCCCTGAACATTGCATATTAGTTTTTTATTCATCATCATCATCATTTCAGCCGTACGACGTCCACTGCTGAACATGGCCTCCCCCACAGACAAAATTCCTTATCATGTGGGGGGATTTGCCCATACTCAGCTCGCTGGGCATGCGGGTTGGCGAGCGCAGTTAGTGCTATCGTTGTTAAAATGAGGGACGCTGCTGCCCATCCCCTAGCTTTCCTCCCTTAGTCGCCTCTTACGACATCCGCGGATAGAGATATGGAGGGGCCTATTCATTAGCCGGGGCCACCACGGCAGTTTTTTATTGCGATAATAAAAACAAGACGAATATTTTTTAAACAGTTCACATTAGAAAACGAGAACGGTTCAACTTGGTAGGTCAACTTGTTAGGGTCAGACGATTCAACATGGTAGGTTTAACGACTGGCCTCATAGCTCAGTTGGTAGTAACTCTGCCTTCTGCGCTAGAGGTCGCGGGTTCGATTCCCGCACTGGACAAACATTTGAGACTAACACAGATGTTTGTTCTGTGTCTGGGTGTTAAATATATACCTATTATGTATATCAGTCTCTGGTACCCGTAGTACAGGCTATGCCTAGTTTGGGATCAGTTGACCGTGTGAAAAAACAAAAAAATAAAAATAAAAAAAAAACTTCGAAATCTTTGGGGGTCCTATATCCAGTAGTGGATTTCTACAGGTTTAATGATGATGACATTAAAAAAATTGACTCAACTGATGCATGTTGCAGGCAACGCATTAGCAATGCTCCAGGTGTTGCAGATGTCAATAGGCGACGGTAACCGCTTATCATCAGGTGGGCCGTTAGCCTGTTTGCCTCCGTATAACATTTAAAAAAAAATAGTTTTTAAGGTACAAGTGTGGGCCAGTCATCACTTCTTGTAAATTATGTATTTTAAGTTGCCTGAAATAAAACTTATATTGTTATTATGACCTACGAGTATGTCCTGAAATTAGCTATTAGCGTTCCTTGTAGGTAAGGTTAGTTTTAAATAAAGGTAGATCAAGATAACATCACAAACATAAGCAATCTACAATAATCAAGCTTAGATAATACAATTATCTAAGTAATCAAGTAGCTTGCTTATCTTACGTTATCTCCCGATCTCTTTGTCCGACAGACAGTCGACACCCTAAGCCCATTCAGAGATACACGAAATCACTGAAACATCAGAAAGTTCGCTAATTGTCGCAAGATTTACGCCAGGGGTCTGAAAGTTGGTAGAATGGTAGAAAAAAGCAATTATGCGCACTGTTTTACGGAGGTGAGGAAGCATATTAAAAAACTTGAAAGCGCCTACCCTCGACACTGGAGCAGACACAGATGGCTATTAATTAGAAGGGTTGGATGAAGATATTTCATTATTTCTTCTCTTTTCACCCCTTTCTGTTCGCGACGAGTTTTGTCAGCGAAGCGCCACTCTTTAGACACTAGTTTCTCGAATAGCTCGCAAGTGCTAGAGTTGGGAAAGCGTGAATTACTAAAATTAGCAAAAAGTTCTATAAAAGACGGCTAATTTATTTATTTATTTATTTAATCTTTATTGCACACAAAGAAAATAATGTACAAAAGGTGGGCTTAATGCCAAGGCATTATCTACCAGCCAGCCTGATTGGGTAGAAACAGGAGGTTGGCGTGCGACAGATTGTTTAACTTAACTAAAAACTATACTATGTATAACCATACACTATATTAAATTTGTATATATATATATATAATACACTGCAATAGATTAACAGATAGTACAAAACAAGTGTTTTATTAACATGTAGTGTAGATGCTATATGTTCTTAAGAAAATGTTCACGAGTCTAATTGCAAGTAGGACTTGCAATTAGACTTAGACTTGCGCACCCTGAGGCTTCCGTGCCATTATTTGGGGACGGAAAAACGAATTCTCCAAGTGTGGAGTTATTATGAGACAAACTTGTATTTGCACGTAGTTTACCGTACTGTATTGCCTGCCTACTGCCACTGTAACTTGCTAAAACTGATATGTTGGTCATCCTGGATCTTCTGCAGATTTCCTCATTTCAGATTTTTTCACATAATATAACTCCGAACGTTGCTCTCACCATAATTTTTTGTGAGACTTTGAGCCTGTTCATGAGGCTAATAAAAGTTAGGGACTAAGTCTTAGTGCCATAATGTCATAACTGATAGGTACTATCAGTAGCCTATATTTTTTGTCGTCTTACTTTTATTTGTGACTTGTGGAAACTGCAAAAGCTTCGGTTACTCTACCTTCTAAAGAGAAGCCACTTTCTTGTAACCAAAGTACTAGGAAAACCTGCTGTTTTGCCACCACAAAAAAAATTTAAACCGGAATCCGGATGAGTACAATCTAGGAATCTTCAAATCTAGAGTGAATAAGTTCCTTCTGGCAAAGCGTGCTCCATCTTAGGCCACATCTCACTTGCAAAAGTGAGATGGTGGTCAAACGCCTAACCATCACCAATAAAAAAATAAAAAAAAACTCACCTCGTACTTTTCCCAAAACACCGTAGAAACAATCCTGAATTATCAAGCGATCTCATAATCAAACTGTGCAGTTTGTAAACAAGGTGCTTACTCCAGAATTTATGCAAACAGCTACCAGCTCCGCTATCTGAGATTAAAATCTGCGACGCATAGGCGGCAATCACTCCCCGCGGAGTTTATTTGCGGGCCTTATCACCACTTAACATATCTGCATATTCATAATGATCAATCATATTGTCTGGAGGAATCTGGTACATCGCGTATGTACGCATCCGTATCTTGGAAATAAATCAGGATGTGAGCGGATTTGGGCTGTAGAATCGAGCAAGTGAAATGGGTTGCGAAAGACGTTTTGCATAAGTCCTTCGTTCTGCGTGTATGAATTCGTTGTGAAATTTTCTGGATTACAATGAATTATGATGAGCTTAGGAAGTACGCTGACATAAGGACCGATAAAAGCCTATTTTAGAAAAACATAACTGTGTAATTCTCTGCTCACTAGATATCGTCACTGCTTCGATAAATACTGGCCCCAAGAATGGGTGGTCAATGTTGAAAAGGACCCAATATAAATTAGGTCCTTTGCATTGCAACAGTTTTTTTTCCCTTACCAGTTAAAACATGACGTCCACTGTCGAATGGCCAATTCACCTGAGTTCCAGCTCCACAAAAAATCTTTGTTTCACATCCCATTCACAAAACTTGATCATTGATTGTTTTAGAGACAGACCGTCGCCATCGTCGTCGGAACGAATGAAATGAAACGCTTTCATTGTACTAGGATTGGACCTCCATCAATCAGAGTATGAGGGCCCCCGGGGGTCCGTTTCCGACCAGGTGTCCTTTTGGAATTTGCGCCGAAAAACTGCGCTTAAGTTGGATTGACGAAAAAAATTATGTGCATTGTGTGTTTCTGCGTAGCGAGTGCAGTCAGGTAGGCGGCGCACCCACCGATTTATGGCATAGTTTTTAAATTCCACTAGTTAATATATTAGCGAACATATGTACAGACCTACTACATGAGATTGCTACCTATATTGCCTAGTTCATATACAGTCATCCAACCCCATCACTTTATCATATTGGTCGCGAGTACCAGCGTAGCTTCACATCATTGTAGGGATGTTTGTATGTTTGTTGTTCAATCACGCCGTAACGGCTCAACCGATTTCGTTGAAACTTGGAATAGGATATACCTAGTTCATTACCTAGGGGGCAAATAGCCTACTTTTTATATAGGTACCACGTGAGCGAAGCCGCGGGCGGATGCTAGTAATATAAAAAAACATTTCAAAGTGACTGCGGTAGGACACTTTAATACAAATCTAAAATGTTGTACAACAACGAAGTAAGTAGGTAAACCTACCTCAAAGGTTAGTAAAAGTTAATAACCCAAATCGAAGCACCTTGAGTCCTGCTGAATGACACAAAACTAATGAAATACGGCGTATCGTAAAAATGTTTAGTACTACTGACAATTGTACGGAGCAATGCAGGATATTAGAGAACTTTTACTACCCAAATTACACATGGAATTTCAACCCTATTTTGTAGAGTATTAGGTTAAATATAAATAAAGGTGGTGGAGTATATAAATAAATAAAGGTTCGAGTCAATTTAATAGGCAGGTAAGTAAACGCGCAGTGTCTTTGTGCGTGATCTATGAATGGGTTTCGAGAATTATTTCGACACGGATATTTTCACTTTGTGCAAGACCCCGAAATTTATTTTAATTACTTTTTACCAATAAAAAGCCCTGATTCTACTAACGGAGCAGGCACGGCCAGGTAAACTAAGCTTTACCACCAACCATAAAAATATATTTAGAAGAATGTAGTTGAGTTTTAGGTACATTTTATGGTAGAACTCTCTACTCTACACCAGCAGTCAGCTTAAGTCCTCAGGTCATTTATTGTTAAGGTGTAATCGACCTTTTGCTGCTGATGATGATGATCCCGTCTGAGACCCAAGGGGTGCGGGTACGATTCCTGCTGTTGGTCAAATGTTTGCATGATCTGCAAATATTTGTTCCGAGTCTGGGTGTTGTGGTACCATGGTATTCGTAGTTTCTGATACCCACGACACAGGGAATCCTAGGGTGGGGTCAGGAATATATGTGACTGTTGGGTGTTATTTTTTTAATTATAGCCCTCAGAATGATCAAGTTGAAGTGGCAGTGGGCAGCCCATACAGCTCGCATAACGGAAAATCCATTGGGGAATAAAGGTTCTCGAATGGCGACGACGAACCGGGCGACGCAGTGTTAAAGTTGCGGGAAGTTGTAGGGTGGAAAAGGCACTTTTTGGGGACTATGTCTTCTACAGGCTAATTTGTGCAAATCTTATTTCTGCAATTTTTATATTTCTTTGTTACATGCCTGATTAAGGCGACCTTAAATTGACCATTTATTGGCACATAACCGTAAACAATCATTCACAAGCAGGTGTGTCGTTGTCTCTTGGCGTCAACTGACTTTCAACAATAGGGCCTACCTTAAATCAATGGTACCAACTACTCTGACAATAGATTCTTCGGACGTCTTTGTACTAAGCTATTATCTTTGTGTCCTTCCACGTGGGGCAGGTGATGCGCACGCGCACAGCTGCTCAAAGATGAAAAACGCCGGCTTGTGCAAGATTTTAATCGGCTTTTTTTGAGAATGATGACAGTTCTCTAGGTATTCCTTAGTTTCGCGCCGTCTTCGATCTCCCGCGGTCACAGCTGCGCAGTTCTTGCGATTTCACACCTTTGATTTAATATTTTACACATCATGGGGTGAATTAATGATGATATTCGTTATTACTTATCAAATTTTTCTTTTAACTTAAAAATCTAAGAATAGAATTCATGCGAAGAACTTTTACAATTAAATTAAAAATATTTTATAATACCAAATTCTTTTCTTCTATTTTCTTCATCTCTTTTATTTTTCTTTAGGTTTTATGCTGATGTTTTCATACGACCTATAAGGCGTTACTAGACCTAGGCTCGTATTTGAATCGTCTTGAGGGGATTTTTAAGAACAATTTAACAAAAAATCATAAATACCAATTTATAATACACAATGATATCGGGTTTCTGTCATTGTGAATGAAGTGAACAAATATTAAAGGCTAAGGATGCGAGAGTTAAGAGTTGTTTCTGACGAAGGATTTAAACATTATTCCGATTACCTACTGTTTGTTTATTAATTTACTTGAAAAAGAAAATTAATTAATTATAAAAACCTAAAGATTATTTGTACCTACATCAATATTTTTTTAGTATTAGGTGTCAAAGTATGAATATACTAGATAGAGTTATTGGTACTTTTAACAAGCCTTTTTACTAAGCCTTTCAATATAAAGTACCTAGTAGTAGGCAAAGGAGTGACATTTAAATTCCAGGAAAATCGAATGGAAAAATCCATCGCAGGTGCGATTGAAATCCTATTCACCTCACGCCATCTCCACACGCTCGCATAAAAGTCGCATTTATAATAATAATTCTGATTGCTTCTAGCACTCGTGCCGTTTGTAGCCCCCATTAGAACGTACGCGATAGGAATGTGCCTTGCGAGTACAATGGTGTACAAATACTCCACTACAGAACGATTACCCTCAGCACTGGGAGAGCATTGCGTACTCGCGGTCGCGGTTCGGTCGTAATGTTTTGATACTTTTCACTAGATTAATCAAACGCAAATCTAAACAAAACTTCGTATATTATACATCGTAGAAATAAAACTTGAATTAGTTTAGGAGGAGGTAGGGCACAGCGAGATTTCTCGTTCTGAATTGGAGCAGCCCGCCTGGGGAGGTACCTCCACCTTACAGAAGATCGCAGCCAAATAACATGATTTGTTTCAAATAGTGTTGTGTTCCTCCGATGAGTAAGGGTGCCAGAGCTCTTAAGGGGGGAGGGGGTTCGGGGTCGGCAACGCGTGCGTGATGCCTCTGGTATTGCAAGCGCTCATAGGCTACGGTAACCGCTTACCAACAGGTGGGCCGTATGCTTGTTTGCCATCTCAGTTGTATAAAAAGCCATTATACTAATAAGCAATTGCAAAATTTCAAAAATGGTTTCACAATATTCATTTCATTAAAATTTCGTACTGAAAAACAGTTGGAATTCGATAATTCGGCCCGAATTATCAGCATAGTTGAGCACAGCCAACCGGCATGGCAATGACTGGTATAGGACTACTTGGAAAGACGACCAATAAACGTTCTGGAAATCTATGGTAGAGGCCTAAGTTTAGGGGAATTCCTACGGCTGAAATGATGAAATAAAAATCTGAATATTATTATTATTATTATTTCAGTCAGACAGTATAAGAATTGAAAGCTCCATTAATGTGAGTATGAGAATATGGCTGTGTAACCGTCAAGTCGTGAGCCTATATATCTTTCTACGATAATAAATATCTTTATTTACAGAAATAAACTTAAAACTAATACAAATTAATATTTACAAAATACACAAGAAATATCTAAAGACCGTTACAAACGATCTATAGAGAGCTCAACTGATCCAGATCACTACCAGTCGGAAGCGTCCCCAAGACGCTGGTGGAATTGCGACGCTAGATGGCAATGCTAATTCTATAGTTAGTTAAAGGATCAAAACATATCGCATCCCACATTCCCTGTTTGTGAGGTGCGAATAAGTGGTTTCGTGGAAATATTTCAAATCAGATCGGTACAGGCAATAACGATTGACGTGACACGCATGCTCGCGTGGAGGTACCTAATGTGACTGCGAAAAGCCCCGCGCCGGGCCTTTCACCTTATTTATCGGTATGTGTTTCGTATAACTTATTTTCAGGCTCCACGTATACAGAAACCTGACTAGAAACTTTTATTGCGTCTCTCTGACTAAGCCCGGCATTATTAGTCGGTAATATTTTTTTCACTTCAGACATACTGGCTCTCTCGCCGGAGCCTCTGCGCTCGCCATAGTCCGGTTTCGCAGCCATGGTTCGTAAGCCAACAGCTTACAGCTTAAAAATCCGTCCGAAAAAATAAAAAAAACTACTATTACTACTGGACTAAACCATTGGTCTCTTATACAAGCTCAAAGTCGTGCAAAGGGCTAGGAAGAGAACTATGCTCAGAGTTTCACTGCGTGAAAGAACCAAGGTGACCTTGTCCTTGCTCACAGAACCGACAAACGTTGGGGAATAAATGTTCTCGAATAGGGACCATGAACTGACGTCGCTGTGTTAGACGGCCCCCCACCAGATAGACCGATGATATTGTTAAAGTTGCGGGAAGTCGTTGGATGGAAAAGTCGAGTTAGAATCTTGTTTATTTTAACAGCACTTTAAGCTCACAGACCTTTTAACTGGTATGAGTTCCAAGTGGATACCTTTAGCAGTCCTGTGAAAAAGGAACTCGAGACAGACATATACATATATAGACATACGGACAACAAAGTTATCCTATTGGTTCCGTTTTTTCATGTTGAGGTACGGAACCATATAAACCTGTACTTTTAGGTTTCATTATAACAAGATTATCTCTAACGGCGAGCTACATAGACTCCACCACTATGACGAAACCAAACTGGTGATTTGTAGCTTTCAATTCAAAATAAACAGTGTTGATTCCCCAAGGACTGGTCGCCGTGTCCGGGGGGCGAGACATTTCACAAGCGGCTGCCTCGACCTTTGCCGTTCAGGGACCAAAATGCCATCATGTTTTCATTTTTTCTCCCACTCCACGATACTCGATTAATTTTCACGGTACGCTTGTCAAAATGTGATTTAATACGGGGCACTTTGACGTGCATCTCCGTCCGAGCGTACTTTGACGAACCGCACCGATTCGGATGGTTAGTGAGAATCGGTTGGGTTGGCTTTTGATAATGAAGTGGATTCGGTATTATCTAGAGGGGAATTGAAAAAGTTTTAATGGAAATGCTTAGCCACTGATTGAGCAGGAAACCTAATAGCTAGAATAAACCCCGCACCCTGTAGTGTTTTTTTTCATCGAGCGTCATTTCCAGTGTTGATTAATTTGCTTTTAAAAAAAAATAGGCCGACGACTTTTATCCCGAAGAATGGTAGAAAACCTCTCAGATCTCCTTGAAGATAAGTGCGATAGTCAGAGGCATATCCAAAGTTTGCAGCACATGCCCACATTTTGCTTTTAAGTGATCACTGATCATAGAGGTGACTGGAAGGGAGCTCAACGCCGTTCTAAAGACGTTCCTAAATATTTTTTCCTTCACGGTTTTAAGAACTGCTTTTAATTTTTTCGTATACTAAAACTCTTTGGTTTACGACCAGGTTCGAACCCACAACCTTCGGATCGAAAGTCGGGGAACTTCCAACTAGCGGCTGGCTGTTAATTAATTGAATATAGGTTCCGAGTGTTGGAAGTAGGCTCTATTACGATAACGTTACAAGAATTGCCTATCAATAACGCCAAAAATGGAACCGCAATTTCCAATTTGCCGCGTCACTCCGGATTCCAATAGGAAGCGGGATAAATGGAGTCGCATTCCAATATGTCACGAGCCGAGCGGCCTGAGTATTCGGCTTTCGGGTTTCGGCTTTTCGGTATTCTGGATTTGCGTTTTCGGTTATTCGCGCCGGCCACATTCGTCGCATCGGCCGGATTCCTCTGTCGCCACACTCGCCACTAATGAGATTCTAAACGCAATTTTAGATTAATTTGTTTTGCAGTAATTATTTTCTAGTGTAAGGCTATATATTGGGTTTAGAGAACACAATAATTAATACATAGGCATTGCATTTACATGCAAGAACGGCCAATCAAGATATTAAGAACTTTTCAGACACTTTGCGCAACGAAATCTGGCTAGAGGCGTTTATATTTAGGGTGCTGTAATTCTTAAAGAAACCCTTATAGTTTCATCATCTCCTTGAATAATAAATTACACAAGCCATCTGTAGATTTTCCATTTTCACCTCATACCTGAATATATCTCTAATTTCCGAAACAAACGAGCACATAACTCACAACAATGATTAGTTTAATAACTCACACATCTCATGAGATTCCATAATTAAAGAGAAGGGTACTCCCCTGATACGAACCATTAATACTTATCTATCACGAAATAATGCAATTAATCTAGAGCTGTTTTAGAACCGTGGGAGTAACCAGTTGTACAATATTGGGGATGGTAAAAAACAAGAAGAATTTGCGGTACATCCATCATACTGGCAAAGAATGATTGGAAATTCGCACGTGTGTAAGTGTAAACATGTGAATTCGTCCACCCAAAAACATGAACTTTACTAGTTTGCACCCGCGGCTCGCGTCGTACCCGCATAGAAAGTAACCTATGTCTCTTTCCGGCTTTAGCATATCCATGAAATATCACATCGATCCGTTGCTGCATGAATGATAGACAAACCAATAAACAAACTCACTTTCGTATTAATAATAATCGTCAATTTATTGCGGAAAAGTTTGGGTAACCCATTTCCTTGATGATTGTAGATTAATTTCTAAATGATCCTTGTGATTTTAATACATTGAAGTATATTGCTAGTAATATCGGTATAGGTACTTACCGAGAACATCTCATATTATTTTATTTATATGTAGATTGTTGGATATATTTATTTATAACTGAGAATGTATACAAAAATAGACAATAATTCCCCCCATAAAGGAAAATTATCTTCCCAATCCCACTCTACAATGGTATTACGCAACATATTTTTACGATGTTTATACCGTGTCGGCAACTGAGATAATTCCGTTTCGACCGCAAAACTTTTAATACCTGGGGGCCACGTATTATATTCATTAGCTACGAATAAGGCTGTAGCATTATCCGACTTTTGACCTACGTCCGGCTAATCATCCGTCATATTTTACATACCATTTTTGTAAAGAAAAGAACAGAAAAAAATATGTGATAAACAATATAATTTGATAATGACTCATTTGAAATTGAAGGATATGATATTAAGTAGGTACCTGATACTGGTAGTAGTGAATTCCACACTTTGATATGGTGCTTGTGAAATTAAAGGAGATAGGGTTACCTGGTTCTGGTAGTAGTGGAATTAATAAATCAGTGTCAGTGGGGGGGACATTTTAATTGGAGGTGGGGTTAGCTGTTTGTCATATATTAATGATAAATTTTGGTTATTCAACTGTTTCAACGGCAGACAAGGGATTAAACGTAGGTAATAAAAAAAGAGTAGGCCCTATTGAATATCGATTTTCAAAGAAAGTTGTCCGGCTATTTGCATATTTATCCGGCTTCCAGAATATCCCATCAGTAGCCTAGCAACCGAGGGTTGGCAGATCGGGTTTTAGCGCACTGATGTGTTGATAAGCGCTTGTTTGGGACTACCTCAGTTTTCTGATGCCAATTAGAGTAGACAATATTGCGTATAGAAAGGATTGGGTACTTATTAGTGTCGGTTATTGTTATGTGGCCGTTGAGATGGAAATGTGGCCGTGAGCCGTGACCCCTCCATCGATGCGTGCACAAATTGAAATGAAAGTAAGCTGATATAAGCTGATAAATTGATTCATTAGTGGTTGAAATGTTGGTTGGATATATTTTCCTTGCCATGTTAATATATCTGGGAACAATTTGAAACGCTGGCATTCTAAATTACTATTTATCTTGATCACAGGAGAACCCAGGTCACCGACGTAGCTATCGGTATTAGCAAGTTGAAGTGGCAGTGTGCAGGCCATACAACTCGTAGAACCGACAACCGTTGAGGAATAAAGGTTCTCGACCATGAACCTGGCGTCACAGTGTTGGCTATCCGATGGACCGACGACATTGTAAAAGTTGCGGGAAGTCGATGGATGGAAAAGACTCAGGACCATTCGTCATGGAACTCTTTAGGGGAGGCCAATGCCTAACAGCGGACTTCTACATTCGAATGATGATGATGATTCATCTACATATCTACTGAAAAACTCAAACTGGCGTTATTTTGGTCGTAATAGCTTGCAACTTACTTGAGTAACAACTCATCCCCGAAACTTTAGGCTAGTTGAATTTCTCACTCCTATCAAAATGACATAAGACTCTGTCAGTCACTCGCTCTGTCATCAGACGCAATTGCTATAAAAATTTATCTACTATCTGCACTAGGTACCTATTACCTTTGAACAAGTTCGAAGAAAAAAAGCAAGAATCGAAATGTGTAAAACTTTTCTGAATTGTATTTAATAGAGTTAAGGACAACAACGTCGAACCACTCAACACAATTTAAATAATTTCCAGCTCCAAATATATCAAATTAATGTCCAAGGCACAACAAAGCGAAGGAAGGCCCAAGGGAGCCGCATCACAACCCAGCATAATATCTGCGTCGTCACTCAAGCGCAATAAATACCCAAATAAAGCGCAAATAATACCCAAATCGCTCATCAGCTACCCTTCCTCCCCTCGCTATAATTATCTATAATCAGAATATACCCCACCGTCTATAATCACGGCTGCAATTGCTATGTTTTGCATGTGGGAGACGTGATTACCCCTTGCGGACTGCAGATTGACTGACGAGATGTGTTTTTATTCGAATCAAATTTCAAATTAGGAATTGATTTCTGGCCAGCTGCTACGATCCTTTTTGACGACCCATCACAGAGACCCTATTTTAAACAGATTTCAATATGTGAGAAGTTAACAAAATTCCGCGGTTTTTTTAATACTTACTAAGTACCTTCCGTGTACCTGTCGTCTATCTATTCTTTGCTGTCTACTATCCAGATACATACATATTGAAAACATTCCAAAATAGTATCAACAAACTCTCTCTTGTAAACAAAAAAAAGTATAACGGAAAAACAACAAATATAAAGTACAATGGGTGGCCTTATCGCTAACAGCGATCCCATAAGGGTTCCGTTTTTTCCAAATGAGGTACGGAACCCTAAAAACGGTAAGCTCAATTTCAGGTCAATAATTGAGAAGTGAGAACTCACTACCATTACACACTACATCGTTCAGCTTACAGTTTTTGTACGGTTTACGTAAAGCGCCCCTACAAAAAGGCAAGCTATTCACTTTTCACTACTCGCCGATGACTAGTGAGTAACTCACGAACAATATGGACTCTCACTTCTCACTTTTCAACCGTGAAAAGTGTATAGATTACTGGTTTATGTAGGCGCCCTTTTCGTGACACCATATATAAACGGTATGCTATTCACTTTTCACGGTCGTCACCGGTCGTCACTTGTCACCGGTGACCGGTGAAAAGTGGATAGCTTGCCGGTTTTTGTAGGGGCGGAACGGTATGCTGCTCACATTCCACCGTTCACCGGTGACAAGTGAGTAACTCACGAACATAACAGAGACGAGCCTTAGTGCTCGCACGCCGCCATAAATAACACAGCTCTTCCACAGTCCGGGTGACCCCCAACCTCCAGTCGATTAAGCATCGCCATCTTCCTTCAATTTCATATTTATAAACGGGGATTACGCAAAAATGTAATGGATCACCTACAGGACTTAGGCCGGGTGTTGTACCCGGGAGGTCCGAGGGGGGAGGGAAGGGTCTGATCGCCGAGCTCATCCATCACACAGCTCACGCATGTGAATTGGGGCGTTTTATCTGTAGATAGCCGCGATGGATGCCTATTTAAATATTTCGTCGTTTAGTAAGGCTAATGGTGTAGTGTTTGTTTAGCTAGATATATTTTTTTAACACCCATCAGCCAACTTCCTGCTAAGCTATTCTTAAAAAATTCGAACTTGAACTCGAATTCACTCAAAAGACAGAGGGGTGTATAAAAATATATATATATATTTGTAGGTATTTAGATAATGTAAACATTTGTCCCGGAGCGGGAATCGGACGCGCACACCTTGCGTCTCCGACGGGCAATAGGTTGTTGAAATGTTCGGACATGCCTCTGACTACCCCCCTTAGACATCAAGGATCTCATCGCTTGGAGATCTGCGGGGATGTCTACCATGCTTGGAAATAAAATTCTTGAGCCTATTTTAATATTTAGTTTATTTATTAAGTACCTACTTAGGTAGAGAGCACTGGTGGAGTGGTGGTAGTGATTCCACCTTCCGATTCCCAGGTCGTGGGTTTGAATCCCGGTCATTTTTTCATTCGGAATATGAATGTAGAGGCGCACTCTAATCCTTTCACTATCTGATTCTTTCACCGACGCTCATAGGCCCTTTTCAGGGCTACTATACTTCAACTTGGTCACTGACCTAGTACAGGATGACCAAGAAAGAATGAGTGACACGACAAGCCAGCAAGCAAGCTAAAATAAGTGCAATGCCATAGGTATATTTTATTCGCTGCTTCAATAAAACGTCTTCCCATCAGAATGTCGATTCATTTCACATGTCACTCCGCACGATTTTCTTGTCGATTTATCTGTCGTACGTCAAAATGAGTCATGTGAACGTCGCGCATGTCGCATAGAGATGTCAAAGTGATAGACGTTCGCCGAGGCCGGGTAGGTTATTCATAATACTTATGTATACCATCACGAAAGCGGCTATTCTATCAACAAAAAGAAAGAAAATTAGTGAAAAAGTATTTAAAAGAGACGTTTCATCAATATATGGAGCCTGGGCCTGCACTGTGTACACTACTCTACAATATGGCTAAGCAATAAAGTCAACGTATTTAATTGATTATTTTATTTCGATTGACTTCGTTCTAAGGTACATTAAGATTTTTTTCGACAAAGAGAGCAATACACAGCGCTAAAAATATGGCGGATGGACGTGCGTGAAATGTCATTTTGACATCCTACATTTATCTGACAAAACAAAAACATCAGATCAGACAAAATGACATGAAAAATATGTCAATGTCATGTCAAACGCCAATTATAAACCAACATGGCGGCCTTCAAATAGTATTCACATAGTAAAAAACTTACCAGAAGAACTATTCTTGTACCATCGCATTTGTCTTCAAATTAATGAAATTGTATTTTTCTTGTAATCTCCTATTTTTTCCAAATTTTTCTATATAGTGTACATGGACCAGGCTCAGAATGAAATGGCTCCTTTCGATATATCTTACAGGATTTTTTCAAATCAGTTCATTGATAGCTCGCAGATTCGACAACCGTTGGGGAGTAAAGGTTCTCTAATGGCGACCACGAACCGGGCGACGCAGTGTTGGAAGGCCCCCCACCCGATGGACCGACGACATTGTGAAGGTTGCGGGAAGTCGGTGGATGGAGAAGGCTCAAGACCGTTCGTCATGGAACTCTTTGGGGGAGGCCTATGTCCAGCAGTGGACTTCTACAGGCTGATGATGATGATGATGTTCATTGTCGTCTTTTTTCATCTTTGAAACAAATTATTAAACGTACCAAAAGTTAAATCACGCAGAGACTTATTAATATTCCGGACATATCACACACGGTCATCTGATCCCAAACTAGGCATAGCCTGTACTATGGGTACCAGAGACTGATATACATAATAGATAAATATTTTAACACCCAGACACAGAACAAACATCTGTGTTCGTCACACAAATGTTTGTCCAGCGCGGGAATCGAACCCGCGACCTCTAGCTCAGAAGGCAGAGTTACAAACAATTGCACACCCAATTGGCAATAAAGCGTGTTCTACAACTTTTTCATTGAAAAAAATACTACGCAAAAATCTGATGTCTCAATTATTCATCAGTAGCAAGGTAGAAATATTGATGGCGTATTTATAATTAGTTCGTTATAATGATGATATGATAAAAAGACCAAGAACAACTGATTTTAAAGTTTGAAAAAACCCTACCTTATTATATTAATTTTGTAAGTTCAAATTTTCCTGTTTCCTTAGCACCACCGTCCTCTATCGTTCTCGTAAAATCCAGTCCATCCAAAGGTTGTCTGGAAGAGATCACTCTTAGTGATAAGACGGGCGGTCTTATCACTAAGAGTGATCTCTATTGTCTCTATTGTATTCCACTATTATTACTTATATATTGTCGATTTAATTGTGATGTGTTAATTTTTTATGGGGCTTTCAATAAAGAGTTATCTATCTATCTATCTACCTTTTTATAAGGTTGTTGAAAATAAGCCTCATCCGGGATAGACTAATAGTTACGGAACATGTTGTCATACCTAACTAAGAATTGGATAAAGTACGAAAAGTAATCAAAAAAATATAAACTAATTCTGAAATTATTTTTTCACTACACACTGATGACGGCCATTTGTTTTTATTTATCCTCGAAATTCCACTCCCAGCATATGAGAGTAGATTACATCCATGATCCAATGACCTCTCACTCTAACTGTACATGAATGGCTAAATCGTGCCATAGAGCATGAAGTTTTTCTCTACCTATCGTATAGTTCTTTGTTACATTTTAACGGGCATTAAACCTACATACAAATAGCCGAAGGAACTATACCTGAGTCATTTTGTGAACACAATAGTGTATAGTGACAGGTTCACATGATGTCAACGAACAGGTTTTTGCGACAGATTCCCGATTTAGTAGGCAGAGCCTGTTGTTCTGTCTTCCATAAAAGGTCCTTTATTTTGTACCTAAGTTTTCCCAAAAATAGTGTAAGTCCTAAGTAAAGCCTGATGTTATTAGGAAGTTCCACAGTCCGCTGAGTAAGACCGCTGTATGTTCAAACAAACTTTATAAAGTCTTTACCAAGCGTTACCTGAAATTCAATTGATCTTCACCAGGTATATGTTTTTATTAACGTTTCCTCACCAAGCGATCCTGAAATGCATAAAAAACATCCGGCATCAACCATGCTCGCCAGCACTAGGTCAATCTAGATTCTAGACTTTCAAGTGATAGGCAATGGTTTATAAATAGAGTGGAACCCAAACAAATGAGCGTGCGTCGGCAGCCGCCCTTGAACTGCGGTCGGAGCCTGCGCGGAGGCTGCGCGGCAGGCGAGGCGGGGCGAGCCCGGCCAATCAGCGCCCCTTCACATTTTTCTGCCCCCGCCCGCATCGCCGGACGCTGCCCAAAAACAAAAGGATCAAAGTCTCCGAAACCTATCTCTTTCTTTGTGAGGCCGGTGGACGAGCATCGATGAGAGGACAGATACAGTGTAGCGCGGGCGCGAATCGATAGGCCCCCCACGCCCCCGCGCGCCCCGCTCGAGGGGGCGCGCCGGCCATTTGCACGGATGTATACTATTATCATTTTATTGAACGGACGTTCCTAAGTGGTGATATAAGAATATTTACAAATCGTAAGCCCTCGATTTGGGGCAATTATGAGCCTCTTGCGGCCTCTCTTGAGGTCGACGAGTGGTATCTAAAGTTAAACGTCTTTCTTATTGAATATCTGTTTTATTTCTTCCTGCCCCCCTTGGTAATGCTTCACTCCAGTGGTTAGTTACATACCTAACCACTTAAATGCGTAGATCAGATACTTACCGTATTTATTCCTCTTATTTCAAAATGGCATAATCTTTTTTCTGTGGTGATGGCCTGAGATTTCATAAATATTGGAGTACCTACTACCTATAGGTCCGTTTATGCCAATAGTACCTACCTATGTTGAGAGACGAAACTACCATCGGTCGTAGCAAAGGCTTCCTTATAGGTACCTAGGTATTTTATGTAATTTGCCTTAAAAATAATTCATAAATTCAAAAACTGGTAGGTGTAACCAATGGGTAGGTATATTTTTCCAAACTCTATCCTTATCCTTAGTATATTATCTAAGGCTCTACCAAAACGCATCTTGGATCCAATTTCAATACTACTTGTACTACTATGAACTTTGTTCTGAATAAATGAATTTTGAATTTTGAATTTTAAAAGTGTCATCCTAACAAGTAGATACCAGTAGTAAGGTTTGTGGCGACACTGGCTCAGTCGGTTCGGTTGTTTCAGTCGTCGGTCGAGAAACCAAACCTAAAAAAAAAAAAAAAAAAAAAAAAAAAAGTTTGGTGTCTTTTTGGGGGTTCTCGACTACGCCCGATCGATCTGTGCTATCAGTTTTTTGATATCTCTTATGGATCGCGAGATAGATTTTCGCAGATTCACGCATTGTGATTATTACTAATCACCCATTAATGATGTATTGTTTCTTAATCACTATTGCTCAGGTCCCAGGTTCGGGGCACCCATTGTTCTTAATGACCCTATCTAATTACTACCTACTATGGTGATTAGGTGGCATGCGATTCCATAAACATGATATTATTTCATCAAATACTTTTTATTACACTAAACTAAAAAACATGATTTAAACAATTTGTCCAAAAATATATCGTTTTTCAGGTTGTTACTACCGAATAAACTGATGTAGTCCATCATTGTATGACCATGATACTTGAAATATAAATATGTTAAACAATATTCACCACACACTGTAGTGAACTCATGTTGTAACTTATACCTATTAAAATCCCATTGTCTAGTGGTTCTGTTCAAGAAATATCTGTGGTAACCTGTAGGTGGTCGTCCATATGAATCAAAATATTGACCAACACAATTTCTATCTATGTGTATGGCTATCCAATGTGAGCCTGGCTCACTATCTGGATCCAAGTTGCTTATGATATATGTTGGAGTTTTAACATGCAGCGGTAGTCGGTTTGCAGCAAACACATTCTCTTTTATAGTTGGGTGAATGCAGTGTAAATATTTCTGAATATCAATTGTATTCATAATTAGAGTGATATTTTCATATAGGTATGTTGTAACACGATCAATTTTCAAATCAATAATGTGAAATTAAATAATCTGTACTACTTTAAAAGGGTGTTATTGAAAGAAGTTGGAAATAAAAAATAAAAGTACATGTTGATGTTTTATTTATTATTACTTAAACACTAGATACAATCTTATTAAGTCTTAACTACTATAGTCTACGGTTACATTACGGTTTTTATCTATTTCAATTACATTATCAAACTCAGCATAAACAATACAATTTATAGTTTGAGTCAGAGTCGATTCAAAACGCACTTCTAATCTAACACTACCATGTTTTATAAGATTCCAATGTGTGTTGGAATTTGAACTAAGATCAGCTGTTAGATCAAACGCTAACAAACAGTATCCTTTTGCATATTGCTCCCTAGATATTCCATTACCTTCATTAAGAAAATGTATACCTGTTCCTGAAAATAGTGTGTGATATGCTGTAGTGAAAATATTACTCTCGAACGATGGTTGCAAAGCTTTGGAGGGAATTTGCTGACCGTCAATATACAAACAAAATGTATTTATACCATAGTTTTCAAAATTAAATGGATTTTTTGTTAGATTTCCATTAAACGCTGCATTATTTACAAACCCTACTATACACCTTTTAGGAACTTGACCTAGGAAAATATTATCAAGAGTTTTTCCCTGAATTCCTGAAGGTATGGTTAAAACTTTGACTTCAGCACGAATGATAGGATATTTAGCTGTAGTAGAGGCTAATACTTTTTGATGTGCAAGTAACACAGTTGGATTGATTCGTGCTCTACGAACAATAAGAGTTGCGTCTGTAATAACCACCTTAAATTTCAATTCAGCTGAGGAAGCCATTAGATTCGAAATTAAATGGTATACCTATTTGTTACATTTTAGCGTAACGAGGTTGCACTTTAACCTGATATCGGTAGTTTCTGTTTAAGCAATACTATCACACGGAATGTTGTATCAGCGTAACGAGGTTTACAACATTAAGATATTGATAACTATGTTGACCGATTGTGCTATATAAGTGAAAGATTTCGTTGGAACAATAACAGTTTATGCTTATAAGAGCTCTTAAAATAATACTTTGTGTTGTGAATTGAGTGATAATAGTGATATACAAGAATAATGGAGGTATGTGGATTGATTATTTTACAAATGAAGTAGACACATAAATATTTTTTTAATTGCTTTTGAAGATTTATATCGTTGTTGACTAAGTACCTATAGCATTCAATAAATTGTATTGTTTCAGAATTCATTCAATATTGAAAATGAAGAAAATACATACAAACATTATTATTATGCTTGTTCAGATGATGATGAAACACAGGATCTGAAAATTATTCCTAACAATCCTCCACAAAAACTTTTAAAAAGAAAAAGCTCTAGCGACTCATTGGATATTTTATTTGAAAAAAAAATTACTAAGAAGAAACAGTCTTCAACAGTTTCCCGTGCCAAACAAGAAGGTGGTCAAGTTCTTATTTCAACTAACGAGGAAGATGGCAACAAATCATATTTTATGATAAAAATTGACATTTTTGATACAAAAAAAATCAAAAAAATCAACCCCAGTGAGCAGTGGAAACATGCTGACTACAGACTAAAATATTACACAAATGAAACAAATAATAGCCTAATAGACATCAAAAAAATAATATATAAAATAACTAAAGAGATAGTATCAGTACCCAATTGTAAAAAATACAACTTCAATAATTAAAATACATAATTAGTTATTTTTTAAAAGCTTAGAAATTAGTTATTTGTTATTGTTAAAATTACATTTCAACAATAAAAAAAAAAAGTGCATCATTAGCGGCTGGTAATCCTTCCTATCTAATCTTACTTAGTTGTTATTGTTAAAATTACATTTCAACAACAAAAATAACAAAGTGCATCATTAGCGGTAATCCTTCCCACCTAATCTTACTGCATATAAATAGTTCATGTAAATGTATTATTAGTATCAGTTGTACTTTCAATTCTGTACTTATACTTTCTCTCTGCAAAATGGAAAATATTAGTGAAGTTTGTGTCAGTGCATTCTTTAATACAGATATCGATGAAAAACTGTGTGACGTACTAGATAAATGTGAGATATTCAACGATGGATATGATGAAGATTTAGCCAATCATGTTAATAGCAATGAAGAGTTCGACGAAATATTTGAAGGCGCTAAAATTTTTGATGGAGAATACGATGAGGAATTAAACAATGTGTGTGCTCTTGTTGAAGAAAATGTTATGTAAGTTGAACCTATAATTTCCATAGAAAAGTTTGTCATTTTTATGTAAACAGATTGTTTTATTGATTTCACTTTTTCCTTGTTGTAGATGTCAAGTTGGAGGATCTCGGAAAAGAACCCTCGATGACGCTGAAAGGGATGGTGTTAAAAGAGTTCGATATGAAGATGGGAGATCAAACTTCTCAACGGGCTCAAACAATAACAATGCTGGATCATCGGTTGAATCTCAAAATGTAAACGAAGAGGAGGATAAGGTAAATTGTACTACTTGTGATGTTTTAGTCAGTAAAAGATATTTCGCAAATCATTTAAAGAGTAAACGTCATCAAAATAATGTTCTTAAACAACATAAATCTTTAGAAAATGTATCAGTTATAGAATCTGCTTTTGGACAAAGAATAATTTCTTATAAAATTTGTGGTAAAAATGATCAACCTGCAAACAGTTTTGAAACACCGGAACTATTTTTAAATTCCATCAAAGACAGTATCTTGTTACTAATTGAAGAATCCATTCAAAAGCATACAATTTTTAAAGCCAATTTTGTTTTGCAAGGAGATTTTTTTCAACAAACTAAAGACTTACCACCTGTACAATTTGATTTTCAAACATATAACTATATTATTTTTCAAGGGGATGATTTGAATATTCTATTTTCATCTTTGTGTGACACTTTAACCAGTAAAATCAGTTCATTTGAGAAAAAAGATAGCGGTTGGAGTTTGAAGGCTATTAAGTCCTTAGTTATGAATGTAAATCAATTTAATCCTTTACGTGGTACTTCATATATTGAATTACCTAAAGATATAAGAACGAAAAAAGCTGTAATTAACGTTAAAAATGCAGATACCTTGTGCTTCAAATGGGCATTGCTAGCTGCCTTATATCCAGTAAACAAAAATGCGGAACGTGTAACATCTTACACCAGACACTCAAATAAATTAAAATTTAATGGCGTCAATTTTCCTGTTAAATTAACTGATATACCAAAAGTTGAAAAGCTTAACAATATTAGCATAAACGTATTCGGATTAGAATTTGATAAAAATAAAAAGATAAATAATGTTACCGGTCCATTGTTTTTAACGAAATCTCGTAGAGACGTTCACATAAATTTATTATTGATTTCAAACGGAGTTCACAATCATTATTGCTACATCAAAAACATGTCACGACTTGTTCGCAAACAAATTTCTAAACATGAACATTCAGTTTATATTTGTGATGGATGTTTATTACACTTTCCAACACAACAAAGGTTGATTAACCATCAAAATCATGACTGTGCTCATATTGTAACAGAATTACCAAACGGTGATACAACATCGAAAGATTGGTTGAGACGACCTGTACCAAATGATAAATTAAAATTTGACAAATTTAATAAGAAGTTAAAAATACCATTTGTAATATATGCTGACTTTGAAGCTTTTCTAAACCCAATCGAATCATGTTTTAACGATCCATCGAAATCATACACAAGCAATACTCATGAACACGAACCTTATAGTTTTGGTTATTATATTAAGTGTTCATATGATGATACATTATCAAAATATGAAACGTACAGTGGTAAAGATTGCGCGGAAGTGTTCATGAATCGTTTGCAGAATGATTTAAAAAAGATTTGTAGAAAAAACAATTTCCAAATTTGTCCTAAACCACTATCTACTACAGATGAAAATAAAATTTCTAATGCTAAAGTCTGTCATATTTGTGAGAGTGATTTGAACGGTGAAAATTCTTTAGATCATGATTGGCAAACAGGTGATTTCCGCGGTGTGGCACATGAAGTGTGTGTAACAAAATTTCGCCCTCCTCAACACATTCCAGTTTTTCTGCATAACTTGAGTAATTATGATGCTCATTTTATTGTTCACGCACTAAAATGTGTTGAAGGAGAAATTGAACTTATCCCAAAAAATAAAGAAAAGTATATATCATTTTCAAAAATCATGATGGTTAATAATCAAAAAATCAGTTTAAGGTTTGTAGATTCCTTAAAATTTTTATCGTGTAGTCTTGATCAGCTTGCAAAAAATTTAAAAGATGACCAATTTTTAACTTTGAAATCAAACTTTCCAAACATCGAGGATTTTAACCGTCTTAAGAAAAAAGGTATATACCCATACGAATTCATGAAATCTGAAGACTGTTTGAAAATGACGCAACTTCCCAGTCAAGAACAATTTTATAGTTCCTTATCCGGTTCGCATGTGTCAGATGATGATTACAATCACGCCAAAGATGTTTGGCAACACTTCAAATGTCGCAACATGTTAGATTATTCTGACTTGTACCTAAAAACTGATGTTTTATTATTAACAGATGTTTTTGAAAGTTTTAGAACTTTGTGTTTGAAAACCTATGGTCTAGATCCAGCTCATTATTATACTGCCCCTGGGTTAAGTTGGGATGCTATGTTAAAATATACCCAAGTAGAGTTAGATTTGTTGACAGACTACGAAAAAATAGCATTTATTAAGGCTGGTATACGAGGAGGTGTATCACAATGTAGTAATCGCTATGCAAAAGCCAATAATGAGTTTATGGATGAATATGATCAAAACAAACCAACATCATTTTTAACTTATTTCGATGCTAATAATCTTTATGGCTGGGCTATGTCTCAATTCCTCCCAGTTGGAGGTTTTGAATGGGTTAGTGTTGATACAAAGTTTGATGTGTTGGATAACTCTGAATATGGATATATTTTAGAAGTTGATCTGGAGTACCCCAATGAACTTCACGATTTACATTCAGACTTACCTTTGTGCCCTGAAAATATTTGTATTGGTAATTCTAAAGATAAAAAGTTAGTTCCAAACCTAAAAAATAAAACTAAATATATAATTCATTATAGAAATTTAAAACAATCTATTGATATGGGTATGAAATTAACAAAGGTTCATAGAATACTAAAATTCAATCAACGTCCTTGGTTAAAACGGTATATTGATTTAAATACTACTTTACGAACAAATGCTAAATCAGATTTTGAAAAAGATTTTTACAAACTAATGAATAACTCTGTTTTTGGAAAGACGATGGAAAATATTGAAAAGAGGGTAAATGTTAAACTATTATCGCACTGGGAAAATCGTGGTAAAATACTTGGTGTCCGAGATTGGATTGCAAAACCTGAATTCCAGAACTCTTCAACATTTGGAGAGAATTTAGTTGCAGTTCAGTTAAGAAGACTAAAGTTGTTTTATAATAAACCCATTTACTTAGGTTTCTGTATTTTGGATATATCAAAAACTCTGATGTATGACTTCCATTATAACTACATGATGAACAAGTTCAATAATAAAATAAAATTACTTTACACCGACACTGATAGTTTAATATATCAAGTTTTTACAAATAACTTTTATGAAGATATAAAACCTGATTTGTCTTCAAAATTTGATACTTCTGATTACCCTGATGATAATAGGTTTGGCTACCCAAAAATTAATAAAAAAAGGTTGGGTTATTTTAAAGATGAAAATAATGGAAGGATATTTAAAGAATTTGTGGGGTTACGATCCAAAATGTATGCTTTAAATGTAGAAAATAAGTTTTCAGCAAAAGCTAAAGGTGTTACAAAATGTGTCACAAAAAATATGAAAATGGAAAATTATAAATCATGTCTCTTTGATAAAAATATTCAATATAACACTGTAATTTTATTCAAATCGCTAAAACATAGAATATTCACTCAGAAAGTCAACAAAATATGTTTATCTTTTAATGATACCAAAAGATATATTTTACCAAATAATGTTGACACATTAGCTTGGGGTCATTATAAGATAAGATAAGTTAGATTATTATTAAATTGTAAATAACATTAGTGCATAAGTATCTATTTCTCTTTTTTATTTTATAAGTAAGGTTTGAAAAATTGTAGATAGTTTTATGTTGTAGTAATTGTCTAATGTAAGAAGTATGTGAATATAATGTAAGTTTATTAGTTAGTAATGATGTTAATCCACAGATTTTTATAGAGTTTTAGAGACATGTATATTGTATATAAAACATTTTTAATAATAAATACGAGTTATTTAAAAACAATTGTTTCATTGGTTTCGTATACCCCTAACAATCAACACGTTATTGAAAAAATATTAAAAAAAAAAAATAAAAAAAAAAATAAAAAAAATGTATCATTTCGACCATCCATTTACTGCAATAGTAGCTGGTCCAAGTGGATGTGGGAAATCTAACTTTGTTACAAACTTTATAAAATATGCAACAGAAATTTGTAGTGTGAATTTTAATCAAATAACTTGGTGCTTTGATGAAATGCAACCATTATATAACCTTAAAAATGTAAATTATTGTCAAGGAATACCAGATCTTAGTATGTTTGATGGAAAAAATCCTCAGTTAGTTATTATCGATGACTTAATGAGGGAATCAGATGGTCGCATTGTTGACATATTTACAAAAGGTAGTCATCACAGAAATTTGAGTGTTTTTTATATAACGCAAAACTTATTTCATCAAGGTAAAGGTCAAAGAGACATATCTTTGAACTCTAGCTATATCATATATTTCAAAAACCCTCGTGATAAAACTCAAATTCGATACCTAGCGCGACAAATATCACCAGAAAATACAAAGTTTCTGGAAGACTCTTACAAAGATGCAACTAATGAAGCCCATGGATACTTAATGATTGATTTAAAACAAGATACTAATGATATGTGTCGATTTAAGACTAAAATATTTCCATCAGATGGATATTGCACAGTTTATGTTCCAACAAAAGTATTTAAATATGCAAAGAATCAACGAATCCCCATCAGTCATAAATAATGCATCGAAGCTTAAAGACGCATAAAGATCTACTGAATGCTTTGGCTACACTAAAACCAAAATATCAAAAAGCACTTTTGAAATCATGTGAAGAAGAAGAAATTAATTGCATTTGTGAGTGCATTCATAACGTTTTGAAAGGAAAGGTTCCCCTTGAAGAAAAAGATAGAAAAAACTTGAATAAATATAAGGAAATACTTCGCAAACTAGTACGTAAAAGTACAAACAAAATTCGTAAAAATATAATCATTCAAAAAGGAGGTGCTTTTTTACCAATAATATTGGGTTCTATTCTGAGTGCGTTGGTTGGTTCTCTTGTTTGACAAAATGGAACATGCTAAGAAAATGTTACTAATTGATCCGAGTGTAATTGAAAAAATTAACCATCAAAATACGGTTGATAATCCCATATCACGATTAGACGCTGAAATGCAAAACATTTTGAAAAGTGATATAGAAGATAGAAAAAAGTGTGTTCTATACCTACAAACTCTGCAACGATACTTACATTTTACTGAGGAAGGACGTCAACCAATTCAATTACCCCTAGTTTCAAATATTGATGTGTCAGATGCTGATGTGGATAATAGCGGATATGATACAGTGAACAATAAAAACCACAAAATTGATGCTAACGATTCAGTTACTGTTCAGACACCAAACGAAGTAGAGAAACAGAATAATACTGCTTCTTTTTTAAAATCTCCTTACTCTTCTAAACACATACTCGGCTTGATACCTAAAACATATGTGAAAAAAGGTGAGAGATTATTATTTTTGATATCTTCGAATAAAAACAAATTTCACTGGGATGATCATGGCACAGTTACTATAAACAAAGAAGAAATTCCAGGAAGTAATATTATTGATTTAGTAAATGATGTTTTAAGACCACTCAAAAACAATGATCCAGTTGGATGGCAAAAATTTGCAAAAGCATTAAAAGATATTAAAACACCAATGATTTACATTGGAAATCCAATGAGAACCAAGTTTATAAAACAGCTCAACGAACTTGAAGATTGTGAACCACCGGAGGCAGTTTTTTCAACACCAGTTAAGTCTGCTGTTGGAAAAGCCAAACAGAGGATAGACTGGGAACAATGGAGTCCTTATTAGAATTAAACAATATCTATTATAACCCATCACACCCCGCTGGGTTTGCAAGTATTGATAAACTAGCTCGAGTTATGAAAGGAAAATTGAAAAGAGAAGAGATTAGAAGATGGCTACAATCACAAGAAACATATACACTACATAAACCGGTTTACAGAAAATTTCCACGAAACAAATATATCTTATCTAATCTTAATGAACTTTGGCAGGCTGATTTAAGTGATATGAGAACTTATTCGAAATACAACGATGGCTATAATTACATTCTTTGTGTTATTGATGTTTTTACCAAATATGCATATGCTCGACCTATGAAATACAAAAACTCTGAAACAGTTAAAACATGTTTTGCAAGTATATTTCGTGAAGCTGATATAACACCAACTCATATACAATCTGACAAAGGAACAGAGTTTGTTGCAAAAGATGTTCAAAAATACTTTAAAACAAAAAACATCCATTATTATACTACAAACAACCCTGATATTAAAGCAAGTATTGTTGAAAGATTTCAAAGGACTCTCAAAATGAGGATGTGGCGTTATTTCACTCACAAGAATACGTATAAATACATTGATATTTTACAGGACTTAATATATGCGTATAACCACAGTTACCATTCCAGTATCAAGATGTGTCCTTGTGATGTCAATTCAAATAATATAATGACTGTATGGAATAACTTATATGATAGAAAAAAAGTTGAAAATTTTACAAGATCATCATTACCAAAATTTCATACTGGAGATTATGTGAGAATAACAAAATACAAACATGTATTTCAAAAAGGGTACGAATCCAATTGGAGTGATGAAATATTTATTATATCTTCAATAATAGATCGATCTCCATTGGTTGTGTACACACTAACAGATTTACATCATGAAGCTATAGTTGGAACTTTTTATGAAAGGGAATTACAAAAAGTGTCTTATGACCCCACTTCAGATTATAAAATAGATAAAATAATTAGTTCTCGCTATTCCGGTAACAGAAAGCAAGTGTTAGTGAAGTGGAAAGGTTATCCAGATAAATTTAATAGTTGGGTTTCAGCTTCAAATTTGAAAAAAATATGATTAAAGAAAGTTTTTATTTAACATTACTTAGTAATAGTTCAATGGAATATTTTCCGGATAATATGACTACACGGTTTTCAACAAAATTACCGAAACCTGTAAAACTTGAAGGACAATGGACAGTTGGAATTGTTGAATTTCAATATCCCTGCACCATGTTTACTGTGCAAGAACATGAAAATATTATTTATGTAACAAAGTGGATGTTAATGCCAACCGAGGAAAACCCCTCATTAGTTTATTACAAAACACACATTCCAGCTACAAATTATGATAACATAAATCATATATTAACAGCACTCAATAATGTAAAAGAGAAAATAAGATTTCGTTATGATGATATATCAAAGTTTGTATCAGTAACAGTTATGGATGAATCAATTAAATCGTTGATATTAACACCCAAGTTAGGAATTCAACTCGGGTTTGAACCTAATAGAAACCTTGTGGAAAATGGTTTTGGAAAATGTCCTGCAAATTTACATTTGGGGTTACCATCTCAATTATTTGTTTATTGTGACATAATCGAACCTCAGATAGTAGGAGATGTTATGACTCCTTTGTTGAGAATCATACCGTTGGATCCGGCAAAGTATATTTACGGAGCAAATAAAATGCACGTTTTTTCACCCCCTCACTACTTACCTGTAATGCGTAGAGAATTTGATACCATTGAAGTAGATATAAGATCTAGCATCGGACAAAAAATACCATTCCAGTTTGGAACAGTGTGTGTTAAGCTACATTTCAGAAAATTATAATGCATTCTCGTAATCACTCCAATTGTCCATATGAACATTATTATTCTCATCAAGCTGGTTCTGGAATTGGAGTGATTTATAAAGGCACACCTTATCAACGTGGTCATGGTATCGGTAGCTTCTTAGGAGGGTTGTTTAGATCTGTTTTACCACTACTTTCTAATGGCGCTCGAGTAATAGGTCGAGAGGCTCTAAACACTGGTGTTGGCCTTCTATCAGATATGGTTAACGCTCGCCCCATGGAGGATTCAATTAAAACCCGACTAAAAGAAGCTAGTTCAAACTTAAAAAGAAAAGCAGATGATAAAATAGATAAGTTAAATATGTCTGGCACCGGATATATATTAAAAAGAAAACGTCGATCACCATTCATTCCACAACTAACCGCCAGAGTGAAAGCTATTAAAAAATCTAAAACCACACTTAATAATATAAAAGATATATTTTCATAAAACATTTTTAAAATGTCATTTTTACATAGTCATTCTTGTGAGTGCATAAAATCAGAATTAGATTTGTTTGCTTTACCATCCACTCAAACTAGTATTGAAAATGGATTGTGGATACACTACAAACCCATTTCATCTCTTGCTGATGATGGTCCTATAGAATTTCAAGTACCTGGAACAGGTGATGACTACATAGATTTATCGCATACATTGATTCATATTAAAGCTAAAATACGAAACCAGGACTCAACACCAACAAATTCAACCGCTGTTATAGCTCCAATCAACAACTGGCTTCATTCGCTCTTCAGTCAGCTTGATGTTTATTTGAATCAAAAGCTTGTATCACCTCCAAACAATACATATGCATATCGAGCTTATATGGAAACATTGTTAAACTATGCACCTGCAGCTAAAAGTTCTCATCTGACTTGTGGTCTTTGGTATGAAGATACAGCAGGAAAAATGGATTCAACTGATGAAAAAAACTCAGGATTTGCTAAAAGACAGGAACTTGCAAGTGAGAGTAAAGAAATAGAAATGATTGGACATCTTCATGGTGATATATTTAACCAAGAAAAGTTTTTGATTAACGGTGTTGAAATGAGTGTTAAATTAGTTCGTTCAAGAGAGGCATTTAATCTAATGGCTTCCTCAGCTGAATTGAAATTTAAGGTGGTTATTACAGACGCAACTCTTATTGTTCGTAGAGCACGAATCAATCCAACTGTGTTACTTGCACATCAAAAAGTATTAGCCTCTACTACAGCTAAATATCCTATCATTCGTGCTGAAGTCAAAGTTTTAACCATACCTTCAGGAATTCAGGGAAAAACTCTTGATAATATTTTCCTAGGTCAAGTTCCTAAAAGGTGTATAGTAGGGTTTGTAAATAATGCAGCGTTTAATGGAAATCTAACAAAAAATCCATTTAATTTTGAAAACTATGGTATAAATACATTTTGTTTGTATATTGACGGTCAGCAAATTCCCTCCAAAGCTTTGCAACCATCGTTCGAGAGTAATATTTTCACTACAGCATATCACACACTATTTTCAGGAACAGGTATACATTTTCTTAATGAAGGTAATGGAATATCTAGGGAGCAATATGCAAAAGGATACTGTTTGTTAGCGTTTGATCTAACAGCTGATCTTAGTTCAAATTCCAACACACATTGGAATCTTATAAAACATGGTAGTGTTAGATTAGAAGTGCGTTTTGAATCGACTCTGACTCAAACTATAAATTGTATTGTTTATGCTGAGTTTGATAATGTAATTGAAATAGATAAAAACCGTAATGTAACCGTAGACTATAGTAGTTAAGACTTAATAAGATTGTATCTAGTGTTTAAGTAATAATAAATAAAACATCAACATGTACTTTTATTTTTTATTTCCAACTTCTTTCAATAACACCCTTTTAAAGTAGTACAGATTATTTAATTTCACATTATTGATTTGAAAATTGATCGTGTTACAACATACCTATATGAAAATATCACTCTAATTATGAATACAATTGATATTCAGAAATATTTACACTGCATTCACCCAACTATAAAAGAGAATGTGTTTGCTGCAAACCGACTACCGCTGCATGTTAAAACTCCAACATATATCATAAGCAACTTGGATCCAGATAGTGAGCCAGGCTCACATTGGATAGCCATACACATAGATAGAAATTGTGTTGGTCAATATTTTGATTCATATGGACGACCACCTACAGGTTACCACAGATATTTCTTGAACAGAACCACTAGACAATGGGATTTTAATAGGTATAAGTTACAACATGAGTTCACTACAGTGTGTGGTGAATATTGTTTAACATATTTATATTTCAAGTATCATGGTCATACAATGATGGACTACATCAGTTTATTCGGTAGTAACAACCTGAAAAACGATATATTTTTGGACAAATTGTTTAAATCATGTTTTTTAGTTTAGTGTAATAAAAAGTATTTGATGAAATAATATCATGTTTATGGAATCGCATGCCACCTAATCACCATAGTAGGTAGTAATTAGATAGGGTCATTAAGAACAATGGGTGCCCCGAACCTGGGACCTGAGCAATAGTGATTAAGAAACAATACATCATTAATGGGTGATTAGTAATAATCACAATGCGTGAATCTGCGAAAATCTATCTCGCGATCCATAAGAGATATCAAAAAACTGATAGCACAGATCGATCGGGCGTAGTCGAGAACCCCCAAAAAGACACCAAACTTTTTTTTTTTTTTTTTTTTTTAGGTTTGGTTTCTCGACCGACGACTGAAACAACCGAACCGACTGAGCCAGTGTCGCCACAAACCTTACTACTGATACCTTGATGCCTACTAGTGTCATCATCATCATCAGCCTGTAGAATTACACTGCTGGACAAGGGCCACCCCCAAAGACGGCCACGATGAGGGATAGTGAGCCTTCTCCATCCACCTACTTTGCAACCGTTACAATGTAGGTTTTCGGTCCAATGTAAGTTTTCAGTCGAGCAGCGACTCTAGGCTTGGTCGCGAGGAACAGGCAAAGCTTCACCTAGTTTCTAAGACGTTTCAAAGTGATCCTAATGATTTTATTGAAATAAAACCTTTGACTTGACTTTGACTTTAGAACCTGTATTTTCAGTAAAAGCCCTAGAAATTAGCCCTGTGGTACTCCGGCTTTGAGGTCTTGGAATGTCGATTTACTTTCTTCGTCCTTGACTTGGAAGATTCTGTCAGATATTTAATAACTAGCTTGGGACCGCGGCTTCGCTCGCGTTGTACAAGAGATAAAAACTCTAGGTCTAGGTATATGCTATTCTAGGTACAGAACTTTTACCTATATCTGAGTATTCCAAGGTTTGTCGAAATCGGTTCGGCCGTTCTGGCGTGACTTAGTAACAAACATCCATCCATCCAAACTTAAAATTGTACTTTACCTACCTAGTAAGATAAAGTATTTAAGTATTTAGTACTAAGTAAGTAAGTATTTTAAGAAGGAGGTAGGGCACAGCGAGATTTTCTCGTTCTGAATTGGAGCAGCTCGCCTGGGGAGGTACCTCCGCCTTACAGAAGATCGCAGCCAAATAACATTATTTTTTTCAAATAGTGTTGTGTTCCTGCGATGAGTAAGGTTGCCAGAGCTCTTTAGGGGGGGTTCGGGGTCGGTAACGCGTGCGTGATGGCTCTGGTATTGCAAGCGCTCATAGGCTACGGTAACCGCTTACCAACAGGTAGGCTGTATGCTTGTTTGCCACCTCAGTAGTTTAAAAAAAATATATATATTTTTGTTATCGATTTCTTAAAGGTCCTGTCTCCTCTACGTCAAGCTACCATACCTACCTACAACGTTTTTCATCAATTGCCAGACAGTTCTTTAAGGCGGATCTTCTGATTCTGATCTTCTGATCTTCATTGACTACGAAAAATCTTCTGCCATTGACTCTGATTGACCTAGGCCTAGGGAGGCATGACCTAATTCGCTAATAGAGTGGTTGATCTCGGTCAGCATGAGGCTTTTTCGAAGCAGCGAGCACTAGCAATAGAAGCTGCGTGTGACAAGATTTTTTTTTATACAGCTAAGGTAGTAAACAAGCATACGGCAAGATGACAACTTGTCATACCTTATATAATTGTCAACCTTGGTACAAGATTTCTACTAAGTATATTGTCTTGCAAAGGTTTAATGAAGCACGTGTATTAGTTGTTCTTTTTCTGGGGGGGGGGGGGGGGTGCTCAAATTTGGTACGTTGTAGCTTGTAGGTATCTACCTACCTACTGACGATGCGTTCATTTGTAAGAGGTACTAGGTAGGTAACTACCATTAGCCGTAGGCGTCATGTACCTAGTGCTTTTATTCTCTTGACCGTCAACATCCCTTATGACTAGTCAGGACTGAACATTGCTTGCTTTACTTTGCCGACTTTACCAACTGAGGTAGCTAGCTTATATAATATTATCTAAGGTAGGTAGGAACCTAAGTTGGTAGGTTTATAATTATCGATCGGCCAAGTAGTACTTAAAGCTAAAACAGTCTCTTAAGGTCATAATAATTATTATGTGGTTAGATTAGATTATCATGCAAAACCTTGGCAGAGGTGATCGTGACTTTGGGTTCTCTAACTACCTAGAACCTTCTGAATTACGGTTACCTTAAGGACCTATGCAAATTAGGTCGGGTATATAGGGTATTTAGGGTGAAGGTACCTACTACATGCTCTACCTACATGCACACTTTCCCTGATTGCCGCACACACTCTCACATCCACCCAGACTCTACATATTAAATCACTAAGTTGCTATTTTTCCGTTTTACTTTATCTTTGGTTTCAGCCCTGTTACTGTGTTTTTTTTTAATTAAGTTAATGTAAGTCGTATTTTGTGTACTTGGCCTCCCGCGATACAGGCTAGTCCTAGTGCGGGGTACCTCTAGTAACTTGTTTTTCTTGTCATTCTTATTTTTAGTAAATAAATTTATTTGTATTTGTTTATTTATTGAATTGTCTTTGCCACAGCCAGCGGTAGGTTCTTTAATTTTTTCTTTAATATAATTATACGCGGGAGCTAAATGAGAAAATCGGAACTCCTAAAACACATCGTAAACTGTTTTTACTTTGGCACCTACCTACCTAAAAAAACAAAGACCTACAAAAACGATAGTATAGAAGGTATTACAAAACACAATAAACCTAATAGAAAAATGTATTTAATAGCGCAACTGTCACTACTGTCAAACTAATTTTATTATTATCACTTGTAATAGCTCCATCTATAAACGAACCTGGGACTAGGTGATTCAAATTTAGTTTAGCGACATCTCTTTGTTTGTATTATAACTAATAAGGATTACGTTTCAGCGCCATCTAGTCAAAATCTTTAGTAGCTTAAGATGGTTGCTTAAAAGCTCCTGTAGAGGGCGTTGCTGACGCAAAGTCCTTTTGTTTCGTATAGTTTTCAATAGGTGGCGCTCTACGTGGGATGAAAATAAACTCACTACAGTCTACAATATTTTATTTTATTTCTCAATACTTGATAATAACGTACGGACGGAGCTTGCAAAATTAAAAAATAATATATTATGGCTTTAGACATAAAAACATCTACTAAAAATATGCAAAATTTTACTACTGCGTAATAGAATTTAGTTCATTTCCGGTAGGTACGGTTCGCGCTCGCTCGACGCGACGAGCGACGCGCCGACGACATCACGCACACCCAAACTCGTGTTTGCAGCTAACTTCATTTCATTCACGTTCGATCTGTTTCATTCGACTACGTTGAGGCTTGTGATTTTTGGGATAAGGCTTTTCGGTAATTATTGTTTATTCTATTGCGTACAGTGTGATTTCTATCTAAAATAATTCCCATTTAATATATAATTGTATGCAGGCCATTGCAGGCCTGTCCCAAAGTGTTCTGATCGTTGGGCCGCGCGGCCGTAACAATTTGGCGCGTTCAGATTCTGTCAACATACCTAACACACTGCCCTCACGCGAGGGTTTCTGCGCGTGTAATTCCGATACAAACCTTATTTTCAGTTTGCAGACATGGCTTTAAGCGTTGCACTACCTCTTGCTGGATTGGAGACGGAGAACTTCAATTCATATAGCTCATTTGGGCATATCATCGACATAGCGGGTCTTGCAAAGTCGCAGTCGAGTCCTAGTCCATCTGTCTCCAGTGATTCTAGCGGTATCGGTTCGCTTGGGTCGCTCAAGTCAGAATCGGTGAACAGTGACTCGCTGCCGTCTAGTCCTCACACAACAGAGAAGGTGAGTTGAAGTTTTGCACTGAGCTTGTTCGTCCTGGCCTTGACCTCTCTATTTTCATAATATTCCATAATGGCGAATGTCCATAATACGCTATCAATGTTGTGTACATTATCAACGTGTGATAGTGGAAAAATTTGAGACATTGTGATTTTAAAAGAAACATAGTCTTGTTTGTTATGTATTGATAAAAATATGTTATCTTTGTTGTGATGTTGTTGAAAGTCTTAGAATATCTCGTTCCAAACATCTCATTATGCTCACCATGATTTCAGAAGATATTCGAAGTGGTTGTGCAACCGCAGCCACGTCCTAAAGAACAGAAGCCTGAAAATGTCAAAGTCTCATATGAGGGGCGTGATGTCCTCAACCTGATGGGTAATCTGACTGACAATCGGTGGAACTACCGTGCCACGGTGCTGCCTCCCAACAACCCAGCACTGTTCTTCGCCAACCGCTCCCAGTACCATCGCCTAGGACCCTACGGAACCCGCACACAGTATGTAAAGGACTCTTGTTGCCTCTGTGGCTTCAACTGGGTTGTTGCAGCCACTGACTGATGAGACTATCCAAACAAACGAACGTTAATGAGTATGACTGGGACACATCAGGTGCATATCCACTTAGCTTTTGTCATGGTGCGCATAACCATTACACATACTGAGGCTTTAGTTAGTTCATTTTTTTATATATTTCAATCTATTGACTTGTCATTTTATTGGCAGAAATTTTATTTATGAGCTCATTTTGTTTTTATTTGAGCATTATTTTGCTGTTATGATTTTGATTTTTGAATATTGATAAAAACAAATGAATTATGTGAGTCTTCATACATATCTTAGTTCTTTTGTTTAAACTAAGGCCATCGGTTGTATGACATTTTCCTAATATTTTAGTTGTGTGGAAACCCTGCTGTGGCCCAGTCCCGGATGACTGTGGAATATTAACGCGGCTATCGTCTCGTACATTCGTAGAGTTACATTTTTACGTGACTTAATACTGTGATCTTAATTTAAATCGAGACAATTTTTTGATAAATTCTGTGAATGGTAGCGCGACGATACACAATATGCGTGACTTTGTTTTTGTTTTAACTTATTTGTGTGATAATATTAGGCTTAATTAATGATAAACTTGCAATGCCATAGGATTTTGCAGACTTATTCCAAATCAAAGCATTTCTAGGTTCCATCCTAAATTAAAAGACTAAATTGGATCTTAAATTAACTCCAATTCCGTCATCTCAGTAAAATAACAATAAATAATACACTTAAATAGTTCCTCTTAGAAATATAAATTTATTTGTTATCCAAAGAATATTATATTAATTATAAATTGTTGGACTTCGCAATTTATACTGATGAGTATAAATCAATAAATTAAATATTTGCTGAAGCTCTCAGCCAGACAATTGGTGTCCAAATCTAAAGCAATATTTAAATATGTAGACAATTACTTAGATATCATATTGCGCTAATACTTCCCACCATTATAATGTAATATATTTATTTAAATATTGTTTTATAATATTCTGTAGTCTGTAGATATTTAAATATATTCCACAGTCATTTATCAATAGGATCGTCGTTTAAACCAAAAGGCTGCTTCTCGGATGTTATTTAAATGTACGATTTTGACGAGATAGGCACGAATTTAAGCCAAGCTGTAGGTTAATTTAAGGGTTAATTATGATTGTTGGATTTACCGTCCGAACATAACATACAAATAGTGATGACGTAATATTTAGACGTTACGATCTTGAGACATTTCCCTGTAAACCAACATCTTATCGACATACAATGCTTCCAAAACTCACGTAATATCGAGCCGAGCCCATGTGGAACATAGTCAAAGTGGGTTATCAGTGCATATCATCACAAATTAATGCAGTGATTAGATATTCTTAAGGTATTAGTAGTTGTTACATACCGTTTTAAAACGTTGAGTCATTGATATGCCCAGAAGCTGGGCTCCTAGTGAAATTATGATAAGTGTCTTTGACAGACTGGCAATATCTCTATGTATGTGCATATTTAAAGTGTAATATTTGTGGTCTCTTAATTTAGTCAAGATATTTAATAGTGTGAGTCTCTTTGATTACATGTAAGTAAATGTTTATCGTACTAACTCTAATACTGTCCTCTTGTGCAACTTTAGTTCTGCTACGTTGTGATCAGCTTTAAATTATTACTGGAGTATTTGTACACTGTAATGTTGAAATAATAATTACCACAAAGTTATTTTTATAAAAATGTTGATATGAGACAATACAAGTAGTTTTTCAAACAATTATTTCTAATGTTACGGGTTCGCGCAAAGTTTCGGCAAATAATTTGGATGGGACCAACACTGCGTATTGATTTTCTTTCTTTTTTTCAATTTAGCGATACCGTAGCGATACTTACTTCCAAAGCAATTAGCTATAGCTTAATTGATCAAACGCTTTGTATCAAGTCATCGCAATAGGTTTATGTAGCTGGTTGTCCTCACTCACTCGGGCTATGAACACTAAACCTTAGGGAATTAGATAAATTATTAATATTTATATACGTTTTTATGATTCAGTGGGTATTGACTGGACATATAGCATGGATCTCAGAACGCAGCTATCAGTGATACATCATTGCCTAAGCTGGAAGACCCCAGCCGACCGACCGACGGTAAAAATATTCGGATGTGTCTTCCGTTGCCAGTGTGCTATATTCTCAGTCACACACACATTCACAAATGGTTGTTATTGTTAATCAAATGTTGCATTCAGATTTATTTTAAGTTATTATTTTTTAATTGTAAAATGACAAAGCTGCAATCGATTGTAGTTCAAATATAGTATTGGAGCGATACGCACAGTTAAGTAGAGTATCTTGTTGTGATTGTGTCCCGAACTCCCGTAGCGTAGCGAGCAGAGCGGCGGGACTGCCGAGGTGCGATGCAATATTTGCATTCCAGTTTATCTTAAGTTAGCAGCCGAGTTAGTAGTTGTTATTGTTTAATTCACATTGCCTAATATGTTGGTTGTTGTGCTATTTGTTTAACTAAATTCTAAAATATCAATTTAGTACCTTCCATTACAAAGTGTCTTCAAGTGATTTTATGATGTTTAAATCATTTCAATTTTATGCATTTTATTTGTTAGTCAAATGATTATACACGATATTATACATAATACCTATACGTTGTATTATATCTATTGTTCGATCATAATATGATATTTTTTCTCATTGAACTGTAGTCAAATGACAGTATTTTTATAATGAAAATTGTATAAGGACGAAGGGTTTTTGCCGGGGCGTAGGTCCGCCTTGGAGCGTCGGTTCTTAGTGCGAGCGTGCGCCCTGTGGTATTATGTATATCTGATAAGCATTATGTAGGTTTAGCGAAATAGATTAACTGGAGACGAACTCCTCGCACCAAATCTTCTTGGTTCAATGTTGTTCTCGTGATATAGTGCGCCGCAAGCGACGCAGAGCTCAATATTTTAGTAACCCTTAAGAAAATTAATACCTCTTGAAAAGAATATAATATTTATTATAGTATATCCAATCTATAATCACATATGTATTTCCCTGTTTATTTTGATGTGATATCATAAATGACTGATCTGAATTTAGTTTTTAAGTTGGTTATTGGTATGCCGTGCTATTTCGAAAGTATAATTAAGATTGAATATTGAAAGTGCCAATGCTCGTAATTTAATCTTTATGACTGTTCCTCTGTAGTATCTGGGTGGGCCCTCTGAGGGGCGAGGGTCTCCTGTCTAATAATCATCAGTATAATAAGCAATCTTCCTGCTCTAATACTAAGTTTCACTGATAATTTAGTGTAATCACGTAACGTGCACAATCTCAGTAATGCTTGCAATATTATGTGTAATAATGTCTTATTCCTCATACATAATGTAATACAGCGTAATGTTAAGAGTACAATATGAGATGATGTTATAATATCATTCTAGTATCAAAATTAGCCGAAGATGTTAAATTATAACTTAGTTAGGTAAAATTTTAACATAGCTTCGTATAATTGGGATGTTTTCGTATTTAGTAGTCGTATTTATGGCGTATAGTAGTGACAAGCAGTTGTCTCGTGTGTGAAATAATGTTAGTGGCAATAATACTCGTTGTAAGTCCCAGCCAAGACACTTGACCAGGGTCACGCGCGCGTCAGCACGGGCCCAGGTTCTGCCAGGCCCCTAGGTGGCGCGCGCTGACTGCTGAACGATAGTAACTAGGTTTTTTTGTTGTAACTATAATAATAGTCGTAGGTATTTTATCGTACTTAATAATTATTCTTGCGATGCCTTAATTCTGGTTGTCAATTAGACATGTCTCTGCCTAGAGTGTTATCATTGTTTTTATTTATTTTAGTTTTTTTTGCTGTTCCGGCTTTGTCCGCGAACTTTCAGTCCAGGCTGTTCTTTTGAAATGATTTTGAAGTCGGTTTATTTTTACCTAAGTGTTCTTATTAAATGTTACCAAAATGTTTTTAATAAAATATTTTTATAAGTACCATGATGTTTTCTTTTAAGAGCGATATTACATTCTGACCGTAATTTTTGAATGAAATGCCCATTTTTGGCGTTCTTAATCAGAGAAACTAACACTCTTCGACATTTTTGACTTATTGTATGGTGGAGAATAGATATTAGTATAGTTCATAGCGGCCTCGATTTTCGCAATGTTTTATTATTCAGCGAAATAAAGCCAAAATTCCACAGCAAGATTTTAAAAGAATGCGCGACAGCACTTTTTCAAGCTCATGGATTGAAGTCTGTACTAAGCAAACGAAATGAAAAATATACATTAATATCTCATATATATAGTGGTATTGTCCATAGCGGCCTCGGAATTTAGAAATATTTAATAGTTATCTACAAAACTTAACGGTAGAGACTTTTGATCCTTATAAGAAACAGGATCGATTGGCATCAAAAAAAGTTTTTGTGTACAATGACCATTTTTCCCTAAATCTGTAACTTGAACTGCATCAAAATATCTTTAAAATGTTTGGATAGTCTCCTAAAAGCGTTTTCCGTTAACTATAACGAATAAGGTACTTACCTGCCCTTACTGTCCCGTCTCAAAAATTCACCATGTATGGGTGGATTTAGAAAATTGACGAAAAAAATGATCCAGCGTATAAAAAATTAAATGAAGATTTCTCGAGTGTGGTAAACTTTTTAAATGTTGGCTTTATAGTTGTTATTTATGGCGCTTTTATCGAAATCTCCTCAAATGCAATAAAATAAATAAAACACTCATAAAAATCATCACCATCCGTGAGAAAATGCGCCTCTTTACGTTTGACGTCAGAAAAAAATAACAACCCAACGTGCGATATCGAATTTGATTTTTGATTTCTGTGTATCCTTAATGTCTGTTATTATATAGAAAAGTAAATAATAATTTTTTCGCTAAATAACTAATATAAAATTTTAGCATCAAAATTCGTCATCACCGTCACGGCAATACCAAAGTGAGAGTAGTTTAGTGCAGGGAGCAAAATCACAGGGCGCACTACCCTGCCCCGTTTCTTCAGGTCAGGGCCAACTACGTACGAAACAGAACGTCTAAAAGAGACGTTTCATCAATATATGGAGCCTGGGCCTGCACTGTGTACACTACTCTAAAATATGGCTAAGCAATAAAGTAAACGTATTTAATTGGTTATTATAATTAAATTGACTTCGTTCTAAGGTACATTAAGATTTTCTTCCACAAAGAGAGCAACACACAGCGCTACAAAAATATGGCGGATGGACGTGCGTGAAATGTCATTTTGACAACCTACATTTATCTGACCAAACCAAAACATCAAATCAAACGTGAGATGAAACATGATATGAAAAATATGTCAATGTCATGTCAAACGCCAATTATAAACCAACATGGCGGCCTTCAAATAGTGTTCACATAGTAAGAAACTTACCAGAAGAACTATACTTGTACCATCGCATTTGAAAGAAAGAAAGAAAGAAAAGACATTTATTTGTGACGACAATACAAAAATGAGACACACAGAAAAAACAATTATAATAATAACAACAGAAATGTTGACAAAACAAAAACAACAAAAAAACAAAAAACACAGGCAAATAAAAAACAAGAAAAAAGGCACAAGTTGTAAGAATGTGTGTCCTAGCACCCAGTCCACGCTTCGTCACAAATTGGAGTCCAACTCAGCATTTGTTGTGCCGTGTTGGCAGCACAACGCTGGTCATTTGTCTTCAAATTAATGAAATTATATTTTTCTTGTAATCTCCTATTTTTTCCTAATTTTTCTATGTAGTGTACATGGACCAGGCCCAGAATGAAATGGCTCCGGCACTTTCTTTAACGGAGCCATTTCATTCTGGGCCTGGTCCATGTACAATACAATTTCATTAATTTGAAGACAAATGCGATGGTACAAGAATAGTTCTTCTGGTAAGTTTTTTACTATGTGAACACTATTTGAAGGCCGCCATGTTGGTTTATAATTGGCGTTTGACATGACATTGACATATTTTTCATGTCATGTTGTTTGATTTGATGTTTTTGTTTTGTCAGATAAATGTAGGTTGTCAAAATGTCATTGCACGCAAGTCCATCCGCCATATTTTTGTGGCGCTGTGTGTTGCTCTCTTTGTCGAAGAAAATCATAATGTACCTTAGAACGAAGTCAATTTAAATAAAATAACCAATTAAATGCGTTTACTTTATTGCTTACCCAAATTTTAGAGTAGTGTACACAGTGCAGGCCCAGGCTCCATATATTGATGAAACGTCTCTTGCTGTGAGTGTATGAGTGAGGTAGTTTAGCCAAAGTTGCGTCATCTCCGTCAAGCTGTGGTTCCAAGTAAGTACATAAAATAACGTTACAATTTATAACCTCCGTACCTCCGCCTTACAGAAGATCGTAGCCAAATAACATTATTTGTTTCAAATAGTGTTGTGTTCCTGCGGTGAGTAAGGTTGCCAGAGCTCTTTAGGCGGAGGGGGGTTCGGGGTCGGCAACGCGTGCGTGATGCCTCTGGTATTGCAAGCGCTCTTAGGCTACGGTAACCGCTTGCCAACGGGTGGGCCATAGGCTTGTTTGCCATCTCAGTTGTATAAAAAAATAAAAATAACAACAATAACGTAGATAAAATTGAAGATGCTGAAGGGAATAGCGGTACATTTTTAACAGTATTCGTTTTCTAGAGTAATTGACATATCGTACAAATCGTCATCACCATACGCGTCATCACCATCACCATCAGCCTAATTTGTTCTCATATTTTTCTGTAAATAACACTGTAAAATATAAATTTATTACATGAAACTATTTTATCCTACTTCCCGCCAATATTATAAATTTTAAAGTTTTTGAGGATGTTTGTATGTTTGGATGTTGGTTAAATCACGCCCAAACGGCCGAACGGATTTAGATTATTTCATAAATTTATGAGATTAATATATACCCTGGAATAGAATATAGGCAAATTTTTATCCCGTAAAACATCATTAATATTGTGTGTACATTAGCTTCAATAGTGCACTATACCTTATTGTTAATACTACTTAGCATAATGCCTCGGAAAGACAGAACACCTACAGGCTGTCCGTTTACCGGTAAGCAAAGCGAGCGTTATCCATTAACAGGACAAATAATTAACTACAGACACTAGCTGTAACACTAAGTTACTAGCCGGTGCGCTTTATTGATCCAAGTCACATGGAAATAAATCATGCAAAGCTAGCTATATTACAAAGTTACCGGTGAGCGTAGCGAGCTTTCTCAATCTACATCAAGTGAAAACAAAAAAAAGTAGCTTATAATACTACCAAGTAGCCAGCGACTGAAGTGCGCGAGAAAAATACTCTTAAGTTACTGCCTTACGAAGCGAGTCCAATGCATGGCACATGGAATTAAAAGTGCAGACAGAACGAACAACGAAGCAATACCATCAATACGTTAAAAATCACTCGCCTCTTTACGTTAGTTGAAAAAGAGTCGCAACATGCAAGATCTTGCACCGACGATCGCTCTAAATTTTACGACTCGCTTCGCAACCTTTGATGTTTCTTAGTTCTGCATTTCTCCATCTGAACGGTATTTTTTCGGATCGTTACGTACGCTATATACTTTTAAATAAATACGTGTATATTTTCACAATAAATGTCATCCCACATGCTGTAAGGTAGAAGATACTACTATTTTATGTTAAATGCTTGGGGATTATCATAGAAATCAATCATTTTTTTGTTCTTTCCGATTACAAATATGAGTTAAATAAAACGAAGGATAGTCGTTCAGCTACAGAAATTAACTACAAATAAAAGAAGGAAATATGCCACCATGAAGCAGGATACTTAACAATAGAAACCTATGAAAGTAATATGAAGAATAATAATACCAATGTTACGTATTGAAAGCCACAAATGAAGTTCAGTCATTAGCTTTTGGTGGGAGCTGGAAATGGAAATAACTTACTTTAAAAGTTATTAAATCATTAAAAAGTTGATTTTCTTTAGTTGTTTTTATTTTGAAATTATAAAAGCGTCATCACCATACACATGAAATCATCACCGTCCATAGATAAATCATCACCATACCATAGTCGTCATCACCATCACACCTCTAAATATTTAAATTGCAGATAACTTCGTAACTAACGCTTTGAAGTTTCGTCTAAACACTTTAAATGTACACTGCAGTTATCCTACAATGATTTCACTTAGTTTTACAAGCATTCCAATGTGTTTTCAATTTCTTAAAATTTTTGTTCGACGAAAAATATTTTTGCAAGATCCACCCTATACCTAATCCTTCAGGACGGCATTTTGTGATAGCCCTCTTAATGTCAAAGAAAGACCTAGGTACTCAAATGCACAGTAAATACACTACCTACCTAACAGCCACCTACAAACACTTGGAATGACAACCAAAATAGCGCAGTTATTTTTCGTCATCAGTGAGAACATTTTGTTACTATCGGTAGAACGGGCAGTAAGCCAAAATAATGCAATAGGTATTTTAATCATTCGAATACATAGGTGGGTTTGTTTATTCAGTTTGCTGTTTTATTATGTGTAAGTATACAAGGTCATTCATAATATCCCGCCTTGCCATCCCGAAAATTATACTACAACCAATTGGCAATAAAGTTTGTTCTACGACTTTTGGAAATTCGACATTTTTCATTTAAAAAACTCTGAATCTCTGAATAACAGGTCAAACTCGATTATTAGTTCTAACGATGATAAAAATACCAAAAACAGCTAATTTGAGAAAGATTAAAAAAATATATGAATATATTGATGTTTTTTTTTTCGCTTATATTATTTCTTCTTGTAGATAGAATAACCCCTTTCGGGATGGTATACAATATGTTATGAATCACCTTGTAAAGGCTTTAACAGACAGTCGCGATTCAACCTTGTCACTGACTTTTATGTACCTAAGTATGACTAGTTTCAACCCGCGGCTTCGCTACCTATATGCTTTTCCAGACTAAAATCTATCTCTATACTAAAAGAGACGTTTCATCAATATATGGAGCCTAGGCCAGCACTGTGTACACTACTCTAAAATATGGCTAAGCAATAAAGTAACCGTATTTAATTGGTTATTTTATTTAAATTGACTTCGTTCTAAGGTACATTAAGATTTTCTTCGACAAAGAGAGCAACACACAGCGCAACAAAAATATGGCGGATGGACGTGCGTGAAATGTCATTTTGACAACCTACATTTATCTATGTCATTTTGACAACCTACATTTATCTGTTGACATGTTTTTGTTTAGCTTCGTTGTTTTGTCTAAGTACTGTGTTGTTTAACATCCATCCATCTAACGCATCCTTAAACTCCACAAAGCGAAGTGTAATGTAAAATACTTAGTTGCGTTAGTTTAAGTTATTTATATCTACGTCTGATCGTACGTCATATAAGAACTACAGAAGACTCGTAACTACAGAAGATTTAGCTTGATCGTGACGGCGCCGTGCCGGCGCCAGCGGCGTCATCACATTTATCATCACTGAAGGAAGATACTCGATTTTAAACAAGCAGTGTTTATTTGTTATCAACTTATCATTTATAGGTACATCCACAGATACGTTCCTTTGGATCGTGGATGTGACGGTTCTTTATATGTACATGAGTGCAACAAAGACAGCTATCAGAAATGGCACAGGATTTTCAAGCGGTGATGATCATAACCACTCCATCAAGAGTAAGAACTGAAATGGATTGGTTGCCTATTTTATGTAGAGGTCCGTAGAAGAAAACAGGTCGCAAAAATAAAAAAAACCACATAAAACTCCGAAACACACCCAAGCCAATGCACGCTCCCACAACTACAACGAAAAACGCAAAACAAAAACATCAAATCAAACATGACGAAATGAAAAATATGTCAATGTCATGTCAAACGTCAATTATAAACCAACATGGCGGCCTTCAAATAGTGTTCACATAGTCAAAAACTTACCAGAAGAACCTTTCTTGTACCATCGCATTTGTCTTCAAATTAATGAAATATTTTTCTTGTAATCTCCTATTTTTTCTTCTAATTTTTCTATGTAGTGTACATGGACCAGAATGAAACGACTCCTTTCGCTTTTATAATATTAGTAGGATGAAGAAAAACTAGTGACACGACACTCAATTATCGTTTTTAGCCTTTAAATACTACGACGACGACCTCGGTGGCGCATAGCCCGGTGTAGCTGGCAGTGGTCGTAAGAGACCCACAGCATAAAAATCCGTTCGAAAAAAAAATCGGTGGCGCAGCGGGCGATTGCCCGTCTAAGACGCAAGGGTTGCGGGTTCGATTCCCGCGCGGTACACATGTTTGCATGCTCTGCAAATATTTGTTCCGGGTCTGGGTGTTGTAACATAGTACTCGTAGTTTCTGATACCCACGACACAGGGAATCCTAGTGTTGGGTCCAGGATTTGTATGCGACTGTTGGTAGTTATTTACTATTACATATACAGACTGTTGTGTCAGATTTGCTAGTACATAGTTGATCGATAGCCACACATAATATCCGCCGATAAACACGTGATAAAAACTTGCGATAAAACGCGCCTGTGTGCTAGGGCCTTAAAATAAATGATGTTTACAGGTAAGTACCTACTTACATAAAGGATAACATAGCTTCTCGCTAGGCATGTTGACGTTTTTTACGTCAACAATGGACATGACATGTTTTACACAGTTTTACAGCTCACTTGCATGGATAGGTAGCACAGAGTACTTTTGTATATATACCATAGGTAGAGAATAATCAAAATTGGCATAATGTATCCAGGTAGGTAACTTACTAGGTAGGTACATAACGAAACAATATCTTTACAGCGCACTTGCATGGATAGGTAGAGAGAGAATATAAGCGAAATTGGCATAATGTATCCAGCTAGGTAACTTACTAGGTAGGTACATAACGAAACAATCCGATAACCTATGTACTTTTTTTTGAAACAGTTTCAATCAGCAATTTTGCGAAACATACACTTGTTTACTACAAAGGTAGGTAGTAGGTGTGTTACGGACCAAAAAAATGGGCAAATAATGGGAATAGATAATTGTAGTAAAGCGCCATCTATGCTATACTCTCAGAACCAAAACAGCAACTGTCTAGGGCTACTGAAGGCCATTTCAGATTTCCGCAAATAGATGGCAGCACCAGTATCAATATGTGGATAATGGAAGCCTCGAACGAATATTCCTCCGTATTTTCAGCTAAATTGGATTAATAAAAACAGATGGTGTTGGTCATATGGAACTTTTTATTTTTACTCACCTACAAGACGCTCGTGCTGTAGTGCTTGGGACTTGTTTAGCTGGACAAGGCTTGCACAGCATCTATACCATCCTCTCAGCCTAGTCGGCCTTATCCACAGGCAGAACAGAGTCAATATGTGTGGAGCTGAGTGAGCAGGTTTCCTCACGACCTACATATTATTTTCGAATTAAAATATCCATTGGTGCACGTCCGGAATTCGAACCTACGACCTTCAGATCGAGACTCGAAGTACCTCCCACTTGGCCAACACGACTCAAATAGCATCGTAAGATTGTTAGCCATTATGGACTATTTATGACGACACGAATCTTTTATAAGAAGAATATAGCATGTCGCAAAGCTGTTGATATTGATTCAAGAGTTTGTAGTGGTGTGAATAAAATCTTCACTAGCATTAGTAAATAAAATTATAATAAGTTTACTAAACAAATCTAAGTAAAATTACGCTCTAAACTTAAAGCGAGATTAGTTGGGCTCACTTCTCGAAAAGAATAGAACAAATAAACAAATCTGGACTATGATAATGATGGCGAAGAAGCCAGCTTTGAGGCAGCATTTCATGTCTAACCCCTTGTTCTCGTAGATCGGTGGTGGTTGGCAATAGTTTGGGCCGCTCGGTTCCTTCTTTAGGCTGAGGAGCGGCATCTTCTGAGCAATATCTTCTAGAAGTTTGGAGAACTGAACTGCTGTAAACTCATTTGTGTAAATATTCCTCCTAAAATTTACAAAATTCCGTTTGAAAGTTCTTAGCAGTGCAGTGGTGCAGTGTTTTCAAGAGGTCTCTCAGGTTTTTCCAAAGATAATGCCACTCCCTTCGATAAACAATCAGAAGCTAGACAGGAGTGGACAAAGATAATAAAACCACTATGGAGTAGACCGTAGGTAGGTAGTGTAATAAATAGTCTTTGGAGTGGACAGGAGTTGAGTCCATAGAGTAACTTGTTGAGTCTGTCATGGACATTCAGCGAACATTTGACATTGTCACAGAAAATATTTTGTTCTCATAAAAATTAGGAATATAAAAGTACCTCATTATATATTGAAATAGGTTTTGGAACGTGGTGACTTTGGTAGCACTTCGTAGATAGGATAGGGTTTGTCCGACTGTTTATTTGGATTTTACCAGATTTCAAAACCAAAGTACGACAGAATTTTTTTGTTTCAAACTTAGTTTTACAAATGTTTTGAAACCGAAGTTTTCAAAACGAAATTTAAAAGGCCTCATCGATCTTTTTCAAACATTTTCCTTTAAAAATTATTAAGCTTTATGTAAGTTCATGTAAACAAAGATGTTAATCGACGATTCCAATTCGGATGGCCAGCGTTTGGGAACTTTCGTCATAATATCTTCTTTTCGCAGATACCGCAGAACCTCAAGACGAAAGTCTACAATCAGTGTGTTGCGACTGCGAGTGATGACTGTGATGACAAATTATGGCACTGAGACTTGGTTGCTAACTACTAATTATTGTCCTCATACAAAAACTCGAGCAACGGGCTTAAAGAGAGAATACCTACCAACCTTCTGCGTGATAAAATCCGAAATAAGGAATCCGTAGAAGAGTCACCGACATACTCGTAGCTCGCAATTAGCAATTGGAAGTGGCAGTAGCTCGCAAAACCGACAACCGTTGGGAATAAACATTTTCGCGCCACCCGCGGTAGACACGCTAATATCGTTACCACCCGTGCAATTTCTAAAAGTTTCGCTAAGTACCTGTACCTACTGTTTTTTTTAAAGATTGGTTATAAAACAAAAGCAAGTTTTCTTAAAAACTTTTCTCAAATTTTATTGTTTACTCTGTTCTTTTTCGAGCAAAAGTATTTAACCTATCCGATTCAAAAACCCATAATCTTTTACAAATATTCCACAAAAAAGGAACACTAACTTTTCAGGAGTTGGTAGGATTACAAATTAACCTGTATTTTTTATGTGCCATTACAAAGAACACCTTCATGTAGGTACCTATCATGTGTACCTACTATAGATCGGTAGTATAGGTACTTATGGTCTAAGGTGGTCGCGGTAGGTCGTTACCTAGGTAACATACCTACCTAATCGGGGACGATTTGATCATGACTAAAAATGAAAATTTAAGAAGAAAGATATTTATGTGATTATAAAGAAAAGTATATAGGTAGTAAAAATTCATGTCGGTCAGATGCCAAAGCCAGTAGGAGGTATCAAAATTTTTTTTTATATAGTTTATATTTCGTTCATGAAAACTTTACGATTTAGTTATAGTAACTACATACCTCATAATACAGAACAAACGTGTACTTCTCTCCTATGCTCACAAAATGCCTATCTACCTAGTTTTCCTGGGTAGATGGCGCAAAGACGTCAGTGTACGGTATAAGAACATAGGTATGTAAATGTTCCGTGAAATAAATACCGATTCTATTGAAAATGTATTAGTATTTCGCGAGGCGAAATAGTAGATAGCTTACAAATCGCGTAAGTACCTATATTGAATAGGAATCAGAAAATATCGCTCAATGAGCAATGTTAAACAGTGTTCTATTCAAAGAAGCCTTTAGAAAATCAGCCTCCTTTCGAGACGTTTCTGCTGGTAGCGTTTATGTTTTCCAAATTTTCCATACAGATATTCAAGCTTGTGTCGACTATTGAAATTCAACTCGGTAACCAATACAGTAAGGGTGGATTCGACCAAACGCTACGTTATGCCAGTATTATGTTATCTGTGGCCAGAGTAACATCATCATCATCATTTCAGCCGTACGACGTCCACTGCTGAACATGGCCTCCCCCACAGACAGAGTAAATTCCTTATCATGTGGGGAGATTTGCCCATACTCACCACGCTGGGCATGCGGGTTGGCGAGCGCAGTTAGAGCTATCGTTGTTAAAAAATGAGGGACGCTGCTGCCCATCGCCTAGCTTTTTCCCTTAGTCGCCTCTTACGACATCCGCGGATAGGTAGATATGTAGGGGCCTATTCTTCAGCCGGGGTCACCACGGCCAAACCACAAGTAACACCAGAGTAACAATCCCTGGGATAACTCCCTGGAAAACAGGCTTACTCTAGAGTAATTTGTCATTTTACTCTATGGATAAGACTTATATTAGTTTGGTCGAATCCACCATAAGAATCTAACACCGTTCACAGGCTCTAATCATATTTTGGATGCTGTGATCCTAGCACGACTAATTCACGATAGCGTTGTTACGCTTACGATAGGTATAATGTCAAAAATTAGCCGATCAATATTAAAATATTACCTACAGCTACGGAACCCTAAAAAAGCTATATGTACAAGGTGATTCATAATAATGTATGCCATCCCGAAAGGGTCTTATTCTACAACCAATTGGCAATGTATAAGCAACATCAGCTACGCAGACGACATGGTGCTGCTGGGCCCGACAGCGAGATCCGTCGAAGAGATGCTGAAAGTATGTGCTGAATACGCTGCTTCTCATGGTCTCCGCTATAATATAAAGATGTGCGAACACATTGTCTTTAAGGCTGCCGGTAATAACCTGCAAGAATTTCCAGAGAGAACAAACGAGCAGAATACGAGACGGATGGGTTTGCTGCAATTCTCCGTAAAAAGACTACATCCCTGATGCGCAGAGTGCGTGATAGCCCCAATATCATCCTTCAAACGATTGCTGGCAGGATCACCTCTCCCACGTGGCACTGCTTCGTGAGGAGAGTGATCTATTGAAATGTTTAGGATTATTTAGCATTAAGTACTAACCCTAATTATAAGTTCTTTTATATAATTTTACTAACAATTTATTGATCCAAGGCGTCCGAAATAAAATATTTTTATTTTATTTTATTATTTAATAAAGTTTGTTCTACGACTTTTGGAAATTCGTAATTTATCATTAAATTGGGAAAGTTTTTGAAAAAAGATAAAAAACATGAAAAGAAAATGTTGATGTTTTTTTTCGCTAATATTATTTCTTTTTGTTGATAGAATAACCCCCTTTCGTGATGGTATACATGTTATGAATCACCTTGTATACAAGGTGATACCTTGTATATAGGTTACCCGTATTATCCCTATATTCTCTCAGTGCAATGCTAGACCAATTATATTTAACTACACATTTATCATATCATTAGTTAGAACAGTTAAGGTCACCGACATAGCTTTCAGAATTAGCAAGTTGAAGTGGCAGTATATAGCTGGCCATATAGCTCCGTATAAACGTTGGGTAATAGGGTTCTAATGTTCTCGAATGGCGACCACGAAGGTGAACGCAGTGTTGGAAGGCGTACCACCCAATGAACCGACATTGCTAGAGTCGCGGGAAGTTGGTGGATGGAAAAGGAACAGGAGGAATAGGAAAAAAAACAGTATACCTACCGACAAACTCATATCATAATAATCTGTGTTTTTTAATAAAACAGGTAAGTTTTGACAAACCTACCGAAGTTACGTTTGTATGGATTGGTGACTTAGAGCCGCTTCAAATTCAGCTCTATTTCAGCGCAATGTAAACATGGCTTTACAAACATAAGTTCAAAAGGGCTACACGCAAAATCCGACCAAAGGGCCTTTAGCATTCATCGAAGCTCCTTACAAAATCGCTCGCAGTGTGTCATGGAGCATTCATATTTCCAGCGTTTTACATACACAATATTGCCACAGAATTTTAACAGTAGCTGGTACAAGCAATCGTCTCACTCTACAATAGTGTCAATAGTGTCTACACTACACCATCATAATAATATACCATACAAGTACCTACCTAGGTAATTTAGATGCCTACCTATATCTGTGCGTAATAAATAATATCGTACATGATATGTAAGTACATAAAATGTATGATCGTCAAGAGGGAAATTAAAAAAAAAGATAATATCAGTCTGATATCTCTGTGTGGTGAGGGGAGTGTAATCCCCGTGGTCCAACCAGTTGGACATAATTCCACTGTTGTACCACGGGTCATAATCATAAATGTCAAAAAAAAGAGTTGAACTATGGGTAACTTTACTTCTCCGTAGTACAACCAGTTGGACATCACAGTTGTACCACGGGTCGGGAGCGGTAAAAATACACTATTAAAGATACCAGTGTTAATCGTTGACGTTAGGTAATCTCTCTTAAATTTTTCCTCTTAAATGTCACAAAATTGACTCGAGAAAGCTTGAAATGCTACGACTAAACGTACAAGTGTATTACGAAATGTGTAGCGCGAAATTGAAACCTAAATGCATCGAGTGAAAGTTCAAAACTATCTGTCTACGTAATCCCCCGGAGAAACCCCATGCAAAACTACCACTCTATATTATCTGAATTTTAAAACCGTGCATCTTGCTATAGTTATTGATTCTAAAGTAGATGACAATAAAGCTTCTTTTGCCTTAAATTTGACTTGAAGTGACACACGCTTGCTCCTCAAGTCTCCAAATAGTCCATTGACGAACGCCGAGCAAACTCGCTATAGCGAATTAACACTATTCACGGGAACTTTGAAAGAGGACTACTCTCATACAATTTGGTCGCATTCATAAAGATTCACTCCTTAGCTAGCTCGATGAATAGCTTTATGAAGCTTTGGGTCGGTTGGACGTCTAATTTCAAAGTTTGTGTAGAGCAGAGTGATAATTACATTACCTACATAAGTGATATCTACAAACTTACCTCAGGCGTAGCTTGCCGAGTTGTATAAACCTACCTATCATTTGTATACCTACCTATCATCGCTGACCCACCCGCAACGCTGTTAATAAGGAAATAAATATGGTAAATAAATCTGGTAACGAAGCCACACACATACTCACACACAATCAATCAGAAAAATTACCACACTCATACACCACATTCACGCTTGTACACAAAAACACACACACACCCACACACACACACACACACACACACACACACACACACACACATACACACAGTCACAAACAAGTATTTTTATATTTGTAAGTAGGAATTGTAATTTTCGGAGGAGGGCGTTAACACTCGCGACTAAAATAAAAGTTATTTAGATTTTTTTGATTATTTGATTTGAACTTAGTCCGCGTGTTCATGTATGTTCTTACCTTGACTCTTGCTTGTCATTCCGTACACTTGAGATCTTGATATTTAGATCCAGGCTTACGTGTGTACGGAAGCCTCAGAAACAAATTTTAAATAGGTACCTAGTGATTTTTCAATGAAAAATTTTGAATTTCCAAAATTCGTAGAGCAAACTTTATTGTAAATCGGCTGTAGAATAATTATGAATCATCATAAAATTAGCAATATAAAATCACAAGCTCATTGTCACTTAAAGAAACTTCACATCCACATTAACATACAAGACCGCTCATTCTGTAAACACAATACCGACAACCCTAGCGTGTTTTGCAGGCGCTACAGCTTTCCAAAAGCGAAAAGGAAAAACGGAGCGTGCCCGAACAAAGCAGCCTACACAATAGCGGGTGAACAAAGCCAACTAGAGCTGCTTGTATCATTCCGAGATAAAGCATATCGATGAGTGTCAACCCTAAGAAAGTGGGACTGCTGACAGTGACACACTGGTTATCAATAAACTCCAAACACAATAGTTTTAAAGACAAAGCTCTCTCCACATCTAGATCCGCGTACTACACTACGCATCTCGCCCTCTCGCGCCATTGGCTCTGTAAAGTACCTAAAGCTATAGCTTTAGGACTCATCTTATTTTGTTTATTGTAAGATTAATAGGTACCTAATTAGTTAATTTAGGTATATTTACCTATTTCGGCTTGACACTATATAATAGATAATTTGTTGCTGCTGTAGGTACATAAAGCATTTTCTTCCCATAATATTTACGATGTAGTTTCAATGAAAGTTAGTGTCGATAACATCATGGTTAATGCTTATGATATCGATGTCATCATTAATAATTTTATCATCGTCTTCATACCAGCGTCGTAGTAAGGGGCTAGCCAATGGGGCTGACGTCAGGCCGTCAGGCCGCATACCTCAAGCGGGCCGCCGCGCCTGGACGTGGGCATTATTTCAACAAACGTTACTGTAAACTGTGTTTTTATGGCACGGAATGTCATCACCGCTAAAGCCAAATATGAAGAATCAAAAGTAGAAAATATCCTACACGTCTTCTAAGAAAAGTGTTCTTTTGTATTTATTCCGTAGTCCGGTTGACCGGACAACTGAACCGGACCACGGGCAATGAGTCCAACTGACAGATTCAAGTGCTAGGTAGCTCTTTGTTGATCAGCAATCAATCCTCATCTCTTATGAATGATCTCTTCTCTGATCTAATGGGACTGGAGCCACTAGTAGATATCATATCGATAAATGTCAACCCAAAAATGTGGGAATGTTGACACGTTGCAAAATCTCTGCGCCGCCGATCGTCATTACTTTTAGCAAAGACAATATTTGCAGAATCAACTGTTGGCTAACCCCTGACGCAAATAAATGTTGTGTTGCATGCAACATATTGATCTCGTATGTTTTCGTAAAATTTTCGGATTCGAACCCATACATACATCTTCGCCCAGGATCGGCAATGCGATACCAACAACGCCATGGATAGAATGGCGATGAAAATCTTAGACAGATGAAAATGTTTATAGCATACTCATGTTATACGCATTTAAATAGTGCGTAAATGTTATCCATAAAGTGTAGCTTTCAATTTAAAACCAAGAAAAGAATAAATAGTTGAATAGCAAAGAAGTTGGCAGCTCAAAGGCTCGCGCCGCAGTAGGTATTAAAGTTGACGACACTTAGAACATAGCACATCCGCTAGCTCAGCACTAACGACGAAGTCCACAACAATGTGCCCTCTGAAGAGCTCCGAACAATCGAATGAAGACAATAAGCAGCGATACTCCGAGACAAAAAGAGGCGAAATAAAGGCTCACTTGTTTCCTGGCCGCATTGTGAGGAACGGGAGAGGGCAGAGACAAAAGCGTAATGTGCCACGGGCCCAAACAATGGGGCTCAGCCATTATTGTTACTGTAGCAGCGCTTTAGGAATATGTAGCTGCGTTGCGAACTTGACATGGTGAGGTGGCCTTGCCTTGCCGCCCGCGCCTCGTTGAGCCTTTGTGTAAACTAGGCACGCTGCAAGGATTGCTATAATAAGCACCTATTAAGAAAATAATTAATGATTTCTCGGACATGCTACGACAGATTGGGCGTTATTTGGGCGTGAATAAGATCGCCAAAGCCTGACATAATTGTCTGAAAAATTAAATGAATAAATAAATATTCCGGACATATCACACACGGTCAACTGATCCCAAACTAGGCATAGCCTGTACAATTCAATTCAATTCATTTATTGACCATTTCGTTATAACATATAACATAGGCATGCCAGGTTTACAGTAATTACAGTTCTTTACAAGTATGGGTACCAGAGACTGACATACATTAATAGATATATATTTAATAACACCCAGACACAGAACAAACAACTGTGTTAGTCACACAAATGTTTGTCCAGAGCGGGGATCGAAACCGCGACCTCTAGCGCAGAAGGCAGAGATACTACCAACTGAGCTATGAGACCAGCCAAATTGACGCGTGCCGGAAACCCGGAAGATCTTGTCCACACAAGATCTTTCATAGTAGGAAAGCACTTCTATTTTCAGTCACAAATAATGTATAAGGTCTAATTGAAGAGGTTACTGTTACATGCAAAATTTCAGCATGATTCGTAGCTCCGCATACGTTAGGCTGTGTTTGTAAAGAAATGCAAAACTTACCGATCGACGATGATTCTACTGCGTCAAACCTGAAATAAAAAAAATCACTTAAATTAATTGGGTAAAAATACCGGCCTGGCATTGATCTTGCCAAGCTTCCAAAACCCGTCTGGTACCAATTTTCTTTTATATATCATATTAATTAATTAGCAATAAAAAATTTTGCCTAGCCCTCATTTGTCCACTGTGAAGCATCATTTTATTATGGTTCAAAAAGATGGCCCGTTTGATCTCTCGCCTTTATGATTTCTGCAAAGCCTGCGGTGCCGACCGCACAGTGGGCTGGTTTCAATTGATGGGAGTATATTTAGTTATATTTGCAGTTAGGATTAAGGGTTTGCGACCACGAACTTGAAGACGCAGTGCTGGATATCTAATGGACCAACGAAATAAGGTTGCGGGAAGTCTGTGGAGGGAGTAGGCCCAAGACCGTTCGTCGTGGAACTCTTTGTCAATTATCCAGCAATGGACTTCTCAGCTGATAATGATGATTATGTTGAAAAGCTTTAGTAGGTCATTATGCCTCACCGTAGAAGAACTAAGGTCACCGACATAGCTCTCAGAATTAGCAAGTTGAAGTGGCAGTGGGCAGGCCATATAGCTCGCAGAACCGACAACCGTTGGGGAGTAAAGGTTCTCGGATGGCGACCACGAACCGGGCGACGCAGTGTTGGAAGGCCCCCCACCCGATGGACCGACGATATTGTGAAGGTTGCGGGAAGTCGGTGGATGGAGAAGGCTCAAGACCGTTCGTCATGGAACTCTTTGGGGGAGGCCTATGTCCAGCAGTGGACTTCTACAGGCTGATGATGATGATGCCTCATCATGTCTAGGTCATTATTGTGCTAGAAATATTGAAATCATACATACGACGATTTTTCTTTTTTTCGTCACTTTGTATACTAATATTGTCAGTAATTTAAGTTTTTAAAATAATTATCTCATTATGTGACGGGAAATAAATTATTTTCTTTCTTTCTTTCTTTCAACTGTGTCCTTCTGAAAGCGAAAGATTAAAACAATTTATGCGCTAGGAACTGTGATAGTATAAAAGGTGATTCATAAAAAGTATGCTATCCCAAAAGGGGCTTATCCTCCATCCAATTGAGAATAAAGTTAGCTACACGACTTTTAGAAATTTGTCTTTATAAATCTCAGATCAAAGTTCAAATCAACTGTATTGGGATCATATCAGGGTAGTAATCTTGATGTCGAACTTTCTGTATATTAAACTGCTCATTTTAAAAATATAGGGAAAAACAGTTTTTTTTTATTTTTATTATTTAGTTTTTTATCGCTATTTTTTTGTTGTTGATAGAATAATCCCATTTCATTCGGGATGGTATACATATTATGAATCACCTTGTATATATGTATATTGACAACATCAAGTTCATCCACCGACTTTCCGCAACCTTCACAATGACGTCGGTGCATCGGGTGCGGGGCCTTCCAACACTGCGTCACCCGGTTCGTGAAGCCATTCGAGAACCTCTGCTTCCCAACCGTTGTCGGTTTTGAGAACTGCCTGCCCACAGCCACACATAAAACTTTCTAAAATTTGTTTTACTCAGACATTCATTTTATTTCGTAGAATTTTGTCCGCAAATGCATGCGGTGCGCGGAGCACGCTTGGCCAGCGTTGAAAGGAGCACGGGTGAATCTAGTACGAGATGATATCAAATTCAATCTCTCGCTACTCCATGGATTGCAATATTTAAATTCAATTTCACCGTAGGTAGTTTAGCACAGTATTCAAATGTTAATATTATTACATTCTGGTAGATATTTCGTGGCAACCAACAGCATGGAATCAAAAAATAGTTTATCAATGTATACACTTCTATGAAGATTAATTGCTTTAGTTAGCTAACTTCGTCAAGTTATAAAAAAATATACTTTATTTAATTTTCGTTGACTCACATTGTTTAACTTTTTAGCTTAGGAAAATTTGGCCGTTCATCATCTTCGTAGGAATCGCCTACGAAATGCTACGAGATGCCTACGAGCCACGTTATGTCGTAGTTAAAACTTATTTTCATTTTTTAGGAACTTCTAGGTACATTGGGCTGTGGTAGCCCCGGCTGAAGAATAGGGCCCTCCATATCTACCTACCCGTGGATGCGGCTTAGGGGATGGGCAGAAGCGTATGACAACGAAAGCTTTAGTTGCGGTCGCCAACCCGAGCGAGATGTCAAGCGTGGCGAGTACTTACTTACCTATGGGCAAATCCCCCCAAATGATAATTTGGGTGCAGGCCGTACAAGGTCGGTCGGGCTGTATACCTATGGAAGGCTATGTTTAGCAGTTCAGCACGTCCTAAGGCTGAAATGATTATGAAATTCAGAAGTACGCAAATGGGAAATTTTACATGCAGGATGGATTCGGCAGTAGGTAGGTAGGTAGGTTTTGATGTGCCTGAAATGTGACCAACTTGAACCATGCGGTTCTGTACAAAAATTTAAGTCACAATATGAATTGGCTAGTAATTCACTACCATGGACTTGTTTCCTCGTGTTGCACACTTCGGGAAACCCCCCCTTCTCAAAAGAAAATGAAAAACTCCATCACAAAAGTCCTTGTTGGTGGACAATAGATGGCGCTGATCGTGATAACGATATGTTAACATTGTCACAATGCTGCGTAATGGCGCGATTGTACTCACACAATGCTTTCCACCTCCACAATAGAACTGTGAACTCAGACAAACTGATCGAATGGAATCGTATTATTAACGCCTTGTTGTAAAGTACAATATCTACGCGTCACGGAACTTTGCGGCTCTGAATATAGTCAGGCTAGAGTCAGGAGTATTTAAAAAATGATAATCTATTTTATGATTGAAAGCTTGCATTGTTTTGGCGCACTGGTACAAGGTGAATCATTATATGTTAACTATCCCGAAAGGGGCTTATTGAAATGAAATGAAATGAAATAAGTTTTATTTGACGAACACAGACAGAAGACAGGAAGAAACAAAACAATAGGTTAAAAATAGGGAAACAAAAGACAGGACAGCAACATAAAAGTATGTACCTACCCAGGTTTAAATAAATAAGTAACTCACTTAATATATAAATAAAAAAAAATAAAAAACCTAACAGCTACATAACATATTATAAAATACTAGATACCTACTAAAATGCGGAAGTGTATTTTACCTATTTCTCCGCATTATTGGCATTAAGGTTTGTTTTACGATTTGTTGAAATTCGTAATTTTTCACTGAAGAAACACTATAGTGGGTACCTACCCTACGTTATAAAGACAATAAAAGTATCAAAAAAGCTGCAATTGTTGGGAGTCTGGGTGTTGTGGTACCATGATACTCTTAGTTTCTGATACCCACGACACAGGAAATCCTAGTTTGGGGTCAGTAAGACTATGTATGTTACTGGAACCTAATATCTATTGTATGTATGTCGATTAGTTTCTGATGTGTACATTTTCATGACAATTTAATTAAGGGGTTAAAAGTGCCCCCAAATTGTTCATGTAAAATACACATCCTACTAATATTATAAATGCTAAAGTTTGTGAGGATGTTTGGATGTTTGTGGCTCAATCACAGCTAAACGGCTGAACGGATTTGGATGAAATTTGGTACAAAGGTAGATTATAGTCTGGAATAGCATATAGGCTACTTTTTATGTCGGTATCACGAGAGCGAAGCCGCGGGCGAAAGCTAGTGTTTAATAAACACAAGGCAGCTGCGTCGCCCGTTCCGTGAACTTGGATGAACACGCTACCGTATGTCTAGATTATTTTAATAATTGCTTATGTTTTTTTTTATACAACAGGGGTGGCAAACAAGCTTACGGCCCACCTGATGGTAAGCGGTTACCGTAGCCTATGAGCGCTTGCAATACCAGAGGCATCACGCACGCGTTGCCGACCCTGAACCCCCTTCCCCCCTAAAGAGCTCTGGCAACCTTACTCACCGCAGGAACACAACACTATTTGAAACAAATAATGTTATTTGGCTGCGATCTTCTGTAAAGCGGAGGTACCTCCCCAGGCAGGCTGCTCCAATTCAGAACGAGAAAATCTCGCTGTGCCCTACCTCCTCCTAAAATCCTCCTCCTTATGTATCACTAAAATATACCCTATTCCATCTCCTCCAAATGAGTCATCCATTTGTTAGTTGTTGAATAATAAGCGATTGATAAAATCGTCCGACTGCCTGTGACAATTCGCACTCGATCCGAAGCAACAATGGTACAGAACCACCAGGATAAACAGACCCCTTTCCGTGCAAAATATTATCACATACAGGGTTTTAAAGGGTGTATCCAGAGGTCCAAGGATACTGGTCACGAGGCATAAGCTACCCGCTAACTATTCAGCGCGATGTTATTCAGTCCGTGATGGATCACAATTTCAGACAACGTTGTATGAAAACAAATGAAGTAGCTAGTCAAATACAAGTGTGAATATAGCCTATAATGAGAGTGCATAAGTTTATTGTTTACGTTCAATATTCGATGGATTTCTTTTTTTTTTATACAACTGAGTTGGCAAACAAGCATACGGCCCACCTGTTGGTAAGCGGTTACTAATAACTGAGCTATGACGCCAGTCAAAAAATACCAAATACCAGAGGCATCACGCACGCGTTGCCGACCCCGACCCCCCTCCCCCTAAAGAGCTCTGGCAACCTTACTCACCGCAGGAACACAACACTATTTGAAACAAATAATGTTATTTGGCTGCGATCTTCTGTAAGGCCTACCCAGGCGGGCTGCTCCAATTTAGAACGAGAAAATCTCGCTATGCCCTACCTCCTCCAAATTTGTGAATTGTAAAGGCGAATAATTCGACTCTTTATAGGAATTCCTCAATACCATTTATGCTTTGACTGACATAGTAGCATTGTGCTTACATAAGTCAAAAAATAAATACAATAAATAAGAAGAAGGATGTAGGGAACATCGAGATTTTCTCGCTCTACGTCTAATTTACCTCCGCCCTAAAAAAGATCGCATTGAAATAACATTATTTGTTTCAAATAGTGTTTTGTGTTCCTGCGGTAAGGATGCCAGAGTATTGGCAATGCGTGCGTTATACCTCTGGTACAGCAAGCGTTCATAGGCCACTTACCAACAGGTGGGTCGAATGCTTGTTTGCCACAATAATTAAGCAATTCAATCAATTCAATTTTATTCAAATTCTTATAGTAATGTAAAAGTTTGTTTCAATGCGCGCGTAGAGCAAGAAGCAAGCAATTTTCTTCAGATATTAGGTATTTTACTACAATTATTAGTTTATAATAAAATATTCGGAATAACTCTTCGTTCCTTTTGCCGTAGCTTGTGAAACCAGCGTCGTAGCACCTCGTAGCATCCGGCTACGAAATTTTACAAGATTATCTTGCGAATTTTTCTCAGTCTCACTTGAGTTTTTAGTACATTTTCTTGTACTACTTTAATATGAAAAAATGTCATCAAGATGAGGTACCTCGTAGGTATTCTCTAAATTGAATTTTGAATCTAGTTATAATATACAAGCTGATTCATAATAAGTATAGGTACATACTTTCCCAAAAAGAACCTTAGCTTATCAACAAAACGAAAGAATATTAGAAGAAAAAAAAAACAATATTTTTTATTTCTTTTTTTTCCAACTTTATAACAATAAGCTCAAGAGATTGCAAGCCCATAGCCGCTATAAGCTTTAAGAATACTTATTACTGATTTCCTCACGATGTTTTCCTTCACCGTTTTAAGCACGGATAAAGGCGCACTTACATCATTGGTGTACGGGTTCGAACATGAACACGATGAAATATCGCACGCCGCCGTTTGACCACGGCTTTATCCTCGTCGCCATTTGTAGTGATCCCTCCAAGACAACATGAAGACAACTCCTCCTACACTGCACGAATGCATTAGAGTGACATCCCACCGCGCCGGCGCCCACTTGCATCGTATCGGATTGTCTGACTGACCACCACAGAGTGTGTTTGTATCAATCTTGATATCAAACTCTACATCTCATCAGGTGTCATCTGTCACTTGTCAGTTGTCAACTAAGAAAAAGCATTAATTCTACTAAAATGAGTATCAGTGACAGTAACAAACTGTGCATATTTAGCTAGCCTTATTCTGTTATGATCAAATTCGCCATCATCCATAGGTATCAAAGGTCAATGTTGCCAAGTCACTATCCCTAAACAATGGACGGATAGTGGTCCGAAACTCAGGTTCGCTTCTATTGTAATGAATTAATTAATAAAATCGGGGGTGGGGAGTCTATTGTCCGTAGGATGGATCTGATCTCATTAAGCAGCATTGTGACGTAACAATGGCTGACCAACACCGCGCACGTCAGCGTTTAAACTGTTTAAAGTTTATTTGGAAGAGCTCATCATAAATCACTAACACTGAAAGGGATTAATTCACTAGTCGTTCGCCCGAACTGAGATCTCGCGATGTCAGGTAAGACTTTGATAATCACAACTTTATCAACCTGAAATACAAAGTCATTGAGTCATCATCACACTCTCACATTCACCCTGACTCTACATGTTAATTCACTAAGTTGCTATAATTCCGTTTTATTTTTGCTTTGGTTTTGCCCTGTTACGGTGTTTTCTTTATTTAAGTTTAATGTAAATCGTATTTTTTGTACATGGCCTCCCGCGATACAGGCTAGTCCTAGTGCAATTTTTGGTAAATAAATTTATTTGAATTTGTATCGAAACTTTACCAAATGGGAGCTCACGTTACATTTGTTTTTATTAATAATACTTTTTACGTTGTTTAGCAAAAACTATATGGCCTAGAATAAAAATCACAATCGTTTTGGAATGTATGAACAATGCTCTTTCATATGACCTCCTTCATGTATTTGTATTAGGTACTTTAAAACCTCATAAGGACCCCTATGTCTTAGCAACCTTTTGGCCCATTTAAACCATATTTTTACCTACTAAATTCCATGGAGATGGAATTGATTGGAATTCGTCCAAGTTGTTTGAGAGATCTTTGATCGATTCGCTCGCTCGATCAATAATATTTTAATAAGGTAAGGTGCACCGAGTTTGGTGTATTATGTTGTTTAGTTCATCATCATCATCGACAGCCCGACTACATCTACTGTGGGCATAGACCTCCGTTCGTTTGTGCCATCCATCACAATACAGCTATTAGTCTTGTGTATTTAAGGCCCATTTAACTACAATTTATTTTGCTTTATCGAGTTTTTTGGCATGATCGGAGCTCCATCCCAAAATGTGTAGGTACCTTCATATTACGGTAATCCTATAAATCAATAGGTATCCAGGCATTTACATAACAATAACTCATCAAATACCACCGCGGAAGTGTTGATTAATGTGTGCCGGGATGGCACATATCGACACACACTCGATATCATAAGTAGCTGAACAACTAAGTTAATCAATATCACCTTCTCACATCATCATCATTATCAGTCTGTAGCATGGGCACCGGCAGATTTATTTTCACGGGAGTACATTCTGAATAATGTACCTATATCCTAGCCTACATGTGATAACATTATATTCTACCATCAAGACAAAGATCGCGAGATCGATCGCCGCTGGTTGTCAATTTTTCATTTAGGATTACATTGATTGTTTTATTGCTATGACTCACTGTGCAAGCAAAGGGTAACAATACATTTCGTAAGTTTGGACTCCTTCGTTGTGTAGGTAATTTTAGTGCGTATGTGAATTTGAAACGTATTCCTCAGGTTCTGTCGACCTAATAAACTCTTACTTAGTCTGTGGCCGGAAAGCTAAGGGTCAAACGTTCGGCAATCTCACTGATATGAGATATCAGTTTCCTATTGAGTGATTATGGCAACAAGATGGTAACAATAGTAGCTGTAACTAACTAACTAACATTCAATATTATGTCTCGAGCAATCTTGCAGTAGGGTGAATTAGGATGTAGGTACAATGTCAGACTTTTTTATGATTACAAAGTCCGACAAGATCCCCCTTATAGTTTCACCATTTCCATCCATCTGTTCGATTGACTGGCCTCATAGCGCAGTTGGTAGTAACTCTGCCTTCTGCGCTAGAGGTCGCGGGTTCGATTCCCGCTCTGAACAAATATTTAGTGAATAACACAGATGTTTGTTATGTGTCTTGGTGTTAAATATTTATCTATTATGTATATCAGTCTCTGGTACCCATAGCACAGGCTATGCCTAGTTTGGGATCAGTTGACCTTGTGTGATATGTCCGGAATATTTATTTATTTATTTGTCAGCTAATCGCAAGTAGCTAACGTATCTTAAAGCAAGGATTATTTATTACGCAAAAAATCCCGAAAGTGAGTTGTTTTGGTCTGCGCAGTAGGAGAAAGTTCTGGGTCGTCTACTGTCAAAGATTTTGGCAAAAATATAGGAAATTTATTTTTCTTTTTCAGAATAAACATTTTGAAATATCATACTTGTTTCGGAACACGATGTAGCTTTGTGTAATTATGATCAATGGAAAAGTTTGTGAGTAAAGGCTCAACCGCCAAATCTGCGGCGGAAGCTAGAAAATTATGATTGAAAATTAATTAAACCACGAAATTTTCCATGGGCGGTCTTAATAGCTAAAGAGCGATTTATTCCAGACAACCTTAGGGTGGTGTGAATTTTAGATGAATGGAAGATTGGTCCGGGTTTGAAAAAATAAGCTAGTGGTGCTTGGACGAAAATAGACTGGTCCTTGAAAGCAATATTACAATTCTATGCTTTGTTGAAGCTTGCGGATGGAGAAGGCTCAAGACCTTTCATCGTGGCATACTTTGGGGAAGGCCTATGTTCAGCAGTGGACTCTACCAGCTGATGGTGGCAAAAATTAAAGACATATATTAACATATTCCTGCTATAAAAGTTACCACTGGTCAACAATTCCCCAAACACGATTGCCACTCGCACAATAGGGTTGTACCCTCAAAAAACTAAATTGCCTTGTCCCGCTGACGACAATAGTAATAAAGCGGCATTATTCATAGTGTATTAACCTAATGTGATTCAATATTGCTATTCATTGGTAAAAATAGGGTTGGCACTTGTCACGCATTCTCATTCAACTTTTCATTGGTAAACCATAAAAAATATGTTCGAAATTTGCAGAACATTTGAAAAAAAAACCCTACTCCGGAGTAATTAAGTTTGAACCTATCTGACCGCAAAACTGAAGCCGTGTTCAAACGGCGGGCGTGCGATAAGTCATCTAATATTTATTTCAAAATGATCCTTGTTCTCTTAAATTTATTAAATAAAGTTAATTGTGTGTTTATCTTTAATATCGTTGAGTTTGAACGTACACGCTCACATATCAAACTCAAAATTGACGGCCTCGGTGGCGTAGCGGGCGAGTGCTAGTCTGAGACACAAGGGGGGCGGGCTCGATTCCCGCTAGGGGACAAAAAAATTCCATGATCTGCAAATATTTGTTGCGGGTCTGGGGGTGTGGTACCATGGTACTCGTAATTTCTGATACCCACGACACAGGGAATCCTAGTGTGGGGTCAGACATGACTGTATTATACAGATTTAATCACGCAGCGAAACTCCGAGCATAGCTCTCTCCATAGCCCGTTGGGCGACTTTGAGCTTGTGTATAAGGCCAATAGTTAGCGACCAAGTCTCAGTACCATATGTCATCACTGACACTGTAGTGTATATCGTTTATTGTCGTACAGTTTTTTTTTAATGTTATACGGAGGCAAACAGGCTTACGGCCCACCTGATAGTATTCGGTTACCGTCGCCTATGGACATCTGCAACACCTAGAGCATTGCTAATGCTTTGCCTGCCCTAGAGAAATCTTTTTATATTTTTCTTGAATGTTGAAACCTTTCATGCTTTAGGCTAGTGGGAAAACCTCGGAAGGAAGCTCATTCCACAACTTGCACGTATGGGGAAGAAACGATATAGGAGAAGAATGGATATAGTAACGCGATATAAAGCTACCATCATGAATTTCTTTCAGCTCATCGTCCCGAGATAAGCAGGCCTTGATCTCAGAATAGGGTGCCCTGACTAATCTACAATCGCGAGCCATTCAAAACTATTGTGCCACATCCGCCATTGTTTAGGGAATCGATAAAAACGCTTGGCCCCTTTCCAAGCTGAGACAGCTAATATTATGCATTCATTAACTGCATCTCATTTTATAAAATTGTGAGTTGCAATATTGGTGTAATAGAAGGGACCAACGACGACGGTAACGATACGGTTGTGAGTCCAAGAAAACTTCCTTCGGGAATTGTATCACCAATTATAACCATCACAGGCCCGATTCTCAGATATTCATGAGTTACTCACTTCTCACCGTGAGACGTGATAGATTACCGTTTTTGTATGGTGCCACGAAAAGCGCCCCTACAGAAACAGAAACCGGGAAGCTATTCACTTCACGTCAAGACTTTTCACGTTACTGGAAAATGTTTGATGTACCTACAATTTAATGTTTGGACGTGCCTCTGACTTGGTTCCCATAATAGACATTTTCAAGGATCTTATCGCCTGGATATCTGAAATCTACTGCTTAAAGATTTCATTCGAGAGCCTATTTCTTTTCTACGTGTAGTCAGGCCTTATTACATCTCTTCTAGATGATTTAAACAGCGTCAGGTAGTACTCTTTGCTCACTTACAGGATGCTGTAGGTACCTAGTGCCTGGGAAATGTTCAGATGGAGTAGGCTTGCCCATCATCTATACCATCCTTTCAGCATAGTCAATCAATCCACAAGAAAGCCGTGGTCGATACGTGTGGAGCTGACTAAGCCGCGGGCTTCCTCGCTAGAGCAAATGTTAACACGCAAATATATAGGTATTTCGAATAGAAAACTCCATTGGTGCACAACCGGGATTTGAAACTACGAACTACGGATCGAAAGTCGAGGTCCCACTAGGCCAACAGTGCTCAATGAGTAGTTATGTAGTAAAAAGCACTTAGAAAAACGGTAAGGAAATACGAAAACAAACAATGTAAAGCGAAGTAGCTAACCGCAATGGTGCGGGTTGTTTAAGTGAGTTCAAATACGAAAAAGGGAGAGTAGCGCCATTGTCAACGGGAATCATTCCAGCACGCGCTTCAGGGCACGGAGGTAAGATACGTACCCCTAGAAGGGACATCACTTGGCAGAACAGTTAATAAATACCCCGATCACGCAAAGATCCGTAATCATTTCTTCTGTCAGATCTAGGCAAACGTAAATTTAGCCGTTTTGTATTGGAAGATTAGAAGATTCCATTTTTGAGGAACTTGTGCATTAGATTTTTGTGCACAAAAGGAGCTTCTAAGAGGCGCACTTTAATCCTTTCACTTCACTGATTCTTTCACCGACGGTCATAGGCCCTTTTCAGGGCCACCAAACCTCAACCTGGTCACTGACTTAATACAGGGTGACCACGAAATAATAAGTGACACGAAAAGCAAGCAAGCAACCATTCATTCATCATCATCATCATTTCAGCCGTTCGACGTCCACTGCTGAACATGGCCTCCCCCACAGACAGAGCAAATTCCTTATCATGTGGGGGGATTTGCCCATACTCACCACGCTGGGCATGCGGGTTGGCGAGCGCAGTTAGAGCTATGGCTGTTAAAATGAGGGAGACGCTGCTGCCCATCCCCTAGCTTTTTCCCTTAGTCGCCTCTTACGACATCCGCGGATAGGTAGATAGATATGGAGGGGCCTATTCTTCAACCTTTCATTACCTACAATAAAAGCTGACATCGAGCTTACCATAGTTCTGATGGTAACACCTACATTACGAAAGACAGATATTTGTGCAGTCGCTTCAGATGGAATACTTACATTATTTAAAATTTCACCGTCCCTGGCCTGTGAGGCAAAATTTTGTCGTTGTCACATCCAGTAAACTTGTACATAAAATAATCTTACTCCTAGCATTTGTAAAGAACTTAATCTTAGCCATTAGGCATTTATGAAAACGAATAGGTATTCGACCTACAATAGATCTCGACCGTGACAAGATGTCCGGCGTTATTGCGAAATCCATTCAAGTCCTACGCCTAGGTGCTCTAATTACATCCACATTGTGTTACGATATCATATTTGTCGACAATGGTCCTTTATGTAGCAAACAATCGGGTTGCTGATGAATTTCGGTCTATGTCTGCGTCGTGTCTTTGTGTTCAGCTCCCTCAGTGGACAACACAATGGGACAAAAGTTGTTCAATAGCGGCGCAAGCACCTAATACCGAAGCCCCCGCTCCATTGTTTTGGGTAATGTTCGACTTTTATGGATATTTTCAATGGATCGGCTATAATCTGCCGGATGGAGTTTGGAAGTTCTAGTCTTGTATCTGAGGCTTGGGATCTGTAAGCTACTAAGTTTATACAGACGTTAATAATCCATCAATAATAAAATTGTTTTTATGAAATATCCCCTCAAAATTCCCTACAAATCACGAATATCGTCACTGAGTGAAGAGTGTTGTGGAGTCGTGTATTATACTCACCTTTACGTGTCTTGTATGCCTTCAAGTAGGTAGTTGTTTATTTCCATAAGGAAAATAAATAATAAAGGCAGTTGGAAATTTGGGTTTTCCAAAATAAGTTCGAGACTTTACTTCATAAATTATAGCACAGTCCAAATCTCTAGTAAGTCATCAGCCTCTGCTGATGAGAATGAAGATACTCAGATATGAAAGCCCACTGCTGGACATACTTCCCCCAATACTAGTAAGAACCTACTTAAGTATATTTTCCGAAATCCCCTGTTTTTTTTGATCGAAGAAATTTCCCGATAAACAGACAGCCCTACTGGTAGAACACAATGGCTGATAGCTCATAATGCAGTTTGCCGTTGAAAGCGGCACACTTCCCCGATCGGATTTGTACGATAATCGTGACAAAAGAACTTTGCGGACTCGCGTTATACTACGATACCATATTGTAAAGCGACGCATACGACTATAGCAATGCTATTCACTTCAGAAGCTACCATGTCGGAGGATAAGCTTGAAGCTTGTTCAATGAAGTTTATACAAGAGCCGATGTTTATATTGAGTGGTTTTATTAGGTAAAGCATAGGTGTTTAATAAAATGTATTTTATCACGAAAGGGGCTTATTATACAGCCAATTGGCAATAAAGATCATTCTAAAACTTTTCTCTCGTAATTTTTCACTGAAATAAGACTGCAAAAATCTCTTTTGGGGCCAAATCAGTTCAAAATCAAATAAACAGCTGTTTTATGTAGCAATCTAGATTTCGAACTTTGTTATCAATATGACAAAAAGACCGAAAATAGCTAGTTTGATGAGTGCAAGGATAAATTCTGAAAATGATAAAGGATTTAAATAGAACAAGTCTCTTTTAGGGTAGTATACTAGAAACGGAAAAAGTTGTAGAAATATTTTGAGACAAATGGTTTGAATTTATATGAAGTGAAGCCTTGGCAAGCACAGCCGCTTTTGTGAGCTATCACTAGTTACCACAACCGCCACAGCATTACCTCTACCGTGTATCTGCTGAATTAGACCATCATATGCCAAGCCGTGGTGGCCCCGACTGATGGCCGTGGTGACCCCGGCTGAAGAATAGGCCCCTCCATTACATAGGTAAACAAAGCTAGGGGATGGGTCAAAGTCAAAGTCAAAGTCAAAAGGCATTTATTTCAATAAAATCACTAGGATCACTTTGAAACGTCTTAGAAACTAGGTGAAGCTATGCCTGTTCCTCGCGACCAAGCCTAGAAGAATCAGCAACAACGTTCTAGGTAACAACGTTCCCTATCAAAAACAAGAGCTTTATCTGCGCTCGCCAACCCGTATCTCCAGCTTGGCGAGTATGGGCAAATCTTCCAAAATGATTGTTTCTGGTAATCTATGGGGGTGATTTATGTCCAGCAGTGGACGTCCTACGGCTGAAATGATGATAATGCCGAGCTCGGGCTTGAGGACACCGAATTATCCTTCATATTCTTTCACCCATTGGTTTTGGGACCGCGAAGTCAAGTCCAGACTGTGCGTAACAATGGCGCTGCAATCCTGCCGCTCCAGCGCTCACATTCACTCGCGGTCACTTTACTACACTAATGTGCGGGTCCTTTATGTTTGAAGGCCGCAACTCAGCCTTTGTGTGCGACAGTGCTGATATGAATTTTCATGTTTGAAACTGGAAATGTTCTCGGCTTGGCCATTGTCTGGTGAATGTACAGAATAATTTGTTTTAATTTGGCGCCTTCTTGCTTAGCATAAGCCTACCTCGTTACCTACCGTCGTTACCTTTCGTGGGAATCCACGAAAGGTCACAAGTCTATAGACTTCTATCTTACCTAAAATATCATAAAAACGGAAGTTAGCTGTTTGTTTTTACCTACCTACTAAAAATCAGGATCAAGACCATTAAGGCTTCTTCATGATGTGATGGAAATAAATGAATAGCAATTGGGAGTTTGCATGCTGAAATTACAAAAGGTAAGTATTTATTTTAAGTAACAGAAAAATAATAATAATAACAGTTGTAAATGACCAATGACCGAAGGGCTGGTGCTTACCTCGGACAAAGGATCAGTATAGCGATCCAACGAGGTAACGTCGCCAGCCTTTTGGGCACGCTGCCTGTGGTTGGTGATCTGAACTCTGTTTTCTACTTGTAGTCGTAGTCGTAGAAAATTCTAAGCACACAGAGTTCATTTCTAGTATAATATTATTTTAGTTTAATTTACAACTTTAATTACAAAATATATACTTTTCAGAAAGTTGTGTTTTGTATACGTCACTTAATAGTATAATTAAAATTATCCCGTTAGAGATTCATTTATTATCGCCATTTTGCTTTAGTTGAGTAGGATAAAATTAAGATGCGTCTGTCTTCAGACGCCTCGGGGATGATTGAAATCATAGAGTAACTGTTTATATATAGCTAATATTTGACATTTGCTATAGTTTCGCAGGCATAACGCTGTCTTGAATAATTCGTGCTTGGACCACAGGCATGTAAAAGACAGAATTTTTGCGTGAAACGTTGTCAAATAACGGAAGAAGGAATTGCATATCACGAGGGGACGAAGCTTTCAATATGAAGTGCAGGACAAACACTCGAAATGCGTCAACCGCATTTTTGAGGGGAGCGGACAATATCCATTTTCATATGTCTGGAGACATATTTCTTAAATAATATAGGTAGATACCTACTTATAGATTCCTAGCTATCTACCTGAATGATATTATTATGTAATCCCATTGGTAAAATATAAGGATTATTTAGGGAAAACCTATTCTACAAAGCAAAACATAAGTTTTTAAATTGATGTTCATTTGGCTCATGAAGTCGAAAATAAGTATTTTGTTACTCGCTATGAAGCCATACCCTGGTATCTTTACTTGAGAATATTTTTTCCTCACCTCACTACACTGACATTACCTATGTATTATAATATTTTACAGTACTTACTTAGGAATTATCTTTTTGGGAACAAATAAAAATAAATGCGTGGCATCGCGTTTTTCATGTGAATGGCTATTATTGCTTCCATTATTTTTTTAATTTCTTTCCAAAATAGCAGAAAACGATTTTTCTTATATCAATTTAAAACGATTGTTTGTAGAGATACATGTTAAGATGAGGGTTAAATTATTATATGAGTTTTGAACTGTTTTTTCTCAATAACCGCCAAACGGACAGTGTTGATTTTTATGACAAAGATAACTTGAGCATTTTATTTACCTAAATCCAAGACAGAAACGCGATTGGTAAAACTTTTCTCCATAGATTTATTTTTTAAAGTTCGGTCCTTTGCAACAGTTTTTTCGAAAATACTCTGAGACTATCTAACGAAAATAACTTTTTTTAAATATTGTGTTTGACAATAGCATTGGGTACCTAAATCCAAGACACTTTTGAGAGGAGGTAGGGCACAGCGAGATTTTCTCGTTCTGAATTGGAGCAGCCCGCCTGGGGAGGTACCTCCGCCTTACAGAAGATACATAACATTATTTGTTTCAAATAGTGTTGTGTTTCTTTGGTGAGTAGGGTTGCCAGAGCTCTTTAGGGGGGAAGGGGGTTCGGGGTCGGCAACGCGTGCGTGATGCCTCTAGTATTGCAAGCGCTCATAGGCTACGGTAACCGCTTACCATCAGGTGGGCCGTGAGCTTGTTTGCCAACTCTGTTGTATAAAAAAAAAAACTTAAAAAAAAAAAAATAGTTTTTGAGATAATCGATATTTTTTTATATTTCACTTACGTCGATAACTTTCGAGCGCCTTCTAAAGCTTGCTATCTCTTTCCGCATTCATTTACAGTACATAGCGCTGTCACTTTCTTCACTCCGCCCACTCGACAATTTATTATGATTTTTGTATCCTCTTAACTTCGTTGGCCGGTACAAAATTAAAGTTTGTAAATTTGTAAGACCGGCTAGCCCATATTTCCACTCATTTGAGAGCCAGAGCACGAGACCGTCGTCCTCGTTTGTACTATTGTCTTCAGAAAGCTTTGGAGATAGAGTCACATCCCTAGTAAGTACCTACAGTACCTAGTCATACTTTATGGTTTGTACGCAGATCCAAATTCACACTTTTTTTCATACACTTAACGTGGCAAACAATCTTACGGCCCACCTGTTGGTAAGTGGTTACCGTAGCCTATACACGTTTGCAATACCAGAGGCATCACGCACGTGTTACCGAATACGGACCTCCCTACCCTTAAAGAGTTATGGCAACCTTACTCACCGCAGGAAAGAAAACATCACTATTTGAAACAAATAATGTTATTTGGCTGCGATCTTCTGTAAGGCGGGGGTGGGTACCTCTCCAGGCGGGCTGCTCCAATTCAAAACGAGAAAATCTCGCTGTCATATTAGCAAATTAACAATAATTACATTTTTAAAGGTTCTGGAATGATGGCCACGTTTCCAGCGAAACATTGTTAGGGGGCCATATCCGATGGACAGTGTGAAAGTTGCGGGAAGTAAGGGGATGTAAGTAAAAGGCTCAAGACCGTTCGTCATGGAACTCTTTGGGGGATGCCTGTGTCGAGTAGTGGGCTTCTACATGCTGAATATGATGAATTTGAAATAATTTTAAAGTAGATGTAGTCATGTACGATCACGTAGGATACATATGTTGCACGTAGTCGTGGTACTGAGAATAGCAAAACATATAAACACAGAAACAATGCACGAAGTTACATAGATGACATAGATCTGGAATTAACTGGTATTGTCCTGATACAATGGCACCGTCACGATTCATAATATGAATACTACCCTGATACGGGATTATTTTACACCTAATTGGCAATAACTTTTGTACTACGGCTTTTGTAAATTCAAATTTTTAATTGAAAAAACACTAGGCAAAAACCTTTTAAGAAAAAATAACAAAATACTTATAATAGACTGGTAATACTTACTGACTTTATTGACTGAGTAAGCGCGGTATCAAGTATGCACACAAAGAGATCCGAACAGGGCTGATAATCGCGCGCTGACTTTCAGAACAGACTTGAAAACTTCTTTTGTTAGTTTGTAGTATGAGATAAATAAGATATCAGCTGTTTGGACTTCAGGCGGGACTCTTCTATTCATTGCTTAATTTTGACTGGTCTCAGCAAAGTAATTGCTTAGTGTAAAAGTAGGCAAAAGCCTCCGGGGCTGATCGTCACTGCAAAAAGTGTTCTGGCAAATATATTTGTTGGACTATGCTCTTGGATATCCTCAGAGATCCACTATACCCTAATAATATTCTATATGAAAAGGTTAATTTCGTGAATCAATGTTATTATAGTAAGTAATTTTTAAAGAAGGAAAGGGAAGGCGTACCTAAGTTTAGTGACCAAATCGGTGACGTTTTGGAAAAAGGTCAGGTCAAATGTAATGAGAGTTAATGAAGCAAAAAAGGTATGTCAGGATCGTAGCAAGAGGAAAGCCGTGGTCTCTGCCTACCCCTCTGTTTGTATGTATTTATAAGAAAATGCATAGAAATCGAACAATCGTCACCGTGATGAATTTCGGTTGCGTCCCGCGCCGAGTCTTCGTAGCTTTCAATTCTACACAATAGGGACAAAGTTATACAACAAAGAGCACCAAATACCGATCACCCGTTCACCCCCTTCACTATTGTTTACTTTGATAAGACTTTTATATACCAGTGGGTTGTGTGATCGTATGCTTCGACCACTGAAATAGGCTAATGTTACCTCTATCAACACTTACGCTAGTTGCTTTCTTTGCAAATAACACGACAGAAATAGCTAAAAATCCTGATATCTTGAGCTATAAAGAGCAATTCAGCAAATCGCCCAAAAAATGGTTAGAGTTCTGCGACACAAAGCATTAGGTAGGTATATTATATTGTCTACATCTACACTAATATTATAAAGCGATACAATTAGTTTGTTTTTTGATAGGGGGTAAATAGGGGGTAATCTCTGAAACTAATGAACCTATTCAAAAAAAATCTAGTTGATAAAAATAAAATCCATTCCGAAAAACTCTTTATTCGTAAAGCATGTTGGATGAAAAATCGCCGCTTGGCTTAGGTCTTAAGTAACTATTTTCTAATCTGTGACAAACTGACAACTGCGCGCTAATTTAGTCCGTGGCTTAACCACAGAATAACTAATAGTATTTAACGAGGTTTTAGAGTTCATTTTTAGGAGAAAATGCGTTATTTAATTATTAATAAGTGCGACTAAAATTATTCTTCTTTATGAGTACCTATTCGAATTCAACAAACTGAAGTCCATACTGATAACCAGCTTAGGACGAACAGGATTTATAATAGGTACTTCTATACTACATATTTTCCCCAAACACTCAGTTAAACGTTAACGTAAACGTTAATTAAGATACGTTAAGAAAACGTAAATGTTTACTTACATTTTAATAATTAACGTGTTCAATACATACAGCAGTCATAAGACTTTTCATAATGATCCTTGTGATTTTATTATGATAAACAGTATCTTTTTGATTTGAACCTACGTCACGATAGAAAACACAGACTTGGGCACCGCTTGTCTTCGTGTTACGGAACTTTAGTAAAGTCCTGTCATAGTTAGGTCCAGCATTTTCCTTTCATAGTGCCGACTCTACTCAACGCCTTCCTTCCTACTCCGTTCCTCCAATTTCGATATAAAACCATACAACTATCTACTACTAGTACTTCTCTTCATCGCCTGATAGCGGCTGAAGGCTTCCGAGGATCATACCTGCTGTGACGACAGCAGACATTTTATGGCGAAGCTGAAAAGCAGCGTAGCTGAGCCCTCGACATTTCACCTGTCTACCTACATACATACCAAAACTTGTAAATTACCAATTGTATCTTTATAACTGTGTGTAGGATTCTTGGTGAATAAATGCCCTTTTATATATATTTTTTTTTTTACTACTGTGATTTAAGAGCTTAGCTCTTTTCGGTGTAATGATGCAATTTCCTCCATTCTGATCTTTCCAATGCGAGCTCCTTTACTTATACGACATGACGGCAGTCTTCTCTTTTATCTGGCACATGTAACTAATTCTTGGTCTTCCTCTTCCTCGTTTTCCTTCTTCCTTTCCTTCAATGATGTTCTTTAAGAAGCTGTCATGTCGTATAAAATTCATATGTATTGCGAGCTAGTGATACTGTTAATTGTTTTAGCAGGTTGTTGGACATAGATCCATTTAGTAGCAGCATTGGCAAGGCAAGGCGGTGCCTAACCCGTCATTTCTTTAGTGATTAATTTTATTTTTATTGTTTGTTTCTTTTTGATCAGTTGGGTGTTATATTTATGTATATTTACCGATGTATATATGTATATATATATATATGCCTTTTTCTTTATTATGTTATATTTGTAGTAGCATGCAACCTAGGTATACTTTATGTAGTGTTATAGCAAGCGTTCACATTTATATTGCTATAATATATCTATTAGCGAAAACCTGTTATTGGCTTTGTGATGCTATTTTAGTATTTATGTAAATTAACTTTAGCTGTTGGTTTTCCTCAACAACTAAATAAATAAATATGTCCAATCATTTTTCCTCTTCTGTTTTGAAACCCTAGAACTATCTATGTTGTATAAAATCACTTGCAACCTCCCACAGTCTTCGACGACACGCTTACAATATTTCGACAGTGACTATTCACAGGCATTGTTACAACAAGCCTGTGCGCTACAAAAGCCAAGAATGAATGGAGGCAAGGGGAGATTCAATAGGAGGGATGTTATGTAAGTATGCTTTGTGATGCGTGCTAGGAAAGAAACCGCATTACTTTACGAATGTTTTTTTTCTTGTGTTTTGACATAGTGTTGTACACTATCGAAAATAAAATGTGGTTTGTAAAGCGATCTGTTCGTAAACAGATTCGCTCGCCAGCTGCACGCATTTTGTAGTGCTATATTTGAATAGGTTAGGTATCTCGATCGACACTCTACCAAATCGGATACCGCGAAAAAAGCTGTAAAAGTGAGGGAAGGGGGGTCAAATCACACACATCTACAAATGCACCACAAATGCGCCGCTCGCGTGTTCGTAAAGGTTTGCGCGCCATTCGCCCGCGCCGCGCTGCTCGCTTGCAGGCCTTGCAGCTCTCAACAAACTGTATCCGCGCGCGAGCGGCGTATTTGTAGGTGTGGAAGCACCTTTACGACTTGGTGCCGTGCGCTGTCCGAGTGAGACCGCTAGATCTGCGTCCATCACAGATAATTATGGCGTCCATGGATAATAACAACAGCCAGACGCTTCGCCAGAAAATTCTTACAAAACTCCCAGAGTAATAATACCTAGTACCTATTTATCGAATGTGCTTTGATCGAGGTTGAGTGTGCAAATCGCCAACTGAAGATTCTCAATAGCCTCAATAGCACTTGACTTCAACCCAACTAACACGGTGACGCACACAAATATAAGCATGACTAATGATTCCTAACAAGCAAAGAGGTTCTTTAGTAGCCCCTCCGACCTCCGACTAAACAAAAGTACTGGGTAGACGCGGTTTCACGAACAACTTTAGTGTGACTGTGTGACCCCACAAAGCCATGGAACGTCATTTAAATGCACACGTTTCATTGGCTCTGAATGCTTCAGGGAAGTTGAAAAAGAACGGGCCAATTACGACGCCTTTGTGAGGCGACCTCTTTTGGGTCTCAAGTGTAACTTTATGTGGGGATCAAGCTTTTTATTCGGTTGCGACGGAGCCGATTTTGTAAGGAAAGTTGTTTCATTACTACGTTTCAAATTATCATATTTACCGCATCCGTTTAAATATTCTGTTCTGGGACAGGCTAGAAAATTTTAGAACAATATCAACCACCTTTTGGTAGTATAGTTATTCAATTTGACGAAGTCTCATAAATCATTGCAATTTGAATCTTATATCAACAGACAAGTTATTGAGAAATGGAAGAACTCTATCTGGTTACTAAGTTTAGTATACGTTACTGTAGGCATCATCGATGTAAAACAAAAGCTTTCATCGATTAATAAGCGGGTAAAAAGGAACAACACCCGCCACTATCCTGTCAGATAAAATACAAGTGTAAACAAAAACCGATTGAGCGTGCCGCGCTCCGATAATCGCGATAAAGTTGCAAACAAAATAATACTAGTCGCAGAATTAAGGCTCCTATTGTGTTAGTACAATAATCCGCTATCTAGGCCAGCCTCAGTGCTGCAGACGAACCTTTTGTCTTTCATGTTCGCCGTTAATAATGGCGGGCGCCGAAACAGCCGCGCACAATACCGCGAAATGTGCGCGTTTTCATTTGCAAGACAAAACGAGCTTTGTTGTTGTGTCCGCTCAATACTAAATTTATAGCCGCTGGACCGAGCCTTATTGACGGCCGGCTAACGAACGGCCGCCAGTAAATGCATTTTGATCGATATGCGCCGCTGCGATACGCAAATCTGCTTACATACTTATAGCCCTTGTTTTTGGAGAATTTAAGAGCTTGAAGAGCATGCAAGATTAGCACTTCGACTCGTGCATTTTCAAATACCTGCCCTAGCGTCGTTGATAAAAAGTTAAAACCAGGACGCGCTTCTGAGGGGCTCTTACGACAGCTTCGGCAGTTAAGCATACCTACTTTCAATAAAAAAACACTGCCTTTATTTAGGAACCAACTAAATAGAAACATTTGGCCGTGGTGGCCCCGGCTGAAGAATAGGCCCCTGCATATCTACCTATCCGCGGATGTCGTAAGAGGCGGCTGAGGGAAAAAAGCTAGGGTATGGGCAGCAGTGTCCCTTATTTTAACAACGATAGCTCTAACTGCGCTCGCCAACCCGCATGCCCAGCGTGGTGAGTATAGGCCAATCCCCCCACATGATAAGGAATTTGCTCTGTCTGTGTGGAAGGCCATGTTCAGCAGTGGACGTCGTACGGCTGAAATGATGATGATGAAATAGAAAACTCTTACTAGTTTATTATCCTTGGTGTATTACCTAGAAAAAGAAAAGCTTCGTGAACATAGGAAATACTGAATTTTTCATGCTTTTCCGCTGCTACTGCTTCTCTGTTCGATCTCTCCTTCGTTGGTACTTCCAGTGTTCGTTTTACTAATAGGTATAAGAAAGAAATATAGGTAACATTAGATCCACTCACTAAATGCATAATTAATGTATGTCATCATCATCATCATCATTTCAGCCGTTCGACGTCCACTGCTGAACATGACCTCCCCCACAGACAGAGCAAATTCCTTATCATGTGGGGGGACTCACCACGCTGGGCATGCAGGTTGGCGAGCGCAGTTAGAGCTATCGTTGTTAAAATGAGGGACGCTGCTGCTCATCCCTTAGCTTTTTTTCCCTTAGTCGCCTCCATATCTACCTAGGTAGACTAAGGAAAAAAAAGCTACTCTTCAGCCCGGGCCACCACGGCCATACGAGTACGTAACCCACCACAAATAAAATGTGACGCAAAATGTAAGTGGGCAAAAAAAACACACTAAGCCAGCGTCTTGGGGACGCTTCAGACTGGCAGTGATCTAGATTAATTGAGCTATCGATAGAACAATTCTAACGCTATACAGGGCGTCCCAAACTTATGGGACATGAAGGGGAAGTACCTTAAATATCGTAGATAGGGTATTTTGCTGAAAGAAGACTTTATGTTACTTTTAAAAGTTAGTAATTCTGCATTCATAGATTTTCTAAAAAATACTTGCTTCGTCTGGGAATCGAACCGACTTAAATGTCAAAAAAAAAAACCATTCTACTTCTATGATGCCAATCGAAAGAATAGCTAAAAAATCATAACTTTGCTTAAGTAACATAGTATTTTAAAAAAAAGGAACAACATGAAAGATTCAAGAAGAACTTCCATTAGATCAAAACTTACTTGATATGCCATGTTCGCAATAAATTAACACAAAACTTGTGTAAGTGAATTATTAAGACTAAACAGATCAATCCAAAAACAAACGCTCGCACACACTGTTCCATTTTCAAATTTAAGAACAACATTTAAAAATATTAGTTCTTTTTAAAAATATTAAAGTATGCATTCAAACAAACGCTAAATAATCCTAAATAAAACGTGTTTGAAAAATTTGACTCAATCATTTTACGTTGTTCCTTTCTTTTAAAATACTATGTTACTTAAGCAAAGTTATTATTTTTTAGCTATTCTTTCGATTGGCATCATAGAAGTAGGATGATTTTTTTTTGACATTTAAGTCGGTTCGATTCCCAGACGAAGCAAGTATTTTTTAGAAAATCTATGAATGCAGAATTACTAACTTTTAAAAGTAACATAAAGTCTTCTTTCAGCAAAATACCCTATCTACGATATTTAAGGTACTTCCCCTTCATGTCCCATAAGTTTGGGACGCCCTGTATATATATATATATATATAGCTATTTACATAGTATAGATAGCGATAGCTCAACTGTTTCTTGTATTTGTTTTAATTTTCTTTCTGTAAATAAATTCTTCTCCTGGTTTTAACCTTTTGACGACTTAAAGACAGAACCGATATTAATGAAATATGGCATGGAGATAGCTTAGGCCCCGAGAAAAGAAATACGCTACTTTTTATCAGAGTACCGCATGGGCGAAGCCGCTAGTCTGCAATAACATAAAGCTCCAAGTTCTTCGATATAATCAACTATAATATTTAGCTACCATAATTATGTATAGCTTAATAAACTGTTAAACCAGTCTAGTTTTGTACCTAGATAAATAAATAAAAAAATACCTACTTTAGTTACATACCTCTACGATACAGCAATATTGAGTAAAGTCCTTTTCACGAAAGAAGTCCCTTAGAGGTGGGCTTATTTTCCTACAACGGAATTTTTTCATTGTATCTTTTTAGTTCCGCCGATTTCCGCGGGACTTCTTTCATGAAAAGGACTCTATGTATTTTTACTTAGCTAAGTATAAAATTCTTGTAAGAATCTTTTTACAATATTTACTTACCATCAAGTCAGCTGGAAATGCTGGAACTAAAACGGCATTCCAAATCCAAACATCCACCAAATATGCACAGAACACACAAAATCCCACCACAAAAAAAAACTGGCACAGAAGAATCACTATCACAGTTTTTATTTTGAAAAAGGAACGCGCGGGAAAGGTGTTTTAGTCGAAAAAGTTCGATGTCAACAGCTTAGACGCGGTATACAGCCAAGCGGATGCGTTCATTCATTGGCAGGACTAGACAGACTGCCGGCCGGCATGGTACGGCACGAATGCCACAACGTTGATTCCCGCGCATAGATCTTGCGCACGCTCCACATCACCCTTTCGTATTCGCATACCCTTGTATGCATTCGTCGTTTAATGCATTGTATTTAGATGCTTTAAGAAAATTAATAAGATGCTTATCTACCGTCTCCCTAAACACTGTGTCAGAATTGAAAGGAACTGGCTGAACTGTCCATTGGTGGGAGCCAAAACAAGACACATCGGCAATATAATATAAGGGAGTTTGTGCGAGTTTGTGCATGCAATGCATGCAGCAAATGCTGAATTTACTCCCTTTGCCTTTTTATTCTTATTTTTTTGTGTATCCTGCTCTTTTTTAATATTTGTTCTTAAAGGCAATAAATGATTTTTTTATTTTTATTTATTTATTTATTTTTATTTGTGCTTATTGTAGTTACATAAAGGGATAAAATATAAGAGATAGAGCAACTGTATGAGACAATGCTTGCAATGCGCACATAAGCAATATGTTCTAACTTTCGCCACACTGGTTCTTTAATGCCACCATACCTTAATCTGGTCACTAACTTGAACCAGTGACACCATGCACGAACGAACAGCATATTATTATGGTGTCAGGATTGTAGCAAGTGGAACTCTGCCCACTTCGATGCTCTTTTAACCCTAATTATGGAAGACATCCTCTCTGATCTCCAGGCGATATCCTTGAAAATACCCAAGGAGGGTAGTCAGAAGCACGTCCAAACATTACATTAGGCAAATGCCACATTTTGTAAGTACTTTTTCCATCGTGTCAAGCCTATCGCGGCTTATAAAAATTCTTACTGGATGTCCTCACGTAGTACGCACTTACATTTTTCTAACCGAATCGCCTATTGGTGCATAACCGGTATTCTTACGCACGACATTCAAAATACCTTCCACTAGGCTAACTAATATTGCTATCATAAATGTATAATATCAACAAAAGAAAACCTCCCATCTACTCGTATTTACAGCTTTTCAGTAAAGTAGTGCGTACGACAAATAAGATACACGTCCCATCTAAAGGAGAAGCCGAGACGGCAGCAGATACAATGTGTGACGTCAGGTAATATGTCCGAATACAATGGCGAACGCGAGATACAAAGCCGAACCGCGTATTGTGTGAACCCGCACAATACACCTTGCATACACACACAGAACCTTGCCCCATTATACACCCGCGAAACCAAAAAAAACACGAAAATAACCCTTATCGCTCACGCTTTAGAACCCAAACTTCACAAATCTAAGGGTAGCGTTAGCCTAGCACGTACTACACCTACCTATATTGCGTGTCAAAATAACTGTTATTAATGGAAATTGTAGTTTTCTGTATGAATTGATCTTTCATTATGTGTCCTTGCTGATTGTTAGGCTACACAAATGGAATCGCTATTGAATAGAGTCGAACAATAGGACTGCTCTGCTGTCTAAAAATTCGTAAAATAGAATTTGTGAACAATAAAATTCAAACGAGCTCGAAACACTTACACGAAACTACGAAAAATGAATTGATGGGAAAATAATGCGTAGCAAAGCGTAGCTCGCGTAGCGTCGTCGTAGCTCGTAGCACTCCAAATTCGCGTAGCTCTGAAACCGGAGCCTTGTGATATTTTTATTGCACTAGGATGGATGATGAAATTATGTGTAAATAATGTTTTTTTTTCTTTGTATGTTTTTGTCTGCAAATACGTGTTTCTGTTATTGGTGTTGTTATGAGTACTCGTAGTTTCTGATACCGATGATGATTCCCTGTGTCGTGGCCACGAGACAGGGAATCCTAGTGTGGATGGACTGTTGGGTGTTATATTATATTGATTTTGATAATGTTTATTAAAATAAATAAATAGTTATTATTCACAATTTCTAATAACGCAAATAACTAGTGGTTTGCACTAAGATCTCGCGTTGTCTGGTAAAATTTGGTGCTTCGATGATCGTTGAAGCACAACTAAGATAAACTTTGAATGTGATTTTCAAAGTTTAACTTAGCTTAGGACCTAAAATAAAAATAAAAATCGTTTTGGAATTTATAAACAAAGCTCTTTCATATGACACCCATCATGTGAAAGAGCTGTTTTTTTATTATAACCCACTTTTGGATCCCTATATATTAGCAAACCCTTTGGCTGATTTAATCCATATTCTTACCAGCAAATCTTGATAGTACAACTTGTTGACCTATTATACATTCATCCGTATATGCACCACACTGAAGCTTTAAATTCCATTTTGTGAAAAAGGATCATCGAAAAAAATGATAGGCACCAAGCCGTGTTTGTTGCCTGATTCTTCTAGGCTTGGTCGCGAGGAACAGGCATAGCTTCACCTAGTTTCTAAGACGTTTCAAAGTGATCCTAGTGATTTTATTGAAATAAATGCCTTTTGACTTTGACTTTGACTTTGTATATCCATTCAGATCTGATTGAAGATTCGAAAGTTATGCTCTAATGAATATACATGCATACAACGCCGATTCGTCCAAATTGTTAGAGAGATCTTTGCTAGAGCAAAGTGAGCAGTGATCTTTGGCAAATAAGAGGTAGACCTCTTATTTGCCAAAGATATACCACTATCAAAGCAGACAATAGTTTTACGGTAAACCAGAAACCAACCACTCGTTTTTGACGATTTCCATTTAATATGAAAATGTACAATAGACTTAACAACAAGCCGCAAACACCAAAAGCATTCACGTGGAAATCTGAAAGCAGATAGGTACAAAAAATAAATAAGTGTCGTTGAATAAAATAAGTTTCGCGAGGGACCATTGTGTGGGGGGTGGTCCACCTCCTAGCCAAACAGTATTTCCATTGTGTCTGCCATTACCTAGCCCTCTTTTCGTCTTTTGTATTCGCCACTTCTATTGAAGTGAGACCTTCCCAATGACGCTTTATAGCTGCTTTGAAGTGCGCGAGATATGGCCGGGACCTACCTACCTACACTCTCATAACACCTCTATGTACCACCTTTAGGTACATAATACCTTTCGAATTCGACCACGAATCAGCCACGAGGTGTTGGAAGGCCCCCACTCATTGAACCGATGACATTGTCAATGTTGCGGGAAGTCGGTGGATGGAGAAGGCTCAAGACCGTTCGTTGTAGATCTCTTTGGGGGAGGCCTATGTCCAGTCTTCTATTGATTTCCTAAACGCTGGCGCTATTTACGCATTTTAACGCATAGTTTCAAAATTTCGGACCATTTCAGCATGTTCTGTAGTTACAGAATAGACAAACTTAGTTTCGAAACTTCGCAACTGTAGTACCTACTAGCTACAGCCCCAGCTATACTACCTCACTTGGACACAAGGACAATAAATAACAAATACCTACACGTAAGACATGATAGTAGGTAGGTACCTTTGGCCTATGGCGACATTGCAAGCACGAAAGGGAAAAAAATAAGCACTAAAATCAATACTTTTAGCGGGAACATGCAGTCAAGTCAAGTCAGTGCTTTCAATTTATTTTACAAAATTATGTTGAATTGAATAATCCTATCCTATCCTACTAATATTATAAACGCGAAAGTTTGTAAGTATGGATGGGTGGATGTTTGTTACTCTTTCACGTAAAAACTACTGAATGGATTTTAATAAAACTTCACAATAATATAGCATAAACATCAGAAGAACACATAGGCAACAACTTATAAAGATATTGTATGAATTGTCCAAAATATGACGATAAGTGTCAAGTTGGAAAAAATCTACGCCACGCTAATACCTACCTACATATAAGCTACCTACACGAAATACTAATCCTGCGCAGACGAAGTCGCGGGCACCAGCTAGTAAATAATAAAAATGTATGTACACATTGTGTAATAATAAAGTAATATTGTTTGAGTAAAGGGGAGGAAGAAGACTCTTTTTTATACCACTGAGGTGGCAATCAAGCATACGGCCCACCTGTTGGTAAGTGGTTACCGTAGCCTATGAACGCTTCCAATACCAGAGGCATCAAGCACGCGTTGCCGACCCCTTGAAAATTTCAAAACGCCCTTTTGAAGAACCCCATACTGTAGTCCTTATGGAAAACCTCAGCAGGGAGATCATTCCACAACCTGAGTGTTCGCGGGAGGAAGTTCCTCTGAAACCGCACAGTGCGCGACCTAGTCGGCTCCAGGGTGTGTGGGTGAATCCCCTGCCTATGGCGAGAGGTGCGATGATAGAAGGAAGCTGTAGGCATCAGATCAAATAATTCATCAGAACACAACCCGTTATACAAACGGTAGAACACGCATCAGGAGGACAAGTCCCTCCTTAGGGTTAAGGGCTCAATACCGCTTGTTAGCTTGGGGTCGTCGACAATTCTCATTGCACGTCTTTGGACTGAGTCAAAGGTTCCAAGCTGGTACCCAGGTGCTCCCGCCCAGAGGTGACAGCAGTACTCCATGTGGGGCCGGACTTGCGACTTGTAAAGAAGCAGTCTTTGCCCCGCACTGAAGCTTCGCTTTGAGCACGCCGAGCTTTTTGGATGCCAGCTTGGCCTTGTCTTCTAACTGACTGCGGAACTGAACGTCACTAGAGATGTCAACGCCTAGAACCCCAATGCTCTTAGTGATAGTAATGGTTGTGTTCTGGAATTGTGGAGCCATAGTAAATGGGGTTTTTTTAGCAGTGAATGCACAAACTTGCGTCTTGGTGGAGTTAAACTAAACCAGGTTTTGCCCTCCCTAATTGGAGACTCTCAACACTAGACACAAGCTGTCCTCGGCATTCCTGATGCCCTAACCAGCAAACAAGTAAAAAAAAAAACATTTAAGTCAAATCATTCATTCATTCGAAAGAGATGATACAGAGATGATATTATTATAAAACCACTACGTTCATTCTAACATCTTATTAGTCTGTAGTGTAGTCGTGTAGTGTAGTGTAGTCTGTGTTTCATTCGCTCAACTTAATTCTGTCTGTGTGCGCGTGTGGTTTGTGCTCATGTCAGTCATGTGATTTTGTGAAAAAATAAAGATATTTCAATGCTCAATTTGAAATAAAATTAACTCTACAATTTAGCAAGCATAAAGGTAAAATTATCCCTATTTATTAAATAACTAGAACAAGGTATTTGGCCGTAAAATATAGCAGTCAGAGCTTCCCGGAATTCCATCAAGATGGCGTCGTCTTTACTATCGCTTTCCAGCAAAATACAAAAACACATTTTCTAAACTGAAAGTTAAAAAATCCTGTTTTGTGCTAGCGTTATTTATTTTCTATTTCAGGTTTCGACAATGGAACCGAAATTGGATGCGTCGCTAGTGACGCAATCCATCAACTACCATGGTCAACAGTTGCAAAAAACGTGGGAGGCCGAGAGAGGAGAAGAGGATCTGCCCAAATTGGGCGTGGGCGCGCTCGACTTCGCCATATACCAGACTAGGCACAAGCACCTCACCTTCCAAGACCGTGGGAAGCGGTTGAAACTGCACCAGTTTATTGCCAGGGAGGCCAATGCTTTGTTTGACTCATCGGTTATGGAGGAAACACCGTCTTCCTCCACTTTGGGGACCGATGGAGTTGCCCCAGAGGACAGTAAGTGAAAGTTTTAGATTGCTTGCAGATAGATTCTAGAATTTGCGCCTGATAAATTGGGGGTCTGGATCTTCCAGGACAGACACACCACCCTGCAGTCAGATACAACATCAAGGCCAGTATTTGCTAACTCAACCAATTAGAAAGGAGAAACACTCGCACCTTTGATTTGCAGCGATGGGTGTAAGGGCTTTTACCTTGAGCATCAGCATAAAATGATTACTTATTTATAAAAATCATTCAAAATTCTAGAATTTCAGAGATTGCTGACCTAACGTCACTATCTGATTCAAGTTTAGATTGTCATTATTGATCCTTTGTCTATTTCTTACCTTATCTGTTTTACTAAAAGAGACGTTTCATCAATATATGGAGCCTGGGCCTGCACTGTGTACACTACTCTAAAATATGGCTAAGCAATAAAGTAAACGTATTTAATTGGATATTTTATTTAAATTGACTTCGTTCTAAGGTACATTAAGATTTTCTTCGACAAAGAGAGCAACACACAGCGCTACAAAAATATGGCGGATGGATGTGCGTGAAATGTCATTTTGACAATCTACATTTATGTGACAAAACAAAAACATCAAATCAAACAACATGACATGAAAAAAATTGTCAATGTCATGACAAACGCCAAATAAAAACCAACATGGCGGCCTTCAAATAGTGTTCACATAGTAAAAAACTTACCAGAAGAACTATTCTTGTACCATCGCATTTGTCTTCAAATTAATGAAATTGTATTTTTCTTGTAATCTCCTATTTTTTCCTAATTTTTCTATGTAGTGTACATGGACCAGGCCCAGAATGAAATGGCTCCTTTGATCAATAATTTATAAGCATCAAGGTTACCAAGTACCTAAATAACAATACCACTGTTAGCTTCAAATAATATTATCCTCAGTGTTTTCTGAGCTTAACTAATGTCTGTTCCAGATATGTTTGCTCTAATACCACCTTTCGAGACTTTCCTGACCGTCGATAAAGCTGCAAGATTAAGGCATTTCTTTGATGTAAGTACTATACATACTTCAACCTACACAATACTTTCTATGTTTCTTCCTACTGTCCTACTAAGATTATAAGTGAGAAAGTGTGTAAACATGTGAGTATGTGACAATGTTTGTTACTCAATCATGCAGTAATCATTAAACGGATTGGAATGAAATTTGAAGCTTACACCCTGAGAAAGGACAAAATAGACTACTGTTTGTTTGAGTACCACGTAAGCGAAAATTCAGGCAGCATTCAGCTAGCTGGAGAAGTTTGTGTTCATGTGTTTGATTTTCATAAAATTTGTACTGGAAATAGCTTGAACCCTCTGGAAGCCCCTATGGCTTTCTAGAGGGTTCAAGCTATTTGGTTACCGTTCGAGCGAAGCCGCGGGCGCGATCTAGTTATAACTATGAAAGTACTTCTTGTCTGTTTGTTACCATTTTGCAACTAAACCGCTCTCCGCTCACCGTTTGATGAAACATGACAAAGAAAAGTGTGCCTATGCATAATAGGGAAGGAAACTACTTATTAGGTATGCAAGTACCACATGAGTGAAGCCATAGTTGGAAGTAGTGTCTACTATGTCTAACTGGAGCACAAAGATTTTTAGTGAGATGATACTGTAATTAATTTTGATGACTTCTTACATATTTATTATCTGGTTAAATATGAACAAAGCCATAAACAAAATGTTTGTCCTGCAGAATGTGAAGACAGGAGAACTGATTATCGGGGCCGTCATCAACAGGACAGCATCGGGTATGATGTTGAAGGTATTATGCACTGCAGGGCCCACTTCGAGATATGTGGCTGACATTAATGTGAAGGTAATATGATTTCCTACTTTTTACTCTGAAGGTTTTATTGACAAATTAATTTATCTACGGGCTTCAACTTCGGCCTTGCCTTCATATTGCCTACAATACAAAAGAAGTAAATACCTACCTGTGTTTATCAATATTGTGGTGCCCAGTCTATCTAAAGATAACGAGTCTTACAATTTATGTTGTATGCTATTGCACAAGATTTTGTAATAAAAGCACATGTCCAATAATGGTTCAAGATAACCACTTAGTGTAAAATATATTCTGATCCATTAGTATACAAAAACAATTAACATTTTGTCTACTTACCTTCACCTCATTTGACTTTAGTAGCATATTTTGGTCTTCATGCATATAAAAATAAATTAGTAAGTGACTAAATTCTGGTTGTTAGTTGCTATGCTAGTTATTATTAGGTAAAAGTAGGTAGGAGATCAAGTAAATCATATTGGAAATGATCCCGCGACCTTCCCCTAGATATCGGGATGCTCTGCGCCACCGAGTCATTACGAGTCTGGTCGAAATTCTTTAGGATGTCACCTTCCGGTGGAAACAATTGGCTTCCGAGCCTGATTGTTTTTTGTGTCTTCTGTCTGTGTTTGTCAAAATAAATTTATTTCATTTCATTATTTCATTTTTCATTTCATTTCATTTCATTCATTTGATCAAAGACTGATGTTAGTTGGCCAAGTTCATTGACGTGAGGTGTCGCATTGCTTATTCAATTGGTATATTATAAACTTTTACTATAAAAACAAATAACATAATACCCAACAGTCATAACATACATAGTCCTGACCCCACACTAGGATTCCCTGTGTTGTGGGTATCAGAAACTATGAGTACCATGGTCCCATAACACCCAGATCCGAAACAAATATTTGCTACAAACATTAGTCAGGTCGCGCACATCCGTGATCAAACATTTTGTTTAAATGATTTATTTGTTCTTTATAGGCATTTTTACCGGTATCAAATATCATACCAGCGGTGGACAAGAAAAATGTATCAAGAAACTACCTGATGAATGACACTGTCTGCTGCGAAGTTATTGAAGTCATACCCGACACAGACAAAATGGTGTGCGGTATGAAGGGAATCACTCGGGGCCCGGACGATCCCCCGCCAAAGCCTCCCCTAGGACTCCTGAGCACTGATGACTTCCCACTCATATACAAGTATGTACCAACACTGAAAACAATTAATCACTCACACTGTCTTACAGATTTTTCTGTTGCTTATAAACACATGCAAAATCTATTGTTCTAAGTATATATTTATCATTGTAGTTAAAAGATCTTGAGACTATAAAATCAGTGGTATTTGATTTTCTTGAAAAGTGACAGTGGACCTTGCTGGACTTGATTATGCAGTTGTATGGAAAAGTCAAGGGAATTTCAAACATGTACCGGACCATCCAGGTTACAGAGCAGCAATGTATCAGGGTTACAGTGCTAACTGAAAATGGAATACATAATGGATTGACCAAACCAACAGCCTACAGAAATCCGAAATCTACAAACCAAAAGTATACAAAATACCTCTGCTTTTTTAGACTGCTAAGATCAAACGGATGTTGCAAGATACACCTGTGATTGAGATATTGTGTCGCACGTGGGATTGTCAGTTACAAGTCTGAAGAATTTTAAATGGTTTATGGCTTATCATCACTTTCAAGTAACAACACATCACCAATTACGCAAATGTAAGCTTATGTTTTTAAAACCAAAAGAATGAGACTATTGTGTGGATTTTCCGAAGAAACTATTTGGACATGCTTAATGCACATATCTTTATGGACATAACAATAATATTGAAATTTTTACACATTTTCTTTTTAAATTCAAAAGTAAAAGGTCAGTACATCTCTAGGGACACTTCAATCTGTAAAAGGAACCATGTACTTCTGTATTAAAGTTAATATTTACATTCCAGCAATAACATACCTATGATTGGATTTTGTAAAGAGCATTTCGGATGTTGGAGTTCTTTGATTTCTATAAAGACTACTATTCTAGAGGACTTCTGCCGATTTACAATTTAGATGATACGAAGGCACGATTTTTCGACGGGATAGTCCGGACTCACTTTTATATCAGACGCTGTCAACAATCTCTGGAAACAAATGCTCCCTCCATTATTTTAGGGTGTTCTTTTCTAGGTATAGCGAGGAACCCCCAAAACCTGTTTGTACACCCACTGCATTGTGTTGTGACTAGCTGAGGCATATTGGTATAATTAATGTCACATTGTTGAGGCGGCTTCACATAATATACGATGTTCTATTTGTGTGTGAAAGCAATATGCAAGTAAAATAACGATTTTTTGAACAGCTCAATCGGAACAGGTGAGGATAATGTATGCGTGACTCTGTACTAGGTTTTTGCTTGAAACTTAATAAATTATGACAACCTCGAGGTTGTATCAATGAAATTTCCATCAACAAATGAGTCGCAAATAATGTTTATTTGTTTGCTCTGCAATGTTTCTTATAATTTTGTATATTTTCTCAGGAAAACTGTGGATATGAAAGGAGAGAGCTATGAAGCTATTTTGGAGAAGAGCCCTGGCTTCAATAACCCCAACTGCGTGCAATATCTATCTGATATCCTTGGGATCACAAGCATGCATTGCACCAACTTCACTGCACTCAGGTAATATCATGCACCAATTATAATATGTTCTATTTAACTGGGCTTGTTGATTGTAAAGGTCCGCGTTAACAGGCCCGCTGCTATACAAGTCTATACAAAGCACACCAAAGACCGGTGCGGCCCAGTCGGCGCGTACCTTAATTTTTCATTGAACTCATTATTTCTTAAAACAGGGGAGGATTTCAAACATCGGAGTACGCGGATGAACTTCGCCAAGCCCAAGCCAGCAAATGGGCGTTCCGTTCCGTCGCCGAGGGCATAGAGCATTTCAAAGCAGGAAGACACTCGGAAGCCTTCCAATGTCTCAACAAAGCCCTGAGTATCGACCCCAGAAATGTCGAAGGCTTGGTAGCCAGAGGAGCTCTGTACGCCAACAGCGGGACCTTCAAGAAGGCTATAGAAGATTTCGAAACATCGCTCAAACTGAACCCAAACCACGCGAATGCTAGGAAGTACTTAGGAGAGACCTTAGTGGCTTTAGGGCGCAGTTACGAGGACGAAAACAAAATCACCGAGGCCCAGAAGGCGTACGAGGACTGTTTGGCGATCATACCTTTTCACGAAGAGGCGCAGAATTCTCTAGACTTTCTGAAGAGTAAAACGTGTGTGAAACCATTGATAGAACCAGCGGAATTACTCCTGCCTGGTCTCTCTGGAGTCAAGTCTTACGAAGTAAAGGAAGCGGTGAAGCAGCTGTTGAACTTGACTGAGATAAAGAAAGATAAGAAAAAGAAGAAAAAGCGAGGCAAGGGGAAGAAGAAGAGATCTAGCAGCTCGTCGTCCTCCTCCAGTGACTCTTCTAGCTCCAGCTCTTCTTCCGAATCCTCTTCGTCGTCATCGGAATCTAGTGGTATGTGTATTTACTTTTACCCTATTCATAATCACTATTCAAGGTGATTATACTATTATGTATACCATGCGGAAGGGGCTGTTTGAGGTTTTTTATTATCAGAAGAAAAAAAACATATATTATTCCCGAACTTTTTCTAATTCGTTGTTTTTGTTTTTATTATTTAATTATTAAACGTGAAGTTCAACATTAAGATTTCTATACCTAAATTAGCTGAATCATATAGTTTTGAACTGATTTGACCCCAAAACAGCTAGATTTTGAACAGTTTTTTCAATGAAAAATGTTGAATTTTCAAATGTATAAGAAAAAAATTTGGTGTAGAATAAGCCCCTTTGAGGATAGCATACATTATAGGTAATGAAAAAACACACACTTTATCCTCAGTATCGCGCCCTTTAAGAAAAATATACGCTAAAACGAGGCTAATTCAAGCCAACGCTTAATCGTGATTAGAAAATAGGGTAAACTATATATTTTTATATCCTTTTCATTGTGCCCTAAGTACTCACTCTGAGCTGCTTACCTTATTTATAGTATCTATAGCGATAGGCTTAAAATATTCATAAAAAACTAGCTAGTGTCAAAAATAAGATTAGCACAGATCGTAAAATTGATTTTTAATGCAATGCTCCATCCCTATAAGAAATTGAATCTCTACATCGTTCCAGATTCAGAAGGCCCCAATCGTAAGAAGAAGCGTCGTTCGCAGTCCAGCAAGAACCGGCAACGCTCACTGTCTCCGCTCAGCAAGCGCATGGCGATGTTGGGCGACACCGACTCGGCGTCGCGAACGCACAACTCCCAGTTCAACCACCCGTATGGGTACCAACCGCCGCCGCCGCCCGTTGAAGAGGTCATTGCCCCGCCTAGATCTCAGGCAGATATTGACTATGAACTTAAGGTAACTCATACAAAACACCGGCTTTTCCACTTATAAAACATTAGCTTCCATTAGCATTTAAAAAGTAGCCTATATACTATTCTAAATAAATAACTTTTTATATTCCAAGTTTCAACTAAATCGGTTGAGCCGTTACGGCGTGATTGAATAACAAACATCCAAACATCCTCACAACTTTCGCATTTATAATATTAGTAGGATTCTAGGTAAAGAACTCTATGTATTCCAAGTTTCATTGAAATCGGTTGAGCCATTGGCGCGGCGTGATTCAACCACAAACTTTAGTATTTATAATAATATTAGTAGAATATTTTAAGAGTGAAAAAACACGTCGTTAAATAAGCGTCTGCACTCTGGCACAATAAATCATTGTCCAAGTACAGAAGGATAACTCCGTTAAGAAATTTAAATGAATAGCGACGACGCAATAAAGTTCAGTTTAGCTTGCACAGTGCTGTACCTATAAGTTAACAAGTCAAATGCTATGCTAAGTTGGTCTTCTACTTCTTGTCGTGTCAGTGATTCTTTCTTGGTCATCCTGTATTAGGTAAGTGATGGTATGGTGGCCCTGAAAAGGGCCTATGACCGTCGTTGAATCAGTGTAGTGAAAGGATTAAAGTTTAGAGGATCCCTTCGTGCACATGTCACATGTCTTCGATTTTTTAGGTTCTAGGACATGCCGGTTTCCTCACAATGTTTCCTTCACCGTTTGAGAGCCAAGTAGGTATTTAGGTAATCCATAGGTCTCTACGAGCGAGAGCTTCTTTCACTCTCTCGCGCTGTATGGTTGTCTACGACATGACTTCCCTCACTATTCATTTATACAACCGTATGCTATGCAGTACCTTTCAGATTTTCTTTTAGTACCTGGTCGTAATTTAAAAACTTGAACAAAATCTGCTGAAAAGTTTCCGTAAGTACTTTCTGGCTAGTGCACGGCGACTCTACTGAATCCCCGAAATATGGGGCCGCTCGGCGTACGTATATTTGTTGTATAAATGTTTTACATTTCGGCTCAAGTTCTTACCAAAGTTCAGTTGACCAATGTTGACAAACTGATGCAGGTTTATTATGAAACTGGGTTCAGATCAGGACTAACTAAACCCTGGTTTTGTGGCGTGTTATTTCATACAGCTACTTTATTTCATAATGTCAAATGTATTGTATGAAATGCACATCACAAAACCAGGGTTTAGTTAGTCGTCTAAACCTAGTTTCTTAGTAGCAGGGATGTACACCATGATTCTGAAAGAAGTAACAGGAACACATGTAAAGCCAATTTCATTTATATTTTTGTTTAAAATCAATTAAGTCTACCTTTAGTGAAAATGAACAATTCAACCAAATAAGTAAATTTTGTCTAAGTTCAATAAATTCATAACAGGTCAGGAAATTCCTCGACATGACGAAAGAGGATTCAGATTACGAGGAGAAAGTGCGCAGTTTCCTAGAAGAGACCGCTCAGTACAAGCGCAACCGCAAGATGCAGGAGTTGGGGCAGCAGACGCAGCCGGGCGCAGCCCCAGATCACGATAAGAAGAAGAAGAAAAAGAAGGACAAGTATGTATTCATACTAGCTTAATCGCATGGGTAAAAATAATAAATAATGAAACTCAACAGTCACAAAGTGAATAGGCGTTTATTTCATTAAAAACACTAGGTTTAATTCGAAACATCTTAGAAACTAGGTGAAGCTACGCCTGTTACTCGTGACAAAGAATCAGGCAACTAACTTAGGCTTGGTGCAATATTTTTTTTTCTATGATCCTTTTTCATAAAATATAATGTAGAGCTGTGGTGCCGAACGAACAAGGTCAAGCACAAAAGAAAAAAACAGGTTTAAATAAAACTAAATACAGAAGAATAAATAAAGAATAATATGGTAAACTTGTATACTACATTTACTAATTCACAGGAAAAAGAAGAAGGAATCTAAACGAAAGCGCAAGGAGCAAGAGAGGGAAGAAAAGAGGAAGGCTAAACTTGCGCGACAAACCGGCAACTCAGAGTACAGTCTGGGCGATTTGGAGAGAATTGGTGACAAGAAATTGAGAGACGCTATCAGGTAAACTACTCATGATTATTATACATTTGACTATTTACTACTTTAGTTTTCCAAAACTTCTGTGAGTATTATTGTTTTTACAATTATTATATTACCATGTATTTGTTCCACAATAAACATATTTTGATTTGTATTGTTCTGCTGTGGTGGCCCCGGCTGAAGAAAAGGCCTCTCCATATCTACCTGCCCGTGGAAGTCTTAAGAGGCGACTAGGGAAAAAAGCTGGGGGATGGGCAGCAGCGTCCCCTATTGTCATGACGATAGCTCGCCAACCCGAATGCCCAGTGAGTATGGGCAAATTCCCCCGACATTAAAGAATTCGATCTGGAAATCTGTGGGGGATGTAATGTTCAGCAGTGGATGTCCTATGGGTGAAATAATGAATATTTTTTTATCATACTCATAGCTGGTGGTCCACCTGTATTGCGTTTGCGACGTAGACCATATCGAAAGAATTTAGAAAAGACCATCTCACCATATCCTATCAAGGGCTAACCTTCTCGGGGACCGCATTTTCACAAGCGTGAATGGTCCTCCATAGCACAAGACTGCTAAAATATAAGGAGAGTAGACAGGGAGGCTTTTGTTCTGCATGTGATCATGCAAATAATAATAATTACTTTAATAACATTTTGAAACTCACCTTTTTATTTCAGGAAAGAGTTGAAGGGAAAATCTAAGAGAGATATAAGCGAAGACGGAGATTACGACAGAAAGCATGACAAGAGGTTGTATTTTTTTCTCTGGCCATAATACAAACAAAATCTTTACTCGCAAATACATTTGGATATTTCATTATCGTGTACATAGTACAAAAACAAGGCTAGCACTTAAATCTGCATCAATAACTTGCATTTTACTTGAACAAAAGAACCACATCCATATTTCCAAATTTTTGCTTTCAGTGTTTCAGTACTAACATTGAAATAAATTATTACAAATTCTATCTACACCGAATCTATTTTGGATTAAATGAGTCATTGACCTAAAAAAAGATGATCAAGAAGGAACCTATAACGTCAAAGAAGCTCCTAAGATAACCAACCACAGAAAAGAAAAAAGGATTTATTGCCTACTTGCCTGTATATCAGTCTCTGGTATTCATTAGTACAGGCATGTCTAGTTTGGTATGTCCGGATTATTTATTAATACATACCCCACAGGCTACTGGACGCTCACGACATGCACGGCCTGGAGGAGCTGGAGTCGAAGCTGAGCGCGTACCACGTGATGGTGGAGAAGGAGGTGCTGAACAAGCGCGACAGCCGCGGCTCCGTGTCGCCGCCCGACCAGGCGCCGCCGCCGCCGCTCGACAAGCCCAAGTGGAAGATGTCTATGAGCGCTGTCAAAGACCCGTTAGTCATGTTTACTGTTATCCTCAACCAGTGCTGCCAACCCTGATTCCCCCACCACCGTAGTGGAAAATACCCTAAATTGAACAATATTTGCACAATTTGGGGAAAATACCCTAAGTTGTGGACACTGTCCTCAACATTAACTGGCGTACCGGGCGAGTGCCTGTCTGAGATTGAAGGGGTGCGGGTTCGATTCCCGCTGTGGGACAAATGTTTGCATGTCCCAAGTCTAGTTGTTGTAGTATGATACTTGTAGGTTCTGATACCCACAACTCAAGAAAATCCTAGTTTGAATGTAAAAGCATTAAAATAGTCTGGTTTTCATGTACCTATGCACATTTGCACTAGATACAGTAATGTTGCCTTATTAATACCCATAACGTGAAGTTATTGCATTATTGTCGATCGGTTCGCGCGCTCGATCTAAACATCTAAACAGGAACATTTGGTTCGCCCAAAACACAAAGCCAAATCACTAATATGATCTTTTTTCAGTAGGGTCCAGAAAAAGGAGAAATCATCATCGAAAGGTTACAAGGAGCGGTACGCGTTTGAAGACAGCTCAGATGATTCAGATAAGGTAAACTTTGCAAACCTAGCTTGGAAATGGCCTTTAATATTCTCGTGTCATAAAATTCTTCAATTTCTTCAGGCTCCTGGAGACAAGAACGTCTCCGTTCGCCGCGCGATGGCCATGAAAGAACCACCACCCTTGCCTTCCGCGCCGCCGCCTTCCAAGAACAGGGAGCCCGACCCACCGGGCACGGAGCACCCACACCCACCTGTGAGTAAACACGTAAGTTTGTATGTATGCTTCCACTGTCAGCCCACGTATTGCTGTAACATAGTGTGTGTGCTTCCACTGACGACGCTGCACTATTTGGCGACATGTACGTTTGTATGTAGACACATACAAACGTACATGTTAGTAGTAGTTAGTAGTAGACACTTGTACTATGCACTACTAGTAGTAGTACTACTACTGTAACTGTAACGTAAGTTTGTAATGCTTGCTTACGCTATATAAACTAGTATGTTTTGTACGTGTTCCATTCATCGTTGCACAAACAGCAATGCTATTAGTGAGATTTTCTACGAGTCACGATTCGAGAAAATACGTTTTCGTACGTCATATTTGAACTCTGTTTTTTTTTCTAGGAACGAACTTAAGCTTTGCAAATACGATTTAGCTGTCATGCATGTCGTGACTGCAAAATATTGGCAAACAAATTGTGGCTCGTAGGAAAACAAGTATTGTATGTGTGTGCTTCCATTAAACGTCACACTCAATGCACTTTATATGACAATTGAATGCCGATACTAATGGTTTCCCACAGGTCCGTAAAGGTCAAGTCGTCCTAGACAAGTTCGGTTCGTTCCGGCTAGCGAAAGAAGGCGAGACTCCCGTATCCGTCGGTGACGGCCGTCCGGAACAGTTCGTGACGCGGATCAAGCCGCCGTCACCGTCGGGACGTCGGCCGCGGTCGCCGCCGTCGCCGAGAAGACGCTCGTCTAACTCTTCTGAGCGCTCGCAAAAAAGGTCGAGAAGCAGGTATAATAGTCAATAAAATCTGAACTAAACTAATTCTTATTCTTTGATGCTGAGTCCTGACTGCATAGGTCAGTAAGTGACAGATTCTGCACAAAACGCGAAGCAACTTTGCGCTTGGTGTGAAGTGTGCAACTACAATCACCGGCACAAAATAAGGCCCAAATGCTTATCATGAATTTGAAAAAGAAATAGTTAAGGTGTATCATTACACAACATAAGACAGTATCATATAACTGCCAAGTTTTTTTTTTTTTTAGGTAGAATAGAGGAATATGTAGAATATGTATTTATTTCTCTGACATTAATGGCTAGGATACAGCAGAATATAAGTATTGTAGGTAGTTAAGTAAACCTGTTTTGTGAGAGACCGGTGCCTGAAATAGGTTTAATAAACCTGTGCTACAGGACACCGGGCCCCATGCCGCTGGTCAACTTAGGTACCAAACAATGTAATATAACTAACATTATGTCTTAACTGTGCTAGGCTGCTGATGCTTCTTGCAGAGTAACGGGAGAAGGGCTTAGGTCTAAGTTCACCAGTCACAAACAACTATTTTATTGAGCACACAGAACAATAAGAACAGATGCATGTCTTCATGTGACTTATGATATCAGTTATTTCAATAAAAACATGTATCAAAATAACAGCTTAAGTTTGCTGAACAGTGCTGGTGAACTTAGGTCCTACAATACAGACTATAACTGCCTCTGCTGACTAACATTATTCTTGCAGGTCTCGCCCGCGCAAGTACCGCTCGCGGTCCGGGTCGCGGTCTCGTTCCGCCTCCAGCAACAGTCAGTCGCCCGCCTCGCGCCGTCGCCGCTCCGCCTCGCCGCGGTCTCGCTCCCGCTCAGAGGGCAGCCGGTCATACTACTCGCGCAGTCGGTCTCGCTCCCGATCTGGCTCTAGAGACAGGTAACACTGGATAATAATACCCATTGATCACAATATAGTAACTACTTAGCCGAACGAGTGTTACTACCTGTGCAAGGTACCGTGTAAAAGAGGTGATGGAAGAACATCCTGGCTGGCCAATAATAATAAATCATTTATTTTCAAACATCAAATAATAACTAATAATAGCAATCATTGCCTCAGATAATTCTCGCGACAGGCATAAAGATAGAGAAACGTTTTGGCCAGACTGATTGGCATTAGTTGCATACTGATTTATATTCTAAATTGTAATGCATTGATTTTTGCAGATTCCGTCGTTTTCCTCGGCGCGGCAACTGGCGCGGGCGCGGTGGCTTCGAGCGCGGCACCTACTACCGACCGCGCTTCCACACCTTCAACAACGGGAGGGGACGAGGCCGCGGCGGCGGGGACTTCAGGCGGGACGATAACCGCCGATTCCCGGACCAGTGGCGCGATAACCGATCGAGAGGAGGACGTCCGTTCAGGCCGAGAAGAGGAGGCGGTGGCAGAGGACGACCCTTCAGGTACATACCTAACTACATTATTATTAAGTTAGCCAGTTCTATGTTCAACTGGAGAGATGGGGAGTTTAGTGTAGGAAAATCGTGAGGAAACCGGCAGGCACCTAAAAAAATTAAAATCATGCATGAAAGGAGTCTCTAAGAGGTGCACTTTAATCCTTTCACTACACAGATTCTTTCACCGACGGTCATATGCCCTTTTCAGGGCCATCATACCTCAACCTGCTCGCTGACCTAATACAGAAGAAACAATGACGCGACAAGCAAGCAAGACCAGAGTTCTAAGAACTCATCACACTAGAGGCTCGAAGCGCCTCGCGAGCGATGCACGATATTGTAATTTCAGCCGAATCTTCATCTTAATAAGGTTGTGTTTCAATTGTTTAGCTAATTTGTAATTTCGCCGCCACCGCGCCCATCGGCCTGATCCTTACGACCCCCGAACACTCCGGCGGCATAGCAGCAATTGGCAGTATCCTGGAATCTTCATGTTGGTCGTTCGTTACAGGGGCGGCGGCTATCGTGACTTCAGAGACAGGCGAGGTGGACGGTACTCTCGCTCGCGCAGCCCCGAGAGGCCGCGCAGGTCCAGGTCTTACAGCCCCGAGAGGAGGGACAAGGACAGGGATAGGTATGTAAAGTCGCTACATCAATAAAAAAAACCGTGTATCGGCGAGAATCACATCAACTAAACAAAATTACTGTTGGTCTTGAAAGCAGCGGTGGCGATGGGTTCTCTACCCTGCAAACTTTTCAAAAGCTAGGTAATTAGTACCATAATTTGTAAAACAGAACCTACTTTTTGTATGATGGTTCTATTTGATAAGTTAGTTACATCAATATGGAATGTTGTTTCCATAAATTTTTACTCCTATACACCCAATTACATGGTTATACAAATTAGATCCACTGCTTTGTTAAGGCTTTATTGCAAATTATAAAAGCATGCATAATGCATGGTTCTTTATTTTCTGTTCTTATTTCCAGCTATTCCCGCTACTCTGAGCGCGACAGCCACCGCAGCGAGGGCGAGTACGAAGAGGAGAGATACGTCGACAGGAAAGAATACGACGGCAAGTGGGCTGACGGGAATGAACCGGAGAGAGTTGCTCCTAATCCCGAGGAAAAACCGGCTGAACCCGCGCCCAAAGAGTGAATACTATCACAGTGCTATTACGATGTCAGTGGCCTGTTTACCGCCTTAATATCCATCTCACAGTATAATAGTCAGCGCAGACAGACGGATTGGCGCCAATTCGCTCAACAATTTGATCTCAACCTTACTTATGGCTGGAATCACAAAATCGCGCGCCTCCACCGCGCGCCAGGTGCTTCGAGTCAGTGTGATTTTGTTTTCGACCGTATCTAAAGTGAATAAGGTTGAATTTAATTTTTATTTGCGAATATTATTTTTTTACCCCTGAATCGGTCTTCACTAGTTTTTCAATACAGATTATGACCTTACAAATAATATTCGGCAGGTTTTTTCTTGCAGCTGTCTTATTAACTAGCTGCTTGTGTTGGTGAACAGTGGTCTAATAGAATAGTAAGAATTTATAACTAGTTTAAATTCTGCCATGAATCCTGACTCATGAAAGTTTGTTAGATGGTATTATAGGGGTGTAATGAAGTGTTATTTTTAGAGTGCTTTCAGATTATTTTAGTTTACTAGTGAAAAACATTTGCCATTATGTTTACACAGCATTTGAATTTGATTAATAATGCCTAAATATCTGCTAGACCTTAATAAACCCACTCTTAACTGCATCTTCATGTACTATTACTTTACTCTTCATTAGCTGTAAATATTAGATTGTTAAAATATTTTCTTAACAAAATAAATGTTAATTGCTATGGATATCAATAGACAAAGTTAAGTGTGGTAGATCATTCCAAATTAGAAAGTTTTAAAATTGAATAAAACTAAGTCACATTTTGTTCCTTTTGTGCAAGTGGAACTATGTATGTAATATTTCAATAAATAAAATGTAAAACCTATGTAACAGGAATTTTATTTAGCTTACCCAGAGGTTGAGTTTGTCAAGCATGATAATTTTTCAATTTAGGTGAGTTGGTGATGTGAGGTCAATATCCTATCCTTAGCAAACAGAGCTATGTTGGTTTTGTCTATATTTATTTGAATAAAAGACAGGCTTTGGAAATCAAAACAACGCAAACTGCTGAAGCGAGAAAGCTGCGATTTGGTTGAACAGTAACCAAATAGAAAGGGGCTTTCGTTTTTTTAAATATAATTGTGACAAGTGAAAGTCAATGAAAACACTTTTCTATAATCGTATTCCTTGAATGTGCCACCTAGAATTTATTTTATATTATCATACTGTCTGATACCAGGCTGCTTATGAAATACAATAAAGTGGACAATCCTTTAATGGACTTTAATCATCAGATAGTGCATATCGTGTTATCTATACCGCATTGTGTATCACCTGTACACAACATTTCTTTTTTGGGTGGGATTAACGATTCTAATATTATCGATTCTAGGTACTAATATTATCGAATCCCGGCAGTTTATACAATTCCTAATTGGTATTCATGATTCGTACAATATCGCTTTAGGAAAGAAAACAAAAGTTTAATCAAAATTAAATACAATTTTATTTATGTATTTGTTCTACAATCATAACTATTTATTGCTTCTTCTTCCTCTTGTTCTTATTCTTGCTCGACTTAACTACATTCCAATACCAGAACAATTGTAGGACAATTGCTGCATTGGCAAGAGTCGACACACAGAATGTGATAATAATAATCTGGTCACCAGTCTCTTGGATTGATGTGAATATTCTAGCTATGCTGCCTGCAAATAGTAGAAGGCACGTTATTGCTGAGAGCTGGCCGGTGCTGCCATTTTTGTAGTTGGTGTACACTTGAATTGACTGGAAAAGAAATAGGACACAATGACATAACACACACAAACATAAAACAGGACACAATGATAGATGGCAACGCGCATGATGTCCCTGGTATCGCAAACATTGGGACATAGCCTATGGCTAAGTCCTTGATTGTTGGTGGCAAACAAGCGTACAATGCACCCTTTGGTTTGTAGTATAATTACGAAAATAAAAAAAATGAAAATACAGTATTACACACACACACAAGGTCACAGTCGATTTTGTAATCTTACATGTCACATCCAAACTATTTTCCTAGATTCCTTCTGCCAACTCTTTCCATTTTTAGAAATCCCATACAATCTTAACAGAGTGATGCCCCCTACAAAACCCTATATTATTATGTAGGATATGAACGTAATACTTTAAGAGTAGCTAAAATAAAGAAATATCATACCTTAGCTATAAGAATAATAGGCACGTTCATAGCTTGCATGTTCCATAGCACATCAGTTGGAGTGTATCCGCTCACTAGAGTTGATACTAAGCCCACATACACAGTCAGAAATGCAAGGGCTTTTGCTGGAGCTCCTCCAAAATGCAGTACCAGAGCAGCTATAATGGCGGTTTGGATTGCTAGGAATGTCCCTTCGCCCCAGGCACTGAAATAAATCATTTGTAATAAAATACAAACACTGCTACATTTATAACAAACTAGCATCCGCCTGCAGCTTTGCTCTTGTGGTACTATAGTAGCCACAGTACCCAATCGAGTAAAATTTCCCAAGGATTTAAGATATTTACATACTAAATTTCATAATAATCCTTTTAGTGGTTACAAAGCTGTAACAAACATACACAGATAAAAACTATCACATTTATAATATTACTAGCTCCTGTCTGCAGATTTACTTTGGTATCCAAATAAAAAGTAGCCAATTTGTTCAGTGGTTAAGGTATGGCATTTTTAATTTATGGAATAGATAGTATATATTTTAACATACATCATTAGAGGATAAGATGGTTCTTTGGTAGCATAGGGTAGCTAAGGTGGCATAATGTTAACCAACAAGACAAAAACCAACCTGAATGGGAAGTTCATAACATAACTGTAGGCAAAGTTTGCGGTGATCGCAAACAACTCCAAATACACGCCATAGACATTGATGCCTTCAGCACTTTTGCTGCTGAGAATCTTCAGAATTTGAGGAACTTTCACCAAAATTGAGCCGGCGATTATTCCAATGCCGAGTCCTTTGCTAAGCGTAGATTTGAAGCAAGGAACTGAAATGTGAATGCGCATGAGTATGAACCTAATATTAAAGAGATTTAAAATCATTTTAGATAAATTAAACAAATTACAGCATACCATCAAGAAAGTTGTAATTGACGAAGTATTCATCGTAGCACTTTTCGGACAACAACGATAAAAGTAAACCCTTTACAATATCAGCCATTTTATCTAATAATTGAATTTATTTGGCATATGGTGCGACTTTGTACTTTATTGATTTTATCTTCTCCAGCCACGGCAGCCACTAAAAAACATTGCACACGCTTGGTCTCCGTATATAAAAATATATTATATTCTATCTGACGCTTGGCCATAGAGGTGGTTCGTATTTACGCAACCAGGTTTTTAAACCAGGTTTTAGCATCATACTATACGTAACTGGTACGACTTCACGATACTTAGACTGATTAAAAATACTCGGGTGCGGCGCGCAAGTCCACCGCGCACCCTAAAACGCGGCGCGCCTCTCGGTGGCAACCCGACCTTCCGTCTCGCAGCGCGGTGCGCTCTTGGGTACGCGGCGGACTTGCGCTGTGAAATTGCGCAATGGACTTGCGCAGTGGACGTAATACTTTCAAGTATTTCGTACCTGGTTTTAGAACCTGGTTCATGTAAAATACGATACGTTACGGATCTGGTACGCGAAATAGCAAGTACGACAAATCTCTAATTGTGACTTCTGCCGAAGCAGAAGCATTCAAAAACATGAGTCAGACTCATTTGAGTGTTCCCCTCCACGGAAATCTTTAGTAAAAGGCGAAAGATTTGTACGTGTTGAAGGGAAACCAGAGTGACGTTGTTAGGAAATCTTGAATGTAGTGAATCAATGTCGTGTGTTTTCGTCAGCGCGATCCAGGATTCGAACGAAGCTACTAGCGACACCTAGTTATGCCTTTGGTCAACTAAATATACAAATTAGAAAATCAATATTTTTTTTATAACACTACATGTTGCTTATCAAATCACTGCTCAAACAATTTACTTACAAAATGATAGTAACGCATAAAGGTTAAAAAACATCCAAGTAGATAATTTAGATAAAATATATATTTTTTAAAAGAGACGTTTCATCAATATTTGGAGCCTGGGCCTGCTCTGTGTACACTACTCTAAAATATTGCTAAGCAATAAAGTAAACGTATTTAATTGGTTATTTTATTTCAATTGACTTCGTTCTAAGGTACATTAAGATTTTCTTCGACAAAGAGAGCAACACACAGCGCTACAAAAATATGGTGGATGGACGTGCGTGAAATATCATTTTGACAACCTACATATATCTGACAAAACAAAAACATCAAATCAAACAACATGACATGAAAAATATGTCAATGTCATGTCAAACGCCAATTATAAACCTGTAGGCCTTCAAATAGTGTTCACATAGCAAAAAACTTACCAGAAGAACTATTCTTGTACAATCGCATATGTCTTCAAATTAATGAAATTGTATTTTTCTTGTAATCTCCTATTTTTTCCTAATTTTTCTATGTAGTGTACATGGACCAGGCCCAGAATAAAATGGCTCCTTTATGTAAATTATTATCATATAAACTTATATCATTATAACTAAGAGGAAAACTTATATTTTAAATTGAATTAAAGACAACACCCGAGGGCTGCTGAAGGTATTTTTTTTCATTTTCCTGCCTTGTTCGTAGAGGTTTTTGATGCGTAGAAAAGACATCAACGGGCGCCCATAGGATTTAATTTATTGAACAATTAACAATACTCATTTCGTAAGAGGCGACTAAGAGAAAAAAGCTAGGGGATGGGCAGCATCATCCCCTATTATCACAAAAATTGCTCTAACTGCGCTCGCAAACCTACGTGCCCAGCGTGGTGAATATGGGCAGATTTCCCCACACGATAGGAAGTCACTCCGGGAAACTGTGGGGAGTCCGATATTCAGCAGTGGACTTCAAACGGCTGGAATGAGAATGATGTAGAATAAGATTTAAATATAGGTAAAATAAAAAATATCTTACCATCGATCGTAGCAAAACTCATATTTTAAATTAAATTAATGCATCATTCAAACTCTCCTACAATTGATCCATAAACAAAAATAAACATCCTCGTTTGCTTGATCTATCTAAAGACAAACAAACCCCGTTAATCATAACCACTCACTAACTTTATCGGCTCGATAAAAGTCCGCCTCCTTGTTTTGTTTGCTACTATGCGGTATATCTACAGGGCGAAGTTATCGAGCTGATAAAGTTAGTTACTGATTGTGAATAAGTGGGTAAGTCTTGAAGAACTTTTTAGTATCTCTCCGGAATATAAAGTCGTTGTGACCTCTGCCGAAGCAGAAGCATTCAAAAACATGAGTCAGACTCATTTGAGTGTTCCCCTCCACGGAAATCTTTAGTAAAAGGCGAAAGATTTGTACGTGTTGAAGGGAAACCAGAGTAACGTTGTTAGGAAATCTTGAATGTAGTGAATCAACGTCGTGTGTTTTCGTCAGCGCGATCCAGGTAACACATAACTAGCGACATCTAGTTGTGATTTAAGTCAACCAAACTTTTAATATAAATGAATTATCCATGTAGCAACATTTTTATTTCAAACACGTTGCATGCAATGTCAACTCAAACAATGTACATTATGAAACAATTGTAACGAATAAATTTAAAAAAGATTTATAATACAGGCTCTACCGAAGTAGAAGCATACAAAAACCCGAGTTAACTAATTTGAGTGATCCCATCAACGGAAATATTTAGTAAATGGCGAAAGATTTGTGCGTGTTGAAGGGAAACCAGTGTAAAGTTATTAGTAAACTATTTTTCGAAATTAAAATAAATTATAATAATACGTAAGTAGATGTACTTTATGTACATCTCATCATCATGATGAGATGTACTTTATGTAGTTAGACGATGCATGTACTCGTTCTATCTAACGACCAAGTCGACCAACCCCCTTTATCATAATCACTCATAAACTTTATCGGCTGGATAGTAGTAAGACCTTTTTGATTTGTTTGAAAGGATAGGGCGAGAGTTATCGAGTTGATAAAGTAGTGAGTGGATAATTGAAACAGAATACATAGGTAACTAGACTGGTCGAATACATAGTTTTTAGGTCCTCTGCCGAAGCAGAAGCATTCAAAAACATGAGTTAGACTCATTTGAGTGTTCCCCTCCACGGAAATCTTTAGTAAAAGGCGAAAGATTTGTACGTGTTGAAGGGAAACCAGAGTGACGTTGTTAGGTAATCTTGAATGTCGTGAATCAATGTCATGCGTTTTCGTCAGCGCGATCCAGGATTCAAACGAAGCTACTAGCGACACCTAGTTATGCCTTTGGTCAACTAAATATACAAATTAGAAAATCAATATTTTTTTTATAACACTACATGTTGCTAATCAAATCACTGCTCAAACAATTTACTTACAAAATGATAGTAACGCATAAAGGTTAAAAAAACATCCAAGTATATAATTTAGATAAAATATATATTTTTTAAATTTATGTAAATTATTACCATAAAACTTATATCATTATAACTAAGAGGAAAACTTATATTTTAAATTGAATAATAAAGACAACACCCGAGGGCTGCTGAAAGTATTTTTTTTCATTTTCCTGCCTTATTCGTAGAGGTTGTCGATGCGTAGAAATGACATCAACGGGCACCCGTAGGATTTAATTTATTGAGAAATTAACAATACTCATTTCGTAAGAGGCGACTAAGAGAAAAAATCTGGGGGATGGGCAGCATCATCCTCTATTATCACAAAGATAGCTCTAACTGCGCTCGCAAACCTGCGTACCCAGCGTGGTGAGTATGGGCAGATGTCCCCATACGATAGGAAGTCACTCCGGGAATCTGTGGGGGGCCGATATTCAGTAGTGGATTTCAAACGGCTGGAATGAGAATGATGTAGAATAAGATTTAAATATAGGTACAATAATAAAAATCTTACCATAGATCGTAGGAAAACTCATTTTAAATAAAATTAATGCATCATTCAAACTCTCCTACAATAGATCCATAAAAAAAAATATATCCTCGTTTGCTTGATCTATCTAAAGACAATTAAACCCCGTCTAGTATAGTATTATGTTATCTGTGACCCCGTTAATCATTACCACTCACTAACTTAATAGCAAAAAAAAACAAAGATGTTTTATTTGCTATTAAGCGACATACCTACAGTACAGTACAGGGCGAAGTTATCGCGCTTATTAGAGGTGGTTCGTATTTACGCAACTAGGTTTTTAAACCAAGTTCACGCATCATACTATACGTAACTGGTACGACTTCACGATACTTAGACGTATTAAAAATACTCGGGTGCGGCGGGCAAGTCCACCGCGCATCCTAGGACGGGACGCGTCTCGCGGTCGCAACCCGACCTTCTGTCTCGCGGCGCGGCGCGTCCTTGGGTACGCGGCGGACTTGCGCTGTAAAATTGCGCGGTCGAAGTAATACTTTCAAGTATTTACTACCTGGTATTATAACCTGGTTCTTGTAAAATACGATACGTTATGGATCTAGTACGCGAAATAGCAAGTACGACTCATCTCTACTTGGCCACAAAAACAGGCACTACCACACCACCATAGAGTAATTTTGTATATACCAGTGACACACCACCCGAGTAGTAGTTAGCTAGCGAGCCAGTGAGTCAACGGCTGAACGGCAGACAGACAACACATATTTTAGGAAAGCCTATAATTTCCTAAAAAAAATCTGTTGTGACCATGAGATGGTGAATTGGGGACTCGCTTAGCGCAGTCGCGGTAGGTTTAGCGGCAATCGGATGTGAAAGGTGTGAAAATTTGACTAACAAAAAAATAATTTTAGGAATAATAGTATATTTTAACATATCAAAACGGTAGCTTTCATAAAATTATTTTTGTGTTGGTTAAATTTTTACACCTTTCAAATCCGATTGCCGCTTAACCTACAGCGACTGCGCTTAGCGAGTCCCCATCTCATAGTCAGTAGGTACAACAGATTATTTTAGGAAATTATAGGCTTTCCTAAAATATGTGTTGTCTGCCGTTCACTGGCTCTCTAACTATAGTACTCGGCCACTCGGCGAGTACCCTACCAGTTAACTTCTCGGTCTACGACCCTACCCGACACCCGTCCAAAGCCACCCACAGACTTCCTAGTCTGTGATGTAAGCCGTAAGCTAACGGCTAACGGACACGGAGAAGTGTGAATGACCGAATGACAGTGAAAGTTCGCTATACACTATGTACGTCATCGACGTCATCATAGTGTGTCTCGTTCCTCAGTGAACTGTCCATTAATACCATAGATCATGGAAACATAATACTGAATTGTGTTCAAGGAAAATTATTGACGCACTGCTTATTACAAACATCCGAGGTAGAATAATATTAATTGTGACAAGAAGCCAAATATACATAAGCCAAACCAAGGAGAGATTTACTAGCTTGGGACTGAATATGCTCCAACTCTGTTCTTCTCCCATTTCACTCATCAGTCGTCATCTCAGCACTCACTCCTTTTTTACCCATAGTCCATCATCTTTTCTCTGGCTCTGCTCCTGCATCAATCCACGTTTGAGGAGTAACAGATATGCCCATACCACGCTATCTATTACTCCTCAGCTTTTCCGTCACTGGCGCCATATATCTTTAAAGACTCATCACCAAGAGGATACGGTACGGTAACAGTCAATAGTTAATAAAAAAATTATGCTACCTACGGATCTAACGGTGGCCAACAAAGGAGTCTAGCTAGACTCTGAGCTAGACTACGTACAGACAGAATACTATATTGTAAAACTATAAAGTCAGTTAATTGAGTCGGAAGTAAGGATAAGATAATAGTCGTGTTATTGGAATAATTAAATGCATGATAATTTCGATGAATACAATATGGTATAATCTTTCTTTAATAAAATGGTGATTTAAGAAACTAGCTTTAGATTTTTAGAGTGTAATTGTAATTAAATTAAAAGTGAATTGTGCTTTGTGGGTAAAGCAGTGCAAGTTCGTAACATCCGACAACAGGTGGCACCACTAGTTGATACTGCTTTACCCAAGAAGGTAACGAGTTGCATGCTGGGATTATTTTAGTCAGTCTTCGTTTAGTCGTCAAGTAGTGAAGTGAACTAAATTGTATTACTGTGTGAAAAAGTGAGAAATATAAGAAGTGATTATACTTGGTGTATTTATTGGTCTGAAAAGGCTAACAAATCAGAAGTTGGATTGGTAAGTAACCGTTGTTTACTTATTTTACTTCGCCCACGATTATTTAAAGTGTACCTAGTTTTTTTTTTCTCTTAAGTCGTTTTTTTTTATTTTATGCGGAAATTGTTTTAAAGACATTTTCACTATGCTAAAACTAAGGAAATAGATTGTTTTCCTATATTTCCAAGTTTCTGTGGCGATTCTTTTGTGATTTGCAGAAATGGACTCCGAAAATGGGTCTACGACAAGGCGTTCACGTGACCGTGAAAGACGGCCACGTAGCATCTCAAGGCATACCACCACTCGCTCCCGCAGCCCTATCTTGGATAGGGCTACGCTGCGCCTAGCCAGCCGGCGAGCGCTCAGCCCAACCAGCCAGCAGGTGCGCAGCCCAGCCAGCCAGCGGGCATGCATCCCAGCCAGCCAGCGGTCACGCAGCCCAGCCAGCCAGCGGGTGCGCAGCCCAGCCAGCCAGCGAGCGAGCGTCCCAGCCAGCCAGCGGGCGCGCAGCCCAGCCAGCCGGCAGGTGCGCAGCCCAGCCAGCCGGCGAGCGCGCAGCCCATCCAGCCGGCAGTCGCGTAGTCCAGCCGGCTGGCAGGCGCGCAGCCCAGCCGGCCGGCGCGCGCGCAGCCCAGCCAGCCGGCGGGCGCGCAGCCCAGCCAGCCGGTGGGCGCGCAGCCCAGCCAGCCGGTGGGCGCGCAGCCCAGCCAGTCGGCGAGTGCGCAGCCCCGTCAGCCAGCGAGCGCGCAGCCCATCCAGCCGGCGGGCGCACAGCCCAGCCAGCCGGCGAGCGCGCAGCCCAGCCGGCCGGCGGGTACGCAGCCCAACCATCCAGTGTATGCGCAGCCCTGCAGACGCCAACCACCGTGATCACAGTAGGTCAGGATTGGTCAATCAGCCCAACAATCGCGGTGACTTCGCTGAGCCCCCAAACAGTGAAGAACCACGTGATCCAGGCAGCAGCGGCTCGGTTCCAGCCACGAACCTTCCCGGCAGAACTGTGATATCAGGTACCGATCTTCCGTTGACTAATAATGTAACTTTAACACAACTAGTGCAGGCCCTACAATCAATTGGTAGTAGCGCAGTTAACGATAAATTGTCTTACCGGGACACAATCCCTGAATTTGATCCTGCCCATAAAGAACAAACAATAAATATATGGCTTCATAAAGTTAATGAATGCGCTGTAATTTATAACTGGAACGAAAGACAGACGATACATTTCGCTCTACCGAAATTGAAGGGCCATGCACAAAAATGGTACGAAGGTCTAACCACCGTTATGTATTCTTGGCCAGAGTGGCAAGAGAAATTAAAGCTAGCGTTTCCTTGCGATGATAATTTTGGACAATTACTCACAACAATGTTAGGAAAGCGTGCAAAGTTTAACGACTCCTTAGAGGAATACTTCTATGACAAAGTGGTGCTTCTGAATCGCTGTGGTATCGAAGGCAAGAAAGCAGTTGACTGTATTATATTTGGTATTGAAGATCGTAGCGTGCGTTTGGGTGCAGAGGCAGCTCGCTTCAATACTCCAGATCAATTGTTACCTTATTTAAAAAGTGCCCGAAACGTAAGCAACTTAAATAACGGTAATATTGATAGAAAACGTATCCGCACTAATGATACGAAGGTGGATAGGAACGGGGTAAATAAAGATTTGAAGGAGCGTTCAATTCAATGCTTTAATTGTTCACAATACGGTCATTATAAATCACAGTGCACAAAACCCATTATCAAATGTGACAAATGCTCTCGGTTCGGACATTTGGCTGACAAGTGCAATGAAACTAGGAATAACGTTGGTAGTGGCAATAATCACTCTTCCAAATCTGTCATGATAGTGGCAGGTACCGACTCCAGTGTTTCCAAGTACCATAAGCAGGCGCTCGTTAATGGTATTCCGAAAGTATGCTTCATTGATTTTGGTAGTTCCGCAACTCTTATCAAGGTCTCTGAGGTCTCAAATGTTGGCGCCAGTTGGGAAACTGAAGTTTCGTTGCCAACCTTGAGAGGGTTCGGCAACGCTTCCGTCCAGCCACTGGGAAAATGTTCAGCTGAGATTCAAATTGATGATGCTAGAGCTCGCGTAGATCTTCTCGTTGTACCTGATCATTTATTACAGGAGCCATTGTTGGTCGGTAGGTCTTTCACCGAACAGTCGCACATTGTGGTTGAAAAGGATAGTGTCTCTCTTCACATTCGGTCGACTATGACTCCAGGTATATCAAAGCTGCAGTTGGTTTGCTCAGAAGATACAAGAGTTGATGGACTCACATTAGTAGAGTTTAGAACTGAACCAAGTTACACCGGAGACGTTTACATTGAGGGAAGCAATAGGTTCAAGTTAGGTCAAGAACATTACCTGGTTCAAGGGTTATTTTCTGTTGTTGATGGCTCAGGGGTTGCGTTGATTAAAGGTTTGTCGTCTCATCCGTTTCTTATCAGCAAGGGTACCAAAATAGCAAGGTGTTGTCGAACTGATTCTGCTTTCGATAGTGCCAGTGATTGTGACGTCCTGCGGGTCGACGTTTTAGAATCGCAAGGAGCTATAACAACGGACGACATACAATCTGACGGAGGTCTAGACGACAAGACTACTGAATCTTTAGCTAGCTTGCTCAATGAATACCGGAATTGTTTTGCTTTCAGCTTGCAAGAGTTGGGTAAAACCAATGTGGCGGAAATGTCAATCAATTTAAAGGACGATGAACCGGTTGTGTATAGGCCATATAGGTTACCAGTCAGTGAACGGAGCAAGGTCCGAGAGATGGTTCAGGAACTGATTGACTGTGACATAGTTAGACCGTCGACATCACCATATGCAAGCCCCATAGTCCTCGTTAAGAAGAAAACAGGTGACGTTAGGTTGTGCGTAGACTATAGGGCTCTGAATAGGAAAACTTTTAGGGAAAACTATCCATTGCCAAGGATAGATGATCAGTTAGACGATCTTGCAGGCTATGAGTATTATACTACTCTCGACTTAGCATCTGGATACTACCAGATTGCCATCAAAGACAATGATCGTTATAAAACGTCGTTTGTCACGCCGGACGGCCAGTTTGAGTTTAATAGGATGCCGTTCGGTTTGGCTAATGCCCCGTCTAATTTTATGCGAATGATCAATTTAGTTTTAGCGAACGCGAAAGGTATCGCTTCTGCATATATGGATGATATCATTATACCATCTAAAACAATTGAAGAAGGACTGCATAAGTTACAGAAAGTTCTGGTGCTATTGCAGAACGCAGGATTGACACTAAAGCTCAGTAAATGCTATTTCTTTAGCAAAACCGTCGATTATTTGGGGTTCGCACTCAGTAAGGAAGGTATTAGACCCGGATCCCGAAAAATAGAAGCAGTACGCGATTTTCCAGAGCCCACTAACCAGCATAGTGTTCGGCAGTTCATTGGCTTGTGTAGTTTCTTTCGAAGATTCGTTAAAGACTTTTCCGTGATTGCGAAACCATTGACGAGTCTTCTAAAAAAAGATGCAAAATGGTTATGGAGCACAGAGCAGGTGAAATCCTTTAAAATGTTAAAGGACGAGCTGTTACGCAAGCCTACTCTTGCTCAGTACGATCAAAATGCTAGGACCGAATTACACACAGATGCGTGCAAAATAGGAATCGCAGGCATATTGATGCAAAGGAATAAGGATGATGTCTTGAGGCCAGTCGCATATTATAGTAGACAGACGACAGTCGATGAACAGCACATGACAGCCTATGAGCTTGAAACTTTGGCTCTCATCGCCTCTCTACAGCGATTCCGTGTATATTTGGTAGGCATCGAATTCAAAGTTTTTACTGACTGTAACTCGCTCAGAGCAACGTTCTTGAAAAAGGATCTCATTCCGAGGGTTGCTAGGTGGTGGATTGCAATGCAGGAGTTTAACTTCTCGATCGAATATCGGCCTGGAAAATCTATGACTTATGTTGACGCTTTGAGTCGTAACCCGCCACATACTGATGAATTAAATTCAGACTTCAATAAAGTTGCTGATGTGATGATGGTTAATGATAGGGATTGGTTGAGTACTGTTCAACAGGCAGACTCCGAAATACAGCGCAAAATGTCCATTTTACAAGATCCAGAGTCCGCCAATGTGATAGACACTAACAAAAATTATCTCGTTAGGAATGATAAATTATATCGCTTAACTGACGAAGGAGAGAAGTGGGTGGTACCGAAGGGCGTACGTTGGCAGATTCTTAAGCAATGCCACGATGATATAGGTCACTTTGCTTTTGATAAGACACTCGCTAAGGTAAAGGAAACTTATTGGTTCAGTAAAATGCGACGTTTCGTCAAGAAGTATGTAGAATCTTGCCTCGAGTGTGCCTATACCAAGTCCACGTCAAAGAGAAAGGTCCCACTACATCCTATCCCAAAAGTTGATTCGCCATTTGCCACGTTGCATATTGATCATGTAGGTCCGTTCGTTAAAAGCTCAAAAGGTAATACTCACTTGTTGGTAATAATTGATGCGTACACTAAATTCATAATATTAAAGCCAGTTAAAAGCACGAAAACATCAGTTGTTATCGACAAGCTAAGAGAATATTACAGTATATTTGGGGTGCCCAAGAGGATTGTTTCGGACAGGGGATCGTCGTTCACAAGTACTAAGTTCAAAGATTTCCTAGATGGGCTAGGTGTTAAGCATGTTCTAAATGCTGTAGCTACACCCCGCGCAAATGGACAGGTCGAGCGTTATAATCGCACATTACTTGATTCACTCACAGCCAAATGCGTAGGGCAAGATGAAAGAAAATGGGACTTATTTATAGCTGACGTACAGTGGGGTTTGAATAACACGCACAACAAAGGTATCGGGCGTACCCCATCCGAAGCCCTTTTTGGCACTTCTCTAATAGGAGCAGGCGAGAGTAGAATAAAAACATCACTCGATCAAGATCATAGTGTTAGCAGCGAATCACTTCATCAAATTCGCGAAAAGATTAATGAGTACATTGCCAGTTATCAGGAAAAACAAAAGCTACAATATGATAAAAATACGGTCAAAGCTAAAAAGTTTCAGGTAGGTGATTTAGTGAGTATTGAAAGAGAGGTTCCGTCATCAGGTCAAAGTCGCAAATTAGTACCCAAATACCAAGGTCCGTATCGCGTAACTTCCGTATTCGATAACGACAGGTATCAGGTCGAGGATACACCAATCACTCGTAAAGGTGGTCGCAAATATCGTTCCGTGGCTGCAGTAGATAAAATGAAACAGTGGCTAAGCTTTCATAGGTCTGAAGTAGATTCGAATCCGAGCAGTGCAAATAGCGATGAAGAAACCATTGATTGTTAGTAGCGTAGAGTCCGATTCTATACAGAACAAATATATAGAGAACACTATATATTGTGAGTGTAAAGAAAAAAAATAATTGTACGTTTTCTTGTCTGGGATGTCTCTATGGGAGTCAGTGCAGAAGCAGCCTGTAACCATGGTCTTGATCATCCCCTGTCAGACAGAAGTTGTCCTAACTTGCAGAGCATGCAATAAGACGTTGATTATTGTTGTGTGTTGAGATCGTGGAGCCTCGGTCAAATGAGACGTGGCACAGTGCAGAAGCGGCCTGTTGCCATGATTGACAGAAGTAGGTGGAAACGACTCAACCCTTTACATGTTATGTAGTTACCAAGTAGAGACGAAGTTTGTTAAGGTATTCAATTTGTAGTTACTTAGTGCCTTTGTCACATACTTAATTAATGATTAGATATTGTAAAGGATTCTGAATAGGTACATTGAAATTGTTTGAGCAGATATCTACGGTTATTATAATTGTCAGGGATATAAAAGAGTAGCTAGGTTATTACGTTTTTTTTCCCTCTAATGTCAACACGGGGACGTGTTGTTAGAGTCGGATGGCCGAATGTAAAACTATAAAGTCAGTTAATTGAGTCGGAAGTAAGGATAAGATAATAGTCGTGTTATTGGAATAATTAAATGCATGATAATTTCGATGAATACAATATGGTATAATCTTTCTTTAATAAAATGGTGATTTAAGAAACTAGCTTTAGATTTTTAGAGTGTAATTGTAATTAAATTAAAAGTGAATTGTGCTTTGTGGGTAAAGCAGTGCAAGTTCGTAACATCCGACAACAGGTGGCACCACTAGTTGATACTGCTTTACCCAAGAAGGTAACGAGTTGCATGCTGGGATTATTTTAGTCAGTCTTCGTTTAGTCGTCAAGTAGTGAAGTGAACTAAATTGTATTACTGTGTGAAAAAGTGAGAAATATAAGAAGTGATTATACTTGGTGTATTTATTGGTCTGAAAAGGCTAACAATATTATGTAGGTACTCTCTAATCTAGGAGCTGTTAAGAAAACAAAAACATTCAAATTATGTGCAGAGCTTTATTGAAATTATAAAAAGTATGAGTACCAAGGTAAAGGTATGTACCTACCTATACCATTTGGTTGGTAAAAGATTTTACACATTAGGCATTGTAAAATATTGTTATAACGCAGTAAGTTCCAACTTAAGTGTTAACAGGAGTACCTATAGTTTAAATACTTTATAGATTACGTTTATATTACTTTTTCTAGCTACACGGACTGACCATTGCATTAGGTATAGGTACCTACACTGAAAAGTTAAGGACTAAGGACCGTACCCTTCGGCCACGGGCCAACAAACGCTACCAACCAACTGCATTGCGAAGACCTCAATTGCGCGATACTGAGCCCCTAGTCTCCAAATTCAGTGAGTTTTTACTTCTGATTACTGTAGGCGCCCTTTTCGTGACACCATACAAAAACGGTAAGCTATTCACTTTTCACGGTCGAAAAGTGAGAACTCACTGACTTTGCAGACTATCGCCTGTAATCTGAAAGCCGAAGCTGATTTTCAGCTCGTCAAAGTTAAACCGGCAGAATAGCATGCGATGACCGACACGTAAGTAGGGCAGAGTTACCTACTAGATTTTATTTTTCAGGTTTGTTTGACGATAGTCATTTTGTCGCATCGGTTTGAACGTAGCTTTTGGCCACAAGCTCATAGGTACCTACCCGAGCTTAATTATTATCTGTACATTGAATTTCATTAAGAACTTGATTTTATTATTCCTTGGTTATCTGACCCGTGTAAATTTCGCAACGCAATGCCAACATTTAGACAAACGAGATCCACGATAGTGAATCTAAAAATCTATAATAATACCTCACTGCAGTTAGAACTTTGGATGTCAGTCAGAAAAAAAAAAGAATTCGCAGCAATGCAATACAGATAATGTTGTGTATTTAGGTAGCGGGTCTACGCCAAACCGAAAAACAAGCCAAGGGGTCTACGAGGTCTACAAAGTTTGGGGACCAGCGCTGTAAGGTAATCGAATTGAGGACCTATTTGACGAGTATCATATTCTAACTACTTCTGTATTTAAAGAAATCTATTAAATTGGAAGTATTTTATGGAACACGGAAACAAACAAAATTGAGTATTTTAGAGAAAATGTTCATTATTGTAAATTTTTTCAATAGGATTTTAAAACTTACTGTATCATTTTATAGTGGAATAGCTTCTTTAAATTGACTTCATTTTTATAGTGACTTCCCCATAAAGGCTATTTATTAATTAGCTGTAGGTCTCTTGCTGCTCAGATCCTTAAAAAGTCAGCCAGAGTTAGCCAGAGGCACGTCCAAACATTAATGTTTATAAGACTAAATCTGACATCCTGAGATCCCATCCCACTAATATTATATATGTGAACTTTGTTAAGATGAAGTTGTTTGTTACTCTTTCACGCCGCAATCACTGAACACACTGGAATGAAATTTGACTTGTACTTGCATCTATGTAGATCTTAACAAACTTTCGCATTTATAATATTAAGTGGGATGTGATCTCAGGATGTCAGATTTCGTCTTTTAAACATTAATGCTTGGACGTGCCTCTGGCTAACCCTAAGATGTTTTTAAGGATCTGAGCAGCTGGAGATCCGAAGATGATACCTACTAATTATGCTTGGCTATGCTATGCTTGTGGTACATAAGATACATTGAGTTTCTTTTAAATAAATTACTGTTTGAACATATTGATGGTATCCAAAGTCTTTATAATCAATAGAAGCTTATAACACAATTTACCTTGTAAATAGTTCGCGCCTTATTCACCTATTCACAAATGACCTCATTTCAGACAATATATCCTAAGTAGCCTAAAATGAACCAATTAATTACAATCCATAAGAAGATACATGGAATAATGGACTTCAAACATTAAAAAATAATTACTACATACAACTTATAAATTAATTTGTTGAAACTCAATGCTCAATTTACCAATTTATTTTATAGGTATTTTCATACACACACATGACTGGTTTTTGAAGGATAATGTATGATAGAAAATAATATTACTTTGTCCAACATTGGACCCAGAGGTGATGAAGTGTGTATGTAGCAGTAAGTAGAAATCATTATCTGGCAGGGAGAATGCAATACCCTACATTTTAAATTCACAATATTATGAAAAAAAAGCAGAGGCATTGTGGACTTTTTTGATATAAATACGTATTTAATGCGAACATAAGTGATATTAAATGACCATAGAATAATTGTATTGCCTTAGATAGCTTTCTAAATATTTACATTGCGATGATTGGTCTGATATTGCTAGAATGCGCTTTTCAAGTTGAGGATCGTGTTCTTCTGTGATGGTACAAGCTGCGAATTACAAGTGATAGTGATATATGTACCCTCGGTGTGGAGTCCCCTACTCCAGTTTCAAAGAAATGTAATTTCGAAACTGACGTATGAAATTGGTCTCATGAGTTATCTCATGAGATCTAATTTCGAAACTGATGGAGGAGCGAAAAATGAAGACAGAAAGACTTTTTGTTCGATGTGGAAGTGTATTAAGTGGAAAACGGGTGCAAATTTTCAAAAAAAATCCTTAGTTCCCGTCGGAAAACACACAATGAAAGCAAGCTTTTATTTTATAGTTTTCACTTCTATTTAGGCCCCCCACCCGATGGACTGACGACATTGTGAAGGTTGCGGGAAGTCGGTGGATGGAGAAGGCTCAAGACCGTTCGTCATGGCACTCTTTGGGGGAGACCTATGTTCAGCAGTGGACTTCATCAGGCTGATGATGATGATGACTTCTATATACTGCATACTGCACTACTGCGTGGAGACCAAGGCTGTGGAGGAGTACCTCAAAATGAAGACCGGACTCTCGCCATAATGTTAGCTTCAATTCATTTATGGTGAGAGTTCCAACTGAACATCTATCGACCTACCTAAGCGCAGAGTTTTGGCCGAAGGGTGTCAAGTACCGAAGGTTCACTGGCCACCTGCAAGGGGACACCGCCGTGCACCGTCGTGTCCTTCATGTAATAATTCATTGTAAGTCATTGTAATAATTCATAATGTTTTAAGTTTTTATATTGTATGTATGTTAGTTTTAAGGTATATATTGAATTGGGGCTGCAGAATAAGTTAAATAAGACCTGTAACTTTACTATAGTATGTTATAAATGAATAATTTTATTATTATTATTATGTAGCAGTTTCGAAATTTCGAAACTGGAAGTGTCAGTTTCGATATTACAGAACATTACAAAGTGGTGCGAAATTTAGAAACTATGAAGCTTCGAAATTTTGGAATCCTCTAGTGTGGGTAGGCAAATCCCCGAAATAAAAAATAATAATATTTTTTTACAATTCCTACTAGCTTGTCTCCAACTCAGAAATCGGTTTCTAATTTGATTGTAAAAGAAACATTATTCAAGCATACAAACTAATTTGACGCAATTTACTTACAAACTACACAAATACTCATAAATATTCACATCAGTACGTAGATATTTTTGAGTATTAGTATTGAGACGCGCAATACACGACATTTTTTTATGAGCGCATCACCAATTTCAGACTATCTGCGAACGATAATTACAACTATTATAAAACCGACATCATAGTTCAAAATGCAACACAGCATTTAATTTTGCTGTACACCTACTCAGGAGAGTGGTTTCAAAGAGAACGATAACTTCGGCCGCGAGTTGTTTTTGCCTAGGATTTTCTTTTGTTCTTCTTTTACCCTCTTTTCTTGTTCCTTTTTCATCTTCTGCCTCTCTTCGTCCATTTTTCTTTGTTCTTCTATCATCGCCAACCTCTCTTCGGCCTGGAAGTTTACAAAATTGTGTTTATTTCGGCAGTAGTCCAGATTAACCCCAACTTTAATGTGGGAAATTTGTGTTTGCCATATTGCTTGTTGGTTGGTTTATCGTTTTTCACGCAGCAATGGACACGTGATTTTGGCTAATAGAAACTGAAAATTCTATCTCGAACTCGACTCTTCAACGTTAAATCTCGTCAAGAGTGTCAATTTTTGATGAAGTCGATGTTATTTAGTTCCATTTAACTCCACCGCCATCAAATGGTGCGCTACTATAGCATTCAAGAGTGCTAAATACAACTCTATCTAATATTTATTCTATCTCACAGTGGTTTCTCACAGTTTGACTTTGAAAAAAACACTGTTAACCTGTTTAGTGAGAGACGGTGCCTGAGAAAGGTCTGAAAAACCTGTATTACAGGCACCAGTGCCGCCTCTTTGCGGATTGAACATGATTGGGACAAAGTAGTGTAGATAGACGATTGAAATCGTGATTGGAACTGCTTTCAAGGGCTCCTAAGCATTGAATGGTATGTTCACTTACCAGCTTCTGCTGTGCTTCTTCAATTTTTTTATTATTTTCAGCCATGATTTCCTCCAACTGTTTCCTTTTACGATCTTCTTCCTCCTGTTTGATAAAAATCACATATTAAATTCAGCTCTTACTAAAGACTGGCTACACAATAAATAAACTCTGGATGTACTACATTTTCATTCTAGTTTTTTTTATTAAATCATTATCTGACTCTCAGTTTTTACCTACATCAGTGTAATGTGTTTTAAGTTACATTAAATAGGTACATAACTGTATGCGAGAGGATGCTTTGTGAAATTGTCATTAAACATGTAAAAGTTGGTAACAGCAGGTGACGGCTAAATAATCACCACACAGCCTAGTATTTTTTATTTTTCTTTATGTGGCTATGGTGTCACTACGGCCACAACTGACCTATTGTGATCACCACTTGTTAACAGAGCCTAGTAGCAAAAGGATCTGTGTACATTTCGATACAAAGTAACATTCTTATAAAAAGTGGTTATACAAAAAAAATAAGGTTCAAAAATACCTTCTGCTCTCACGTCTGGATCCACACGCTGCATCTCCAATTAATTCTTACGGCTTCTCTGTCTTGTTCAGTCTTCCGACCTGACTTATAGACTACGTGACTGCCAGGACAGTCAAGTGAACAGTTTTAAAACGCTAGTCGGACGCCTCGGTGGCAATCTTACATAACTGCAGGCAGGACTCTGCCCCAGGTGCAAATAGCATGTATGTTACAAATTGGTGGATTGGATAGGACAGTCTCAATTAGAAATGAATTAAGAAACTTGTAAGCTCGAACTACACCTGACTGGACCTTTAACAGATATCATCGAATACTTTTATTAGCTTCTGTCTTATTACTGTTGGTATAAAACATTGAATTAACACTGTGGTGGAATTATTGGATGCGGCAACAATGCAGATTGTTGTTGAATGTTTGTGCCACGTGTGAGTGCAAGGCGGGGCCAGCTTGCATTCACACATGACTGGTAGGTGAACACAGCAGTTACCTGACGGGCAAGCTCCTCCTTTTTCTGCTGTTCCCGCTGCCTCTCCAGTTCTTCCATCATTTCTTTTTCCATTTTCCGTTTCGCTTCTTCCACTCTTTTAGCAACTTCTTGTTCAATTTCATCTTTTCTTTTCTCTAATTCTTCTTCTACTCTTTTCTTGACAAGTAGCTCTATACGTTTAGCTGCTTCTTCTTCAACAACCTGCAAGAGTTAAACCCAGCTTAGTTCAGCTAGTTGTTTTTTCTTAAAATACAAGATCATAACCTCATTGGTTTGGTGTGAGAGGGCCCTACTAGATGCAAGAGGTGAGGTTTGTTTATTTGATTATAGACGAGCAGCTTCCGCTGATGTGTCTACATCTCACAGTGTCGAAATTGAAAGTCTATTGTCAGGTCTAGTTCACTTTTTTGAGCACTGATTAATTAATTCATAGCCAGTTGTCAAGCTTGCTTTTCTTCTTTTGTTCAATCTCTACAACAGGACAAATGATGGCATGTCTGAAAATATTTGTTCTGGGTCTGGGGTTTGTGGTACCAGTTTCTGATATCCACGACACGGAAGTCTAGGGTGGGGTCAGGACTATGTATGTGACTGTTGGGTATATATTACTAGCTTGCGCACGCGGTTTTGCTTGCTTTGTAACTAGATAAAAAGTAGCCTAATTGCTATTCTACGTAAAGAACTCTATCTATTCTAAGTTTAATCAAAATTGTTTGATCCGTTATGGCGTGATTGAACCACAAGCATCCAAACATCCTCACTTTCGCATTATAATATTAGTAGGATTATTTAATTTATAGTTATGTAATATGACTGGCCTCATAGCTATGTTGGTAGTAACTCTGCCATCTGCGCTAGAGGTAGCGGGTTCGATTCCCGCACTGGACAAACATTTGTGACTAACACAGATGTTTGTTCTGTATCTGGGTGTTAAATATCTTATATATCTATTCTGTATATCAGTCTCTGGTACCCATAGTACAGGCTATGCCTAGTTTGGGATCAGTTGACCGTGTGTGATATGTTCGGAATATTTATTATTTATTTATATCCTAAATGTTCGCACATATGAGGCTGATGATCATACATGTATCATAATTATGATAAAAATGAAGGTGAGGTAATAAGACACAGCTGCCTTTTATCACGGCACTGCTGCTGGTCATAGGCAATAGGATCAATCTAGTACTTGGAGCTAGGTTGGTTAAATACACCATGCAGTTTCAAAGGAACACTCTGTGGAATGTTGAGGAATGTCTGCCAGGCTTCGGAATGATATCCATGCTGCCTTTCCTTAGGGACAGGGTTATTTAAAATGGGTGTTTTGACATTTCCAATGGGTCGCCTACATGTTGTGATTCTACTGGTATTGCAAGTGTCCATGCTACAGTAACGATTACCTTACGAACAGGTGGGCCATATGATTGTCACCTTAGTTAGTTGTATAAAAAAAAGGGATCTGCAATGACAATCCACATTGGTGTATTGTGCATTGTCCTTATAGTATTGGAGAAGGACTTAGAGTTGGGTTATGCCATCTACAAAGCTTGCTATACCTTTTGTTCAGCTTCCCTCACTCTTCTTTGCCTTTCCATTTCGGCTAAACGGTCAACTTCATCCATTTTGTTACGGCCCTTAGATTTCTTTCTGTTGTGATTTCTGCCGTCGTACGAGCCATCGCTACTGCTTACTGAAGTCATTGAGTGTGAGCGTTTCCTAAAAATGTAAAGTTGTGTGTTAAATTAATTGACATGTTTTCACATCCCTAGCGGTAGCAGCCATTAGGATATTTTCTAAACAATCTAGTTACCTGGACTTGGAGCTGCGGTCCTTAGATTTTTCGATGTGTTTGGAACTTTGCGTGCGGGATTCGGCAGATCGATCCTTGGATCGACTCTTTTTCCTCGAATGTTTACTACTTTTATGATGACGCCGGGGTGATTTACTACGTGATCTTGAGCGCCCCATTTTGAAGAATCATTAAAGTATAGAAACACTTGAAAACTGGAGGTAAAATATCAAATCAATACGGTTTCAGTGGTTTCTCTCTTTTCGTTTCGCATTCGCACATTGCTGTCAGCCAGCACACGACATAGACACAGTACGTTTTTTTTTTAATTCAATGAAGAGGCACAATGATGACAATGACCAGCTCAAAGGCGGGAACTTCCAAAATGATGTTGTACTCTTAATTTATTTTACCAGAACTTTAAATGTATGGTAATCAATAATTGAATAATATTGTATAATTACTAAGCTAAAGTGTACATACATGCCGAACATACATTACGTGTATTGTAATAACAATAAGAGCTTATGAAAAAATGCACGCCAAGTGATGTGAAATAAAATGATTGCGTGTATCGTGACTTTTTGGGCTGGCGGGCGGCGCGCCGCGCCGTGTCCAGGCGGCAATGAGCTTTAATATAGAATTTATAATTTGAATATTTCATTAAATATTGATAATTTACAATTCATTTAATGTTTGTGTGTTTGTGTAGGTTTTAAAATAGATACATGTTAAAGTTTAAAAAAATCGTAAAATGAAAAAAATTAGAACTAGGAAAATAAGTTTATATTATGTGGAGAATCTGAGAACTTAGAAAATTGAGAATTTTGAATTAATCACCTTCACATCGCATCAGCACATGAACAAAAAATTTAAATTCTCTAGTAAAATATCGATCCAAATCTTGATAAAACTTTTATGAACCTCCTGTTTCTACCCAATCAGGCTGGCTGGTAGATAATGCATCTTTTGTACATTGTTTTTTGTGTGCAATAAAGATTAAATAAATAAATAAATGAATTTGACTATATAATATAACTTGACCACATATACGCAAGACCTAATAGTAAGACCCAAGATGCCATAGCCGTAATGAGTCAGGTGTACCAAGAAATAATAGGCTATTAGCTAAGTTTTTACTTACAAAATAATGTTACCCACGCCTTCCTAAAGTAGGTAGGTAGGTAGTTAAAATAAACATAAGTATCCTACGTACCTGCTGAATGCAAACTTGGAATTAAAATATTTTTATTGTAGATAATTGAGCTTTATTGTTTTTAGTAGATTACTATGTAGCCCGTAAGTAATATATAAGTAGAGCTAGTATTCATAGATCACTCTATAGTCAAGAAATTTAATCACTTCACTCGAGAACTACCGATCTACTAGGTACCTACTTACTTCGATATTCCTTCTCTTTCTCATTTATAAAGGATATAATTCTACTTGTAGCCCGTAAGATATTATTTTTTTTACTTATGCTTGAAACTTCATCTTGGTGAAGTTTGCGTTGAATTTCTAGTTTAGATGAAATATCTCGGAGTGCCTTATTGATCGTTCGAAATTCCACATTACTACCCTTTCCAATAGGCCCATCATCTAGGCCGCTGAACTTAAAAGACTGATCAATACTGATATTTTCCGATGACGTGAAGCGATTACACGATTTTTTAAGTAAAGATTTGATGTCAGTTACACTTTGGACGCTCTGTGCTGGACTTGTAGCTTTCGTAGAACCCAATGAGCCTTGTATAAGAATAGATTTTGAAGTTGAACTGCAGCTTTGTTCCGATGTTATTCTGTCCATTAATTCCTCCAGTTGTCCAGTTATAACTGTGGCAGCTACACTCAGCTCGTGCTCTGATTTTGTGCTGTGTGTGCAAGTTTCTTGTTCCATCATTTTGTTTGAGTCATAGTCATCCTCGGGCTCTATCATAATGTCTGCGACATAGAACTGTTTCAGTTTATTTAATATGACTTTAATATCGCGTTCTTTTCCGATGTCTGCATCGTCGTATGATTCTTTTATTTCAATGTTCCCTCGATAAAAGTAATCAATTGGCAGTGAAAAGCCCCTTACTACCAAATCGGCTGCACCGCCATATCTGGGTATAGACATGGGCTGACGATAAATGCATTCGAATTTCCCCGTTGGAGACTTGGGGTCGCCAGGGTAGTCGATTATAACTGCAAAGAAATTCGATTTGTGTGTTACCCCGAGACTATTAATTACACCCGGGGCACAGGTTAGCGCATCATAATGTACTTTTTATACTACCTGCTCGTCAATGGCATATTATGTGTCATGCAAACCTTTCCTAAAGTAAGTCATTACAGCCCTACGGTCTAGCCGGGTCATAATGTTGTACTGAATTTCATTATTTCCCATGGGACATAATGTGATTTGAATTTGGAATGCATCCCATGTAGTCGTGCTTGATCGAGGTTGGTTTCAAAAATGTTTGGGTGCAATGAGATTTTATTCTAATTAGGCTGTATGTTAACATTTTCTTTGCACTGCCTACAAATTAAAAAAAAGAAAAACATGTAAACTTTTTACGAAATTCATTTTCACCCGCGCACGAAGAAGGATTTATTCGAATGTCGAACTGACCACTACAGAAGACTACTGTACACAAGACTACAAAAAAATAAAAAAAGGCGCCAAGCGCTCAAACTGCTGTGTATGTTATCTACACCGAAGTTCAGTTTCGATTCAAATAAACTTCTAAAAAATATCAAGTGACGACGACAGTGATTTTGATTCGACTCCAGAATGCATACAATCTGAAGCCTCTGGTATAGTTGGAAACTTACTTCCAGAAAAATCATTTCTGTCTACTTAACAGTCATTGTTTTCAATTGCCTCGCAGAAAGTATAAAAAGTAGAGTATGCATCGCGGGCTTAAATGTGTATTTGTCTTGGGCGATCTTGAACCCCTCTTACTCAGGATTCTTGCCTTAACTCCCTCGCTCCGCTCAGGAGTTAACCATAGAATCCTTCGTTCTCGGGGTTCAATATAGCGCCCTTGACATAATACACTACTTTAAGCCCTTGTTGCATAATCTACTATACTTATGTTGTGTCAATAAACAAGCATTTCATTTCATTATTTAAGTATTTTTACTAAAAGCCACATCATCATCCACATCCCGATTTCACTCACCCACTGCTGCTGCTTAGGTCTCCTTTTGTTCGTGCTATCCACCACGATCCTGCACCATCTGTCAGCCTTATCCATCTATGGCATAGAATTTTGACTATGTCATCTGCCCATCTCATTGCCAGGCCAGACGTCCTACGTTTCAATACCCACTCTGGTGCCCGCATAAACAATTAGTTACTAGTTATAACCATTGTCGTTAATATTTGACAATAGCTATTAGGTACTTTAGTGGTCTAATTTAAGGTCTACTACAGTATAGAAAGATTCGGCTGTTCTGTGGCATCTAGGTAACTATCTCTACGTTCAGTTTGTGACACTTGCCTTTAATAATATCTGATACGACGGCAGGACAAATCTTTGCTGTAACATGAGTCGTGTGATTAAGATCAGGACAAGAGTTGATTTCAATTAGCCACGGCTTAAATTCTTTATCCAATATAAAATCACAACCGTATAGCTCAAAACGATTCTTGCATACGGACAAAGAATCTTGACAACTCAGCATGATACCAATGATAGACTTTTTCATACCAGGGTATATGATGTTATCCCACACTTTTTCCCTTCCTATTCTGTTCAAATAATCCTTGTACTTGTCCAAATCCCACATGTTGTTTTGTGGGAGTTCCGAGTGTCTCCCAACACAGTTGGTGTATCTTCTCTGGACTGCATTATTCGTTAAATGAATTGATTCATGATAATTTTTCAAATTGTACTTCTGGGAGCTAAATTTCAAATAACATTCCTGATACATCCATATGACAAGAGGATAGGTGCTAGTCACTAAATAATACTGTCTTATGTCAAATTTTGTTTCATGTATTAATAAAGGTTCCTCTGAAAGCAATCCAAATCAATTATTTATTAGGTAGGTACATAAAGCAATAAGCATAAGCATAAAACATAAGTAGGTATTGATTACAATTAAAGATAGGTAAGTATTACTTTGCGTACCAATATATTTTTGGATGACGTATTTGGCGTTGGCTTTGTTTAGCAAGTTCGTGATAACTGCTAATTTAGAAGCCATTCTAATACCTCTTCCCCTTGAACAATGTGCTGGTTTGATAATCCAGATATTATGACAACCTTCACAACTTAACTGTGGACGATATTTATGAATTTCTTTTAACAAAAATTTTGCGTAACATAAATAGAGAGGAAGTTTATTTTCAGTGTCTTCTTGAAAAACGTCGTCTTTTGCAATAATACGGTAGTACTTTTTCAAAAAACCATTCCATTGTCCAGAACTGGCGTTACCTATAGCTCTATCAATGTCCTTGTTTTGTTTTAGAAATAGGTACTCCTTGCATCTATTTAGGGCGAAGACGACAACATTTAAGGAAACCTTTCCACTGTCAACAAATACCGGACGTTCATTAGCGACCATTGAAAGGATCCACTTAAGCAAGCTGGTGCATGCTGTTATTTTGTAGTCTTTCACAAATCCTTCTGTTTCCCCGGCGTCGTAACTATTGTAAGTGCGAGGGCCGTTGACTTCAGCCACGTCTTCTATGTAAAACCAGTAGTTTCGTTTCATTGAGGAGCATAAACCTTGTTTTGAAGTCCACAGTGCGTCAATTTTCAGTTTGTTCACGATTGTAGTGTTTTCTCTGTTCATATCGATGGTAGTGTCTCGCTGTTCATCCTTCGTTCGCCATACAAAATTTGGTGTATATTTGTCTACAAAGTTGGACAGCAGCAACCTTTCTAATTCACTATGAATCTCAGTCTTACTTGAGAATGTACCATTTCGGATTTTGGAAAGGTTCATTTTATTAGCTAGAATCTTTTCGACCCATCCTCTTTCTAATAAAGCTTTTCTTACAGCGATACAGCTCCCATAAATTGAAAATATTTTACTCTCTTTAATAGCACTTGCAGCAAGATTTTTAAGTTTAAGATATCGAGTGGATCGCGACTGACAACTGCATATAATGTAGCTTTTCTCTTTTGGGGACAATCCAGTCGAACGGTAAGTACTTTGATAAGGCATAGTCTTCAATAAATACTTGTCTGCTACTCTTCCACTACTATTTGCAAATCTATTGAATGGTGAATAAATTCGTTGTACACCCCCTTTGTCACAGTATCTGTTTGTTGATTTCTAAAAATACAATCTATTAGTTACTAATAGCTTGGGCTCAATGCAACTGTAAGTTACAATGATTTAAATTTAAATTACTTTGTCGTCGACTCCAAGCCTGCATGAGGCACATGGTCTTCTTTTAATAGATATATCAGAGTCATCGAGGAAATTTTCAATCTTTACTCTTTTAGCTGAAGTGTTTTTGGGAAAAGAACTCGATGCAATGGTCTGTTGGATGAAAAAATAGAATGTTTTAGAAATTCAAAGGCACTTTGCCTAAGCCCCTTCGTCCATGACGCTACGCAAAAGTGACGGAACTCATTAGAAACTAGAGTTGCGGACTGATTGGAAACTCTGACTCGTCCACGGCGCTACTGGAATTTCCTGAAACTCAGTCACTCAGTACACGATTTTATGTTAACAAAGTTTTGAAAACGAAAATAATTAACATGACTAGTGATAATTCGAGCGATGACACGGAATTATTACTTCTCCAGTCACATAGACGTCAGAATCTCTTATAATTACTGTTTATTCGTTCATTTTTCACACAGTTTCTCGAAACCAGTCGCCTGGCGACCAGGATGTCGAGTCGCCAGGTGACTAGTTACAAACGCGTTCCTTTTGAGTAGCGTCGTGGACGGACGCGCATTGAAATACTAGTGCTATCGCAGTCAGGCTACTCATAAGTGACTACAGTTTCAGTCGCGTTCCTTTTGAGTCCCTCCGTGGACGAAGGGGCTAATGGTTCGCCCTGATCTGAGATCTCGCGATGTCCGGTAAAACTAGTTTTAAGCTTCGATGATCGAAGGCACAGTTATGATAAACTTTGAAAATCCCACCTTTAGCATCTTATAAAACCATACTTACACATTCTACTACGAAGTCATCGAAACTTAACTAAATTGGATCAGGTTATATGGTTTTCTAATATCTATTTTAATTGCATCCCAAAAATCTTATAGCCTAGAATAAAAATAAAAAATATTTTGGAATGTACGAAGAAAGCTTTATAGGACACCACTTTATATATTCGCTTAATCCCCTTTAGGACATCTATATCTTTGCAACCCCTTGACCGATTTCACTTAAGTTCTTACCAGCGAATTGTGATAGTACAACCTGTTGACCTACTAAATTGCATGCAGGTCGGATTGACCGTTAAAAATTATGCTCTAACAAATAAACATACTACACCGATTCGTCCAAATCGTCTGAGAGATATTCGCTCGCTCGATCAATCAACCCGTTTACTTACCCTCTTTTTCTTGATATACTTTTTCTTCCTATTTGGCATTGTTTTCTCTGATTCTGATTCTGATGATGCATGGATAGTTCATGCCTTTTTATAAAATTTGGAATCTACAGAAATAAAAGACCCGACTTAATTACCTGACTCCTTGAAAATTATGTGTCTACATGATTATTATTATCAATTACCTACTCATTAGTATGTATTATGAATTACTCACCCTTATTTTTGTTAACTTTAATGTTACATTTTTTTAATATTTTTAGACTGATTTATTTAGACGTGGTTGACGTTACGCCACGGATGACTTTGCTTTTGACAGATGGGACTGTGGCTCTCATAGTTTCAAATCTTGCAACCTTCTTGCATTCTAATGGGAACGATTGGAATTTTGTTCTTGGGATTCGGAATAGACACAGGACTTTCTTAATACAGCTATCTGCATGTTACATGGATTGGGATCTGAAATATTTTAAAACACTATATTTTTTTAAAACTATATTTTCTTTAAACTCTCAAAGAATCAACAGACAAAAATATCAGATACCTAGTAAGTTTAGTATCTAATCAAAAATTTGAACATTGCAACAGTACAATAACTTAGTTATATATATAAGTTTAGTAAATAATGACTTTAATCTTACACAATACATACCTAGGTATTTTAGATATGATTAAAAAATATTCAAATAAAATATTCCGGACATATCACACACGGTCAACTGATCCCAAACTAGGCTGTACTATGGGTACCAGAGACTGATATACACCCACAACCAGACACAGAACAAACATCTGTGTTCATCACACAAATGTTTGTCCAGTGCGGGAATCGAACCCGTGACCTCTAGCGCAGAAGGCAGAGTTACTACCAACTGAGCTATGAGGCCAGTCAAAATGAGGATTATTTTTAATATCCCTACGTTAATATTTATAAAATTTATTTTTTTCTTTTATTCGAAGTTAGGGGTTCATCATTCAAGGGTGTCGTTACTACACGGTATGGAGCGTAAATTGAAGTACAACTTTTAGAAAACGTTATTGACTTTTGTTTTATTCTGTTTTCTTCGTGGAGTTTGCAAATGCTCCTGCCAATCGCGCTTAGCTTTTTTATGGGATCCAAATCTTCTGGTGCCTTTCTTGAGCTGAGCGGGGCTAATGATGATCGTCGAGTAGACGTTACTACACTAGATTTAGTTTGTCTAATAGGTATAATAGACTCAGTCTTATTAGTCAATTTGCTCTGGACTGAAATAGTCGAGCGAAGAATACTAGCTGTTTCTCGTTCCCACTCGTCTGGATCTATGTAACAACGTTTATTGCCTACTGATCTATTAACCTTAACCTTAGGCTTCTCTGCTTTGCTTGCTGATTCAGTCCGGTATTTACCAGTGGGATTTGTTGATGTACCCTCATCTGGTTGGCAGCAGGAGTGAGGTACGACGCGACGCCTAGTTTCTGTGTTTTTTTCGCGCCTTCCTCGATGTGTCCTAAAAGAGTGTGCGGACGATTTACGTTTTTTCGAACTGCTCTTTAGCGTTATGCCTGATTTGACTACTGTTACAGCTTGGCGTACCGTAAGAGATTCCTTGGGTCCCAGAAGAAGTCCGTCTTTGTTTGTCGGTATTGCATCATAAGGGTTTAACCATGTTAGAAAATCAGTAATGATTGGTCCGCTGTATTCGGTGGGTACGGCCTGGCCTTTATCTGGAATTGTGTCGCCTGAAGGAACACGAGGTGCCAATGGGGTAGCGCTGCGGGGTTCGTGTCTCTTTTCTTTGGCTCTTTTGATCAGTCTTTTACCGTTTATACATAAAGAAAGCCCTAGATATGCTGGAGCTTTAGGTATTGCCTGTCTGTAAGCCATTTCGAAATATCCAGTATCTGCTTCAGGATTAAATCGTCGATCGAGTACCACTAAAAATAATAACAGTGAAATATGAATTTCGATCTTGATAGATAGTACTTAACGAGTTTTAGTTTAGTCAAAATTTACCTTTGACGACATCTTCAAGGCATTGAGGACATAAACGAGCAGTAACTGATGTTGTTGGTGCTAAATCAGGGCTCGAGTTAATTTCAATGAGCCACGGGGTGAAGTCATCTGCCAGCATGAAGTCAGCCCCGTACAATTCAAAGCTGTTTTGCCTTTTATCCATAGAGTCTTGACAGGCAAGCATAGCTCCTATTAGACACTCCTTCATTCCAGGATAAATTTTGCTTTCCCACATATCATACTTTCCTATCTGTCTTCAATTAAAAGAGCATTATTTTATACGGTGTTTGACATCAATTAAAAATTCAATTCATCCTAGGTACCTATATCGAAAAAAATGAAAGGTCCCAAGCCGTGTTTGTTGCCTGATTCTTCTAGGCTTGGTCACGAGGAACAGGCTAAGCTTCACCTAGTTTCTAAGACGTTTCAAAGTGATACTAGTGATTTTATTGAAATAAAAGCCTTTTGACTTTGACTTTACTTACCTCAGGTAAGCTTTGAAAGTGTGACAGTCCCACATATTTTCATCGGGTAGGGCCTTATCCCTTTCTCCATTGTTCTTGTATTTAGTCTGAACAGCATTATTTGTGAGGTGGACTGACTCATGATAATTTGACAAACTGAATATTTGAGAGCTGAACCGCAAATAGCTGTCTCTGAAATTCAATTATCACTGTTATGGATCTCTTTTTCAATATGGTTTTATGATTTATTTATACTACTCACCTGTATACCCAAATGGTCAGCGGTTGGCAATTTGTGATTAAAAACCACTGTCTTATATCAAACTTTGTATCGTAAACGACTAACGGATTTTCTAAAAAAGGAGTAGGTTAAGTCAGTGAACCAGAAGTAGAATTATAATAATGTTTATTTATTACGATGGGTTTTGTTACATTACCAATATACTTTTGAACCACATATCTAGTTTTCTGAGCGGGTATATTGATGAGGCCTATTATATCCTTGATATTGTTCATAAGCTGAATGCCACGACCGCGGCATTTGTTGCCTGGTTTCACAATCCAAATATTGTAAACACCATCGATGTCTATTTGCGGCCAAAATTTTGTCATCGTGGCTAAAAGTTTTGCTGCTTTCCTTTCTAGTTGTCTGTAAGAATGTTGGAAATATGTTTTGAAAATATGTTTTGCTTTCTTCTTGTTTACTAATAGGTAGGTATCAATCAATGGAATCGTAAACAGCATTTCCAAATACTCGAACATCGCTGATGTAATAACATTAGTGCATCGAGCGACAATTGTGATCTAATTACCAATCGTCAACACAAACCATTATCATTCATGACTGTTTACAAATAAGACAAACCCAATTTCAAAACGTAGGTAAGTTCATATCCCGAACCTTACCTTATATTGGAATTTTTATCTTCTGCGAATTTAGCTTTTTCGTGTACAAGTAGATAGTGATGAGTCAAAAACTGGTCCCATTCGTGTTCCCACACGTGAACTTGATCTTCCGCATCATCTATATCTTTATGTGTAAAGAATGAAATATATTCGTTTAGTCTGCTTATGGCAAATTCTATTGCGCTTAAAGGAACCTTTCCGTTAGCCAAGACAAGGTGCTGTTCACTAGTGGCCTGTAGTGTGTTCGATAGCCATTTAAGGACGCTGATGCAAGCCGTTATTCTGAAATCGTCGATAAATTCCTCAAGGCTATCTGAGTTGTGAATGTTGTAACACCGTGGGAACTTCGTCATTGATACTCCTGGTTCGGTGTGCCAATGCATTTGTGTTAGAGAAGCGGTCAAACCTTCTTTGGTGGTGAAAATTGATCTGCAAAACCTAAAATCACCCCATGAACACTTTGAAAATGTATACTATACCTACTTGAACTAATTTATGATTATTTTATGGATGATTTTCTAGGTACCTGCTTATAAGAACATCTTTATTGCTAAGCAACCAGTCGTATTTATCTCTCTTAGTTGTCCATAGGAAGTCGACCGAGTGGTGTTCCATAAACTTGTACAAAATCATTCTTTCAACCTTTGATAGTTCTTTTCCCGTGCATTTCTTCGGGTCTATATTTGGTGGTGGATGGCGAACCTTGAAATTGAGGTAAAGTCATTTTTATTGAAGTTAAAAAAATAAGCGTAAGAGGTGCGATTCGTTTTTATGCAAAGGCAAAGGTAGAATTGAGTCAGACATAATGAACAGTAAGGTGATTTATGAACGTGGGGTGCGCAAACCAGTTAAGAATAGACGTACCCCCAATTCAAGCCCAATCAGATTTACAGATACCTTGTGCGACTCGTATTTCTCGATCCATCCTCTCTCGAGAAGTGCTCTACGAACTGCGGGAAATCCTCCACCTTTTATCATGAACACCTTCCGGTCTTTCATGGCACTGTCGGCAATCTTCTTAAGATCATTCCATCTTTCATTGCTCACCCAACTCTTATATTGTCTGAGTTGCTCAGTTGAAGATGTCTCTATTAATGGGGAAGAATGGAAAATATAGGACTTCAAAATAAAAGAGACGTTTCATCAATATATGGAGCCTGGGCCTGCACGGTGTACACTACTCTAAAATATGGCTAAGCAATAAAGTAAACGTATTTAATTGGTTATTTTATTTAAATTGACTTCGTTCTAAGGTACATTAAGATTTTCTTCGACAATGAGAGCAACACACAGCGCTACAAAAATATGGCGGATGGAAGTGCGTAAAATGTCATTTTGACAACCTACATTTATCTGACAATACAAAAACATCAAATCAAACAACATGACATGAAAAATATGTCAATGTCATGTCAAACGCCAATTATAAACCAACATGGCGGCCTTCAAATAGTGTTCACATAGTAAAAAGCTTACCAGAAGAACTATTCTTGTACCATCGCATTTGTCTTCAAATTAATGAAATTGTATTTTTCTTGTAATCTCCTACTTTTTCCTAATTTTCTATGTAGTGTACATGGACCAGGCCCAGAATGAAACGGCTCCTTTATGTTGAAAATAATAATAATATCGACTTTCTATTAAGGCTTCGGCAAGACAACACCTCTCGAAGTTTCCAGCGCACAAGTGAATTCTGCCTGATGATGTCTCGTATAGAGGCGAAACACGTGTCGAATTCATATTAAGTTTGTTTGTTGAACTTATGAGGAATAGATTAGCAGAATAGTACTAGGGACATGATTTTGGTTGTCTATTAAATAAATATCATAAAAATAAAATGCTCACGAATTTTATCCCCAAAAATAGTAGTCATCCTCTCATATCTCTAGGCGATCAGATCCTTGAAGATGTCAAATGAGGTAGTCAGAGGCATGTCCGAACATTTGGCACATGCCCACATTTTGCAGTAGTGAGTTTCCATACGTGACAGGTTGCAAGCTCTTCGCCGCTTTAAGAAACCTACTGGTTTCCTCACGATGTTTTCATTCACCGTTTTAAGGACGGGTTATTGCGCACTTCAGTTTAAAGATTATACTTAAATTTTTTGAATACTTAGAATATCTTTTTGGTGCACGACGAGTTCGATCGAACCCACGACTTTCGGATCGAAGGTCGGGAAACCTTCAACGGCTTTAATGAGAGAATAATAATGAATTTGCGTGTAGGTACCTGCACAAAGAATTGCTCCATGCTCCGATTTGGAAAATGAGACTGCACTCGACGGCCGCAGCTCTTTCTTAGCCGTGCTATACTTATGTAGTTTCGAGTCTGACACGCTCTCTTCAAGTTCCATCGTTATAGCCATGAGCCTCGGATACGACCCTGTAAAAAAAATGCTGGTGTACTTTCACCATGTTTCCCTACTTCATGACGTGTATACGATGAAAGAGCCGGAATAGGACTGGCCAACTAAATATAAACTGGTAGTGCAATAACCTACTTTAATCCAACCTACATTGCGGGTCCTTGGCTCATCAGCGAACCTTCCGTGCACATCCCCGCCCGGTACCCGTGCATGTGACGTCACAGCTGGGTACCTCCTCCGCAACTTCGTGCGGAATGTAGTTACGCGGAAATTAATAAACCTAAATTACTCTTACCTTCTGTAACCAGGTCGTTGCTCAGAAAACTAGGTTAGAGTAAACGCAAAAGCGTTCATTAAAAGGTATAAAAAAAGATGTTGATTTCACGAACTAAAATTTGTTTGACATCGTTTGATTGACATCTAAAACTTCACTGATGAGTGTTTAGTCGTAAACAGAGTATTCTTGGTCTACGGTGTTTAGTAGATGAAGCATAGATTAACGAGCCGCTACCTACGGAGGTCAGTGTGGTTTTATTCTCTTTGGAGTAGGTAGGTTGCCGGGAGCCGTTGGGTGCCCGGCCAATGAGGATATTAGTCAACGGCTGCAGGCGCACAAGATCGGTGGCTCTGGAAATCTTTGGGCGAAGACTTCAGCAGTGGACGTCCTACGGCTGAAATAGTGATGATGAGGATGTTAACGGTGCGGTGGTCTCTGAAGGTAGTATGACGTCATCATAAAAACGAAACTAAATTAAGGTAGGTTAGGTGAATTAGTTTAGTACCTACTTAGGTACTAAGCTAATTCGTGAAATTCATACAAGAAAGTTATATCCAAGTTAGGTTTAGCAAAGTCTAAAAACTCTTTCTAAGCCCACTGGTGACTGACCCGACCGACTCTAGTCTGGGGCCCAATTCTACTAATTCAATGGCTTCAAAATGACAATGGTTCAATGGCAAAGTGTCAATAGTGGCCATTTTGCCATAGAACCATTGTCATTTTGGAGCCAATAAATTAGTGGAATTGGGGGTCTGATCAGCTGAGATTTCTTGTAAGGATCATTCTACAATCGGGACAGTAGAATACCTATGCTTCAATAATATATATTTGAAATGAACAATGTTTAATATGACCTCCCCTCCATCGTGCGTGGTCCTAAAGACAGTTTCCCTGTATCACTCCTATGGTTTCGGAATGGTTTCGGATTTCCTTTCCCAGTCGGGAGCGGTTGCCGCCATGAATTAATAACTTCCGGTTTGGGAACTTTCATTTTTGTCTATCACTAGATGGCAGCAAAACGTGGTTTTCTATCTTACGTAGTTTACAAAATTCGTCACACTTTTGCGCGATGACGCTACTGGCGCACACTTTTGTTCTGAGGATAACTTCAGGGCATATGTTGTTATGTTGTCCAACATGTCAAAACGACGAGCAAACAGACGTTGGTTTTGGTTTCGTTTCTTTCCCCAATTTGGCAACACTGATTACGACGACATGAAGCAAGATGGCGTGTTTGTAAATCTCTGTTTGATGGTCCTCTGATATTTCTCACGATTAGTCATTTTTCGAACTTATTTCGTGATGAACTAGCGGAACAAATATTCGTGAAAAAATCTAAAAGTGTTGTTTTAGTGTTTTGATTACTGTAAATGTGTTATTAGCAGCCCGATGTGAATGTAATCCACCTGAGGAATGTTGGGTTTTTTCAGTGATTTGTGATTCGGTCAGGTGTTTTCGTTTTAGCCAAAATTTAAATTTTGTTCTTGCGCAGTGAGTGAAGTTTCGCAGTTCTGATGTATTTGTGCCGCGGGGATGCTAGATGTCGGGACTGTTTCCAATGTTGGGAAACAAAAGCGTGAACTATTTGTTGTGATACTGAGTGAGTGAAGGTTGAAGGAGAGAGCCAGGCCGGATGATGTCCTTCAGTGAGGTGAGTGTACCTCTTGTTTTGCAGCATCACGATTCCATTGTCATGTTGTTCTCATGGATGGAGAATAGTATAACTTTTTGTATGCCTCCAGATAAACTGTTCTTGTTAACAATATCCACGAATGTACACGTTCACATATCATATTTTTATGACATATTTTATTGTTATTGGAGATAAACTTGATAAAAAATTAATAATTTTATCAGCTTATTGAAAGTTTTTATAGTTTCATGATATATTTACTGACATAAGGTTACTTCTATACACTTCTAGTATTTATTTCTTACTAGAATGAAAATCAATTTACCCAGTTCTTAGCATTACCTTCTCATCAAGACTAGCCACTCATAAGATAGCTATATCAAATATGCATGTTATCTGTGTGTTTATCAAATTATTTCTTGTTATCCTAGTGTACCTACAATCTTCATAAGTATAGTAGTTGGTACCTACTTAGGATGAGTCACATTCTTCGGGTCACTGGATCCAGTATTTCATTCCAGAGAACTACGTAGACTAGACTGAATCACTGAACATCATTCAAAGTTGCCTACATTCCAGTCATTACATAGACAGCCAATCCAATTACCAGGCTGGTTTGCTTTTTGGCATAATAATGGTACTGGAATCAAAATGCTGTTGACATAATTCTAGTACTAGATTTTATTGCTGGACTAGAATGCCATTGGAATAAAGTTTGAACCTGTTATTAGTTCTAATACTTATTTTTTATTATAAATAAGAAATCCCTCAGGGGGTTGCTTTATTCTTTGAGTAATAGAATGGAATGTATGTAGTATCTTTCTCGTGTGAAAAGGACTCTACAGTAGGTATTTACAAATGCAATGGCAACCATGGATGGATTTTAAATTAAAAAATAGAAGGTAAATAGCCACAACCTTTATCCCCACCTGCAATGTAGACAACCTCTCAGATCTCCAGGAGATTGGATCCTTGAAGTTGTACAAGGGGGTAGTCTGAGGCACATTCACACACTGGGCACATGCCCATATTTAGCCACGATAAAGCCTAAATATCTACTTAGGCATCTATTGATGATTAAGTTTTACACTAATTATTTCTTGTTTATTTAATTGCATTCATTAGTGCATGTCCAGGCTTGAACCTAGACCCTTGTCTGTAAGTGAATGTAAGTGCATATTAATGTGTGCTTAAAACGTTGAAGGAAAACTTTGTGAGGAATCCAGTAAATATTCTTAAAGCAGTGTTGTGTTTGCAACCTGTTACAGTATATGGAATACTAACTACTGCAAATATGGGCGTGTGCTAAATGTTAGGACTTACTTCTGACTAACCTCCATAGACATGTTCAAGGATCTGAACGCATGGAAATCTGAGAGGATGTCTACTACACTTGGGGATAAAAGTCATGATGAGCCTTTTTTCTTTTATTGTTGAGGATTGGATCACCATGACCATGCCACCCTAGCACTAATGATGAAAATTGACCTATCTACTATGTCTTATGCCTATTTTAACAAGTTTTAATGGAGCCTTTGCTTGTGGTAAGCCACATGTCTTCCACTACAAGATGTCTGTGCCTAATCGATGTAGGTGTGCAAAGTTAGGTAGGTATTGGATTTGTTATCCTGTGCTATTGATAATGCTTTTAAAAATGTAACAATGGATCACGGTTCTTTTTTGATCATCCATCTCTTTTTAATCTTAAATGTTCATTTAATTATAGCTTTCAACTAAATCTTATTTAAAATTAATGGTAGGTATATTTAATTAAATCTTGTAAATAAATGCGGAAGTAACTCTGTCTCTCTGTCTGTGAGTAATAATTTGATGGAATGTTCTATGGAGATAGCTTGAACCCAAGAAACTCGTGAGCAGCTGCTAGTTAGTGATAAAACTATTATTTTGGGTGATGAAGGAAGTGTGAGGTCATCTAAGTTCGACATCCTTTGAAAAAGCGTTTTAAATCACAGTGAGCATGAACTATGACATAATCTTGATTCTGTTACCTACTTTATGAGATCAGTATCTTGGGTTACCTCATTCATTGTCTCTTTTCGTATGTATCATATTGATGACTTAAATTGCTCAACATTGTGCTGCATAATGAATAGAGAGAATGTTGACTGTGAGCCTCCTAAGTTTTATAATGTACATACATAATCAATGGCATGGTACTATCACCAGTACATGTTCTAGTCAAGGAACAGATCAAACTGAAATGTACAATACTATCTTGCAACGGCCGCTGCGCATGTGTGGGTTCTAGATAAAAAGTAGCCTACATTTATTTGCTATTCTAGGTAAAGAACTTTATCTCTTCCAAGTTTCATCGAAATTTGTTGCTGTTACGGCGTGATTGAATGAATTGACATCACAGTAATCTTCTATTTTATCTGGCTCATTTAACTCGATCTCTTCTTCCTCGTTTTATTTACTTTTCTCCTTTACCTTTCAAAAAGTTTTATTTTGGTACAACAATGACTTTGATTTTGTAAGCCTGTGTCTCCCCCTATTTAGGCACACTCGTCTATGACTAATTGTGGCTAAGAAAACGACCTAATATGTATATGTTTTGGTTTCTGTTATACCTACTCCTGACTTAATCACCAACCAAGGTCTATTACGCGACGTGGCCCGAAGCAATATGAAAGAAAATCTCGTCTTATGAGGCAGAACCGCCTTTGTGCGTGTTTATACTGCCGTCGTACTAGGTAGAATCAATAACTTAGTGTCAACGGTTTGCGTTGCACTATACTCATTGATAGAATAGGTGAAACATCCTCTAATTGCCTGTAAGCGTTTCACAAACAGTGACGTTAGAGTCAGTTTCCCACGGTTCAATTGTTATTCCTCAGTTGCAACTACGTCGGTCGTGCGTGGCCGGCTGATACCGGTACTCTGCGTGAGACCCTGCACTGTTTTGGAATTGACCTCTATTAGTCTAATTGTACTTAAATGGCCAAATCTGTGTGGAAAATCGGCCATTGTTGGCATAAAATGAAAACGTGGTCTTATTCTTAGTTGGTTGCTATTTCCGCCGACCGGAAGTGATATTAGCCAAAATCAGTGGGTTATATTTTTCTGATGGGCATACATTCGTTAATTTGTCGCATACATAGGCGAACATTTCTTTGTCGTTATCCTCACAGTCAGGCGGAACAAAATATAAAATATAGACGAAATATTGTTCAGTATCAACTAAGCTCCAAGTTACTACATTGTTGGCATACTGTGCACAACGAGTGGCGAACCTTATCTAAATGGGCCGTTGTTTCCTCGTCGGTCCTAGCTTGCACCCGTAAGCCCTGTTGCTGAGACAGGGACCTGCCTACCTTACCTACCTCTGTTGTACTCGTACATTTTCAATTATTTTTTTTATTTAACTCGGAATTTGGTTATCAAAATTCTACTGATTCATGAATGAGATAGGTTGAACCGATTTATATGAAACATAGAATAATGGTTGGCCCGAACAGAGATCCCGCCCGTTGGCCGTTTGGCCCGGTTGGCCCGCGATGTCCAGTAAAAGTTGGGTGTTGCGATGATCGTTGAGGCACAATAAAGATAAAGATAAACTAAAATCGCAGCATATTCTAACTACCTAATAATCTGACCTACGAAGTACCAAATGGGAGCTCACGTGTGTATTGGTTTTCTAATCGGTACCTATGTACTTCAATTTTCCTTGTAACCCAAAAATCATACGGGCTAGAATAAAAATAAAAATCGTTTTGAAATTGAGAGAACAAAGCTTTCATATGACATCCCACTTCATGTGTTTGTATTATTAGGTACTTTATTTTAAAACCCCTTTTAGACTCCTATGTCTTATCATCCCCTTGGCCAATTTAACTTATATTTTTACCAGCAAAACTTGATAGTACAAAATTTTGACCTACTAACTTGCATGCAAATCGGATCGACGGTTCAAAAGTTATTTCCTAACTGATAAACATACAACGCCGATTCGTCGAAAGTTTTTTGAAAGATCTTCCCTCGCTCGATCAAAGAAAAGTTGAAAATATAGTATAGTTCATGACCTCGAGTAGCATATAATTACCTATACCTTTACTTTATTATTATCGGGGTATCACGGAAGCTAAGTTGCAGTTCAACATGAACTCGAAGAAACATTAGACTAAATGTTTTAGATTGCGAGTCTCGCAACTCGTAAGATACATTTATTGTTGCCGTCTTCGCGTCAATTTGATTCGGTAGAAATCTCTCTTAGCCAGTCGTGCGCGCAGGGTCAACGACCCGGACTTATCAACAATCAAATTTGTAGGGCCGCTCGTATAACTTAACTGTATTTGCATAGGGGCTATCGTGTCACCGAAAAACAATCACCTACCTACCTCGAAATTTCCTATAAATAATACTAGGTAATTTGAAGTTAAAGTTGATATTGGTCAATTATTCGTGCCTGGTCAGGGACTGGTACATCCACCCTACGTCGTACATTTTAAAAGCCGTATTGAAGTGATCCGAAGCTCGTCGGTTCGATTTGTTGAGCACTAATGGTTTTTTTTATTCTAAAAATCTATTTGCGCACACGTGTTCAAATCGTTGAGAAAACGTGAGGAAACGCGGCTTAGTCAGCTGCGTACGTATTGGCCATGTCTTTCCTGTAGATAAGATCGACTAGGCTGAGAGAATGGGATGGTATAAGCTGGGCAATCTGAGCACGCCCCGCCATCTAAACCTGTCCCAGGCACTATAGCGACAGCTGCCTTTAAATTAGTAAAAAATGAAAGCAATCGTTAGAATAGGATGTACCTAATAAAAGGCCTTTTTAAATGATAAACGCTAGAATTTTTGTTACTCGATCAACAGCGGCTCTGATTTAGATAAAAAAGAGGTTTTATTATCGTGATTTTAGATCCAGTCTATGTAATGATTGGTTGTTGGAAATCGACGTACCTACCTACCTAGTTGTAAGCTTACTTACTGTTATAATCGCAAAAATTCTGGCCAAGAGCGTGACGGACCACGCACAGTGAAGGCTTGCGTAGTCAGGTCCACGTCATATGGTTATGCATGCAAAAAAAAAATTTGTACTCAATGAATTTTATTTGGACCTTAAATAACATCTCTTAAACATAACGTTGCAAGCGTCACCAGTATTACTTTGCTAAATTTCATAATCGGTATGGATGACAGACTGACATGGCGAAACTAAGGATTTCTAGAAAGAACGCGAAAAATAAAACGTACTTGGATTTATTGCTTTATTTTGAACCGCAAAGCTCTCGTTACGAAATTTCTTATTCATCGTTCGCATCAAAATTTAACGAGGCTCACCTTTGACCGTGCGGTTCGTGATCCAACTGAACTATCGGCTATTGGGCCATTCGGGCCCGGTAGGTGAAAGGAGATCGTGTTCCCATTCATTAGTGTGTGGCCCCTTATCAATACTGGGTGGGTACGCAGTTTAGTACATGGTCACAGAAAAAAAATTCATTGCCCGTGGTCCGGTTCAGTTGTCCGGTCAACCGGACTACAGAAAAAATGTATCTACCATAGTACAGGTGACCGGACTACGGAGGATTTTTTTTCTATTGTAGTCCGGTTGACCGGACCACGGATGATCTAGTTTAAACTTTTTGTTGGTTTGGCCTTTTTTTCAAGTTATTGTCAAGTCAAAGTGGTTCATAATATGTATGCCATCCCGAAAGGGGTTTATTCTACAACCAATTATAGGCAATATGGTTTGTTTTACCACTTTTGGAAATACGATATTTTTCATTGAAAAAACTCTATGCGAAAATGTTTTAGTACCTAGTTAGTGCAGTGAAAATACAAATACCACCTAAAATGAGAAAGTTTATGAAAAAAATAGGATGATTTTAGCTATTATTATTTCTTTTATTCATAGAATAACCCCCTTTCGGGATGGTATCATCATCATCATCAGCCTGTAGAAGTCCACTGCTGGACATAGGCCTCCCCCAAAGAGTTCCATGACGAACGGTCTTGAGCCTTCTCCATCCACCAACTTCCGCAACCTTCACAATGTCGTCGGTCCATCGGGTGGGGGGCCTTCCAACACTGCGTCGCCCGGTTCGTGGTCGCCATTCAAGAACCTTTACTCCCCAACGGTTGTCGGTTCTGCGAGCTATATGGCCTGCCCACTGCCACTTCAACTTGCTAATTCTAAGAGCTATGTCGGTGACTTTAGTTCTTCTACGGATTTCCTCATTTCTGATCTTATAACGTAGTGAAACTCCAAGCATAGCTCTCTCCATAGCCCGTTGCGCGACTTTGAGCTTGTATACGAGGCCTATAGTTAACGACCAAGTCTCACGGGATGGTATACATGTTATCAATCACCTTGTATATCATTCAGAAAAATATTGACATAATATACACGGTGATTCATTACATGTTACCATACCATTATTCTTTCAACAAAAAGAAAAAATTACTTGTTTTTAGTCTCAGAATACAGAACAAACCAGAAAGGGCGGCACGCGTGAAACTTGTCACCACTAAAACTACTCTCATTGAGAGTAGTTTGCGTCAGTCGGTCGGCGAACGCCGAACCGTCCGAAGTCACAAAAAAATGGGCGAGTTAAAAATAAAGATGGGATCACATTTCTAATCTAAGTAGCACATTTAGAGTTGGTAATCACAAATTATTTATTAAATTGTAATGTTCATACATTGAAAAGCTTGGAATCCCGTCCTCCATCTCAGCCCTTCCATACACGTCGCCAATATTGCATACTTCCGTTCTCAATCTTATTTAGTTTTTTCAAATAATTGGTTTAGGTGATCGTGCGTACAATTATTGGAGATATATGATATATAGATATATATGCAACATTACAAAGATACGCACGGGAGATGCGCAAGGCTTTTTAGCGACACATTAGCTCGTACAAATTTCATCGTACGCCATTTCTGGTTTGTTCTGTATTCTGAGTTTTTAGTATTTTTATAATCTTTATAACTAATTAGAATTACTAAACGTACGAGAAGTTCGGCATTAAGATTGCTACCTAAAACAGCTGATTCATTGACTTTGAACTGATTTGACCCAAAAACAGCTGATTTTTTCAATGAAAAATGTCGAATTTCCAAAAGTCGTACAACAAACTGTATTGCCAATTGGATGCAGAATATGCCGTTTTCGGGATAACATACATATTATGAATCACCTTGTTTAATTTTATTAGAAAAAGAAGGCAAACGGACTATTAAAAATATTTATTTTTCAAACCACAACACTGTCCTTTAATATTTTTGGTTGTCTAACCATGGAAAATATTTTTTTTCCGTAGTCCGGTTGACCGGACAATTGAACCGGACCACGGGCAATGAGTCAAAAAAATATTGTTGTCTTGAGCTTAAACTTGCATTAGGCATGTTGGCACCCAAGTCTATTCAGATAGCGAGAATCTTTGAATCTTTCCAACCTAGCTGTTTAGATCTCAGTATATCCGCGGGCGAATTCGCGTGCCCAGTGTGGCATCGTTCTGCTCACGCTAAAGCTGTTGATGTGGCCCTCAACGATACTTGTCGCATAATAACAGGCTGTCTAAAACCCACGCCCTTAAAAATGATGTACCCACTAACAGGTATCGCACCACCTGGAGTGCGTCGTGAGGTAGCGTGTTCAATAGAGAAAAGGAAGCAGGAAACTGATAGGAAACATCCGCTTTATGAATACCAGATGCCTCCAGTTCGCTTAAAAAGCCGCAAAAGCTTTTTAAGGTTGACCTCTTCCACGGAAGAGAGCGCTATAGAAGCCAGAAGCGAACTGTGGAAGGCTAAACACGCACCTCCACAGGACTTCATCGCTCCAGCAGAGCACCTACCACCCGGCCACGAACTGCAGTGGCCAATTTGGAAATCCCTTAACCGACTCCGGACCAGGGTTGGCCGCTGCAGGGAAAACCTAATTAAATGGGGGTTCAGGGACCCAACCCTAAGCCATTGTGAATGTGGAGCTCCTACTCAGAATATGGCCCACCTGACTTCATGCCCCCTGTGCCCTACCAGCTGCACCCAGGGGGACCTGATTCGGGCTACCGATGCCGGAATAAAAGTGGCCTCCTACTGGGCCAAACACATTTAACTTTAGTTAAAATTTTATAGGCTATAATATAGGTTGAAACACTGATACGATAGAAGAAGAAGATCTCAGTAGGTACTTTTTCTCTCAGATAGCTCTTCAATAGACATAACGGGCTTCGGCAATGTACATAATCGAACCATAGCCACTGCCTTTGGAATAACTCGTTAACGCATCTTACTGTACAAAATTCCGGTAACCGTGGTCCACTCCGGCTAAATTAAATTTGTATAGCGCAGAGTTGAATATCGAGTTTGTGACGAACGATAAAAGGTTGACCTCAATATGCTAAAACGTTATTTTTATAAAAGTTGCATTGGATATTTTGATACGGGCTCGGAGACGTAGTATAAAATAAACACGCGTGAAGGAATGTGAGGCGGAATTGGAAAGCATCATGTTATATTTGCTACTTGCTCCTGTGTCCGCCCGTTTGTGCTACTCACTGAATCAGTGTTGTGCACAAACATTCCAAAATGTTAACTGACTTATTCAAACAAGCTTCAGGAACTAGGTCAAGCACTTTTGACACTTGACCTGAAATCCGACTCGTAATGTAAACAGGTAGGCAAATAAATAAAAGCGATTGTCTTTAAATGGGCTTTCGAATACTCATTAAAATTATTGGAGTAGTCAGACATATTTTATTTTGATTTAGTCCTCATGTCAGCGGATAGATTAGGTTATTAAGTTGAGGTCACTTGATCAATTCTCACTTGGGCTAATTTCATTCGCCACCGTCTTAAACGTCCGATTTGAGTTGCTATTGTATTCTAAAATGCAAATCAACATAACAGCAAAGAGCAAGTCTAATTTGTGTTACATGGTTATCTAGGGACGTGCCTAAGAAACAGTCGCTACGATCCATTATATGGACGTGGACCTTAAATATTCATGCAGGCTGCCGGCTCTTGGCCATCAATATTTATAACCTGCCGCCGCGGTGATAGAAAAGTGCTTCTACAATAAATTGCTTGGGGAACAGTTTTATTTTGCGGTTAAACTATGGATTTTCGTCATGTCGGTCCTTAAATTGATAGTTCGGCCAGTATATTGCTTCAATTGTGTAAGAACTGTGATTGTATAACTTTTAAGTCTCGCTTGTAGGTTTCTTGGACTCCCTGAGGAATGCCGCCTCAGAGTAGGCCCTCTGATTATATCTGTTGTCACAACAGTAAGACTCCTTCCTAGCTCAAATATTGCCTTGTTCATAGCAATGTCATACGTCCATGATTAGTCTAGCCTGGAAGTTGATTTATGATGGAGCTTCGCATTGCAGTTCAAATTGATAAATTTTTGCATGCAAGTTGCGTCGAACGGGTCACTAACCTCAGTTAATGAACTTCATACATCCTATGTTGGCTAGAACGTCCCATCTCATCTATCATCAGATGATTGCGAGTTTTTACAATATGTTTAAATTGCTCACCTCATTGAATGGAGCGACTGGTTCTCCTATTATGATGAGAATATGCGGCTATCTGCTTCTAAGTAATAATACTTACCTTGATATTAAATGACAGACGCCTCCTACCTACAGTTGCTAAAACTACTTGAACACAGGTATTTGAATTGAAAAATATACCTACCTAGTATTTTTTACAGAAAAATAACATGGATAAACATAAGCACACATATAGTAGGTAGATATTTACACCTACACGCTCAGATCAGATTAGAGGGTATGTTGATATGATAAATATATAATATAATATAAAATTTGAAGAATATAATAAACTTGAATCTTACAAGATAAAACTTCTTGTCGCGTGTATTGAAATAGCGAATCTAAGTATGAACGGTTACGTATTTGCCTTTTGAATGTAATTATGGCTCAACTGGCATGATGGCATTCCGTTAGACGACTAGTTTGACTGGATCGCCATGCCGTAACTGCTATTGACCAAATTCGATGGATGAAAATTTGCCATGATACTATTTCTGGAGAGAACACCGAGAAATTACCCAGAAATCTTATCATCACGTTCGTAGAATCCTTGTTAGGTACCTAGTTACATTATTTGGGTTATTCCTATTTCCTACTAACAACAACACGACTTGCTTTTTGTTGATATGATACGATAAGAAATACAGTTAGGTAGGTACTTTACTGCCGGTCAATATCAAACATTTGGTTCAATGTTAAAATGTTTACTATGCTAAAGGGGTACTTGGTACGTAGGCATTATAATTGAATTCTAGACGATTGCACGGTCTGCATTAATTGGTTTCGCGTGTCTGTCCTTGGCCTTAGGGATGGGTTTTCAGCACGCAACCGGAACGGTTTCTGAGCTGATACCACTCTATAATTTTATAGAATTATTATCTGCCTGATCTTCAATATCATTCCATTTGTAATTGTCTTCATGGTACCTACTTGAATCTAATTATCGGAATGACATTGAAATCGCACTATGATAGTTAAACACCTATGATAACAATTTTCTTGTACGCTCTGGAACTACGTATCAACGTATCTAAATCCGCATTTTTGTTGAATTTTTCTAAGCATTTAGTAGTATATTACCTAGATAATAGTGTGATAAATAGAGCTCGAAATACTTTTTATCAGAATGTGTTTGTCACCCCTTATCGTGTTTATCTCGCCTGATTACATTCTGAAACAATCTTACGCCACGTTTTTAACGAAATCTGGAATGTGTTTGATTAAGTAGGCGATAAACGACTCTGTTGTTAATTATTTTCATCATCATCATCAGCCTGATGAAGTCCACTGCTGGACATTGGCCTCCCCCAACGAACTGTCTTGAGCCTTCCCCATCCAAAGACTTCCCGCAACCTTCATAAGGTCCGTCAGGTCTTCCAGCACTGCTATGTCCGGTCGCCATTCGAAAATTCATTAGATATCGTCAGATTAATGCGGTTTAATTACTTGAGGAAAGATTAAAACTGTCTCGTTTAAAGTAGGTAAGTAAGATTAGGAATCTGTTTTAATAATAACGAAAGACTCAACTGCTGTTATTTATGCTTAAATTGAACATGACCTTCGTCATCATCTTCGAGAATATTCCTCTTTTCTAGACTGTTCTCAAATTGCAACCACGAACCGGGCCAGGCAGTGTCGGAAGGCCCGCCGCCTCCCGTTGGACCGACAACATTTTTAATGTTGGTGGATAGAAAAAGCTCATGACCGCACGTCATGGAACTCTAAGGGGGATGTCTATGTCCAGCAGTGCACTTCTCAGGCTGATGATGATGAAGATCATTAAACAGTTCACAAGAAAATCGTATTAGGTTATTTTGCGGACACTCCCAAACGGCAATGACCGAAATGTTATTGCCGTAATATTCACTACTCTTCGATCAATAGAGCCTACTTACGTACACGTCTCTGTATTACTGCTAAGTGTTTCGTCATCATAGCATAATTTAGGCGTGTTCAAATGCATAATAACATTGATTACCTAACACTGACTACATAGTATATAGTTGCTTGCTTGCCGTGTCACTGATTCTTTCTTGGTCCTATACGTCAGTGACCAAGTTGAGGTATGGATAACTAGAAAAGGCCTATGACCATTGGTGAAAGAATCAGTGTAGGATTAAAGTGCGCCTCTTAGGGTCTCCTTTCGTGCACATGTCACATGTCTTCGAATTTTTAGGTTCTAGGACATGCCAGATGAATGGTGCAACAGTTCACTGGTGCCCAAAAACAAGGGTGACGTACAGGACTGCAACAACTACCGAGGAATAAAGCTCATGTCGCATAGTATGAAGGTTTGGGAGAGAGTGATAGCAAGAAGAATGAGAGAGGAGAGTGAGATATCACAGAACCAATTTGGGTTTATGCCTGGTCGTGGGACAATGGACGCCATATTTTCGCTTCGCCAACTGTGCGAAAAATACAAACGTGCGCTCAAAAACCTGCACATGGTGTTCATAGACCTAGAAAAGGCGTACGATAGAGTACCCCGAAAGGTTCTGTGGTGGGCGTTGAAAGAGAAAAGAGTGCCTGGGAAATATGTGCAGCTTGTACGTGCCATGTACGCTCGAGCCTGCACGCATGTCCGGTCCGAAGCTGGCGTTACCGACGAGTTCAGTGTGGCTGTAGGCTTGCACCAGGGGCTTTAAGCCCTTATTTGTTCCTCCTGATTATGGATGCTCTGACATCGGACATACAGGAGGAGGCACCCTGGTGTATGCTGTTCGCCGATGACATTGTTCTTGTTGGAGAAGATGCACTTGAGGCCCAGGGCAGGTTGGAAAAATGGCGGGGTAAACTGGAGAGTGTCGGATTGAAGATCAGCAGAACAAGAAGTGAGCATCTGTTCTGCGACTTCGGTGGTCCATCCAGTTTTATCCCTATTGCCTTAGATGGTGTATCCCTTCCAGTCTGCTCCGATTTTCATGCTCACTCATACAGAACGATGGTGATATTGACAGAGACGTGAAAAATACAATAAATGTGGGATGGATGAAATGGCGACAGGTCACAGGAACTACGTGTGATCCAAAAATGCCCCTTAAACTTAAGGGGAAAGTTCATAAGGCTTGGCGTAATGTATGGATCTGAGTGTTGGGCTACCAAAGGGACGGATGCAAGAAGAGTGCATGCGGCGGAGATGCGAATGTTGAGATGGATGACGGCTAACAGAAGAGAGTGGAAGAAGAAAACATGTGGTGACGACCCCACATAATGTGGGACAAGGGCAGGAAGAAGAAGAAGTGGACATGCCCGTTTCCGCACGATTTTTCCTTTACCGTTTGAGAGCACTAGTATAGCGCACGCTGGTTTGCGGGACCACTACCAGCACTCCACCAGTGCTGTCAAATCTATCAGTATAGTACCTATCTACTTAAGACTGTAGATATTTTATCTCTATACAAAATCATACAACACAGAAAATTCGCCCTAATCGTGATCTCAGAACTGTGAAGCCTCTGATAAACCGAACCTTGACGGAATGTTAAATTAAGACCCTACCTACATACACAAATATTTACAAACATGTGCGGATCATACAAGAGGCTTGACAAGCTTAAGTAAAATAACTTCCTTATGTGCAAGTGTGGAATTTAATTATCTATGTACTATCATGTTTAGCTACGGTATTCAATGTTAAAGGTGAATTCGCATACAACTTGTGTGTGAAACTTAGTTGTTTACACAAGGTATTTCAAGCGCTGTAAATAATAATATTAACACCTCATTCATCAAAATCGGATGACTAGTTTAGGCGCATACGTAACACATGGGACATACGATAATACAAAAATACAATACATAGACTGCTAAAAACATAACCCTTCCTTTTGGCTTTGCCGTAGTGGGGTAAAAAAGGTACATTAACGTTGCATATTTCGCTCATTCTAATCTACGATTTGATGTTGCGTGTCAACTCGAACTAGCTACAGGCACTTTCCAAAGTTACCTCATTCAAGTATAATATCCGTTGGCGTAATGTCAATGCTCACTAAAATTACATTTAACTCTCTCTGAAGCGTAAACTGTAATATCTCTCCTCCATGTGCATTTAGCATGCGCAATGAGCGTCTACACATGATAAAAAAGTCATTGTGTTAACAAAATTTGGTTTCAGGTAGAGGGAGACCACACGTGTATTATCTTTACAGCAAGTTTCAAATATCAGTATCAGCGCGTGTGCCGACTAGGGCTTGCAATCGAATATTCGAATATTCGACACATTTTTTTATTCGAATATTTGTAATAGCGATATTCGAATATTCGAATAATTTCAAGTATGAGAGAAAGTCGTAATCTGAAGCATTTATTCTTCTCTTAACTAGGTAATTTTAGTTTTTCTACAATTTGTGCATTATTACTATAACAACTTTCGTGAATCTGCACTTTCTTAATGTTTAAACGGGAAATGACTTAGTGAACTAAATTTTCGGATTTTACTTGATGCATACTTTTTTAAATATTTGGTGGTTTTGATAACTAAGGTTCACCGTAAGCCCTTTTGGAGCATTCCTACGCGGTTTTGTAATGATTTCCTACAATAAAAACTTGTTAAAACTAACATTTAATAGTTTCGAATAATATTCGAATATATTCGAATATATTCGAATACCACCCAAAAATGGTCGAATACTATTCGAATATTTGCAAGACCTAGTGCCGACTTCCCGCACACACGAGTAGTCGGCACACGAGCGGTACTTGTTCGAGACTGTAACGGTACTTGTTCGAGAAATGTAACAGTCCCCCGTACCTTCAAATTTGTTTAGGCGGTGACGTTCGTTCAATATCAAAGACTTATGGTTCAAATTCGTGTAGAATAGCGCGGATACGCTCGCAATTGGATGGCAATAAGACGCCATGGTAGGGTCCAGTAGCCTTACACGAGCTGTGCACAATAATAAAACAATCACACTCTGCGCATACAAACCTGCCATATAAATGTTTGAACGCTGTACACACACAGCCATTGTACAAAGAGTCGAGTTTCAATACATACGTGTAATATTTTACTATGAAAACGTGATGTTTCTCTACAACTAAAGAGGAAATAATCGGTATTTGTTAACAGCACACAAATTTAAACGTGGCTTTAGTATTTTCATTTACTGCCGCTGGAATACGTACCGAAGTTAAAAAGGCAATTTCATGCATCATCATCACCAGCCTGTAGAAGTCCACTGCTGAACATGGCTGGCTCTAAAGAGTGCCATGACGAAAGGTCTTGAGCCTTTTCCATCCACCGATTTCCCGCAACTTTTACAATGTCTACGGTCGGGTGAGGGGTTTTTCCAACACTGCGTCGCCCGGTCCGTAGTCTCCATTCGAGAACCTTTTTCCCAACTGTTGTTGGTCCTGCGAGCTATATGGCCTGCCCACTGCCACGTCACATCCCGTTACGCGACTTTGTGCTTGTGTAAATTTAATTTTTAGAAGTACACATCCACAAGCCACATGAACAACTAATAATAAGTCGTACATGGTGAAATCTGGAGCTTCATAACAAATTCGCAGCAAACTATTTAAAATTGTTCTCTACAGGACCGTCATAATGTTTAGAGAGAGAGAGGCGTGTATCGACTACTTAGTTTTATGTTCGATTGTCGTTTTTCTTAAGCACTCTTTCCAAGTGGAAGACTGGAAATAGCTCTCCGTATCGCTGCTTTTATTGCGCTTTCGGCCTTCCTGCTAGCGCTGAATAATCGAGTGCTCTTACCAAACGGAAAATCTTATTTACATTTTGTTCTGTTTCATAGTGCCGTTGTTGCAGAATAAAAACATAAAACCTGTTTAGGTTACACGTACATTAGGTTCACTGTTTTAATTGGTTCTCCAAAGCTTCTACAATAAAGTAACTTTACCGGTATTCACAGTGTAATAAACACTTTTGACACTATTTCCCTCTTTGTGTTAATGTACCTGTGGGTAACATAAAACCCCGTGACATTAACCTCTGCTACCTTCACTTTAAATCTTATACGGAAAACTTTTAACAGACCGTTTGTTGTTTTACATTTCTATTTATTTAGTTTGATTATGTTGTGAATTTATGCACACAGGTATCTGTGTTTGCCCAAGCCGTACCGAAGACCTTCCTTTGTTTCCTCCCTTCGCATCCAACCAGAAGATGAAATCTGTTTCAATAAACTGAAGGAAAGGCCCACTTCAAGTCATTTGCATCTCAAGTCGAAACATTTACATTTTCACTTAAATCTTTGCTCTTTTACTCAATCACTTAAATTACCTCTTTTTGTTATATACCTATCACATTATGAAGTCGCGTTGGCCATGAAGGATTATTGAAATAAAAAGTGATTTTATATTTTAGTAGCCGGCGTTTATTGCGTTCATCACACTTAGGTCCTTTACCCTTTTGTTTCTGAGCCTGCTTGTTACTATACAATGCTACTGTGTCAGTTTGTACTTCTTGTAACAATTTTGTCTTTATTGAATCAGATATAGGGCTTGCATTATCCGTAAGTTTTTCGGATCCGGAAAATATGGATAGTAGTTAACGTTACTATTCGGATATCCGGATTTTTCGGATAACTCGGATAATTTTGACAAAATCATCAAAAAATGGATAAAAACAAAGGAAATCTGTAAAAATTTGCTCTAATGATGTTTATTCACTTAAATAACCATTTACCATAAAAATTACAAACTTTTCCGTACTAAAGTTGTTGTGCTTAAATTTTCATTCTATTTTACATTATTGTGTATAATGATAATGTCCTTTTATGGGAATAATAAAATTATTCAATAAGAATAAAATGGAAAACTTTATGTATTCTAATACTATCGGCTGCCCGTGGCTTCGCAAGTGCGTATCCCTAATAATAGTAGCCTAAAGTTCCTGTCTTCATCATCAGATCAACTCTCTGTTAGTATAATATTATATTGTCATTGGATCTCATTAGGTTTACAAAGTTTCAGCTCAATCGGACCATTTCCTGAGGAGTTCCATGGATCAGCTTCATCATCAGAGCAGGTCATTGTCACCATAATATTGTTTTGTCATTGGATCTTTGTATGTATGGATAGTTTCAGCTCAACCACTACGCATTAAAAAGTAATCTTTACAAACCCTGACACCCATATGGGTATCAGGGTTTGTACCCTTTTACGGGTAGTTTGTGATTTTTTTCTGATGTTTTAATAGTTATTCTGCTTTTCGGGGCGGAGAAATCCAACAAATGAAGGATCATTAAAACCGGTTCAGCCGTTCTTGAGTTATAAATAGTGTAATGTAAGTAGATCAAAAAAATACTATTCTCTTCTCAAATCTACTCTGCTTATTATTATTTCTTCTTAAAGCAACTAATTCGTATTTTCTCTTCTCAAATCAACCGTAATTATTAAACACATACAATACAAAATCATTTTAAATTTTCAAATCAATATTCAGTTATTTTTTTCTCTTCATAACCATGTATATCCGACTCCAGGACCAGAGCACAAATCTGATCCAATTGCAAAAAGGGGTGAGACAGGGAGACGTCATTTCTCCGAAACTGTTCACCTCTGCATTGGAGGATGTTTTCAAGCTTCTGCACTGGGACGGACACGGCATCAACATTAATGGCGAATACATCACTCACCTTCGATTCGCCGATGATATAGTCATAATGGCAGAATCGCTGGAGGACCTTGGCGCTATGCTCGAGACCTCAGTACCGTCTCCCAACAGGTGGGTCTTAAAATGAACATGGGCAAGACAAATATTATTTCCAATGCTCGTGTCGCACCCATGCCGGTAAATGTTGGGAACGGTACCATTCAAGTTGTAGACCACAATGTCTATTTGGGTCAGACGATTCAACTAGTTAGGTCCAACTCCGACAAAGAGGTCAACCGACGAATTCAACTCGGATGGGCAGCGTTTGGGAAACTTCGTCATATCTTCTCGTCGGAGATACCGTAGAGCCTCAAGACGAAAGTCTACAATCAGTGCGTGTTGCCATTGATGACATAGTCGTTACTGAGACTTGGTCGTTAACTATTGGCCTCATACGCAAGCTCAAAGTTGCACAACGGACTATATGGAGAGAGCTATGCTCGGAGTTTCACTACGTGATAAGATCCGAAATGAGGAAATCCGTAGAAGAACCAAGGTCACCGACATAGCTCTCAGAATTAGCAAGTCGAAGTGGCAGTGGGCAGGCCATATAGCTCGCAGAACCGATAACCGTTAGGGAGTAAAGGTTCTCGAATGGCGATCACGAACCAGGCGATGCAGTGTTGGAAAGCCCCCCACCCGATGGACCGACGACATTGTGAAGGTTGCAGGAAGGCGGTAGATGGAGAAGGCTCAAGACCGTTCGTCGTGGAACTCTTTAGGGGGGCCTATGTCCAGCAGTGGACTTCTACAGGCTGATGATGTTATGATCTTTAGAAGCTTAAACAATCAAGTGAGTCAAATTACTTGTTAGATTCGTGTATTTACTGCACATAATCCTGGAATTATTATTTTGTTGTAGTCAATTCCACATTCAAATCATATTTTTTGATCAATTTTACTATCCGAATTATCCGGATACACTTGCCTTCGTTATCCGGATTTCAAAATTGGCGGATATTTCGGATATTCTGGATAATTCGAATATCCGGATATCCAAGCCATAATCAGATGGGACTACAACACCGGAACTTTTCAATGCCATATCATTGGTTTATACACATCGGGCAGGCCGGCCAATAATGGAGTGCCCAGCCACTCATCATAAACTTTGAAATTGATGCTTCGGAGTTTTGTGTGCAGTGCTCATTATCTTAGACACGTATTCCTCGATGTTCTGACACCCACCGAGATTCGTTGCTATCAGGTCTCGCAATAAACCAACTTTCCTGGTCAGCCCGGAGTCATCAAATGCTTTTGTTAGGTTGTTCCACACTTCTTGTGCGGTTTTGGCCTCCTCTATGTGGACATTAATTGAAGAGTCACATAACAAAATGATTTTTGAATAAGCTTTTAGGTCCTTTTTCTTGTCGGTTTCCACGCCTCTTACGCATTCCCAAAGTTCTTTATGTTCAAAGTATGTTTGTACGGCAATTTTCCATGCTGTAAAGTTGGATCTTCCTACCAAATTTTCAATTTGCATTCCATGTGCATTGCTATGCATGTTCTGTGACATCGTTTGTTGATGCTTTGAATTCAGTGCTGAAAGAAATGCGCTGAAAAAGAAATGCCTGTGCCACGGTGCCGGTGCGTACGCACATGCGCAATTCGACTTTTCGCAAACTTGTAAGAACTCGGAAATAATTTATATACTGAATCACTCTTCTATAACTGCGCGTGATTAACCGGTCTGGGCATCCATTACCTGAAGGATTATTGTAATAAAAAGTGATTTTATATTTTAGTAGCCGGCGTTTATTGCGTTCCATTGAACGTGCGAGACAAGAAGTCAGTTGGAATGTCAACTGTCAACATGTATATTTGACGTTCCTAATTGTGACAGTTAGCACTGACAGTAAACATGCAGTATGCTATGGCGCCTAATTTCAAATAATACAACAGGCCAAGTGGGAGATATTTCGACTCTCGATCATATCTCGGTCGTAGGTTCGATTCTCAGTATCCGGTAGGATCCGGTGAGGCTCCGTAACTCGGGTCGAAATTTGTAAATTCTACAGAAGTCAAACATCAAGAGTTCCCGAAAATTAAGATTTGAAATTCTTAAAATTAAGAAAAAAATGGCGAGAAAGTTGATGGTTTCCCAGGAATTATGAGATATAGGGATGGAGATTTATGTGTACACAGCTTAATTTACAGGATTGTTCAGAAACAACATTTTGATAAAAGTTGCGTTAGTAACAATATTTGCGACACGATCTCAATAAATAACTCGCCCGTCGCCATGCCCAGTTGTAGGAAAATGTTTTATATTGCCGCGTCACGCATGGTACGACAATTAGGATGTTGTACCTATTTCTAAGGTTAGCACAACCTGCATACACCGACCTTAAATGAAACGTAATGGCGATAGCGGATAATGGTGTCGATTCTCTAGTTGCGTTATCCAAAACTAAATCTGACAGCGCCTTAAAATAATTACACAATCTATGCACAGCGCTAGAATATAGCCGTTTTCTCGCTGCGTACGAATTCAGTCCGAGAAAATGCGGATTTCAATGTCAGTACGTCAGCGGTTATCTTAAATCCGTATATTCTCCGACCGAATTCGGACGCAGTGATGTTTAAGGCCGGTTTAAACCAAACGAACATAGAGCTAGAGCTTAGAACAAGAGCATTCATTTTTAACCGACTTCATTTTTTTTTGTGTGTATGTTACTCGATATCTCTTAAACCGATTTTGATAATTCTTTCGCTGGTGTATAGAGTATGATCCCGGGGTGGCCATATTAATTTAATTCCTGAGAGATTGGTACTTGTCTCGTAAAACTTTAAAAAAAAAACGTCGTCATCTCTTGAAATCACGACTTGCCATTTTTTTTGTCGACGTTGGTATGGTATGGTTATCCCCGCGATTTCGTTCAGTTTCTGCTATTTTTACATAAATTTTAACCTAAGGAGTTGTGTGTCGGGAATTCCTTTCTGTGCACCCATACGTTACAGCAGAAAGCTACCCTGCAAATTTCATACTCTTAGGATTTTGGTTAGGCTCTGCGTTGATTTTCAGAGAGACTAAAACCACTACGTTTGATTGTCAGTCAGTACCGTAAGAGTTATTATTGATGATGAATGGATATCAGTCATACTTTTGTTTCTTATTCGAAAGTGTACGTGGCCAGTGTCATACTCAGTAGGTACGCAAAATGCAAAGAGGTTGATAACAAAAAAACGGGGTTGATAATAATCTGGTAAATATTCAGGAATCTGAAGTCGGTTGTTAGTTTTTGTAAAAAATATATTATATTCTTTCTTTCTTTGGAACGGAGACAAAACAACGAAATAATAATCTACGTCTGTTCACACTAAAATAATTTGATAAGAGTGGGGATCGAATGAGTATTCGCTCTTCTAATGTAAATCGGCCTTTACGACAATTTCGCCATCGAAATACTGGCCACTTGTTTCAAAAAAGTGTGGAATAAACCCATGAAACGGGATGCTATTGGCCGACCGAACTCGTTCAAAAGTAGAAACGATTTATGAACTGAAATACTTTGCATGTTTTTTTAATCCCAATCTCCAGCTCTATTGGCATGTAATGTCGTTGCTTTGCGCTGCCGGTCGGATATTGCGCTCTTGGCGTCGTCGGTTCGCTTAATGCGTTTCCGATGTGACGCAAATGGGATGTTTTGTGCCTCCGCAACTTGGCGATGAACAGGTGCAAATTGTCAGTTAACTGGGACGGTTTACTGTTCTCAATGTAGTCGTTATGAGATGACTTGGAAAATGGTTACGAGGCCATACTGTGTATGTTTTGCTTTAATTGTTTCATGTTTCAGTTTCATGGTCGAGCCGTTTCGCTGGTAGCCGTTAGGTGTTCAATTTGCGGTTGTTATCTGCGAACTGAACCAAAAATAACAGATTACAGTTTTTTAACCTTAACGAAGGTTTCGGCACCAACCACTGAAATCCTATAAATACAAAAGTTTCGAGGAAGTCCTGAACAATAAATCTAAACGAATGATATAGTGAGCTCAAAGTTTGTCTGTATGTAGGGGGTAATATCTGGAACTCCTGAACCGATTCTAAAAAATATTTTACTTATAGAAAGCTACACTTCCCCTGTGTAACAATGGCTGTATATAATATCATAATAGATTTCCTGTGCCCAACACCATTGAATCGTGCTCACATAATATTAGAACTACACCCAAAATAGTTCCTAAATACTCAGCCGCAAACTTATGTATTGTACAGAAGGTTTATCCGGTGAAAACGAAGTTACGGCTATAAATTGTACAACCAATGCGTTTAGACTCTAGACGATTTATGTGCGGAATGTTTCCAAACTCCAGTTCGAAACACTGCACGTGGTATTAACTAGTCTATCGTTTGAAATACAAGACACGTTTAGTACAGAACAGCTCCCGAGTTTGTGAATTAAGAAAATTCTTTCTAAAAATCCTCAAGTTAAAAGTCCTCGGCTCCCCAAGTTGTTCAGAGATAACAAGTGAGCTATACGGTTATGGTTCCAGGTGTTCAGTTAATATCGTGTTTATGCTGATTTTGTTAAGTACAAGTCAAGTTCTTATCTTTACTATTTTATAGCGAGGACTTCATGTATCGCGTTTACTTTTTTATCGTTGTTTCACGTCGTGAAATCATTTGATAGCAGGATTTTATTCAAGATTTTTACTAGGATCGTGTAAGCTTCCGTGCATGATACCTTAATACGACTAGTTTGTGTTGCGTTCTTTATTTTATCAATCATGTTCTTCTCACTTTTGTTGATTCTTTTTTCCTAATGTTTGTGGGTTTAGTGGTTACAAGTACATATCATGCATATCGTTGCTATTTACATCTTGAGAAAAATTGTGCGTCATCGATTGTTGATTTTAGTCATGCGTTTGCGTCGGCGTGTGTCGGTTGGAAGAGTTACTGGTAGGTATTTGTTTTAAACAATTTCTTTAGAAGTGCTTCCTGGACAGCTGACAGTTTTATGGGAACGTGCCGTGATTGTGCCGTGCCACAGTATTGATCTCAATTGATATGATTATATGTATTTTCACTGCAAAACTTACTAGCAAAGGTTCAAAAGAAATCATATACATATTTGTATAGCCTCATCCGAAAGATAGCTGTTCGGTCCTGCCTGAATACCATAGGTGAACAGGCATATGAAATCAACGCATGTGTCAGGGGTTGGCAACGCGTGCGTGATGCCTCTGGTATTGCAAGCAAAGGCTACGGTTACCACTTACCAATAGGTTTGCCGTATGCCGTCCTGCCTGAATACAGTAGGTGAACAGGCATATGAAATCAACGCATGTGTCAGGGGTTCGCAACGCGTGCGTGATGCCTCTGATATTGATATATTTTTTTTTTTATTATTATAACTTTTTTTTGTTATCTTTAAAACCAACACCAGGTTTTATTCAATGAAAAAGAATAACCATTCAATGTGAATGATAGTCTTTTTAGTGGTTTTATAAGCGACCCGCCCCTGCTTCGCACGGGTAGCAGAGATATACGCTGGCAAAGCTCGCAGTCGGCATTAACTTTTCGACATCTTCAACAATCATCGTCATATTTCAGCCAGTTTACCCAAAACTTAAATGAATTATGCACCCTTAATCATCCTCATGAATCACTCCGTCCATTCGTAGTTTTTGAGCTTATCGCGTTCAGACAGACAGAGGCAAGGCGGGGGACTTTGTTTTATAATAATAGCCATGGTGTGAAAAGTATGATAGGTATATCCCTACAAAATAATCTAACGGACCGAAACCAAATAAATTATGTAGGCCGCATTGCCTAATGTCGAACGCGTATGGTGATGCGTAGCACTGCCATAAATGCAAGGAATTCCTGTAGTCCAAGTAAGGTTGATATTCATAGCACGATATCGCGGGCGGTGACTCCTCAGGCAGCACCCGATGCCATGGCCCACGTCTGCTCGCTGAATACTAATGCCTCCTATTGTGCGTCCCATGCCAGATATTCCACGACCAACGAAAGTTTTGTAACGCCTTTGTGTTGCTGACTTTCGCGCGTTCTTCAAACTAGACCATTTGACACATGACCTGTGTTATTACCAGCCTCACAATACAGAAAAAAAGACAGAAATGACGATCGATGAAATTTCTACGAGCTCATGTGTCGCTAAAAAGCATTGCGCATCCCCCGTGCGCAGCTTTTTAAAGTTGCAAGTTGGGAAACGGTGTACCAATTTTAGGGTAATTTTTGTATGTTGGATACCCAATTACTTAAACGGATTTCTACACTTTAGGCCGTCAAACAATTGTTGTGCGTAGCAAACGTGTGGTACATGCAGCGCAATTCGTTTTAACCGCAGTGTAATCCGTCTCATATTATAATCTCCAATAATTCTACTCAGATTATTTTAGACTTCCTCGTAAAAAACAGGCGTAGCTTCACCTAGATTATCAAACCTTACAAAGTGATTCTTGTAATAAAAAACCTTAGCTAGACAATGTAAAGACCAGATGCAAACAAACAAAATGATTGTTTCCAAATCTCTGGTCGCGTCGCGTCGTATGATTTTAATTCATTGCGCTCTTCTTATTTCATTCAGTGGGGAACCGAAAGTGTAGTTTGAAATAGAATTTCAAACTACAATTTTACCCTCAAATATAACAAAAAAAAATGGGTGAAAATTTTGGTTATGTTTGCAACACCTTTTTTTCAATGTATGAATTTTAGCAATTATTCATTATTTAGTGATTACAAACTCTAAATCTGCTAGTTACATGTGAAATGTGATCCCATCTTTTTTTTTAACACGCCCAGCCGAATTTTTGCTGGTAGGAACAGCACATGATGGCATATTTCAATTTTTTTTGTGACTCCGTACGATTCGACGTCCACAGACCAACTGACATAAACTACTCTTCATGGGATTAGTTTTAGTGGTGACAAGTTTCACGCGTGCTGTGCTTTCTGTCTTTTTTCTGTATTCTGAGTTACCAGCATGGCCTCAGCCTGGGTTTTTGACCTTCTTGACAGTTATTGATGTCTGTGTTTCAGGTTTAAAATAGTTGCTTTGGAGTTTGAAGCCTCGTTTAATTTCGCATTACGGGATAATAAAGATTGTTCTTGATTTATTTATATTGCTTTCAATATTTGGCAATCACCGAATAAAATATTTTCGCGAAACCAATGTTCAACAGTAATCGATGGTGAAATACAGAACAACGGTGCCTGCCTACGAATATGCTCTAGCGTGGTTGTTAGAAATCTGTGCGCGATTTCGCTGCGTTGCGTAGCGCCGGCTTGCGCCGCGCCGCGCTGAAGCAGCGGTTGCTGCACGCTCCGCTGGCTGCTCGCCGCCTGCGCACTTACCTCACCCCCGCGGTCCCTTGCGAAAAAATCATAATGCAATCGCCAGGACGGCTGGCGTGGAACGCTCGGCAGCCGCCCGCAGCATGCAAACAGTCTACATTCAAATGCGTTGGTACTCACACGCCGTCCATCACGATGGATTACTCTTGTCGGGAAACAGATTTCTCTTGAGGTACTTACGCATTGGTGCGGAAATTGTGTGCAAGTGACCACAGTATCGTTTGGCGCGGTCCAAGTTGCCATTGAATCTTGTCTATTCAGTGTTGTGAACTTACCGGTTGCTGCTCCAATCTTGTTTTGTGACCAGCTGATGTTTCCACTATGGTGATCTTGAACTGTAAATAATCAAAAGTGTTACCCTTTCTGCAATATGATAAAAATTTTGCGTTTCACCTAGTGTCTGTCCCAATTAATTCGTTGAATTAGTCACCATGGTTCCACCTATCAGTTCGCATTCGATCGACACTGAACCAAATTGTCTTTCGCAAAGGCTATGAAATAGCATCCGAGTTATTTGACGGACCTTTTCGGTAGAACAATTGTCCATCAAACACGAATTAATTCTTTACGCGTCTCGATTGCGTCCGGTGACGGTGGCTTTCCAAGTGTTCATGTTTTCAAACAGTCTTTCCATCGCTAACAGTGGCCTGGATTGCTCGCTACTGAACGGTAGTCGATAGAAAATTTCGCGCTATCTTCAAGGTGTAATAATTTATGACCTCTCTATTGGTTAATTACAATTATCACTGTTTTCGTAGATAAGGCGGTTATACTAATGGAATTTCGATTGATGTTAGTGCGCGTCCGGTTTTGGTGTGATGAGGTGATTTGTGTTACAAGCAGTGTTAGTGCGTGACGTAGTGTTTTGTACAATGTGGGGAGCGGTGTCGAATCCACCGTCTCATTATCATTATGTCCAAGGACCCGGGCCGTTGCCTCCGAGCGGTCCAAGTGGTCCAATTCTTGCGGGGCCTAATTCGAAGCACTTGAGACCTCAGTCATCGTATTCTCTACCTCACGGGAGTAACGGGCCTGGCCGATGGAGCTGGTCCGGCAGTAATGTGTCATCATTTGACCGAAGGCATTTGAAAGTACCGCCACAGCCGGCTCGGCCCGCACCAGTAAGGCCATCACACGCCAGATACACTGGGACTAATGTGAGTTTAAAATCGTATTTCGAAATTTTTTATACTTGCTGTATCAATTTTTTATACTTGCAAATTGATACAGTAATGACCACGCTACATTTCCTGGCATTGCATTCAGTGGTTTCATGTCCTGATGCAAAGCGTGAGGTGATCTGATTGGCTGTTCGTATATTTATTTCCGGGTGTATCGCAAATATCGCAATCGCAGTGCGTGTCAAGTGTCAGTTAGCGTCATTCTCTTTTCCCTATTAAATACCTCATAAAAATATGTAAGCAATCAGCTTCTAGTTTCTATCAGAATTCAGACGATTATGCTAATAGGTATACATAGGTTTTATCTATCTAAATTAGTTTCGAAATGAAGTATTCGATAAATAAAAATATTCAAATTCAAGCCGATATTTGTTTTCATAATAATTGCACAAAGCCACGGAAAATGTTTACTTATAGATGTAACTCTTAAAGGTCTAGAAAAAGTCTAGAGAGCACTAGTGGAGCGGTGGAAGTGACCCCGCCTTCATTTCCACAGGTTGTGGGCTCGAATCCCGGTCGTGCACCAATTGATTTTCCGTGTGGAAAAATAATGTGCGCTATAACTAGTACTAGCTCTCAAACGGTGAAGGAATCATCAAACATAATTTCAGGCGAAAACATCGCGAGGAAACTGGCATGTCCTAGAAGAACCTAAACATTCGAAATCTGTGCACGAAAGGAGCATCTAAGAGGTACACTTTAATCCTTTCAACATAACTGATTCTTTCTCTGACAATCATAGGACCATTTCTGGGCCAACTTACCTCAACCTGGTCACTGACCTAATGCGATGAGGATGACCATGAAAGAATCAGTGACGGCAAGCAAGGTCTAGAAAAAGTATATTGGCTAAGCAAGAGCAAATCGATAAGTAGCCCTATTAAAGCGTGTCGTAAGACTGATTCGGTTTCCTAAATAAGTTCGTATCTAATGGATCGCAATTTAACCTACCTGCAACCGAGTTTTTTCCCTTTACGGTACTCGTATAATATATTGACACAAAGGTGACTGTCCCTACGCTACGTTACGATGAATCACACGACACGTAGGAAGCATAATCAAGTTGCTTTGACACGGAACTTAAAAATGCTACAATGCTACCGAAAACATATGAAGCCGGTCTTCAAGGTAAAATCTATTGGATGTGAAATTTTAGAGAACTTTTCAGTGAGATCTGGACCAATTGAGCCATCCATATAAAGATCGTTTGCAACCACGTTTAGACTTACTGTTTCTTGTTTATCTTATAAAATAGTTTATGTAAATACTTGTAAAAAATAAAAAGTGGTTTTAAAACTAGCTGTACATTAATATCATAGTGTATGATTATTCTATCTGACAAACTGGTCTAGGTAGTTACCTACTTGTTCTGAAAAGTATAAGATCATCCACTTAGTATTCAGTTCCCGCTACAGCTTTAAAAGTCAAATTATTATTTCCTTTTTATCTAAAAGACTTAATTTTTCGTACAACTTTTCGCATAAATCTAATCTTTTAAAAGGTTTTCTTCCCGTGTTAAATACAAAAGTTTTGACGAGTTTAGTGGTAAGTATTGCCAATTTAATTAAATGACCGAGTACTTAATTCTGGCTCTCAATTTGCGAAAATGTAAGCGAGAATTTAGACAACTATAAACTTTGTTTATTTTGGTTAGGTTCATTAAACATTTGCTTCATAAATGTACCACTCCAGCTACAAACCAAGCATCCTTGTATATGACCATGGACACTATTTTTTTTTAAATTAAAAATGGTACGGCAAGATACTTTTTTCGCAACACACAGTGCTCTCTGCTCTGCTCTCTGTAAGGGTGGCATTTTAACAGGAAATAATGATGTTACGTTCCTAGGTAGGCGAGGTTATTTGGTTAAAACCTATCCTTTAATGTACTGAAAGCTTTATTAAATCCTCATAAGAAATAACAGAAAAGATTTTTTAAAATAGGAAGTTAAATAAGTATCGCTGCTGCAAAAAGGTTCCTAACTCGGCATATGCAGGTTGTAAACAACCTGCGCTGGTCTTTCGTTAGATATAGTTAAGTTCTGAATATTTAACTATTTTCTCGAGTCGAGTCCCAGCATGTTCCATTCAATTCTCCGAAGTGGGGATTAGTCTCGTATCTCATATCACTTTATCATGCTGTCTGTAACAAACTACCAGCACTTGAGGTTTTACTAAGGCCGTGATTACCGTCTCAATATGCAGGGTGCCTCATTGGCAGTCAGGTCACGTGCCAGCGTGCCTCAAGCCGAACCCGGATTATCCGGACCACGTGCTGCACTCATCGTTCTGGTCTAAATAAACTATCGAGCTTTTGCTGCTAACTGGATTTGTATTCGCCTTCATTTGCATTCGTCTACCTGTCTACTTTGTAGTCTTTATGTTTCTTTGTTAACGTTTTCGATTTCTTTAAATGCTCATCTGCTATTCAATATCTTGTGATTCTTTTAAAACTGTTTCTGCACCATTCATCGTATGTTTTTTTGTTTCTAAGATATATGTTATTGTGAAGCTCAGTAATAGCTACTTAAGTTTTCTAAATTATCGTGCTATTTGTCGCGAAAACAAACACTTGCTGCAATTTATTTTCTCTAATCTACCACTTGTTTTCGTAAAAACGTCACTTGTATCACACACGACTAACCTTGACCCCTAAATGGCAATGCCATCTTAATACCAAAGGTCTGCAAAGTTGAATTGTTTTTAGTGCCTTTCCTGTATTTCTAAAAACTATGCATACGTACAGTATAATATTTTAAGTTAGTATAAGATTTAAATACACTCATGTATCAAATAAGATTACATTAAGATTACATTATACATTTTTACTTATTTTTGTCGCTAAGGACATCGAGAGCTTTTAAAACTACCCCAAAAATAACTCAATTATTCCGTCCAACCATGTGCGTGAATATTTTACATCACGCTATGAATAATCAATCATCGCTTTGAACATTCTATTTGCGTAGATATAAATAAGGAACGCACAACGTTTTACTCGTCGATCGCCGTGTTATTATTTTTTTCCTCTATTACACGTGTCGTGTAATTTTTGTTGGGGAATCAAAAAGCTAGTCAGCCAGCCTCTTGCTCGATGCCATTTATTATTTTCTAACATCCAATGTATTTCAAAAGAGTTTCGTATTGTTTGTTGTAACATTTTTCTTATCTTTGTTTACAGAAGGTCGACCCGGAGCTGATCTTCACAAAACAAGAGAAGATCGGCAAGGGCTCGTTCGGCGAAGTGTTCAAAGGTGTTGACAACAGAACCCAGCAAGTGGTCGCCATCAAAATAATTGACCTGGAAGAGGCTGAAGATGAAATCGAGGACATACAACAGGAAATTATGGTACTGTCGCAGTGTGACAGTCCATACGTCACTAAATATTACGGATCATACTTGAAGGTGAGTGCCAATGCGAACCAGATTCTAGATTCCAGATTCTAGACCAGTTCTAGATACCAATAACTTGAATCTTAATTACACCCACTTGATAAATAGCAACAGCCCGCGCTGATTAATATTAGGCTTTTGAAGAAGTATACCTATTGCACTACTCTTTGGAATCATTACTGTCTTAAAGAGCGATAACCTGCGTATTCATAAAACACAGAGATATCTCTTACGGAATATATTGCTTCGTCCCGCAGCGAACGGCATCAATCATTATCTGCGAAACAGGGTCTTCGTCTTCTTATCTCATGAAGGGCCTTTGTAAGAGACAAGGATCAAATGTAATGTACCCCATTAGGTAGTTCTGCGGTGCCGTAAAATATTCGCTTCGGGTCAGGGCAGCCATTTGGGGTTATTCGACTGAATCAGCGGGTCCTATTTACTTTATCACTGTTCCTACCCGATTTCTGGGAGAAAAAGCTTCGTCGTTATTGTGCTTTATCTGGGAGCTCTTCTTCTTCTTCTAAGACCGTAAGAAGAAGAAAAAGTATGGGAGTTCATAGCGTCGAAATGTTATTTGTTGATCCCGCAGTAATATTAGGATTGTGCACGAAACGATCCTCTAAGAGGCGCAAACTAATTCTCTCACTAAACTGTTTCTAACCTCAACCTGTGAACACTGAATCAGTGGCACGACAAGCAAGCAAGGATAATACCCAATCTTTTGCGAAATCGTTGTTGTCTCTTTTGTAATATTTTACTTTGTAGTTATGCGCAAGTGGTGTCATGGTGGAGGACATTGATACTGTCGTGACTGGGCGAAATATGATTTCACTTTGTAATCTGAGTGTAATTTTAGCTAGCCGACATTAAGTGCGTTATTGAAATCGACGCGAGATTGAACTAAGTTTCTTGCGTAATGCTCTACGTAGAGTATTTCGAATGTCACGAAATTTGTTACAGAAATTACCGTGGAACATTCACCCGATCGCGTAATTCGTTTGCGTGCTTCGCCTCGATGTAGTTAAAACGATGCCCGTCACGAATTCCTCGGGGTCAAACTGAGATCACGGCATAAATACCGGAACCGGTTCCTTTTATATTAATGTTGGTGATGTTGCATTCCCATTTAGATCACCTCACCTTTTATTCTCGTTTTCTGTTGAACGGAACAACAGGATTTACATATGAGGCTAAAGTTATCGTTATTGCTAAAACATTGTCTCGTTTGTATCTACTTATAACTGTTCTCATGCAAATATTGAATGGCTACATAGTAAACAAATAACATCAATTTTCGCTAATGATACCTTGTTTTTTACGTATAAGTGTTGCCCTAAAAATAGTAGTCATAAATCAGAATCCTAGTACGTTAACACGAAATGTGGTGGTCGTTAATCATGTTGTACTTATTGCCATTATTTCCAAATTGATCCGCGATGAGTAAGAGGTTTGTGGGTGTTAAGCATTTGGAAACAATAAACGTGATTATTCTTATGATAGATCTTGCAGATCAAGTCTATTTTGGGCAGAATTCTGTCCCTAAAGACGCTGTTATTGTTACAAAATATCCGACAAAACCTTCAAAACAACCACCCTTTTAATGTTGGTGGTTGAAAATTGAACACAAAGGTTCTGATCACTTCACTGTAAAACCGAGGGAACATGCCATTTAATACTTCCAGCATATTGCACCCGTAAAATAAACAATAACCCGATATGGGCGTTCTGAAGCGTTCATCCCCTGCCTATGGACCCTGTCAAGCCGAGTAGAATGGCTTCCAGCCAGGACAGACAATAATGTCTGGTCTGTTATGATCGATATTTGCATTTTTATTGTTCCTACCCGGTCCCTTTATTAATGTGCATTGTGGTTGGAGCATTTTATTCACGTGCTCTGATGAACGGGTTATTTAAATATTTAATTTTACTGGCTTCTATTATCGTAGAATAGATTTTTGGGAAGCTTTGTTCGACTTTTAAATACTTGTGTCTGGACTATCGGAAATGTGGTCACGATAGATGCCAGTAAACTTATTCGCAATAAAATGTCAAACTTGTCATAAGAATTTGCGGATTACTCAAACTCATTTGTGTTTCTGGCTTTTCGAGCCGGAATGTTGTCTTACATTACATGTTCAACAGGTTATCAGAAAAGTATAGGTAGACGCGAAGTGCTTGCTTTGCCGTCATATTTCACAGTCGTATCTCAAAAGACACCTCTGGAATAGGTTTGCGTTGCATTTCCCAGTCCGCTCATCGCAAAATGCGTGTATGCAATATTGCAATCTTGACACACTTTCAACGTTGTTATGCGTGCCTTGCAAAATGCGATACGTTTGCGCGAATGTAAGCATACCTACTTAGTGCTTACATTTGCAAAGTTGCAACCCATCGTTATCTTCTATTTCAACCGCAGAAACTACCGCAGTTAAAATATGTTTTGTCATGTCGAAACTTTTTCAGTTTTATGTTTTTCGCTTTCACGTTTTAATTTTGCATTTCAAACGGACCGCGGCAAAGTTGCAAAAGTATGAATTGTGGAGTAACGCAAACACGCGTGTCTGGCATTTGAAAGGTATATGATGTTACTCTACTTCGCTTCTCGAATTATGAAAGAGGGTCGCGCTCAGTTACCATATTAACTTGAAGTCAAGATGCATACGTGTTACGAAACCCGCGACTGTGATATTGCGATCGATCTTCTGTGATTGTCTTGCTCGTGAAATTATCATACTATGTCTGTAGATAGGAAAAAGCAAATTATTCATAACATTAAAACCCATCAAGCAATTAATCAAATTAGCCTGTTCATTAGAAATCTAAGTAAACCTCGCAATTTAGAGCGAAATTATTCAGCAAAGCGTGGTCAGGTCCGACACGCTCATGCGTGACGCGAGGAAGGACCTACGAGAGTCCGCGACACGTTACATGTCATTGACCATGAATATGACATAGGACTGTAGTTTGCTCCATTAAAGCTCATCATTATGTATATTTTGAACAAGTAGTTAATCTTGTTAACGTAGACCTGTTCAAGAAACCTTTGCAATCAAGTACCTACTCTTGAATTGGTCTCATTGTAGTACCCAAAGTACTCGTATTTCTCTGTGGTGGTACACATTTAATGAACGATTTATTTACTGCTCTATTAATTAGAAGGTTCTGTGATTCTGTAATTCTTTATTGCACACAGAAACATTATACATAATATGGTTATTTCAAAAGTCGTGTACATAGGCGAGCTTAACCCTAACAAGCGTTTTCTTCCAGCAAACCTTTGGGGGTAAAGGGGGCAAACTATTTCAGCGGTAATAATAAATAAAATTGTTACGTTGCTGACTGACTATGGTTGTAGTTTGTGGGACGATTGTACCACATGAGCCCAACAGACATAATCTAGATTGTATCACACGATCCCGATAGGTAAAATTGTGACGTGCGCTAGACGAATATTTAATTTTTTCGAACTGCAGTAGATCGACAGAACACTAAACCGAAACAATTTACCTCGACAGAACGCTATCCCGACTTTCAGTGAGACCGACAAAATACTAGATCGACTAACTGTTGATCGATTGAATGCTATCTCGACATGAAGCGGACCGACTGACAACCGAACGAAGCTGCAGCAGTTCCACAAGTCCACATAATATTAAAGGTAAATCTGCAATTTGTTCTGCATAGAAAGTGTGGTAATTGGGCTCGTGCGTGGTCTGTAATCACTTCACACGTCATTTTAGTGCAATGCGGCAATGAATGTTTCATCTTCCAACATAACGTCTCAAAGAATAACAATAAATCTTGTAACATTCGTAATTACCAGCAATATAGAAAGTTGTTCTATTTGACGTTGCTTAACCTAGCCAATTTCCTCACACTATTGTAACCGCGGTCACGAGCAGATTACCTTTATTTATTCATACCAATGGAGCGCTATTCGAAAGGTCAAGTGTGTATGCGTCATTTAGTTCCTATGTTATTCAGTTGATGGAGTTTTCACTGAAATGGGCTTAAAAAATGTTTTACTCTGAAAACTCGTATTTTTCTTGCTGCCATGAATGAATTGAAATGTGGCGTGAATAAGCCGGGTTTCCAGAGGGTTTTGAGCGGGTAAAATTTGAATGCGGATGTAGGAACAATTGAGCAGAGGTGAAGGACGCGTGAGTCACTGGCCTTAAGGAAAAATCGCTAGAATTTCCTCTTACAAGCCAATGGTATTGGCTAGATAAAAAAAAACATAGTGCCTATATTCGGACAAGTTCATGAGTTTAGTTAATATGCCAATGATATTAGCTAGATAAAAAAAACATAAAAGAAAATATTTTTTGAAATAAAAAACAAAAGTAAGTATGACATCCATTCATCATCTATAATAAGTAATAACTCTTACGGTACTGACTGACTGTCAATCAAACGTAGTGGTTTTATTCTCTTTGAAATCAACGCAGAGCCTAACCAAAATCCTTAGAGTATGAAATTTTTGCAGGGTAGCGTAACGTATGGGTGCACAGAAACGAATTCCCGACACACAACCCGTAAGTTTAATGTTTATGTACAAATAGCAGCAACCGAACGAAGTCGACAAAAAAAAATTCGGCAAGTCGTGATTTCAAGAGATGATGACGTTTTTTAAGTTTGACGGGATAAGTAGTAATCCCTCAGGAATTAAATTAAAATGGGACTACCCCGGGATCATACTCTATACACCAGCGAAAGAATAATCAAAATTGGGTTACTATTGGCGGAGATATCGAGTAATATACACAAAAAAAAATGCAGCTGACTTGAGAACCTCCTCCTTTTTGAGTCGGTTAATAATGACATCAAACAAGCTAAAGATAGAAGGGACTTGTAATTTTGATGGCGTGGTTCTACATTGTAGGATACTACTATTACATGCTTACCTGTAGCTAACTAAATGCTGCTAACCATATAGATCGATGAAGATAAACACCTTATTTTATGAGAACATCAAAGTACAATCTCGTTTTATACGCGTATTTCATTCCGCTTTTATTTTTAGGATGAGATGGAATGGTCGTTCAGGGCCGAACGATGACTATAAAGTGCTAGGTGGAAAGCTGTTAACGCATTAGGGCCACCTTGACCTCTCAAATAAACGGCTGGAGTCAAGGCGACCACCTTATTGATGCCGTAGCTGTTCCATTTCAAAACTATCCCTCGAGCCTCGCCGCTAAATAGCCAATTGTCTCGCCATTGCTATGACGTTCCCGTGGCTATTGCCACCCGAATTACTATTTGGTCTCTGGGATTTAATATCGCAAATCAAGAACAAAGCTTCGCGCTACAAAAGGTCGACGACATAAAGCCCATGCGAAAGTCGAATTTCAGTCGAAGAGTTTCTGAAGGTGGTTTTGTTTGATGTGCGTCTGTTATCTTGTTCTTATTTAGTTGTCCTTCAGTTTGACTGCAATGCGGTCCGGGTTCGGCCTGAGGTCGGAGGAGGGGCCTGGTTCTAAACTTGGAAGGTCAAGTTCCAAAAGTTTGAAATTTGCCATATTGGGCGGCGCCTGAACTCTCTGACTCGATTTCAACTCGATTAAAGTGCCTTGTTATTGGTTATAATTTGTGTTCATTAATTCGATTAAGTTTTGACTAACTTGATCGTTTGGGCTTATTGCATTTGTCGACATCTTTCGGTGAAATGGTTGTTCCGTTTTCATTTCTAAGATAAATAACTTAGGTAATATTATGTTTCCAAAAACCACACTGTTCTCAAACATATATGTCTAACAAGCAGCTTCTAAACTTTATTTTCCCTGAAGTTCAATAACTCTTATATTCTCGAGATCAACTGATGAGAGAAGTTGATTTCGTTTTATTGTTTGACTAGACTAGATGTTCCCTGTGAGACTGCGTAGCAAACACGCGGTGACCTGTTCGTTATATACAATTAATTCATTACATTAGCTTTTCTTATTCTTCTTTAACATTGCAATAAATTTCAATAATATAGCATTTATCAAACTTCCCCCCGTATCCACCTGCCTCCATAAATTAATAGTACCATTGCCGCCATTAACATCTACAGGTTATTTAGAATTTGTTAAGACGTACCTACGCTTTTGCTTTTTACCAAATTTTATTTTGATTCCTGCTCCCTCTCTATAGTGAGTGGTTAGTGAGTGGTTACAATACTAATAGCTTTAATATCCTAGGCATTTTTAAATCAAATTGTTGTGGCCCTTCAACGCAAATTGTTGCGTTTTACGTCTAAAAATATTATGCATAAATCATAAATATTTCGCTGTAATGCTTAAAACTCATTCATTTTCTGGATTAGCTCCTTGATTTATGAATGCCTAAAACTTAAAGTTACATCCTCTCATTAATTATTTAGAAATATTGATTAAGATTGTCTATTTCTTAAGGACAATTTGGACCGGCTTTGTTGTAAATAATGGCTCGTTTAACGATCGCGTCATAATGATGACAATTAAACGAATTAGTCGCTTAAAGTATACGTTATTCTTATCTAATTATTGTGATAGTTGGTTAATTTTGAAAGCACTATTGTAATAAAAACTAACTAGTGTCCATCATAAATATCTTTATAACTTATAATATCTTTATTTTTATTGGCCGCCGAAATAGAATGGACATTAAAACGGCGGAATCCATGATAAGCTCTCGCTCAGTTCATGTGTACAGACTGTTACTGTTATAATCTTTATTGTTATGCCCCTTGTGGGGTTCCGTAATAATCCTCACAAGGCCTTAGTCCACGCTGGACTTACCCGATGAATGCTAACGACCCAAGATGGTCCGGTTAAGGGCAGTTAGTATAAGTGCTTTATACAATGTAAGTCGTTTCAATGAAAACAAATGGTATCCTTTGGAAATTCCTAAAATTTAAGTACTTAATCACGATTTATACAAGTGTGTAGAAGGTAGCATAATTGCCGTGCCGCTTCCATTTAAAACTTCTGAACTCTGTGGTGCGGTGTCCAGTGTCGAAATGAATCATATCATAATGCGCAATATGAACTTCTATTCATCCAGACGAATTTCCAGCCAGGCGACTTTAATTCGAATACCAAGTAAGACGGCATGTTCTCGACGAATATTTATGAAAGGCATGCCGAAGCATACTTCGAAACGTAGTCAGACACTTATTAAATAGTTTGTGCTAGAGTCTGTCCGAGAAGTTGCTTAGTGCTAACAGTGTATTTCGTTTTCAGCCGTAGGATGTCCATTGGTTAACATACATAGGCCTCCCCCACAGATTTCCAGCGCGACCGACCTTGTACGGCCTACGCCCGAACAATCATTTGGGGGTATTTGCCCATACTAGCCACGCTAGTCATGCGAGTTGGCGAGCGTAGATAAAGCTATTGTTGATAGGGGACGGTGATCTTTTTTCCCCTAAGTCGCCTCTTATATCTACGGGTAGTAATGGAGGGGCCTATTCTGCAGCCGGGGGTCACCACAGCAACACTAGTAGGTCATGTACTATGTCTTCTTCTTTTCGAGTCAAGGACTCCTTCAAACTCACTAAAAGTTACATATGGAGATGTTATTGCAGGCATCTAGCGTTATTTACAAGTTTAGTAAGCCCTGTAAAAAGTTATTTATTCTCTTAGCAACCCTTAGGCGCTCTTCAATCCTATCGACACATTGGTTTCTTCAACGGTCACAAAACCACCAAACCACAACCTGGTCATTGACCAGAGAGAACACGAAATAACCAGCGAATGCAAGAAGAATCAACTGAAACGTATATCTTGATTTCCTGTCCAAACCGGTAAAGCAAATCTGACCTCATGCATGATTAGGGCTTGCAATCGAATATTCGAATATTCGACACATTTTTTTATTCCAATATTCGAATAATTCCAAGTATGAGAGAAAGCCGTAATCTGAAGCATTTATCCTTCTCTAAACTAGGTAATGTTAGTTTTTCTACAATTTGAGCATTATTACTATAACAACTTTCGTGAATCTGCACTTTCTTAATGTTTAAACGGGAAATGACTCAGTGAACTAAATTTTCGGTTTTTATTTGATGCATACTTTTTTTAAATATTTGGTGGTTTTTGAAAGAAAGAAGAAGAAAATCTATTTATTTTTCCCACAGCACACAACAAGGTTTTCAATATTGTTTCAAGGTAGGTACCAAGGCAATAAAAAACAAAAAGAAAAGAGTAGGTAAAAAGAAAAATTTATAAAGAAAAAATCAGCCTAATATATTCCTAGGTAGGTACATACACAATTATGGTAGGTAGATAGGAAGGTTAAAAATAGTAGGAAGGTACGTAGGTAGGTATGTGTTGTGTGGGGCAAATAGGTCCAGGTCTCAGCATAAGCTGCACAAAACTTGGAGGTAAGGTGCAGCGTTGGTTTTCAGACTGGACCTTGTTGACATGACGAGACGAACACCAATAAACGTACGTGGATAAAATATAATAGTAGGTAGGTTTAGACATCTATACTATATCTTACTATAATATATAAGTACTATTTCAATATATTGCATGAGTATACATACATACATACTTAGACATATTAGATAATAATTTTTGATAACTAAGGTTCACCGTAAGCCCTTTTGGAGCATTCCTACGCGGTTTTGTGATGATTTCCTGCAGTAAAAACTTGTTAAAACTAACATTTAATAGTTTTGAATAATATTCGAATATATTCGAATACCATCCAAAAATGGTCGAATACTATTCGAATACTACAGTTTCGAATATTTGCAAACCCTATGCATGATGTAGGTATCAATGCTCGCGACGGATTATCGCCAGCATCTCGACTAGATTTGGTCGATGTCGTCTTGGAAGTTAGAACCTGTCGGGTTACAATGTAGCCAGGTAGATATTTTCGCCGTATAACTGTACTCAGTAAAGAGCAAAATCAAATTTTATGTAGAGCTCTATAACAGCTCTGAGTGTCTTTTGGGTCGCTTTTGGGGATTTTTAACATGATTATAGGAGGAGGTAGGGCACAGCGAGATTTTCTCGTTCTGAATCGGGGCAGCCCTCCTGGAGAGGTACCTCCGCCTTACAGAAGATCGCAGCCAAATAACATTATTTGTTTCAAATAGTATTGTGTTCCTGCGATGAGTAAGGTTGCCAGAGCTCTTTAGGGGGGAAGGGGTTCGGGGTCGGTAACGCGTGCGTGATGCCTCTGGTATTGCAAGCGCTCATAGGCTATGGTAACCGCTTACCAATAGGTGGGCCGTATGCTTGATTGCCACCACAGTAGTATAAAAAAAAAAAAAAAAAAAACCGTACAATTCATTTTATGCAGTTCGTCTGTTTGACAGTTTTGTTTCCTTGTTGACGCAGTTATAGCAATTCCCATTTTGCTGGAATGGGAATTGCTATAACTGCGTCAACAAGGAAACAAAACTGTCAAACAGATTCTGTAATTTTACGAAATTTCATAGATCATAAAACTATAAACTAGTTTGCAACCAGGGCTCCGCTCGCATCGTGGTATCTAGATAAAAAGTAGCCTATATACGCTCTAGATAAAGAACACTTTCTACTCCCAATTTTCGAAATAATTTTCGATCCCTGCATTTTCAAATCATATTCATCTAAATAGCGTGACCATCATCGGTAGAACATTTAGCAATAGCTAGTAATGGTCTAATAACTGTTACTCAAGGTTGGATCCGCAATAGCCTACCAGCCTAGCAGTAAACCGACAGATTATGCCGTAGTGGCAGAACCGGCTGTAAATTAACGACGAGGCGGTGACGTGACGACATCTCGGCCGATAACGAGATTACTACGGTGTTACTGATGTGTTCGACGTAACTTGGATGTTATGCCGCTTGCACACTCAGGGCAATCAGGCAATAAACGAACTGGAAAGAATTAGAGCGAGTAAGACTAATTGGTCAATGTAAAATGTACACATTACGTATGGCATATTTCATTTGTCGAGTGCCTGACGTTAAGACAAGGTTTTTCGACTGGCCTAAGTGTGCAATCACAGTCGCCCGCATTCGCTGCGTTCGAGTTACTTGACAAGATGAAACTAGACATATACCACAGTGGAGTTACCTCTAGACAAGACCTGCGGTAACTGGTTAATAGACTAAACTGCGTTAATCTGAGAAGCACTGACAGAAGTCTTAAGACAGAGACATAGTGTAGAAATCCGATAATTTCAGTGCCACTAAAGCAAATTCTCAAACTCCAGATGTCTAACGATTCCCTCTGTTTCGTATACGTTAAAAATATCTCTCTTTGTTCTTTTCCAAGCTTCGGGTTAAAATCTTTTAGTTAAGACGTCAAAAACATTTCTCCCATTTGATATACGTTGCTGGTATTATACGATATATATTGCTCTTTGTTTCCTCCAGGGATGCTGTTTTAATTGAATATAATGGCATTTTGTAATGAATTGTTTTGTTTCCACCGCTGCTTTGTTTTATTCATCTGGTGATCAGATTATCGTGGTATAATGGATTTGTGATTAAATCTTGGCGTCCTGAATGAAGTACCTACTTATGGAGGTTTTCAGGGACAATACAAAGGGTGGCTAAGCCAATGACAATGTCTCTTGAAATTAGGTTTATTTTGCTGGGATTATAAGGAAAAAACATCTTTTTATAAGATTTTTACGACTGGGTTACAATATTAGGTATACTAGAGAAAAACTGTCAAAGGCATTCGCCACTTCAATTTTTTAACCGACTTCAAAAAGGAGGAGGTTCTCAAGTCGGCTGTATTTTTTTTTGTGTGTATGTTACTCGATATCTCTGCCAAAACTAAACCGATTTTGATAATTCTTTCGCTGGTGTATAGAGTATGATACCGGGGTGGTCCTATATTAATTTAATTCCTGAGGGATTGCTACTTATCCCGTAAAACTTAAAAAAACGTCATCTTCTCTTGAAATCACCACTTGCCGAGTTTTTTTTTTGTCTACGGTGGTATAGTATGGTTATCCCCGCGACTTCGTTCGGTTGCTGCTATTTTTACATAAACTTTAAACTAAGTTTAGAGTTCTCTAAGTTTTGGTTGTGTGTCGGGAATGTCTTTCTGTGCACCCATACGTTACAACAGGAAGCTGCCCTGCAAATTTCATACTCTTAGTAGGTTCTGCTTTGATTTTCAAAGAGAATAAAACCACTACGTTTGGTTGTCAGTCAGTCAGTCAGTCAATACCATAAGAGTTTTTATTGATGTTTTTTTTTTTACTGTTCTTCCCTTTCGGCTATGGCATCTAGGCCTTACTGCCAAGTCTTACGTGTATTTTTCTTGTTAATTTGTTTATCTTTCTTCATTTTCTTTCGTTTATGATCGTCGAGTCACCGTCAAGTCAAGTTCAGTTTTAGTAAGATATGATGGTGACTATTTTACTAAAACCTCGAGGGACCTCTAGGCGCCAACTCGAAAAAAGACGATACACGCAATCATTTCATTTCACTTCACTTGTGCGGTTTACTCAAACAATATTACGCAAAATACCACCATAATTACACAATATTATTCAATTTGACACTAGTTTTGTAAAATAAATTGAGAGCACAACATCACTTCGCAAGTTCCCGCCAAAAAGTCTTATTATTGATGATAAATGGATGCCATAGTTACTTTTGTTTTTTATTCGAAAGTGTAGGTGGCCAATGTCATCCTGAGTAGGTAAGTAAACGCAAAGAGGTTGATAACAAAAAAAAAGAGGTTGATGTTAATCTTGTAAATATTCAGGAATTTGAAGTCGGTTTTTAGTTTTTGTAAAAAATATCTTATTTAGTTAAAATTCTATCATTATTAATTAAATTGATTTGTTTATTGAGGGCTTTTGATTTGCCTGTTTCATTATTTATTAGTTTCCAAGTAGCTTTAATTTTATTAGATGCTTTTTCAATTTCGTTTCTTAAGTACAATAATTTGGCTGCATGACAAGCTTTTTTGAAAGTTTTAGAATAATTCTTAACATGGAGTATAAAAGTAAGGTCGTGCAGCTTTGACTCCCTATCAGCATATAGTTCATACAATTTATTCCTGCTTTTATAAATGCCAAGTGTAGCCCAATCAGCAAAACCGACGCTAAAATTAACTGTGCTTGTTTTTAATTTAAAAATTTGTTCGTGTTGAAAGAGTTCCGATCGGAAACAACAGCTTTTCTTAACCCAGATGAGATCTTTCCGATGTTTTAAAATATATCTGATGATGGTTTGAAGGGAGTTCGATCAGTGAAAGTTAAGCCTTTATTAAGTCTATGTTTACATCTTCAGGGTTTCTGTATTATTCCTGAACAATAGTTCAAACGGGAACTTGATCGGAACCCTCTAGTGATCTCGAAGCTCAACATCATTATACCTATAGCAAGTACTGACCGAGCGGCTAATCTTATTACGGGCGTAGCGCCGAGGCTTCCCTAATAACTTAAACACCATACCAGCGCTATGTTATTCCTCTGACGATCGCCGCTTAATTGAATATAAAGGTATTATGAAAACCAAAGGATGGAACGGAACGTTTTACGTGGTACCAGGATATAATAGCCTATATGCTATTTTAGGTAAAGAACTCTTTATATTCCAACCGAAATCAGTCGAGCCGTTACGGCGTGTTTCGACTAAAACATCCAAACCTCCTCACAAACTTTGCGTGTGACATCATTTAATATCCAGCATGGATCTATCTAGCATGACTTCGTAGTTCAGGTAAGATTGTATATTAGTTAAAACATGTTAAATGTGAAATTTTTATAGTTTATCTTATTTGTGCCTCAGCGATTATCGAAGCACCAACTTTTACCAGACTTCGCAAGATCTCAGTTCATAGCGAACCACCATTTATCTAGTTTTGATTGTAAAACATTATAACTAGTTAGAATCGTAGAGCTGATTGAAGCAGATGTGCCATAATAACGGTTTCTCTGCGAGACGTATGTAGACAAAGGACTTGATTCTGATTATACAACGTTAATGAGCTTAGTTTCAAAGCAGCTGAATTTAACTGACACGGACACTTGTGTATTTGCATAGAGTTGGGTTACACATTTGTCTTAGATTATCAAGTTTAGTATAACTTAGTTTTTGACTTAGAAACTTTCTAAAGTCGTGTTCCGTCAAACGGCATGCGATATGTCCTATATCCGTTTCAAACTGAACAAAGTCAGTTTTGAGTTTGACATTTGAAGGTGTGCAATATAGCTAAACGTTATCAAGCAATAGAAGTCTTCTAAAAGTCAAACACAAAATTAGCTTCATTCAGAAGACGTAACATTTCAAAATACATTTTAGATGACATATCGCACGCTGTTAACTTGGCTTAAGACAAAAAGCTCGCATTTATAATTTAATAAAATTTATAGGTGTAATATTTATTGAGTGCCTCCCGTAGAGCCTTTATATTTATAACATTGGCTCATGCTTGCTACTTCCGTACACTTATCTTGAGTTTTACGGGTCGGAATTTAATCTAGTTTACACTGTCGATAAAATCATTTGAGCTTTAAGCTAAAGGGAAGCTAAAGAGTTACTGGACAAAACTAGTTCTAAATAAAGTTTCATCTCCACCGGAACTCAAATCCATCTTTAGGGTTCTCAAATCCGACAAGGAACCATTATAATATGTCGATTTATCCGTCGCGTCCGTCGCCCTTAGTTAGCCGTTTTACTAGACTGTTAGTGCTTGCACGGTAATACTAATGGTGACGCCTACAAAATAATGAAATTAAACGTTGGAGAAAGGGAAAATAAAAAGGTTTTTCGGGGTTCCTCTCCCAACATTTTTGTTCATTTTCATACCCATTACGTGGGTTTATCGTTAGATAGGTCTTAAAAAAATATGAGGCAAGTTTCATAAACATTTTATACATATGAATATTTACAGAGATGGTAAAAGTTGGTGCTTGATACTTTTTACAAGCCCATAAACGTCTATAAAATTCGTGCTTTGCATATATTTATTTACAGAACCTATATCAATTTACCTTGTAAGAGTGATCAAAAATCGTCAACAAATGTAAATTGTGTCTAAAAATAAAGCCAAACAAGATCATTTTTGGTTAGCTATAGGCGGTTTGTGTACAAACATTTCACATAGAATTTGGCTTATGCATAGATAGCGTGCCGTATCGTGTTAATAGAGATGTACAGAACTAACTATACGTACTGATTTTGAAAGCCTTTACTGTGAGTGGTCCGAAACGCGCTTGGCCAATTTACTTACGGAATACAGAACTTTGGATGTAGAGATTCGCTCGCGGCGATTCAATTATTCCGACGTTAGATTACATACGACCGTGTCAATTTGGCCAGCACAAATACCTTTTTTGCTCTCTCTCCAGTTCAATCTGTAGATCCAATTTGCAATCGGGGTCACGGCGTGGTCATCGCTATTAATTGAACACATTTCCAGTTCAACACCCGGCAATTATCGGTAAATTATTTTTGTTGTTATGTCGATTACAGTTACCTGCAGTTTTAGGTCTCACTTGTTACTGAGAGACGTGAAAAGTGAATAGCTTGAAGCTTTTTGTAGTCATCACACAAAAACGGCAACGCGCCTCTGTTTCGAAAGATAGGGGCGGGTTCGTTATCCTTTGCCGACCTTGCAGCTGCTATAAATTCAGTTAAATTGGCCGCAGGAGCGTATGCGTCACTCGGCCGCCGATGCGCTCGGTTTAGCAACGAAAGCGTGATGTAAGAAAGTCTAGTTGATCTCTGCATGTAGCTAATGCGTAGTTTTATCGGAGGGCAGAACCGGATCGACGCACACGCAATGCCACTTGCGACGTAACTCCACCTGTTACAGATAGGTGCAAGTTTTTACTAACTCCATTACGTATGCTCACACTCACATACCTAGTCTGGCAATACTTGCCATAAAGCGTTCGGATAATTTACAACATATCCCTCCAGGGGTCCGGGTTCGTGTAACGTTCGGTGTCACATGTCTGGAATACAATGGGACTCCCTACTATTCCCAATTTGCTTTTCTCTTGCGTCAGGTGATTGAAAGGCGACGGGTGTCCGTCCCTAAAGACTGAGATAAATTCCGGATTACTTGGACACAGCTGACTGTCCGCCTGGAAAACTGAAATTTGTGCTATCGTCTTTTAGTTCTACTTGATTACTAAAAACGTTTGTTGCATCTGTCATGTCCATGTTTATATCACACCCAGTATCAAAATAATCTGCGGAAAAATTAGGAGGCAAACATTTTAAAACAAACTAAGCGCACCTAGAATATACTATTTAAAAAATGAATACCTAGGTACTTAGGTATGATTAGGAACTATAAGATTTCATAAACATGTCAACTTCATATTCAGACACCCCACTTTACGAACAGCACTTTATGAACAAAAAATAAAAATATTTTAAGTTTGCCCTATTTTGTTTTGAGCAGCAGTATAAACATAATTTGATCTCAGTCCAGTCGAATAATTATTCGATTATTGAATTTTGCATTGCTTTCGTTCTAAAAATATAAAACGGCACTATCTAGGTCGCTGCCAACGACGTGGCTGATGTGGGACGGAAGGCAATTAGGGCAGGCCAATAAAACGACCGCCATCGTCGAACATGGCTGGTTTCCCGGCTGATGCACGGGACCCGCAACATCACGGCTATAAAACATATTCCGAGGCTATTAATACAGTCATATGGTTTACCGTGATCAATAATATCCACTCCACTGACTGGCTTCATTGATCCGTAGAAAAGTTACTCAAGCTTGAACAGTCGATACCATTCGTAGAACGATTGGATTTAAGGTCAAACTTACTTTCCAATGAACAGTTCAATTCAACGTGCATGATAGTTCGCTTCATAATTTTGGTGTTATGTGCTATGAAAAATGAAACATTCACAAAGTTCAGGTCAAGGAAAGGACCGCACCGTCACCGATGTCAGAGTTAAGTGCCGTCGTATTCAACATATCCGTACAAAGCAGCTCTCTCAACTTTGTTCCGCCTCTTTGTTTGACTTGACGAGGGCAAAGGGAAAACTTCTACACGAACGAAGGCGACCTGATTCGGCCCTCAGATCTTGCGAGTAATCTTACGGCTTTTATTGGACCTCGCTCAACGTTTCCGTTTTAGAATACGTTATACCACGTGATTAATAAATTCTATCCAAAACGGCGCCGCGGTTTATTATGTAAAAATCTCAATAACCCTTGACCCTCTGTAGGGTTACCCTTTATTTCTAGGGCTAACATAATATAAATCGAATCTAGTCGCGCGCCGGTTCGGGTGCGAAGAATATTTACCAGTAGTGTCCCGTATCTCTAAAATTGCACTGTAAGATCCTTCCTCCCATATATTGTGATGAGGCGTCAACTCGCGGAAATGATCCATTGCTGTCCTGTCCCTCGATCAAGTCTACGCATGGGGTCCAACGCTATTTGCGTTATATGATGATGGGATGATTAAGTACCTCTTTATGAGGGGGAGAGGTCTTAAATTGCCACTGAACGGAGCAAGGTTCTCGTTCTATATAGGACAAACAGTCGATAAATTACGTTTTAATGATGCCGTAAAGAGGAAATCCTGGAGGCGTAGTTGGATGGATGTCAAAGTCATCTCAAACTATACTGTTTCAACAAGTAGAAAATAAACTTTAGTTCTAAGTTTATTAAAAGTAGTGTATTCTTTAATTAAATTGTTGTTAACACACGGCTTATTTAATGGAATCCATGTTAAAACTGCAGTATACCTATATTATTAAAAACAATATTTGATTATGTGGTGGCACTCATATACGGGTACACACCGAAAAACACAATCATTATGCTGATGACTGAACTGTGTTTCCTTTTCATTTATCATCATAGAGTACCTAGGTACCTTCCCACAATATACAAGGTGATTCATAAATGTATAGGTACCTACTATCCCGCTAGAAGATTATTCTATAAAGAAAGAAAAAAATTAGCAATAAAAAATATCAAAAAAATATATTTTTTTAATAGCTAACATGTTTGTGATCTTTAATCATCTACTACTAATTTTTAAAATCACGAGAAGTTCGACATCATGATTGCTACAACAGCTAAACAACAGCTAATTCATTGAACTGATTTGAACACAAAATAGCAGATTTTTGTATAGTGTTGTGTGTAATGAAAAATGACTAATTTCCAAAAGGTGTAGAAAACATAAAACTTTATTGCCAATTGTGTGAGCCCCTTTCGGGATACTAAACATAATATGAATCACTTTGTTTATACCCTACCGGCACAGTACGTAGATATAATACATATAAATCTACATGTTTTGTAAACTTACAAGAGTAGCTATATTTAATTTTGTCTCATAAAAATGTAGTGCGTAGCCCAAGGTGCTCTCGAACGAGCACTCAGCCACTGTCTTGTATATCTTTATCTAATCCATTTTGCTTATCGGATGCCTACTCTCATGATTTTCTCATGTTCAGTATTGCTTCAGCAGTGACCCACTTGAAATCGTAGAAAATAGTGGGTGTGTACCCACTATTTCACGGATAAGCAAGGTAGTGATTGAGTGCATTGCACACAAATTCTCGACACTAAAGATATCCTTGGAAGAGAGGCAATTGGACCTTAATCTTTCAACAGTAATTCTTGCTGATAACTTTATAACTTTGGATTCTTTCCAAAGTTATAAAGTTATCAGCAAGAAGTTCTCATAAAACCATCTTCTAAAATGAGATTATAAAAAGTAGGGAACCTCTGTGGGGAGCTGGGGAAAAATCTGAGGAAGCCTCTTGTCATAAAACTTTGTATATTCAAACAAGGTAAGTAGATAAGTGGCTGCTAGAATTCGTTAATATTTGATTATGTGCGTCCTTAGAATATTTGATGAAGCTTGGCAACGGAGCTAGTAAGCATGAAATTTGGATGATTTTGCGTAAGTAATGCTGTCGAGAATTTGACGAGGGGTACTCATAAAAGTTTGCCAAAGTTATAACGAGTATACGAATATGTATTCTGTTCTATAACTCGCTTCATAGCCTCCCATGTTTCTCTACAGAAAATATGTATATTGCCATATCTGATGTCTGCATTTGTCTAAAATTTTGCTCTCTTTGTGGAATCTCAATTGTTCACTGTCATCATTGTGAGAGTCAACGACCGAATGACTGTCCGGTTGACCGGTTTGGTCGCGATCTGATTGTCGCGCCAATAAACGTTTTGCATGTGTTGGTGCTGCGTTTGCGCACCCATGCTTCTGTTAATTGGTGCTATCGTATCGGGGCCCACCGGCTGCTTTTATGATTTTGTTATCGCTGGTATCCAGGTTGTTTCGAAAATGTTGATGTATATGTCAGTAATATTTTTTATTGTGCTGAGCTGTAGGTGTGTTTTTTCAATTCACTCATTTATTTAAATTAGGCTCGTACGTAATATTTTCTTGCCCCAAATCCTTAAGTTTATATAAAAAAAATTGGCGTAATTGATTGACTTATGATTAATTCCTATTTAATTAGCCTCTGGGTAAGCCAATTATCAGTTTCTATATTGAGAAACCTACTTACTTTCTAATATTGATGGCAAAAGCAGTCGCGGGCGGTATAGCTCGTATTTTATAACGAGATCACTTGTCCGATTTGAGGTTTCATGATAATGCATTTAAACGAGACCCATCTCCTCGGAACCTTGTTGCCGAGCGGTCTTGTGGTGAGATGTTAATAATTCAGTTACGAGTTCTCCCTTGTGTGGAAGGTAAAACTAATGGATTGGGCGAATGTATACGGCATTCAATTTCCCGTAGCTCACTGGTTCCTTCCGTTACACAATTCTATCACTATAATAGATACGATGAATTGCGGCGCGAGCGCTCATGGACCGTATGGCTTAAGACTCTGTATAAGGCAAATTTGCTATTAAAACTTCCTACCTAGCTCAGTTTCTGTGAAAGTTACAACCTTCATAATTATTTGAAATCATGAAACTTCAGACTTTTATCTTTCACATAATTTTTTTAGAAACTCGATTGATGAAAATTTTCTCGATTTTTTTTAAATACATGTTTTGCACAAAACTTTCGATGTATCTCAGGAACAGCACAATATTTTTGTGGGGTTTTTATTTTGTCAAGAAGCCTAGAAGTATTTCTTTAATTACCCTCTTTTTTATTTTGTATAGCATTCATAAAATATGTAGAGCCATTTTCATGAGTTTTTTGTTTCGGTCGGTATACGCACGATAAATTCATTTAGCGTTCACTAAAAGCTTTCGTGCGTAATGGATATCGGATATTGATAGCCAAAAAGTACAGTGATTTCCCTAGAATTCACTCGCTACCATATGATTCTCAGCTCTCTAGCTACTACTACAATGTATTCGAATGTTTTCAACGTTCAGGTCTTTTTACAGTTGTCAATAATTTAATGCGCCTCGCAAAGTCGCAATGCAATTCAAGCGATATACTTTAATTTGAATATCGATATATATTGGCCATGAATAAAATCAATCAAACCAAATCAATGCTGAATTGGTTTGGCTTCACCGAATTGGACAAAATAAGAAGCCCCTCTACCAATAAATTGATACATATTTAGAATCCATTCAACTGATTTGTTAGTGGGCATATGCGTTTCAATTACCTACGTCTATTTTCGAATTACTGATAAATTGACTGATCATTAAAGTGAGTGGCGATATTTGCAGTTAGTATAAACGTTTAATAAGCCATTGTATTGAGTGTGTTTTTATTAAATTAACGCATGCAATGCATTTTTTCACATTAATAATTTCGATATACCCGTTGCTTTCCCAAAATTGTTTACAGTGCCAATTATTACTGCCAGGTACAAATCGCGGTCAGCTGATGTACATTATGTGCGCTAATCCTACCAATACTCTTGTTATAATTGCGAAAGTTGGTGTGAATTTTTGTAGTTCAATCACGTCATAACGGTAAACTTCTTTAGATGAAACTTAATAAACATGGTGATTCATACTATGTGTTCTATCCCGAAAGGGGATTTTTTCATCAACATAAAGGAAGAATATGCGCAAAAAAAACCAGTATTTTTATGTTTTTTTTCCTTCAAATCAGGTGTTCTTTGTATTTTATTATGTTTAATAGCGAATTATTGAAGTACGAAAAGTTCTTACTCAAGATTGCTACCTATAACAGCTGATTAATGCATTTGAATGAACTGATATGACCCCCCCAACACAGCTGAGTTTTGCATAGTGATTTTCAATCAAAAATTACGAATTTCGAATGTCGTCTAACAAACTTTATTGCTATTGGGTATGGAATAAACCCCTTTCGGGATAGTATACATATTTTGAATCACCTTGTAGATGCAGTTTATGTCCTGGACTATCATATAGGCTTCTTTTTATCCGGGTACTACGCGAGCGAAAACGTGGGCAAGAGTTATTACGCTAATATTGAATCCCTGTTGCGTCAGTCAATTTTTTGCGGGAACGTTAATTGCTGTGCCTTTGGTTTGTCGACTTATTTCACACTGGTTTTCGGACGCGAGCCAACTGATTATGAAACAGGACTCAACCTCCTACAGTCTATTGATATTGTATTTCCCGTCATAACAAAACACCTGAATAAACCAAATGAGATTTTATGTGAGCAATACAAAACAATTTCATTATAGACGGCGTGAATCACAGGGTATTGTTTACGCCACCATGTCTCCTGACGACTTATTTGGAAATGCGCGTGAGTTGCAAATGGTAGTATGAAATTTATCACACGGCAAAATTACTACCTATGATGAACAAGAAGGTGCGTTCGCGTGCCTTCGCCTCGACATTATGCGAGTAAAATGCTGGTACATACATACATACATTTCGTTTCTACAGTCATCATCATCATCATCATCTCCCTGCCATTATCCCACTTCACGTGGGGTCGGCACAACATGTTTTTTCTTCCACTCCCCTCTATCAGCCGTCATATCAGTAAGGATGGAAATAATATTTTATTGATGCGTGACAGTAATCGATCCTGCATCCATGAGTAGGTACTTGATATGTGTGTTACCCGCATCGTTGATAAGCTCAGCTGGTTGGTTGGCTTGCGACACAATTTTATCGTTTAACCCGAATTCGCCGCGGGCGGGCGTATGACTCATGCGACTGCATATATTTATCATTATCATCATCAGCTTATAGAAGTCCACTGCTGGACGTAGGCCTCCCACAAAGAGACCATGGCGAACGGTCTCGAGCCTTATCCATCCACTGACTTCCCACAACTTTCACACTGTCGTGTCGGTTCATCGAGTGGCTGGCCTTTTAACACTGCCCCGCCCGATTCGGAGTCGCTTTTTGATAACCTTTATTTCCCAACGGTTATTGGTTCTGCGAGCTAAATGGCCTGTCCACTGCCCCTTCAACTTACTAATTCTGAGAGCTATGTCAGCGACCTTGGTTCTTCTACGGATTTCTTCATTTTGTCACGAAGCCAAACTGCATATATTATGGCTAGAAAATTCATGGAGCATATGATTTTGCCGCTCCGAAGGTTAGTTATAAAATCATATGAAATTCATACTGAATGCCATTTGGCTCCGTGCTAAAAAGGACAGAAAGGGAAGTACTAAATATGCCCCACAGTTAAACAGTTCAGAATGTTCAGCACTTTTGTTGTGTATTTTCATCCACAGACCCCTCATTTCATTTTATTATGCTTGAAGTCTTAAAACCTTAATTATTTTGTGTGTATTTTGTGCTCTTACAACAGTAATCTCGTTTATTACACAACCCATTATCTGCGTCTTACATCAGCGCATAATAATGAATTCAATGCAATCCCCCGAGATGCGACGTCCTTCTCTTCGTCTTTGTGTGGGCTTCAAACAATGCTACCTTTCTATTCCCTGGTATAACGGTATGCATACCTAACATACCTGATGTCCTCCACGATCGATGTTGGTGACGCATCTATACCCGCCTGTCTATCAGTACTAATGTTAATTATGTTCCAACTTTATCGTTATCAGAACCACTCCCGACGGAAAGCTAAGTGCCCCAATGATTTAATGTCATTCAACAGACTTGACTTTTTCAATAGGACTATTGATTTTATGAGATTGCAGCTCCAACCTGGTTCGTAGAAAAATATTGTAGAGCACGACTTCGTCAAAATTCTAATTTTGGATCTGTTCTAGTAGGTATTCTTGAATATGACGATTCCTACAGAAGTTATACCTACATTTTAGCAGCTTTTATCTACGTTTGTGTAACGATATATGGGTGAAGTAAATTTATCCGCAGCGGAAAACAGTTTTTTCGTCTGATACCGCAGTGTTCCGATAAAACTGGACCATTTTCATTCATGCAGATTTGTGTTTAAAATATTCATCAATGCCACTAGTAAGTAATGAACGAGTGCACCGCTTTAATGGCTGGGAATCTCGTTTCCCTGTCGCTTGAATGGGTTAAGAGGTCATTCTTTATATTATATGCAATATTTAAAGGCCTTATCCTGAAGAGAGAGATGATATTCTCAAAGAAAATAGACCAACTTTCAGGAATGAGTAGGCGGAAACTTAAGCGGTATTTACAAGGTACAATGAGGATATAGGATAAATGGGGCGTCTTAGAAGAATGGTATAAAGGGCAAATTAGGGTTTTTATATAAAAGGGTAAGCTCGGCCGCTCGCCCTTGTAACAGTTTTCTGTGTTGCGGATGTACGACAGGGTAGTAGTGGGTTATACTTATGCTAAACGGGAATATAAATATATTTTATTCTAGCTTTAACATTGTTGTTCGTTCAATGAATAACTAAATCAACCATAAACCATTATAAATGAGAATGTTGTGAGGATATTTGGATGTTTGAATGTTTTTTGTTCAATCACGCTGTAATGGCTCAACCGGTTTTGATGAAATGAAAATGAAAAATAGTTTATTACTGTGAAACAAGGTTTTACAGAACATTAAGTAAAAGTTATGAAACTTGGAATTGATAAAGGTATCTAACTAGAATAGCATATTAAGACTAATACTTTTTATCCACGTGAGCGTAGCCGCGGCCGCAAGCTAGTTGAAATCATAATACTACGTACACGCGCTACAACATGATGTGCATTGCTCTCCGATAATAACCCACATCCTGAACATCTTCATTGCCAACATTAATAGTTCCCCTCCTGACATTGACGAATTATACGCAAAAGCGAGACTGTAAACCTCTAAGGGCCATGAAGCTATTGGCTCAAACTAAATTTATATCTTCGCCTAAATGCCGACAGTAAAATCAATTTGCTACAATTTTCTGCTGCTTAGTATTGAAAATCTCGTCAGCATTTCATAAGTGTATTATTATGATGTTGATTTGTTAAAAATATATTGTTTGGATTCGGTTTTGGCCTCGCTGTTTTGACTGTAATATCAATGGTTAAAATTATTACTGTCGACGTTTCGAGCTGAGGAACATCCCGAAGATTTCGTTGGTTAGCATCCCCGTGTTCAGATGAAGATCGCGAGATCGAATTCCGTCTTGTGTAGATTATTTTTTGGTTATTATAAAAATCTTACTGTATCAATGTTTAGTTTTACGTCTATGGCGCGTGCCTGGCAATCTAGGCAGGTTGACAATATAGATCCGGTGCTAATTCAGGGACGGTTGCCTTTGTCCTGCGGATGGATGACTGACAGTGCGCTTCGTATTGTACCATTCATTCGTTTTTATATTTATTCAAATATTTAATTTGTCGATATTTGCGCAACATTAAACTAATTCGCCCCGAACTGATATCTCGCGATTTCTGGTAAAAGTGGGTGCTTCGATGATTGTTGAGGCACAATTAAGATAAACTATGAAAATCGCACCTAGAGCATGTTCTAATTAGGTAATATCCAATCTTACCTGACCTACGAAGTCATTGAAACTTTACCATATAGGAGTTCACGTTGTATTGGTTTTCTCGTGTTACTATTTACGTTGTATCTCAAAAACCATAGCCTGGTATAAAAATAGTTTTTAAATGTATAAACAAAGCTCTTTCATATGGCATCCACTTTATGTATTTGTATAGCTTTTTTGTAGAAAAAAACCCCTGTATCAATAGCAACCCCTTAGCCAATTTAACTCATTTTCTTACTTGTAAATCTTGATAGTTCAACCTGATGACCTTGATCTTAATTACATGCAGATCGGATATTGCACAGTAGTTGAAGCAGATTCTGGCGACTATAAAATCTTGAAATTGAAAACCTGAAACTTGAAATATCGTTGCGCGAAATTAGATCGCGATCAAAGTGCCATACGGGCGAATGTTAAAAATAAGTATTAAAAGTATACGTCAAAAGCTGACAGAACCGGGACAAATTTCCCCGCGTCTCTTTGGGAGCCCCACTTGATTTATGACTGTGATAATAATTTCCGTGTTGAGGTAGGGCCCGTCTAGACCCGTCTTTATATTCTAATGGGACGCTGTTTACACCGGTGAGTGGTGGTATTTATAGTGTCCGGAGTAGTCGAACAGATCAGGTCACCAACAATGACGAATTTATTATATAACATCAAGCTAATTTTATCAAAATAATATTGCTTATATTATCTTGTTTAATAATATGAAAACCGTGTTGCGGACCACTGAATCTATGAATTCTTATCATAAAAAACCATTATTGATAACGTATTGTTGATACCAATCTCATTAACAAATTTAATTAAAGTAAAAATGTTAGCTATTAACTAATAACGGGCAACTATTTTAATTTTACACGGAAATGATAATGGCCATCACGACATGTCTGATTTCCTGATTAGAAGCAATTCCACTTTTAGACAGATTTATAAAATCAAGAAATATAAAATGTCTCGTCTCTCGCTGGGGTATAAGCTTTACTACGGGATGTCATCTTTTAAAGACCATCTTTGCCGTCGACAGCGGAATCGCTGCCATTAAGAGTTGGCAGTAATTGTGCAGTGGCCCACACGTTGTAGTGATTGGCTGGATTACTGTTCGGAGCGTACCCCGAATGGCCCGAATCCGTTTCATGAGCCGTGTTCAGAAGTTGTAAAATCCCCTAGCTAAGCCACTTTCTCTTGTTAAGGAATAAAAGTGCTGACTTTGCTTAGTTGTTTCTTTTTTATATTTATCTTCTAAATATATAAAACTCGTAAGTTACTGAATGACTGACAAACAACGCACAGCCTAAACCATAAGTCCTAGGAGCATGAAATAGAAAGAATATTACTTTTACAGTGCAGGTTTGCAATAAGAAAGGAATTTCGGAAATTATATAAGGTATGAGAAGTGATGAAAATCTTTGTATGAAACATCGTATTCCTTCGCACAAACTGGAAATTAAACAAAAATGATCTTTAAGCGAAATAAAATTTTCAACACTTTCCTTAGAAAGAGTGGGATGGGGTGTTATAGTAGTTTCTATTGGATTTTTTTTATCGCGTGGAGGTATTTATCGGAAACTTAGTGGAAATACTCATGTAATTAAATAATAAAATAAGGACATTAGGTTTTTTCTCAAAAAAACCCGTAAAAGGGACAACAATATCCAAAAAACTTATACATTCTATGGTGTCGGGATTTTTAACGTCGGTTGCGATTAACTCAAAACTTTTTATAAATACAGATTAAAATCATATTCAAAAGATAATATGAATGCTTCAAAACTAACCCCTGAAAGGAGTCAAAGGGTGTTAGTTTGTATAGCAAACAATTTACGTGTTATGCAAAACTTTACGCGGACGAAGTCGCGGGTGTCTGCCTGCTTAAAATACTTTTCTGACATTCCAAATCGTTTATCTTTAAAGCTGGCTAAAGTAAAGCCAATGAATTTATTAAAACGAAAGTTTTTATGTCCAGTGCCTACGGCTATAAATTGCGTCGTGTCTAAAAATATGAATAAACAAAACAAAACTATATGCCTTGCTAAGAATAGCATAGGTATGACGTAAGCAGGCTTTCGTGCCTAGCAATCATTAAATCTGGCCTGTTTTGGTGTTCCCTTCCAATACGAAAAGTTCAGATCTTGAAACGATTTGGCTATGAACACCGTAGTTCCATGCCAAGACATTGTTTTTCTAAATTATCTTTGTGGTCTAACGTTTCTTGCGTCAATATTTGAAATACTATCGGAGAAATCTTACAAGGTAGTCGTTCTCGATCCCGGTTTAGTGAGCCGGTCTATTTATTAATTAGTACCTATTTTATTTTGTAAAATAAAACTATTTATTTTGTTACAATTGGATGCCTAGTTTATAAACATGGTAACTTTTAACTTTATGATTTGCGATAGTGTCGCAGTAGCTGCGCCGCTACGCTCCATGGCGTCACGGAAGACCAGTAGTAGCGTTCCTAATCTTGCTATAGCAAATGCTTATTGTCGAGTGGTTTGTGTACTGTCATATTGATTGGTTGTACCGCAAAATAAACGTTCTTTTGTTAAATATTCCGCTTGAATGCAATTTTTACACATTATTTTTAACCCAAAATAATTTTTGTTTCAGGTAATTTTCCAAATTGAATAACGTGGTTCAACGGAATGAATGATCAGTATTCAAGGTTGGCCATTCATTTATGATTTCACCTGTATACATTTTGAATGTTGGTTTAATCGCGTTCCACATTGTGTGTTATGTGCGTCACTTACCTAATACACACAGCAAAGCTACTTAAAGGTTTGCCCGCTTGCTTGAATAAAAAATCCAATCGTGTAAATGGACTATTGAGTGTAATAATAACCAGCAGATGTCACACAGTAAATTCCACAAAGAGATAGAATCGAATATTATTCTAGACAGAAGGTTATAAAAAGAGAAAACAAGTTCTCCGTACTCCCTACGGGACATGCCATTGAACAATAAAATAAACTTATTTCCTATTATCTCGCTCACCTCATTAATTCGAGTGGTCCTTTGAGCGTTCCTTTGAAAAAAGAAATGTCATTAAGATAAATGTTGAGCAAATGATGCCAGGGGAAGTTTTTAACTTCCAATTTAAATAGAGGTGTTTTTTTTTTAATTTCTAGAGACTAGACTAGAGTCAGTTCGGACGAATGCGATGGAGCATCGACTATAGGACTCGCAATGATTTTTTTTCGGAGGTTTTTAAAGCATCACGGCCACCTGAAGCTCGTAAAGCTCGCTGCATACATTAAATTCATACTAATTTTATTTAGATTGCATACGACTGATATTTTATCAAACGTGGAAAAGGCTTACAGTTAGACGTTTAGAACAAGATTTCATAAGTTATGAAGTTGTTATCCAGCAACTCTAACCGGAATTTGGCTTGAGCGTAGATCGTTGAACCCAGGGGCGACAAAAGTTTAAACTGCGAGTCCGTCTCAGACAAACCACTACATCCCTGGACTAGTCGTGTTTACCCAGTTCTAGCGTTTATTCGCTCCGTTGCTTCGCCTGAAGTGCAGCGGGCACTCTTAAGTTGTTTACGTCTCCCTGCCTTGCTTCTCCCTCGATGGCGGTTCCTCTTTTGTAAGCCTGTTAATGGAAATATCTCACTTTGTACAAGCTTTTTATTTTACGACCTATCAAATAGGTGCGGTATTTCATAAATACACATCTCATCGACACGTGGGTATCTCGAACCACTCGCTTTACGAGATCCTTTCTCCCCCATACGTGCAAATTGTGGAAGAGCTTCCTTCCGAGGTTTTCCCGATAACCTACAACATGAAGAGCTTTAAGAAGAATACAAAAAGATTTCTCCAGGGCAGGCAACGCATTAGCAATGCTCCAGGTGTTGCAGATGTCAATAGGCGACGGTAACCGCTTACCATCAGGTGGGCCGTAAGCCTGTTTGCCTACAAATAACATAAAAAAAAAATTTCGACATTTCTGACTTCTTTTTAAGGTTCCAAAGACCAATACGAACCCTTAAAATTTCGCCATGTCCATCTGTCTGACTGTTTGTCTGATTTTGTAGAGACTGTTTGTCCGATCTTCCAGTAGAGTATTGGCGCTATCATGCTGATGTTTTTCACAGTAATATATAATGGTGACGCCTACCATGTTATAGAATAATAAGTAAAAACGTTGAGAAAAAACGTTATTCAGGGTACTTCCACTGCATATGAAGTGGGTTGAATTTATTATTTACTTGTTTACCTATTGCATGAGTTATCATTGGATAGGTCTTCAAAAACATAAGATGGTTTCATAGTATAGTTTAGATAAATAATCGACGGGTCGTCCTAATCTTTCAAAATCCAGAGTTCACTTAAGAACACGCTTGTAATCCGATCTTGCTGTAACGTTCAATTATGATCTCAGTTAACTTATCTTAAAACTAATACAAGTTAATATTTACAAAATACACAAGAATCAGTTGAGCCATCTGAAGACCGCTACAAACGATCTATAGATAGCTCAACTGATCCAGATCACTACCAGTCGGAAGCGTCCCCAAGACGCAGGCGGAATTGCCACGCTGGATGGAAATGCTAATTCGCTGGGCCAAATAAGAGCCAGCTCTCGGGTCACGCGTCGCTTCTATCAGACGCCCTGATATCTTTTTGAAAACTCGGAGGGCCCCGTTTCCCCACGGACCCAGGGTCTCAACCCCAAAAGGCTCAAATACGTAAGCCCTATCAAGACTAACATATTTGCGCCTTTTGAGATCCTCGGCCGAATCTGCCGCCGCAAACTGATGTCAACGAATGTCGCCGGAAGATGTGAGCGCGCTAGTGTATCAACACAAGTAGCGTCCCACACCATAGGCCTACCCTTCTCCCAAGGGACCAAAGTCATACCGTCAGGCCGCTTACCATCATCACGTAGCAGACCATTCGGTCCGAGAATGGCTGGGACGTTGATGCCGGTAAGAGCCCGGTGGATGATTTCATTAAGGCTAGCGTGGCGGGATATTCTTCCGGCAGCCCTAGTGCACGATAATCCGTGGTGACCGAGCTGATCAACCGCCGTACCACACTGGCACTGATGAGGTGCAAAACAACGCGCACCCAACCGAAGACAGGTTACAAGACGGAAAGTGACAGAATCCATTAGAGTACCAGTATTGTGAAGGAAGTGCTTGCAGCCAAAGTCCAGACTCCCAGGAGACGGGCACGATCTGCGGAGCATAAACACGTTTGTAACAGACAATTCCGTGTCAACTCGCACAGAGGCCCGTCCCATTGCTGTTGAGATGAAAGAGACCGGGGAGGAGCAGTATTAGGGCAAGCACTATGCCAAGCGTTTCTAGCCTCGTCTAGATAAGAAATTTGAAGATTGGTGCCAGAAAGAGCCAAAACAGACGGAGATAGAATTTTCTCAACCAAAGAGCTAGTGCTATAGACGGAAGACAAGAACGCTGGTAGAGATACACTTGAAATTTTCCGTATACCTGAGCCCCCCAATTTCACTTATCTTTGTCTGTCAATTAATAACGGTGAAAAGCTAACTAATTTTCCTGTTGTGTTTACCCTGTGGCGACAGCGGTATTGTTGTTGCGAGTGAAAATCTGATGAGATTATGAATGAGATTTCACTCTTCATACCTGCACTCTAATTCAATTTTCATTATAAACGGTGGGTTTATTTCATTCGCCGCAAATTAGAATAAAATTGGATTTACAATGGCGTGCGAGGGTAAATTAATTTGCAAGCTTTCCTTTTTCCATTATCTGTTTATCTTTGTCTTCTGAATAAACAGCAGAGTTCAGTAGGTAAAACAGTTTGATCACTTTCAATTAGTTCCTTTTCCAATTAACTGTGTGAGAGGGATTACATACTTTCTGTAAATACTTACACAATATTTATTACCTTCTCTAACAGTAAACAAATGGCAGAGGCGGACATACTTTTCAAGCCTATAGGTAAAGTTAGTGAGTGATTACGAATAAGGAGGTTAGACGGCAGAGGTCTTCGTGGTAACCATTGTTCCACGAAAACTAATCAGAACACATCAAATGCGTATGCGGCACAACACGGAGGCCCGTTAGGTCACGAGCATACGCTACACCACGCGAGTCAACAACGGGATTTGTTGGAACTGTGGTGACTTTCCAAACACCTTCCATTCAGTGTAAATGGAGCTAAGGCCAAAACTCAAATATGCATGAACATGAGCATTTTAAATGAAAAAGAACAGTTCAACCTAATCAGTAGTACGTTGCTTTGCTTGAGGATATTATTGTGACTGTTGTACAGAGTCACCCGTGCATAGCGGGAAAGTATTATCATTCGGTTTATTGGTTTTTCCTTATGGTTTTCTATGACTAAATATTGAAATTTAGTTTTTTTTTCCTGCCGTAAGTGTAGGAAACCACTTGTGCTGTAACAACAACAACCACAAGGAAAATCTTAGCGATAGCGACGATGTTGGTTGCAAAAGTGCTCAAGGAGGCAAGTTTTTGAAGTATAGCGCAAACCGTTGTATTCTCAAATCTCTAACTGAACCTTAAGAACCCGTAAGAAATGTTAAGAGGCATAGTTTGTAATATTACTTGCAGAAACATTCTTAGACAAGTTAGACAATATTATAAACGTAAGTCTCTTCGATTCAACAATATTTAGTTTCCATAAGGGATTTCCCGCAATAAAAAATAACTAGCTAGCAATCCAATTGTTTGGACTTGTATTCGACTGCTACTGTGAAATTATTCAAATTCTCATCTCAGTCTGGGTGTAGTGGGGCTCGGTCCACGTAATTCCGAATTTGTATCGTATCGGGGCCACGAAGATAATCATGTGATAGCGAACCAGTAATTGATTTATTCATATTTAAATAGTGCCTATCGTCATCGAATTATCTTTATGATAATGTATCTGGCCCACTGTAAATTCCATTTCACTTTCTTATTGATTATGTAGTAGAATATTTAAAAAATAATTCGTTCGTTGGGTGGAAATACCATTATATTACTGGAGGTCTTTGCGTAGTTTTAAAAAAGTAAACAATTTGATTACTTGACTTATTTTATTTTCAGCTCTTTAACCTAAAAACCTAACCGAGAAATTAAAGAAGTGAGTGAATTTTCTAAATCAAATAAAAGTTGAGCCATTCAATTTGGAACAAAAGGAGATGATAACGGCATTAGAATAATTAAATATAACCACAGAGAACGTCTGGCAAAACACAAAGATTTTGTCGTTTGAAACGAAGCTCTAAAGTATAATGGAAACTTTTAGACAACTACACAATAAATATACTTGTAAAGAATTAAAACAAGCATAATTATTATGAAGACATGGTGAATACAATTGCGGCATTGCAACAACATTAGAAAGTATGAAGTTTCGTCATGTAAGTTGCTATTCATCGGTATAATGAGTAGATAGTGAAACGACATCCAGAGCAATAACGAACTGATAAGTACGTCGTACGCATAATACTCTAGTTGACGCGTGGGAGTCGTTCCATTGTGTTCGTTCTACGTCTGGATTTACCGTTGGCTTAAATAAGCTGATGATTCGCAATAGCTGGATTGGGAAAATTGCTAGAATTGTTCGCTTGGTGACGAAGTCAGGCTGTGGATAATTGTAAGTTGGACTGCGCTTCAGAACTCAAAACGCGCACGTTTGGCAAAATGTTGGCAAATTAAAGTGGGACGGGGCGGGCCACGCCTGACGCATAGCGGATGAGTTTTTGAGCAAGGCCTACCACAGAGTTGATGCCACAAAAGAGGAAACGACGGCAGACCATGCCGGCGGTGGAGAGATAAACTGGACTACTACATGAAAGTATGATCCATATTAGCGCACAAGGAGAGGAGTGGGAAAAGGAAAGGAGGCTATTGCCATACAAAGGTACAGGCTTATAAAAAAATTGGTGAAACAATACATACACAAAATTGAACTCAGTAGTGCCCATTAGTACCTAACCTATATCAAAGTTTTATAAAGTTATATCGCAGTTACTTGGACGGGCTGTTCTAAAAGATATATGAAATCTTTTGCTGAGAATATTTTCAGAAACTAGAAAAAGGTTGACATGCAGATGCCTATGCAGTAGCCATGATGCAAAAAGAACTGCAAAAATAAAAACGAATAGTAATAAAGAGGAAATAGATATATGTTTTTAAAAAACATTACCAAATCCATTGTCTAGAGTAAGGACACTATTGAAACAACTGCTCTAGCTTTGCTCTAGGAATAGTGAATGAAACAAGCTTTGTAATAGTAAAAGTATGTTGTCCGGCCGGTTGCGTTGTTGGTCAAGGACCATTGGCTTTGTTCTCACTTTGGAACGCAATCTCTTTGTCATTTGAATGGGACTTCTAGTGTATATTCTGTTCATTATTTGTACCTCGACAATTATGTCATACGTTCCTGTTTATTATGTTCCCGATTACGAACCTTTGATGTCTGACAGTACCTCATTAAAATTATTCTAAACCTGAAATAACCACCACTAAACTAGGTTTTAGGGTAAACCCAATAAAACACGAAACAGCATTCACGTATAAGTATGTACATATATTGCTGAAGGAAGACTAATCACACAGCAACTTTACTTATTTCTATACTTAAAACACAACGATAGCGCCTTCTATAAAATTGGCCAGATTTGCTAATCTAACCATCTAGTTACAAAAATTGATAACTAAAGGAATCTAACAGAACCTGAGTAATAAGATGTCACAGACACGTTACAAATTTGCATACATTTTGCAGCCGGCAAAACTGCTCGTCGTCTGTATTATTAGTTCGACCTTTTGATTGCTCGTGCACCAAATCAGTTCAGAATGGTGTCTATTACAAGCAAGCACATTGACTAATCCAACTATAATTGACTGCTACAGTTCTCGTTTACGTCCAATAAAATCAAACTGCTACGAGATTAGACTGCACTAAATTTTACGACCTTAGTTTGTCCTGTATGAACTTGCAATAACTTTGCACGTGTTCCACTGATTCAAGAGCATTGTATCGCCGCGCCCGCCAGTGTGACTCAGCCCCGGTCCTTTTCAATGCACGGCTGTCAAAGGAAATCCATTAACCAGTACAGTTGAGAGAGTACGTCGCTTCCTATTGTCTTACCGTCTCACCGTAAACCGTGCCAAATTCTCTACCAAAACTAATCACACCTGCAGAATGTACTGACACTGTCTTACATGTTCGCATTCACGTCAAAGACCGATTGGAAACAGTTCAATTAATAACGTCTGTAGGTACTATCACTCCGGGAATTTTGAACTTCGATCTAATAAACTTGCATAATTTATCTTCTCCCTAAAACCCGTACACGCAACTCTGCAATTATCCTTGGGAATGGGACTCCAATGGGATTACTGTTACATTTGCATTCCTTCAATATCCGAACGAAAGCCTTAACTTGAATTGGGGAGCGCGGCCACCGTTCCGTTACAACGCGATTAGTGCTGCGTGGTTGTTTCCTCGGGGAAATGCGTCGAGTTTATCAAATGTCTTGTATCAACCTGAGATAGATAGATAGATTAACACTTTATTGTACACAAAGGATTACATATATGAGACTTAGTATTGCGGAATTTCCCGTTGAAATTCCTACAATCCGTTATAACTACACTTTATTCTTACCCTCTTGCAAAGTGGATAATGCTACTCCGTAATACAATACACCATAATTTACAAGATGGTCGCATTGAAAAATTAGCAGGCCGCGCAGGATGTAATGATTACGATTGCCACGGGTTCACAGGAGCGGATGATTTTGCTTACATCTGGCTTCCTGTTGACAGCGGTACAGTTTTATACTGTAGAAGAATCCGGTGAGGAAATCCTAGAATAGTGTTTACCAACTATGATATTATATACAATTATTGGCATTTTGTCGGCGGTAAACACGTGATATGTAAATGCCATCGATACCATAAATGCATAGGTAGGTACTTACACCTTTCCTTGGAGTCCCATTCACTGGTACTTCACTATGAACCCTCTCAGATAATGTGTCATGGTAAAATTTAGCTGCTTTCGAGTTTTTATATGAACAGACAGTTTACGACAAAACACGCCCTTGGCCGCCATAAAAGTTAATCGTAATGAAAATGCTTTGTTGGAATAAAATATATCGTAAAAGCTTCCAGACACATTAATTTCCCATTATTTTCTTAGGCACTACCGCTTGGCTCTACTAGTAGAGTTTTCGAGTATTAATGAAGTTCATTTCGAATTTTTGGTCGAAGAAAAGCTAACATTATTTGCATTTCCATCACATAAAGCTCTATTCTTATCTGAGTTCCAGGCTCCAGCATAAAGTTTCGCCGACAGCGTTTTTCCAAATCCACAATCTTTATGGCTAATTTTATTTGGGTTGCTCTCTCATAAAACCCAAGTATCTTGTGGAAATCAAACCACACGCACGTTGACTTTTTAATACCTACTCCTACATCCATAACAACATTTTATGCTCGATACTCTACAATTTCACCTTAGTTTTCTTACATGGACACGGTGGAGTCTTCAAGGGGAATTTTATGGTGTGGTGGTACTGAAGGTTTTATAGCCGGTGGGCCGATGCCGAATGAGGGTCCTTCAAACGTTACGGCGAAACCATTCCCGACACCCGCCGCTTTGTATTACCTGTCCGTTTCCTTTCGGAAATGGAACGCGATTTCCACAAACAGATATCTATTTCTGGGACCGTGCAACAAAACAAAACATCTCACGGATCCTATTTACGGCGTCAACAAATCTTTCAGCACGAGACTGATGCGCGTGACGTCTTATGAATAACTTATTTTTAGTGTTCCGTACCTCATTTGGAAAAACGGAACCCTTATAGGATCACTTTGTTGTCCGTCTGTCTGTCTGTCCGTCTGTCAAGACCCTTTTTCTCAGAAACGGCTAAAGGTATCAACTTGAAATTTATACCACCTATTAAGGTCTGTGGGCTCATGGTGCCGTATAAAAAAGCTCTAGCTTAATGCATTAAAAAGATATGGCAATGAATGTATAATTTTTGTATGGAAATGGCAAAAATCAAAAACCTCTAGGGTACTTCCAGACTGCTAGGAGCTTTTGTAACACAAGTAAAGCGAAAGTCTGTAATTGAGGAATTTTGAATTTTTTAGGAAACAAAGTTATATTTGCGGTCAATGTCATACAATGACTACGTGAGCGACCGCAAATAAAAATTTGTCAATTCCTACACTTAGAATTTTTATTAATTTTTATAAATTCATTGGTGCACGACCGGGATTCGAATCCACGACCAACGGAAGCCTCAGGGCGCGAGTTCTCGCACTTGACCGTCTTTATTCTTATTACAACGACTTTGTGTTGTTATTTGGTTAATCTTAAGAAAATAAAGGCGCTATTTGTACAAAGAGACTCTGGCGCGGCGCTGTCGACAGAGATAGGCCTCCGTTGAAATGTTTGCTAGCGGACTATCTTAACAACTCTTATCTCTTGGCAGGGAAACCTTCGCTCTCGCTTTGAGCTCTTAATCATTTCATAACTCAGCACTAAGTAATGACGAAACATTTCATTCGGTCTCTAGAGAGCAAACTCCGTCTATTTGTTCTGCGTACGTATAAGTTTGAACTAGCCCGAGAAGTTCGGCGCGGTATGTTGGCCATGCTGGATAATTCCCTGTAATGTTGGGGATTACTTTGTCTCAGGCGGGACCCGTCTCACTCTAATGACAAATGGGAAGATGGCGACTTGAGTTACTTTTGCACTTACACATAGATAGAACTTTGTGATCGTGGTACTTCTGAGGAATGTAAAGATAAGCAAATGTATAGAAAACTTGTTCTTTGTATCCATCAGCTATCAGATATATCGAACGCAAGATTAGTATACTACGGGTACTTCCATAGCCTTATGTCTTACGGTATACTACTGTGGGGTGCAGCAGCTGGAGTGCAATCCATTTTTGTGCTTCAAAAAAGAGCAGTAAGGGCCATCTACAACTTGAGCTCAAAAACATCCCTTAGAAATATTTTTAATCATTATAATATAATGACATTACCCTCCCTATATATATACGAGTGTATCATGTACGTACGTAAAAATTTATATACATTCGACAGGAAAAGTGACACGCATACAGTTAACACAAGAAATAAAAATAAGCTGTTTCTTCCTAAATTTAGGCTACAAAAATGTAATAAATCTTTTCTTAGAAATGGTATAAGATTCTACAATAAAATCCCTAATGACATTCTCAATCTAAATGAAAGACAATTCAAAAAATGCATCAAAATTGGTTTAACAAGGGCTGCTTACTATAAACATAGTGACTACACAAGTGATAAGGATGTTTGGTTATTGTCTGTCTCTGCACTGGAAAAGCGCGAAAAATAACAGAATCTAGTTTAAATAATTGAGATCTCCAAATGTTTTTGACCATGGCTCACTGCTAATGATTGTTTTTATATACCCATGTATCTTTTGTGACAAGGCCCCATTACAGCCGCAACATTACATTTATTGTTTTTTTTTTTTGGTAGTTTCATTAAGTTATGACATGGCAATACTTATTTGACATTTTATTAGATTTATGTTTTAATTTTTCGTTTGATTTGTTGATTGTACCTACTGATTTATAATGACATGTTTTATTGGCAATTATTATTATTATATTACAACATATTGACAAGGCCTATGTACAGCAACAAAACCAAGTGTTCCCAGTGTTCCAAAGGTGAATAAATATTATGACTATGACTATGACATCATAGGTTCGCTTAATATTAAGCCTTAAAAAGATTTAATATCAATAAGTGGGTTAAGGTTCTACTTCAACTGCAAATGAACATCTATCAGCTATCATCTTGTCAGCCGTAGGATGTTCACTGCTGCACATAGACCTCACGGATTTAAAGAGCGAATTCCTATCAAGTGTGGCCAAATTCCTCCCAATTTGCCCATACTCACCACGCTGGGCACGCGGGTTGGCGAGCTCAGTTAGAGTTATCGTTGTTAAAATAGGGCACGCTGCTGCCCATTTTCCAGCGTTTTTCCTTTAATGGCCTCTTACGTTATCCACGGATAAGTAGATATTGGAGGGGCCTATTCTTCATCTGGGGCCAACACGGCCATACGAATACTCTATACCGCACAGCATTCTGAACATTTCCCAGTTCCTATTACAATGAATATACTTCTTTGTATGTGTCCCATATCGCAATCTCTAATAAAATCATGAAACGCGTTTCTCTCTCCCGCTGTACGGGAATTCTTTATCAGTCTGATAAAGGGAGGAGTAGGTATGTGATTTGGGCTAATACTGTATTTGGGAGATCGTATCCGTTCCGGACCACACGGATTTGTCCTAACGCTTAACTTTTCCATTCCCACTGATCCCGAGATTATTCTCACTGATTTTATTTCATTCTACGTATTTTTTTTAATAAAATTGATTCTGACGACAGAGCGCTGCTGCGTAAATTGAAGTGCATCGAATTAATTCTGACGTTGATTGAAAAGTTCACGATTTAATCGCTGCTAGGTTGCGAAATTATTCAGCTTACGTTATTTGCATAATATGGATCGATAACACCTCATCTCATAACACACTGGAATAAACACAATCTATCTTTCAAGTACCTACCTACCTATTTTTGTGTTGCGCGATCAAATTAATTTGGAAAGTTAAACATGGCTTGCAAACTATCTTCCCCTGGCTTCCAGATATCTCGGAGTTGAAAAACTAAGACGCCAGTTAATAGTTCTTGCAAACTTAAATTGGCCGCACAGCAGTTGCTTACAGGCATTTGAGGAATCCAATCGTCCGGGAAATTATGAAGGCGGAGGAAGTGCCGCCCGTTGCCATGGCGACGCGGGCTTTGAATTAGTTTACCGAATGATGAACTCCACCCATACTATCGTCCCCAATTGTTGCTGTATCAGCCTCTGCTTGTTTCCTTTTCGACTTCAATTTCCCTGATTAGGGCGATTTTCTTGATACTTTTTCATGTTTGTTGAATGCTCTACTATTATCCGTCCGTATATTCTAGGTACTCATTTTTCCTATACACAAATTATTGGTACATGCATCTGAAAAAAGATATGATACAAATGATTAACTATTGAAAGTATCAAATTGAATTTGAAGTCAAACTCTAGGATTGACAAGGTCTAACGTGTTAACAAGATAAAACATACGTTTGCGAACCACGTACTTGTACCTACCGTGGATAAATATTTAGTCTCTGCAAACAAAGGAGGCACATACAAAACCCAAATGGCAGAATTACTTACATCGCGAATAGCTTATGTTAACTGTTGCTATGTTAGCTTATGTTAATTGATAGTGTGAATTGGTCTCACTCAATCAAAATCTAGCAATAACAGTATTCCCAAAGAATAAATACGATGACACAATTGAGGATTTCTTGAGGACAAAATAGTCTTCAAGAAATCCTGAATTGTGTCCTCCTATCGATTTAATTTAATTTATGAACTTAGAACAGAACCTACCAGCTTCGTGCACAATCATATAGGAATCGCTGTTTACTATCTTGCTTGCTTGCTTGCTTGTCGTGTCACTGATTCTTTTTTGGCCATCTTGTATTAGGTGATTGAACAGGTTGAGGTATGGTTGCCCTGAAAAGGGCCTATGACCATCGGTGAAAGAATCAGTGTAGTAAAAGGATTTAAGTGCGCCTGTTAGAGGCTCCTTTCGTGCACAATATCTAACATCTCCGAATGCTTGTAAAAATAAAGAGTTTTAAAATACTTGCGAGAAAAATTTCCTCAATGGCCTCTCAATTACAAGTAGCATGTACAAAAGCTGGACGGTAACATGGTTATTTAAAAAATAACACGTTAAATCTATAAAAAAATTCCCTATTTGAGGAAAGCTCCGCTATTGATCTTGCTGAAAGTTCCCAAACTTTGTTCGTCCTTTGTGCATGCCTTCTTCTATCGAGACTCGAGACTCTCTTCCCGCATTCGAGCCAGGATCGAGTCGAATGTGATTTTTCGTGTTTTAATTTTGCGTACTAATTTGTTGACTTGTAATTTGATGTGAGCGTTTAAAAAGTATATAAACGTACATAACGAATGAAGTTACAATGAATTAACAAGTTTAACGCGGGGCTAACTTTTAACAGTATTAAACGACTTGTTGACTTTTAATCCGATCAGAATTGAACTTACTTCGTTGGATGCCCTTGTTTAACCTCCCTAAAATAAATAGTACCTTTTGTTTTACTTTGGTGGATGTCTCGACGGTGGGGTCGTTGACCGACGACGCCATCGGGTATCCATGGCAACGAATACCTACATAACGCCAGCATGCAACATGCCTTTGGTACGGACTTGAAAAAAGCTTATTATGAATGAATCCTTTGAGTTTTTATTCCTTATTAAAATTTTCCTTTGCAGTAGCTACGTGAGGCATTGTAGGTACAGTCGTCTGCAATAAGGTGTATATATTTCATGATTTTCAAAATGATGCAAAACTAGAAAAGAAAATGGTAGGATGTAAGTAAAGTTTAAAATGGCACAAGGTTTTACTGTGTACATCTTAATTTTTAGTACCGTGTTATATTTAGAAAATTATGAAATGTATGGATACATCTTAGTAAAATGGAAATGAGAGCTTTAAAAATATAGGTGGAGTAGCTTTGAAAGATAAGAGTAGGTAACATTGTGATAAGAGACCTTTGTGAAATGACAGAAGACGTACTGATGAGGATTGATAAAGGTATGGTTTAGGTATGTATGAAAAAGGTTTTGGAAAAAGGCCAAGTTAAGAGCACCGACGAGCATGCATCAGGAATGTGATGAGAGTGAATGAGAAGCAAAAGTATGTTTAGAATGTCAGGGATCGTAGCAAGTGGAAAGCCCTCGTATTTGACTATCTCAGGGAAACAGGCGCGATTGTACTTATGTATTTACATTGCAGGCGACTGTACATACGCTGAGAAGTGTGCCGTTTTTTATATTCTTTCATGCTCCAACGATCTCCTTACTCCGCATTTATTTGAAGAATTTACATGCAAAAGCAACAGTGAAATCTTTATCATCGAATCAGAATGGAGCACTCTTAGATTTGAGTACTTAGATGGCGTTCCAACTCACATATTGCTCTCCTTTAGCATTACCAATACGTTTTCCGAACAAAATAACCTGTTTATTTTATTGCCAAGCAAAATCATGGGATAATACACACATAAATCATAGTTCTTGGAATACAATCTCTGCTGTTATTGTTGGCACAGTGGGCTTTCGTTTTACATAATATTATTCCATACCCACTGTGGATATTCCGCGGATGTACGGCCGACGCACAAATAACTCCAAATAGAATGGAATTATTTATCTTTGCATTTCCAAATTCGCTGTTCATTCTCCATTATTGATTTTGGAAAGTCTACTTGTCTTTCATAGTCGTTAATTCTTTGTATCTGTTGCTTGAAGATTATCACAAGACGCTTTCTTGAATTGGTATGACGAACGACAGGAACCAAAATCATTCGAATAGTTATTGCGTGGTGGCTTATTACTATGAAAATGAAGTTGACAGATCACTTTATGTTGCTCGTACAAGAATACAATACATATCATCGAACAAAAACCTTTCCGTGAATCATTATCTCCCTGCCCTTATCCCACTTCATGTGGGGTCGGCACAGCATGTTTTTATCTTCCACTCACCTCTATCAGCCGTCATGTCAGTACTCCTCCTTTCTTACTGTCGTCTTTCATACAATCCAACCATGTTTCCTTTGGTCTACCTCTTTCCTTATATCCTTATATGAATATAGTGAATATGCATATCTATTTCCAACTGAAAAATCCATTCCCAAAATGTCAAAAGCAGTCAGTTCAGTTCAGTTTCGGACACTTCCGGTTGATCCACGTAACAATATTTCTGTAGGTAAAATGACCTAACAAAAAACGTACACATTTGATAATACCGAAGTCAACCAAACTTTTTGAAAGGGGTCTACCCCTATTTGAGTGCTAACCCTTACGCATATAGTTTGGAAATATACAGAGATGAATGTTACACGACTTCTTTTTACAGCGTATAATATATAAAATAATATTTATTTTGTCAAAAAATATTGCCGGTTCTTGGAATTCACCTCGCTACTCTAGTTATTTTTCCTCTTTTATCCCTTTTCTTTGAGCGGCCCGTCCCATGGTGTTGTTGTGAAAGATCTAACAAGTCATTCAATGGCGACGTGTGAGCCGTGGAATAAAGCATCTATTATAACCAAGACAGGCTGCCTTCTAACGTCTCATAAAATATTACTCAAGAAAATGCTTTGTGTGGAATTCCGGCGACAGTGAAGATCACTTTCTGCCTTATAACTTTCAAATATTACCTGATAAAAGCAGTAATAAATCCGAGCACTGCGTATTTAATTTATCATTTCGTGATTGCTTTCACGTTGATTTTATTACGACAGGCTTGTTTAAATGCCAATTTTGTTTTATTACCGCTTTGCTTTGTTTGAATATTTTTATTTATTAACTAATATTTTATACGTCATAAACATACTAGATGAGAATGAGCTAGTTACCCAGAGAAATAAAGGAATGTAGAAATCAAACCAAAAAAAAACTCCTTACCTCAAAAGGTGATATCCTTCACCGATATTCTTCGACTTTGCAGATCGGTTAGCAGTCCAAACCATGACAAATGACCCTGACACGTGTACGTGACCATGAAGGGGCAAGCCTGATCTACCAGCAGCGCACCTTAGTAGCATAACTTTGTTTGAGAATTTTATCAAGATCAGTAACTGCTTGAAAATTTATACTTAAATATTCAGCAATATTTTTTTTTAAATAAAATATTATGTAGGCAAATAAAGTACAATCTGCGATCTTCCGGATAATCCGCATGACTAAGAGAGTGCTATCTACATCACAATATATTGGAATGATCGGGGTTGCACGCAAATTGAATAGACAAGCGAGAGCTAAGTCAATCACATCAGAATCGCAGTGATCTGCCCAAGCAGTAATCATCAGACTGGTCATAATAAAATGGTCACCCACCATCTGGTACAAAATATGTGTCTACAGTGCTGAAAGGTGCAGCTAGGGCCGCATGCTCTTTGATGGACCGTGAATGCGACGGAACCCCGCTCCGGTGCGCGCATTGTCGCTTCCGCGTGCATGTACCGCAATATGTGACGACACTGTCGGGGTGCACATGAGTTATCGCCGTATTGTTCCTGTTATGAAACAATCTCTTGTGTTCTGTCCCTTTAGAATAGTGATTGCTTACACAGCGAGGAGAAAATATTTTCTATACAGCTTCTGCTATCTAAACGCGTGAAAACGCTACCATATAGTACTAATAATATCTTTAAAATAGCCCTTTAGCTAGCTGAAGTAGTAAGCGAAGTCGAGTTGCTGATTGAAGAGCTATTAAAAGTTAAATGCGTTTTACTAATTAACCTTACATCATTGCAATGTTGCAATCTTGTGTCTATGACTGGTACAATATGACCCAACATCTTTCATTATTAATTACTATCATTATTAGTTAAATCTCCATTGCCGTTACTTTGAGAAAGTTACGGGAGTTTTCCTGTTATCAGTGAATGTCCGACTTATAAATTTTAACAACTTGGCAAAGTATTCTTGCTGGTTGTGTAAACTTTGCCAATAAATTATAACCACCTCGACATTTTCCAAGAGTTGAGTTCACTTTTTGTATTTTGAAATGGATATGTTGTTGTTATCTATTTGTAATTATTGATGTTTTTTCCGTTAATATTCTATCTTTTTGTTTTGTTTTCGGGATGGTATACATGAATGTAATGAATCTTGTAATTAGTATCACACGTGCAAACAAAACCTACGTCTTCGTAAAAGTAATTTATTGGCCGGATTTCTCTTTCACCTACACAATAAACGGTACCTATTCAAATTTAACGCCCATCATTAGCATTTTTCTCCGATAATGTTTGTTGATGAGTAAGATTTTGAATAATCTCGGTTAAGCTTAAGAGTTATATTAGTATATTCGATTCTAAAGGTGGGTACAGACTGGTGAAACGTAACATGCAATGTGTCATGCAATGAAAGAATTCACCGTACACATTGCTGCAATGTATCATGAAAGGTAACACACTTTGTAACAATTTCTCATAGTTTGGACGTCTTGTGCGCGCGAAATGTGCATTTCACGCGCACGCTACGAGCATTACAAGCCGCGCGCGGAGCGATCCGTGATTTGTCGGTTTTTCGAACGAACACAAAGGGGCGCGCAGTGTGCGCGGAGCAGCCAACGTGGACGGTCGTTTTGAAATCAACACGTGCACGCAACGAACATGGAGGACGACACTGCGTGGAGTGAGGAAAAGGCATTTTGCTTGATAGATGCGTACAGAGTTCGTGAAATTTTGTGGAACCCGCAAAATGATAACTATTATAAGAAAAATCTTAAGCAAGATGCGTGGTCGGAAATCGCAAAGTTGATGACAATGACTGTAGAAAAATGCAACAGCAAAATTGTTAGTCTTCTCTCTTCATACCGCCGCGAAAAGCTGAAGGAAAAAAAATCAAAGGGGACAGGAAAAGGTAAGAATAATGATTAATGTTTGTATTATTATTGTTATTTTTTCTTCATTTATAAAGATTAACAAACAGTAGGTAATCACTTCCTGCTATAAAGGGTTTATAACAGGTTTAAAACGTTTGATAACTTTTCATGCATAAGACCGTTAAAGTATAATGGTAGATAAAGACATACAGGGTGTCCCGTAAATACTACGACATTCAGCTGATTTTTTTTCGCGATTTCGAATGGTCCCATAGTAAAAGTTGTTCGTATTGATGAGTACTTTAACCTCTGGCAGTATGTCGTACTATTTACGGGACAGCCTGTATTGTAATGTAGGTAAGTGTATATAAAATACCACGAGAATGTGTAATTTTTTACTTCTGACGTAAAACGAGGGGTGTTATAAGTCTGACCCCTAAAACTGTGGGTCTGTCTGTCTGTAGCATCGTAGCGCTTAAACGGATGGACCAATTTCGATGCAAAAACGAGAAAAAGGAATTCAAACCTCATGTTTCAGCTAAATTATTTATTTATCCTAAACAATTAACTTTGTATTACTCGGTTGCAGGTGCCTCGGAAACATACATAAGTCGTTGGTTTGCCTATGATGCTTTGAAGTTCTTAGACGACAGGAACACACCGAGAAAGAGAAAAAATACGGTATGGATTATTCTATGAACATCTGTCTTGCCAAGAAACCTTTCCTTCTTTCGTAAAATAATCAGCCAATTCATCTCTGATAGCATTTAGATGTGCAGGTGATCGTCTGGGAATATTTCTTATGGGCAGTAATGATGTCATGTCGTCATTATTTCGCCTCCATGAACCTTCATTTAAAATTCCTTCTTCCTCCTGATCAACTAATCCTGGAGTTATGAACACGTTTCTAGAATGACGTTTCAAATAATTATGTAGAAGAACGATTGCCATAACTACCAATTCAGCATTATCAGGCTGTAAAAGCATTGGTTTTCTTAAAACTCTGAACACAGACGATATAATTCCAAATACGTTCTCAACAATCCGTCTAGCTCTACTTAATCGGTAATTAAATATTCTCTTCGATGAACCCTTTGGATGTGTCCCACCATATGGTTTCATCAAGTTTTCACTTAAAGCAAAGGCACTATCGCCTACAAAAAAATATGGGATGGAAATATTTCTATCGGGGAGTGGACGCGGCGATGGCAGGTTTATTGTGTTATTCTCTATCATATCATATAATGTGGTATCTTTGAAAACTCCGCCATCTGAAATTCTCCCTTGGCACCCCACGTCTACGAATAGAAAATTATAATCTGCATCAACTAGAGCAAACAAAACGATGCTAAAATTTTGTTTATAATTATAGAACTCGGTTCCGCTTTTGATAGGTGCTTCAAGTATAACGTGCTTTCCGTCTAATGCCCCTGAACAGTGTGGAAAGTTCCACCGGTCTTCAAACTCCTTGCTTAACTTCAACCAGGCTTCGGCTGTCGTTGGTACCTAAAAAGAAAACAATTAATTATTTTTTGCATTTTTAGGAGTCACTTCATCGCTCGGACTTGGGAAACACTGCCGACCAAAATGTGTTCACCCCTCCAGTACCACCAAATGAATGTACTCCAAAGAGCGCTAAACAAACCAGGAGGGATGACAATGTGCTCTCAGATGTGATGGGAATACTGAAAACAACAGCCAATAAATTGGACAATTCGATAGGTATTCCTGATACAACGAAAAGTTTCGCTTCCTTTATAGGGGCTAAAATGACTAGTTATTCTCCACAAACTAGGATTTCGGTGGAACATGCAATTTTTGAAATAATTATGAAAGCTGACAGGGGATATTACGATTACCATGCATATGGTTCACACCAAGATGATTATTTATCCAGGGCAAGACAGAACTGTGTGGATCTGACCGGATATTCTAATCGTCCCTCAACATCGGCCGGACCACCATCGGGCACAAACGAAGCGGGACCCTATGGCTATACTACGGCAAGAAATGAAGATACTACTGACTATCCAACCAACCAGCCGCCCTTGTCGGTCTCTTCACAAGAGTCTTACACGTCTTCTATGGATGACTTTAATGATTTAATGTGATAAATAAAGACACTTCTAAACATAAATAAAGATTTTCATAATACGTACCTTAATGTATTCTTTTAATTCCTCCATTATTGCGGCGCACACTTCAGGTACAATAGCACTTATGGATTGTTTCGATACTCTAAACGTATACTGCAGACTTGTGTAAGAGTCCCCGGAACCCAAAAATCGAAGTGTTATTGCTAGCCTATCTTGGATTGAAATTGGAGCTCTTAAATTTGTATGGTTTCGACTAATTCTTGGTCCGATCATCTCGAGCAAATTTTCAAAGTCTGTTGGCGTCATCCTTGTAAAGTTTTTGTATTGTCCACTTATGTGCTGAAAATTCATATCAGTAAGCAGTTCTCTACCTTCTCTCCGTTTATACAATTCTGTCCGCCACCAACGTCGGGGTCTTCGGCGTGTTTTCATGTGTTGATGTATTATTAATAATGAAGTACTGATAATCGTCAAAGCAAGAACGTGGTCTTCGGACTCCATGCTTCGTGTGATCTACCGGTTTTGTAAGTGACGCGCACGAAAAAAACGTGTATCGAAGGGCCGTGTTCGCGGCAGAATGGCGGAAACAGACGAACGCGGGAGGTTCGTAGTGAATGCGCGTTAAGAGCGCGCTATGCGTCCACGCTTGCAGCGAACATGCAATGAAAGGCAGAATTATACATTTCATGTTACGTTTCACCAGTCTGTACCCACCTTAACACTTCCGCATTATTGTATCATTCATCTTAATCATTATGATGTTAACATTCGATGATCATTCGCAACACTATCGGACTTTCGATGACAGAAGAATCCTTGAACTTCGGAATATTATGCAGCAGTTAGAATGTCAAATAATGAATTAAAACACATGCAAAATAGCTTCGAATAAAATATATCCGTCGATTACTATCGATGGTGAATCATGGCCCTGTAGGCTTACACACATTTACCCGTATATGCGTAGATTAGAACGTGAATTACTTTTGTATACAATCTTATGTCATCACATAATTAAAAACTTCTGTTTTATGCGATAGACTAGTAATATGTAGGCTAAATTAATAACTTGATTTGTTACGAATTCGATTTTAGAAAAACCAACTCATTTTGCCATTTCTTCTTTCCAGGGAACAAAACTATGGATTATAATGGAATACCTCGGGGGCGGATCCGCCCTCGACCTGATGAAAGCAGGCAGCTTCGAGGAGATGCACATAGCGGTGATTCTACGCGAGGTTCTAAGGGGTCTCGACTACCTGCACTCAGAGAGGAAACTTCACAGGGATATCAAGGCTGCCAATGTACTGCTCAGCGAGATGGGAGACGTCAAGTTGGCTGATTTCGGTGAGTGGGACCGTCCGTACATAAATAAATATTCCGGCCTTTCTACGGTACACCCAGGTGGTCTCAGGGAGGTGGACGGTGGGTAAGAACCGGGACATAGCACACACGGACAACTGATCCGAAACTAGGCATAGCCTGTTCTATGGGTACCAGAGACCGATATACATAATAGATCAATATTTAACATCCAGACACAGAACAAACACCTGTGTTCATCACACAAATGTTTGTCCAATGCGGGAATCAAACCCGCGATCTCTAGCGCAGAAGGCAGAGCTACTACCAATAGAGCTATGAGGCCAGTCTACGTCAGTAAATGGAGTAGGCAAATGGTCGTTGTTTGTAATAGTCGAGGGAGGAGGGCAGATTCGAGGGTTCTCAGGCCGCACAGTCCTCCGCCATGGCTTAGCGATTGTTATAACCAGGACCGACAGCCTAAAGTACCCTTCTAAGCACGGAGTTACTTTACATATTATGTTATTAACATCATCTTTCCTCGCTGCGTCGGTATACTGAAACATACCTTTTCATCTATAAGTCATAAAGAGTCCAGAGTAGGAGGTTATAATTCTAGAATACGGTCTGACGATGCGTTTGCCATACAAACAAGAATTGTGAAACAACGTTTATCATAAATAAAATATGAGAGAGAACTGACTCGAATCATTCTCAGTCAGTTGGCACAAATTAGACACTCTCGATGAAATTTGATATTGGTTCCGTGACTCACTCTGGATCATGTTATCTGAGCTTTATATCGACCGAAAACAAGTACGATTTATTGTGTATATTAATCGCCGAGCTAAGTCAGCAAACATAGCGAGTGAAAATATAAATGTCGGTGCGAGAGAGTTTAGAACCGATAAATCTCAGAACTGCTGCGTTTTTCATCGAGTGTTTTATTATGCCCATCACTATTAAACGTGACGCAAAAATCCATAGCATCTGAGTTTCTCTCTGGTATATCGTGTAGTAAAGTTTTTATCGTATTTTTATCGATGTGCATCGTAGATACGAATGTCGAATAGAATTCTAACGGATGGCCAGCCGCTCCTTATGCCGATGTGGAGCGAACGATGCGTGAAGATCGAACACGAAATTATTTACTGTTACAGCTACATTCCAGATGAACGGTTTGCGTAGCAAGGCTACCCTAAAGCTACACTTATCGATTTTATAGGAAGGAGGTATGACATCATCACTCCCGAGTCTACCAGAGACACAACGACAACGATAAATTACCTACAGAGCCTTATATCTAACCAACTTCTTATTACACTTTTATTGTAAAACTCCTAGCATCCCCCGAACAAATACATTCCTAAATCACATAGTACCACACTGTTCTTTCAATTTATCGCAATCGATATTACGTATTTGCTGGCGACCACTGGCTTTCCCAAGAGTACCTTATTCTATTTTGTCTACAAGGTGATTCATAAATATGTATACTATCCCGAAAGGGGCTTATTCTACACCCAATTGGAAGATCGATTCTTTCAATGAAATATTGGAAGATAATCTTTCATTGTAAGAAACACTACCAATTTGGGGTTAAATCAGTACAAACTCAATTATTCAGCTGTTTAAGTAGCAATCAAATTGATCTCTAACTTCTAGTACTTTAAATAATTTGTTCAAAAGATGATAAAATGACCAATAACAGCTAATTTACGAAAGTTGAAGGGAAATAAATGTTCAATAAAAAGTTAGTTTTTTTATGCTAATATTTTTTCTATTTGTTGATAGGATTAGCCCCTTTCGGGACAGTACGAGCATACTAGTTACGGAACGCGTTGTATAACGTTAGAAGTAAAGAGCGCCACTTAACCGAGGCCACAAATGAAATATGTATCGTACTATTTGGTCGCATTGCAGAAGAGGTGAATTATTTTTCTTTTTAAACACAAATCCATTTTGCTTCTCATAAAGTCAGTCGAAAGTCGGAACTCGCGGATATAAGCCGATCATATATAAGATGTTGCATAAGTAAAGCCCGCATTACAGCCACTGGAGGTTGGCGTTTGGCCAATGCGAGGCGGCCAGGCGGCTCTTGTTCCGCGTCAAAGCAAATGCTGCACGCTCTTTTGCATTCAGAAGAGTACTGTGCAATTTAACTAGCGCTTCTTCAAACAACGTTTTGTAACAAATGCTTTGACACACATTTGAACAATTATTGTTTGAGACTGCTTGCAAAGTTTTATACTTTGCTGGAAATGTTGGATGGCCGCTTGTGTGGCTATAAATGTAGGTCGATCGAACGCCAACAGTGAAAAGTCAAAGTGTCGGTCGCCCTTTTGTTACGCCCTCAAGCACTTATTGCCTTTGCTCATGGCTTAGTGTTTTGTTGGTTTGACTAAGTGAACGTGCAGTATATAGGTATATATCCTTTATAACGTACAAATGATTCAAAACATGGGTATAAAGTTTCATAAACGTGTAAGTTAATTGTGACATCTTGTACAGTATCTCATTCTATGACAATTATGTACACTAAAATCAGGTGTATGAAACTTTTAAACTGAAACTTATATTTAAATAACCCGATAAGGATACTGTACTGCTAATAAGAACCGAAATGTTAATTATAAGTAGTAATTTCTACAATAACAACACCTAATATGTGAATAGGAATAACAATGAAAAATAATAATAACAATCAAAAAACATGACTTACATACAAAATGTTCCGTAACTAGTGCGGAATAATTGAGTTTGAGCTGTTTTGACCCCAAATGCTGATTAGCCGAGTTTCCAAACTAGGTTTAAAAAAACCTTATTGCCAATTGGCTGTTTGTTACCTCAGAACTCAGTCATTTATAAACCAATTTGGAAAATTCTTCAAAATCAGTTTTTAAATCAAAATATCTGGATAAAATATGTCGTCAAAGTAAACTAAATTGAGTATTGTTTGTGCTTTCCTGTGACTTTTCAATGGTGTCACTGAAATAGTCTTTACTTCGTCACTTGGAGATGGTTTTTTTTGGGTTTCTATAACGTTATTATCTTATTTACAGGTGTCGCGGGCCAGCTAACGAATACCACCAGCAAACGCAACACATTCGTTGGCACCCCTTTCTGGATGGCACCAGAGGTCATCAAACAGTCCTGCTACGACAGCAAAGCCGATATCTGGTCACTAGGCATTACCGCCATAGAACTAGCTAAAGGCGAACCGCCCAATTCAGAGCTGCACCCCATGAGAGTACTCTTCCTCATCCCCAAAAACAACCCCCCACAACTCACAGGAAGCTACTCGAAGCCATTCAAAGAGTTTGTCGAGGCTTGCTTGAATAAGGACCCTGAAAATGTTAGTACTTATTAGTATAGTTACTTCTTTCCGTGTTAAACTATACCTCGATTTTCGATCAGAAGGTCGGCGATTCGAACCCCGATCGTACAACGTTAACGGGTGCTCAAACCAGTGAAGAAAAACATCGTGAGGGACCCGTGGCTTCGTCAGCTCCGCACGAATTGACCATGTATTTCCTGTGGATAAGGCCGACTAGGCTGAGAGTGTTAAGAGCTGGGTAAGCGTATGCCATCAAAAACATGCCACAGGCACTACTGCATCCCGTAAGTATGAACATCTAGATTATATTGGTTATGAGGACTTCAGAGTAGAATCCATGTGATTTGAATGAGGAATGTTGACTTTCTTCAACTGTTAGAAATTTCTGTTTTCAGAGACCAACGGCAAAGGAATTATTAAAGTTTCAATTCATCAGAAAGGCTAAGAAAAACTCGTATCTAATGGACCTCATAGATAGGTATAAGAAATGGAAGGCGCAGCGAAGCGAAGAGAGTGAGACGGAATCAGAGAATTCGGATTCGTGAGTATTTCAACTTTATATTTATATAAAAAAAATGACTTAGGCTCATGCCTGTAAATCCCCAGCTTGGTAGATTCTCTTATTTTATCGCCATTATCGCACGCCGTTTGAACAGACTTTAAGTTTCGCAGTACCCCAGTTTTACTTCATTGGCATTAGAAGGTAGTAGAAGAGTTATTTTTGGCTACTTGACAGCAAACTTTGCACATAAATCTCTGCCGAAATCGAGCCAAGTGCCATTTCAAAGTTTTGCATCCTTGGTAAGTACAAACATTATTTGACGCAGGAGGAACTGAGCATTAACAGATTGAGCTGATCACTTACGATTTTGAGTCATTTGTAATTAAATAGTAACATATTTCTTCGTAAAAGTCTCATACATAACACATGTCCTATTTACAATTTTAAGTATCTACACAAACATCGTGTTCCATAAGACATTTTTGTAAAGCCGACATTTTTCATTGAAACTGTTTTAGGGTTAAATCAGTTATAAACTTTTTTGCGAATTCTGCTGTTTTAAGTGGCAATTATGATCTCAGACTTCTCGTACGTTTATTAATACGTTATGAAGAAAGTAACAAGACTAAAAACAGCTGATTTGAAAAAAAAAAACTTTATTTTAAATTCAAGATTTTTAGCTATTATTCTCTTTTTGTTGATGTTGTTAGAATAAGCACCTTTCGGGATAATTTACTATGGAGGCGCATTCCAGAAATCCCCTGCGATAATGCCCTGCGAAGGGAATTTCTAGACTTTTAACACTATGTATAGGTACATATTATTTTTTACAGTGTGGTGTGGATGACGATTGATTACAGTCGTGAGACTGAAGTTTAAAACTTATTTGATAATTTTGGTAGTATGTGTATAGTGCATGTTATTTATTTATTGTTTTCAGGGAAGATTGCAGCCGCGGCGACGGCGAAGCAGACGAGCCTTGGATAATGACTGTGCGGGGCGGCGCGGGCGCCCGGGCGTTGTTACCACCACACCCCGCGCATGCGCCGCCCGAGCTAGATAATAAACGACGCAGCCTCGTCGAAGACGCAGGTTTGATGATATTTTTGTTGGCTCCTGCAGCGCCTGATGAAGTCCACTGCTGAACATAGGCCTCCCCCAAAGAGTGCCATGACGATCGGTCTTGAGCCTTCTCCATCTACCGACTTCCCGCAACCTTCACAATGTCGTCGGTCCATCGGGTCGGGGACCACTACTAATCACAATAATTAATTAATATAAAACTCTCTGCTTGTGAAGTTTTACGACTAAAAAGATTTTAATGAAATTTGGTGACTAATTCTAATTCTTAATGGGCGTGCCTGTAGACGTAGACCTGCACTGACTCCCCACTGTGGATGTCTTGTGTATTTTCCCTTTGTGAGAACATAACCCCACCCAGCGGGCGGCGGTAATAGCGGAGCATGACTTGGTGTCCAAGAGCTGATTCCGAGGAAGCCCCGCAGTCATGTTATGGTTGTCTCTCCTCTAGCTGCTTCGCGTACTTAATACGTACATACATAAAAACACGCCTATTTCCCAGAGGGGTAGGCAGAGACCACGGCTTTCCACTTAAAACGATCCTGACATCTTTTGATTCATGCACTCTCATGACATTCCTCATACATGCACGTCGATTTAGGGTGGGTACTCTTGACCTGGCCTTTTTCCAAAACGTCACCGATTTGATCACTAAACGCCTAGGTCTTCCCCTTCCAACGGTCTCATTCATACTCGCCTTATACACCTGTTTCGTCAATCTAAATACGTATTTGCAATAATTACAGTGATACCTTCGGTCACATCGCCAGCGGTGCCGAAACAGAACGGCTCGTTGACGCGGAGCGAGGAGCCGGTGCCACCTGACAACCTCACACTCACGAAGTCAACGCCGCTGAACAACAACACTACAGACAAACAAACTGTAAGTATCAGCAACCTCGGTGCCGTAGCGGGCGAGCGCCAGTCTGAGAGGTGTGCGGGTTCAAACAATATTTGTGTACGATTTCTTTGTCGCTGAAAACTAAGATGTTCCAAATTCAAAAATTGCTCGGTAAAGAACATTTCGGCGCACTTACAAAGGGCTGGAAAACTCATTCCTGCCCGCTAAAAGTTTCTTAAAGAAAACACCACCATTGGGTGCACTTAAAAGCGAACCAAATCGTCCTTTTCGAATAGATGGGATGAAAAATAATGACCTAATGCAGGATGATAAAAAAAGGAGGGTACCTACGTTAAAATAACACCCAACAGTCAGATACATAGTCCTGACCCCAAACTGATTCCCTGTGTCGTGGGTATCAGTAACTACGAGTACCATTACCACAACAACCAGCCGCGGGATCAAACTCGCACCTTTTGCGTCTCAGCCGGGCACTTACCCAATGCTGAATTTATTCGTCACTATAAATAAACTTTTTGTCTATTTAAGTCGCGACAATCACCAATCGTGCCAGCGCCAGTAGAGCAGCGGAGCTCTAAGGAGCGAGAGAGGGAAAGGAGCGACAGAGAGGACAGGAAGGAGAGACAAGACCACCAGCCATCCAATCGGGACAGCGTAGTATATAACAAAGCCGTGAGTATCCTAATAATATTATATATGCGAAAGTTTGTGAGCATGTTAAGACGTTTGGAAGTTTGTTGTTCAAACAAGCCGTAACGGCTCAACCGATTTCGTTGAAACTTAGAATAATTCGTAGAATTATGAATAATTATTACCAAGTTAAGATAGGCTGTCGCCAACAAATGTACCCGGTTATTTATTATTGATTTAATTACGAAATGATTTGAACATATTTCATCTAGTAATATTATTTTTACCCTAGTAAGTAAAACCTCCAAGCAATTTAAGTAACTTTTATACAGAGATATGTTATAGTAAGTAAGTATTAATATTGGCTGGTACATATACAGGTGATCTCGAAAGAAGCTTTTTCTGTAGAAACTTTGGGTATTGGGTGTACCCAATTGGCAAAAAATTGGTTTTGGAAATGCGTCATTTTTCATTGAACAAACACAACGCATCTACTGTTTTGTCAAATCAGTTCAAATTCAGGTGTTTTAGTTAGCAATCTTGAAGTTCGACATCTCATTCGTTTAATAATTGGTCAGAAAGATGAGCTAAAACAACTTTTATGAAAAAGTTCAGGGTAAAAATGTATTTCTTTTGGTTTCCAGGCGTCACCGCTCGACCACAGAGGGCCGAATGGCGAGGAGAAAGTCAGGAAGCACCCTTATTTGCAGCAGCTTATCTACCCGCTACTCAATGAAGTAAGTTTTATTGTCATATATATTAGTTTTCCTTCGAACCGTCAAATTACTGTGTTGCTTGCTACTAAAACAATTTACACAGTTTCTTAAAAAAGTAGGTAGGTAAAGCTGAAAATGGTATGTAACATATTATTAATATTTAGTACTGTCGCATCATTTTGAAAATTATGAAATGTATACATTTTAGTGCAAGCGACTCTTCTTCTTCTTCCTGCCCTTGTCCCACATTATGTGGGGTCGGCACAACATGTTTTCTTCTTCCTTATTTTACACCTAAGGTGGCAAACAAGCTACCAACAGGTGGGCTGTACCACCTGTTGGTAACTGGTTACCGTAGCCTATGAACGCTTGCAATACCAGAGGCATCACGCCTCACGCCTGCTGCCCACACCCTACCTTTTTTCCCTTAGTCGCCTCATACAACATCCTCGGGTAGGAGATATGGAGGAGCCTATTCTTCAGCCGGGTCCACCACGGCCATTTATGCTACAAATTTATGTTAGTACCTAATTAGTAATTACAGACCGATAGACAGACAGAAATACCTTAGGTTAGTTAGTATAAATGCGTGTGATGAATGCGTTTGTGTCTGTGCAGCTGTCCCGCAAGCACGGCGCAGGCAGCGCGGGCGCCATCGAGGAGCTGCGCCGCGCCTTCGAGCACGCCGAGCGCAGCGCGCCGCACCTCACGCGCGCCTTCGTGCAGCAGGTAAACCCACCCCCACCACCACACTCAACACACACTTAGTATTATCATTATAACCCTCACCACCACACTCAACACACACTTAGTATTATCATTATAATCCTCATCACCACACTCAACACACACTTAGTATTATCATTATAATCCTCACCACCACACTCAACACACACTTAGTATTATCATTATAACCCTCACCACCACACTCAACACACACTTAGTATTATCATTATAATCCTCACCACCACACTTAACACACACTTAGTATTATCATTATAATCCTCACCACCACACTCAACACACACTTAGTATTATCATTATAATCCTCACCATCACACTCAACACACACAATTGCGAAGGTTTGTGAGGTTGTTTGGATGTTTGTGGTTCAATCACACCTAAACCGCCGAACGGATTTGGATAAAATTTGGTACAGAGATAGATTATAGTCTGGATTAGCATGTAGGCTTTTTATCTTCATATAATGATAATATTAGTAGGATAATGAATCAAAAATGGTGACTAAATAATTAACAATTTCAATAAATTTATTATGTTAAAATCGAAAAAGTTATCATACATTGTCATATTTTGTGACTGGCCTTATAGCTCAGTTGGTAGTAACTCTGCCTTCCGCGCTAGAGGCCGCGGGTTCGATTCCCGCACTGGACAAACATTTGTGTGATGAACACAGATGTTTGTTCAGTGTCTGGGTGTTAAATATTTATCTATTATGTATATCTGTCTCTGGTACCCATAGTACAGGCTATGCCTAGTTTGGGATCAGTTGACCTTGTGTGATATGTCTGGAATATTTATTTATTTATTTGTAATTTATATATTAAGCCGTCTTCAAACGGCATGCGATATGATCTGACGCGGGTTGATCACCACGGTAGTGCTGTGCTGATCTGACGCGGGTAGCTTCCCACGCGGCTAACAGGCACGGTAACACATACATCTGAGCAAGCAGGGTCGTTATTCTTCTTCAGGCCCAGAGACTTGTTTCATATACTTATATATTTCAGGTGGTACAGAGGGTGGCGACGCAGTCGCACCAGCCGTCGACGCCTTCCCACAACAGCTCGTCGCAGTGGATGAGGTAGGTACGGATCGTTTGATAACTTATAAGCATGATAACTTTGGGGCGGTGGAGGGAATTCCTTTGGAAAGAGTATAATACTTGTAAACTTTTTATAGAAAAAATACTATTAACGTCAAAAATTGGATGTCCAAGCGGTTTTTCTTTCTAAAGTACCCATCCGAGTCAATTGATTTATTGTAGAATGCGAAACTAAAAGAATAAACAGCGTTGTAAAGTTAATATTTTTATGTATAAAGATATGATATGTATAAAGATATCAAATTATATGTATAAAGATATAAAAAAAAATTAACAAGTTTCGCTACTACCTTAACTTGAACTGTGACGTCATTTAAAGTACCTACTAATGGAAGCGCATGTTATATTGGTTTTTGTTAAACATTATCGCTAATTAGAAACTTGAGGGGTCCTACTTTCAATTATTTATTGTTTTACTCGGAACACTACAAAGCTATGCAAGTACATTTAACCAATTTATTTTATAAAACACTAGGCTTTTAAAACACCTAAAATATATAGTTATTGCTTCAATATTATAAGATTCCGCTTCACGTGGGAAGAATTTGGTTGAATTTGCTTGATAACACCGCCATCTAGTGTCGAGTAGCATCTAGTTGAGCCACTTTAGTGATATTGGATTTGCACCTACAAGAACCAACTTATTTTCACAAAAAAATAATTGCTTCAAACTGTGATTGACTGTGATTGAAAGTATCTAATCTGAAAACAGGTTGAGGTATGGTGAAAAGGTTAAGATTATTTCGTCACAGTCGTCTCTCTAAGTCTTCTTAAGCTGGTACTGCAAGCGTATTGAGCAGTGCTTACCACTTACCATAAGCAGGTCCGTTGCTTTGCAAAGAGGGACGATGTGGCCATGGATCACTCATTCCTCGCGTGATGGTATAGCATTGCGTCCCATTGAGACATATTATGGTAACATGTTGATAAGTCTCATGTGCCTTGGTAACATGTTGGTTAGTCTCATGTGCCTTGGTAACATGTTGGTTAGTCTCATGTATGTGTAATTTCATCGGCTACCACACCCTTCAAGCAGGCACAGCATTGCAAGCATTGCTGCTTGGCGGTGAAATTGATGTGTTCTATTTCCCACAGGGATCTTTAACGCGTGCGGCTTGCTTCGGCCGCGTGGCGCTGCTGTGTTCTCGCTCCTTCTGCGGCTACATTACTCCGCACCCGGCTTCACTTGGCACGCCTAGCCACACCTAGCCACACCTAGCCACACCTAGCCACACTAGGCAATAAATTGTACTGCAGGAATTAGATAATCGATGTTCGCTTAGATTAGCACGAACAGGAGCCCCAAAATCCATTATTTCTAAAAATTATCCTATGTGTTTTGTAGTGACGCGCTGTTTTCATAGTGAGTATAAATCTTCGTCGTGCTTAATGTGCAGGAAATCGGATAAAATCTGCAGGGTTATTTTAAAACATCGGATAGATTTCCGATCGGAAGCGTCAACCCAGCACTAAAATCATTTCGGAATGAACATCAGCGATGTTTTTGATGTTGATCTCTTGTTTTAGAGATGGGTTGAGATGCGAAAAGCTGACGTTTCCGATGTTTTAAAATTGCCCTGTTGATAAGAAAACTTTTTCAGTTTGATTGTGTTTGCAAATCATAATACTGGTGCGTTGAGCTTAGAAACTGATACTAGCTTTGTCTTATTTTTCTTTGCCAATGGGCCAATGGCCAAATAATCCGTCTAATTTACCGACTAAGCCGTACGATCACGGCTCATTTGTTATTAGAGACTATAATTGGACACCATAAATAAATAAATATACCACATCATACCACCAAATAGACCGATAAATCGCCATTGCGCAGCTTGACCGCCAGGGTTCTTTTTACATGACGCGACCTATAATCAAATGTGTACAGTGGCCCAAGCACGAAAAATTCACGATAGCGGCACGCTTACGATACGTTAGTTAAAGTTAAATGACATCGGCGATGATTGTTTTTTTTTTATTTTGTTTGACTAATATTTGATATTTGCTATAGTTACGTACGCGTAACGCTATCGTGAATAATTCGTGTTCGGACCACTGTCATAGTTTTCGAAAATTGGCGAACACGCTTGGTAACAAACATCGATTTCGTAATTGTCGTTTCTAAATTAATTATAATTTTAAAATTAGACTATCTTATGTAGCCGCAACCGAGTCACAAAGTTGCAATGCCATAGTGTAATAAATAAAAAATATAACGTAATAAATACCATAAGATTTAAGACATAAAACATGTCTCATAATGTTTTATTAATATGTGCATTTTTATGTAAATATCACTTTTGTTCACCGTTTTATTGTGTTGTGCTAACGTGTAACTATAATGTACCTAGATGTTACAAGTTCCATTAAAATTATGTTGTTATTCGCCACTGCGTGTGCATTCAATTAGGATACGTGACCTGGGGCCCAATTCCGAAATGTTCGTAAGTTACTCACTTCTCACCGTGATACGTGACAAGTGGCTAGATCGAAAAGCGCCCCTACAAAAACCGGAAAGCTATTAACTCTTTACGTCTGATGGTCAGAAGTGAGTAACTAACGAACATTTCGGAATCGGGCCTCTGTTTTTATAGTTCATTGTGAGTTGTTTAGCGATCCGGCCGCGACAGCTCAGATCACTGTTTTCTGACAAGTTATTGGAACGTTTTAAATATTAGTGGAGGGCTCATTCGCAACACTTCGCCAATATTTTGCCATAAATTTTCAAAAATTTATCTTTACTAAACGGTTTTTGTATAGTCTGATTTATATTGTGATCAGTCTTCGAAATTTTAACTTATCGCGCTTTAGAATTGTTTCGAGCTTGGTTTAGCAAAAGTTAAGTGTCATTCCAGACAAAAGACAATATTGTCCGCATTTATAGTTTATTGTTTGAACTTATTTTGGTTCTGTTTTGTGAAGTTAAACATCTATGAAATGTGTCTATTTTATTGAAAATTGTTATCAACTTGTGTAGTTTAGTTTTTAGTTGTGTACTTGGCTACTTACCGAATCGGTGTTTTAGTGACTAACATGCAAGTTTTATAGTTAATAATGTTCATTCAACTTCAGTAGGACTCTAACAAAAGCGAGAGGGGCGATAAGAACTTATTTTGATGAGAATATTATTCCTGACACCAACGACCATTCGGTGTCATTTAAAAAAAAAAAAGCTTAATATGCGACAATATTTAGCAATCGGAACTATGTAGAGTATTAACTACGAAGACTACAAAACAATTATTATTATTGCTGTGTAAAAATATAAACCTAATATAAATGTGTAAATTGTGTAGTGTATAAAGCTGTTTTATGAAGTGTTCTTATAAGCATATGGAGTAGGTATCGTGTTAGTCGAGCTAAACGCGGCCGAGAGCGGACTCGTTAATTACTGCAGTTCGTAGATCATATTCTTGGGGCATGTTGCATGACCAAGTACAAACTCCTTATATTTAAAGGGATTTACTAATATTATGGGCTTGTAGTTCATTATGTAGCTGGTCCCGTGAGAAGCATCTTTGCCTGAAGCCGCCGGTGGCGCTCTCGGTCCGCGTTAACTTTGCCTTGTATTTCTGTTTGTTTTGCCATGTCTATAAAACATGGGATATGTTAATTTAGTTTCGATGGAAGATCAAAAATTATTTTTCCACTTGATCGTATTTAATAAAGCGTGTAGTGTTAGAGGTGGGCGTTTATTGTTGATTATTGATTAAAATTAGGTGTTTGTTTGTAGTTGACGCGTTGACGCCGAGCGTTGGGCTGTGTGCGGCGCGTTCAGCAATATGTGATGTATTCTAAAGTGGTAAAGGTTCAAAACTCGTTGCACTCAGCCCGACTCTCGGCCACAGTAGTGGTTTTAATCTCGGCTCGCGCATTGTTGAGACGCGTCGTTTGGTTCATGGGTATTTGTGATCATACTTGCATAGTTAATATAAAAAAAAAACTATATTATTATATTTAAAAAGTCTGTATTGAAACTGGTAGTAAGTTATCTGTGTAGGTTGGTGCGCGCGTCACTACGAAGAGTATTCGCGTGATGAAGTTATGAGGATTGAGCGAAGGCGGCTATAAATAGCCGGCGACTCATATCGGGAGCTAATTAGGGGAGCCGTTTGTGATGTGCTCGCTGGGACTTGTCCACTGGACGCGACTGCCCTTTGAATCCGATGATGGATATTATGACGATACGCCAAGCCATCCAGTATTCCAATAAATTGTAATTGGGTTTTGTGTTCAGTGCGTCCGACGCATCTTATACTCGTACGTGGAGTGAGCCGTTTGTCCGCGCATTATGTTCCTAAAAAATCTATTGCGTATCGAAACGGCTAGCTTCAAGTTTCAAGATTCGTCGGCCGAACTGTACGAGCGGCTGTTACTTCACAACGGCTAAGTATCAACTTAGCCGTTGTGAAGTATAAACCTTAGGTGGTTACTTATTGTTGTAACTGTATATAGCGTGACCTTTACCTACCATCGCGGTGACTATTATTAAGGGGAAAACAATTGCATTGGCACTTTTGAAATATGTATAAAGAAAAAGCTAAGGGAATACTTTTACAATCTTACAAAAATAGATTGATTCTGGTCTGAGTCTTAAATTTTTGGGAGATTTTAATAATTTCTCAGTAATTTGTTAGCGCACCAATCAAAATAGGCTTGGCTAGCGGGATGGGGTCACTTGATGACGTCCATAGGTTACATTATCCTTGTTCGCATGTGGGGGAGAATGCAACTGTTCGCAAACGAATTCTTCGAAGTGTGACGCGCGAACTAACAGTTTATAATAATAAATTCACTGACCATCCACTTGCACCAACAGCTAACGGCGCGCCATTAGTGTAAATGGTCAATTAATGTTACGCCGTCTGTCATTCTAACACGTATGTAGGTAACAAATTTGACTCTGAATAAAAGAAGTTATTTAATTTTGGAAATTTTTGGTTTGTTTTATTGGACTTCCTGACTTATTTGGGTTATACAAGGTGGTTCATAACATATACACTATCCTGAAAGAGGTTTATTCTACACCCAATTGGAAATAATGTTTGATCTACGACTTTAGGAAATTCAATGTTTTACATTGAAAGAAACTTGATAATCGGCTCTTTTAGGGTTAAATCAGTTCAAACTCAATTCAGATGTTTGAGGTAGGTAGTAATTTTGATGACTTTATTCTCGTACGTTTAATAATTATATACTAGGTATAATGATGATAAAAAGACAAAACAGCTAATTAGAAAAAGGATTTTTTTTAAATTACGAGTACCTATTTTTATACCCGTTAACATTCTTTCTTTTTGATGAAAAAAAATGCCTCTTCCGGGATGGTATATATATTATGAATCACCTTGTACAATATGCACAGCATAAACTAGTAAAGCCAGCTAATGCAATGAAATGTGAGCTCACTGTCATGTCGTAAATTTTAATGCAGTTTATGTTAGGTGCAGATCCAGTTTCTGCCTTAGAATCAGATAGCCAACAAATTATGAGAACCACTATTGGCTTCGGGCATTTCTCGGCTTACCTTCGGCGATGGACGAACCTCGGTTCTCTTTTTAGCTGGTTCGGTAATTATGGGGTAAAAAACCCGGGATTTTAATTAAAACAGGTAAGGTACAAGGGTAACTTGCCTATCAAAATATAGTAATGGGCAGATAATTAAAGAAAAACAGATAACACATTGGTTTTATATTTTATTGACTAGCTTATCTATTACAAAATACAAAAATTATTATTTTGGGCACAATTGAATTCAACTTATTCGAGTACTTATTATCTTCTAATGAGACCGGGTTAGTCCGTGTCGAGCTTCTGAATAAGGCCGTGATACACATACTCGGATTTGCTAATATCCCAGGTATTTCCGACTTGCAGTACGTCCCCTATATGTATACCTATATGTGGAGAAGTCGGGATTTTTTTTTGGGATATTATTATAAAATCTTAAAATGATTCCAGTAACGTTTTTGTGAAGTGACATACCTATCTAGCGAGTGTCACTCCCGCTTTCCCGCAAGCGGTAAGAATTTTACGGATTGCGGTCTGCAAAGGTACCTATACGAGCTAGGTACTTAGAGGAAATAGCATGTGGCATGCTTTTGCGCAAACTGTAGATGTGTATCATGGGCCTTACTGATTGTTAGTGTTATTCATGAGTAAATAATACGGATTCTATATAATAGAGATTAATGTGATGTTATAGCTTACAGCAATATTCAATCTTATCAGTCTACCTCCATAAAATCCAACAAAATATTTGTGTGACGCTTTTATCAATTAAACATACCTATTGGTGTAGTTATCGTGACCCAGCTATTAAAAAGCCGTTAGTCCAGATTTCTAGAACATTAAGTTTGGTGACCCCACAACAAAAACGCCAACATAATGCAATTTAAGTTTCAGGCCAATCTTTAATATCTACGGCATGTTGACGTCATTAGCAATTTTCTGCTGTCAAATGTCGAGATCCCAATCATAGATCGATTGGGGCCATTAAAATCGCTCATAACTAGCACTTTGTAAGGTAAGTACCTATACAATGTGGTCGGATCTATGCATTGCGTTGAGTTTTCTATTCATGTAGCTTCAACTTTAAACATTCGCTTAGGAATAAGTACTACCTACGGCTAAGAAAAATGTACAAACTTAAAAAAAACTAAATAGATTCTACAGTAAAATATAGGTACTAATAAACAATAATTACATGATTAAAAATTAAAATCATAGCCTATTCTTCTGTACAAATTAATAAAATACATGGGTAGGTAATTAGAATCAAAGGTAAAATCTATAACCTGTTCTATCTACTAATAGATTTTTAGAAAGAGCGCAAATTACACATATCTGCTTTACACTTTCATATTTCGATAGGTAGCAAGAACAACAATTAGGTAGGTTGAACAAAAATGTTTCTTTTTGTGTTAAAAACATAGTTCTAGGAACTTTAAAAAAAAACTCTTATGTTCATTCAATTCACATAAATAATTTTAATTTACATAGGTATATAATTTTCCCGAGCAAATTATTTCTGATGATGGCATAAAACGATGTAGGTAAGTAGGTATATCCTGTGTATTCGGGCGAAACCCTGTTACTCATCGACCACAAGATATATATAACAACACAAACGAACAACACACCCGCCTACACAATACCTACGCCACTTCCCACTTCGAAAACTTTCTCTCAGATCATTCAAACAATCTAAGTAACTAGGTAAACTCTACAATTTAGTACTATCAATTTACAACTAAAATTTCTATAAAATTGCTACACTGTAGGTACAAGCTAAGCCAGTAATAGAGCTTTAGGTAGAGTCCCGTGTTCGTATCCATTCCGTTCGTAGGAAACTAGATTTTATATACTTAAGTACCTAACAGAGGCCTGAGTCTGGGATTGTTACGCAAAAAGCGTAATGAGAAGCGTACCTACTATACAAGGTGCTCCATCAAGAAGGGTCATGCAGGTCGAAGTCTACATACAAGAGATAGAGTAATTTGTTCCAAGGCACCATGTCTGTATACAAGCATTCATATGCGTATTCCACCCCAAAAAAGGCTTATTCTATCAATAAAAAGAAAGAATATTAGCGGGGGCAAAAACAGGAATTTTCCCGAACTTTTTCAACTGGGCCGTTTTTTTTGGTTTTCATCTTCATAACAAATTATTACACCGTACGAGAAGTTCAACATCAAGAGACTATATAAATCAGTTGAATAATTGAGTTTGAATTGATTTGACTCCAAAACAGTTTTGCATAGAGTTTTTTCAATGAAAAATGTTGAATTTCCAAAAGTCGGAAAGTAACTTTATTGCGAATTAAGATGTAGATTAAGCCACTTTCGGGATAGCATACATATTATGAATATAATTGAATATAAATATTATTGAATATTTTGTATACTGCACTTTACGTAGTATGTGGATATGTGGTTATTTTAAGGTAGTATACAAGTTTTTTATCAACTATGGTGGCAAACATGCGTACGGCCCACCTGTTGGTAAGCAGTTACCGTAGCCTATGAGCGATTGCAATACCAGAGGCATCACGCCCGCCGTTGCCGACCCCGAACCCCCCCCCCCCCCCCCCCACCCCACCCCTAAAGAGCTCTGGCAACTTACTCACCGCAGGAACACAACAATATTTGAAACAAATAATGTTATTACACTACCATACGCTTAAAGCGTTACAATCACAGTCTCGCTACCCAGTTTCCTTATACCTACTTGTACCTACGTCGCTGACGCTATAGTCTCATCAATAATAAATCAATAAACAGTGATGATTCAATGAGGACAAGATAGCTAATAATTGGCTAGGAATATTATTTCTTGTTTAACTAGAGATTAAGCTAGGCTAGGTTAGCGCTAGGTATGTAGTTAGTTACTGATACATTTTATACTTGTCTTTTGTTATTACACACTATGACAAATCTAGGAAATCACAACTTTCATTACTCTGATGTGGAACCTTTACATAACATAGTTTTATGTAAATCTTTTTTTTTTACTGATTTGAACCCTAAAAGGCTGAGCATTTTTCATGGACATGTAAGTCGAATTTCCTCTAATCGTACATCCTAGAACAACATTGTCTAATGGGTGTAGAATAAGCTTACTATCCTATTTATATTATAAATGCGAAAGTTTGTGAGGATGTTTGTGGTTCAATCACGGGTAAACGGCCGTTGGATGAAATTTGGTACAGAGATAGATTATAGTCTGGAATAGCATTTAGGATACATTTTATGTAGGTACCTAACACGCGAAGCGGAAGCTAGTACATTCATATTCGGGAACAACCTGTACATGGAATTATTAGGTTGTAATAAACAACTCGTACAACTCGATGTAACATTAATATCGAAATTATAACACTACTAGGTATGTACTAAGTACGTCATCATAGTACAACTAAACGTTTAGAGATTACGAATCAAACAACGTCGCGGTGACTCAACCATACATCTCAGTTATACATCTTAAATATCACAGTTATTACATAATACACTAATCAAGAGTATAATAAAGCCTTGTTTACACATGACACACGCTGTTTACACTAGGTACTATACACATTCATACAACGGCCCAAATGTTGTCTATAGTCTATAATCATCGTTTTAACAGTTAGGTGCTCATAACTAGGGTATTGCATCTTTTTGACGAAAATTTTATAGTGAAGTAATAAAATGAACAGCTGATCTGATGAATCAAAATCATTGAGTCAGTTCACTGGATAACTGATCACGGCGGCGTGTCACGAGTGTGAGCCTGTCTACGGTATACGCGATCACGCTACGTTCGTCGCGAAGATTTTTGGAAAACCGCGGTCAGCAGGCATCGCAATTTGCGCTAAACCACATACTTTTTGAATTACTGCTGATTAGCTGATTTGTTCGCTTATACATTTATTTATAATCAGTTACAGCACTGACGGATTGAATGTGGCAACATTATTACGCGTTTTGACTTTAAGCCCCTTCGTCCATGACGCTACGCAAAAGTGACGGAACTCATTAGAAACTAGAGTTGCGGACTGATTGGAAACTCTGACTCGTCCAAGACGCTACTGGAATTTCCTGAAACTCAGTCACTCAGTACACGATTTTATGTAAACAAAGTTTTGAAAACGAAAATAATTAACATGACTAGTGATAATTCGAGCGATGACATGAAATTATTACTTCTTCAGTCACATAAAGGTCAGAATCACATATAATTACTTTTTATTCGTTCATTTTTCAACAGTTTCTTGAAACCAGTCGCCTGGCGACCAGCATGTCGAGTCGCCAGGAGACTAGTTACAAACGCGTTCCTTTTGAGTAGCGCCGTGGACGGACGCGCATTGAAATACTAGTGCTATCGCAGTCAGGCTACTCATAAGTGACTACAGTTTCAGTCGCGTTCCTTTTGAGTCGCGCCGTGGACGAAGGGGCTAATTATTGGTTAGACTATAGAGTTTCCGATCGATATGTTAACACCTGCTGCCCTACAATGTGTCTAAACAAGGCTTAAAACTTACCTAAAAGTAATCTAAAGGCTGGTGTTCACCAACACAATACATAAAACAGCCGTTTTCATCTATTGCGACAGATATTTTCATACATTATCTGTCATCGTGACGGTTGGTTACGGTAACCGTTGTGTTGGCGAACAATGACCGTAGACCGACGCAAACACCGGACGAGTGCAATTTTCATTCGTGGCGTTGATCACAGGCAGTGGAATGGGTAACGAGATAGAACCAATTTGGACCAACAATTCTGGCATGTCATGCGCGATATGGGGTCCAATCGATCCGCGACCCCAATGGATGGCTCCGCTCGGTGATTCAGAGGCAGGTAGCACCTATGGGGAAATAAAACTTAATGTGAGAGACGAACACATACCAATGAGTCAGATAGTGACTCAAATCTTGTTAGCTTTAGCGGTCACAATCGAATGTCAACTTCTATTTGTATGACTAGTATGACGAATGTTGGGCTACTTAGGCGATAGTGCAAATGGGTCGCATTGGTTTTTCAAATAAACATTTACAGGAAAATTTGGTTTTTAAGGCATTTCCTGTCAAAGGACGTCATTATTTAATTATTGATAAACAAACAACCTAGTCATTCCAAGAACAACAAACAATAAGGTGCCTACGTGCAAATCGGGAATGGCGCAACTCATGAGGCAAGTTGTACGTAAATTATAGGTCGCAAATAAACGCAATCTTACGTTTATTACAGACTGAGAAATACTATAAACCTACGATAAACCTGATGGTACCTAGGTACCTGGTAGATGCTGGTGGGTAGGTACCTACTCATCGCGAGAACCGCCCACGGGCATCAAGACCGGTCCGCCGTATTACATTCTCGCAAGAGCTGGTACAACAAGCGTAACTAGTTCCACGTTTTACAAGAGAAAATAAAGAACAGCGTGTTTGTCGAGGGAGCCTGACATACTAACTCATCATCATCATTTCAGCCGTACGACGTCTACTGCTGAACATGGCCTCCCCCACAGACAGAGCGAATTCCTTATCATGTGGGGGGATTTGCCCATACTCACCACACTGGGCATGCGGGTTGGCGAGCGCAGTTAGAGCTATCGTTGTTAACAAGAGGGACGCTGCTGCCCATCCCCTAACTTTTTTCTCTTAGTCGCCTCTTACGACATCCTCATATCATTTAGTAAATTCTCTACCGCGATGATCTGAATCTGCCCGTGTTAATGCGCACTCTTGCAAAAAAAACTCATTGTTTCACGACCGGGTTCGAACCCACGACCTTCTAAAGAAAGTCGGGGTAGCTCGACGGCTATATGTAGGTACCTACCGGTGTATATTAGTAAACTAGTAGGTACCTAGTGATAACAACATTAAGCTTTTCTATAAGTATAGCATCTAACTTATTGATTAGTAAAATATAAAATATAGTAGAATAGTATGGATAAAACTCTTTTTAGGGTTAAGCTCGCCTTTGTACATGTCCTTTCATTTAGTTTGTTTTTTGTATGTGTTTTCTGTGTACAATAAAGAATAAGAATAAGATTAAAAAAAAATAAGATTGGAAAACAAAGAATCTTAATGTATGACGCAGCAGGCATGGAATGGGTAGGTAACTCAACATTGCCATCCAATTACAGGGTTCAATTATTCATTAACTAGGGGAAAAGCCGCTTCTTTATTCGCGAACACTTAGATATTTTTTATCTGTGAAGCCGTGTTCAAACGGCGCGCGGCGTGCGATATGTATTATTCTTACTTCTTTTTAATAAAGCTTATTTTGAGTTTGACTTTTAGGAGCTTGCGATATCGTTGAGCTATCACACAACCTAAAATGTCAAACTCAAAATTTTAGATTTTATGCAGCAGAGGTAGGTACCTAAGACTATGAAACGAATTTTATGCGACAAATCAAGGTCATATCGCATGCCGTTCGAACACGGCTCCAGTCAGTAACTATTTGAGAGGCCTTCTTTGGAGATTTGATAGAGGATTTGTGCATTGTCATAAAGTAGATAAGATTATTTTGAATTTCGACCCGACTTTCTCTAAGTTTTCTCTTGTCACTTTAGACAATAAGTATATTATCTACTAACCTAGCATAGCATTTTTACTAATAGGTATCTCCTTATTTAATTTAAACTAGATGCTATTTTACGGTCCAATAAAGTCAATAAAAGCTATAGAAAAAATCATAAATTCTTATATGGAGAAAGCTTCCTTATTGGCCCAGTCGTTACGTCCCGGACGGGGGACAAGCGAGTCCTTATAAGGCCGGGGTCCTGACCTCTTATCTCTGGAGTGGTATCATGTGGCCACTGCACGCGTAAAATGACCGGCATTCATACTTGGGCATGATCGGAACTTGGCGGTCGACTGATATGGACTACACTTTTGTAGGTGACCACTGAGTATTTACAACATGGGAGAGTCAGACGCGCTAAGAGAGTATAGATTCGAAATCTATATGGTTTACCTACTAGGAAAGTGTGGTCATGGTAGGACGTCTACTGCTGAACAAAGGCTGACCTTATCCCTCCCTCCCCCTTCCACCACCAGACAAGCAGACGAACGGGTAAATATCACCCTTACCTGGTCGACATACCATCGTGTCGAACTTTCTACACTTTTATTATAAGTAAAGCTAAAGAGTGGAACGATCTGCCTGTGTCTGTTTTCCCGAAAGAGTACAATCTGGAAGTCTTCAAATGTAGGGTCAATAAGTTCTTTCTGGGAAAGCGTGCTCCATCTTAGGCCACATCACACTTGCAAAAGTGAGTTGGTGGCCAAACGCTTAACCATATTTAATAAAAAAAAGGACTCCGCCATAGATTTCCAGCACGACCGACCTTGTACTACCTGCACTACTGGCCACGCCGCCCGGACGGGCATGCGGGTTGGCTGCTGCCCATCCCCTAGCCTTTTTCCCTTAGTCACCTAATCTTCAGCCGGGGCCACCATGGCCAAAGCATCATTGATTGGATTACCTAACCCAGTTCTATGTAAGAACGATCAATTAACGAATGCGCTAACTTTGATCCCTGTTCGACCTTTATTTAGGTAGGTAGATATTGACTCTATGTATCTGCGTACTTATTTACTTTCGTATAACATTAATATCAATGTGTTAATGTAGGTAGGTACAGGTAGCATCAACAATGACACATTTATACATAACAATTTTGTCGAGTTACGCAGACACTTGTATACATACATACATAGGCAGGTATACTTAATCGTACCTATAGATATACACCTGCTAAGGTGGCCAAGTTTTATGATAGTGCGTTTTTCAGAACCTATTGAATTACTTAATTATTTTGTTTCGGTTGACAGACATCTAGTGATCATCTGACTGATCTCCTTCAACAGGAAGCAGCAATAAGGTAAACGATATAGCTTCGGTCAAGCGATAGCGAGAAATAATTTAAAACTGCCGTGGCATCGCTCGCGCGTTAAATAGGAGCCAATGACCTTCCTCAGCAAATTTCATCATATCGGTTCTGCTGTTTATGCCGTGAAAAGGTAACAAACATACATACATATAGCTAGAAAACCATCAATATGTAACTCTCAAATAAAATAATGAATAAGTATGTAATAACAGCTAAACAACATTGATATGGTTAATAATATTATTGTGTTATTTAATAGGTACATCAAATAGTTACAATTAGTAATTTGTAGTTAGAATCTATCAGCTTGGTAATCCCCGAAACTACATTAAATTGGGAAATAATAAAAATATATTATGCTATTGTTTAGTTTAGCTATTGGCCGTGGTTGCCCCAGCTGAAGAATAGGCCCCTCCATATCTACCTATCCGCGGATGTCGTAAGAGGCGACTAAGGGAAAAAAGCTAGGGGATGGGCTGCAGCGTCTCTCATTTTAACAACGATAGCTCTAACCGGCTTGCCAACCCGCATGCCCAGCGTGATGAGTATGGGCAAATCCCCCCACATGATAAGGAATTTGCTCTGTCTGTGGGGGAGGCCATGTTCAGCAGTGGACGTCATACGGCTGAAATGATGATGATGATGATGATTGTTTAGTTACAGGAAGTTGGTTGATTATTTAGTAGGTAAATTATCATTTCATTGGTCTTTGTCATCCCACGTTACAGGAAGGACATGGGACAAATGTTTGTGGCCTCGACATAATATTTCGTGGCCTTGTGATTGTAATGCGGAGATTATGAAGCTACCGTTTTTGTTCACCCTGACCTGTTATTTAATTTGTAATTCAGGATCATCAGACCACAGCTAGACAGGCCTTCCCCAAAGAGTGCCACGACGAACGATCTTGAGCATTCTCCATCCACCGACTTCCTGCAACCTTTATCGTAGGTCCATCGGGTGGTGGGCCATCTAATACTGCTTGGTCCGGTCCTGTCGCCATTCGAGAACCTTTATTCCCCAACGGTGGTCGGTTCTGCGAGCTATTATGGCCTGAAGAGGGTACAGCGTGGGTTGAAGTTTGTATGAAAAAACTTCACACGAACGAAGTCGCGGGGGCTATCTTTAGTCCTGATACAAAACGAAATTCCGTCTTTGCTTCTTTGAATGTCTAAATAACCAAAACAACTCTACTACTCAGAATACAGAACAAACTTCTGAGCTCTACTTTAACCTACGAGAAGTTCTTACCAACCTACTTGAGTCACGTAGGTAAATTTTTTTAGGTATCTACAAAAATCTATTGAGTTCAAAAAGGGAATGCGACTTTCAAACCATGTGTTACGACCGGAATCCTCTACCGGCTTTTTGCATTAGTCATTCACTTAAATCAGTACCTAAATACCACACATCGCTTAGTTATTTTTTGTGCCAAGCGTGAGTTTTTTTGTTCATCGGATCATGGAGATTACGAACTCATTTGAACACTACATAATAAATCAGAGCCATACAAAGTTAAAACTAGATTGTAAGTAGGTACCGTTCGAGTGTCAGATAAGAAATCGTTAATGCATCGACCTCTAGTCAGTCATTTTAAATGGCTATTTGTCAAATTGAAAGCACTTAGCGAAATTAGGATACGTTATTCGATAGTTTGAGTAGAAAATATAGCGTCGACCTCTTGGACTAATTTTGTGTTGTGTGAACTTGTGTGCTTGATATAATAAAATGATAAAGTGATGTATGTAGTTAATTTGATTTCTAAAGTGTAGCAATGTAGGTATTTTTGATTTCTTAAGTGTAGCAATGTAGATCTCTTATTGACTTGCTTGTATAGGTAGGTATGCCATCTGCTCAAACAAAGTTTTAGACTAAAAATAACTGAGCAACCCAGTATCTTACACTGTCGGTGTGTCTTAAACTATCTACCAGTACGTATCATGACATGTGTCTGCCACATTTCGATGCCCTTGTGCAAACTAGAAGCCCTGCCTTGACATGCCACCTTTTAGGGCATTCGCACCACCACAGAGTACACAACAACTAGTGCCTACTGTGTGGCGTTAATTGAATAACCCTAATTAAACTGCCACCAAGGTATGCTGACATTTTGTTCGTTTAGGCATGTTTTTAAAATATTGTGTCAGTAATTTCAGTTATTTCGATTACAGAAAATAAGTAAGACAGCATTTCAAATGTGGTGTTGAGGTGGTTGGAGAGGATCAGCTGGACGGGGAAAGTTACGAATGAGGATGTACCTGGTCTACTTAAAAGGGAGAAAAGGTTTTTTTACGACCATTCAAAACAGAACAGGAAAAATTATTGGACATTATTATACAACACATGACAGCTTCTTAAAGAACATGATTGAAGGAGATGAAGAAGGAAAACGAGGTCTTAATCGTTTAAGACCAAGAATAAGTTACACGAACTAGTTAAAAGAAAAGATTGCCATCATATCGTACTAATTGATTATTATATTTTGTCTTGCTAGTGAATCACAAAATCGCGGAGAATAGTTTTTTTTTTATTTTTTTTTATTGATAATGGTAAGGCGTTTGGCCACCAACTCACTTTTGCAAGTGAGATGTGGCCTAAGATGGAGCACGCTTTCCCAGAGTGAACTTATTGACCCTAGATTTGAAGACTCCTAGATTGTACTCTTTCGGGAAAACAGACGCAGGCAGATCATTCCACTCTTTGGCAGTACTTATAATAAAAGTGGAGCAGAAACGTTTCGTTCGACACTGTGGTATGTCTTTTTTATAAATAACAATATTCTTTTTTTTTTGTTTTCTGTAAAATTATCCTAATGACGTTGATGATGAGTTCATGGTTAAAACGCTGCTCTTAAACAGGAAAACCAAATCAGAAATATTATTATTGGCACTAACAAATGTATTTTTTATTCTGCTTTCCTTATTCCACTACTTATACAGTAGATTTTCAATGGATTTGTCTGGAATGGATTGTCATTTATTTAATTTAATTAGAACGGCGATTGCCAAATTATACTAATTATTAATAATTTAAATACATAAAATTAAACAACATAAAACAAAGCTAACTAAACTAACTTTGACGCCAGGATTTCTTTATAAACACGTAAGTTGTATCAAAGAATCGGAAACTACGCATATGACTTCAGTAACTTCGTAACAGGAAAAATAAATGCAGATATTTTGACTGAATCCTCTCAAATAGTTTTCGGAATCGCGAACAGCGGCGGCTATTAGATTGGATTCACTAACCCCATGGACCTGCGACATTGTGAAGGTTTTGGGAAGTCGGTGAATGGAGAAGGTTCAAGACCGTTCGTTGTGGCACTCTTTAGGGAAGGCTTATGTCCAGCAGTGGACTTCATGAGGCTGATCATGACTTTCATTGAATAAATGAAAAGACTGCGGTCTAGATCAATAATTAATGTCCATCACAAGAGCTTGCAGGCTTCCGGAGTGCAATTTAATTTTAGGTATAAGTTGCCACTATAATAGGATAAACAGACAGACAGACATAAAGTCCACATCCGCTTCATAATGCACGATTAAAGTGGGGATCGCACTCGGCGGGTCAAGTTTTAGCGTTCACTGAACTCCGAGGAAGGTCAATAAATATTTTGAGCTCTTACCTTTCACAGTACGAAACCAAATAAACCGCGATATGAGTAATGGCGTTAAGTGTAAGGTACACATTGTGCATGCACCTTTTTGATAGTCTTTGGGATTCCCTGATTGCCACTTTTAAAACATTTTTCTTGTGAGACATTGCTTGCTCTTAATTTCAAGAAATAATTAGTTTTTAATTCGGTTTCATGCCGAAGCGATTCAATAATTTAGACGACGCGACCTCGGTGGCGCAGCGGGCGTTTACCGTCTAAACTGCATCTCAAACGGCAAACGCCCGGGTTCGATTCTCGCAGCTGGACAAATGTATACATGATCTGCAAATACTTATTTGTTCCGGGTCTGGGTGTTGCGGTACCATGGTATCTACTCGAAGTTTCTTATACCCACGACAGAGAATCCTAATGTGGGGTCAGGACTGTGTATAATATAACTTTTGGGTGTTATTTATTCACCATCATCATCATCATCATCAGCCTGATGAAGTCCACTGCTGAACATAGGCCTCCCCCAAAGAGTGCCATCCACCGACTTCCCGCAACCCTCACAATGTCGTCGGTCCATCGGGTGGGGGGCCTTCCAACACTGCGTCGTCCGGTTCGTGGTCGCCACTCGAGAGAGTGTTATTTATTAGGTATTGAAAAACTTATGCAGGGATCAATCGAAAAACGAATGTGCTGGTTTAGGAAATTGCTTACCTACAGCTGTTTAGAAACGTATGTATGTATGTGACCATTGTGATACACAAGCTATGTATTGAGTAGGTAGACTATCAAAACAACGTTGAACGTGCCCATTTGATCGCAGACTAGACATTGAAGCATATCAGAAACAAAGCAGTTCGTGACATCAGAAGCGTAATAGATTTATAAATGTCGTAAATCATTTTATCAACTTTATCAGCGACTGACTGGTATTGAATAAGGAAATGGATATTGGCAAAGAGAATTAAAGACGCATTTGTATTCAAAATGTATGGGGAGCTACGGATCGTGATTGAGATTGTATGGAGAGATAAACAGCATGAATGAATCACTTCAATCATGTGTGGGAGGGTAGCTTTGTTACCCCTTTGCTCCGTCAAGCATAAAGTCGCCTGCACAAAGATACATTTTATAATTTTCAAAATGATGACACAATTGCTCATGAAGATAGTAGGTACACAGCGAAGTTGAAAATAGCACAAATCGATGCTTAGGTTGAGATTTTGAGTGTGTGCTGTGCACATCATTATGTTTACTACTGTGGCATAATTTTGAAATATTAATTTAGATCTTAGTGCAGGCGACTCTACCTATGGCCATTATATAGGCTTTATTTATTTTCAATATAAATATCCCTTTCTAGCTAAAGGGGGTCGTTAGCCACTCACAGGGATTACCAAAAGTTCTTAATAGATGGTTCTTGCTCTTTGGTGACACGGATGTCGAAACAGTAACTAATGACAAGAGGTGACTATTGTCGACCTGACCCTTAATTTGGATTAGAACAAAGTTAAATGGTGTCTAAAACAAAGTCTCAGTAAGTAGGTCAGTCTATTAATATCGGCTAGATATTAAATGACAGCTGAACGCAAAGTTACTTGTTTTTCCGTACAAAGTCAAAGTCAAAGTCAAAAGGCGTTTATTTCAATAAAATCACTAGGTTCACTTTGAAACGTCTTAGAAACTAGGTGAAGCTATGCCTGTTCCTCGCGACCAAGCCTAGAAGAATCAGGCAACAAACACGGCTTGGTGCCAATAATTTTTTTCGATGATCCTTTTTCACAAAATGGAATTTAAAGCTTCAGTGTGGTGCCGATCGAACTAGATGAGGCTCAAAAGAAAAGTAATCTAATTATAATCCTTAATAAATAAGAGCTTATAAAAATGGCATCATTAGTCTTCGCTTAAAATGGAAAAACCCAGGTTTACTAATGGAAATGCAAGATTACATCTATTCTCTACCAATGATGTAGAGTTAATTATGTAGATCAGTTTGACACGAAACGAGTTGTTTACAAAATGATACGGTTGTTTACAATCTCGTCCATAAAAACCGGTCAAGCGCGTGCTTATACACTAAAGTAAAGTTCTCTCTGACACCGGATTGGTAGCTTTTTATGGCAAGTTATATTGACAATGTACAATGGACACTCTTTCCGTCAATGGTTATTGGCGTAGGTATTTCTCAATGGAGAGGTTAGAAGTCTGTGAGGAAATTACGTCGATAAGAAAAGTCCTACATTATGGTAAGAGCCAATCTTATTGGCTCAGTCTATGTTATCGACGAAACAAGATTATTTAGGGAAAAAAATATTTCTTATTAATTTAGATTGTATCTTTTTTTATTTATTTTAGCTAGGCCAATCTTCTCTAATACATAAACAGGCGGGTTCTGTATCCGTCGGTTATGATGAATAATGTAATGTATGAAAACATAGTAGGTATGTCAAAAACAACCTGTCATGTTACAAAGTCGTTATACGGCCGTTAGTCATTAAATCTGTTGGTGAAAACTAGCCATATCTTTTGTAGGTATATTCGATTTTTCATCTTACTCGTAAATTTATTTCGAACGGAGTCAATGGACTAATACCCTAAAACTAACTAACCCTAAAACCCCAAACTAAAATGGACTCTCATTTTAGTTTGGGGTTTTAGGGGCTTGCTTGTCCGATATCATCGCACCTTCAAATGTCAAACTCTTAATCTCGTATGGGAAAATCCAACATGTTAGGAATTCGCTTCGGAAATCTGTGGGGGCCATGTCCAGTAGTGGAGATCCTACGGTTGAAATAATGATCATAAAACGAAGTAAAACTTTAGTCATTGTTAAAGTGTGGTGGTATTTTGCTGCTCTAAAGAAAACCAAACCGTCCTTCCAAATAGCAACAGAATGACGGATCTACAAATATTTTGCTTGAATATTGTTCAGCGGGAGAGTAACATAGGCTAGTTTTTATCCGGGTACCATGCGAGTGAAGCCGGGGGCGGAAACTACATTTTACACAAATCATGAGGGAATGTAGAGCGGTCAAAACAATTTAAAACTAATAAATATGGCCTAAAGCTGTTAATTTATGACTAACTTAGATTTTCATAGGCCATAAAGTTTTATTGTTTCATTCATCGTTAAAGTACCGCTGCTTTCGTCGCCCCACGTGGTGTCCAATTATTTCTTGCATTTAGATTGTAAACATGCTTACCTATTTGTATCAATATAGTAACAGCTAATAATTATGCGCAGTACCTATGAAATTATTGTGTATTTAACGAAGAACCGACTTCAATTTTTTAATTTTTACGCCACATTGTGTTTAGCGTAGAGTCTTTATGTTTTTTATTTATTTATTTATATGTATAACTGTGGTCTGAAGTATAATCATCAAATAAATAAATCATTTTTTTCCTGCCCTTGTCTCACATAATGTGGGGGTCGTGGGCACAACATGTTTTCTTTTTCCACTCCGTCACCTCTGCTCTCCCAAGACGCGCCACTAAGCGAGGTTTTTGGTCTAACTTTAAAAAATATAATACACAATAGTCCTGTATACATCGGTTGTTAGTATTGATTGACCTCAGATAGGTTAGCTATATTTCGCAAACTACCAAACGTCTATGCAGCGGACTTTTGCAAGTGAACGGTTTGCATTATCACAAGGTTGGTGATAGTAAATGAAAAACTCAAAATTGATCTTTGTAGTTTGTAATGTTAGGATAGTTTCAATAAAATTTTAGATGACATAACGCATGCCATTTGTTAAGAAACTTAAATAAAAACTCAAACAATCTTTTAAATCGGGAGTAAATAAATAAATAAAATAATAAATAAATATTCCGGACCTATCATACATTGTCAACTGATCCCAAACTAGGCATAGCCTGTACTATGGGTACCAGAGACTGATATACATAATTGATATATATTTAACACCCAGACACAGAACAAACATCTGTGTTAGTCACAAATGTTTGTCCAGTGCGGGAATCGAACCCGCAACCTCTAGCGCAGAAGGCAGAGTTACTACCAACTGAGCTATGAGGCCAGTCAAAAATCGACTGAGCCTGTACCAGAAACCTCTAAGCACGGCTGAGTGTTTTAGCCATTAGTGGTTAGAATCCCGTTCGTGGGAGCCGGAAGCTACATAATTAAAGATTTAATGTGAAACCTACTTTATTGCGTGGTCAATGGTCTGTTCGGGCTATGGTGAAATAGGGCATTTTGGTGTTACCCTTTCCAGGTGTAAGACCTACGATCGCCCCCGCTACTCAACACATTTAGGCTCGTATTCAGAGACAAGACTCGAGCATTGATCTGTACTTAAATCTCGATTTGAGACGAGATTCTAACAGTATTTAAGTTATAGATTCAATGATCACAGTTCACCTGAGTAAATGCTTATTCTGAAACGTCAATCAGACGAAATCGGTGCTTGAGTTTAGATTTGATTTGACATTAATCAAATGACATTTTCGTTCCGTACACGTTTTTGATGCATATATGATGTATACTTCACTTTATTGTTCTATTCTATTTCCACCCTGGCTGTTTGAATTTCTGCGTAAAACGGATAGAAAATTATAAATAAATCAAAATGTAAACGAGAACATTTGAGTACAGATTTGAGACTCGATTCAGCTGAGAGTAGTTTAAGTACCGTTCTTGAATAAAAGCTATGTTTGAGAAGAGATTCAATACTTAAGTAGTGTTCAACTGATCTGTGATTAAATCTATGCTTGAGTCGTGTCTCTGAATACGAGCCTTAAAATGTCTTTTATATGGTTGGTTGTTACAGGTAGTAGAGATAGGTGTTTACTCATGTGGATTCTCCCTGTATTAGGGTATATGGCAACAGGGAGACAGGCCAAGATTGGTAGTGTAGTTCGTTCGTTCCAATCTATATTGAAGCAGTTGAAGGTAGGTAAACAGGTAGGCAATTTTTTTATGTTAGACATCAGTCTCAATTTTAATACAGTAGTAGATTTGTAGTGTTTTAATATTTTATTTTAATTTCGGCTGATAGAGGGGAGTGGTAGAGAAAAAACATGTTGTGCCGACCCCACATGAAGTGGGATAAGGGCAGGGAGATGATGATGATGATTTTAATTTAGAGAAAGATGACCTTATGGGAGTTGTTGGAGCCTTTGGGTGCCTGAACTGATCGCTCTTGGCAGAGCGATCTGTGGGGAAGGCCAATGTTCAGCAGTAGACATCCTACTGCACTGTCTTACTAGAGTATTCAAGTCTCATGCTAGGTAACTAGGCCTCCACGATTATAAAACTCATGATTATTGTGTCTAACTTCGTCATACTAAACATCATACAGTTATCTAACAAGCAAGATTGACAAACACGCCGCGGTTTTTTTTTCTTTTTTTTATACAACTGAAGTGGCACACAAGCATACGGCCCACCTGTTGGTAAGCGGTTACCGTAGCCTATGAGCGCTTGCAATACCAGAGGCATTACGCACGCGTTGCCGACCCCGAATCCCCTCCCCCCTAAAGAGCTCTGGCAACCTTACTCACCGCAGGAACACAACACTATTTGAAACAAATAATGTTATTTGTTTCGGGTGTTTACGGGTTTTTCACTGTTATTCGCAAAGGAGATCTGCGGAAAATCTCCTGATTCTATCATCGAATCAGCTCGCTGATACTATTATGAAATTATACTGATAATATGATAATATTATATTGCCATGGAACGTTGACCGATTGAGTAATGAAGGCTTGTATAAAATAGTAAACTCACCGAGACTACCATTTCCCATAGGTAGGGTTCTTGAAAGACGACGTCGGGGGCCTATACAGTGGGTTCTCCCCCGTACAGTCCTCGGCGTCCATATGCGCGTACCCGGGGTCCGACATAGGCAAAGCCGGGAGCGCGTTCATATGCTTCCATAGCAGGACTCCTCCCACGGCGGCAAGCACGGCGACCACGGCAAGTATGCCGAGGATTAGGGGAACTGAAAGAGAAAGGAATTTTATAATAGTTAGCTCTGTGCCGTACGCTGGCAGTGGTGGCCCCGGCTGAGAAATAGGCCCCTCCATATCTACCTACACGTAGATGTCGTGGGTGACTAAGGGAAAAAGCTAGGGGATGGGCAGCAGAGTCCCCTATTTTAACTGCGCTTGCCAACCCGCGTGTTCAGCGTGGTGAGTATGGGAAAATTCCCCCCACATGATAGGAATTTGATCTGGAAATCTGCGGGGGAGGCAATGTTCAGCAGTGTCCTACGGCTGAAATGATGATAACGATGATGTGCCGTACAAGACCTGCGGTGCTATTGTGTAAGTGAAATGGCAATGGAGTTCGTAACTTAGAGGTTCAAGTTCTTGATGTCCGTAATAGACGTTAAAAAAGGGCCCAGCTGGCAAATGAAAATAATGATATTTTTGAAAGTCCTCAACTAGGCCCAGCTGGGAACAGATTTGTAGGCCCGGTTAGCGACCTACTCCAACCAGATGCTGCGCGCGTGCACAAACGTGCATATTTATGTCATCTAAAAAATGTCGCCAGTTGTAAATTTGGAGCAGTTGACTGTGTAAGTGGGGCACAGCTTAGCACGCTTTGGGAGAGCCATAATTATATCCAATAGTGAATGACAGATGGATAAACTTTTAGATTCCATAAACCCCTATAATCATAAAAAAAATACATTTTTCTCACGACTTTTATCCCAAAGAATGGTAGACATCCTCTCAGACTCCAGGCGATCAGCCGTGAATATGTCTAAGGGGGGTAAGAGGCATGTCCAACTATTTACAGTGAGTTTTCCAGTGAGTTTTCCATGCGTGACAGGTTGCAAGATACTTACTGGCTTCGTCACGATGGTTTTCCTTCACCATTTTAAGCATTAACGCGCATCGCATCTTTAACTAATAACTTTTGAACCATCTAATTTTGATAACATTTGGTATGTAGAGAGCTTAACCTATTTTTTATCCGGCCGGGTACTGTGCGAGTGACGCCGCGGGCTGCCGCTAGTCTTGTTCAATTTTAAGTAAGCACACATACAAATACCTGCATTCTAGGTACCTACATAAATTCTTTGTTAGCTCAAAGTCACGTAATACTCAGTCATGTTAAGATTAACACAGCGCTATGCAAACCTGTCATTGGTCATTGTTATTTATTTTGAAAAGTTTCCTTGACCATTGGCTGACTAACAAAAACAACTTCAGAAGTTAATTTACTAAAATACTCTAATAGGTAAATTTATTTACAAGGTATAATCAAGCGTATTAAGTGGATGTAGAGTCGAAAATCGGTTTCTAAGTCAATCAGATGGCAATATAATTACAAACTATAAAGTAAGTCAACTTCGAGTGTCTGTAGGTAGACTGAGAAATAAAGAGAGTCAATGGGAGTAGGACTCTCTTATATACATGTCTACAAGGTGATTCATAACATGTATATTCTCCCGAAAGGGACTTGTTCTACATACCATTGGCAATAAAGTTTGGTCTACGACTTGAAAATTTGTCATTTTTCAATTCAAAAAATACTATGGTGTTCAAACTCAATTATTCATCTGTTTAAGGTAGACATCTTGATGTTTTCGGCATTGTCATCTATGTTTAATAATTATATAAATATGATAAAAATATGAAAAACGCGTTAATTATAAAAGCTAATTTTATTTTTTCACTAAATTCTTTTCTTTTGTTGATCTATAATATAAAGCCCTTTTTGGATACCTAGTTAGAGAACACGTTATATGGGCCGCAACGGCCACACAAAGGAAATCCAATCAAAACCAACACACATTAAAATAAGTTTAGGACTAAATAACATTCCTTATTCCAATTCGGGGTCAGGCAAAGCAAACATAGCAACTGATAAATACGGGTAAGCTGTGGCCAAACTAACGAAACATTGAGGACAGAAAATGACGAAGAGCATCTGTTGATTGCATGTCATGAGACAACTGAGTAAATATTGAAACAGTTAATGATCTCAACTTTTAGACAACTTTTATATTTGTTGCGTCTGTGCCTTGACATTGAAAAGAAAAAGTAAAAGAATAAAGATCATTGTTTGTGAATTGAACCATTGTTGTTGAAGACCTCGGTGGCGTAGCGGGCGAGTGCCCGTCTGAGACGCAAGGGATTTCGATTCCCGCTGCAGGACAAATTTTTGCATTATCTGAAAATATTTTTTCTGGGTCTGGGCGTTGGGGTACCACGGTACTCTTAGTTTCTGATACCCACGACACAGGGAATCCTACTGTGGGGTCAGGACTATGTTTGTGACTTTTGGGTGTATTGTATTTGTATTCTTTGAGTCCCAAGTGTTATCATTTGATTTTTATATTGTTACCTTTAGTGGAGGTTGCTCCAGCAGCGCCTGTGCCTCTTCCACCCGCTATAGCAGTGTTGCAGTTACTGTTAATCATCACGTAGTAGTATTCCTCTTGAGTCCTCATCGCATAATAGTCGAAGTTACATTCGTCCGCTTCCACTTTACAATGCGCCCACACTTTCCTGTTCGAAAAATACAAATATTGTAATAAAACAATATTAAGGCATAATTTACAGAAAGATAATGAAAATTAATACAAGTAAATATTTACAAAATACACAGATGAGCTATCTAAAGACCAGCTCAATTCAATTGAACCAGTCGGAAGCGTCCCCAAGACGCTAAGACGCGGTGGAATTGTCACGCTGGATCGCAATGCTAATCCGTTGGGCCAAATATTAAATAAATTATAACACCGCGCAATCACATAGGTACATAAATTCTAGTCCTGACCCCACACTAGGATTCCCTGTGTCGTGGGTATCAGAAACTACGAGTACCGTAATTTTCAAGCCTATTGCAGATATCCACTCAGGGCCAGGCTCAGGCGCCAGTTCCTGGCCCCGGTTGAAGAATAGGCCCCTCCATATCTCCTACCCGTGGATGTCGTAAGAGGCGACTAAGGAAAAAAGCTAGCGGAGGGGCAGCAGCGTCCCGTATGTTCAACAAAGACAGCTCTAACTGCGCTCGCCAACCCACGTGCGTGCCCCAGCGTGGTGAGTATGTGCAAATTCCCCCCACATGATAGGAAGTCACTCCGGAAATCTGTGGGCCGATGTTCAGCAGTGGACTTCAAACAGCTGGAATGAAAAGAGTACTACCTACCGCACTTCAATTCACGTCCACATGGGTTGTCATACATAGTTACTACAAAAATTATGCGCCAACCTCTTAATAATTTATCTGTATACTACATTCTTATCGCATTATTTGTTAAATTACCTGTTTTTGTTGTCAACTTCAGTAGTTGCTATAGTTTCGTTCAGCGCCACCACAGTGACGATCCTATCGCATTGCGCGCTGTCGCAGTCCCCCAGAGTTCCGTTCCGTAGACAAGCAGAGCATTCGATAGTCTGCGTGCATATATCCGCGCATTTTTCTGAAGGGTCGAAGTATTGAGAACCGGCTCCGTTCTCGAAGCATTTGCAGTTACCGCAAACGCACCTGCCGTTGCCATGACATTCTACCGACTGTCATAATTCCAGAGTTAAAAATAAAATTTAAAATGAAAGAGATACAAGTGTATGATTTTGAGCAAACTTTGGAACCAATAACCACGATCTTTAACATTTTGTACGATTCAAAGTGAATGAGGATGTTGAATAAAATTACTTGATGAGAAGAAAATTTAATTTCTAGTAAGTAAAATAAACTTACTCCATCATAGGCCATACATTGTTGATCTTGATCACCCCGAGAACAGCTTATCTCGCATCTTTCACCAGTCCTATGGAGACATAAATTATGCAATAACAGCGAAAACAGTAGATAATTGTTTATGTCATCATCATCATCTTCCTGCCCTTATCCTACATCCCTTCTACAATCCATCCACATCTCAGCTTTTCCGTCACTGGCGCCACTTCAACTTTCACTTTAAAGTAATTGTTTATGTTATGACAATTAATTTACACTGCAATCATTATAGCGAGACGGTTAAAAATGAAGAATTGGCACGATTGTCAACAGGACAATGTTTATTTTTAACAACAGGGTCTTCAGCGAAAGTGGATCTCGGCGAGCTATAATTAACTCAGCCGTAAAGATCAGACTCTCGTTGTCTTTAAGTTAATAATGATACACAAAAAATATGTTATTCCTTAAAAAAATAATCGTCGAAAAGTTTTCCGATCGAAAACTTCTATTTTCTCAGCTTTCCTCAGCTCTAAATTCGGAATGACTCACTGATGTTTTGATCTCATGTTTTAGAACTGGGTTGAGAAAAGCTGACGATTGCGATCGGAAATCTCTCCGAGGTTTTAGCCCTGCAGGACATTTTCTCTTCGAAAATTGAATATTGTTGGGACTAGACTCACCATTCACTTCCACATGTGCAAATTCCGCAACTATAGTTTCCATTGTAGCTACACTCTTTAGAGTTAAACTTAGGGTTGCTGGAGCATTTGCAATCGCACGGCACGTTATATCTCACAGTAGCATTTTCTGAAAAGCCTTCGAATATAATGCCGACGTCGATATATTCGTGATACGAACAAAAGCCTTGCAACGCCTTCGCCAATATGTCCACTGTGCACTTAGTTCCATTACATTGCGTTTCCCCTTCTTTAACATCAATTTTAGGCTCTTGAATATTCATGTTCAGGATAACGAAAGTGATCTGTGGAAAAAAAAAAGTTTTGCAAGATATAGTGACATGAGATCTGAAGTGAGATTAGACTGAAGTTTATTCACGTGAATTGCTTCCCAGATCAAACACTGTAGCTACAAATTTAAAGAAATAGGAACGTAATTACCCTAAATAGGTAAAACCGAAAGTGTTGTGTTCAAATATATCTTTGTGCGGTGTAACTTTGAGTGATAGAGTTAGGAACAATGTAATATGAGCGCGATGTGGAGTGTAAAAATACAAAGGTTTAAGATTTAAGAAAGCTATCAAACGAAGGCTTGCTAATAAGGATAAACGAAACACGATTAACAAAACAATTGCATGAGGTAAGTAAACTGACCGAATTGGAGAAATGAATAAAGGCCAAGTCAAAGGACCTGACAAACTGGACGCTGAAGATAGACGATTTAGTGAAAAGAAAGATAAAGCAAGTGGAATCCGTGGTCCCTTTCTACCTCATGGGAAACAGACGTTATTTGTGTATGTTATTATGATGGTCAAAAGTGTGGTTAGGTTAGGTTAGGTAAATGGAGTCTCAGTCCTATCGTGAGACCGCTTGTTTGTATATTATCAAAACTTAATGAGCTCATGGTTCACTCTGCAATTATAATCATTGTAATTATAACGTATAATCATTACACAATTAGCCACATACCTACACTAAATTGTAGAGATCTCGTGAGCTAAAATAATGTTGATTATAATATGCTTTATATCGGTTTGTGATGATTACGTAGATAGGTCGGTAGGTATAGGTACCTACTTTATTGTTTTAAGCAGCCGGGTACAAAACATGTTTTAGCTTTTATTTCTAAAGGACTTTGCATCTGTCGATGAACTTTGATGTGAGTCAGATAATGGACGCAATTGCATTCCATAAGTTCCGATGCGATGAGTTTGATATCTCATAATCAGTACACAATATTAAGTAAAGATCTCCGTTGTATTATCTGTCCGTTTGTTGTTTGGACGAATCTCGCAAAATAGAAGGAGAACGGTACGAGTTTTACCAATTGATAGGACGGTTATTAGGGAAGGTTAGTAATTTTTAATTACTCCTGCGAAGTTGGGAACTCTTGTCTAAAAGTATTGACGAGTAAGTCTACCTGGGATGAACAGTCCAGTTAGCTGGGTCCAACTTTGAGAATGAGGTCAGTCGACGAATCCAACTAGGCAGCGTTCGGGAAACTGCGAGACATCTTCTCGACCAAAACACTACAGTGCATCAAGACGAAAGTTTTTGCCCAATGTGTGTTACTAGTGCAAAATACTACAGTGCCTACTACGAGCTATTGGCCAATGTGTGTTACCACTTGTGTGATGACACACGGCACAGCGACGTGGTCTCTCACTGTGAGCCTCATAAGAAAACTCAAGGCCGCTCAGCGAGCTATGGAGAGGGCTTTGCTTAATATTTCTCTAAGAGATCGAATCAGAAATGAGATTCGTAGACAAACTAAAGACACCGCCAAAGCCTTGTAAGATGAATAGGTAGTGGGCGGGGCAAATAGTTCTAGAGTGGAGACCACGCACTGGAAAGCGCAGCGTAGGAATGCCTCCCACTAGATGGAAAGACTTATTATAGGTTGCTGGGCGCCGTAGTGTTTAAGACAAGACCGCACACTTTTGAAATCTATGGGAAAGGCATACGATCAGCAGTGGACGTTCTGAGGATGAAATGAAGATGATGACTCCTGCAAAGTCAGGACGGGCAGTAAACGGTACCAGCAAGTTGATGTGGATACTGAGGTTTGTATATGCATTGCTGGAAAGCCCCCAACCCGATAGACCGACGACATTGATAAAAGTTGCGGGAAGTCGGTGGATGGAGAAGGCTCAAGACAGTTTGTCATGGGCCAACAGCCATGACGTGGACAGTTTGTCATGGTTTGCCAAAGCTATCATCACATTTTTGAAACTTACATTCTTTTTCTTGGCTGATGCGTAAGTCACCGACATCCTCTGGTGGTCCAAATCTGTCAGATAAAGGTTTCTCTCCGCATATAGCGGCTGCAACAGGACTCCGTTTCTGGTAATGATTTCGTGAACTATCAACTTATCCACATCGTTGTTTGGGCAGGCGTCATCACGTGTACTGGAAAAACAGTGACCCTGTGAACAAAGAGTATACATATAAAAGATATTCAGTATCTTGTAAGCTAGCGTATATCTAAGCTCGTTTTCGCAAGCTTTTAAGTACAGTCGCGAAAATACGCTCTATAAGATGTACTTGACATAAACACTAGCTTCCGCCCTGGCTTCGCTCGCGTGGTACCTATGAAGATAAAAGTAGCTTATATGATATTCCAGCCAAACTATAATCTATCTCTATGCCAAATTTCATCAAAATCCGTTTGGCCGTTTGGGCGTGATTGAAGCACAAACATCAAACATCCTAACAAACTTTTGCACTTATGATATTAGTAGGATAAGAACTAATCAACTACTTAAATATAATTTACTATAGATAAAACATGTAAGCTTTGTTATTGATAGCAAAGTTATTCACTTATAAGGAGGGAAGGCGTCATACAAATAAATCAAGTACAAAATATTATCTGTTCAAGGTCCGTCTTATTATTCCCAGTCACTCTTTTATGGATAATCACCTGATTCCAGCACAATTAAAATTGCAAGTCAAATGATGCAGAGAATAGAACCAGTTAAATTACGCACGAGCTGTGAACTAAGTACACCATAATAGGTGCACTAGAAGCGACACAAGGGCGTGAAATTGTTCGAGCAGCGTGACTTGAGACATTGACACTTTTACGAGAGGCTTTTATCCCGCTGTTTTTCATCATTTTTCATCATTCATATTGCGCAATTGAAATGGTAGTGAATTTTGACAATAATGATTTTTTGTGCATTTTAACAATATAAGCTATATCTAGCTAAGGGAATACTTCTGAACCTCAACTTCTTCCATTTCATATTTGAAACCTTACGAATATCGCGAAGATTTGTAAATCAAGCTCAAAGTTGCCATTAACTTCTTAATTCTTTATTGTACACAAGCAAAAACATATTACAGCAATCAGAAAGAAAGGTATACAATACCTATACAAAGGCAAGCTTAACCCTAAAAAGAGTTTATTTCTCTTACGCAATAGCACTGCGCAATAGTAGGTACAATAGGTTACAAACGGGTAAAGCCGTGTTCCAACTTTACATATATGATTTTTTAAATTATGTTTCAAGCCTATTTCTCTAGGTTTTCCTAGTTGCACTCCGGCTCTTCCATTTGCAATAACTCGCGGAAGTCTGACGGGCGCCGTTCAACGAAGTACCTACTTATGTACTGGTAAGTAATGACCAGTGCAGGCAACTTGTTTTACGGATATGTCTTTAGAAGGGAGGTACCTAACGCAGATTAACCCTGGTATTCTTAGTCGGTTATATTTTATCACTCCCTTCAAATTAACATCGATCGGGCTGACATTATTTTCATAGAAATTGCTGTTAAATTTGATCCTCAAGTTAAAAGAATAATTTTGGCGAAGGTCTGATTAAGATTTTCCGAGATTTTCCTAGAATTTATATCGCTTTTACTGTTGAATCGGATTGAGTGCACCAAATTGACTAAAATAATGACTAAAGATACGAGTGTTAGACGAGATGAGAAACAACTGTTTAGTTTTTGTTAAATCGATGTCTCTACAAAGTTAAATATTACAATAAGATTGGCACACAGGTTTTAACTTTAGGTAAGTATATATTTTAACCCGACTGCCGAGAAGGAGAGGTTAATGTTTTTGCTATTTTATTCAGTTCATTCGAAATTGACACCTCAGTGTTTACGTTTTCCTTTTCGTATTCAACAGGTAGTGAAGTGACATATATTAATGAATAATATGGATATGGCTAATTACCCCCGTTTTTCCATATCAGGGCATTAAAACGCCAAGCTGTTTCTGTACCTACAACATCTCTTTGTTTCCATGGAATGTTTATTTAAAAGTATCCACTCGCCACACTGGCGCGGCAGGGTACCTACAAGTAAATTAAGTCGCAAGTGGCTGCTCATTAGGCTGTTTGTATGATGATGAGCTCGAAGGATGCACGAATTGCGGAACGAAGATGCGGCTTTGAGGTCACCCTGGTTTTCAATCCTGGTCTTTAAGGGTCTTTTAATAACCATCAAATATGTAACAATTCACTTTGAGCTATAGAAAACCGTAGACATTGTCAAATTTTGGTCAAAAAAACCATGGAAACGAAGAAAGAAGATAGATAGATAGATTATATATTTATTGTACACCAAGAAAAGAAACAAAAAACATAAAATTTCAAGGATAATATTAAAATCATATTTTTTTAGAATTGCGCGCATAGCTAAAGTTGCATCTCATGAAAATGTCGTAAATGAATCCTTGCAAAATTGATACAGTCGGCAATTTGAGCGTGCAGCATGAAATATTCATTGCACATAATTACAATGCAAGATGAGGAAACTTACACCCACGAATCGGCTCGAGAGGATACCTTAAGCATACCTACGTAAACCGGGATCAGGGCGTACCTACTAAGATGCAAGCTGGGTGGCAAAAATAACCAAACAAAATACATGTTTAGGTAGATAAGTGAATAGTAAATTTACGTGTTATCATTCTCGGATCAACTCAACAGATCTCTCTCATTGGTGACCCTGAACTGGAGATCTCTCTCACGTTATCACGTGCAATCATCGCATGTAGAGTTTTTGCGCTTGCGATTTTATCGCACAAAGCGTTCGAGAAACTTTCTCGTAAATCGGTCTTTCGATTCCAATCATGTACAGAAGATACGAAGTTTCAAATATTATAGTTTGTGTCTAAGGAAAATCCTATGAAACTGACTGTTTAAAGTTACTAGTAGAAACCGAATAACTTTCCCAACCAAACATTACTAATAAACCTCATAAAATTATAACTAACAGCACTAAAAGTGCAATAAACTCTTTGTTAGTGCACAAAACGTGGGTGTCGCGGTAATCTTACAGATGTCGACGATAGTTCTCGCCCTATTTTGATTGCTTCACTTTGTCCCATTCTTCAATGGTGCGGGGAAAAGAGACGGAGATATCGATATGAAAGTTCCGAGGTGGATTTTCGTGTGGGTGGTAAGATATACAGCCCAGAGAATGTCGTTTCCCTGTTGCGACATCCTTGGACATGCTGCGAGACTAAAAGGAAGTGGCTTAGCTCACACTTAGGTGTTGTAAGACTCCCGTCGGATTAATTTACTTTAAATATTTAAGGCAGTGGTGGCCCTGGCTGAAGAATAGGCTCCCCATATCTACCTAAGGTGACTTATGGCATTGTTGAACTTTGTTGATGCTTTGAAACTGTTTTGATGAGAAAATTAATTCGCGAATTTTCACACTGCTTAACCACAATTGCTTGACTTAGTAAATGTTTTATTATAACTTGAACAATAGTTTAACACAGCAAATGGGTTATTGTTTTCGTGAAATGAGATCACCCGCATTCGTTCGTGGTAATTCCAAACCCTTAGTCATATTATAGCGAAAGATGAGGGGATTCATTAACCTAAAACATAAAAAAAAAACTTTATATAAGCTAGCACTAATACATTTTTAACGGAAACGAGTTATAATTTGTATGAATTCATATTAATGTTCAATTTACGTTGGGTGTGCTAGGTAAACAAAACAAAATAAAGTAGGTAGATACCTATTTACCTCGTTAGTCAACATATAGATCACTCTATGAAGAGAAACAGATAGACCGAAAGAAAACATGGCCAGTTCAATTTATGAAAAAAAAACGAAGAGGGTTTAATTCACTATGCGTACCATTACTAGCAAAGAGGATGAAAACCGTCGTAGACGTAGTAAACAATGTGGAAAAATCGATCTGGTCTCTGGCGGTATTCCAAATGGCTCTGAGAGCATTGGCACTGGTGCGTTTAATCTTAGGTTTAATCATAACTATACAAAGGCTAAAGTTTCTGAGTGTGTACCTATAATATAAGGGATGCTTCAATTTTGTAACAATCGGTTGCAATGATTCTGAGGTCAATTTTATGAAGAATTGTCAAGATTTACTTTACTTTGACAAATAATTCAAACTATGTAATTATAATGTAATTTTCCTGACCATTACGCGCGTGATAAAAAGTAGCCTATGTGATGTGCTATTCCGGACTATAATCTATCTCTGTGCCAAGTTTCATCCAGATCTGTTCAGCCGTTCTGGCGTGATTGAGTAAAAAACACCCATCCATCTATCTATCCATCCATCCATTCAAATTTTCGCATTTATAATATTAGTAGGAAGTAGTATAATGGAAAAAAAGTCGATTTGATTTTCGAAAATGAAGCTTTTATAGACTGCTATTAAAGACCGCTAGATTTTTATTTCGAAAAAGTCACAGTAAGAATTTTTAATTATTTTTCAAACCTAGTAAATTTATGTACTTGTAGGTCCTTCAAATACTTCCTTCAGAGAGTGAAAGTGGTGATTGTATGTGCAAGAAACATGATACAAATACAAGTATTGAGTCTAAAATTAATCAGGGATGGCGTTGGGAATGCTCGGAGATCTGTACTGCTTTCAATTTATTTTTGGTTATAAATGGTATCAATAACGATAAATTAGGCCGTATAGGTGCAAAGAATGAAAATGCGAGCAGGCGATAAATTGACGGCATGGACGTTAATATCTTTTAAAAATAACTGTCTAGACAGTTTACTTAGGTATTTGGGATATAAAACCTGGTCGAGACCATTTTTTTTATACTCATTCATTCACCGACACGCATAGGCCGTTTTCATCGACACCATATCTCAACTAGTATTATGTTATCTGTGCCTCAACTAACTACTACCAAATCTGATAAGAAATAAACGATACCTACCCACTTAAAGGTAATACAGCGACCGAAAATGACCCTTCAACTTCACATAAAGGTTAAAGAGTATATAATAAATGCGCGACAAATAAAGTTATTTGCAACCAAAATTAACCTCAAGCCCATTGCCACTTATATCTTGATATCAACTCGTACTTCAGTCTCGAACGATCGAATAATATGTAGGTAATGTAGGAACAGCTGGTGCACTCTATCAATTGACACAGTCGTTCGAGTAGTGTTATCTACAGTTCGCATTTAGTGCAGATTTTTGATTCTGTGAATTCGATGGCATTCAAATGTTCAGGCAGGAGATTAGTTATTTAAGGAAATTACATTTTTTCCCGCTATCTTTTCATAGATTTAATGATGAGGGGAGTTGGAGGCGCTTTAGTTTACAAGAAATAGCACATAATAATGAAAAACGAAGATAGCTGAACTCCCGGAGAGGCCATTACCAAAATATCAATGGAGGCAACGACTTTTTGTGATTGATGGAAAGCCTGTGTCTATGCCAGGGAACCGAGAGATTGAGAGACACATACTTACTCGAATGTGCTATATTTTGAGACCAAGATTTAGGAAGCACTCTACTCGCATTTTTGTTATAAAATTAGACATCAGGTCATTATAGCCATGACAGTTGTTCACGCTATTTTAAATTCCATCAAGTTTGTTAGCATCCTCTTAAGTTAGCTTTAAAGCAGCGAACCGACCCAGCTGGGCGAAGTTGCTGTGGCTATTGCGTTACCCACAGAGCGTGTCTGAAACACGCCCTTTGTATTACCAATTTTTAAAGGTAACATTGCGCAAAGCTTAAAAAACTGAGATGTTTTACACATTAACGTGTTAATGGGTAAGTGGAGCGGCTTAATTGAGTTGATTGATATGCATTGGGATCTCTTTTTTACGACCTTTTAGCCCCACCATTTCTGTTACCTTGGAATACTTCGGTTTTTAGCGAGAACCTATAAAGAGTACCTATAAAGGTAATTCATAATATGTATATTCTCAACAAGAGGCGATGGCAGCGGCGCTAAGAATCAAGTCTACAAACCAATGGAAAGGCAGTACCAAAACAACAAACCACTGCAAAATTCTGGATAAGGCTATCCACGCAATACCCGAGGCGCTAAAAGGCACCGACAGAATAGCCACAACATATCTCACTTGCAAGAGGTATCAAGTCAAAAGTTATGAGAGAATGGAGGAAACATCCTCGGCCTCTGACATTTTTCATATCTACACTGATGGAGCCAAACAAAAAACAGGTGCGGGTTGTGGCTTCTACTGTCCAGAAAATGGGCTATCACAGGCTCAACCCCTTGGCAAAACAACGACCGTCTTCCAGGCAGAAACCATGGGGCTCCTTCTGGCAGCAATAGAAATGTCTTCATCATTAGAGTCTATAATAGGTGCAGCCAATGCAAGCGCACAGGCTCAACTAATTTTCACAACAGACAGCGCAGCACTCATCAATGCACTGGGAAGACCAGATACCAGGTCAGAATCCATTGCACAATGTCATGCTGCTCTTCAAAAGTTGTCCGAGAGACACATTGTTAAAGTAAAATGGACAAAAAGTCATGGAACATGTCCAGGGAACAACAAGGCTGACTCCTTAGCAAAAAAAGGTGCAAAACAAACACCAACGACATACGATATCAGCCTCTGTAGACCCTCATCAACAGAGATTAAAAACCGGTTAAAACTGAACTCCGAAAAGGAACATCAGAAGCTATGGGAGCGCAGATTAGACTGCAAACACTCAAAGGTTATGTTCCCAACACTAAACAAACACGTGACAACAACGCTACTGAAGATGAATCGCGAAGACCTAAGGCTGATGGTGGGCATCATCACGGGCCACTGTGATCTCAACCACCATCTCCTTAAGATTGGAGCTACAGACAGCGGCCTCTGTCGCGGCTGTCTTCAGCATGAAGAAACAGTGGAACACGTTGTACTACATTGCACTGCCACAATCGAAGCTAGGCTCAAAACAGGAATGCAGGAGGTGATCGGATCCTGCTCCTCTTCATCCACAGCATCAACGGAGATTCTCGAACAATGTTGCCACCAACCCAGGGTCCTTCTCCGTTACTTTAAGGAGTTGGGCTGGCTGGGGTGAGGTCAGCAGGGGGACAATGCACAATACACCCCAACGCGGGACGTCAGTGCAGATCTTATTCCCCCATTTAGAATTAGAATTAGAATTAGAATGTATATTCTCCCGAAAGTGAAATGAAGTTTGTTCTATACCTTTAAGAAATACGATAACTTCAAAGTCATTTATCAAGCTATTTTAGGTTGAAATCTTGATGTGGAACTTCTATTACGTTTAATAAATATATGATAAAAAAGGTAAAAAACAGCTGATTTGAAAATATTTTAGAAAAATGATATCAATAATTTAAAATTATTTATTTTTTCTACTTTTTGTTCACAGACTTGGCCCTTTCGGGATTAGTATACTGGTTACGGAACCCTTTGTATATGTACTACTGGATGGCATACATATTATGAATCACCGTGTATCAAAAACCATACAGCTTTCCTTTCGAATACAAAACTATCCTTGAACCCTTTACATAGAAATTAGAAATCAAAGCAATTCATAACATTAGCGTTTGTTGTTACACTGCGGTACAATGTAATTCACCTCATATAGACTTCCAGTAAACGCAACGTGTGAGGCGAAGTGCATACAAACTGCCAAACATCCGCGCAATCACACCATTCTCAGAAATTATAAACACACTGACCTATATCTGGATGAGTTTTATACATTAAAATGTTACACAATTTTCATGCCCGTCAGTGTAATCAGTGAAGATCATTAAAACGTAAGTTGATGAAACTTGCATGCTGGTCATCAATCATATTCAATCACCTCGCTGTCTGGTTTTGCGCTTAGCACAGAAAAAGCTATTTTGTTAATGTTTCGGGAAGCTGCTGGTCAGAAAAGACTCAAGACCATTTGTCGTGGCACTCTTTATTGTGACTTATGACCAGCAGTGGACTTCCTTAGGCTGATGATGATTTAATAATACAATACAGTTGAAGTCATACATTAGCGTATTTTATACTAGCATCCGCCCGCGGCTTCGCTTGTGTGGTACCTATGATGATAAATAGCCTATATGCTATTCCAAACTATAATCTATTTCTGTGCCAAATTTCATCCAAATCCGTTCGGCGGTTTGGGCGTGATTGAACAACAAACATCCAAACATCCTCACAAACGTTCGCATTTATACTAGTAGGACTAGTAGGATGTATGCCTCTTAAGTTGTCTTAAGTACCTATACCTTAATATGGAGCTAACTGTTAGTCTGTGGGGGGTACCCCGACTTTCGATCCGATAGTCGTAGGTTAGAATCCAGGTCGTACTTTTCTGTTCGAGAATTTATGTGCGCATTAAAACGTGATCAAAACGGTGAAGGAAAACATTGTATGGAAACCCGCGGCTTAGTCAGCTCCGCACGTATTGACCATGTCTTTTCTGTGGATAAAGGTGAACTAGAGAGGATAGTACAGGTGCTGAGCAAACCACTACTCCATCTAAACATGTGCTAGTCACTACAGCATCGAAAACAATTCCACCTGACTGATAAATAATGTAGAATAGTATGATTATGTACATATTATGGTATAACGGTCACTGATGTAATTCAGGGTGACAAATAATGAATCTGAGACATGACAAGCAAGCAAGGTTCCGATTGAAGATGAGCGTTGTGATAGCCATGTTCAATGGCTATCACAACATAATGCTGAGTTGGACGCCATTTCATAGCAAGTTTTCTTTTTTTAGGTCTTAGTTTGTATAGTTTAGTCCATAAGGTGTTGGGTAATTTTAAGGTAAGTTTAATGTAGGTAATGATGCTACGAATAAAAGATTTTTGCTTTCATTCTTTCTTCTTCTTTCAAGTATATATTTAGTCCATTGAACTTTTTGTATACCATCATTATGCTTACAAATTGAACTTATCCCATCATTTCGAAACTTATCACTGGCTCTGTAAATATCGTTTTTCGCAATGAATCGGGTGTAATCACAGCCTGGCCGTGATGGATGGGGCTAGTGGTGCAACGCTGCGCCACTCAATCAGCTGAACCACGACCTGACATTTAACCGTTTACCCCAAATCACCACCTCGACGACGCCCATAAAACATGACACAGATTGGATTATAATTACGCATGAACAATACAGGATAAATATAATGGGGCTTGAAGGTTTGAATGTTTGCACAACCGAATTGATCAATTGACTTGATTAAAAATTATTTCCTTTTAAATCACAAGAGAGTAGCGAATCCGAATTTAAATGAGCTGTCTCACTAGTCACCGGTGTGTGAAAAGTGAAGCGTTTCAAATATTGAAAATAATAAAAAATAAAGTCCTATGTTCAGCAGTGGACTTCATCAGGTTGATGATGATGATGTAAAAAATAAAACCGACGCAAAAACTGTGTACTATACCAATTATTTCTGCCAGATTAAGACTAATCGATTACAAATCGCAAATTGCTTTTTTAACACTTTTCTTTGTTTGCTTTACGGTAATTGGGCGGCCATGACACAGTTCATAATATCACGAACTCTTTTAACGATACTATCTTTTCATCTCGTGTAGAGTAGATAAATTTTTTTTAGTTGCATTGGGTAAGATTTTGTTGAGCATTTGACTCTTTCTTTATAAATCTAATATATATAATTCATAATATTAATCTTGTAAATATTCAGGAATTTGAAGTCGGTTTTTAGTTTTTGTAAAAAAATCTGAAATATCTTATTTCAGGTAACAGTTACATACAATATGTATGAAACTGTATGTAACTTTATAAAGAAAGAGTCAAGTGCTCAACAAAATCTTCTAAAGAGTGCCACCATGAGTGGCCCTGAGCCTTTTCCATAGACAGAATTCATAATATCGTCGGTCCATCGGGTGGGGGGCCTTTCTGCACTGTCCGATTCGTCGTCGCTACTTTGTATTAGGTATGTGTATGTCATATTTGATGGATCTAAACATATTGGGGGAAATGGATATGTACTATTGCCACCTAATTAGTACTTAGTTTATAAAAATCTCTTTTATGAAAATATTCGGAAAAACTCATTGAATATGGAGAAAATTAAAAATTTAGGTTTTGTTTTGACGAATCATACCAATATTAGTGCCAATATTTGTATGGTTAGGCTGGTATGGCCATGTCATGCGCAGGGAAGAATGTCATGTGACTTGAAGAGTGCTAAATATGAATGTTGAAGAGGGAGAAGACCAAAGAAAAGATGGATATATTGTGTGAAAGACGACACGAGTAAGAAAGGAGTGAATACTGACATGACGGCTGATAGAGGTGAGTGGAAGATAAAAACATGTTGTTCGACCCCACATGAAGTGGGTTATGGGCAGGAAGATGATGATGATGATAATCGGTGACTTAATTTACAAAATACCTGCCCAATTGAAATTTTCCTGTTATAAGAATAATGATAGAACAAGAATTAATAAAATGCCCAATGGAATTTAGCCGCGATATACCAGGTGTATGTTTGCGAAATGATTCACTAACATAATGAAAAACAAGGTAAGTATACCTATCCATTTTCCTTAATGTAATAAGCAGTAAGTATGCATAAGCATGTTTGGTTTAAGTAGCGGATATTGGAAAATGGGGTTAGCAGGAAATTGTATCGATCAGCTCTACGCGTCCTCTTCATTGCAATGAAAGTGGACTCAAAGTCAAAGTCAAAAGGTTTTTATTTCAATAAAATCACAAGGATCACTTTGAAACGTCTTAGAAACTAGGTTACGCTAGGCTTGTTCTTCGCGAGCAAGCCTAAATGAATCAAGCAAAAAGCACGGCTTGGTGGTTTATTATAGAATCTTACAAAGTTCCCCTATTTACTTTCCTGAGTCAAAAATTTGGAAAACAATTTATTATTGTTTCTAGTGTTAATACTAAGTATACACATCTTTTTTTTCTTAAAGCTAGCTATGTAATGTATGAGTGTACATTAAGTTTTCATAAGTATAGGTATTGCGAGTCCCTTGGATTCATTATATATATGGCACGTATTGCTCGATTTCGTAAAACAAATATAGCTTGGATATCTACTGCATGCCCCCAGAGAATGATATTATTATAATAAGTTATTACATTATAAATAAAAAAAAAAAAAAAAAAAATTCCGGACATATTCACACGGTCAACTGATCCCAAACTAGGCATAACCTGTACTATGGGTACCAGAGACTGATATACATAATATATATATATTTAACACCCAGACACAGAACAAACATCTGTGTTAGTCACAAATGTTTGTCCAGTGCGGGAATCGAACCCGCGACCTCTAGCGCAGAAGGCAGAGTTACTACCAACTGAGCTATGAGGCCAGTGTATTATGGAAGTAGCTAAAATAAACTAACATAGATTGTTGGTAGAGTCATCAGAAAAATACTCTATGTGTCTGAAATTGTCTGGATTGTTGACGTCACGACTGACCATCATGCCTCTCAGATTGGTTAAATTGTTTCCTTCCTTTCGTTTCGATGATCGGAATTTCCGTTTCTTTGCATTGTGTCAATAAAATTTATGCTCTTCCAATTGAGTTTGAATTTAGCAGGAAATCTGCATTCGAAAAGAACAGATATTTGCCAATATGTACATCAAGGAGGATATTAGACACTAGTACCTATACATATTTAACCAGGGTGGGTGGGACAAAATAATGGGGCATCAATGGGGCAAACCTTTGCTTTTGTTCTTAGTAAGTAACGAAAAAAAGCCTAAAACTATAGGTACAACACAAGTCTGTATAGTATCGTAAGGTCATAACCTAACCTTAGGAAGAATTATTACTGGCCTGTTTACAGCTTAATAATATACCTATTATAGTCTATCTATTATAACTTTAACTGTTATTGTTCTTCTATTAAATAAATAAGATTTAAAAAAAAGTTTAGGTACTTTACGGAACTGAGAAACAAATAATACTTTCTGAAGAGAAGACATGACAAAGTTAGGCGCTTGCAAAAAACCTTTAGACATTTCATAGTTTTCAGAATGATGCTTTTTTGCAAATAAAGATGCACAGAAGTATTTTTTTTGCAAATAAAGGTACTCAGTAAAGTTGAAAATGCCACAAAAACAGTACTTGATTTTAAAAATTATTAAATTACATCTTAAGTGCAGGAGACTGAACATTTGAATGATAGCTAAATTACCTACTAATGTAGGTACCATACTTACGATACGTTAATAATTTTATCTACCTACCCTTACCTTTAGAATCTAACAAAGAAATTTTAGGTATTAAACAGCCTAGCCTACATATACTTAAAACATAGGGTACATTACCTTAGGCGTAGCCTGGTTGCACCATGATCTCCCCGATCTGATACATGCACCACAGTTCTGGGTAAAGTCTTCATCATCAGCAAAGGCATTTTGAGCAAACAACAACACAATCACAATCAACATTCTCGCCATTTTGAGTTTTTAATTTCACTGCTACCGCACTCGAAACTTTATATTTTTATTATTTCAAACTTGGAACGTCTCGATCGACTAGCGGCCAGTTCGAAACGCAAAATGCGCGCGCTCAACACAGCGTCTCGGTTCAGACTAGCTTTCGTTCGTCAGCAGAATGTTTAGCCGTGTCTTTGCGAGATGAATCATCTGTGAGGGAAATTCAAGGAAATTGTTCAACGATATCTACTACTATATACTCGTGACGCTATTAAACAGGGCTTATTGCAAGAACTGTTGAGATGTTCTAAAATATATTTTATTATTTTACAAAATTTTTGAATAGACAAAATTAGGTAAAACTTTGTTATTATTAATGGTAAAAAATATTGTTTTTAAGGTTCATTCGGAAAAACCGGAATGCCTAGAGGATTTCTTTTGTTGCCCGTCTTTCTGTCTCTACGTATGTCAAGGCCATTTTTCTAAGAAACGGCTGAGGTATCATGTTGAAATTATTATCGAATGCTAAGGTACATAGACTCATACTGCTAGGGAACAAGTTTTTAGTTTAACGCATTAAAAAGATTATAGCTTCAGCGGTTTGGGCTGTGCGGTGATTCCACGTTGAGACCTTGTTATTTTATATGTATACTTATAGATATAGGGTACTTGCCGGTGCCAATCTCGAAATTTGGCATTAACTTGGTCTTTTGGCACAGATAGGTATAAGAAAAAACCAAGAGGCATAATACTTACATTTACGGAGAAATATTATTCAGTGACTATGAGCGATCGCAAAATAAAATTTGTCACTTCCTACACTTTTTTAAAATTTATCCTAATTATCATTATATTATCATTATCCTAAATAGAAACAGAAAGTTTCTATTACCTAATTTAAATATATCTTAGGCCTTTCTACTTTGAAACGTGGGTACTTATGACAAGGACATATCGCCTGCCGTTTGATAAAGACATCCATACCATTACACAGGGGTCGGTAAATCCAGGATCTGGATTTACCGACCGATTTAGTATCTGGATTCCAGATACTCAAGTGTAGGAAAGGAAGTGAGACACAATAGCGGGAACTTTAAAAGTGATGTTTTGCTTCCAATTTATTTTACAAAACGAGTGTTCAATTGACTGAAATAAAATGAATGCATGTATAGGTGTAATGTGTCTCGACGCACTTTTCGGGTTTGCGGCAAAAGTGTTCAAACGGCGGGCTATATGACCTTGTTATGTCATAGGTACGTTTCAAAATTATCCTTACCTCTACTGAACAAAGTCAACTTTGGGGCGTGCGATTTAGCACAACGATATCGTCAACAACCGTATGTTTGTGTTACAGTGGCGCCATCTTGTGACAAGTAGATGTATTTGTGAACTATAGTACCTACGTCACAAGAGCTGAATCTAGCCTATTCTGTGCCCCTTATTGAAGTCCATTAACATTGGTTGGTACTGACAAAAGTAACTGTGCAATGCAAACGGGCGGGCTCGATTCCTGCTGCGGGACAAATGTTTGCATGATCTGCAAATATTTGTTCCAGGTCTGGGTATTGTGACACCATCGTACTCGTAGTTTCTGTTACCCACGACACAGGGAATCCTAGAGGACTATGTATGTGACTGTTCGGTGTGACGGTGGTGACTTAATATTATTAAAAATTAACTTAAACCAAGGATGATAGTCTTTGATGAAACATATTTGGGGTTTAAAATATTTGTATTTATTCATATTTATAATTCATCCGTTAAAAGACTTCTTGAACGCAGGGTTTCTGAAATGGGTCGTCGGCCCATCATACAAAGGGTTCATACTAGGTCGGTTCAACTCATTCTTATGTTCAGCTTCGAATTTAGCATACTCCTTACGATCCTGGATGTGAGTGAAAACCTTCCATATAAGTATCGTGAAGATACCGACTAGAAGAAGACTAAGGAGTAGAATACCACCGTACACTGAAACGAAAAATCATTATATTAGCATGAACATAGACAAAATAACATAACACTCCTTGCTTCTCTGTATCCGATCTGTCAAATCATTAAATATCTTTTAAGGGCGTTACTACACCAATTGATCGATTTGTGTGTTAGCTTTGGCTGATCAACGAGTGTTAGGTCCCACACCAGTGGATCGACGTCGTCAGTTACATTCTATTATCGATGGATGCTATCGATTTTAGAGAATTTATCTATCTAGCTTAGGCTGATCGACGGGTACTGTTCGATGAGTGTTATCACACCAAACGATCGACGAATTATAAAAAAAATAAAAATAAAAGGGCATTTATTCACCAAGAATCCTACACACGATATACTAAAGATACAATTGGTAATTTACAAGTTTTGGTATGTATGTAGGTAGACAAGTGAAATGGTCGAGAGCTCAGCTACGCTGCTTTTCAGCCTCGCCATAAAATGGCTGATGTCATCACAGCAGGTTTGATGCTCGGAAGCCATCAGCCGCTATCAGGCGATTAGTGCGGTACAGTCGACGTCGACTGTTCCATTCTACCATCGTTCGACGATCAATTTGTGAAGTACACCTTTTGATCGACGTCTTCTGTTACATTTATGAGACCTACCAACATAAAGAAATGGAAGCAATAATTATATTTACTCACTGTAATAACTCTCAGCGCAATTCGTTTCGTCTTGCATCCGTAACAGGATCCTATAAGCCTTGTCATCGTATTTATACACGAACATAGTATAACAACCCATATTAACTTTCTGATTGTCGCACAGACTCCACTCATTGCTGTTCAAGTACTCCTTTGGCAGAACGTCGTATTTGTTTTCTAGGACTATGCCATCACACTCTTTCTCGCAATTTTCTGAGTCCATATGGCAGACGACGCATTCCCTTACGACGTTACATTGCATGCTATAGCGGTCAGGGTTTGGCTTCATCCGACATAGGGAGTCCTGTTCAGTGCGCTTATCCCATTGAGCTATGGGGTCGCAGTCGCAGGAATCACAGATACAATTGCCACGTTGGTTGCAAACCTAAAAGAAATTTAAGTGAAATTGGCAGTAGTGTCACGGCGAAATATTAAGGTCGTATTTTTGATAGATAGGATTTGATATTTTTTAGGAGGAGGCACAGCGAGTTTTTCTCGTTCTGAACTGGAGCAGCCTGCCTGGGGAGGTACTACCACCTTACAGAAGATCGCAGCAAAATAACATTATTTATGTCATATAGTGTTGTGTTCCTGCGATGAGTAAGGTTGCCAGAGCTCTTTGGGGGGGGGGGGGGTTCGGGGTCGGCAACGCGTGCGTGATGCCTCTGGTATTGCAAGCGCTCATAGGCTACGGTAACCGCTTACCAAGTGGGCCGTATGCATGTTTTCCACCTAAGTTGCATAAAAAAAAACAATTATTTTCTAGACTGGATTCCTATCGTCCACGCCCACCACGCTGGGCATGCGGTTTATACGTAAGGCCGTGACCATGGGCTCCTCCATATGTACCCGTGGATGTCGTATGAGGTGACTAAGGGATAAAAGCTAGGGGATGGGCAACCCGCGTACCCAGCGTGGTGAGTATGAGCAAATTCTTCCCATAAGATTTAAGTCAGGATAGGAAATCGGTGGGGCAGGCGTATGGTCAGCAGTGGACGTCATACAGTTGAAATGATGACGATGAATACGTAAAGTATCTGAGCGGGTATTTTGGTGTAGGCATCCCCAAATGAAATTGAAGCCGCTTACATTCCTTACATTCTCCAGGGAAAAGCGCAATGTCGTTGGTTCACTGGGTCTAGAGCTCACCGTGTTATCCAGCATATTGATGCAAGAGTCCGTGGTGTCCCGGCATACACAACCTAGGTTCTCTGCCCCCGGCTTGTGGCGCCATCCTTTATTGCACGAACACATCGCCTTCCTCCCAGCATCACCGCTGCAGCTACAGTTGCCGTGGCCGCCGCATTCAGTGCCACTGCTTTCTTTGTATCCAGGGCAGTGTCTGCGGTCGCATTCGCAAAAGTGGCCAAAACTGGAAGACATTTACAAATTAGCGCGCCTGAGCGCGGAAGGCATAGGCACCAAGCCGTGTTTGTTGCCTGATTCTTCTAGGCTTGGTCGCGAGGAACAGGCATAGCTTCACCTAGTTTCTAAGACGTTTCAAAGTGATCCTAGTGATTTTATTGAAATAAATGCCTTTTGACTTTGACTTTGAGTAAACAGGCAGTAAGAAATATCGTTGTCAGAGCTGGTTGGGGCCGAGGGGGGGGGGGCTTCGTGTTTTGAATAATCAAGTGGTAGCAAGCAAGAACGCTTTCAATACCTAAGGCATCACGCACGCGTTCAAAAGACACGCTGCAATTATTTTGTGTCACAGCAGTTCACAGCACTGGCCACGGATCGGCTCGGCGTGCGAGTCGGTGCACGGTGTGCCTTCCCGCCGCGCCGCGCCCGCACCCTTCTGACGAAGGATGGTGCGTCACTGCCACCAACTTAGAGTATTTTCCCCTAAATTTTGGGAATTTTTTGGTGCCTAGGATATTTTTTAGAATATATAATTTAACACTTGCGTCCACATTTGTGTCGTTTCAACGCGCCGTGGCTCCGTGACCGTAACAGTTAGGCGTGACAAAAACATAGTGTGGACGGATTTTGACACGCGGACATGTCACACGAGCTATTGCCACGCAGCGATCCACTCAGAGGCCCACCAACGAAAGCAAGAACTTTTCGCCGTGACATAAAATTTGTGACTTGACACGCACAAAACAACGCGTAACATTTGTAGCAAGTGTGGACGGTATTTTGTACTGTCATGCTCCGATGTCACATGCCACGAGCCGATCCATCGGAAGGCGGTTTTTAACAAAGAATGTTCTGTCCTGCTCCGGGTAAATGCATACGTCCACACTTTCGTGACAGACACGCTGCAATTATTTTGTGTCACAGGAGTTCACAGCACTGGTGACAGATCGGCTCGGTGCGCGAGTCGGTGTACGGCGTAGACCGAGAATAACATAGACGTCACGTTAAATAATAATGCTCGCGCTAGCTCGGTCTATATTACACACTCTGTTTACGGTGCACGGTGTGCCTTCCCGCCGCGCCGCGCCCGCACACCTTAATGGTGCATCACTGTCACTTCACTTGTATCCAGTGTCCACAACTTAGGGTATTTTCCCCTAAATTTTGGGAATTTTTTGGTGCCTAGTATATTTTTTAGAATATATAATTTACTTATTGGGGGGAAAACATTGACAGTGTGAGGAAAAATTCCACTAGAATTTAGCAATAAGTCTACGGTAAAAATAAGATTTTGTAAAAAAGTTTGTATATTTTGTTCTATAAGTACCTACACATTTTAGGGGAAAACTGTGTAAATAGTATTTTTCACTGAGTATGGAGGAAAACTAAATTTCAATGCTGGCAACACTGCTTGTATCAGTGTGTTTCGGGTATTCGTTGAAAATTCCTGGTCCACACTTAGCGTAGCAAGTACTGTAATATGTTACGGAGCTACGGCGCGTTGAAATGTCACAAATGTGGACCCACCTCAACTGTGTGTACCTAAACAGCGCTTGGTAGGGGCGAGATTGTAGCAAGCTACGGTATCGACGGTTTTGACTGTTAGTTAATTCGCCGAACTTACCGGTCCTTGGCACATTTACAAACTCCGCACTCGCATGCGCCTGCACTACTGCACAGCTCTGATCCCATCGCCCAGGGTGCCTTACATAAACTGTTGTCTGCCACATCTTTGATCTTGTCCTTTTCGCACATGCATCGATTACCAACCCTATAACAAAACAATTAATAAAATAGAGCGTAGGTTGATTTGCATTCACAGCTAATCCTAATTTTAATAAAGTTGACCATTATTTTATTTACAATATTTTGGTGCGGTAGTACATCGTACTAACATGATAAATGCGTAAGTTTGTATGTGAGGGCATAGGGGTTTGTGTGTAGGTATGTTTGTTTTGTTGTGTTTAGAATTCAATACAATGGGAACCTACCTACAGGTAACCATATTTTAATAGGCAACTAGCTAAATATTCGTCTTTGGTACAGGATACCTGGTTCAATCGAGGCCTGGGCAGTGTAACAGTTACTACGGCAGCGGTGCCAGAGCGACTACCGTTATATCGAAGTATTGAAGTGTTTGTACATCAAGGCCACTATGTCTATCCAACTTCAGCACCAGATCACACAAATCGTATCCAATTGCAAAAAGGTAGTAGTTGTTTGTGCTGTGCTTGTGTGTCCAAAATAAATTTATTTTCTTTCTTTATTTCTTTCAAAAAGGAATGAGACAGGGAGACGTAATTTATCCGAAACTATAATTGAAATATCATGTCATTGTGGGAACGATAACATCAAGTTGTAGACCACTTTGTCTGTGTATTGTGTTATTATTTTGTCTGTCATTAATCATGATTATCGCATTATTATTTTTTACTTGACAGTCTTTGTTATTTGAACTTACCTAGATTGATCACAAATACATATTCCACACTGAAGTTCTTGGCCAAAGCAATGCTCCGATTTATGTTTCTGCGCTTCACATTTACATTTGATGACAGCTACGTTCAATGTGAGCTTTTCTTTCATACCCTGCACAGATATTTCTATCACTTCGTTATCTTGTCCGTAATATTCAGTGAGAGTAATGGTGCCCTTGAAGGCTCGTCGTTGTTCCGTTTCTATTTTACAATCATCACTATGTTTTTCATTGGTACAGTCAGGGTTAAATGTAATTTCGTAGCTATTTCTGTGACCTGACTGTACTTCCACTTCTAATTTAATGTTTGTACTGATCTCCTGAAAACAAAAGATAAAAAATTAATAGTCATCCATCCAATGATTTTATCCGCGTGATTTTTTACACTGATCTACTAACCATATAACTCTCTTTAAGTTGTGTTAAAATGTCACTATTCTCCAAATACGCAATCTTAGAGCCTCTTATGACATTTTTCAAATTTGTATAGAAGGGTTCTATTTTATTTTCCTTGAGCGTGAAAATTATTATGACCTCATTGTCTAAAGCCAGCCTGTTAATCGTAGGTACTGATGGATAATCCATTTCAAGTTCTTTTGTGTAGATTCCTTTAGCGTCTGTGTAGCAGTTTCCATCGAAAGGTTTAAAGATGCCGGCGGAACGACCATCGCCGACCACGTGGTGAGAACTATCGGTGATGAACATTACGATTCTTCTGGAGTTTTTTCTCCAGCCGACATTGCAGGCCATAATTTGTGCAAGGGCATCGAACCCACCCTCGGGTTCGTCAACGTTTATGCCGAATTTAATGCTGGCAACGACCTCTTTGAATTTACTGTATTTTTCTGTTAGGTTTAACCAGTTTCTGAACGAATATGCTTTATTCTGAGTGACATTACTAAAACAAAAAATGCATAGTAGGTGTTATTTTAAAAACAACACATTATTAGGTGGGTACAAATTGTGTTGATTTTGTTGTTGCAATTTCCAGAACAAATAACTGAATTTGACAGCACTAAAATTATAGCCATCCTTGTCATTTTGAGCCACGAGAAAGGGACTTTTCTTTCTGTCCTTTACAAACTAACTAACGGTTAGTTAGTAAAGGACAACAGAATCAACATCAATCAGACCGTTCGTCATGGCACTCTTTGGGGGAGGCCTATGTTCAGCAGTGGACTTCATCAGGCTGATGATGATAATGTTGAATCAACACCAACACCTACTTTAAAGAAGAAATTCTGCCCGTAAACAATAGGGGCATCAACAATTAGTATGATGGATTGAAGAATTTGTTGAAAGGTATATAGAATACTTACCGCGTAAATGGCGCAGTATTTTTGTCGATAAAAGTTCCAAATCCTAAGCGTACATTTTTGGTCATGCTTTGCATGGTCTTGTAGATTTCTTCACTATGAGACGTGATATTCTTTTGAATTTCAGCCATCGTTTCAGATGCATCTAACAGCATGTATAGATCTACTGGGTAGTCTCTGGCTCCTTGAAATGAAAATGGGAAATCCAAAGGTTGACCGGGACGAAGTTTCACTGTATGCAGTTGTGGTTTGATCTGAACAACGTCCTCGTCGCTTGATGATAAACTGAATTCAATATCTCTCGTCGGCTTAACGATCGGTTCATCGGGAATATCCAATGAACCTGAACACCATGTTGTGTCATAAGATCCTACAGGTCTGCACCTTGGCTCCTTATCAAAACTTGCTTCTATCTGAAAATAATTATATACAAGGTGATTTATAGTATGCAAACTATCCCGCAAATAGCAACTTTAGCTCTTACTAATATCCAATCTGAACCGAACTGACCTGAACTACGAAGTCATTGAAACTTTACATTTGGTAAAGTTTCAATGACTTCGTTATATATACGGAGCGCACGTTATATTGGTTTGTAAATGTTGTTATTTTCGTTGTATCTCAAAAAACTTATAAGAAAAATAAACATTGTTTAGGAATATATGAAAAAGTTCTTCTTTAAGACACTCCACTTCATTTCAAGAAATACAAATGCATTACTTTATTTTTAAGACCCATTTTGGTCCCCTTAGTCTTAGCAACTTAGATTTAACTCATATTCTTACCAGTAAATCTTGATATTACCACCTGCTGACCTACTACATTCCATGCAGATTGGATTGGCGGTTCTAATGTTATTCTAAGTATAACAAATATACACAATCTATATATATATAGGAGTAGTCCACTCACTTACTGACAGACTCATCACAAAAGCTAGGAAACTACTAGGCTGAGGAGTCTGAAATTGACACAGACATTCTTTAAAAGGTTTAACCGTGCAATAAGAACGGATTTTGGAAAATTCAACTCCTAAAGGGGTGAAATGGGGGTTTAACGGTTGTATGAAAGTCCTATGTTTTTGAAGTTAGACACATCAAAATCGGTTATCAGGTAAATAATTCAAAATAATAAAATGCCTAAATAAGTTTTTTTTTAAACAACCCTCTTGGTCTGTAAATAGGGGATGAAAGTTTATATGGGAATTCTTTATCGGTTAAGCCTATACAATTGAAATTTGGCACGCAGGTTTCTTATAGAGAGTTAACATTTGTTAAGAAATAATTTTATGTATTTTGTTAATCTTCTATGGTCCATGCTTGCTAAGGGTATCGGGCGCGGTCCGGCTAAATTACCAAACGCACTGCGTGTTGTATAGCACCACCATGTACCTACCAACATAGCCCGCAATACAATATCTGTAATTACTATGTAATATATAACTCACCTAAATCTATCTACTACTACTTACTCTCTTTTTATATAAGTACCTATCCATATCTACTATAATTACCCTTATTATATACCTACTATAAATATTATGTTTATTGATGTTCGTCACGTCGCGTCGCCTAGGCCCCGTCAGAAAACCAGCGCTGCACCGTACATAATATTATGTTCGGTGCAGCTTTATGCTGAGACGGGACCCATTTGCCTCACACAACGCATACTACTTAGCCTACCACTTAGCCACCTACCTACCTACTTTTTTATGTTTTCCTACTGCGTTGTGTATTACCTACCTATAAAGTATTTTTCTATGTACCCACCTACCTACTGTACCTACCTGTGTTGTGGGTCAAAAGAGTTTTTTTTTTTTTTTATGTCATACGGAGGCAAACAGGCTTACGGCCCTCCTGATGGTAAGTGGTTACCGTCGCCTATTGACATTAGCAACACCTGGAGCATTGCTAATGCATTGCCTGCCGAACACCTTACTCAACGCAGGAACACAACACTATTTGAAACAAATAATGTTATTTGGCTGCGATCTTATGTAAGGCGGAGGTACCTCCCCAGGCGGGCTGCTCCAATTTAGATTAAAGATTTAAATATTTAAGAGAGTAAAGATTTGCTAAGAAAGAATTTTAAGAAAATTCACATCAAAGGGGATGAAATGGGGGTTGAAAGGTTCTTTGATAGTCCTATGTTTTTCAAGTTAGAGACATAAAAATAGGTATTCATGTCACATAATAAAAAAAAAAAATAAGGCGAGACCATGACGGTGACGGTGAAGGTGACGTTGCCGGTAACGGGACGGTGAAAGGACGGTGATGGGACTGCGACGGGACGGTGACGGGTCAATGACAGGACGGTGATGGGACGGTGACTGGACAGTGACGCGATGGTGATGGTAGGTAGAAGCCTTATGAAGTTGGGAAATAGCTGCATAATAAGTGTTAGTACTTTGGCACGGATAATGAAAAAAAGTATAGGTAGGTATAAATAAAAAAAAAGGCGGACGAAGTCGCGAGCGGATGTTTGGATGTTTGTTGTTCAACCACGCAGTAACGGTTCAGCCGATTTCGAAGAAACTTGGAGTAGATAGAGTTATTTACTTAGAACAGTATAGGCTACTCTCTATCTAAAAATCATAAGAGCAAAATCGCGGCGATAAGCTAGTTATAAATAAAGACTTACGGAAGCACACCAAACACAGGCACTTGAATCTGTTATACATTGATGACATGTTGTATGTTTAAGACATGACTGAGCTACCACTAATCTCTGATACACAATGATAGCAAAGATTATGATAATATTAGCGTTCATCGTCACATTGACCTGACGGTTAAAATACATATGATGTGACTGGCTATTCCAGTTAACAGGAAAATACAATCCTGAGGTAAAATTAATCACAAAATATGTCACCACTACTTATCCTAGTATTTTAAGTCGTTACTTATTTAATTATTAGTTTTACTCAATCAAAATTTCAAGCAAAACAAATAAAATCGGTTTGTGTGATGCTTTATGCCGTGCTAAAACGGCTTGCGATATATCATCTAATATAATTTCATTCATCATCATCATCTCCCTGCCCTTATCCCACTTCATGTGGGGTAGTTTTAATAGTATGAAAGACGATTTAGGCGTTAGAGCTTTGGTAGTATCTAATATAATATGGTTAAAATTTCAAATTAACCTTACGTCTACTGATGGAAGCAAACTTAAGAGTGTGACATTTAAGGATGTCTAAGGGTGTCGGGGAACCTCCCACTAGGTCAACAGGGCTTTTTTTACTCCATAATGTAGACTAATGCTAAAACCGCCTAGAAACGCAAGTACCTAGTTAATTATAGGTTTTTCCTTCCTGACATTATTATCGACATGAACAAACATGTTTACAGCTCGGGATGGCAGTATGGTAGCCGCTAGGTCACGATGAACCTCTTGTTATTAATTTTGACGGGCGTGGTCTTTCACTCTGCTTTGGTGTGTGGCACGTGTGATGAATTCAAGACTTGTAAAGAATGCATTGGATATGCACTTGAAAGATGCGTTTGGTGTTCGCTGGTATGCTATACTGTAATTTTTTTATGTGTATGTTACCTCGCTATCTCCACCAATTGTGATTATTTCGCTTTATAATAATTACCCCTGGATGATCCTATATAAATTTTATTCCTGAGGGATTGCTACTTGTCCCGTCAAACTTAAAAAAACATCAACATATCTTGGAATCACCGACTAATGAATTCGAATCCGCAATAATTTTCGTAAAGGTAGGTAATTAATCAAGTCGGTATTTGTTTCTCACTTGTACTAGAGAGCAAGAAGCACCTAAATCCCTGATTTTTGATAGGGCTTTCACAAACAATAATATTGTTTAAGTATAAAAGCGCAAGTCTTACTTAATACGTAAAACACCACCATGGTCACTCTTTACTAGTTTTGTAAAACAAATTGAGAGTTTAAAATTATTTTTGCTAGAGCTAAAAATAAGTATAGTAATTATTATTATCGTAATCATATAGATACCTACTCTATAAATAAAGATTTTCTTATTCTTATTCTATCTCTATCTATTGTATTAATCAAACATACATTCTACAATTTTTTTCTTCCATTATACTCCACTTATCGTTCTCGTTTATTCCTGTCCATTGAAAAGTAGTTTCACAAATAGATAGATAGATAAAAAAAATATTTGGCACCACAGACACACACAATTAACATAGTTAAGCAATTTCAAACAATATTACAAACACAAATAAACAAAAAGCAATTCAAAAAAGTAAATAACAGTTGGAAGCTACGTTTGTGTGTGCTGCAGCACGACAAATAGGCTATGGCTCAGTGAATTTTTTTGCATAAAAGCAAAAACACTGATTTTCAGCCAAAACCTGATCGAGAGCGATCAGAACGAGTACAAACGAACAACCTAGCTGCGAATTATTGTAGTTGTGTAGCATTAATAAATGTTTGTGTAGCAAAGATATGATTACAAAAATAATATAATAAATAAATGACGATAGTGTAGTAAACAAATGACTATAAAAATAATTTATAAGAATGAATAAAATAAACTTACGACAGCTTTATTTTTGGCTTACGGAATTCTTGTGAACACCATTTATTTGCTTTTGCAATAAATACTTTTTGTACTTTAATTTAAATGTGAACTTGGCGAACAAATATACCTAGCTCATAGTGATAAGACCATTGTGCCTTCGCAATTATTTATTAACATGTTTTTGTTTACCGCATGTGTACAATAATTTTATCTTTGTTTCTAGGATATCATGAATAATAGTCTACCACAAGACCTAAGGGCGAGATGCCAACCAAAGACGGTAGTCTATAAAGGTGATAAATTAAACACAGACTGGTGCCCTTCAAATGACATCAATGACCCCGACTCTGGCAAAGCTATACCTACTAAAGATGAACCATTTAATTCGAATAAAGGTGAAGAAATACAATTTCACCCACAAGAAATGGAATTAACATTACGCCCAGGAGTTCCTGCAACTGTCGATATGTACTATCAACCGGCTAAACATTATCCATTGGACATGTACTTTTTGATGGATAGCTCATCAACGATGCAAAAATATTCAGGGGAACTTGCAAATCAGACAAAGATAATTTTTGATGCGCTAATGTTATTGTCAAATAACGTTCAATTAGGAATTGGAAGCTTCGTAGAAAAGCCCGCTCTGCCATATGCTAATCCTATGTGAGACTTGTTTTACAATCCTACTTTAATAATATAAATACGAAAGTTTGGATGGATGGACGTATGGATGTTTGTTCCTCAATCACGCCAGAACGGCTGAACGGATGTGGTTGGAATTAGGCACTAAGATAGATTATAGTCTGGAATAGCAAATAGGCTATTATCCTCATAGGTACTACGCGAGCTATGCCGCGAGTGATGCCGCGAGTGGAAGTTAGTCATAGCCGGACCATTTGGTCTGGGTGTTGTGGTACCACGGTACTCGTAGTTTTCGATACCCACAGGGAATACTAGTCTGAGGTCAAGACTATTTATGTGACTGTTGGGCGTGATCTATTTGTTATTTTTATTAGAGCATTATTGGCCTTATTGCTGTTGAGGTCCTACTCCATGCAAACTGTAAGTAAACATTTATTTTCGTTGCAGCATACACAAAACCTGCCACGCTTTTAAACACCACCTGTCTCTAACAGAAAACATGACACTATTTGAAGAGAAAGTTGTATCTTATCATGTAGATACAGATTCCAATTACGATTCGCCCGAAGCAGGACTCGATGGCCTGATGCAAGCTATGAAGTGTGGAAGCCGAATTGGCTGGAGAAGCAAAGCGACTACGGGAGTGGAGGCCAGGCGAATCATTATTTTAGCAACCGAAGGGAGTTATCACAGCGCTGGAGACGGTAAAATGGTCGAAGCATATAAACCAAACGATATGCAATGCTACTTAGACGCAAATAATGAATACGATGTTAAAATGTCTCTGACTCTAGACTACCCTTCCGTTAGTCAAATAAACTATGTGGCTAAAGAAAACAACATCATAATTGTATTTGCCGTCATAGATAAAGTATTACAACACTACGAAGCATTAGCACAGCAAATAATTGGAGCCAAAAGTGTAAAACTGGAGGGTGATCAAATCATTCAAATTATAAAAAATGCTTATACTGTAAGTATTATATTTATGTAAAAAAAAAATCTTAGTTAAAAAGTTACTTCACCGTCGAATTTTTCTGAAGAGGTACCTCATAATGGAAAGAAGCGGAATCTTTATAGGGTCACTCTGCTGTCCGTCTGTCTGTTTTTCGGTCTCATTGTCCATGTATCAAGTGCCTTTACTCAGAATCGGTCAGGTCAATCAGGTCATCAAGTTGATCTTAGCATCGAATAGGTACTATGATAAAAAACAATATAAGTATCTGCTTAAAGGAAATTCAGAGCACTGGTAGAGTGCTGGTAGTGGTGGGGCCTTCTGATCTTGGTCGTGCACCAATGAATTTTCCATTCGGAAAATGTATGTGCGCTACTAATATTTTTTTTATAATTTACTAATTTATTTATATTTATATACTGGTGCTCTCCTAGAACTAATAATTATAAGACATGTAACATATGCACGAGAGGAGCCTTTTAATCCTTTCACTACACTGATTCTTTCGCCGACGCCGACGGTCATAGGCCCTTTTCAGGGCCACCAAACCTCAACCTGGTCACTGATCTAATACAGGATTACCAAGAAAGAATCAGTGACACGACAAGCAAGGAAGCAATTAATATTTTTTGTTTTATAACAGACTGCATCCAGAAACGTGATGCTTACTAAAGATGCACCCAAATCCATCAAAATAGAGACCAATTGTGACGAACCAGACCGATGTAAAAGTACAGAAAAAAATCCAATTGTACATATCAAAGCTAATATCACAGCAATGGATTGCAATAGCGACTCAGAAATCGTTATTAATCCATTTGGCATAAGTGATAAGCTTACAATAAAAGTGAAAATCAATTGTAAATGCCCGTGCGAAAAGCTTGCATCTATCAGTGACGATTGCAATATGGCTGGGAACAAACAGTGTGGCGTTTGCGAATGCATTAGAGACAGGTGGGTACTAGGAATTTCTACTTCTAATTATAATTTTGGACTTAGAATAGAATATAATAGAATAATCGTTTACTTAGCACAGATATCACACGGCCGATGAGGAGGTAAACACAAATGTACCTATATCTACATTATTATTATAGCTTACATGTTTATACCTTTGCTTATACTTAGCTTCGGTATGCTTCGGTATACCTATAACAATACTTAAAGGTTTATATCTACTGATATGAGTCCGAATTCTAAAAAATGCCTTCTGAGATGCACGGGGCGCGGATTCGATCCCGGGTTCTGACACGTACCGGGTTCGACCACTGTAAGGCCTTATTCAGGGTGAAAACAAAACTGTTGCCAAATTCTATACAATAATCCAATTACATTAACCTTAATGATAATTCCACAGGAGCGGTGATAAATGTGAGATTGAATGTAGTGGCACAAAAGCATCAGAAACCATGGACCAGTGCAGGCAGAATCCGAATGATGACACCTGCAATAATCAAGGCACTTGCGGGTAAGAATTTGGTAGATAGATTTTTTTTTTGATGAGAGGTAGGGCACAGCGAAATTGTCTCGCTCTGTATTAGAGCAGCCCGCCTGAAGGACGAAGTTGCCTCCGCCGCGGTAATAATTTTTGTTTCAAATAGTGTTGTGTTCCAGTCCAGCGGTAAGTAAGGTTGCCAGACTTAACTTCTCGGGGTCAGAAAATCAATATTCAAAGTGTAGGAAGTGACAAACTTATATTTTGCGGTCGCTTACGTAGTTCATTGTATGATGTTGTCAGCAAATATAACTTTGTCTCGTAATAATCAAATTTAAGCGGTAAAAACATTAAAATTCCTCAATATTAGACTTTTTCCTTTAATAAGTCACACAAGGTCTTAGCATTTATAGTTTCATATATTGAGAGGTAACTGGAAGTCTATAGGTAAAAAATACAAGTTAATACCTTTAGCCGTTTCTGAAAAAAAAATCTTGGCAGACATACTTACAGACAACATAGTGATCGTTTTTCCAAATAGGTTACGGAACCCTTGAAAATGGAATGGAATGAATATCTGATAAAGATCTTTGAAGAAACTTCTCAAGAGTATTTTTTGTTCAAAGAGTATTTTTTGTAATTTGTATTTTTGTATTATTGATGCCTTTTCAATATTTCCAGGTGTGGTAAATGCAAATGCAACAAGGATTTCTCGGGGGAATTCTGTGAGCATGACGATGCATTGTGCCGTATTACCTGCCCGGCTGATAGAGGGGACTGCAAGCGAGGACTATGCATTTGTAAGGATCCCACTCAGTGGGTCGGACCAAACTGCAACTGTCCCGTCAGCAATATAACATGCGTCGGACCGTTTTCTAAAGAGGTGGGCTTAATGACACAGTTTACATACATTAAATAATAAAATAATAAATAACACCCAACAGTCACATATATCGTCCTTATGTCCATATGGATGGGCTGTGTGAAAGTGGATATGTTTATGCAGGAAGATGATGAGTCACATACATAGTCGTGACCCCACACTAGGATTCCCTTGTGTCGTGGGTATCAGAAACTACCATGGTACCACAGCACCCAGACTCAGAACAAATATTCGCAGATTATGCAAATATTTGTCCCGCAGCGGGCCATGGGACGTTGTATTGGGCAAAGGCCTTTAGTGTGATTTCAGCCATATCCGGCTAAAAGTGTGAAAGGCTTATTGTGGAGCTTATATAGTATTTTTATACCCTCACACTGACATCACACTTACATTATATTTGCAATTGCTGTCTTCAATCCTGTTTTTAAATTTTCTCATATTTCTTAATTTGTAAAATTGTATTGGATTATTAAAGGCTTGTTCTGGAAGAGGTTCATGCAACTGTGGACAATGCAAATGCAACCCTAAAGATGGTAAAGAATACTTCGGAAGTTATTGCGAATCATGCGAGGACTGCGCTAAAGAGTTATGTGAACAGCTCAAAGATTACGCTTATTGTAACTACGAAAAGAACACTAAAGCTGATTGCGATACCAGGTTTGTATTTGTACTTTTATACTTTTTTTATACTTACAAGTAAGGTGACAAACATGCTTACATTGGTACCTAAGTAGTTAACTTATGTAGCCTATGAATTCTTGCAATACCAGAGCCATCACGCACGCGTTGCCGACCCCGAACGCCCCCTCTGACAACCTTACTCACCGCAGGAACAAAACACTATTTGAAACAAATAATGTTATTTTTCTTCGATCTTTTGCAAGGCGGTGGTACCTTCCAGGCGGACTGCTCCAATTTAGAGCGAGAAAACCCTACTCTACCTCACATACTTAATTATGTCCGGATGCATAAAAAAATATGTCCAGAACATTTTTCTTATTTATTCATTTATTTGTAGCATAAATCTTTATGACTGTCCTCCGTCCACTTACGTCACCGCCTAAGCAAAATCGCAAAGTACATGGTTGTTAGATTGTTGAACTGTTTCTATCCAATTTGAATGCTGGAGGAAGGTCTGGTGGGCCGTATCAATAAAAATGACGTATCTAGAGAACTGTTCTAATTGAAGCCATTTGCAAGAACGTAGGAAACGGAAGAGGCACCAACAGTGCTGCCATAAAAATTAAATTAAAATATCATTATGTTACCATTATTGCAAACAATGGTAAGAGGTAGGTCGTTTTACTTGAAAATAAACAGGCTGGCTATTTTATAGTACGTCCATTTCAGGTTCAATCAATCATCAGTAAATGAAGTTATAATAATGAACAGAACAGCGTTAGATACAGAAAAGGCAGCGACCGGATGTAGAAAGAAACTCTCAAATGAAAACATAATTGTCTACAAATATCAGATTGTAAAGGATGACACAGGGACTGCTCAACTAAAATTGATGATTCAAGATGAACTGGAATCGCCACCTGTGGCAAACATTTGGAGTAAGTTCACTAGATTTTAGGTGAGTGAGATATAGTGAGGAAACCGGTATGTCCTAGAAACTAAAAAATCGAAGACATGTGACATGTGCACGGAAGGAGCCTCTAAGGGGCGCAGTTTAATTCTTTCACTACCTGATTATCACCATACGTCAACCGGCTACAGCCCAATACATGACCAAGAAAGAATCAGTGACACCACAAGCAAGTGAGTTTTAATGAGATTGATGTTATTTGCAGTTCCAATCGGGAGCGTCATAGGAGGGGTGCTTTTAGTAGGGCTGCTGACCCTCATCTTCTGGAAGGTTTTGACAAACATCTACGACAAGAGGGAGTATGATAAGTTTTGCAAAGAAGCCTCTTCTGCTGGATTCGATGTAACCAACCCAGTGTATCAAGATCCTAATGTGAGCTTTGTGAACCCAGCGTACAATGCGAATGCTTGCCCTGCTAACTAAGAAAGGGCTTAGAATGAAGTTTAGAAAAGTATCGTTATTCCTAAAAGGTGATTCATAATGCTTTTTCTACACCCAATTGGCAATAAAGTTTGTTCAACGAGTTCTGGAAATTCGACTTTTTTAACCGACTTCAAAAAGGAGGAGGTTCTCAAGTCAGCTGTTTTTTTTTGTGTGTATGTTACTCGATATCTCCGCCAATACTAAACCGATTTTGATAATTCTTGCGCTGGTGTCATCATCATCATCATCATCAGCCTGTAGAAGTCCACTGCTGGACATAGGCCTCCCCTAAAGAGTTCCACGACGAACGGTCTTGAGCCTTCTCCATCCACCGACTTCCCGCAACCTTCACAATGTCGTCGGTCCATCGGGTGGGGGGCCTTCCAACACTGCGTCGCCCGGTTCGTGGTCGCCATTCGAGACTCTTTACTCCCCAACGGTTATCGGTTCTGCGAGCTATATGGCCTGCCCACTGCCACTTCAACTTGCTAATTCTGAGATCTATGTCGGTAACCTTGGTTCTTCTACGAATTTCCTCATTTCGGATCTTATCACGTAGTGAAACTCCTAGCATAGCTAGAGAGCTATGTTACCAGCTCAAAGTTGCACAACGGGCTATGGAGAGCCATAGCCCGTTGTGCAACTTTGAGCTGGTGTATAAAGTATGATTCCGAGATGGTCCCATATGAATTTAATTCCTGAGGGATAGCTACTTGTCCCGTAAAACTTAAAAAAACTTCATCCTCTCTTGAAATCACGATTTGCCGAATTTTTTTTTGTCGACGTTGGTATGGTATGGTTATCCCCGCGACTTCGCTCGGTTGCTGCTATTTTTCATAAACTTTAACCTTGTGTGTCAGGACCCTTTCTGTGCACCCATAATTTCATACTCTTGGGATTTTGGTTAGGCTTTGCGTTGATTTTCAAAGAGAATAAAACGTACTGGACGTTTGATTATCAGTCAATCAGTCAGTGCCGTAACAGTTATTATTGATGATGAATGGATGTCATACTTACTTTTGTTTTTTATTCGAAAGTGTAGGTGGCCAGTGTCATCCTCAGTAGGTAAGCAAAACGTATAGAGGTTGATAACCAAAAAAAAGAGGTGGATATTAATCTTGTAAATATTCAGGAAATTGAAGTCGGTTTTTAGTTTTTGTAAAAAATGTCTTATTTCAATGAAAAAACTCTACGCAATAATCAGCTATTTTCTGGTCAAATCAGTTCAAACTCAACGAATCAGCAGTTTAAGCGCAACTTCTCGTACGTTTAGTAATTACTTAAAAAGATGCTAAAATTACAAAATAGATGATAGAATAACTCACATTCGGGTAACGTGTACCTATACCATGTTATGGCTCACCTTGTACCTATACTCGTATTCAGGCCACTCTCTGCGAGTTTCTGCGTGAGGGTAATTTTGTAATGTTAGTAAATAAATCTATATATATAAAGGAGTTGTCCACTCACTCACCCACTCACTCACTCAGTGACAGACTTATCACGAAAGCTCAGAAACTACTAGGGCGAGATGTCTGAAATTTGGAACAGGCATTCTTTAAGGGGTGTAGGCGTGCAATAAGAACGGATTTTGCAAAATTCAATTCCTAAAGGGGTGAAATGGGGGGTTGAACGGTTGTATGAAAGTCCTATGTTTTTGAAGTTTGAGACATCAAAATCGGTTATCAGGTAGATAGTTCAAAATAATAAAACACCTATATAAGGTTTTTTGAAAACCAACCCTCAGGGTGTGTAAATAAGGATGAAAGTTTGTATGGGAAGTCCTACGTTTCTGAAGTTAGGGACATCAAAATCAGTTATCAGGTAAATAGTTCAAAATAATAAAAAACCAATACAACTTTTTTTTTAAAACCACCCTCTGTATGTGAAAATAGGGGATGAAAGTTTACATGGAAATTTTGTTACTATTAAGGCTACAAAATTCAAATTTGGCAGGCAGGTTCCTCACTGGATGAAGGTATCTGCTAAGAAATAATTTTACAAAATTCACACTCAATGAGTTGAAAGGTTGTATTAAAGTAACGGTGACGGTGATGGCGATGGTGATGGTGATGGTGGCAGTGACGGTGACGGGGGACGGTGACGGGTGATGGTGTCGATGACGGTGAGGGTAGGTAGAAGTAGGTTAATAACTGCATAATAAGTGTTTGTACTTAGGCAAGTATACTAAAAAATAGTCTAGGTATATAAACAAACGCGGACGAAGTCGCGAGCGCGACAACTAGTATCTTAATAAAGAAACATCAGATTGTTTTATTACATTTTATTACCTCAAACTTTACGTCACAATTTTACAATTGAAATAAATATGTAAATAAGTTATAAAAATAAATATACACATATAAAAATATAAAAAACGTCCACAAAATTTTGTCCCAAACATACCGCAGCGCCACGACACCATCAGAAAATCTAGAAGAGTTCTGCCAATTGGTAGCATTGGCTCCAGAGAGTAACAATGTCTGTTCTCTTGGTTGAATAGTAAGTCAGGTTTGTGAAGTCCATCATTTGGCGCAATAATGGGCATTCTATACCCCTACTTCCGATGAGGTGTAGAATGTCCAAGCCGCGCGTATGTGTTGCGTTATTTCCTGCTAAGACGCAGTGGGCGGTCGTGGGACTTGCGTAGTCGCGTTGGAAGCTCGTCGGCGTAAGCCTTCTTTTCACGTTCACGTCGTTCCTCGACGTCCAGTTTGGCCAACACCGCCTGTGGAAACACGATAGCATTACTTTTGATATAATAATAATAATAAATAACACCCAACAGTCAAATACATAGTCTTGACCAAACATTTGGATTACCGTGAGTATCAGATACTATGAGTACCATGGTACCATAACACCCAGACCCGGAAAAAATATTTGCAGATTATGCAAACATATGTCCCGCAGCGGGAACTGAAACCGCACCCCTTGCGTCTCAGACGGACACTCACCCTAAGCGCCACCGAGATTGTTGTACGAATAAAAAAATGTTGCGACAATATAGAGTAGTTGCATTATTTAACGCAAAAGCTCGTTTATTTAAAAAATTATAGACATTCCGTTAAAACGTTTCGATCGCAATCGATTGGAAAGTTAGTTAGAAGAATTGAACCCCAGTACAATAATACGACTGTACTGAGACTAAAAACTGCTTATAAAGCCGTGTTGGCCAAGTGTAAGTCGTAGGTTCGAATCCCGGCTGTGCACCTATGCATTTTTCTATTCGAAAGATGTATGTGCGCATTAACATGTGCTCATAACGGTGAAGGAAAACATCGTGATGAAACCCGCGGCTTAGTCAGCTCCACACGTATTAACTCTGTATTTCCTGTGGCCGACTAGGCTGAGAGGATGGTATAGGTGCTGGGCAAGCCTCTAAAAACATGTCCCAGGCACTACAGCGTCCTGTAAGTGAGTAAAAGTGTCACTAGACACCTGTATAAATCATCTAAAATAGATGTTATAAGGTCCTGCTAGTACTGAGACTAACAGTATTTTTGGTAGATCAGGTACCACATACCTACTAAGAGCGCGTAGCCATTGTGTAGGCTTGGCGTAGCGTTAGTGTAGCTATTGTGTAGGTCTCGCTACGAGTATAGGTTATATTCGGCAAGACTTTATCTAGGATTTTTATTTTAATTTCTAGGATATCTCGGTGGGCGGATCTAGGCGAGAGTGATATTAGCCGTTTGGGTAACGGGAAGAGAATTCATAACATGATTCGCGTACGATTCATATGCATTTGCTCATACAATTTTCTATGCACATTCATTCAACGGCTTACATATTAAAAGTTCTCTATGAAAAAATCTTGTGCGTCAAATATCAAACAAAACTGTCAAATAGATGAATTGAAGTATGGGCAAATCCTCCCAAATTATTGTTTCTGAAAAGCTATGGGCAATGGACGCCCTACGGCTGAAATGAGGAGGGCTACTACTTACCCTGTTGATTTCGTTGCGAGTCCGCTTCGGTCGCAGGCCGCTCGGGATGGGTGCAAGGTCGCCGGCCGATTGCCTTTCACCCAAGTCGTGGCTGGCGCTGGTGCCGCGGCAACCGCTGTGGACAAAACCAACAAGTAAGGATTCAACTAGTCAGTTTGTAACATGTCAAATTCAAAAGTCGAAAGGTGTATTTCAATAAAATCACTAGGATCAGTTTGAATCGCAGGGTCTTGACAGACTTGAGAAAGTTATCCTGTAAGGGTTCCGTTTTTTACAAATGAGGTATACAACCCTTCAAACTCACAGAAAGTCCTTTTCGGCCGTCGGAGGTGGCACGGGGGGTACGTAGCCTTGGTCAGCAGCGGTCGTGCTCCGGCAGACAGCTTCCCTCACTTCCTGCAGGCGGCGACGTTCCTCGGCCACTTTACGGTCCAATTCTGCTACTGCGGACAAATATCGATCGGTAAATGTCTCTGTCAAGGTGTTAACCTTAAGTCCGCTCCGCTATTTAAGGAGTTAAGGATTTACCTACTACAACGGATCATAGTATGAACGTAAACGTAACAGCACATGCGAAAAAAATTGTTTTATAAATTTTAACCAACACCGTAGCGTGCTATGATCGGATTGACAGCGAAATCCCGAGCGTCAGGCCGAGTCCGTTACGTGTCTCATACGTTCACAGCACGGTCATAGTATGATTTACATACTATACATACATTGTAGTATGTAAAGGCCTTAGGCTGTGCCGTGTTCGCCTAGTGAGGTTCTACTTTCGGTTCGACGAGACGGTTGCGGGTTCAACCATAGATAATTTTGAGTTTCTAGGTCTAAAGGTGCATCCTAGAGTTGCATAAAATTATTTAAATAATACTATATGAACGTAGAAAACGTACTGTTCTGCTGCGCATGCTTTTGTTTATTCATCAGTTCTGCTTCAAGTGAGTCTATTCTCTTCTGGAGTGACTCTTCTTTTGTTAGTTTTGTTTTCCAAATGCGACACACTTTCAGATGGAGAAATGAAAGCTCTTGAGTGTCTAAGGCCTGCGCCAAATAGAGCCATGTTAGTCTTAATTCTGAAGCTAAACTTTAAAGCCGTGTTCAAACGGCTGATATGTCATCTAATACAATGATTCATAATATGTATGCTATCCCGAAAGGGGCTTATTCTACAACTAATTCAGTTGAGCTATCTATAGATCGTTTGTAACGGTCTTTAGATGGCTCAACTGTTTCTTGTGTATTTTGTAAATATTAACTTGTATTAGTTTTAAGTTTCTTTGTGTAAATAAAAATTAAATATACTAATTGGCAATAAAGTTTAGTTATTAGTTCTAGAGATGATAAAAATACCAAAAACCGTCAAAAAAAAACAAAAATGTATATATTAATGTTTTTTTCACGAATATTTTTTCTTTTGTTTGTAATATGTTTCGTGTCTGGGTGCTGTGGTACTATGGTACTTGTAGTTACCGATACCCCCGACACAGAGATACCTAGTGTGAGGTCAGAACTCCTATTTGGTAAAGTTGCAATGACTTCGTAGTTCAAATAAAACTGGATTAGTTAATCGTATTTTTATTCTAACTGGATTAGTTAGAATAAAAAGTAAAAAGTTTATACTATTTGTGCCTCAATGATCAACGATGACGATCACCAACCAGAGATCGCGAGATATCAGTTCAAGGCTTAACACTGCTTAATATAACTTGACTAACATCCACATTTCCATTCATTATCTTGTTAGCAATGTATTTCAGATACGTGTATTCCGCCATTTTCCGTTGTTCAACGTCCACTTGCTCAAATATGTTTCGAATGGTGTCCGAAATGTTTATATCTAGGGAACAGGTGCAAGGCCCGTTCGACTTGCTCTTTGGCTTCACGTTAAAAGCCTCCACGGTTGTCTTCGTCAACAGTTTCGGATCAACACGAGATCGCTTCCTACGTCTGAGTTCTGGTGTTGATATTTTTATAGGTTCCTGTAAAATTGTGTAGAGTTACTGAATTTTTGTTGCTTACAAATTACTACGTATTACAGTTATAATCTTTGGGCTTTACCTCGTCTAAGCAAGATGAACCGTCCAACATCTTGTTTTTCAATGATTTATTCTCCTTCTCTAATTTATCTGCTTTCCGCATAGCTTCAATACTCATAGTTCTCAAATTCTCAACTTCATTTTCATGTATTCTTAGAATGTCTTGCAAAGTTTCTTCGTGAAGGCCTTGTATACTTTCTACGCCTTGATTGTGCTCGTTCAGTATACTCTTGATGTTATTGTCATACTGCATTTTTATAGCGTCTATCTTCTTCTTGTAATCCTTTTCTATATTTTCTAATGTTTTTGTAAGATGTTGTATTTTGTTTTCATATTCTTCTACCGTATCTAGTTTCACCATGACACTGCGCTCATTATATGATTTCGGTTCACTCTTATCAGTAGATTTACTGTAGCTATTACTTGAAAAAGTTTTGTAACCTGTTGACGATTTCTTGAGTTCACTCAATCTCGATGGGCTACTAAATTCACTTCTTTCTGCAAGTTTATTTAAGTTAAAGCGTTCGTCACTCCGTGTTTTACGGACTGCTTTAGCAGCATTATAAGTTTGAATATTGTCAGGATCATTATGACTGTCTAATATATATTCAAGTGCAAAATCTTTTGAATTTTGTTGCCTTGAAGAATTCGAGTCAATAGGTTCAGTATCATCTTCCTTAGATTTAATAAGTAAAACATCGGCTCCAATACGAGAAAGCTTGTGATGGGATTCACTTTTATTTAAACTGTCTATATTTTCTGGTCTTTTTACAGTATGTGTTCTTTCATCATTCCTGGCGGCTTCTGTTTTATTTGCACTACGTGGTTTTTCTCTATCAGTATTGGTGGCATCTTTGTATTGATAATTATCATGAGGGATTGTATGTGTTGAAGGTGTTTTCATTTGATCACCTTGAAATTTGATATGGCTATCAGCATTATAGTTAGACGACGAATATGCTTTAGTCGAAGGATATAAAGCCATTGTGTATGAGTCTAAAGATCTTTTCTCAGTATCTGAAGCATCAAATGAAGGACTATCATTTCCTACTCTTGGTAAGCTTATTTTCAGTTTATGTTTGACGCTGTCGTCTTCTTCATACTCTTCTACATCTTCTGGATTTATAAAAAGATCGCTAGCTATTTCTTTTTTCTTACTGTGTTTGCTGCTAGATCTTTGCCTTTTATGGTGCTTTTGCTCATTTTTAGTTTGATGAACTGTTACTGTTTTGACCACTATTTCCGATTGTCCGTTTGAATTCCAAGGTCCTTTCTTCTCGTAAGACTTATCATCATTGCTTTCACTATCTCTGTATATTACGAATAAATCTTTATCTGTCGATACTTCTGAAGTCGATCCAAACATATTGCTATTCTTGAAATCGTTGTTTATATTAATTTCAGCAAAACTTTCGTTAGTTACTCCAAATTCTGTAAAAGCGCTAGACTTGGTAGGGTCTTTGCTTTGGTTACCACCAGTATTGACGTCTAATTCGTTTTCACCATCATTATCAATGGCTTTTGATGAGTTTGTATGCATAGACTTCTTATTATAAATGTCTATGACTTTAAAATGTTGGTTCTTGGGGTCTACCTTAGAACTACTTCCTGGATTAGGTACGATTTGGGGTGGAACCTGTACATCAGACGTTGAGAATCCCTCATTTTTAATATCACTTTCACTACCACACGAAATTGTGTATTGTTCGAGGCGTCCAGGGCTAAGTTGCTGTAACTTATAGTTTAAATAACTACTTTTGACGTAGTCATAAGTAGGATCAACATTCGCTGTGAGGACATGCACTTCATTTACTCCCTTGTTTTTATTGTTTGGAATAGATTTTTTGTCACTAGATCTATTTACTTGAATTAGGCCGATATCCTTATTTTCGTGTAATTTGTCATATTTTTCTTTTAATTGAGTGTTTTCAGATTCTTCATATTTTATTTCATCACTGGCTTGGCTTTCTACATTTCTGTTGGTCGGTGTACCGGATGTTTGCATACTCATATTACGTCCAGGTTCTTTTTTAAGTTGAGTAAGTGTTTTATTTAATAGAGCCACTTCTTTAATTTTTTCTTCTAAATCTTTGCTGGTTATTTCAATGATAGACATATGTTTAGATTTTTCTTCAGATAAAGTTTGCAATTGATTTCCTAACGTAGTAATTTCTTGTAATGCATTTTCATACAGAAGTTGAAGAGATTTCATGTCATCTTCTAATTTAGAAATGTAAATTTGAGTTGATTGGTTAACCTTATCGATAATCAATTTTTGATTTAATATTTCAGCTTCTAGGTCTTTTATCACGTTTTTATCGTGCGATATTTGTCGTTCAAGTTGCTTTTTAAGATCGATTAGTTGTTTTTCCATATTTATTTTATCTTTTATGGCTTCTTCTTTTTCATTCAATATCTTATGTTTTTCCTTTTCAACTATTTTCTTTGCTTCATCGGTTTTAGTTTGAACTAGCTGATATGAGTTTTGAACGCTGAGCAATGTTTGCTCCAATGAAGTGCTTTTTGAGCTTCTAACATCCAGAAATCTTCTGATTCTATCCAAGGACCCTAAAATGTCTTCTACGTCACATCTTTCCGGTGACAAAGCGCTGTCCCCTACACTCCTCATTTCAAGTTGCTTTATATCTGTAACTATTATTTCCCTTTCATTTTGCAGGTGACTTATTTGTGATAAGTATTTGTGTTTGTCCCGCGCAGTTTCCTCATTTCTCATTTTAGTTGCTGACAACCTTTCTTCTAGCATTGTGTTCTCACTTTGAAGTTTAGCAAGTTCCATTTTCATGTTGTGAGTAGCTCTTGAGTCTGCAAAGATAACAATATCGAATAATATGTTTTTCAAATTTGAACAGTAAAGAAATAATAAATTAATTCTTAATCCTTACGATGAGCTTCCATAGACAAACGAGATTGGTTTATTTTTCGAGAACTATGATCAGTTATTTGTTCTCCAGTATCAACAACTTCAGCCAAACTAATATGTAACTTTCGCACTTCGTCCTCTAACTGATTTATATGATTTTCTAAAAGGGCTATTCTATCATCACGTGCTAAAATAACTTCGCTTAGATTCGACATTATATTTTCCTGAAACGGTAAATAGCAAAGTAACGTGATATATTCATTCATTCACTCATACAATTCCCAAAATCCTTTATATATACCGATTCATCTAATTTATCAAGGAGATCTCTTATTTTCTTATGTTGATTCAGTTTTTCATGTTTCATTTCTTCAATTTGTTTTATGATTTCGACATGCGGATTATCGGGGATGTTTGATTTTACAATGAGCTGAAAAAGAGCATATTTCTAAAGACTAACAATATCACATAATTATAACAAAAACAAAAAGTATTTTGACATAAAATCCAAGATATATTCAGGACAGGTACAGATTGCCCAAACTCACTTCAGTCCTTGCATTAATTAAAGCTTGCTCTAAAACTTCACTATGTGTCAGTAAATCTTGACTTTGACTACTAAGACCATGATTCTCTCGTTCAATTCTTCTTAGATCATTTACTTGGTGATTTAATTCTCTTTCAAGTTTATCCTTTTCCGCTCTTATTTTATCGTGATCTTTTTTTAACTTGTCATATTCCGATTCTAAAGCTTCATAATATTTAACTTTTTCCGTTAGTTTGTCGCTTTCTTTTTTTAAAACGGCAAAATTCATTTTCGTTGAAATATTTTCTTGCAATAATAAGTTCATATTATTCGAGACTGCTTCCTGATTATGTTTAAAATTCATCAGGCTTTGACTAAGCTCCCTGTTTTCTTCTATTTTTGTTTCTAAGGTGTTGTACAAATTATTTATTTCATCAGATTTGTTATCAAAATCTGATTGAAGCATATTTTTTTCTGCTAGTAAGTTATCATAAGCTCTTTTTATGTCAGCTAATTCATGATTTAACGACTCTACTTCTTGCGTTTTTAGTTCGTTTTGTAATTGGAGATTATTGAATGACTGCAACAGTTTGTCAAAATCATTTTTCTTGCCTGTAAGTTCATTTTGCAAAGCTTGTTTTTCTAATTGGATTCTCGTGTAAGCATCATTAATCTTTATAAAGTCCATTTTAAGGTTCTCAGACCCATTCAATTTGTTTAAAAGCTCTGCACTCTCTTCATTTTTCAACTGTATTGAATGTAATGCATCATCAACCTCCATTGTTTTATTGTGAAGTTCATTCTCAAGCCGCTTTTTTTCTTCAAGTAGTATTTCATGAGAATTTCTTAATTTTTGCAATTCATCAGATAAATCTTCTAATTTGTGTTTATTCTGGTCCTGAGTTTGCATTAATAAAGTTTTTAAGTTATGATATTCTTCATTTTGTGATTGAAAAGACGTGGTCAAGTCGTCTTGTTTATGTACCATGTCATCGTAGTCTTTTACTTTTTCTAGTAATTCTTGGCTTTCTTGTCTAGCTAACTGTAAATATTTCATAGCTTGTACTTTCTCATTGTCTAAAGCTGTAAAACTAGTGTTATAAGTTTCCTGAAGATTTTGTATTTTTTTGTAAAGATCGCTATTTTCATTGTTTAGTTTTTCCATGTCTTCACTTAGTCTGTTTATATCCTGTGATTTATGCTTAATAACGCTTATTAAGTTTTCTAGCGCTGTGGTTTTTTCTTCAACATCTCGCGTTAGTAATTGGTTATTTTCCGTGAGTCTCTGAATTTCATCCCTGCAATTTTCTGAGTATTTTTCTAAGTAATCATTTCGTTGTACTGCTTTCTCATAAGAACCTGAAAAAAATGGTTTAAATGAGTTTTATTATATATTCGTTAATAACAAAATACTTTTTACTTATTATTATCATCACAATATTACTTTTCCAGTCTTCAACTTGCATCTTTAGATCGTTAATAAGATTCAGTTGTGATTTAAATTCTTCTTGAATCTGCAGTTTCTCTTCATCATTGCAATAGCAAACGTTTTTTAAGTTTATTATTTGTTCCTTCAGTGAATCAACTTCATCCTTTAGAGCAATAGAAACACGTTCGCTTTCATTGGATTGTTCCTAAAAAGGGTAGAGTAGTGACAAGATATCATGTAAATATCAAGAGAATTATAATTGCAATTACATTAAATGAAAGTCTTTTAAATTAAAACTGTTTTAAATTAAAACTAGCTTATGCCCGCGGCTTCGCTTGAATGGTACACGGATAAATAATAATAAATACTGATAAAAGTGGGATTGTCCGTCAGAGGCACTACTATGATCCATTTAGTGAGAGTTAATGTTGAAAAATAATCTAAGTAAGAAGGGCTTGGATAGTGAGCATTAGCTTGAGATCTAATATGTCTAGTAAAAACGATTTTTTTTCATACTATCTACCTTATCTACAACACGTGACAACACTCTCTGTATGAATCCATCTCGACGTTTCAAACCTGCGTACTACCTATCTATGACCTCCACGCGAGTGAGTCCACGCGGCTACAACTAATATAGAATACAATAGTCACCTTTTCTGGGTCGTGTTCGAGTAGTCTATCAACTTGAACTGATAAACTTTTAATTTGTTGATCTTGACACATGGCTTTACAGTCACATTCTTTCAATTTACACTGCAGGTAATTTTTCTCTTTCTCAAACAACATTGAGGCTTCATTGAGTTTTTGTTCCAACAGTAAATTTTCGCGTCTCAAATCATCTATGGTTTTAGCTTTAACGCTATTGATCTCAGATTCTGCTTTAAGTTGAACTTCAAGGTTTGACGTCTCATCAGCTAGTACCATGAATTGTTCTTTTAAAGTATCAAGATCTGCAGACCTTCTTCGATAGTGCTCTTTTTCATTCCATAGCGCACTGTATTCTCTAAGCTGACCCTTCAAACCTTCGAACTCTGTTTCCATTTCCTCGTATTTACGGCACCGAATCAGTAAACAATCTTTCTCATGTTTCAATGCCTCGTAGCAAGTCATCAAATCATCATAGCTCTCCTGTAAGTTTTTTAATCTTTTCAAATTTTCAGAGTCTATGTTGTAGTTATCAGTTCCGTACTCATCGATTTCAAGGTCGTTCTTCAAGCAAGCGTTCTCTTTGCTTAGGATTTCTTTCATTTCGTCGTTTTCCATGATGTCCGCTACAAGTTGAGCTCTCTTGTTGTCTAGGTATGGTTGTTTGGATTCCGCTGAGGTGAGTGCGTAGGCTGTCTCTACTCGCGTGACTACCTCAGCTCGATAACAGGAACAGTCTTGACCTGAAGAGGCAGAGAAATCTTGCGAACACGGAGATATAAGTGCGAGGCTAAATTTCTCAAGCACCTTCAGTTTGAAGAGTATTTTGCCTTTTATATCGATACAGCGCGTATCTCTACCTGAAGTCTGGAATAAAATACATAATTATATTAATATAGGCTCAAGACTTTTATCCCCAAGCATGGTAGACAACCTCTTAGATCTACAAGCGATCACATGATCTCTAAGGGGGGTAGTAAGAGGCACGTCCAAGCATTTCGGCACATGTCCCGAATTTTGCAGTAGTGAGCAGTCCATACGTGACAGGTTGCAAGACCATCGCCGCTACATAATGCCCAAAAAAAGGATAGATAGGAATATTCTATGATCATCAGTAGGCAAAATGTAGACGGGAAAGTGTTGTATGAATTTATTTGAAGTAAGATCAACAAGTACCATTAAATTCAAATACAGTTTATATTTGTCGTTTTGGCATAAAATTCCAAATATTTTTTCCAGTGCTGTATAAATGTGAGCGTAAATGCAGTAAGGTTCACAAACGTCGTTTTCCAATACCTGAAAATTGAAGTTAAATATTTTTGGTTCATTAGCTGTCATCGTAACAGGTGGTTACGCCTAACCGCCAGTTGACGTGTTAGTTAACATTAGCATCCTGCATAAGTACCTACCTGGTCACTGCTGTCTAACTCATCGATAGAGAGAAATGTATGAGCGAACTGAAAGCGAAAAAGATCCCGAATAGCGCTTGGTTATGTCGGAGACGGGACATAAGCAAAAAAGAATGCCTCCGAATAACATCTGTTGGACCACGGGTCCCGGGCTAAAGGTCGCTCGGTGGAAAATCCTCCCCTTTCATTAAAGGACACATAGAGGTACCTTGTTCTCGAAAGACAATTTCAAAGGAGCCATTTCATTCTGGGCCTGGTCCATGTACACTACATAGAAAAATTAGGAAAAAATAGGAGATTACAAGAAAAATACAATTTCATTAATTTGAAGACAAATGCGATGGTACAAGAATAGTTATTCTGGTAAGTTTTTTACTATGTGAACACTATTTGAAGGCCGCCATGTTGGTTTATAATTGGCGTTTGACATGACATTGACATATTTTTCATGGTATGTTGTTTGATTTGATGTTTTTGTTTTGTCAGATAAATGTAGGTTGTCAAAATGACATTTCACGGACGTCCATCCGCCATATTTTTGTAGCGCTGTGTGTTGCTCTCTTTGTCGAAGGAAATCTTAATGTACCTTAGAACGAAGTCAATTTAAATAAAATAACCAATTAAATACGTTTACTTTATTGCTTAGCCATATTTTAGTGTAGTGTACACAGTGCAGGCCCAGGCTCCATATATTGATGAAACGTCTCTTTTACCATAGGCATTATCGGAATAACCTAAGAGAGAGCTTATATGGCAATTCTACGACTTAAAAATTGTAAATTGTAATTGACTTGTAAATTGCGAGGATATACAAGGTAATTCATGACATGTATGCCATCCCGAAAGGGGCTTAGGATAAAACATGGAATAGATTAAAGTAGAGACCTGAGTATATAGGCTATATTTGTCCAGAAACCACGCCAGCTAAGCCGCGGATTGTCGCTAGTGTTATCATAACATGAAAGACGTGAGCTGTGAACAATTTAACCACACCGGATTTTCACGTCTGGTCATCCTTTAAAGGGCCACCACACTTCAGCCTGACCTAACGCAGTGACCAAGAGAGAATCAAACCAACTTACTGCTATAGTGTTTTGCATAGCATTCAGTTTAGCATCTTTTGTGACAATGGTGTCCTGCATTTCTTGGATTCTCGGATCAACAGCCGCTGTAAAAGATATTTCATATTTTATTGCGTTAATTTGTTGCACATAATTTCATCAGCATCATCATCAGCCTGAAGGAGTCCACTGCTGGATATAGATGGGGAGGCCCCCAAAGAGTGCCACGACGATCTTGAGCCTTCTCCATCCCACGACATTCACAATGTAGTCGGTATATTGGGCGATGGGCCTTCCAACACTGCGTCGTCAGGTTCGTGGTCGCCATTCGAGAACCACCTCGTCAATTCTGAGAGCTATGTCGGTAAAATGGTTCTTCTACGGATTATCTCGTTTCGGATTTTTTCGCGTAGTAAAACTAGGAGCGTAGCTCTCTCCAGAATGTCAAATACATAGTCCTAACTCCAAACTACGAATATCAGTATCGTGGGCATCAGGAATTAAGGAATTAAGGAATTCAGGAATATATCAGGTAATATCTACTCACATGTGCTGACATCACAGTCACAAGAAAAGCCAGCTTGATTACTTTTGTCGTCCCTTTGTAACGGTTCTCTTTCGAACGTCCACTGTGATAAAAAATAAGATGTCTGGAGAGAAAACAGTAAAATCAAAGGGAAATTGCAAAAAAAAATCCTGTCTTTAACAATACATTACTAATCATCATCAACAACAATCATCAAAAAAATCAAATTATAAAAAAATAAGTAGGTAGGTAGGTAACTAATGTTAGTATGTACTTATAAAAGAGTTTTGTGTCATAGGAGTAAGCGGTGGATTTACACTAAGAAAGTAATTTTTAATGTCAGTTAAAAAAAAACTATAAAAGAAATCAAACCTCATCCTCTTTGGATCTTGGAGTCTGAAAAATAAATAATAATTGACTTTGAACAAAATATATAACCCAATGAAATGTGTATCGCGATTTTTCGGGTTGGCGCCAAACAGTCCCTCGAAGTTTTAGTAAAATAGCCATCATTTTATCTTACTAAAACTTGACGTGACCAATGTCTAAAATAATAAAATGAAGAACGAAAGTTTTTTATTTTGGAAAGTTATTATAGTGCATAAAAAGAATAACAAAAATACAAAAACGACATGGCGGTAGGGCCTAAGATGCCTTAGCCAGTCCGAACAGCAAAATAAAATAAAAAATAACACTACAACAGAAATAGGAACAGATAGTATGAAATTGGATCTTTACCTCATCGTCCGGGAATCTTGAAGGCTGGAATAAATAAAAAAATAAGATAAGTTTCTCTGACCTAGTTTTCGTTTCAGAACAAGTTTCATCATCTTCAAGTATTAATATGTACCTCATCTCCTCTTGATTTTCCAGTCTAAAATGAAAAAAAAACGGGCATATGAGTTTTAGTACATTGCATTTCGTAGGAGTATTAGGGTAAAGTTATGAAAAAAAATGGTTCCCGGATTTTAACCCCAGCAATGGTGGACATCATCTCAGATTCCCAGGCGATCACATCCTTGGATGTCTAGAGGGGGTAGCCAGAGGCATGTCCGAACATTTTGCACATGCCCACGTTTTGCAGGAGTGAGTATTCCATACGTGACGGGTTGCAAGCCCATCGCCGCTTTAAGAATACTTACTGTTTTTCTCATGATGTTTTCCTTCACCGTTCCAAGCATGTGTTAAAGCCCCTTTTAAATTTTCGACTAGAAAAACTGATTGGTGCACGACCGGGTTCGAACCCTTGGGAATGAAAGTCGCGGAACCTCCCGATAGGCCAACACGGCTATTAGTTATGAAGTTATAAAAAAATAAGAAAATTATTTTACCTCGAAAGCCTCTGAATCAATACCCTGAAAGTGAAAATAGAAAATTATTATTTTGATATATTTTATAATGGCCGTGGTATAACTAATGTTAGTAAGAATTGGCTAAGAATAGGCCCCTCCATATCTACGATGTCGTATATAGATGTATGTGTCTATAGATGTCGTAAAAGGCAAATAATGGAAATAAAGACGGTCAGGTCAAATGCGAGAACTCGCGTCCTGAGGGTTCCGTACCATTGGTCGTGGGTTCGAATCCCGGTCGTGCACCAGTGGTCATGGTCAGAAAAATTCTAAGTGTAGGAATTGCCAACTTATATTTGCGGTCGCTCACGTAGTAATTGTATGAGATTGACCGCAAATATTACTTTGTTTCCTAAAAAACTTCGAAATTCTTCAATTTCAGACTTTTCCCTTTAATTGTGTTACAAAAGCTCCTATTTCAGAATTGTGAGGTAACTGGAAGTACCCCGGAGGTTTTTCATTTTAGCCATTTCCATACAAAAATTATACATTCATTGCCATGTCTTTTTAATGCATTAAGCTAGAGCTTTGATTTTTATACGGCACCATAAGCCCACAGACCTTAATAGGTGGTATAAATTTAAGTTGATACCTTTAGCCGTTTCTGAGAAAAAGGGTCTTGACAGACGGACATACAGACAGACAGGCAGGCAGACAGACAGACAGACGGACAACAAAGTGATCCTATAAGGGTTCAGTTTTTCCAAATGAGGTACGGAACCCTAAAAAGCTAGGGGATGGGCAGCAGTGTTCCCTATTTTCACAAAGATAGCTCTAACTATGGTCACCGATCCGCGTGCGCAGCGTAGTGAGTACGGGTAAACCCCCCACATGATAGGAATTCGCTCTGGAAATCTGTGGGGATGCCAAGTACCATGGTAGTTGTAGTTTCTACAACTACCATGGTACCCCAACACCCAGACCCGGAAAAAATATTTGCAGATCACGCGGGGATCGAACCCAAACGTGGTGCATAGTTGCGTCTCAGTCGAGGATTCGTTCCCGGTCACCGAGGGATCAAATCCATTGGAAACAAAACGGTGTTTTTGTACATAAATAAACAGAAACCAACTCATCATCATTGTCATCGTTTTCAGCTAACATCCACTGCTGAACATAGGCCTTTCCCATAGATTTCCGGGTCTTGTACAGCCTACCAAACCGCTTCCAGCAACCTTAATAGCTTGTATTTCTACATAGGGGAGTCCTAACGCTGCGCTTTCCGGTGCGTGGCCTCCACTCTAGAACCTTCTGCGAGCAATGTGCCCCACCCACTGCCACTTCATTTTAGTTATCTTCTGGGATAACATCAATGGCTTTAGTTTGTCTACGGATCTCCATCGCATGTCTGATTCGATATCGTAGAGCAAAAATCAACTATTGTTATATAACTTACTTCAGTAAACCCAGATAGATCCAGGTCAAAACACTAAAACAAAAATGAATTCATGATTAAGGTAAGCCAATTATTAAGAACACTTATTCTATTCAAATTGATTCAAAAAAACTTACAAGTTCGTCCAAATGCTTATTCGCAGCTTTTATGGCTGCATGCTAAAACAAAACCCAGGTATAAAAATAACATCTCAAATTAGCAGTAGTAAAAGCCGTGATACACCTGCCTCCAGATGGCATACGAATCCGGCATGCCTCGTTCTAGCATTCTGTGTTAAAATACTACACGTGTCTGTAGCAGGCAGGCCCGTATTTAGGAATGATTCGAGAAGTGCCAGGGCCGCTATGCTAGTCACACTACCCACTTCCACGCGAGAGGTAAAAAAACGGCTTAAAACCCAGCTTGCTATTACAAACTCTCACATCAGCCAGAGGCACTTGCATCACGTAATTAACTTTTTAGCTTCACTCACAGCTTTAGCAATCTCACATTTCTGCTCGCAAGTCAGGTCCAGCTCATCATAGGCGGCCAGCATCTGCTCAAACTCTTCGATCTTTTGTTTGAGACGCGCTATCTCCGCGTTCTTTCCTACCATCAAGGTGCTCACGATGGCTTCAGTGGGAACATACTTCGGCCTGCACGAGTCATTGTTCCGTTTGATGATCTCCACAAGGTGTTCACTTTTGTCTGAACAGAAGTGCGACCAAGCCCGCGCGTCCGTACAAGACGCGTACGCCTTGAGCTTTCCTTCGTTTCTCGACGGTAAGTCAAATAAGTCATATTCGTTAAAGACACGCTCCCTTTTTGTTATAAATGACATATCGAATCCGAGTTTTACTTCTTATGATAAAAACAATTTCTCTAAACATAAACATGAATATACTCTACTTTTCACCGCCATCCATTTTACACATAACGATAAGATTTAAAATAAATGGATTCTCAATAGTAACTTATGGCTTGTAAAATAAGGAAAATATCAAATATAGTGTATTATTTTGAAAACGTCATTTGTAATCGAGGCGGGGTGGCAATTTGAAATAGAATGACATCAATTTTGAACAGATTGATTGATTTGTCATCGGCTAAAATTACAAGCCAGGATTATTTTATGCCATTCAAGTAATGTCACTATTTTCCTCTACTTAGGTACTTCCTCTACTTGCTGCGATTGAATTTCAAGCCAAAGAGAATAAAACCAGTTTTTTTTAAGTTAGACTATTAATCAGATTAGGACTTTTCCCACTGCAACGTTACATACCATTACCGTATCCATATCTGCACACGCAGAATAGATACTTTTAGTCGTTGTATACATAAATTAATCCACTAGACCGTTTCGTCACCAACCAACACCATAGCGCGCCATAGCCGGATCGACAGCAAATTCACGACGGGGATATAATGATACTCGTACGTTCTAGTGGGTAAAGTAGTGTCTGTCGTGTTTTTCATTCCTGCTACGTTCATAGTACCGACATAGTATTGTACGAGGTAGTGGGCAAAGTCCTTAAAACTCTGAATTATTCTGCACATAGTACTTTTTTGTATTCTTTTTTTTTAATCTTTATTTTCTTAAATTGGGGGTTTTGTCACATAGTGACATGTCACTCCCGTAAGGCCACTAAACAATATGACTGTCTTCTTGGCTTCGCCACTATCCGAAACAATAATGCTGGCGAAGTCACATACATATATTTAATTACTTAGGCAACTCGTGAATAAAGCTTCACCAGCACTTTCGCCTCCTCGGACAGTGGCGAAGCCAAGACACTATTATAACTACCTAGATTAAAATCAATCCATTTATAAACACATTTCATATCAAGCCGCTGCACCTCGTTCCGAACACACTCCGTCAATACATGATGTACATCCTCTTGAACGTCACATGCCGGGCAATTGGGGGAATCCGGATTTTTGTATTCTATTACTTCAAATCGTGGTTTTATACTCCTTGCTGCTCTTTGCCATAGAGTAACTTTTCTTCAAATCACTTCAAATGCCAAAACGTCAAGTTTTCAGCACCAATTATTTAGGACACCAAAATTCTATGTTTCTCAGTACAAATGGACCAGCAACAATCTCAAACACGCCCCAATAGTTTCACCATTCAATGAATTACACGCTACATAATAACATACGACTTTTAGCACGGAACGAGGGTAAGATCAAGTCTTATGAGTCTTGCAATGACGTCAGAGCTTGGAGTCATGACGTGAATGCAAAGGACCGCTATCTCAGGGAATGGATGAAGTGCGATATGCCCATTTGTGTGATACCTGTTAGCACTTTGACTGGCTTCCTGAGAACGATGACGTGCCGAAGTCGTAGGAGGGTAAGTAAGCACATTCAAATTCAAACGGTGTTTATTTCAATAAAATCACTATATAATAAATATATCCATTTATGTAAAATAATTTAAACATTCCTAATATTATAATACCCAACACATTCTATACCCAACAATACCTACTCGTAATTGTTATAACTACTTAATTCCTAAAAATAATAATTAATAGATATTAAGTATTTGTTGCACACTTACATAACGTAAGTACTCAGCTTTGTTGTAATGGCATCACTACTCGACGAAAGAGACTAACTACCCGCAACACAGGATATTCCTAGGGTGGGAATTAGTGTTCTTGCATATTATAATTTGTCTTTAATTTTTGTAACAGTCAAGGTACCTTCCTACTTACAGGATTTTATCTAATAATAATATGTAACTTTTTTGTTCATTCAGCTTTTGTAACAATAAATAAACTTTGAAACTTTGAAAACATTTAAACTTTGAAACGTCTTAAAAACTAGGTGAAGCTACGCCTATTCCTCGCGACTAAGCCTAGAAGAATCAGGCAACAATCACGGCTTGGTGCCTGCCTATCATGTTGTACGATGATCCTTTTTCATAAAATGGAATGTCTTGCGTGGTACCCAGATAAAAAGTAGTCTATGTGTTATTCTAGACTCCATCTCTGTACCAAATTTCATCCAGATCCGTTCAACGGTTCTGGCGTGATTGAGTAACAAACATCCATCCAGACTTTCGCATTTATAAGTAGTAAGATTGAAAGAAATAAAGAAAGAAAGAAAATACATTTATTTTGGACACACAAGCACAGATTGCAGTTTTTCAGAAGAATTCTCGTTGGCCTAGTGGACGGTACATAGACTGTCACCCTGAGGATAGTGAGTTCGGTCAACCGGTTCGGTTTTTCTGCTCGATTCTTCCGTTCGTCGTAGCACTCTTTGACCTATGGCCTATGTTAATTCAACCAGAAACTCACTGAAGCACGATCGAACTCACGACCTTCAGATCAAAAGTTGGGGTACCTCCCAATAAGCCAACACGGCTTAATCTAGAATATTCAGTTACTAAGAGAGACAGTTTAGTATCTCTTAGTAACTGAATATGAATAAGAGCTGATTACAAGTTTAGTATGTTTTTCAACACAAGTATGTTTTTCAGGTAGCTCCGCGATGCCACCCAGATTGTAAATCAAAGGTGCTGCTTGAGAGTATTTGTATATCATGCCACGCCATGAGAGAGCTCTTGAAGAACGATGAGAACTTCGAAAAGTACTTTGTAGAGGTAAGCTAGCAATTCTACGGAACTAACTCATCTTTCGGCGAATGAAATTCGTCGAATTCACACAAGGTTTTTTTTTATCTTTTATACAACTGAGGTGGCAATCACGCTTACAGCCCACCTGTTGGTAAGTAGTTATCGTAGCCTACGACTTGCAATAACAGAGACATCACGCACGCGTTGACGACCCCGAACCCTGTTTTTGGAAACTTTGTCTATATTTTGAAAAGTAAACTCAAGACTATAGTTTTTTCTAAGAGCCTTTGGTGGAAAAACTAGAATGATAGTATTATAGTGCTCCTCGTAAAAAATATATTCGTGTGCATCAGTTGATCATTGAAACATTTATTTTTGCCGTACGTATTAATTTATTTAATTGGGTATGTAAGAAGGTACCTGAGTATAAAGGTAATTAAATTTTCAGGAAGAATTGGAAACAAGTCAATGGCCCTGTGAAAGATGCTTAGAAGCTTTAAAAAGTATTAAAATGTTCTGGAAAATTATTATTGACAAAATATTCAACATTAACATTTCTAAATACGATGAGTTTGAAAGTAACAGAAATAGTGGAGACAGCGTAAGATCCATAGCGAAAGCCTGGCAAAGTGAAATGGTACAACAGGCCATGTACGTTAAGAATGTTAACCCTTTCTTGAGTAGGGTGCCTTTTTTAAGTTGTTGCAGCCCTAAAAAAGACACGAAGCAAGAAGCTTCGCAGCGTACAATCAAGTCCTGGCCAACGGAAGATAAGTACCTCACAAAACACGTAGGAAAAACGAGACAAACTGCAACTTCCAGGTCTCACGAGATGAAAGAAGACACGAAAAATCTTAGAGGAATACGTAAAAAGTACAACCGAAGCACAAACGTGGAAGTCAAATCTGTTGACCGCGCGTGTGACACATGCCTTTTAGAAACATACCAAGATGAAATTAAAGCACACAAGATGAATCTCCAAGTTTTGCAAGATAAATGCAATGGACATATGAACGATGTTGAAAGATTGAAGAGGGAGAATAATTCTTTGAGGATAGAATTGGAGAATGTGTACAAGAATTGTCCTTGGAGAGCCGCCTTCTATTGTCCTGAAAAGCATGACAATTCTCTGGTGCCTAAGCCGTTCGATGTGGCTTTGGAAGAAAATTGCCCGAGCCCGGTTAAGAACATCGATTCGGAAATGATTATTACTATGAAAAAGTGTAAAAATGAGGTTGGTAATATTTTTTAAGTCCATTGTTAAATACCCAACAGTCACATACATAGTCCTGACTTGACACTAGGATTTCCTGTATCGTGGGGATCAGAAACTACGAAATAAATAAATATTCCGGACATATCACACACGGTCAACTGATCCCAAACTAGGCATAGCCTGTACTATAGGAGACTACCAGTCTGATATACATAATAGATATATATTTATTATATCCGTGTAGTGATCAATAAAGTGTTATCTATCTATCTATATATGTAACACCCAGACACAGAACAAACATCTGTGTTAGTCACAAATGTTTGTCCAGTGCGGGAATCGAACCCGCGACCTCTAGCGCAGAAGGCAGAGTTACTACCAACTGAGCTATGAGGCCAGTCAAATACCATGGTACCATAATACCCAGACCGGGAAGAAATATTTGTAGATCATTTATTTTATTTTATTTTATTCTCTTAGGAAAACTTACATGTAAACATTTGTCCCGCAGCGGGAATCGAACCCTACGTCTCAGACGGGAGATCGCCCGCTGCGCCACTGAGGATCAATGATGACAAAAATAATACAGATATTATTTAAATACGCGAAACTTTGTTGTCCATCATACATTCTTGCCTGTCAATAATAGGCATTGGGAATCTAAATTAATCATGAATGTTTCAGAATTTCAAACACGTATCTCTGTTACAAGTTCTTCACAAAACGAATGAACCACGGTACGAAGATTCGGAGAGTGGGCCTTGTAAAAAGGAAGATCCCATCGAGTTATTAAATAAAGGTATTTTTAGTATTTTACTCCAAAGATCATTGGTTTGAACCCGGCCATACACCAATGAGATTTTCTTGTATATTGTAAGTGCAACACTTGTCTAAGATGTTAGCTTTTCTAAAACTAGATATCAAAACATCGGTGATGTTCATTCCGAAATCGTTTTAGAGCTGCTCAAACCAGCAGCAACATCGGAATTCTTTCCTATATTTCTAAATAGCCCTACTGTTTCAGTACATAACACATTTGGAGCGATAGTCAAGCGAGAGATCAGTATAAACAACGAGAGGCGACATCGGCCGAAGAAGCATGCCTCTGATATTGAAGCGGCGTTCCACAGAATCAATTCAAGCAAATCAGCTCCGTCGTGCTCTACACTGTCGACGAAACTTAGCTCGGAGATGAATTTTGTAAGTAAGAGGAAAGAAGCCTCTTTTGCACGAAAGGAGCCTCTAAGGCTCGTATTCAGAGACACGACTCAAACTTAGATTTAATCACAGATCAGCTGAACTCTATTTAAGTATTGAATCTCTTCTCAAACATAGCTTTTATTCAAGAACGGTACTTAAACTACTCTCAGTTGAATCGAGTCTCAAATCTGTACTCAAATTTTCGATCCGTTTTACGCAGAAATTCAAACAGCCAGGGTGGAAATAGAACAGAACTATAAAGTGAACTATAAATATGCATCAAAGTACGTGTAACGGAACGAAAATGTAATTTGATTAATGTCTAATCAAATCTAAACTCAAGCACCGATTTCGTCTGATTTACGTTTCAGAATAAGCATTTACTCAGGTGAACTGTGATCATTGAATCTATACATAAAAACTGTTCAAGAATTAGAATCTCGCCTCAAATCGAGATTTAAGTACAGATCAACGCTTGAGTCTTGTCTCTGAATATGAGCCTAAGAGGAGCACTTAAATCACTACACTGATTCTTTTACCGATTTTCATAAAACATGGTGATGGTCATAAAGGGCCTATGACCATCGGTAAAAGAATCGGTGTAGTGAAAGGATTTAAGTGCTCCTCTTAGAGGCTCCTTTCGTGCACAAGAGGCTTCTTTCCTAAACAAAGCGCTGTACGCTATGAAGCAATTGCTGAATTATTTATCTATGTACTCCCTTTGACTTTATAATTATATATATTTTTTGAAACAATCTCATTTAAATGAAGATGCAAAGAATGATTTCATTATTACTCTACTTGCTTAGGTGCTTGAGTTTAAGTTATTAATTTTTTTCAGGTGTCCACAAAAGAAACCAGTGATACACACTATACAAGGTAACAAATATTATAATGTGCGTGTAACTGTATTGTACAAAATTAAAACAAGTTTTAATTATTTAAATTTTATTTATTTGAAATTGGCCATGATGTTCAACATGCGGTTGTAAATAAGTTCAGTAGCGTTGATAGCGAAAACAAAGTCTAAGTGATTGAATCTTTCCATTGGTACCCTGAATTGACCTACGACACTCTTTACTTCCTTAGAGAGCTTGTGCACATCATCAGGGGTTGACAACCAGTCATTGTCCGCGTAGTGAAGGAATATTGGAGTCCTGATGTTCCTCAAGTTGTACGCGGGTGGGTTGATGCTGCCGTAACGGCGAAGGTTCTTGAGCCATCCGTGGTTGAAATTCGTGAACTTGCCAGATTTGTAGAGCTGTCCGAAATGAATCAGCTGTCTTGTTGACGCACCGGCTGGTGTATGACCCATGACTACTGGTAGCATTGTCTGCGGATTAAAATATAATAGCAGTGGTACTTTACATTCGACACTCAGTATCGAAAGGTTTGTATTCGTTATTAGTGGAACTTTGAAGGGAAATTTCGGAAAAAATTATGAATTGTGACAGCAACTTTCTTGATCCTGTATTAGGTCAGTGACCTGGTTGAGGTGGCCCTGAAACGGGCCTATGACCTGCCACCACTCCACCAGTGCTCTATGAAAATAATGCCATTCTGATATCAGTGTGAATGGCATAAAAAAATATTTAGCGACTAAGGGTGACTAAGGAGTGTCGAGTAAAGTATTGGCCTGCACGCGCACTTTTCGTAAATAATTTTTCATAGTGAGTTCATATGATCAAGACGGCGAGGAATTCATTGAAAATATCCTAGAACAAACTTATGGTTCCAGCAGTTAGCAGTCATAATCCCTCCTCTTGCCCGCAGTCGGGTTAATGCTTACCGCATTCAGTTGCTCCTCATTGAATCCACACAGGAGAAACAGTAGGTTTGTGCAGATAACTTGTGTGATGGCCTCTTCAACGCAGAAGCGCTGACCTGCTATTTCGTTGATTTTTCCGTTTGCAAGAATCTCGTTAGTTCCCAGTATTTTGAAGATTGTCTGTAAAAATGTTTAATAATATTTTAGTCTACTGCACATAAAGATTGCACTTAAAGATGTACATTTAAGGTGAGGGTTTAATTGTTTTATGATTTTTGAATTGCTTTTTCTCAATGACCGCAAAACGCAGAGTTTTGATTTTTATGACAAAGATAACTTGAGCATTTTATTTACCTACGTAAATCCAAGACAGAAACGCGATTGCTAAAACTTTTCTCGATAGATTTATTTTTTAAAGTTGGGTCCTCTGCAACAGTTTTTTCGAAAATACTCTGAGACTATCTAACAAAAATATATTTCTTTAAAATATTGTGTTAGACAATAGCATTGGGTACCAAAATCCAAGACACTTTTTTAAAAAAATAGATAGTTTTTAAGATGATCGATATTTTCTTATATTTCGCTTAGGTCGATTACTTTCGAGCGCCTTCTAACGCTTGCTATCTCTTTCCGCATTCAATTATAGTACATAGCGCTGTCACTTTCTTCACTCCGCCCACTCGACTATTTATTTTGATTTTTGTATCCTCTTAATGTATGTATTAAATGTACATCCTATCCTGGATGTTTAGATGTTTGGATGTTTGTGGTTCAATCACGGCTAAACGGCCGAACGGATTTGGATGAAATTTGGCACAGAGATACTTAGATTATAGTCTGGAATAGCATATAGGCTACTTTTTAAGTAGGTACCACGCGAGCGAGGCTGTGGGCGGAAGCTAGTAAAAAATAAAACAAATACAAGTTTATTATAAATATTTTACAAAACTGGGCTTGTTATCACATTGTGTAAAATAACTTACCTCCAATGAATTGGTGAAAGACCCAATAGCTTTCAATAAAGGACTTTTGATATTCGCGACATACGCAATTGGTGCCAACGCTTGCATGGCCACCACCTTATCATTGTACTCCGGCCTCGTCGCCATCATCACCCAGAAAACTGTCGTCCCTTGAGAAAAGCCCACATACTGAATTTTCTCGACCCTAGTCTCTTTGATTACGTAGTCGATCATAGCTGGGAGGTCATAGTAGCCTATTTCGTGCCAGCTGAACTGCCAGAAGTTTTTGGAGTCGGGTTTGAGAGTGGTGTGTCGTCGAGAGTAGGTGTTGCCGCGAGCGTTGCCCATCCAGACGTCGTAGCCTTCTTCAGCGAGGATGTAGGCTGGAATGGAGGTAGAGAATAGTGTTGTTTGTAATCGTTATAATTAGTTGTCTAAGATACCTACAGGATGTATCACAATGATAGTTGTTCTGCTGCGGTACGGTACGGTGCTACGGCCTCTACGGTCTTTCTACGCCGGCGCCGTAGCCACATTTGTTGCAAATAGTGTTGTGTTCCTGCGGTGAGTAAGGTTGCCAGAGCTCTTTAGGGGTGGGGGGGTTCGGGGTCGGCAATGCGTGCGTGATGCCTCTCGTATTGCAATCGCTCATAGGCTACGGTAACCGCTTACCAACAGGTGGGCCGTATGCTTGTTTGCCACCTTAGTTGTATAAAAAAAAACATATGGGGCAAGTTATTTCTAAAACAGTGCTTCTACAAGGTGATTCATAACATGTATACCATCCCGAAAGGAGCTTACTCTATCAACAAAAAGAAATAATATTAGCGAAAAAAATCATCAGAATTATTTTTTTTACACAAACTTTCTCAAATTAGCTGATTTTGGTATTTTTATCATCTTTAGAACTCATAACTAAACGTACAAGAAATTCGGCATCAAGATTGCTACCTAAAACAGCTGATTCATTGAGTTTGACCTGATTTGACCCCAAAACAGCTGATTTTCGCATAGAGTTTTTTCAATGAAAAATCACGAATTTCCAAAAGTCGTAGAACAAACTTTATTGCCAATTGGTTGTAGAATAAGCCCCTTTCGGGATGGAATAGGTACATATTATGAATCACCTTGTATGATAATATGAACCCGACTGCAAAACAAACTGAAAAGAGGTAAACAATGCAAGAGACTTTGAATTTTTGATAATAACGTAAGGAATAATATAATCTTCTATATAAAAAAAACAAAGTCGGCTTAGTTACACCATTTATAACTCAAGAACGGCTGGACCGATTTCTATGAAACTCGAAATATTTAGAGTTATTTACCTATATTTGACAGGCCTCATAGCTCAGTTGGTAGTAACTCTGCCTTCTGCGCTAGAGGTCGCGGGTTCGATTCCCGCACTGGTCAAACATTTGTGACTAACACAGATGTTTGTTCTGTGTCTGGGTGTTAAATATATATCTATTATGTATATCAGTCTCTGGTACCCATAGTACAGGCTATGCCTAGTTTGGGATCAGTTGAACGTGTGTGATATGTCCGGAATATTTATTATTATTATACATCATCATAATTTCAGCCGTACGACGTCCACTGCTGAACATGGCCTCCCCCACAGACAGAGTGAATTCCTTATCATGTGGGGGGATTTGCCCATACTCACCACGCTGGGCATGCGGGTTGGTGAGCGCAGTTAGAGCTATCGTTGTTAAAATAGGAGACGCTGCTGCCCATCCCCTAGCTTTTTTCCCTTAGTCGCCTCTTACGACATCCGCGGATATGAGATATGGAGGGGCCTATTCTTCAGCCGGGGCCCCCACGGCCAATATTATTATTATAATAGCATATAGGTAACTTTTTCTGCTGGTACCACGGGAGCGAATCTAGTTAGTTAGTATTAAATGTATAAAGGCTAAATTTACGGCTAATAACTCAGTGGACCGATGGCATTTTAAAGTTCTCATAGGAAGTTGCTGGATGGCGAAGGCTCAAGACCATTCGTCGTAGCACTCTTTGGGGAGGCCTATGTCCAGCAGTAGAATTCTTCAGGCTGATGATGATGATGATCTCACCAAGTCCTTTTCCTGGCGTCATCAGCACCCATTCTGCGGAAGACGATAGCAGTCCGTGCTGCAGGAACACCACCGGCCGCGGCCCAGGAGTCTGTCTCTTCCCATGAGGTATTCTATGCATCTCCAGGATGTAACGGTCTTCGGTGTACACTCGGTGGATTTCGCAGCGGTAGCCATATTTTCTTACGAGGCTGAACTGAGATGAAAATATTTATTTGTATTGTACGGGTTAGCTCCTTCGTGCACTTGTTCTATAAAAATATTGAATAGAATAGAATAGAAAAATATTGATTTTGATTCATAAAACAATGAAGACTCATCTTACGTACTATTATAAATGCGTTGTTTAAATTTGGATGGATGGATGTTTGTTACTCAATCACGCCAGAACGGCTGAATGGATCGATGAAATTTGGCACAGAGATAGATAATACATTGCCGCCCATTGTACATATAAATTTATTTAGTCTATAATCAATTGTAATTAGTTATTAAGGTGTGTGTGTGAGATTTTCTCGTTCTGAATTGGAGCAGCCTGCCTGGGGAGGTACCTCCGCCTTACAGAAGATCGCAGCCAAATAACATTATTTGTTTCAAATAGTGTTGTGTTCCTGCGGTGAGTAAGGTTGCCAGAGCTCTTAAGGGGGGAAGGGGGTTCGGGGCCGGCAACGCGTGCGTGATGCCTCTTGTATTGCAAGCGCTCATAGGCTACGGTAACCGCTTACCATCAGGTGGGCCGTAAGCTTGTTTGCCACCTCAGTTGTATAAAAAAGAAAAAAAAAAATTATTCATTCATAATAGTCTGGAACTGTTTATTCTCGTAGGTACCAGGCGAAGCCGCGGGTGGCAGCTAGTAACATTCATAAAATATTAAAGATATGAGACTCAATATCGATCACTTCAAGCAAAAGAGGGAACCATTTGTGATATTACAAATTGATCTGATTTGTCTAATTTGTTCTACTTACGGTAGAACTACCACGGATTTTTTTACCTACTCCTAGGTAGGTACCTACTGCAAAATTTGGTAGGTAGATAATGTTCGGACGTTCCTCTTCCTACTCCCCTTAGACATCCATAAGGATCGGATCTCCTGGTGATCTGAGAAGATGCTTGGGAATAACAGCCATGAAGATCAATTTCTTTTTTTTTACTCTACATATTATAGGTAGGTAATGTAGGTATATATCTAGGAAGGTACTTACAGTATCAAGTCGAGCGTCTTCAAGTATCTGTAAATCTGTTCTTTCATCAGCAATTCTATTTGAAAATACGTAGCAGAACAAAGTAGTCAGCAAAATTAAGTTCAAATTCGAACCCATTTTTTTCATTTTCTTTTTTAAGTTTATTAATTGGAGCTCACGACTCTTGAAGTGGACACCGCTTGACTACGGCCAATCTACTATTATTGTCTTTGCTACGGTTAAGACAATGCGTCCACAAGAACTAGATTATTTGATTGCGATAAACCATAATTTGAGGGCTTCGTTTGTTCAAACAAATTACATTGTGGATAATGAAATGTATATTCAAAAGAAATTTACATTTCGATTCATAAGATATCTATGACTAATAACCAATCCGATCAGCCGTTACGGTTTGATTGAGTACCAAACATTTTTACAAACCTTTGCAATTTTTACATTTGGGGAGAACACACGTCGGATATTTGTCTAATTTCAGGATAGTGGACTATCTTTTATATAGCTCTATTTATTTTTGATTTCATAATAGCCAACTGTACGGTGACAGAGACACCACAATAGAAAAAACGGTTACCTACAAAAATGAATATTTTAAGTTTATAATAAATAAATACTTAAGTAGGTAGTTGTATAGTTACTTACACACTAATTTAAAATAGGTTTATTAGAAGTATGTTTATTAAACTAAGTAATGCATAATATTATTTGGTGCCTACTAGGTACGAAGATCCCACGGAAAATATAAATTTATTCATCTATATTTTTAGGTAGGTACGTAACTATGAATATTGTGATAATTATGGTACCTACCTTCCTTTAATAATCCTATTAAATATTTCAAAACAATAATGTAAGCAAGGTTAGATAATTCGACAGTGCCAGGATTAAAATAGGTAGGTGCTGTACCTATATTATGTAGCTACTTATTACTTCAAGTGCGTATTTTATATCATTGAATGTAGCTAGGATCACTGAGCAGTTAAATGATTATGTAGGTACCTACCTTGTGATAAGATAATCATTGTTGTAGATACAACTGACAGTGTAAAACACTAGAATTAGGTACCTACACAGAAGTAAGTAAATAATGTCGGTACCTAGGTATGTCTAATGTTTACATTAAATTCCGTAGGTACCTAGCTTTTACTGATTTTTTAGTTATTTGATTTTATCAATTACTACAATATCCAAGGTAACTATCAATTATTAGGTATATATGTATATACCTACCTATTAATTAATTTATTTATATATTAATTATCAACATTATACACACAGCTTTTAATTGTACCTACAAAAAAAATGAGAAATTGATCCGAAATCTTTGTTACATAATATACATAGATGGATAGAAAATGTTTTATTGCACACCATATAAGTACAAACATTAACAAAAAAAAACCAATAAAAACTAAACTACATAAGTGATGAACAATGGGCGTTCTTATCACTGAATTAGCGATCTCTGCCAGACAACCTTTGGATGGAGTGGACTGATTAAATAGGGGTATATCAGATGTACATAACTATATAAATTTTGATAAAATGTGCACACAACCTAAAAATAAATTTATCTATTAAAATATAATTATGGTAAATTGTAAACAAATAATATGAATCGTGTTTTTGAAACCTTGGTTTGAAATAGCAAATTAGCGTCATCTGTCGACGAGTAGCAGTCGCATAATCTTCCAGCCAACTAAATCATAAAATAGAGTTTCATTCTCGTTATAATTAAAAATAAAAAGGATTTGTGGTATAGGTTGGCATAGACAATTTAATTATAGATGTTTGATTGATTTTTTGATTCATATTACAACACTTCGCTATGGTACGATCATCGGAGCGTAGCGGCTCCATAATCTATGGCGTACCATAAACTGATGATTGCAGCAGGATTTTAGTAGTTGGTATTGATCGTTTAGTTTAGTAGTCAGTCTGTGGTATTGATTGTTTTCCTTGCAAGAGTGGATTCGCGTCATCCACTTTTATTTTTGTTTATTTTCATTAGAATTTGATTTGATTTATGCATTTCATTACGTTTGTATGAAAAACAAAGCGTTATGGCAAACCAAGAAATAAGTTTAAAGTGGAACGGTTATCAAAATAATATCCTATCAAACGTGAAAGAGTTGTTCAAAGACGAAGGGCTATCAGACGTAACGTTGGTATCAGATGGGCAAAGTTTCAAGGCTCACAAGGTGATTCTGTCTGCTAACAGCGCTGTTTTCAGGAGTATTTTCCAGGTATATTCGAATCTAAGCGTTAGATAAGTTCCTATCATTATTTTTAAGGTAGAATATCGATTGATATCGTATCCCACGCGTTTTTTTTGCAGCAAAACCCCCACAAGGATCCAATTATAGTGCTCCATGACATCAATAATGCCTCTCTGCGGACTCTGCTTACGTTTATGTACTACGGGGAGGTGAATGTTACGGAGGAATTTTTGCCAGTGCTTTTGAAGACTGCTGAAACATTGAGGATTTGTGGATTGTCTACTGGCAGTGAGGCCAAGGATACTAAAGATGATGAAGAAGTTAGTATTAGTATGAGCTGCTTATTAGCTACTTGTAGCTTCCACCTGCATCTTAGGTGCTGTGGTACCTGGGTTTAAATTAGCCTATCGGCTCTTTAACTTCATCCAACTCAATCCTTTGCTGCATGAAAGTATGATAAACCAATAAACAAACACTTTCATTGTTATTATAATTGCCCTAATTGTTGGTAAGTAACCCCTGCTAATGTCTAGAAAATATAAGTTATAACTAGCTTGCCTGCAGCCTGCAGCTTTGCTTGTTTGGTACCTAGATAAAAAATTGCCTATAAGCTTTCTAGATAAATAACTATCTATTCCTCTGTCTAGTTTCATCAAAATTGGTTTAGCTTTTACAGCATTATTGATGATGACCACAAACATCACATACTTTCACATTTATTATATTAGTAGGATTCACCCATTATTGTTTTTTCAGAAAAGTACAGCAACTACTCAGTCAAAGAAACGCAAGAAAAGTGTGCACGAAGATAACAATAACCGGCCTAAAAAGCAAAATCTAGTCAAGCCCGATGCTACACCAAATGTAACTTTGGATACTGCTAAGAATAATGTATGTTGTCATCCCCCATACTAGGTCTAGAACAAACAACAAGACTTGATTGTTGATAGTTGAGTCACTTAGAAGTAGCTAAGTGGCTGTTCAGAAGTGAGGGTCATTAGAATCTGTCTGAACACTAAGGCAAAAAAGGAAAAAAAATGTTTTATTAATTTCCCTAATTGTATGTTTTACATACAACATACATTTCCGCTAGATGTAATGTACGTTGAAATAAGTACATGCAACCACCAATTTACTCTACGTTGTTGAGAGGCTAATTCAAATGAGCCTAGCTACACAACACCGAAATAACTTCTAAGTGATTCGGCTATCAACTGCTAGAAGTAATGTCTGTGATAAATGTAGTGGATTAAAATACTGTTATGAGGAAGGGCCTCACGATAATTTTCCTTATTAAGTAAATAAGAATTATTATTAACAGTAAAATTATCCTTAATGGTTTTGCAATATTTTAACCTTTAAAACTAAGTTCAGGATAATAAATCAAATTAATCAACACCATTGCCATTTTTACAGGTATCCAGTATCCTTATGTATAATTTTACTAGTTCGATTTTTTCCAGATCATCCCAAAAGTAGAACCAATCGACTCACCACTAACCGACTATTCTGGAGAGAATACCAATGATGCAGACTTAGCTCTTCTTGAGGACTTAGAAAAGAAGTTCCCGGTCAGCCCTGAGACATTATCTGGAAAATCCGTGTGTACAACTGGATCAAGCGATCGTAATGTTAAGAAATGGATAAGCGAAGTCAGTAGTACTCAACCATGTATTGCTATAACTAATGAGAAGAACATTATTGATATTGATGAAGATAAAGACAGTGTGGAGATAGATAAGGAGGTAGAAACGGTTCTACAAAGTGGTACTATCGTAGAGTCGTTGAGTATTACAACAGAGAACCTCAATTCGGTTTCAAGTGAGGCTCATAATTGCAAGGGTGAGTTTAATATCATAATATGCAATATAAATAAATATGAGGGTAAAATTTTGATATCAATTTTATGATGATTTGTCTTGATTTTCTGAGTCAACCATATAATATCCTATCAAAGTGAAACTTTTTTATGAGATTTTTCGGATTCTTATCACGACGGTTTTTTAAGGTTTTGTCATCAGTATTTTTATTCGAAAATAATTTAATCAAAAGTATTATTTTCGAATACTAATACTGTTAATTTTCGTTATTAATTGATAAGTACCTAATGTTTGCAAAACATTACATGTAATTACTGGTGATGAAAACCTGTGGAACTAAAAATCGTGTGGAGATTTTCGCTTGCGATTTTCTCTTCAGAAAGAAAGAAACACTCTTTATGTAAATTGGTCTTTGGGCAATACTAAGGAATATTTAATTTTAAATATAAATTGTAGGTACCTACCTATATGTTCTCATCAACATTAATTTCAGATGCAAAAAACACCTGTTATGCAAGTCCATCGTTCCCATGTCCATTCTGCCCTCGAGTCTACAACAGCTGGGGTTATAGACGGAGGCATGTGAAGTCCAGGCATGTAACAAACAGGTATCTAAATCATACTTCCTACTTTTAGTATTTTAACTTTAATCCTTTCACCTACAGTTATAGGCCCGTTTCAGGGTCCCCACCATATCTCAACCTGGTCACTGACCTCCGAGACTAATACTGGATGACCAAGAAAGAAAATGACACGACAAGCAAGCGAAACTTTATATATCAATCAATGACCTTTTTGAAATGAAATGCTAGTACCTATAGCTTGGAATAACAATAGACCTATGCCTATTGTTATATACTATATTGCCTATGAAATATAGTAGATTGTTTTATACTCAGTCTACTTTTCATTCGTATACCAGGCGAGCGAAGCCGGGGAAGACGCTTCTAGTAAATAAGCTGAAGTCAAATCTCAGATAAGAAGTAGCCCTGCCTCAAAATATGTCTTTCCTCAGGTTTTAAGCTATCTACATCATCATCATCATTTCAGCCGTTCGACGTTCACTGCTGAACATGACCTCCCCCACAGACAGAGCAAAATTCTAATCATGTGGGGGATTTGCCCATACTCACCACGCTGGGCATGCAGATTGGCGAGTACAGTTAGAGTTATCGATGTTAAAATAAGGGACGCTGCTGCTCATTCCCTAGCTTTTTTCCCTTAGTCGCCTCTTACGACATCCGCGGATAGGTAGATATGGAGGGGCCAATTCTTCAGCCGGGGCCACCACGGCCACGCTATCTACATACTTCATCCAAATAGGTTTAGATTCAAGTCGTGAAAGGGAAAAAATCAGACGGAGAGACATTTACTTTTGTAATATTAGTAATGAGAATCCCTGTCATTCCAGGTTATCGTGCAAATGGTGCGTGTCAGTGCTGCCATCTACCGGCGCGTGGTACACCCACGCGACCCGCTCGCACGGAATACCCCACGAAGAGGCTCGGAACTCCCTCGTGGTCATGGTGGAAGCTCATGCGGTGCTGACATTGAACGAACCCAGTGTCACTCAACTTTTAGGGCAAGTTGGTATGGACGGGAACGGAGCAGTGGCTGAGAAAACCACTGCGAATTAGGGTATGTTCTTATTATGACATTTCAAATGCGGGCATGGCTATATGTAATGTTTGGACATGCCTCTGACTATCCCCTAAGACATCTTGAAGGTTCTGATCGCCTGGAGATTTGACAGGATGTCTACCATGCGTTGGGGATAATAGTCGTGAGTCTATTTTGCTTTCGAAAGCGTCAAATCTGACCAGAACGCAAAGTCTTGAGATTTTGCTACATTAGCGCCACCAAACGCCAGTTTGCGGAAATTTACCATTTTATATCAATCGGGATAATAACACCCAACAGTCAAATACCTGTTTTCCCTGCATCGTGGGTATCAGAAACTACGAGTACCATGGCACGCCCAGACCCAGAACACAAATAATTGCGGTTCATGCAAACATTTGTCCCTCAGCGGGAATCGAACCCTGCGCCACCAAGGTCGTCAATATATGCGGTGCAATCTCCCCATTCAAAATGGCGTCTGAGTTGTCCAATCAGAGATGGTTTTTGAATCTTTGTGATGCTAGATGCCATCAACAAAAGTCGTTCTGTAATTTTGCACTAAGTTTCGTTTTTCATGTCGAGACTCCATTAAATTTCATCAGGTTCTGGAAAAATAGAATCAATGGATTTGTCCAAGGTATGTAGGTACTTTTGTACTTTCCATTTTTAAGTAACATTGTAAGACAATCGCGTGACATATATTTCTAATGTCATTCTAAGCATACCTTTGTCCCATAAAGATGAATGATAAATTTTAAAATATATTTTTAGAATTTGGGCGCTATTTTATTGTGAGATGTCTGGTCCCGTACAATGTAAATGCTCTACTGATAAGAAGAGAACAATTGACCAATTTACTAAGATAATTCTAGGTTTACATAATAATTATGAAGGATGCCTAATACTATGTAAGGCCAGTAGCGGCATTAACAACGTTAAATAAAAGTAAATGATACACTTGTTTCTATGTTTGCACTTATATTCTAAGTTTAGTTAATATTAACTTAAAATAATCACCTAAAATCCATAAAATCAATAATATTCTGTGATTTCACTAATAGGCAAACAGTAATCGATTCAACATGGAATAAAGATAAATTAGGGACGTTCCCTATGGACAATGTAATATCGATATCGATAAAATGACATGTGAAATTACTTAGGTTCAAGCAATGTTAGCAATCTCACTAATATTATTTATGCGAAAGTTTGTAAAGATGTATGTGAAGATATTTGCTACTCTATTGGAATGGATTTTGCCATGTATGTAGTTTATAGCCTGGAATAACATATATGCAACTCTTTATCCAGGTACCACGCAAGTGAAACCGCGGGAGCTAGTTAATTAAATAAACCATTATTTGAATTATATAATATTTATTTTGTACGTTATTATTTAAGTACGTGATCTCAATTAGTTACATTGAAGTCATACGCTTTGTTTAGTCACACAGCGTGTTATATATAATACTACTTTTGAGACGTGTTAGTTTTAATCAAACCTTGTTTATTCATATCTTATTCATAATGACACACTTACTTTATCGGCTTGATAACCCTCACCCTGTCCATTTCTAACAGTAAACAAAATATCTATAGTTGTTTACTGTTACAAGGACAGGGCTGACATACTTTTATCGAGCCGATAAAGTCAGCGATGTATTATGATAAGGGGGATAAAATATAACTTTTACTTAAACTTGTACCTACCTAACTCAGTTTTGAAAGTTAATCATACATTACACACGGATAAATGCGCGTAAACATCTTTATTTTTTTTTTTTAAATTAGTTAACCAAAAATTCAATTTACTTAACTTTTTAGTCCATAATAAATGACAACAAATCTTAGTCTTATGTCAGAGTTAATAGAGCTTAACATTTTGATTAATTTACTATGATAAAATATCGATATTTTTGTAATGTAAACTTTCCTTATCACTATTAGTTTGTAAGTCAATTATTAAAATATCGGCAATAACTATAGAATGTGATTTTGAAGAGTTTTATAGATTTAAGTATAGTATTTTTGGAAATTATATATTTGGACAGTACCTAATGACGTGTGGCCTAAATTTAAAAATTATACGATTGAAAATATATAGATTATAATGTGAACAACATATAAAATTAGAATTTGTAACGATACTTATCATAAAGTAGAATTGTAAAAATACAGTTTCGAACTTAAAGTATAAAGAAATAAAACAATACTTTTAGATTTCTTTAAATATTTATTGAACACATTGTTGCAAGCAAAAAATCCTACTTTCGTTTGAGAAGCATTTCAGCAATATGATAATGTTGACATATCAAACTGTACAAGCGATATGAAGGAGCTTTTAAAGTAAGATATATATCACATTATAATATTTATGTATACAACGTAATATTAACATGCATGTACACTTAATACTAAAGAACAAATTAGCGTTAAGATTGTTCATCTAAAAATCTAAAACAACCTTAAAATAAAATAATATAGATTGGAATTAGAAAGACACGTATAAATGAAATTGACGTAATTTAGAACCTTTTGTTTATGTTTGAATTTGCATATAATTAACTTTTAGCTACACTTTCTTTAGTGAAATAAAGAAAGTGTATATTCTGATTATTTTCAGATGAATTCATATTACGCTAATTTGAGCTTAAGCGTAAAATAAAATACGTAATTTTATATTACTACTTTTATGGCTATGGAATTACCAGAATGTTGACAGATATAAACACAAAAATTCTGTTCAATGAATATTTCTGTAAATGGATGGTTACAACTGGTTAATACGGACGTTAGCCCTTGTGTATACTAAACCAAAATCGTACCGTTGTTGTTTAAAAATAACAACAGCAACGTAACAGACAATTCTGAAACATCTTGTACAACTATTTTGAAAATTTGTAGTAAAAAATCTTATATCAACTCGAAGAATTCCTTAATATTTCTTAATACAACTCGCCACTCACATTAGGAATTAGTACAATAAGTTACCAAAGCAATTTTATTAAGATACGTATTAGTTTTGATCGGATTGAATTAAAATATATTTTTCTATGTAATGGTTCCCTAAGAATGTATAGTTTTAAGCGAAACGTGTTAAACTTAGGTCATCGTTCTGAAGCATTCGAAATTGACCCTTATACGCCATAATTTGCTTTAAGTCTAGTATTATTTCAATATACTTAACTCTATTGAGAATATTACTTATTTTTGGATAAATTTAACAAAAATCTTATGACGTAACATATAACTTATGGCTTTAAACTTAACTGACAAAATTATTAATTGTAACGCCATAGTATCGACCTAATATCGACTTTAGAGAGATATTAAGCAAGCTACAGATCATAATCCAAAATCGTTTTCTATTCCAAATGGAACCAGTTTAAACTTATTTTATTTGAGGCTTTAGTAGTTCTCCCTGTTTATGTTCACCTTTCTTACTTTCATAGTCGTACTGAGCTTGCTTACTATTCTGTAATGTATGGACTTCCAATGCAAAGGAGAATAAATATTTTTTTCAAAATACATCTTTTTCTACAAATCCGTAACTGTCCCTTCCACTGTTATCCCTGGCGCTAGCTCTATTTTTTCACTTTCTATGTTGTCTATTGTAGGGTATATCATCTCTGGTTTGCAATCGCGCTTTTCGGAAATGATAAGTTCCCGAGAGTCTTGTCGGGGGAATTCCCTAGATGGAGTTGGTGTTCTATTTTTTATCGGCGGTGGTGTTGCTACGTATCTAGATGGCGGTGGCGTTGCTGTTGTGTACCTTGGCATCTGGACCTCTGGTGTAGGAATCGGAGGCGGCGGGTATTCTGGCATTTGCACCTCTGGTGTGATAGAAAGCGGCGGCGGAGGTGCCATTGACTTCCTTGATAATCCCCGTTTTTCTAGCGAAGCGTTTTCGGACTCCCCGGATCTTTTCATGGATGCTCTATTCCGTGGCGTCCGTTTCAACATAGCTTGGAAGTTAAACGGCGGGTCATCGTCATTCATATCATTGGCTGATCTAGCCATTGCTTGTAACTCTTTGATCGGGTTTAGATCTGACGAATCAAGCCCGTGCATACTCTTGCTGTGTGGGGATTTCCGTAAAACTGGACCACTATTTTCCAAAATATCCGTGTCATCTCTCGCACACCAGGGTTCGGGAGGCTGGTAGTAGCTTTGCGGAGCGTGGCCTGGTTTCTTTTTGTACACAGCTGGTCGGTTGCTAGCAACTTTGGGACTGACTTTCTTGTCCTCTTCTGGTAGCACTGTGACGGGTTGCGTGGGGTCCCGGCAGAATGGTACGGCGATGAGCGTTTGTGTGCTTGCGGTGGCTTTGGTGATGTCTGGTGGTGAGCTGAACCGGCGTTTCAAGGGTTCGTCCCATTGCTCGTGGTCTGAGTCGTATTGGCTGGCGAAAGTATCGCTGTACAAAAAAAAGTGAAACATGATAAGTTCAGGTTTTTTATAATAAAATATTTTTGTAGAAATCATTTCTCAGTACTAAAAATATTCGAAACTGTAGTATTCGATCATTTTGGGGTGGTATTCGAATATATTTTTTTAATATCTCTTACTTGCTCTTAGCTGAAGGGTCGCACATATACGTCGTGTCGTAATACTGCAGCTGGTCGATCCTGAACGGTAGCTTCCACACCGACGGTGGAGTGGATCCTAGGAAGTCCGCTCCTTTCGGGTGAGGGTCCACACGATCCAATAGCACTGAAGTGCTGGTGCCTAACAAAGCTTCTAATACTGACTGGTTGTAAATGTGCACCTGAAATGGTAAGAAATACTTGTGAAGATTATATCCGACTAATATTATAAATGCGAAAGTTTGTGAGTATGTTTGGATCTTTGTGGTTCAATCACGCCGTAACGGCAACCGATTTCGATGACACTTGGAATACATAGAGAATATATCTAGACTAGCATAAAAGACAACTTTTTAGTCAGGCCGCAGGCAGAAGCTAGTATGTTATTAATTTATAACCGAACTAGTAAAACATGGAGAAAATTCAACTTAAGTTTCTTATGCGAGGATTTGTAAAATGTTATGGCTAGTTACTTCTATTTATCATGTTTCACACTAAACCCTTTAAAACACTTATTCACTTTTGACTATTACCTGCTGCGAAAAATGCACCAAATCCTGATACCTCACAGCTCGATACTGCAGCAGAACTTGGAAAATAGACCGACTCTTCCATTTCTGCGCAAACCTCTTCAAGAACGACGAAGTCTCTTCATCTATTTGGCCCGTGCTTTTGCTAACCAGTGGCCCGTAAGCTTTCCGGACTATGTATCCTCGGTAAGCTGAAATACATTTGAAATGTATTAAGTGCTTTATTCCCAATCATGTACCTAACTTTTTATTATTTTCAGCATGGAATTCGCCATTTGCTTCAAGGAATTGAATGTCATCATCTATGGTATTGTTATCACAAAGCTGTTTGTGCCGGCGGATCTCCTTTTCTGGATCCTAGATCTCGATCAACAAGGTGTGCCAGTTACTTACTCTAATTTTTCTTTCTAATTTCTCTGACTTCTTATGTTCACCCAGCCTGAGGTATAAGTTGTATGCTCAGCTAGATATAATTAAAAATAATGTGTTACCTTTTTGTATCAAAAGAGCAGCTTCATCCTCTGATGCATTCATAGACTGGTGCTTTTTCAGTTCTTTTACTGAAATCAAAGTTATCATCAAATAAATAATACACTATTACTATATTTAAAAATAAATGTTCCAACTCGATTATCTTTTTTACTTACTGTGTAAATTCTTTGCTTTGCTTTTGATTGCGTTTCTTCTCGCGACGAATGCTCTCATCATGCATTGGACCTTTATTATTTTCTTTACTTGCGTTTCGTACAACCTAATCAAAAAGTATAACAAGTTAATTGTATTCGCGCTGGAAACTGCGATACAGTTTTTAATTTAACTAATGCAGTTTTTCAACGTGTTCCTATTGTTTATAAATTGTAAAATTTGTTTTTGTTCCAAATAAAATAATTTTGAATTTTTTTGAATTCATAATTATCATCATCATTTCAACCGTAAGACTCCACTGCTCTCCACTCTGGAAATATATGGACTGCACTCCATATATTTCCAGAGCAACCGATCTTGTGCGGCCTGCATCCAACGGCTCGCACCAACCATTATAAGGTATTTCCATCAAAGAGATGAGGGGGGGGGGTCGTTCTACGCCACGATTTCCGGTGCGTGGTCTTTCACTCTCGCACGTATCTATCCCAAAGGCAGTTGGATCTCCGAGCTATGTGCCCCGCCTACTTTAACTTGTTAATCCTTTTGGACTATATCGGTGACTTTAGTTCATACCTTGACAGAAATTCTTCATTATAATATTTCAGGAAAACTTTCGTCTTCCCCAAAATCCAACCCTCCATTTTGAGTCGTATCATCAACAGTCGGCAGTTTTCTTTTGTCACCTCAACATTTTCGTCAAAATCAAACGCCAAGAATCGATACCTGAAAAAATAAGTACCGAATCAATGAAATACTACTCCTTAAAATTATTATTTTCTTCAAACAGTGGAATGATCATAATACCTCTGTGCTCTTTTTTAGTTTTTGTATGTTTCTATCAGAGAAGACTTATTATTGGCCTTTTGTTTCTAAATTACTCATGTTAATTATGTTGTTAAGTGCTGTGTGTCAGTCTTCCAAATAAATAAATAAATACCTTCGAATGAATTCAGCAAAAGGAATTCGACAAGAGTATCCACTCTGTCGTGCTTTAGCTGTGTCCAAAATTGCTAATGCTCTCAACTGTTGCCTGACAATTTCTCTTTGATAACCTCTAGGGTTGTCATTTAAATCTGGTCTTATACATCTTACGTAGTGAGTTCCTCCACTGCCTGAGGATAATTGCTTGAGGATTTCAAGGCTTGTTGCTCTGTAGGTCGCTGCGGCTGTTCTCATTCTGTGTACTTGGGAGAATTGACCTTTTAAATCATCATTGTATTTCTGAAAATACAATAGATGTTATTGTTATCAGTCTGTATTTCATCTATGATTCTATGATGGATCAACAAGTAAGGGAATTGGAACATACCCTTGTCTTCACATTTGCTTCCTCTTTCTCTGATTTGGATTTCGCCACCACAACTCTTGGCTGACTCGGAGATACCGTCAAGTTACCAGTTTTAGTGAATTTATTTCTAAACAATTGCTGTACTGTTATATTTACTGACGCTCTCATAGTTTCTATCATTTCAGGGGGAAGGAAATCTTTGTTTTTGTCAGACATTTCTCTGGCATCATAGTTGACTTTTCCTGTATAATGTGCTACGCTGAACTCGTGGCTTCCAGAAAGCTTTATATATGGGCCTTTACACGTTGTCCTTATTGTGCCTGAAATTATAGACATATGGTAACTATTGTGACGCTTCTCTGTTCAAAAGTTTGTAAGTAAAATTACTTACTCATGATAAATTCCTGACCACTCCCAGTTCGACTTGCCTCATCCAAAATATAGAACAGACCGTGAGGTCTACCCATCAGCTGATCAACAGAGTTCTTGTTATCATAAAACTGCAATGCCACCACAGAAATCTCTTCTTCAGCAGTCTCTTGCATTTCCCAAGCAAATATTCTTTGATTATACAAGAACTGGATTTGTTCGTTTGTTGTGTTGACGATTAGCTGTTCGAGACGATTTCTGTGGAAACATTCGAAGCCAAACATGTCTAGCAAACTTACTGAAAATTTATCGCCGCTGTAACAAAAATGACAGAAACTTAATGAAGAAGAAAAATAAATACATTATTTGCTTAGACGACATATAATCTACTTACAATACAGATCTCATGAAAGATAATTTGGAGTTTATTATATTCACCATCCAATCAATAAGCCTTTTGTACAGAGCGCTAGCTAAAGTATCTCTTGCATCTCTTGCTTCGTCGGTGGAATGTTTTCTCTTCACAGCAGTACCACTTTCTATCAAACAGTAATTCAATAGAGCCCAAAGAAATTTAGTTTCGTCTAGAGATAGCAACGTGGCTACTCTCTTCGCTTCTTCAGGGTTTTCTATTTCAGCCGATCCACTTTTTCCTTCTTTGAATCTAACATTCCCTAAAACCAATATAGCAGCCAAAACAGTTTCAAAGAATGCTATATCTTCCACTTCCCAATCTACTGCCTTTAGATTTTCGATAAATTCCTTGTAATTTTCTACGTTATGCTCTGAGTTCTCTCGTACTCCTTTTGGTCCTTTTGTATTTTCATCTTGTATTCTCAAATATCTGTGTTTCCTGTTTTTCTCCAGACGAAGCTCTTCTAATCGGTTATCTGCTTCCATGGCGTCATAGAAGTAGTATACTAAGTCGAAGTTTGCTTGAGACCTGAAGCATAAATGCATATTCAAGCATATAATCGAACATTACATACTACTTCAAGAGTACATTGATATTTTTACTTACATATCCGTCGAAGATACACGCCACTTCTCTAGTTGATAAAGCCAGAAAATAGCACCACTGAGTTTACCAGAGCTGCCATAAGTTACTTGTATCTGAAAGATAGCTCTTGTCGAATGAGCATTACTGGGAGTTCCAGCTGTTATAGCAGCTTGAATGGCCTTTGTAGCCTTTTGAATCCTGTCAGCCGTGTTGTTCTTCATAGCTCCTAAATGAGTCAGATGTGACAGCGCGTGCATCATATTTATGGTCTTGCCCGATTTGCTTTCTCCTGAGAAAACTATGTGTTGGGGCTCACTGTGATGAAGAGCGTCTTGGTAGCCGCTATCAGCAACGGCAAAAATGTGTGGCTCGTTATCTGATCTGGATTTGCATTCATATTTTTTGTGGTGCTAGAATTAAAACAAATTGTGTTGAAGTAAACTTAGGAAGAGTGAATGGTACAATTCTAAGAATTTTACTTACAGCTTCGCTGTAGATATCGTTATTGGTGTTAGGGTTCAATATTAGTAAGACTTCCCCAACGAACGACGTAAAAGCACCTTTAGCTAGTTTGGTCTGCAGTTCACTCAATATCTTCTCTTCTGTTAGTTCTTCCAAAGCTGCTAGATCTTCAACTTGAATACTTTCAGGTTCGTGAAAACCTGCTGTAGTTAGTAGTCCATTTTTTATGATCCTTTCTGGGTTTTTATTTAGTGCTTCGAAGTCTTTCACTTCAAATGCTAGTATTTTCAACTCAGTTGATAACTAAAACCAAAATATTATGAAGTACTTACCTACTACAATGTATTTTGTACACTGTTCCGTATATTGAAAATGTCTTACGTGAAAATCGTTTTCGGGGACCGCTTGCACAAAAGGATGTTCTTCTAATTCCGCGGAAAATGGCCGATGTTCAGGGTTCTTTTCAAGACATCTGTAACACAGAAGATAAAGGTAACGAAAAAAAACTTTATACAGCATTCACAGTGTCACAAAGTAGGTAACTTACTCGGAAATGAAGTCATTGATGTCATTAGAGGACATAGCCGGTTTCGCTACGCTCGGTGGTGGATTCCTTACAATTTGAAACAGTGCTGCAGTAGGATGCATGTCTTCGAACGGCCCTTTTCCATCCACCATCTCAATGGTTGTTATCCCTAAAGCCCACACATCTGCTCTGTTCCCGTACCCTTCATCTCCACACGTGACTACCTCCGGAGCCATCCAGCTCGGCGACCCGATATTCGTCTTGCTCTTGTCCAATGTCCCATTAAACTTGCAGGAGAGCCCGAAATCAGATAATTTGATCTCCCCATCCTTAGTGACCAAAATGTTGCTGCATCTTATATTCCGATGCATCACTTTGTTCTCGTGCAAGTAAACGAGAGCCTGGAAATGCATATGAGATTTATCTGACCAATCGGACGAGGCAACACGCGAGTTTGACAGGGAGTGATGGAATAACCGCCCCTTATGGCGCATCTTGTCAAGGCTGGCGATAGTAACGTCACTGTCAGTCAAATGGTCCACGCCCATAAGATTCATTGGGGTCTATTTGCATACGTATCGGGCTCGATGCTGTCGCAGGCGCAGGCGGCTTGTCCGCGCACTCTGCTGTCTGATATATCAGTGTGTTTAATGCGTTCATTACGGTCGTTTAGCTGTTAGTGATGTGCGAGTGAAATGATTATTTATTTTAATGGTCACGAACAATCATACATTTTTCATGAGATCTGTGTTTTTGTCATCTGAAAATACCTTAGTACAATATCTATTTTCCAGAAGTTCCATTAAGTTTAAAAAAATATCTATTTATAGTACAGATTTTAAGCTTTATTGAATTTTATCAAACCACTTAATATAATATTCTGAAACCAGAATATCATCATATGTATTAGGCAATATTTTGAGAAGTCATCGACTATGCTACATCACTAGTTCAATCGTACATCACGATGCAACATCGATAGATAGGTATGCATGAAAGATCAACCGAACGAAAAGGACTGAGCACTGGTATTGTGAACCAAGTGGCTTGCATAAAGATAATACGCATTTAAGGTTCACCGATGCCGTTGGAGCTTAAGATGTCGTTTGAAATTGATTGTGTTGAACCCTACGCGAAAGTCATAAGGAAGGATTTTGTCTGATGGGCCGGAGCTAGAGAGATCATCGGCTACCGCGTCAGAGGTTCGTATATCTTGTGTGCGCGAGCATTATTTACGATAATTGAGCGATGCGCCGCGATGGGGGGCCATCACGGTGTTGTCGGGCGCGCTCCGACATTCGCATCGACAAGTTCGAACGCTCCGTCGCGAATCACATCAAATAAAGCGGCGTGTATTTTAAGTAATGGCCCTAGATTGTATTTCAACGTACGTGGAGATTCGCCTGGCAATATTTTATTCGATGTCACGCGAACAGAAATCGCCGGGACACAGATCCGAGAACAATTGAGTTTGCATTCAAAGTACCTACCAATTGATTCAGCCGTTGAAAGGTGGACTGCCAGACCCTTTGTTTTATAAACAGCCATCTCAACTTGAATGTGACGAGGGGCATGTTTATAGTCAGTCGAAAATGGGCTTACCTTGATCGTATATTTGAGGATGTAAGCGATGTATTCCTCGGACATTTTTCTGTCTGCCGCGCTTAGTTTTCTGACAATGTCGATGACAGACCCACATTCGCACAGCTGAAAACAAACAACCCAATACGGTACCTGTCTCGAATGCGATATAAATCAAATGGCAGTTGAACGACATTGACTCACCTCGAGAACGAACCAGATATCTCGTGCTCGTTCGGACTTTTCGCAAAAAACTCCGTAAAAATCAATAAGATTTGGGTGCTTAGTGAAATCTCTGAGTATTTTATATTCCTCCTGTATGTGTGTTTCATTTTCGTCGGTGTATGTTTGTACTTTGATGGCAACTGACTTGTTGGTTGCTTGGGTATCAGTGGCTTTGTACACTGCTCCGAATATTCCGGAGCCGAGCTTGGTGCCTAGTTTGTAGCGCTCCACCGGACTCGGTAAGGCCGCTACGTTCAGGCCGTCCTTCATGCTTGCCAGCGGAACATATAATTGACAGAACAATCCTGCTGGATAAGTTACAACCTTTATTATTGTCAACCCGGGCCAATGTTAATGCTCAGTTTGTTTTAATGAAAATGCTTGTTACTATACTTGTTCAGATCATTCATTACTTTTCTTCTGTTGACTTAACGAAGGTTGCGTGTTTCTTGCAGACGGGCTAAGCTAAGCTTTGCTCACGTATTTACGAGTTCACTAGTGTTTTCAATATTTCTTTAAATACCTGTGTCTTGATTGATATAGAACTCATCTTTAGAATCTGGGTATATTTAAACTCAAATAGTTATGTTGCGACACAACGAAAGACTCTCCGCTACTACCATGACCATTGTTCTATTTCCAGTTTACAGTATACTTTTTCATTTTCTACTGCTCCATCACTTGGACCTTCACAATATCTACTAAAGGCATTACTATTTTAAACTGACTGCTTCACCCCTACCGCTCTTAAACTATGAACATTTCTTCCAAATCTCTTTGTTTGTTTTCTAAAGTTATAAACAAAATATCAACTCACCCCGTGCGTCCACACTCCACACACTCCGCCTGGGTAAATGCCACCACCAGTCCGAGCACTCTCAAGTGCCGGGGCTTCCTCGTATTCGTATTAAGACCACGGTGCTAATCCCACATAATACCATTAGGTAATAGTACCGACCTTCGAACGCCTCTTCTATTAATTGAGGACGCGTGATCTTTTAATTGGAATGTTATTTGTATTGATTGGTATTAATTTGATTAGAAGTATCTGTTTTAGGCATTCCTGATAAAACTTTTTTTTCGCATTTCCCTTATTTATTTTTTTGTCCGTTTTTGGATTAGGCTCCACGTTATTCTAAGCGTTTGTTCATCGAAATAGTTGTTCTACTATCAAAGATAATATCGTACCCATCATCAGCCTGTGAAGTCCACTGCTGGACATAAGCTTCATAGGGCCATGATGAAGGGTATTGAGCCTTTTCCATTACCTTCCCGCAACCTTAACAATATCGTCGGTCCATCGGGTGGTGGTAATAAAAATCCTTATTAAATTACCCTGAACCTGACTACAAACTAATACCTATTATGATACTTATGCGTCTTCTCTCAACGACATTACTCATTATCTGTGGCTGTTTCATGCATGTTTCCAAGGGTATATTTTACTTTTAAAATGCGAAGAAATTTAAGTCAAATAACAAAACAAGGATTCCCTTTCACAGTAAACCCATCCGTCACTAGTAAGTAGGATCAATGAAAGACGTAACCGAATCTATTTCACTGTTTTCAAAAGATTCGCATGCCTCTGTGATCCGTCTCATGATCTCCAAAATATATTAGTCACGCCTATTCGATCAAGTGTGCTTGAATTCTAAAACATCAATACAAAGAGTTCCATTCAGAAATGGAGAAGAAATAATAGTATGTTAGGTGATTCGATGGTCCTTCGTAAGAGTACTGTTTACCTGTCAAATTATTTCAAACTCAATCTGTCCGAGATTGTAACATTGGACGTCTGTTCGGTATAGTGGAAGTGATCGCCAGTTTTCACAAAATAGCTCTCACTGCCGTGTGCCCAGCGTGGTGAGTATGGGCAAATCCCCTCACATGATAGGAATTGGAAAAAATAAATCGAATTTCCAGCAGTCGTAGTGTTAACTTTATTGCCAATAGGAAGTATTTTGGATAGTTTTACTTATTATGAATCACCTTGTTTAACGGTAAGTTGGTATTTCTCAGGCAAGTTTATTTCGAGTATTTCATTCACATGCATTTTTCGTCTATCCCACTTCTGATTTTTCACTCACTGAACACATTTTTTTTTGCTAGCGTATTTCTAATCTTCTTTCCTTTGTAATGATACCTATCAAAACGCGTCGAACCTTTACTAAGGGTCCTCGAATAGAACAGCCCAAATAAGGCGGAATCAACATGATAATTGCTACTTAACAAAAGTGCTACCTACTTGAGCTATTGATACATCGCCTCTGTGAGTGCCCACTTGGGTGATCTATTCTTGCAAATTGTTTGTTTTTTTGTGAATAAGCTACTTAGGATTATTCGTCAATTCATTTTGTTTGTGCCTTCATCCTACTTATCCTATCCTACTAATATTTTAAATGCGAAAGTTTGTGAGGATGTTTGGATGTTTGTTATTCAATTACGCCGTAACGGCCCAACCGATTTCGTTGAAACTTGAAATATAAAGAGTTCCTTACCTAGAATAGCATATAGGCTACTTTTTATGCAGGCACTATGCGAGCGAAGCCGCGGACGGAAGCAAGTAATACATATATTGGAATTGTGAGGGAACTTGGGGAGTTACTCAAGGCTGAGTTTTTGGTCCAAGTTTCAACACCTGGTGGCAATATGATTTCATAACAAGTACCTATTATAAAAGTTTAGTATTATAATTTACTCTAGCAAATATTGGTCTAAATACTTTTGAATACACACTTAAAAATCACACCTGAAGGCATCCGGCATTTTTACAAAAAGTAATTAAAAAAAAGCATGTTTCATTTACTTTTCTTTTGGAATAACTACATCGGTACAATATTAAAAACTAAGTATTACAATAAATAAAGTGAACAATAAATACCTAATTACTTAAAATTATCACTTCATTGGAAACAGGTAGGTAAGAAACTTGTGTAAAAATGTCTTTTCGTTGTAATAAGTTCCCTAAAATACGTAGGTATTTATTTACACGTGAAATGGAATGTAAAACTCCTTAAAAGTACGTAAATTTAGGCTAAATTCTTATATATGTAGATATTATTGGAAATTTCGGTGGCCACATTATCTGTCTTGATCACACTAAATAATTGGTTATGCAATCATTTGCATGTCTTAATCCTTTCTACTATATTGGTATAAATGCATGTTTGTGTGTGTATGTGAGCTAGTAGCCATTTTGAAGCTCACATTTGTCTTTTTTTTTCACATTTTTATAAGCGATTATTATTAGCTAGCTTTTCTTTTGAGCCTCACCTAGTTCGATCATCGGCACCACACTGAAGCTTTAAATTCCATTTTGTGAAAAAGGATCATCGAAAAAAATGATAGGCACCAAGCCGTGTTTGTTGCCTGATTCTTCTAGGCTTGGTCGCGAGGAACAGGCATAGCTTCACCTAGTTTCTAAGACGTTTCAAAGTGATCGTAGTGATTTTATTGAAATAAACGCCTTTTGACTTTGACTTGACTTTGACTTTAGCTCGTAATCTTCAGTAATTTAAGGCCTTATTACATCTATTCTAGATGGTTCAAACAGCATCAGGTGGAACTTTTTATTTGCTTACAGGACGCTGGAACATGATTATATGGAGTAGGTTGAGGCCATCCCACTAGGCCAACACGACTTCTTACCGATCGTATGTTTTTCCCTATGTAAATTGGTATGGAGTTAGCTTCAATCTGGAAAAGGGCTTAATACTCTTATCCGGGTACTACGCGAGCAAAAGCACGGGCAGAAGCTAGATTTTTTATGAAGGCTTCTTACAAATAGCCCCACCCATGTGTCATCACGACACCTTTGACAGTCTACACGGTTCAGTGGAACGGTCAGTGGAACGTGACTCGCTTTAGGTAGGATCTCATAAACGTGTGGCTTCGTCAAATGCCAACGCATTAAAAAATGAGTTCCTATATGTTACTTACAAATAGCCACCCACTTGTCATCACGACACCTCTGACAGTCCACACGGCAGCACCAGTGAAACGTACAATTGCAGGGCTTGAGGCTGGATCTTCGGATGAGCGCGTGTCCTCGTCCGCAGCAGAGAAGATCGCATGCTCCGGTCCGGGAGGTCCGGCCGATCCGGCAGACGCGGCCTGATGTGCCGGCGGAGTCCATGCGACTGTCCACCTCGCAGAAACTTGGGGATCTGATGGAGAGAAGAGAGTTTATGTGAATGTTATTCTTATAGTGAAGAGTTGGTAGCTCATATTACCTTGGTGGCTCTACATGTACCCACATGCTGTCAAAGATGAAGCTCAACATTTTCGTGCTACAGCTAGGTTTTCATTTCCCTCCTGATTTATGTTTTGCCCTACCAGGGCAGCAAATAGTTTTTCATAATGATTTTCTAACAAAATATTGAAATCAGTGTCTTACTTTTCAAAAAACAGGAGGCTGGATTTCGGAGCTGGTCGTGGCTTGCTCCGCCTTCTGCCTCGAGGACGACCTCGGAGGACGTTGATCCCGCTGTTCATCTCTTCTTGTGCTACCATCAAAGCCTGGGAAGAAAACCTTTGTGAGGCAAACGATTTTAACTTTCTATTGAATAGGTACCTCGACCTTCAACAAACTGAACAAAATTAGCTCACCAAACATTTTAGACATCCTCTCAGATCTCAAGGCGCCCGGGTCCTTGAAGTCTGAATTCCATAAGCGATAGTCATCATCATCAGTTCAGCCGTAGGGCGTCCACTGATATCCAGAGCGACTTCAGCGACATGTGGGGAGAATTTTCCCATACTCACCACGCTGGGCAGGCGAGCGCAATTAAAACTAAAGCGATAGGATCAGACTTAATAAAACTTCTACTTTCTTCCTTGTAATACACTCTACACTCACCTTTCGATACTGTCTTTTGATGGTGGAAGCCACGACCCTGAAGTCTGGGGTTGCTCTCCAGCAGGTCCTGAGCTGACAGCTGCCGGACATGCCATGGCACTTACACCGCACTTCCATGTGCGATGATAAAATCTGAAAACATACAGAATATTAATGAAAATGTATGGCTATTTATTTCTGAATTTTATCACGACATCTGACTCTATTCTGATCACCTGCCCACTACAAAGTATTGCAAAACTTGGCTGACCGACATATATCATTATCCCAAGCCGAAAGCACAGATGAGACATGTCCCAATCCCTTACAAAAGCATAAATCCAATTGTCCCTATACGTGACCACATCTTCGCAATTACTCCATTACGCCACCCACCAGCTAGCTCATAACATTTACATAATTAAACGCCCTGCGCGGGCGCAATCACGTTGACGTCTTAATTTCGCCAACGCCGCCGGCAGAACAATTTCCCAAATTGAGTCGGGGCAAAAATTCAAATAAATCGGTGTTTCGGCCCGCCCCCAGTGTCGGACGGACCTTAATAACGTAGTATTAAGAGCGTTCGCGATAGAATTCGCCACCCAAGACGTTTGTAATACGCCGTAATGAAGCCGGAATATTAAAAATGGTTCCAAACCGCTTATTATGTTCTCACCTCGACGGTGGGTTCGTGAAATACGGTCGGCTAATACGGGCCCCGAAGCGGCGGGTTATACCGCGCCTTTGATACTTTGAACTCCTTAATGGTGGCGCTAGTAACGCCAAGCTTTCGATTCCTTGATAGCTATTAGATACCACCCATGAAAACAATCAGTAATCGAGATCTTGTAGAATAGAATAGAATAGAAAGATCTTTATTCATAGCATTAAACTTACCTTAAAATTACCCAACACCATAAGGACTATACAAACTAAGACTAAAAAAAAAAGTACTGTCGAAGTATATCTTAATAATTCAGACAAGTCGATAGAGTGACGAGGCCGGCCCGCTTCTGCTGATTTGAAGCTCTATCTGCGCACATCTCTTTTAATTGAGCAATTTACCTTTTCATTTAGTTAGCTTCCATAAAGGAACGTTCACTTTTGACCGTTGACTGCTTTTATGGTATTGATTAGATTGTTTTAGACTAAACTAAAGTTCCCTTCCCTAGGTGTTGAGACTATTTTAGGCGCATTTTGGGGAACAATATCTAAATCTTTGGATGCTATGGTAAACCAATTCTCATTATATTCTAAGCATCTACTTGACAGCAATGACACGTTGCATTTTCAATTATAAATTATCTTCGTAATAAATTGCAATCATCACGATGTAAACAGTGTCATCAATCTAAATTACCATTCAAGTGTCGAAGCCTTTATTTATAATGGCAGACGTGTTAATAACCATCGCCTGTAGACTAAACATGATGTCATTAGGGCCTGGGAGGCCATAATTATGCCCTTGAGCGCCTCAATTGTGCCGCAAATAGCTGCACCCAAATGAAGGGGGTTCTGAAGTCTAGTTGGTGCCCAAACAAAACAGGGATTTGTAGCACCAAATAGAAGACAAGTATTTTCTTTATATCTATGAAATTTGGTGGTGGACCTCGGTGGCGTAGAGGGCGAGTGCCCGTCTTAGACGCAAGGGGTGCGATTTCCGTTTCGGGACAAATGTTTGCAGGATCTACAAATATTTGTTCCGGCTTTGGGTGTTGTTGTACCATGGTACTCCTAGTTTCTGATAACCACTAGGTACACAGAGTATCCTAGTGTGGGGTCAGGACTATATGCACTGTATTAGTCATTATAATCCCGTGTTCGAATCATGCGCAACTCAACAGTCATTATTTCACTGCCACTGCCTTTACCAAAGGTAATGTTTAGGATTTTCAAATACAAGTATGTCATTATACATATCCGTAGCTTTTATAAAACTCACTTAAGATGTTTAGGCTATATTTTATTAGCTGATTGATGATGAAAAATGCTTTGATAAACAAAATTGAGCTGCCATAATTTGATAGATTTTAAAAGCTCTCGCGATACAATCTCACGGCTATCTTACAAATCAATTAAACCACAATAGACGGTTCATTCGCATCCATAAAACAGAAATGCCTGTTTCATCTGACGCAATCTATACATGTAAATAAATTGGAGTGTCCGTCTGGGAGTTAGAAGCTACCATACGCTCTATACTCTACTGAAACAATTTTTCCAGTATTTAATGTTTTTTGCAGGTCTAGTTTTATGCGAGATTTGTGGTATGCCTTTGTATCTCCCAACCGGAAGCTTATGAGTGAGTTGGGTAGGAGCGGTTGGTATCTAGCTTGACGAAAATGATGATAGAGCTGGAAGTCGCAAGCGGCCTCTTTTCTAAGAATACAAAAGGAATGATAACACATTAAATTAAAATGATGGATTGGAACCCGCATCTTCGCCTTGTATAGCAAGAACGCCACCTCTCGACAATGATATACTTGGTAGAAGACATTGAGCAGGAATGTTTCTGATTGAAACTTCTGTAGATAGAGCTAGCGGTGTTTAACCCAAATTTTCAGCACCAGCGTCTTTAGTTCCATGGCATATTTGTTATCGCATTGAATAGGGTGAAGATGTGTTCGAAAATGTTGGGTATCGTATAAATTTACAACCATAATATTTAAATCGATATCGCACAGTCATCGAGACAAAATATTAACTCATCGGATAGATTTTTTTGTAACATAATTATCACATCGCCGCGGCACTCTAATGTGGTACCTAATTTCTTGTGTGGGTCGGGGCAGAGAGTTCTTTTATAGTCCCGAAGCGAAGTGGACCTTGGTTACTTTCACACCATGGTGTAATGCGAATAATATTTTAACTGCGTAGGGTTTTTTATTTAATGAATAACTCTACAGAATGTTTTGATGTAAGCAAAAATATTTATAGTAAATGGCTTTAGAAAATTTAGGTGACGGGGACGGACGGAAAACCCTTTACTGTGGATTTTTTTTTCCGCGAAACGGTGCTATCACAATATTTTTTATCAGTTTAATTATTCGTGTTCTGTTTGTGAATCTAAATAAGGTTTTGAATTTGACACACAACATGAAATAGTTAGCAAGCAAAATATTTCAGTTAGAGCGCGAAAGATATTTTTTAGAGTGTGAAAGATCTCAGAATGCGAAAGTGAACTGGATTCGTAGCGAAGATGAATTGTATTGCTACGCGCCGCGACGCTGCTTCTCGGTGTGAGTTAACCTAAGGGTCAGCTGAGCTCACACTTTTCATTACTCAAAGTCAAAGTCAAAGTCAAAAGGCATTTATTTCAATAAAACCACTAGGATCACTTTGAAACGTCTTAGAAACTAGGTGAAGCTATGCCTGTTCCTCGCGACCAAGCCTAGAAGAATCAGGCAACAAACACGGCTTGGTGCCTATCATTTTTTTCGATGATCCTTTTTCACAAAATGGAATTTAAAGCTTCAGTGTGGTGCCGATCGAACTAGGTGAGGCTCACTCAGAAACCCATAGGTTCAAACGATTCGGGCATGATGATATAAAAATTGTTTCGTCTAACTAAAGGGTGCGTTCAGGACAGTGTGACTGCGGTAGCCTTTATTTTGACATTAATAAAAATATCATCGCGGGGGTTATTACCGAGCGTGTCTAACAAAGATCTCACTGGGAGGCTGTTAATTATGTACCCCGAGATGGGCCAAGGAGGAACAATGGTCAAGTGTGAGGTCGGACCACCGGGCTTGATTCACTTGATGGGTTGTAGATTAAAATGTTCAATACTGGGATTGGCACTTTTTCAGCGACTATATTGATGTGGCTTGGTTCCTTTAAACAGTGCGTTATAAAACGGCCTTTATGCGTATGTTCGACCCGAACTTAAATCAAAATAAAAAATCTTGTAAAATTCATAGTAAAATTAGACTGTTTCAGTTCTCCATGAATTTACAGGCAGGTGGGATTTATGAGTCTTAATGCAATGGGACGTGATCCTAGGTAAAATTGCAGCTGTAACTGGGCAGTGGTTAACTAACCATCTAGTGGACCACCTGTCAATTATTACGTAGATGGATTTTATTTATTTTTTGACAATGTTATTTACGAAATTTGCGAAATCCTCTACCTACATACAAGTTGGTTCATAATAAGTCATATTCACCGGTTTCAAATAGAAACTGATTGCAATAAAGTTCCGAAATTGGCGAACAGGTATTTTCAACAAGTCGTAGGCAAAATAAATAACAAAGGATAATGTAGGTGATTAGATGAGAGATTAATAGGTATAGAAAAAAATACATCCTAAATTCAGATATTCATTGACTTGAGTTTTATTAAACAACATTGTAAGCTTTCATTAGCTTTGAGTAAAAATACTCGACCACATAGAGCGAGTCGTTAAAATGTCTAATAAAATTATATTATATTAAAATATGTCAATTAGTTATATTGCAATTTGCTTGGCTACTGGAAATAAACTTAGCATAATAATATAATTAGGAAATTATAGAAAATATAAAGTTTTATTTATGGGTCATATTATTGTTCTTGTAGTTGTTTTGGAAATGAAATAACGATTAAAAAGCAGTTTAAACTATTAAATGGCTCATGTTTATGTAATCATTATATATATTTTTATTCATTTTAATTTAATGACTGAGCTATGCGGGAGTTTCTCTGCGTTATAAAATCCGTAGAAGAAACAAGGCTACCAGCATAGCTTTCAGAATTAGCAAGTTGAAGTCGTAGATCGCAGAACCGACAACCGTTGGAATGAATTAAAGTTCTCGAATAGTAACCACGAACCGGATGACGCAGTGTTGGAAGGCCCCCGATAGATCGACGACATTGTGAAGGTTGCGGGAAGTCGGTGGATGGAAATTGCTCAAACTGCTTGTCATCATGGCACTCTTTGGGGCACGCCAAATCACTTTGGAATGTATGAACAAAGCTATCGATGCATTTGTTTTTTTTCTATACCCCCTATTGCACCCCTATATCTTAGCAACAGCTTATTATCTTGTCAAAGTCAAGTCAAAAGTCAAGTCAAAAGTCAAGTCAAAAGTCAAGTCAAAAGTCAAGTCAAAAGTCAAGTCAAAGTCAAAGTCAATTCTATACAGATCGGTTTGACGGTTCGAAAGTTATCTCTTACAAATATACATACACATACAACGCTGATTCGTCTTAGTTGTTTGTGAGATTTGGGCTCGCTCGATCAAAAATAGTACTTAATGTAACGATAAAAGATAAGTTATAAATTTGCTTAATTTAATGACCTAAAGCATTTTAATTTAAATTTCGATGACCTTATTATACGTTGTAAATGTCATTGACGCGGCCTGTAGGTCCAATATAAATTAAACGCCCCACATAATTAAGAACTATAAACGAATAACAAATTAAATAACTTGTACAACGTCGTGTTTGTATTATAAAAAACCTTGTGTGGACGTAAATTGTATCAATCGTAAATCCCTTTAATAAGTAACCGAGAGACGTGGCATGCTACGTTAATGTCAGATTTCGTTAATACTAATATAATATAATTTACAAAACTTTAACACTCTAATATAAACTAGCTATTTACCTAATTAACGGTTGAAATAAAGCCCAATTTCGATTGTAGGATACTAATTTGACTGTAGATTTAAGATGGTCAAGTTGTATTTAACATCACTTTGACATGTTTATTATTAGACGAAGAGGCCTATTAAATTATTAGGATTAATCCTTGTCTGTGTCTGGTATTTTGGCTTTGCTGTCGGTTACTCGGTAGTGGCGCAGCTTAACAAAGGCTTAGCTAGATCACTCCCGCGAGTTCAAGTAAGAAAGACATGCAATAAAATCAAAGTCAAAGTCAAAAGGCATTTATTTCAATAAAATCACTAGGATCACTTAGAAACGTCTTAGAAACTAGGTGAAGCTATGCCTGTTCCTCGCGACCAAGCCTAGAAGAATCAGGCAACAAACACGGCCTGTATATACATATAAACAAATATAAATACAATCTAGAGTGAATAAGTTCCTTCTGGTAAAGCATGCTCCATCTTAGGCCACATCTCACTTGCAAAAGTGAGGTGGTCAAACGCCTAACCATCATCAATAAAAAAAAAATGCAAGTTGCTTCGTAGATAATTTCAATTCCTTTGATTTGAGCCTGAAATCTTGATTTTGTTTATAGGATATTTATTATTTATTACTGGATTGTTTTTTTACAAAATGAGATCTAATATCCTACTTTTAAAATGCATGAGTGCCTATCTTCGAGGTTATAAGAAAATTTAGTATTCTAATTATGAAAATGAACTGATATAGTCATTATTGATTTTTTAAGCCAAAACAACGTACGAATTCAAACAACTATGTTTAACATATCGTATCAGTAAAATTCCTAGATAAATATTTCGTTTAAAACAATATGTATGTTCTTCTATGAAGTGAACTAGCTTTACTCCTTTTTTAGGCTACAATATCAGTGGCTTAGATCAGTTAGTGGACGGTAACTAATAACGTTTTAGACGTTTTTAGGTGTCAGTGGGCAAGTTATTACGATTTCATTGGAAGAGCAGCTGTGGTATGCCTTTTAAGTTGGGAAAAATGTAGTGCGCTAGCTGGCTTGATGTTGCGCAAGGCTTAGTTAGATGTTTATGGCAAATATTACAAATTCCTATGATTTACTTCCGGGCTACTTGACATATACTTTATTTTATATCTTTTCAGATATAAAAACAATTTAGGGGGGCATTTATTGACCCATAAAATATCATTAATTTCTTGTAATTTTTTTTATATCTTGGGTAGATATCAATATTTTATTTTGAAGTTTGCATTAAAAAATATGCTTTACAGACCATTTAGTCAGAAACAAGCCTCAAAAATATGCAAATGACTAATTAAATTTTTGCAAATTCCACGAGAGATCGCTTTGCGCGTACCAATAACCGTTCGCGCTCAAATACCGCATAAGATACAGTTTATAGCACATAAAGTGGGGTGTGATCACAGCGGGCCATGTAATAACATATTTTATAGTCATGTACGCCATAACAGAGACCACCCACGCTGGTTATTGTTGCCACGCCCCCCACCGCTATCCAATTTGAGCTACAGCTAAAGTGGGATTCCTTACGCCTCGACGCTGTAATTTAGACACCTATCCTGTAAACCACAAGGGTCCAAGCGTCTTGGTCTATTTTAATATGGGACCCCGAATTGGGACATTAAATTGGTTTTTATGTGACGTCAAAATAAACTTAAATTATGTGTCATGTTGTTTAGAAACAGATGTGTGATTTGGTGTCTTTTTTTGGGTTTAAGATATTTTACTTTATAAAAGTTGCGGTAACGATTAAAAATTAATCTTTAGTCTTTGATCTCATTTTTGGAATAAGGTATATCAGGCATAAAGAGTCGTTGAAAATTATAGTGCATAATTAAATTTCCTAATTAAATAAATACATAGGTCCGTTTGTCTGCCAGCCATGTTGTCCTAGTGGGAGATTTCTCAACTTTCGATCCGAAGGTCGTGAGTTTGAACCCAGTCGTGCGCCAATGAGTTTTTCTATACGAATAATTTATCTGTTTGAACGGTAAAGGAAAACATCGTGAGGAAGAAGGAAAGTATTCTTAAAGCGGCGACGTGCTTGCAACCTGCTGAGGAATACTCACTAATGCAAACTGTGCCAAATGTTCGGACTTGTCCCTGATTACCCCCTAAGACATCTTCAAATGTCTGATCGCCTGGAGATCAGACAGGATGTCTACTATTCTTGCAGATAAAATTCGTCTGTTTATTTAGCAGCTGAAAATGAAAGAACAGCAAAATCACTACATTTCTCTAAAATTTTAAAATGTAGAAACTGTAATATAATTTCCGTAGGTACATGCAAATTTATGAAGTAGATTGGCTGAGGAACAATACACAGCACTCTCGCATCACTCATTACATGGACCTAATTCCACATCATTGTATCCCTTGCATTTCGTTTACAAGCTCAAGCTTCTTCAAGCTCAATTTGAAATTCATCTTGCATGATCAAACCCACGCTATGCAAGCTTCTAACAAGGTAAATTGAAGTGCCATCAAGTAGGCGGTCTTTTCAACCTGTCGCCCCTTGAATTACATATCAAAGCCTTGATTTGTTTTGCGATTGATTAAGTATGCTTTTGACTTGATTAGGAGTCTTGATTTATTGTGCGGCAAACATTGTGAAGTGTGGAATAAAAATAAATATTTGTAGTCTTTCTCATTAAGGCTAGTTATAAAATAAATACTCTCACATATCAAAATACCCTTTAATTCATCATCTTTACCAAAGCAGCTTAAGTTATAGCCTGCTGCTGGGTATTATACGTCTCTGGTACCCATAGTACAGGCTATGCCTAGTTTGGGATCAGTTGACCGTGTGAATATGTCCGGGATATTTATTTATTTATTATTAGCCTAAGATCTATTTATTTATTCGCTATGAGTGCAGAGATGATGGCTAACAGAAGAGAGCGGAAGAAGAAAACATGTTGGGCCGACCGTACGCGTGGATGTTTTAGGAGGAGGTAGGGCACAGCGAGATTTTCTCTTTCTGAATTGGAGCAGCCCGCCTGGGGAGGTACCTCCGCCTTACAGAAGATCGCAGCCAAATAACATTATTTATTTCAAATAGTGTTGTGTTCCTGCGATGAGTAAGGTTGCCAGAGCTCTTTAGGGGGGGAGGGGGTTCGGGGTCGGCAACGCGTGCGTGATGCCTCTGGTATTGCAAGCGCTCATAGGCTACGGTAACCGCTTACCAACAGGTGGGCTGTATGCCTGTTTGCCACATCAGTGGTATAAAAAAAAAAAAAAAATTTTTTTTTTTTTTTTATACCCCTGAGGTCGACCCCGAACCCCCTCCCCCCCTAAAGAGCTCTGGCAACCTTACTCATCGCAGGAACACAACACTATTTGAAACAAATAATGTTATTTGGCTGCGATCTTCTGTAAGGCGGAGGTACCTCTCCAGGCGGGCTGCTCCAATTCAGAACGACAAAATCTCGCTGTGCCCTACCTCCTCCTAACTAATCTGCTTTGGGAAAAAGTATCAGTTCAAGGCAAGGGATATAAATAGATACCCACCTATTTTGTAGAGCAGACTTTGTGAATTATGGGACTGGACAAGCATTATGTTAATTAGTCTCCCGCTTCTGTTTTTTGTCATTCGAAAGTACCTAACAAATTGGTAATGTTGTGATAAAAAACACATGCCCATGAAAGTCGTTTCTCAATCCGTTTTCATTTGCGAAGTGAAATTAACTGGAAACTGTCTCGAGGTACCAGGTTGTCAATACAAAAATGACAGAAAACAATTTTTTTTTTTTTTAAGTTTTTCCCCTTTCGGGGATCCACGTCGGTGGAGGTTTTCAGGTCCAGAATCTATAATCATCTCCTTGATAAAATGATACAAAAATGAGCATTTGTTTTCTTATTTACAATATTTTATTGGTATGCATATGTTTTTATTATGGTATCTATATATTTATCTATTAAACTAATTTATTTTTAAACTAGTATGTATTAAAAATCCTATTTCTCTCAAAGTTTCAGTAAGTAATTAGCATCATAACTCCTTTTATTTTCGTTTTTATGATCTCAATTGTTCCCTCTCCTGTGCACTACCTTCACATCTTCTGTCCACAAACACAAAGGTTATCTGGAAGATAATGCTTTTTAGCATTAAGTTCGCCTTTGTACTATTTTTATGTGCAATAAAGAATTTTCTATCTATCTGTCTATCTATCGGGATGGCTATGTCATCTAGGCCTTACCGCCAAGTCTTACGTGAATTTTTATTATTCCGTGAGTTTTTAACACTTGTGCAACTTGTGGGCGAGGTACCTCGACTTTTCAATACGAAGGTCGTGGGCTCAAAACATGGTCGTGCACCAATCGATTTTTCTATTATGAATAATACTAGTGGCTCCTGCGGCTTCGCTCGCGCCGTACCCGGATAAAAAGTAGCATAATGTCTTTCCTCGGGACTAAGGCAATCTCGTGGATCCCGTAAGAGGCGATTAAGGGAATAAGATAGGCAGTTCCTATTCTTCTTCTTGTCGTGTCACTGATTCTTTCTTGGTCATCCTGTATTAGGTCAGTGGCCATGCAGGTTGAGAAAAGAGTTGCTGAAAAGAGCCTATGACCGTTGATGAAAGAATCAGTGTAGTGAAAGGATTAAAGTGCGCCATTTAGAGGCTCCTTTCGTCCTTTCGTGCAGCGGTTCCTATGAAAAATAGATTTATCTGCCCTCGCCAACCCGCATGTCCAGCGTGGCGATTATGGCCAGATCTCCCCAAGTGATTGTTTGGATTCAGGCCGTACAAGAGCCCTGCGTTCAGCAGTGGACGTCCTACGGCAGAAATGATCATGACGATGAAGATGTAAGCTTGCTTTTCAAATGATACTTACAGATCTCCCAGCATTATTATTGTGCACGTTGATCTTAGACTGGAGATCATCCACCTTCTCCCTAGCGTCTAGAAACTTCTTGCTGTACTCTACTCCATACGCTAGGTTGTGGGAGCACCCGCTCCACTCCCATTTGTTGGGGCGCGTCCGGCGCGGGTCGTGGGATGTTCTGTACCCCAGGGGGTCGCAGCCGCATGAGAGCAGCCTTCCTTGTGCGCAGGCGCGGGCGACTGCGTGAGCGACCCCGGCGGCTGTCAGGGCGTAGAGGAAGGATGACTCGCGGAATCCTGTTAGGGAATTTAGAGTTTAACGGTGGTAATGGAAGCTTTTGGAACGACGCTTTACGGTGGTAATGAAAGTTATTAGAACGAGAAAGCTTAATAGATTTGTCGTTCTAATAACTTTCATGCTTGCTAGCTTGTCGTGTCACTGATTCTTTCTTGGTCTGTATTAGGTCAGTGAGCAGATTGAGGTATGGTGGCCCTGAAAAGGGTCTATGACCGTCAGTGAAAGAATCAGTGTAATGAAATGATTAAAGTGCGCCTTTTAGAGGCTCTATCGTGCAAACGACGATGAATCATACACATATATTGACTGGCCTCATAGCTCAGTTGGTAGTAACTCTGCCTTCTGCGCTAGAGGGCGCGGGTTCGATTCCCGCACTGGACAAACATTTGTGACTAACACAGATTTTTATTCTGTGTCTGGGTGTTAAATATATATCTATTATGTATATCAGTCTCTGGTACCCATAGTACAGGTTATGCCTAGTTTGGGATTAGTTGACCGTGTGAATAAGTCCGGAATATTTATTTATTATTATTTTATATATTGGAAACTAGCTTCCGGCCGCGACTTTGCTCGGGTGGTTCTTATATAAAACTACTACGTCACTGGCTACGTCACATTACTCTATTACTAAATCGATGCAAGAAAACGCGTTGATCCGTAGCTCCGTCGCAGTCCCTCCAAGAGAAGGAAAAACCAACAAATAACAGTTAGATAAATTCTGCTGCCTGATAAAAATAATAGGCTCACTTTTTCCCCTAGAATGGTGATCTGATCCTTGAGGATGTCAGAGGCATGTCCGAAAATTTGGCACATGTTCACATTTTGCAGTAGGTGCGGTAGGCATTCCATAGGTGGTAGGTTGTAATCCCACCGCCACTGGTTTAAGAACTTACTGGTTTTCTCTCGATGTTTCGTGATCGCATTTTATACAGAAAAATACATTGGTGTACGCCCGGGATTTGAACCTGCGACCTATAATAAATAAATATTTCGGACATATTCACACGATCAACTGATCCCAAACTAGGCATAACCTGTACTATGGGTACCAGAGACTGATAAACATAATATATATATATTTAACACCCAGACACAGAACAAACATCTGTGTTAGTCAACAATGTTTGTCCAGTGCGGGAATCGAACCCGCGACCTCTAGCGCAGAAGGCAGAGTTACTACCAACTGAGCTATGAGGCCAGTCTCAACTTATGGATCGAAAGTCGTGGTACCTCCCACTAGGCCAACACGGCTCTTCCAGTTACCTTTACCATTATTTGTTTCGGATCATTTTGTACGCATAGTAATAAATCTAAATTAAATCTCGTTTCACAAGCAAAATATAGAAGCCATTTTGTCCCTATAAAATACTGTAAATCTTATCAATGAAATACCCACAATTTATTGAATAGGTACCTCGATTCAATTTAGAGTTGTAGAGTCCAATACAAAATCGTTGCTATTTACAAATGAAAGACCACACGCAAACTTATCTCCGTAGATAGGTATTCTATTAGGAAAATCCATGTTTAATTTTACTAGTGATCGCTCGCGACTTCGCCTGTTCTAAGGAATTTTAAAAATCAACACTAGACTTCATGCTCTTACTTACATCTCACATAATTATGTAATAATCACGCAACTATATTCGTGAATAAAATGTATAACGTTATTGAAAAAGTTCGGCAATTTTGATTTCGTTTAAATTTTGAAAAGCCCATTAAACTTTATTGTCAATTCAGAGTCAAAGTCAAAGGTTTTTATTTCAATAAAATCACTAGGATCACTTTGAAACGTCTTAGAAACGAGGTGAAGCTGATTCGGTGTGGAATAAGCCCTTTAGGGGCAGTCAGTATACAAATTTTGAAATCACCATTTATAACACTTTCGTTTTATAATTAGGGTTATTTTCAATCATTTACAAGAATTGCAGTAGAGCTGGTTTTCAGAAGCTGTTAATCAATTTCTTTGAGATTATTCAAAAATGGCGCATGTGACGTCAATAAATCATGTCAGATCGGACAAAATGAATCACTAACTCCCGGACAATCAGACAAACATCAATTGGCCCTTATTTATGAATGCGTATAGATTCATATTTATTCAGTAAATACAAGATATTGCTTGTTGGCTGCAAGCAAGTAAATAAATAACGTATTTGAATATTAAAGAGACCTATGTAGCGCATATTCGCATAAAAATCGTTCGATGGCCTGATAGAACTACGAGTAAGTACTGGAACATCGCCATGGATTTAACATTTTTATTCGAAACTGGAAGCGACATGACAGGTTTATCGCGTAACGAAAAACAGATGATCCGAATTTTCTTAATAAAATACACTCTGAGGATTTGTACTACCATGTTGAGTTTTACGTTTTACTAAGCAAATTGATTTTAAGCGTGTTTATAAGTATTTTTTTGCTTTAAACTTAATATTTGTAAAAATAACTAGGTACCAGCTTCGTAGAGTACATAGTTTATAGTTCATAGTTATTTATTGGTAAAAAACAGATTACAAGTCAAATGAACACAGTTCATAAATTAGTAGATAGGTAAGCGGTACCTACTTCATATTTGCGACAATTTGCGTACGCCAAAAGCATAGGCACATACTTAATACGTCTTACAATTTAGCATCATACAGTTTGAATGTAATTACCTATACATCATATAATTCGTTAATAAATAAATTTAACCAATGAAATGTCTGTTTGAAATAAGGAGTAAGTATATTATATTATTCATAACATCAAGCATAGATCAATGATACATACTGGGATATTAGTCTTGGTAGGTACAGTCAACGTCAAAACTAAACGATTATGTTTTTTTTACAACCAATAATAATAAAGTAAACGCACTAACTTAACATTAGCGGGGTGTGAGAATAAGAAACTAAAATTAGACCCGGTGATAAACAGTTACGTAATTCCAAAAAATTCAACAACTTTTGATGCTAACTGTAGGTACCTTATAGCCCCTAGTCAGCTATTGCTGAGTGTAGGTACCAATGGGTTGGCTATTCCCTTGTCTATTCTACCTGGAACCCGAAACGAGTATATTATAATTATCATAAAACCCACCATTTGATTAGTCTGACTCTCCTCTGCTCTTCTAGATTGCTAAATCCACGTTCGCGGTTTCCATCTTGTTCTTTATTTCCCATATTCGGTGTGGGGTCTGCTGGCTTGGTTACCTACGTGCCTACATTCCTTTGCCGATTGCTTGCCTGCCTTGTCTTTATATAGCTATGTAGAATGGGTGGATTCCTAGGAAATTGTGTTTTTTTCTTCGCGAGTTTACGCATAGAAATCTCTCCTATATGACATTTTAGGTCTTCAAAAAGTTATATGGAAATAAATTGATTGGTAACGAATCGTATATGAATAAAACTATATCCCAATTTTTCGAGGTAAATTGACAAACTATTCCCAAATACTCATAATCTTGTTGATGAAACAGAGTCGACGAAATATGGTCTTAATTCTTTATTGTTGAATAAAAAGCCATATGTTATACTACTTACAAACCCCTGAATAATATACAAATACTCTATCAATAAGAATCTCATAGCAATCATCGTTCATTTTGCTGTCCATTACCGCTTCACTTGATAGCTTCTACACTTGAAATAATATAAAGCAACAAGAGTTGGGGCGCATACCGATCTTCTCGATAGCCCCGATATAGTGATATATCATACTATTCAAACTTACAGCCAGAGTCGTGGCTAGGCCTAGGAAAACCCCCGTCCGAATGAAAGTATTTTCTTAGCAGATTTATTTTATAAAATTAAACTTAATATACGGTTTTTCATATGATGTATACAAGGTGATTCATAATATGTATACTTTCCCGAAAGAGAATACACCTATAGTAATATCCAGCATTAATTTGGTTCTATGACGAATTTTTAATTAAAAGAACTATATGCGAACGTCGATAGATTTATACACGGTGTTTTCATGGCCAGCTTAAAAGCGGCGCCTACGCGATCTAACCATGGTCTACAAACAGAGAAAACGTTAGATCATGTGAGCGCCGACCGTTATCACCAACAATGTGTTATTAATTAAGTTTTTATATTTTATGTATGTTAATTTTTAAGTATATATTGCTATGGACCGTAGAATAAGTTAAATAAGATCTGTTACTTTGCTATAGTCTGAAATAAATATTATTTTATTATTTAAAATTACCAAAAAACACCGTGTAGTATCTGACCGAGCCCCATGCAGAGCCCTTGCTACGCCCCTGTAGCCTGTAGTACCAAGTAGGTACCAGAGCTTTCAACTCTCGATTTATAGGAACGCGGAGCGTCTACAACCTCCATTTATCTGCATCATTGCTATAAATTAAATGGTGAATCTATTCGAGATGAAAATATATAGCCAAGCCCCTGTGTCACTGTAAAAATAACTATTGTAATAATATTGTAGGGGGATATTACCAATTTGAATACCGAAAAAATTATGTTCTGATTGATCCTGATCATTCTCTTGTTATATCCTGAAAGTTTTTAATATTACCTAAAGATCTGAGGATGGCCGTTTATAGAGTTTAAAGTGATGAAACTATTTTGTTAAAAAATAGCTTGCACCCGCGGCTTCCGGTTTGCAGTTGAGGAATAAAGGTTCTCGAATGGCGACCACGAACAGGAGCACGTAGTGTGGGAAGGACGATGGACTGAAGACATTATTAAGGTTGCGGGAAGTCAGTGGATGGAGAAGGCTCAAGACGTTCGTTTCGATGTCGAAAATTGCCGAATGTCGTGGCACTTTTTGGGGGAGGCACAGGCCCAAAAAGAGCCATGACAGTCGGCTTTTTCACAGGCTTTGGACACAGGTCCAGCAGTGGACTTCCACAGGTTGATGCTGATGATTATGATGCTTTATTTAAGTGAGATTAGCAATTGCCGCACAATGTAATCTTTTTACCATAAACAGAGTTATAGTGATGGCCGATTTGCATTTGAGTTAGGTCGGTTTAGTTAATTGTGAATACTTGCTTTCATTGTTACCGAATAGGAATTTAGCAAGCCATTGGTGCTCTGGCAGCCGTATTCACAAATAATACTGACCCCTATAGCTAAGTAAAATAATGAACATCCCAAAGTAAGGTCAAAGTTCTCAAAAACCAATATAACGTTGTAACTCATTTGGTTAAGTTTCAATGAATTCTTCAGAAATAAAAATCAAAATTTCGTTCTAGATTAAAGTTCTTTTTCCTTTCAAATAAAAAATAGAAGTTTGTAAATTATAACAAGCTTGTTACAAAATAAGATATTCCGGACATATTCACACGGTCAACTGATCCCAAACTAGGCATAGCCTGTACTATGGGTACCAGAGACTGATATATATATAATAGATAAATATTTAACACCCAGACACAGAACAAACATTTATGTTTATCACACAAATGTTTGTCCAGTGCGGGGATCGAACCCGCGACCTCTAGCGCAGAAGGCAGAGTTACTACTAACTGAGCTATGAGGCCAGTCAATATTACTATTGTGGCTGTTATATGAAGATCCTGTATAAAATTAACCATCCCGCATAAGCTTGGATATTAGTTAAAACATGCTAAAGATGCGATTTTCAAAGTTTATCTTAATTTTGCTTCAGCTATCATCGAAGCACCAACTTCTACAAGACATCGCGAGATCGCAGTTCGGGGCGAACCACTAGTTATCAAGAAATGTCAAAATTTCCTGTTAAACCCATTCTGGTTTATTATGAAAATGGGATCAGACGAGGACTAACTAAACCCTGGTTTTGTGATGCTTTATTTCATACAGCTGCTTTATGTTATTTTTTATTTATATTTATTAATTTTAAATTGATTCATAATGTCAACTGTATGAAATGACACGTCACAAAACCAGGGTTTAGTTCATCATCATCATCAACAACCTGTAGAAGTCCAATGCTGGACATAAGCCTCCCCCAAAGAGTTCCACACAACACAATGCAAGGGTTTAGTTAGTCCTCGTCTAAACCCAGTTTCATAATAACAGGGATTAACACAATACAAAACTTTATAGTTGCATTAAATTCGTTTTTTTTTTTTATACAACAGAGCTGGCAAACAAGCTTACGGCCCACCTGATGGTAAGCGGTTACCGTAGCCTATGAGCACTTGCAATACCAGAGGCATCACGCACGCGTTGCCCACCCCGAACCCCCTTCCCCCCTAAAGAGCTCTGGCAACCTTACTCACCGCAGGAACACAACACTATTTGAAACAAATAATGTTATTTGGCTGCGATCTTTTGTAAGGCGGAGGTACCTCCCAGGCGGGCTGCTCCAATTCAGAACGAGAAAATCTCGCTGTGCCCTACCTCCTCTTAAATTACATTCACCCGATAACTATGTATGTAGGTATAGGAGCTTTGTACAAGGCTTTCTTTGTGAACACAGGTGTAAGACTACGGGGTAGGTATTCAAAGACTGTTGAGAGCTATCTTTAATGGGCAATTACAGTGAATGCAATACCACCTGCTCGGATATTCGTGGCGGAACATTAATCTTTAATCGATTGGCTTTATTTTACGCTCCTTTTATTGCCCTGGTAATTGTTTTATGAGAGAATGTTGCCTGGAGCAACATAATAAGGCAGAGTAAGTACGTACTCACAAGTTTATCAAGCAAGCAAGGGGGTCTTTGACTATAAGTTCGTAAAAGCTCGCGGCTAGCTGAGCTTACAGGCCGCCCGAAGGACTCCGTCGTGGCTTATACGAACAGTAGGCGATATATTCGTAGACGGATTTCTGTTTATATCTGTCTAGTTTATTTATTAGGAAAGTATCGCAAAATAACATCATCGCGTTCTCCCGGAGGTCAGATCCTTGAAGATATCTAAGGGGAGTATATAATTCTCTTTCCATAAAGTTTAGGAATATTAGGTGAATGTCGCCGTCGTTGGCAACACTGGCTAATATTACCTCTGATTTTAGCAGGTGTGAACTAGTTTTCAGTAGTGATATTTGACGACGACAAAGCCTGCGATGCTTCCAGAAGCTATGAGTTCATACAAAAATACTACAACTTAGTGTAGTGTAGAAGACTTAGCATACTCAACACACACCTTTTTTTAGACGCATATAAGCATACGGCCCCCCTGTTGATAAGTGGTTACCGTAAGCTATGAGCGCTTGCAATACCAGAGGCATCACGCCTTTTCTCAAACCGCGACCACAAAAGTTCCATCGTAGGTAAATAAAAAAATCTTTCATCAAAACTCGTCCAACTTTCCGCTCGGTATCTTGATGATTCGATACGAAAGAATCGAATAAATGAATCTTCGTGTGTCGAGAGATTAAAGGTTCGCCCTGACTAGCGACGCGATGCATCGCATTTACCCTTGCGAAAAGCTGATTTTCTAGGGATAGCCAGTCGCAGGCTGCAGCGCGGTTGTCATCACGTCCGCACCCTCATACAAAAGTGCGCGCGTTTGTCTTCTTAAATAAAGCTTTTTGTACTGGCGTGACTCGATGCGACGCGGCGCTAATCAGGGCCATCCTTAATACGGGCCGTTATCTCGGGATTAGGCCGGGATAGAGTGAGCCTAATTGACACAAAGCGATACGGTATATTGGTAATGGCGTTTTTATTCTGTGGAAGTCAGGAATTTATATAGCGTATCGCTCGCTTTTAGAAATATTTGGTTTTTAGCCAGAGCTTTTATTCGTTTATTATTTCAGATATTTTTTAACGAAAATAGTAACATTTAAAACGAATTATTCCTATTTGGTAAAGTTTAAATGACTTCGTAGGTCAGGTAAGATTGGATATTAGTAAGAGCATGCTAAAAATGCGATTTTGAACGTTTTTAATTGTGCCCAAATGATCATCGAAGTAACAACTTTTGTGGCGAACTACTAGTAGGTCATTAGTAGAATGACCACTTATTTTTCCGTGTTGAAGTGCCATTATGGTGTTTAAGAGGTTTTTTATGGCACACTGTTCACAATGGAATCTCATCTCTTAGCTGAACGTGGAACCTCCATTCGTTATCATTATCATTCATATCATGCTGTTACGGTTCCTGACCAATGTTACAGTGTTCGAGCCAAATACGTCTGCTTATTGTTTATTTATAAACTGCCAACGGCCTTTTCTGAGTTGCCAGTGACAAATTTATATTTGTCGATCTTCCGAGACGCGATGGAATCGATACGACTCGATTTATACCGCGCGCGATTGATCGATTTTGATGATTTCAAGTTATTGGTGGCTCGCAAGACCAAACGGTCATGGCTGTGTCGTTATCGACTCCTTGTAAGGATCGGTTGTATAGTTCTATTAAATCTTATGCGTTCATTCTGAACAACTCAAATTCAAGGCGATTTATTATATTTCGGAACAACAAAAATAAAGAAAATTAGCGGCCAAAAATCAAAGTATTAAATGATTTTTCCCCGAACTTTTTGAAATTGGCTGTTTTTGTTCTTTTTATCCTCATTAGTCAACATCAACTCAACATCATGGTTGCTACCTAAACATCTGAATAATTAAATTGTCCCCAAAACAGCAGTTTTTTTTATAGATTTTTCAATAAAGATTGTTGAATTTCCAAAAGTCTTAGAACAAACTTTATCGGGTGTAGACTAAGCCCCTTTCCAGATAACATACATTTATGAATCACCTTATATTCGTCCAGGTTAATTTATTCTCGAATATCGACTAGTGGTCGTCACCATGCTCGTATTATAATTACCACATCCCATTTTAGTGCCAATTAGTCGACTATAAGGTCGTTAATCGTCCGCGTTCGAAGCCCGTGCCGAATTCCTTAATCGACTTTAATGAATTCCGATTTATTCTTTTTGACTTTTTCCAACGAAATGCTCTGAATTTCCAACGGGTGACAGATTTTAAATTCTTCCCTTACACTTGTCCATTTAGTTTTTGCCCATGTTTGTTTTAATAATGCATGACGCGTTGGTAATTATTTTCGTTGCGAGTCGTTAATGTAAAAAGGTATGGCGATTCATGTAACTCGTCCTGCGTACCTGCGTCCTGTATTAGTAATTAATTATTTGCAGCATTAACATTACTTAAAATCGGTGAATTGTATTTACATTTAGAATTATGATGCTCAACTGAGAAAAAACTCGTAGCTCGCTTTTGGACTTTATTACTTATGCCTTAGCAATGGTGTAAACCTGTCCATCAGTAGGACATCTGGGAGGCTGTGAGTGACCAGCGATTCCTCGAACTCGGGCTTAATTTGAATCTACATTCCCGTATAAGGGAACACGGCGCCGGGGTAGCCAAAAAACTGAAGCTAAGTAAACACAAATTTCAATTATCATTGCGCGTTTTATTCGTCCGTGATTCTTTTAAAAACGGAGTCGATCGGACGTTTTATTTAATCGGATGCGCATAATGCTGCGTTTTTCCTGCGCGCGCGCCGCGGTGGTCGCTTTTTCCGCGTTGTGTTACATTGTTCTCAGTGCGTGTCCGTACATGGTCGACGCGTCGCGGGCGCATCATGCGTGATTTATGTTTATGCACTCTGATTTTTAGGGTCCCGAAGCCAGATTTCAAAACAAAAACCTCCGGAAAGTTTGTAGCACTCTCAACAAACAAAAAGCTGAAAATAGTATTGAAAAATATCCATTTTGAACAAATAAAAAATCATATAAAAAATATTTTTTTTATTTAAAGCCCGGACTGAAAAAAAGGTTGTCAGTGTTTTCGACAAGCGTACTTCTTCTTGTTTTTTTATGAAATTGCTATAAAAATATCAAACGTAGATGACGTATAATTAGATAAGAATTTAAATAACTTTCTTTCAATACAATTGTATGACAAATACTCATTGTTATGTGATGCATGCAATTAATCATTCGTCATTTCGTCCAAGGTTCTAAAGTACCAAATGGTCAAGTCGGACAATTGCAAAACAACGTGTCGGAACGGTAACATCGACTTTGCTCGACACGGTCTTATGCAGTTTTATTAAAACAGTTTTTAGTGACGGTTCTCGCTTCGAACCGGATAGCTTATAAATCTGGCGCCAAAATGAATGAACGGGCATAGAGTTTTTGCGACATAAGTTTATCAGAAACCGTATTTATTCATGTTGCTGAATGATTACTAAGTAGCTTCTTGTTGGTTCTCTGAATGGTGGTACGGGACTTTTGGTAATTCATTCACCAAATGCCAAATTAGCCATTTTGGTTGCGCGTTTTCAGGTTGTTGCCAAGCACACATAGTACTTTCATAGTCTTTCATAGACTGAATTCTCCAAAGTTAGGTAACAGTTTTGGATAGAAGAATTATGTCTTGTCTTCTGCATAGGTATATTGAATTTAGACCGCGTCCCCCAAATAACAATAGAATCAGGTAGGTAGGTACTATAATTAAATCCAAAATGAGGAAATCCGTAGTCCTTAGTAGGTATGTCCGACACCGACAAAGCTCTCAGAATGGCAGTGGGCAGGCCATATAGCTCGCAGAACCGAAAACTGTAGGAAATACAGGTTCTTGAATGGCGACCACGAACCAGGCGACGCAGTGTTGGAAGGTGATGGACCAACGACAATGTGAAGGTTGCGGGATGTTGGTAAATGGAAAAGGCTCAATAACATGGCATGGCATTTGGGGAAGAACTATGTCCAGCAGTGGATTCTACAAGCTGATTATGAAGTACGACTTCATCTTTATTACCGTATTGAATATCGATTCCTGACCAATTGCCTTCACCTGAATTTGACGTCATCCGATTAAAACTCTGTCATCATTTAGGCATTAATAATTCAAGTGTTCGAATTAAATAATACTCATCAATAACATTCGGTAGTGCTCGCGGGTTTTTGCTGCAATCAAGGGGAGCCTTCACATGAAAAGCAGGTTCTTCTTGCCTTATACTATATACTCACTAAGATTACATAGCTTTTCTTCAGTTTCCAGTGCACAGCAAGTCAATTCTTCCCGATGATGCCTCTTAGAGAGGTGAAACACGTGTCGAATTGTGTGGAATATGGTTGAAGGTGGACACGTCTGCATTTTGCTGAGCTTATGAGGGATAGATTAGCGAAACAGTACTAGATATTTTTTCGTCTATTAGTATCTTACATTAACCTCAAGTATTTCATTACATTAGGCTCAATGAAGAAATAGTTTTTTTGTCACGCGACCGTGTGGTAGCCATGTGGCTACCACATGTGTGTTTTTGTATGTACAAGGAGAGGCCTTATAAAGCTAGCAGTGGGTGATATCAGGCTATATGATGGGTTTTTTCACTACGTGCTTGAGCCGGTAAGCCTAACACATTCGGCATCGACCTGCTTTGTATGTAAATACACTTCGCTTCGAGTTTGGCCATGTGTGGCGAATTGATAATCGCCAGAACCGAAAAATTGAAGACGAAGCCAAAAATGTATTAACGGGTTTGGAAGGGTTTTATTAAGCGGTAAGAAAATGAAGGATTTAATTTTTATCTTTAACTCGAAACTAGAATTGAACCTCATGGGTAACAAGGGGATGTGTTAATAGTTCTTAGGCAAAATTATACTAGAAAAGAGACGTTTCATCAATATATGGAGCCTGGGCCTGCACTGTGTACACTACTCTAAAATATGGCTAAGCAATAAAGTAAACGTATATAATTGGTTATTTTATTTAAATTGACATTGTTCTAAGGTACATTAGGATTTTCTTCGACAAAGAGAGCAACACACAGCGCTACAAAAATATGGCGAATGGACGTGCGTGAAATGTCATTTTGACAACCTACATTTATCTGACAAAACAAAAACATCAAATCAAACAACATGACATGAAAAATATGTCAATGTCATGTCAAACGCCAATTATAAACAAACATGGCGGCCTTCAAATAGTTATCACAGTAAAAAACTTACCAGAAGAACTATTCTTGTACCATCGCATTTGTTTTCAAATTAATGAAAATGTATTTTTCTTGTAATCTCCTATTTTTTCCTAATTTTTCTATGTAGTGTACATGGACCAGGCCCAGAATGAAATGGCTCCTTTCTATGAATAAAAAGGTGATAATTAAATAAAACTATCAACTTCAATGATCTTTTGATTCGCCAAACGAGTTCAAATCAAGAAAAGAACTAAATAAATATTAAATCAGTTGAATCATCGCTCCATTAAAAAATTATCTAGCCTATCTCAAAATCGCAAGATCACCACCACACTTCTCGACTTAATTAACCCTTAAAAGCCGATTCATAATCCGACAGGTAACAAAAATTTTAGACAAAAAAAGCCCTCACGATGTCACGTTTAAAACTCGAACTAGGATCTGGTCAAATTATATTTTTTATGAACCTTTTGTGTTTTCTCTCACAGTTTAAGAGGCGTCAGTAGGAGCACGATTCGGTAACGCACCGAGAGATGTTATCGCGACCATTAGAGGCAGCCATCATTGAGACATTTCGACACGTTCCTTTCTCTCTGATCCCTTTAAAGCTGTTATTTCAACTCCATTGTTGCTATATCATCATGCGTTTAGCTTTTTACTTATTTTTATTTCAACCGCAAATTACTGCAATATTTGACGTTCAAAATAATAGAACGCGGACGCAATAAAAAAATAAGATGTCTCATTCGTCCCGAAATTCCCACGACACATCCACAGATAAGACTCGTCTCATACCGTATCTCGTTTTGCAGCATCGTAATCAGACATTGTCTTCGCCACCGCGTCACCTGCGGCACGTTGTTGATATAAAACGCCAATAAATGTCACTTTTTTATGAGACATTCGCGTCTTGGATTCACGTCACGTGCGCCCGCGCCGTCAGATTTGTATCGACGCATGTCCGCCACCCTGGCTGGCCTGCTGGCCCGACGCGCGCCATTCTCTCACGCGGCGACACGCAGCGGCAGAGCGCAACCTAATCTCTCCTACCATCGACTATTAACGCCCGAAGCTAAAACCTTTTCCTACAATACGCTCATTATCCTCACAAAAGTCATTAAATCTTTGTAGGTGTATTGTATCACCGTCACGTACAACAAGAGCGCTAACGACGTGTGTAGGATCACGGGGAAGCGGAACAAATCCGTGATCTATCCGGAATACTGCAGTCCTTTCAACGGCATCTACATTCTGAGCAAAAACGCCAACGGTCCGAAATCATTATTATCTTTCTACTACGATCATCGATCGCTATTATCCTACATAAAAGCATCTCTCGATTTGTTCTATCATTTTTTCGTCTCATTCTCCCGTCAGCGTTACAATTCGGGTCCTCGACAATGGAAGTTAAGAAAGATGTTTAAGTGTTTAGTTACGCTGTTTTTTCACAATTTTTCAATTTAAACGGAGTCGTGTCGCTGAAGGGCCGGAAGATGTCGTTACGGAGCATTACCAATACTAATACTGTCTGGGCACAATGGACCCCGTAACATTTTTAAGCATAATCCGCGTACAATTCATGTCTTAATCTGCGTTTATCTGTTTGAGAAACATGTTTCGTTCGGAATTCGAGCGGTCGTTGTATCGTTGATGAAGTTTTATGGGGATGCCGAGTCGGAATGCGTGCAGCGATAAAGGGGGAGAATCGAGTCTGGTCGGAGCCGGGCAATTTTAGTGGAGATATTTAATTGGAGAGCGCAGGCGGCGGGCAGCGGGTGCGGCGGCGAAGGCTGAAGAAAGGCGCGCGGCGCGGTCGGACCCACACGTAGCGTGAAATCGCGGGGCGCGGGTGCGGCCCCGCACCTGGCCACCACCAAAGGCCATCTTATTATTTGTTGTTTCCCATCCTCCATGCTCGTAAATTTCTACGTCAACGTGTGCGATGATTGTGGAAAAAACTCGGTCGACAAAGCCTTTTCACACCCGACGGACATAAAGACGGACGTACTGTAAATACGTGTATTAAACATAAAGATCCCTTTCACCTGGGATCGTAATGTGCGTGAATAATTTTTCGTCGTAATAAATTCGGATTGAATGGCTGATCGCGATTGGTTTGAGAGTTGAGTTGCGTTTTCAATAAAAAATATGGAATTATCGGGTGGGACTGGTTTGGCATTAATCGATAATGATTGCCACCACCTACAGGCTGGTACTGTAATCCTATCGTGTTATTGGTGGTTCTGGTGATGACAAAGCTTAATAAATAATCCACTTTGATATGTTGTAAGTCGATATTTCTGCAATCAAAAATAAGTCAATACGGATTGACTTGTGCACTGCCTTATTTAGGTTTAGGAAGGCCAAGGCACAAAATACATAGTTGCCTAAAGTGAGTAGGTATGTGTTTAGGGACTTTAAAACAATAGAGCACAAGATGCAACAAATTTAGAAATTTATCCAAAAGTAAAATCTTAAAACATCTCTTTTTTTCATGAAAATCATGATACCAAGTTGTTTGAAAGATCTTCGCTCGCTAAACATGTAAAGCAAAGATAATATAGTAGAATTTATTTCTAGTAAAAACATTAAAAAACATCTACACTCCGTTCAGAGTAATCTCTTTATGATGTCTAAATATAATGAATGATGTATAGAGAAACATCAGTTTTACGCACCTCTCTTCATAATAGAGCTAGCATGTGGGTTGCTGCTCTTCGCCGATAAACTAGAACAGTTCCACCGATGCCATCGGAACTGGTGCTGGCATTCCTTGACCGCTATCTGTAGACCCTCGAACGCTATGGAAGTCGCGTCCGGTGCTTCGTGGCAGACGGACCTCTGTTCTCTGGTCAGGCCGCCGACCAGCCGACAGGTTAGAGCCGAGTTCAGCTTCAGGGTTGGGAGCATGTTGTCACGGTTGTCTCTGGAACTGTGAAAAAAAAGAGTCGAAATTTAGTAAGAAATATGTTTTGGATGAGGTAGGGAACTGACGTCTACCGCGTGTGGATATTACGGATATTGTGACACTGTTTTTTTAGCTTGGTGTTGATTTTATTAAATACTTCATAATATGTATATCATCTCAGAAGAGGTTCATTCTTTTAATAAAAAGAGAATATTAGCAAAAGAAAAATGTTTTCCCGAACTTTTCAGATTTCCTGTTTTTTGTCTTATCGCCTAATCTCGCCTATCATTTTTAGTAACTGATTTGACACCAAAAGAGCAAATCTTTGCACAGAATTTATTGAATTTCTCTCTTTCCTATATTTCGTCCTATTTGTAGGAGGAGGAAAGGAAAGCAGCCTCTAAGAGGCGCACATTAATACTTTCACTTCACTGATTCTTTCACCGACGGTCATAGGCTCTTTTCAGAGCCACCATACCTGAACCTGGCCACTGACCTAGTACCAAGGATGACCAAGAAAGAATCAATAAAGCAAGCAAGTAAGTAAGAGCATTAAAATGCTACTGCTATTTATTGATGTTCTTCGCTCCGCTCTAATGGCGAGATTCCAAACACAATGGAAAATTGTATCTGGTGGTGATCGTGCGTCGGTATGCCACGGGTTAATTTTCATAGCATAGACATTAATAGTTCTGTCAAAGGTGGTCTTAAAATCATTACACTAATCTTTACATCAAGCCTCAAAACAACATTATAAGTTAACGCTTCTACAGCATAATTCCTATTAAAATATACCCTAATATTTTCTAAAAATATTGCCACTTGATTGTCACTAATTGGTCGCTTATGTCAGAATAATTAATTTATTCGTATGGTAAGATGCTATCGCCACGGTTGGGAATAGTTTGAATGAAACAATTTGTTATGTAGCTTCCATTTGGAATATTTAGAAGCGAGCGATTCTAATTAATTTTGTTTAAATTTTTTGAGACGGTGGTCTTTCTTATCAAAATACTGACGACATCGGTAGCGCAGCGAGCGAGTGCCATTCGGAGACGCAAGGGGTGCGGGCTCGATTTCTGCTGGCGGACAAAATTGATCTGCTAATATTTGATCCGGGTCTGGGTGTTGTGGTACCATGGTACTCGTAATTTCTGATACCCACGACACGGGGAACCCTAGTGTGGAGTCAGGACTTTGTATGTGATTAATGGATCTTATTGTTATTACTCGAAATAATCTAAAATTCATTCATATTTTCAAAAATACCCAAATATTGTTTAGATCAACAGGAAGTGTGACAGATAAATGGGGGATGTGACATCACGTAGGTACGCAGTCATCAGATGAACGCGCTCACGAACTTAAGATTATCTGTTAGCACATTTGTTTATATTTTAACACAAAAAGAAACCAAGAATAAACTTAATTTTTAATTTAAGGTCTTAGTTTATTATCTCATAATTCTAATAAGGTAAACCACTCAATCCAATTAGGATTGCATTTAGCAAGAGCTTTTCTAAAGTCTCAATTAAAAAAAAAAACAACTAGTGGTAACCAGACATCGTGATATCTCAGTTCTCTTGGAATCTACGAACAAAGCTCTTTCATATGACACCCCATTTCATCTATTCTTATATACTTAAAAAAAAACCCTTTTGGACTCCTATATCTTAGCAACCTCTTGGCCGATTCAACTCATATTCTTGATTCCATGCAGATCGGATTCACAGTGTGAAGTTATGCTCTAACAAATAAACATACAATGCGATACGATTCGCCCAAGTTCTTTGAGACATCTTCGCTTGCTTTGCTCGCTTGATTAATGGGATATTTTTCTCTCTGAATAGCTATTTCTTTCATCTTAATAAACACTAAATCACTTATTGCACTCATGAACCCTTCTATAAAGATATAAAAGATATAAAATTCTATGGGAATTGACAATTTCTTCATTTTTGTTTTTTTTTCATTTTTTTTTTATACTACCGAGGTGGCAAACAGTCATACGGCCCACCTGTTGGTAAGCGGTTACCGTAGCCTATGAGCGCTTGCAATACCAGAGGAATCACGCACGCGTTGCCGACCCCGAACCCCCTTCCTCCTAACGAGCTCTGGCAACCTTACTCATCGCAGGAACATTACTATAGGAACATGACTATTTGAAAACAAATAATGTTATTTGGCTGCGATCTTGTGTAAGGCGGAGGTACCTCCCCAGGTGGGCTGCTCCAATTCAGAACGAGAAAATCTCGCTGTGCCCTTCCTCCTCTAAAAAACCTTGGGGCGCAAGTACTAATATTTACTAACTATTTGAGTTACAAAGTCTCGTTCCTTATCACTTGAAGGTATGCACTTGCTTGAAAACGGTCAAGCGTGAACGTTCTTTTCTATTAAAGGTTCTGAACTATCGTTTTAACATGAATGAAACATTCGAGGGAATTCGTAGACTTTCGTAGCTAATCGTAGCTCGTCGTGGTTTCGTTTTTGAAGCGACTCTCACAGTACCTAACTACCTAATTTAAGTGAAACGCATGTATTACATTGCTTACACACGCAAAAATTTGAAAAACCATGACTTAAGCCGTATTGGCCTAGTGGAGGTTTATCGAATCTCGATCCGCAGATCGTGGGTCCGAAAGCAGGCAAGCACTAATTAAATATATAAATATTCCGGACATATTCACAAGGTCAACTGATCCCAAACTAGGCATAGCCTGTACTATGGGTACCAGAGACTGATATATATATATATATATAATAGATAAATATTTAACACCCAGACACAGAACAAACATCTGTGTTTATCACACAAATGTTTGTCCAGTGCGGGGATCGAACCCGCGACCTCTAGCGCAGAAGGCAGAGTTACTACCAACTGAGCTATGAGGCCAGTTACAATTAGTTAAATTAGTTTTTCGTTTCAAAAATTTTAGTGCGCATTAACAAACGCATAAAATGGTGAAGGAAAACATCGTTGGAAACCAGTAAGTGTTCTTATAGCGGCGATGTGCTTGCAACCTGTCACGTATGGAATAGTGACTACTGCAAAATGTGGGCATGCCCCAAATGTTCGGCCATGTCTCCTACGCCTCTAACACATCTTCAAAAAGCTGATCGCCTGTAGATCTGAAAGTCTTGAACCTGCTTTTATCTTTATACTTAACACAATAAAAATAAATCCTTAAAATAACGATAGGTACTTTTTCTAATTTCAAAGATTGAAACAATAAAAAAGCTCATATCAAATCAACCATAGAACAAGTGTGTTCAAATCAGTGTGATCCACCAATTAAACCTTCAATTTCCACGCTCAATTTCAAAATGGAACACCAAAAACAATCGTAACAAAAGTTTAAACACTGTTTTCCTTCTTTACATAACTGTTGTAGTTATCTCACTCGTTCCCACGGCCGTGGTATGCCGGTACCATTAAAAGGTGGGTCTAAAAACGTATTATAACCATTTAGGGATGCTTTGTGGATGTATCAAAGTCGGATGAAAGTCAGTCATTTAAGAAAAAAGACGGAGTTTTTTGCTGCAAAGCTCGTGCGGATAAAGCTTTTAAAAAAGTTATCAATTAGCACCTCTCTCTCGCCCCACAAGTTTGCCCAAATCATTTTAGGCTTTAAACAACCTCTTTTGATATGTTTTATACGTATTATTTTATAATAATTATTAATAAATTATTTTATATTTTTGAGGACCTCAGTGGCACAGCGGCGGGTGCCCTGTACCGTGTCTGCGGGACAAATGTTTGCATGATCTGCATTTGTTCCGAGTCTAGGTATTATGGTACCATGGTACTCGTAGTTTCTGACACCCACGACACCTAGTGTGGGGTCCGGACTGTGTATGTGACTTTTGGGTACTGTTTATTTAGTAACGAAAAATCGTGGAAGAGCTTATATAATAGCTTACTTTTTAGAAACCTAAATCCAAATTGCATTTTCATTCGAATCATATTTGGAATTCGCACGAAAATACAAAATTGAATTTGGACGCATTCTTGTGGTTTGATGTTTTTTAATTACTGTCAATGAAATTAGCCGAATTATTTATAGACTTTAGCCGGATGGAGAGTAGATGACCACCAACCCTACCTCCATTTAATGATTTTAATGAAACGTAACCCACAGTAATGCTCGTCATCATTTACTGTACGATTATTTGCGTCGCAAAATAAAATGTAAGGACATAATATTATATTTATTTTTCTCTTGATATAACTATTATATCTAACGATGTAAAAAGAAAGGTTAAAGGACATTTTATTGCCTTTTATGAGTTGATAAAAGATGCTTTTATATTGAAGTAATATAAAAGTTTAATATTCTAACAGTTTTAATGGCTATTTAATTAATAAGTTAGTAAACCTGGCCCTCCGCTTTTTCAAATTAAATAGCACGAATAATTAACGACTGCGTTACGCTTACGTTACGATAATTAAAGTTAGATTTTAGCAAATGACATCGGTGTTGCTTGAGATCGTATCGTTAGCTTACGCTATCGTGTTTTATTCGTGCACAGGGGTGCACAGGGCGTTCAGTACATCAGAGGAAGTTTGAAAGTAGCGCCAGTGACGGAAAAGTTGAGAAGTAGTAGGTTAGCATGGTATGGGCATTGGGCATGTCATGAGGAAGGATGAAAGTCGTGTAACAAGAAGAGCGTTAGGTGTGAATGTGGATGGATATAAGACTAGAGGAAGGCCAAAGAAAAGATGGATGTAAAGATGACAGAAGTGAGTGCGGAGATGACGGCTAACAGAAGAGAGTGGAAGAAGAAAACATGTTGTGCCGGCAGGAAGAAGAAGGGGTGCACAGGGCGTCTGGTCGAAGTAACAGTGACCCGAGAGTAGCGTTGCAATGTGACGTGTTATTCAGGAAATGTACGAAATAAATGATTATTATGATTAACAATGCCAACGTCTTGAGGACACTAGACTGGTAGTTGCCTGCACATGCCTTCGAATTTTTAGGTTCTAGGACATGCCGGTTTCCTCACGATGTTCCTTACCGTGAGAGCACTAGGATGGCGCACATAAATTTTCCGAATGGAAAATCTATTGGTGCAAGACCGATTCAAACCCACATCTAACTAAAAGCTAATTCATTGAGTTTGAACTGATTTGACCCCAAAACAGTTGATTTTTGCATAAAGTCTTTTCAATTAGAAATGTATTTATGAAAGTTCTAGAACAATCTTCCTAGCCGATTGGGTGTAGAATAAGGTACTTTCAGGATAGCATACATATTCACCCTGAATCACCTTGTATAACTAACCCCCTTATTCATAATCACTCAATAACTTCACTAACTTAAGTCCGCCTCTTTCTTTTGTTTACCGTTTGAAAAAAACAGGGAGGGCGAGACTTATCGAGCCGATAAAGTTAGTGTCTGATTATGAATAAGAGGGTCTATGAGAACAAAAATAGGAAATAAACTTTCTTTAACGCAATAAAACAGATTTCTAGCATTAATTATCGGTGAAATAATGGCAGTGTTAAATAAAAAACTTCGACTGATTTGTAAGGGTCCTGCTAATGGACGACAAGTGTAAGGTAGCTTACTATTTATTCAGCCAAGCTCAGTACTAGATAAGCTCATTGGATTTATGCGCGTAACACTATCGCTAATTGTGTGTATTGGTATTTTTAAAACAATCCCCAACAAATCAAGTGCCTTTTTCATAGATAGTAAACAAATAGGGTTCAGTACGTATAAACTTTGTTGGTACACGGAATTTCAATCAGGGTTCCCATACCGCGTGGAAAGACGGTGTAGCACGCGATTTTTGCTGCGTGTTTTTGGACATTAAGGCTTGTATAATAACGGCCCTTTTCGTGTGCTCTGGTGGGAGATACGGTGTTGTTATGGGGTAATAGAGAGGAGAAAAGTATTTGCAGAATTGTCGGCGCGCAAGTGGCCACAATTTGTATTGAAATAGCGCTCTGTATGAGTATCGTAGCATTCATCCAACTTCAGGCTTTATTATTTTTTACCGGACGGTATTAAAGCACGAAATTATTGTTTTTATCTCGTCATGTGGTATTTTAAAGCAATTATTCGAGTTTTAATACATTTAATTGGATCACTCAGTCTTAACGACTGGTTGATGGGTGTCTGTTTGCGTTCTGATATGGCGGACGTTTTTGCTAGTTTTTCAAAGTTATGACGAATAATTAATGTAATGATTTCTTTCTAAACCAACAAGTCCCTATAATATTTTTGATCCAGTGAGCGAAGCGAACGAGATCTCCGTAATCTGATGTTCAAGAAAATTATGTGTAGAACACAAATAGAATAAGATTGTCGCGGGCTTTTTTGAAAAAGTGTGTTGGTGTTTGTAATGGAGAAAAGACCTAAAACATTTTACGAAGTCTGTGCGAACTACTAGATAGGAACCTAGATAGGCGTTACCGACACTATTTTTCTATAAAATTCGTCAAGTAGACTCGCTTACCCTTTGTTCGGGCCGAATGTGATTCCAATGAAACCTAATTTGAGTCAAGTTATGACTTCTTAGCAATTATCGTTTGAAACAAATCAACTCGTTATACAAATGAAGTTATAGCCTAACCCAATAAACTTATGTACTAGTGCGCATATGCCAATTTTCAAACAACGTCTATTATAAATAATAAGGACTAGCATATGTTTTACTGGAAACGTCATCAGAGCTACACAGGATTGTTTATTGATTCCACATCAATCCACCATTCATTATAAAAACCGTCTATTCCCGATCCCCCCCCCTTTTTTTACCACTGACCATATTTTCCCCGAGCTCTGCTGCGCACAATATCTTTATCATTTAGTACGTAATTTTTATTTTTATGTTATTTTATGTGTAGTAGTATTAAAGAAAATAAATCTGTCATTCGTTCATTCATTCACTGACGGACATCGGAAAAAATTGCGACGTCCACCAATACAAGGGTACAGAAACAGTTACATGTTTAATTGAAACTACTCCCATTCGTGCACAAATATGTTACTCTATTCGTTTTTTTGGTTATCAAGACGTTGAAACCAGCGGCTAATTCAGCTCCTCGCTTATTGACCATGGTTTTCCTGTGGATCAAGCTGACTAGGCTGAAAGGATTGTATAGGTGCCGGGCAATCTTATTATTAGCTTATTAGCTCGCTCCCAAATTTTGATTGCTCTCACTAAAACACTAACCTATAGTTGTAACTATAGCTGTACCTATAGTTGAATTTGAAGTGATTTGACTTCAAAACAGCAGATTTTTATAGTTTTTTAAATTAAATGAAAAATGAAGTAATGTCAAAAAGCAGTTTCGAACTTTATTGCCGATTTGAAGTAGAATAAGCCCCTTATCGAGGTAGTTATACATACTGAAACACCATGAATTGACGCGAAAATAAGGACAGAAAATCTCGAAATCTCGAAAATTTAAGGAGGTCGTTTCTAGTCACAATTACCTCTGTGTTGTATCAATCACGCGCAAGCAGCGATTATACAGCGGTATAACGTCCATTACCATACTGTAAATTTCCAGTCATTGGGTGGCCGACAAACTGATTGTCACCTTTTAAATTTGCATCTATTTACATACGCTTATGTTATCGTTTCACGAAAGCTTTCTATCGTTAGGTTTTATTGGGTTATTGAGATTTCGAAGTCCTTTTTGTATTTAAATAAAAACAACATAAGTATATATGGAAGGTATTACGATGTGTTGCATGATTCTTCTAGGCTTTTCGCGAGATATGTTTTAAATTCACTGACTTAAATGTGATGTAACTGAATAAAATGGTTTGTTTTAAATTTCACACTTATTAAGAAAGCCTAATATAAAAACTTTACGTATATTAATTATTTTAAAGGATAAGAAGTAAAATTTTAAGTTCCAAGTTCATTACAATTTATTTGAGAGATTCAAACAAAATAATCGAAAGTTAAGTCACATAATTTTATCTTGTTGATATTTTGCCGTGATAATCATATATAAACAAAATAACACGCATATAAAATAACTGAATAAGTAAATAGCTGCAATTATGTACTTACCACGCCATATTGGACAAAAGAAACAGCAAGAAAACTATGGCCGCATGGAATGTCATTGGCATTCTGCGTTTTTCTCCTCTGGCAACTCGCTGCTTCATGTTGGCAACACCAATTTTATCCGCGGTATCATTTTAACTTTTCACTAATAAAATTTTATTACAAACAATCAAGATTCACAAACGTGAACAGAACTTTCTTTCGGATTTTAAAAACTTGCATGAAAGTTGGAAAGCGCACGAAATTTGATGTTTTTTTTTTGACTCTTTTGATGATTTTTTAACTTTTTGTTTGTTTACGTTTTTATCTAGGGACGCGGTGCCGTCGGCTTGCGAGCGTGTTCGAACATGACGGGCCGAGAGTTGCGTGGGACGCAAGGCGTGCCCGCCCAGACGCCGACGTTAAAAAACCAAGGGGCGTCTTCTCCGCGGCCCCACCTACTCTCTCATTATCCTTGTTTACACGATTGCCAATATTTTGGCGGTTTTAGCTTATGATAGACGGCCGTCTGCCCTCATTGAGGTCTCGTCAGACAGTGCCGCGGTCTACGCAATCCCTGCCTATAAAATGTCGCCCCACGCATTTTATGCCATTCATGGCTAACATTGTGTTGTCAGATGTTTGGTTTTGGATTGGAATTGGTAAAAAACATAAAAAACTGGTTATTTGGACATTGTGTCTGAGACTTATTGATACACTAAGAACTTCTGATTAGAATTCTTACAAAATATATTTTATTTGTTACTTTATTATTTAAAATGTGCTAACTTTGTTTTTTTTTGCTCTACTTAATTTCAGTTAAAATTGTATCTATAAATTTAACATTCAATATTATTTTGATATTTTTATTTCAGTCAATTACTCCCACTTAAGATGTTAGTGCTAAGTGTTATCAGTGGCCCTAGCACGTACCTATAATTCACAGTAGCGTTACGCTTCGATATTATTATTAACTAGCCAATGACATGGACGATGCTTGAAATATTTTTGTTTTGATTAGCTAATATTTGATTTTTTTTTATCGTATCGTAAGTGTAACTCTGTTTTTAATTATTCGTTCTCGGGCTACAGAGCTTTATTAAGCCGTACCAACAAAAGGGGTTTTAAAATGTCCACAATGACGGACATGTAAAACGCGATGACAAATGGTTCAATAATCGAGAGGGTTGACATTCACAATTGTTGGGTTAAGGGTGAAACGATCCCTTCATTACAGTAAAATAGCCAAGTGCGAGTGAAACTCCGCATTATGAAGAATTCCGTAACTGAATTTTCGCCCAAACCAGAATGCAAAAACCAATTAGTACTTTCTTTACCAACCTGACCAACGGCCACCTGTTGGTAAGTTGCTACCGTAGCCTATGAACTACGCTTGCAATACCAGGGGCATCACACCAGGGTTCGAAAGTTATGCTGTAACAAATTTATATACAAACAAACATCGCCGATCTGCCCAAGTTAAATAAATAAATACCTATTATTATTATTAATTAGTTGTGTCCGAGATTTACGCTCGCTTCGCTCGCTTGATCAATTAGTCAACTCATAATTACGAGTCCGTGTAATTTTACTTTTTGAAACCACAGAAATAGTTTTGGATTTTGCAATGTTTTATAACCAGCACCTACACAATTAATGTCCGTTTTAAAACGATTTTATGAGGCCAAATTGCGATCAACTACGTTTTTTAAAAGAGACGGGCCTAATAAAACTAAAAGGTTCCTTATTAGCTTACGGAACTCCAAATAGGGGAGATTTGTCACGTGCCCACCAGCTATTATTGAATACCCGTTTAGCAGTAAGTAATCTATGGTCCTTATTTCGATTGGGTATGGTTATTCTGTTAAAAATTTAATAGTTTTTTAGTAATTTTTAGATCCTAGTTTACTTACTCGTAAATGAAGAATAAAAAGGTACGCTCCCGCTCTGAAGTCTGTCGGTTTGTCACAGAATTTCAAAGTTAAAGTTTAGGTATAGGTCTTATTCTTAAATTATTTTAGTTTTAAGTAACTTGTACACCAAGTATATAGTTAGTGTAAAACTAATCCAAATGAGGCATGGTAGGATTTTTTTGTTAATTATCCTACTGGCAGATGTCCCACCTGATGGTAAGTGGTAGCCACTGCCCATGCAGCTGCATACCACTTTGTGGTATTGCGTCTATAGACCTTCAAGATTGACTTCGTCTCCGTTCACTATATGTTCGTTATCCCTCGTTCTGTGACCAACAATGCTTCCTAAAGTTTTCCCAGTTTATATTGACAATAGTCTATACGAAAGTAAAAAAAAAACACAATGCAATAATACATCGTGATTCCTGATTTAATTTCTTCGCCTGCACCCTCTTAACCTAATAGGCTTAGGCAGGCCCTTCCACTGATATGCTGGGAATCCCGGCTCTCTTTTTTTTTTTTCTTTTTTTTTTTGGATATATTCACACGGTCAACTGATCCCAAACTAGGCATAGCCTGTACTATGGGTACCAGAGGCTGATATACATAATAGATATATATTTAACACCCAGACACAGAACAAACATCTGTGTTAGTCACAAATGTTTGTCCAGTGCGGGAATCGAATCCGCGACCTCTAGCGCAGAAGGCAGAGTTACTACCAACTGAGCTATGAGGCTAGTCTAAACACATAGGCAAGTCTCTGCTCAACACATAGGCAAGTCAGGCATTTTGCTTTCAATAAAGTCCCCAGTTTAGTATTCTATATCTATATTTTCGTGAAAGCAAGAACTTTATCTCCTAAGTATATTATGACGGCATTATGCAGAGGCAGGAGCTCATGTAAATCAACTGGCTTTGATCTTGGGCCACGCGTCAGCACTCCGCTAAAGAGCTACTGCAGTCAGGATCAATAACTTCACTCTTACGAAATAAACGCGTGTTTTGTAAGACCTTCTGTTAGTACGACTTTGAAGTCTCTCTATCACGAATAGAAGGTTACTGCGGAAATGCTGTGGCTTTCTTAGCTGAATGACATAGATAGGTATCAGAAAAAAATCGTTTCTTAACTCTCCAGTTTGTATAGCTTAGTGACTAAGCTATAAAAGCTGGACTCGAAGGACTAAGCCTATTGTCCTTCGAGTTGGTTACAGACCAACAGCCACCGGACTAAGACCATATAGTTCCATTTTACAAACTTGGTACGGAGCACTTAGATCGTTGCCTAGTGAAAAAAGCTGTTCTAGAGAACACAAGCTTTTTTTTAGCGTCTATGATAAAAAAGTTACATCATGTTCTCGAAGAAATATGAAAAAAACGCACTCCTGCGAGCCCCAAGCATGGTGGACGTCCATTTATCCAGGTGCTTAGTTATTTGAAGATATCTAAGGGTCAGGCAGACGTCTGACCTTTACAGGGTTATACCCTCTGGGTGGCAGGCACATTTCCTCCCAGTCACCGCATTCCCCGCACTCCTCTAAACATCTTAGGAGATGTATGCAACGGTTCGCCTGTAGCTACTTAGAGGTATGAGTAACTGAATTGTTTAACCAACAGCTACAAAGCATAATTTCCTACCATTACCAGCTGAATAATTTATTATTAACCCATAAACCAAGCAATTTTCAATTTGTCCATGGTATCCTTATACTACAAGTAATCACCTATGTTCGTACCAAATCACCTGTATTTATAGCATGACACCCGATTTCAGCAAACCGTTGTAATCTATGAATACACAGTTAATTCTTGGCATCTGCACACATCCACAAAGTCTAGGGATCACGCATAAATTAACTTTTTTCAATATCTTTGAATAATTTTGGGGGATTGTTGTATATCATTTTAAGCGGAATTTTATGGTTTATTTGAATCACCAATTAAAGTAAACAAAAATTAAAAAGAAAAAAATCCTCGACTAAAATTGGAGATAAGTAAAAATTTCAACGTTTATATTTTTTCATTAGATAAAAGTAATGAAAAAAGTTATCAACAGATAACAAAACAACAATTTTACAAATTTTAGTAATAAGTCAGACCTCCTAAACCCCTGTTTACTGCTCTGCATCTTCTTCACATGCTCAGTATCAGGTTGTCAAAGGTGATAAGGCTCCAAATTCAACAAAGATGCAGAAAAAGGTTCAGTGGGCAAATTTTCGGGCATCTCACTAAAAGCTCTTCGTCCGAGCAGATCCCAAGCGTGCTGTATAGGATTGAGATCGGCGGACTGCGTAGGCCACTCCAATAGCGATAGATCGTTCTCGTGGAACACATTCATTATGAGTCCTGCAGTGTGCGCACGAACATTGTCCTGCATAAACTGAAAACCTTCACCCATTTGCAGTCGATGCGGAATCACTATAGGCTGGAAGATCTCGTCACAGTATTTAAAAGCATTCAAAGTACCTCGTATCCAAATGAGGTCTGTTCTTCCACCGAGGCCGATTCTGGCCCACACCATTATTGTCCAGCCTTATTACGGGTGAAATTCCTGTTTGTGTTTAGTCTGCTTCTTAGTCCAGGAACTCGCCAAACTTTTACTCTTCTAGAATCAAGATGAAAACCGATACGGGATTCATGCGAAAACAAGACTCGGGCCCACTGTTCATTGGTCCAGTGTTAATGTTCACGAACCCATGTTAAACGTCTCCCTCGATTTTCACATCGTAGAGCTGGGACTCTCAGCGGTCTGCGAGCATGAAGACTCACTTCATGCAGTTATCTCCTGGAAGTTTGGTCACTGATAACCACCTGGTGTTGCAACTGCAGTCAGTATACGAGTTGACGAGCTGTAATTTTAGACTGCATTCTAGCGGCGTTTTGTAAAAACGGTCTTGTTTTGGTGTCGTTACCCTATATCTCCCTCGATGTCATTCGGCCACGTCTCTAGAGTCTAGAGATCACGCTTTGCTGTGTTCCAATAGCATTCGGAACGACGCGTTGAGTGCGTTCGACTTCAAGCATTCCCAGGGCACGAAGCATGTCTTGCCGAGAAAAATGACGGCGAGACATTACGCGCTGCGCAACTTATAAATGCGTTAAAACTCTTATTATGTTCTAAAAAATAACTTTACTCTAAAAAAAATAACTTAGCGCGTCTAACATCGAACTCACTTCCGAAAAAAAATTGGAGCTTTCCCTCTGAAACTTTCTGAAACTTACTTTTTCTTGTTTTATTTAAATTTAGAGCATGATTATTTCATGGGCGTTGAGCCTGCATTCACAGATTTAGGTAGCCAGTACATTTTTCTAAAAATATTTAATTACAACTCTTTGATCCCTAGACTTTGTTGATGTGTGTATTTATCTGTATGAATTTCGTAGAGCACAGCGTGATTTTTTCGCTCTTAATTGAAGCAGCTCGTCTGGGGAGGTACCTACGCCTTACAGAAGATCACAGCCAAATAACATTTATGTTTCAAATAGTGTTGTGTTTTTAGATGAGTAAGGTTGCCAGCGGTCTTTACGGGGTGGAGGGGTTCGGAGTTAAATATATAATATATATTATAAATAAATAAACACGTGCCGTAGAGCACACTGTCGACGTTTCAGTTTTGTGTTTCTGCGGCACACAGAGCGAAGGTATTTTTTGGATCGTATTATCAGTTAGCTATGGATAATCGCGGACATCCCTACAGTAAAACACAATACAAGGTGTCTAGAGCCGGCAAATGAATAGTTATTGTGCGTCATTAGTGCGTAAACACTTGTGTTTAAATAAATATCCAACGATGATTACTCTGTGGATAGGTTACCACATTTATTGTAGTGTTGCCAAGGTTTACTCGGAATTACAATGTAAGATTTATACATTGTGGGTTTACTTACACTGTGGGTCAACGTTTACTTATGTAAATAAAGAACTATAGATTACATAGTTCTTTAAACGTTTTTTTAAATAATTGAATAAGTCTTAACGTTCAGCAATATTATTATCATCATCATCATCAGCCTGCAGAAGTTCACTGCTGGACATAGGCCTCCCAAGAGATCCATGACGAACATGAACATGTCTTGAGCCTTCTCCATCCACCGACTTCCCGCAACCTTCACAATATCGTCGGTCCATCGGGGCCTTCCAATACTGCGTCGCCCGTCGTTCGTGGTCGTCATTCGAGAAACTATACGCCCCAACGGTTGTCGTTTGTGCGAGCTATATTGCCTAATAATTTTTTATGCCTAGTTAAATTGTATAAAATCACCCAGAAAACCAGTAAAACTGTAGCACCTGGCAACATCACTGATCTGGCAGAATCGGCACGTACACGCGATTATGAGTACAACACATAGCTCGCAGCTACTGTCACGCATCATTTTCCATCATTATCAATTACCGCGCGAATGCACCGCAACACCGCAGCGCGGCGTGTGTTGCCAACTTACTCGTGAAATTACCTTTGTGTTCATTACGATGATGTAGATAGGTACCTTATTTTGTTATCAATTGTTTTGTTGATGAATTTTTGGGTTTCTTTAGTGTGGTTTTTTTTAATACACCTATAATTATGAAATAAATAAAAAATCATGAACTGTATTTTTTTATGTTCATAAATGTATATTATACATATCATTATATTTTAAGTACCTAGTACAGAATTTTTAACAAGTCGATTATATTCTTAAAATCGGAGGCAACACGCTGTCATTATAAAAAAAAAACAAAATCCAAAGAGCTTTAACATGCATAAGATATAAATAAACGTCTTTTTGTACAATTTTGTTATCTTCGAATTTATGAAGTTGTGGTAGACCGGATCAAAAAAGGTCAACTGTCATCAAGGCAGTAAAATGTAAAACTAAGTACTTGCGATAGCTCGATTACCAATTAGTGCATGTTCTTTAAATTTATTTAAAGCAATTGAGCTTATAGAACATCTGTTCAGTTCTTTAAGTAAAAAATATACAGTTTCAGTTGCCGATTCTATAATATTAGTAGCAATTGCTATCTTTTAAGAGTTCCCTTATCAGAGCTTTATAAAACATGCCCAAAACTGCACTACATCCATTTATTCATTAATTTATTCACAAAGTTGTATAAATTAACAAATTATCAACGGACGGACGCAGCAATAAAAATATCTATGTAAATTGTTGGTCAATACCGAGTCGGGTTTATAGCCGTGTTTCAATTATCGTTCTTTGCAAGGAGAGTGTTTAGAGAATGCTAATGGAAGGAAATCGATGAGGCGATGTATGTCAAAGATGAAGAAGAATTCAGAAGCGACAGAAGTACCTAGAACTCTGGAATCGGGGACGTCTCCCTCCAAACACAACTAAAAATGCCTGAAAATGTATTGCCTAGATAAAGCCTAAAAATTGCACATAAAAATACACCTTGGCCGTTGTGGCCCCGGCTGACGAATATTACCCTCTATATAGGGTAGGCAGACCCGTGAGTGTCGGAAGAGGTGACTGAGGGAAAAGGTGGTGAGTGTGGGACACCTTCTCCCAAGTCACTCTAGAAATATGTAGATGTCTATGTTCAGCAGTGGAAACGGCTGAAATGATCATGATGATGATATGTCTTGAAAAACAATCGAAAATTCTGCCCTTAGAAAACTACCTGACCAGCGATAAATATGCCCACCAAAATGCATGGTTTATTAACAGTACACGTTTTACAGTAACAGTTTACAGTATCTCAACCTGCTCACCTAATCTAGGATGACCTATGCCAGCGCGACCGGATTATGGCAAGCGCAAAAGACCCTCTACCTCAAAGTGAGAATGGTGGACCAAGAACGAACCAATGGCCCAACAAACAGTGACTACCTACTCTTTGGTATCACGGTGCGTGTAGAGCAGCGAGCGTAGTTTATCAAGATGGCTAAATGCTCGCAATTAGCTCATGTGAAATGTCGCATGCGCACGCTAACGAGATCCCGCCTCATGCGCATACGCATCTAGGCACAACGCACGCGGGGTAACATAAAGTTGCTGAGTGTTGCTTTTAAGTAGATCAGAGATAATTTTTACCCGCCCAAGCTAATAGATCAAATTGGGACTGCTTTTTCGATCCTATGAAAATTCATTTGAATGTTCCGAAAAAGATGGCAAATCTACTTTTGTTTTGAAGCTCTCGTACGTATTTATGAGAACTAACTATTACTAATTACATTAATTAATGTAATTAGTACCTAAGTATTGAATTATATGGCTGAATAAAATTCATAATCGGATCTCTCTATCATTGGAAATAGCTACAAACAACTTTTAATGGTAAATTAACGTAAACCACCGATCTTACGCCCTAAAAAAACCCGCCTTTATTATAACAATTTTTATTTTTTATGTATTATTGTATTCTAATTTTAAGTTATTTCAAATACGATTATATATTTTTAATGAATAAATAAATGAAATGTGCCTTTGCTACCCTGTGAAGGGCTGCTCACAGAAGAGCAGATCAATGCGCATGTTGACTACCCTGTAAAAACGAAAGGGGTGCGAATCGCTTCATGTGCACGTGCCCTAAATATCGCGTTCGACCCTCCACTGATTTATGGGCCCTTTATAAAGGTCCTAAAGTTTTCTAATTGCGCTTGTATGGAGCATCACTTCTCAATATCTGTTTGTAAAATAGAATGCATTCTGAACGTTCGTCTGTCCGCTATATAATACACTAGCTTGCGCCCGAGAATTCACTCACGTGGTACTTATATAAAAAGCCTAGAACACTATCTATTTCAAGTTTCATCGAAATCTGTTGAGCCGTTACGGCGTGATTGAACCAAAGAGGTTGAATGAAAAAAAAAACTTTTTTCGTTTCCTTACGTCATCATAACCGTTCCTATGATAATATGTATGAGTGCCACTAGGTCCTCGGCGGGCCTGCCCAGGACCAAAACCATATTCCAAGCGAACAAAGCCGCGAGTAAAAGCTAGTTTTTATTATAAATTAGCGTAGGTTTATGAGAATTTTGTGTTGATATGACAGGAAGGATTGTGGCTTTAAACACGACTTTGCTAAATGGGAAATTATTCATTCACATAAACTTAAACATTTTATGATGTTTGAGGTATGTTCAAGTTGTAGGCTTTGTAATAAATAAAATTCAGCTTTAAGCCGTGTTTAAACGGCTTGCGATATATCATCTAAAGTTTGTTTCAAAATTATTCTTACGACTACCGAATAAAGTCAGTTTTGAGTTTGACCGGGTTTTTGTGTTGTAGTACAATGGTACTCGTAGTTTTTGATACCCACGACACAGGGAATCTTAGTGTGGGGTCAGGACTGTGTATCTGATTTTGGTGTTATTATTATTTGAACCCGGTATAAAAGACGCTGCGTCGAAAATCTTAGGCTCTTTAATAATGTTTTTGCCACAACACAAGCCTATGCTAAATACCTCAACTCGGAGCCACGGGCACAAGAACTACCGGCCAGTGATTTATTGCCCTCGCATTCCACATTCGCGTTCCGATCGTGTTGATGGAGGGGAAATTCGTAGAGAAAATTTTATAAAATTTTGTTATGAAAAATAATAAGATATAATTTGCTTGTAGTTTGCTATAAAAAATGTTATTAAAAATGTTGATACCAGAATTTGCTATGGAGTCATCGGCACTGGGTTGAAGCAGTGCCAATGTGAAAATAGAAAACAAAATATTGAAAAAAAGTCGTCAAAATATTAGTAAGTGGAATATATTTTTATAAAAGGTGGAATTGTTTATTACAGTTTAGTGATACCTATATACGTAGTACTAAAAATCTAAAAAAAGAGATAGTTTGACATTTTGTTTCATTATTACATTATTTATGTTATGAAACTTAACTAAACAAAAAAAAGCTGCTTCTTTTAAAATGTATTTAGGTATTGGTGTTTCAGATGTTTTTATGCTATGTAGGTAGGCCTATTACTATAAATAACCTTAGAGTCTTAAATAATGTATGTGCAACTTAGAAAAATAGCAGAAGAAACTTTAATTATTGTAAAAAAAAATGGCACTTATATCGCTTAGGAACTTACTAGAGCAGAACACCTGTAAAGACTAATTTTATTCTGAGTCATTGATATTTCCTGTGTAACAAAATGATAACACAAATCAACTGTCATTGAATCTAGATCAAACAGCAATCACAGACGGGACAAAGCGTAATAATTTGTCAGTGGCATATCGATTGGTATCGTTTCATCGACTATCGATAGATTTATCATGTTAATCGATATAATTTCATCAGTTCGCTCGGTGAGCGATGGAGGTCGCTGTGGGAACGCCACTGCGGGTGCGCAGTCATGCCATAGACAAGTTGAGTTGTACCTACAGGTAGGGCATTCGGTAAGTATCTAGTTATTGTAATTACTTTACCCACTTCTGGGTAGAGGCCTCTTCCTGTTTGTGCCATTCTCCACGATACTGTCAAGGCAAGTCTCATCCAGTTGCGATCCGCTTTGTTTGCCCATTTACTTCCAAATTATTATAAAAAATACATTTTGTTGTTTTTAATTACGAATTTGGGAAATACATTCTTCATTTATATTACATAATTTCAAAAACACCATTGTTCAACTGTTTTAGATAGCAATCTTGATGTTGAGCTCCTGGAACGTTTAATAATTCGTTAGACGATAAAAAAAACAGTAGATTTAAAAAGTTGGGGATACAAATCTGAAAATGTAGTGATGTTTTTTCCGCTAACTTTTTTATTTTTGATCTTCATTTTTTTTTAACAACGATAGCTATAACTGCGCTCGTCAACCCGCATGCCCAGCGTGGTGAGTATGGGCAAATCCTCCCACATGATAAGGAATTTACTCTGTCTGTGGGGGAGGTCATGTTCAGCAGTGGACGTCGGACGGCTGAAATGATGATGATGATAGAATAAGCCCCTTAGGGGATAATATACTAGTTACGGAACATGTCGTAGAATGCTCTTTATAAAAAATAGGTGTGTTATCTTCTTCTATGTTGGTTATTATTACATCATCAAAACTAGACTACATAGTGATTTGAATGAATCATCATCATTAATAAGGCAAAGCATCTGAGATGCTCGCCATCTGTAGGCATAAAATTGCTATTAAAATCGTTTACTCTTTGAGAATGCTTTTATTATTGCGACCACCAACGAGAGATCCGCCTAGACATGAGAATATTTGGATTGTAGTTTAATTACCTCCCATTGTGGTCAATGATTCAACGATTAAAAAACTCTCTATTGTATTTGAAAAATAATGTATCGGATTTGTTTTGTTGACCTTGTAAGTGGTTTCAAAGTTCAATAGCATTTGACTATTTCATCAAGATTCGTGTATACATGTAGATCGTTAAATTTCATTTGATAAGTAAATTATTTGGTAAATTGTAATATGCTGATTCTTATATTTTTTATATGTGTTTAGGACTAGAGAATATTCTCGGTGGGGATTTATGTCGTGTATGGTGTTTATCATATTTTACAAATAGTGAAAAATTGTGTTTTCGTAATTTTGTTACTTTTCGAACTTTCTTGATACTTTACTTTATACTGATACTATTTTTGATTAGTTCACATACTTTACTATTATTATAAATGAGAAAGTTTGAGGATGTTTGGATGTTTGTGGTTTAATGGCGCTGTAACGGCTCAACCGATTTAAATGAAACTTGGTATATTGTTCTTTCCTATAATATAGTGAAAATAGCATAAAAGCTACTTTTTATAAAAAAGTACTTATATAGTATCATGCCAGCAAAGCCGCAGGCACAAGCCAGTACGATATCAAGGTAATTAGGGTATAAAGACCCGTATGACGTTATTGATTTATATTTTTTAATTCGGTAGAGATAAGTGAATATCGAAATCTCGTCTGTGTCGTCATTATCTCTTGGCAGAAAAAGTTCCGTGTATTTTGCGATCCGTACCAAAGGTACGGATCGCAAAATAAAACAGAGTAATTTCTTGCAGCGTCTCGTAGATATTTATGAGTAGAATATTTGTATGTTCACTGGCAAAACGAAAAATGCCTCGAAATTCGTTCTTTTAATTGCAAAAACTTTATTGAGTTGCATAGTTTCGGGGCGAATTCTTCGGGGTGGAATGTTACGTCAGCAATTTAGAATTTTATGGAAGTTTGGAATTTTGTTTTTGAAAAGAGGGGATTGGGGGGCGGTGGGCGTGGCGGGGCGGAGCCGCCCTAGCGAACAGTACGTGAGGTTGGATAGGTGTTTTATCATTATGATACTTATCAATAATAAGTTGGTTTGTTTTATGATAAATAGGCAAAATAATATAAATTGCGTAGTCGGCATTGCAATTTGAATCTTATATCGATGGGTCACCAGACAAGTCTATGTGAAATGAAATAACTAAAATATTCTTGTTTTTTTCTGGGAAACTGTGAGAATACAAAAACAATTATTCAAAAAATTAAATGCCATACGAATCCTCTTATTCATCAGTCACTAAGTTTATCAGCTCGATAATTCTGGCTCGTTCTTTTCTAACCGTAAAAAAAAGAAGGAGATGGGCATACTTTTATCGGGCCGATAATGCCCTTATTAGCTTATGATATATTTTAAGTGAAAGACTCCTATTTATTCCAAGTTTCAGTGAAATCAGTAGAGCCGTATACTATCGAAAGAACATAGAATGGAGACAAAGTTAATCTTGAAAGTCGGAGATGGGACTGACAAGTGAAAACCATTGACAAATCCTACTAATATTATAAATGCGAAAGTTTTTGAGGATGTTTGGATGTTAGTTGTTCAATCACGCCCAAACAGCCGAACGGATTTGGATGAAATTTGGTACAGAGATAGATTATAGTCTGGAATAGCATATAGGCTACTTTTTATGTAGGTACCACGCGAGCGAAGCCGCGGGCGGAAGCTAGTAGACTATAATTTACAATTAAATCTAGAGCTCTTTCATTCACAGAGTATGTTGGATGTTGTACATAGAATTACTATTCAAGGAACGGTTAAATTTTCCAACACATCCAAACATCCTCACATCATTTCAGCCGTACGACGTCCACTGCTGAACATGGCCTCCCCCACAGACAGAGCGAATTCCTATCATGTGGGGGGATTTGCCCATACTCACCACGCAGGGCATGCGGGTTGGCGAGCGCAGTTAGAGCTATCGTTGTTAAAATGAGGGACGCTACTGCCCATCCCCTAGCTTTTTTCCCTTAGTCGCCTCTTACGACATCCGCGGATAGGTAGATATGGAGGGGCCTATTCTTTAGCCGGGGCCACCACGGCATTTGCCAACATCCTCACAAACTTTCGCATTTATAATATTAGTAGGATGGCATTTCTTCCCTAGAGAAAACAATAGGTTGATATCCGAGCAACCTATCTTTAGGCTAATATTATTGAAAGCGGCCTAAAACAACAAATAGCACTTTAAAATGACACGTAATGACGCGTCATGATCACTTTGTCTCAACGACTTGAAACGAAGATACCTCGAGTGATGTGATACATATCGGCCTCGCACAAAGATATCTTATCACTTTTTGTAGATCTTATGTCGATTGCATAAGGCTGAATTTGGGTTGTACGTGGGTAGAATAATGTTTGTAAGCCGTATATTAACGCGTCCAATCGCTCCTCCTACAGTCGATATTAATAATCATGTCAATTCACTATGCGTGAGAAATATTTTAAAGTGATGCTAGAACTATTAATTTGGTTGAGATTATTACGATTATTGGGTAATTGAAGGTGTCGGTTTGTGCTTTTAATTAATTTTATTTAATTTACTCATTAGGGTGGGAGTATGCTGAGTCAGGGTAAAGTGATGGGGCCACTTTTGTTTTGTTTGATTGTTTGTGTACATTGGATGTTGAATCATTATGCGTTTTGTGAGGGCAATATATTAATATGAAGAAATTCTGAAATAAAAACTCGATTTTAAAATAGGACTGACTGGCCAAGAAGTTTTTTAAATCGTAACTACTTAATATAATGCATATACATGCAAAAGTGTGTTTGTTCGTGGTTTATTCTTTTTAGGCTCAAACGGAACCTTTATTGGATTACTTTGTTGCCCGTCTGTTTTTCTATCCGTCTGTCTGTCAAGACTCTTTTTCTCTGAAACGGCTAAAGGTATATCAACTTGAAATTGATACCTAACCACTGAATGGATTGAAAAAAATGTATGTTTTAAATAGTCTGGAATACAGTCTACTTTTTATTCAGGTACCTCGCGAGTGGGACCGCGGGCGGAAGCTAGTTTAATATAAAATTATACACCAAGCATGAGAATTTGTATGGAAACTCGGAGATCGATCGCATTCCGATAAAATTGAACCCTAATGTAATGAGATAGGGATCATCATTAGTTAACGTGATGACAGAACAAAATTCTCCCAAAATATGGATAAGGTATTTCGATTGAGAATAATTATATCAAGGACTGAACCGATATTGGTGAAATTTGGAATAGATACAGATGATACTCGGAATAGTGTATAAGGGACGCTCTTGGTAGCATACTTGTATTTTTTGTTTATTTAAATATTAAGGAAAACAGTTTATAAAAATATACGTACAAAGTTTCACTACCTGTTAGGCAATTTTGTTCTCGCCTGGAAATCCATTTAAAGCTGTACGTACCTACCTATCAGAGTTTTCACTATAAGGGCGCTGCTATTTTCATTTTGCAAAAGAATGTTTTAGGCTCGTATTCAGAGACACGACTCAAGCATAGATTTAATCACAGATCAGCTGAATCTCTTCTCAAACATAACTTTTATTCAAGAACGGTACTTAAACTACTCTCCGCTGAATCGAGTCTCAAATCTGTACTCAAATGTTCTCGTTTACATTTTGATTTATTTATAATTTTCGATCCGTTTTACGCAGAAATTCAAACAGCCAGGGTGGAAATAGAACAGAACTATAAAGTGAAGTATAAATATGCATCATAGTACGTGTAACGGAACGAAAATGTCATTTGATTAATGTCTAATCAAATCTAAACTCAAGCACCGATTTCGTCTGATTGACGTTTCAGAATAAGCATTTACTCAGGTGAACTGTGATCATTGAATCTATACATAAGTACTGTTCAAGAATTAGAATCTCGACTCAAATCGAGATTTAAGTACAGATCAACGCTTGAGTCTTGTCTCTGAATACGAGCCTAAATTTCATAAAGTTTGAAAACAATTCAAACGTTATGCAGCCTTAACATCATCAGCCTATAGAAGTCCACTGCTAAACAAAGGCCTCCCCCAAAGAGCTCCATGACGAACTGTCCTGAGCCTTTTCCATCCACCAACTTGCCGCAATTTTAACAAAGTCGTCGGTCCATCGGGTGTTGGGCCTTCAAATACTGCACTGTGACGACCACAGTGGACGAGTGCCCGTTCGATTCCTCCTGCAGGGAATTAATCATGCATTTTTTATAGGAGGTAGGGCACAGTGAGATTTTCACGCTCTAAACTGGAGCAGCTCGCCTGGGAGGTACCTCCGCTTTACAGAAGATCGCAGCCAAACAACATTATTTGTTTCAAATAGTGTTGTGTTCCTGCGGGAAGTAAGGTTGCCAGAGCTCTTTGGGGGGAGGGGGTTCGGGGTCGGCAACGCGTGCGTGATGCCTTCTGTAGTGCAAGCGCTCATAGGCTACGGTAATCGCTTACCAACAGGTGGGCCGTATGCTTGTTTGCCACATTAGTTGTTTGAAAAAAATGCAAATATCTTCATGATCTGCATATATTTGTTCTAGGTCTGGGTATTATAGTACCATGGTACTCGTAGTTTCTGACACCCACGACACAAGGAATCCTAGTGTTGGGTCGGGACAATGTCGATACCTACCTATTCGGTGTCATTATTATTATTACTGCTTCACCCGGTTCGTGGTCATTTGAGAACTTTGGTTTCCCCAATGTTTGTTTTCAATGGTTTGAAAGTTATATTAAAGGCTTTATTTACAGAAAGAAACTTAAAACTAATACAAGTTAATATTTACAAAATACACAAGAAACAGTTGAGCCATCTAAAGACCGTTACAAACGATCTATAGATAGCTCAAATGATTCAGATCACTACCAGCCGGAAGCGTCCCCAAGACGCTGGCGGGATTGCCACGCTGGATGGCAATATTAAAGTGCATCCAATTTGCAATGTTATATCTGCTCCTTGTACGAGTATCTCAGGCGAGCTAAAAGCGGCTCCCTCGATTATAGGCTGCGGGTGATTTGCACCCAAAATTAATTCATTTAATACCGCTTGCCGTTATAACGTCTATATTATTAACTTGACTGTATAAACCAAATTTACGAAATTCATTTGATGGTGGGTTTTAGGAATACGTATTTTTTACCTCTGATAATCTAACCCTGGTATTCGGGGTTCCCTAATCGTCGCAAGAGGAAGTTTTAGGGGAAACTTCAAAAAAAAATCATACATAAAATCACGCCTATTTCTTAGATGGGTAGGCAGAGACCACGGCGTTCCACTTGCTACGATCCTGACATACCTCTTTCGCTTCATTCACTCTCATCACATTCGTCATACATGCTCGTCGGTTTAGGGTACTCTTGACCTGGCCTTTGTCCAAAACGTCACCGATTTGGTCGCTAAACGTACGCCTAGGTCTTCCTCTTCCAACGGTTCCATTCACACTCGCCTTATACACCTGTTTCGTCAATCTTCTTTCGTTCATCCTCTCTACATGACCTTTCTCATCACTACATCTTCTTTCACTCCACAACGTTCTCTTATAACACTGTTCCTCACTCTATCTTTCAAAGTTACTCCACACACACATACTTCGCAAAGCTCTCATTTCCACTGCATTTATCCTACTTTCATTCTTTATCTGCCATACCCAACTTTCACTGCCAAACATTAGTGTCGGCACTAACACTCCTCCATGCACAGCCAGTCGTGCCTTTTTGGACACTTTCCGACTGCTCATAAAGGCATGCAGTGCCCCATTCACTTGATTTCCAGCATTCACTCTCCTTTCGATATCACTCTCATGCTTCCCATCTCTCGTAAACAAAGTCCCCAGGTATACAAACTCATTCACTTGTTCAACTCTTTCTCCACCAATCAGAATATTACAAACTGTCACACATTCCTCTCTTTCAAAAACCATTACTTTCGTCTTACTTACATTTACTTTCATTCAAAAAATAATTGATTTAATATCAATTTAGATTACATTATTATTAATCAAACCTGTTATTCTTAGTTTTTTCAGTCTTTTCACGCCCTGATATCACACTGGAGTTTCATGAAAATGACTGTCATCATCATCATCATCATTTCAGCTGTACGACGTCCGCTGCTGAACATGGCCTCCCCCACAGACAGGCTAAATCCCTTATCATGTGCGGGGATTTGCCCATACTCACCACGTTGGGCATGAGGGTTGGCGAGCGCAGTTAGAGCTATCGTTGTTAAAATGGGGGACGCTGCTGCCCACCCCCTAGCTTTTTTCCCTTAGTCGCTTCTTACGACATCCGCGGATAGGTAGTATAGGAGGGAAATATTCTTTTTTTATATACTACAGAGGTGGCAAACAAGCTTACGGCCCACCTGATGGTAAGCGGTTACCGTAGCCTATGAGCGCTTGCAATACCAGAGGCATCACGCACGCGTTGCCGACCCCGAACCCCCTTCCCCCCTAAAGAGCTCTGGCAACCTTACTCACCGCAGGAACACAACACAATTTGAAACAAATAATGTTATTTGGCTGAGATCTTCTGTAAGGCGGAGGTACCTCCCCAGGCGGGCTGCTCCAATCCAGAACGAGAAAATCTTGCTGTACCCTACCTCCTCTCCTCATCGTGATTACACGATGATTAAGATTGTTTTATACAAATCCCCTTATTCATAATCACTTTAACGGCTCGATAAAAGTATGCCCGCCTCTTTCTTATGTTTACTGCTAGAGAAGGACATGGAGAGAGTTATGGAATCGATAAAATTAGTGAATAATGATGAATGAGAGGATATGCATTTACTTGAATTTCCCCATAGGAGATTGTGTTATCGCGTACAAGACGTTTCAATAATAAACATAATTTTACAGCCGATGAGATCTAGCTCCATTTATTAGTTTTATCGCTTGACACCTCATTCACGTGCCACTTATCGGGCACTAAACCTACACAATTTACTTTCAAAATCACATTAATGTCAGCCCGAGTTCGGAACTTCTGCTTTGTGTAAAGTGCATTGATAATAATCTGAGCCATTCTCAGGTGAGCGAGGGAGAGGTCAGTAGCTCGATGCACGGGAGGGAGCGAGAGACGTGATGTTGAATAGAAACATCAAAATTTTACAGCATTTTTATTGCGCTCGCGCCGTTCCGTATGTTTACATGTACGCGTCCGGTCCGCTTTCGGCTTTCCCGGTGGTAGTGTGTTACAAGGTAAAATCACTTTTTTGGTGCCCATAAAGTTCTCGTAAGTATAATAAATAGCTGATATAGGCGTTAATTAACGTGTGAAAACTAATTCTAGATAGGCCGTGGTCATTTACAAAAGCATAAATGATAAATTCTAAAAAGTCTCGAGTTTGGGTTGAAATTTTACTCTGGACGCTCGGTAATTAAAAGGGAATACTGAATTGAATATCTGGGTATGGAAATATAAAATGAAATGAAGATAAAAATTTATAAAATGACTTCTAATCCTCTAAGTCCAATCGGGTTAAGGATAAATTAAAATGTTAATGCGGATGTTTTATAAATTAATAAAATGAGCAAATAATGTTGGCGTGTGTGTCGAATCAGGCCCGCGGAGTTGACTTTGTGTGTGGCGCGGTAGGGCAATGCATTTGTGTGTGTCATTCAATTGGTTCCAATAAAACGTGTTTAAGTAAGGACCTAATTATTCAGATTCTGTTTGAAACTTTTGTCCGGTACTGCTTACTTTCTACATCGTGTGTTTACTTAAATTGAACATTTTTGTTTTTGTTATCTAAAAAAATATAAATTATTAGAAACATTTCAAACAAACAAAAAAAATATAGACATTATTTGATCACGAAAGCAACTTACAATAAGTTAAAATTATTCACCTCCTCTACTAAGAAACAATTTTCCCTCTCATGGTGGACCTGTACGACTGTTTCGCGCTTGTCTCTTAAGCACTGCTGGTGTAGTGGTATCATGCAAGATTCCCATTCTTGCGACCCGGGTTCGATTCCCGGGCAGTGCACTCTCTTTTTGCGACCTAACTTTTTATTTCCTAACAGTTCCAATATTATTTTGGATATTTTGGACTCTGAATTAAAAAATACGATAAAAATGCTCAATAAACTGCTATAACATTTAGTTGACAATAGATATGAGTGCAGTATACAAAGTATTGATAGATAATTGTCTCATACTTGGAAAATACAGGTACAATGCTTGCTTGCGTATCATGTCACTGATTCTTTCTTGGTCTTCTTGTATTAGGTCAGTAGGTTTGAGGCATGGTGGCCCTGAAAAGGGCCTATGACCGTCGGTGAAAGAAGAAGAAAGAAAGAAAGAAGAAAGAAAATTTATTTATTTGACCCACAACGCAATAAGTAGGTAGGTAGGTAGGAAGATACAACGAAAGAAAAAAAAAAAAAAAAAGAAAGAATGAAAGAATCAGTGTAGTGAAAGGATTAAAGTGCGCCTCTTAGAGGCCTTTCCTTTCGTGCACAGGTCATAATTTCAAGGTTTCTTTAGGTTTTAGTAGTACCAAAAGCCGAACATTCTTTCTCCCAGATGAGACAGTGAGAACCTGTCCAGTTAGGTCAAGCGCTAAAATTCCCATACAAATATTCCTGTAAGCAGACCATGGGAATGAGACAGATTAAATGAATTCACGAGATTCAGGCATTCAAGCGTATCGGTGAGTCACGCCCATAGCTTTGTTGAAATGGCTGGTGCATAACTGAGGCGTGTGTGAGTGAGCATTATAGCAGTATAAGGTACCTATAGTGAGCGCATGCAAAGATTACACCGTCACAGAATATCTAACAGTATGAAGTTCATAGGCACAGCTAAAAAAACCCGTCAGGTGAGGTGAGTGGAAGCCTAATAGCCAATGCAGTGTTGTTATTATGCGTAACTATAGTCACGAATTGAAAACTACCCCCCGCTCTGCAGAAAACCAACTCCTCCCATCTATAGCTGTGCCGGTGATATCACATTGCGAAATGTGACGGAAGAATGAGTAGAGCCTAGTCCCAGATTAATTTTGATTGTATGGCCTTTAAAGTCTGCGCGTGTAGAATACCTTTGTTTGATATAATTATGGTTATTTTCATTGTGACCGCAAAGATTTATGCGTCCTTCGTCGATGTGGAAAATCTTATAAACTTTTTTAATGCTACTTTGGCGGCAAACAAGCATATTGCCCACCTGTTGGTTAGTTTTACCGTAACATAACTAGACGGTTGCATAGTATTTTTTTATTCACCTATAGTTATTTATTAATAACATTACATATATAATAATAAATAATAATAATTCATTTATTTCAGACAATAGTAAAGTTACAGGTCTTATTTAACTTATTCTACAGTCCATATCAATATATTATTTAAGTATAGTAAAGGCATCCGCGCACGTTGTCCGTCCCTGAGACATGCGTTGGTAAGTCTCATGTGCTAGATTGGGGGAGGCCTTTATCCAGCAATGAACTCCTTCACGCAGCCAGCTGATGATGATGATCACAACTCGTTTAATGATTGAGACTCTCTAGGTGAGAGTAGCCTACTAAATCACTATCAGACACTAAGCTATTTTAGCTTAAGCTTTTAGGTTTTTATACGAGCTAAAAGCAGGGTAACTGATAAATAACCAGGGTCTGAAACAGATATCACTTTCTGAATGATTATTTCGTTAGTGTTGTACACAAGTTTGAAGCAAACTAGCTGACAAATACATGACAAATAACTCAGAATTTTCCCTTTGTAAATTAGTAACACAGATTTTTTTGCGGAAGAACAGATATGCTTTAAATATTTTCCATCAGACTCTTCAAGGTCCGGGTTTCTTAGAATCTCACCGACGTCATTGGCCATCAGTAAACTTTTAGCCCATCCTTCTTTCGCCGACGTCCGTCGCGCGTATCATTGTAACACATTGTTAAGAAGCACTGCTGCATTGCGGCGTTGATATCCGCGGTGCGTGTGTTGCTTGCAGACGATGAGTTTTTGTACGGAACTGACGTCAGCGGAGAAGGAAGGCCGGCCTTAGGGAGGAACGTATGATTCAGATACCGAACCCTAATTAAGCTATTTCATTAGTGATTCAGCCTACTTGAATATTAGATGATTTGGGAATACCGGGCTAGTACTGAGAAATTCAGTCATATTCGCTGATTCATAAGAAAACCACACGAAGAACGAATGGGATAATAATGACTGATTAAGTATCAAACAAACTAACATCTACCCAAACTTTCACGTGTATAATATTCATTCATAGTAGCCCTAGCTGATCGGTGAAAGCGATGTAGAAATTAAAATAATCATAAACAAAACAGTAAGAAACGCACTTGCCCATAAAACCAAAGTTGGTCAAGCACCATTGTTTAAATACAACTAATTAACTAACTCATTTCACCGAGAATGGCGACCAATAAAACATGGTATTACGTTATTTTATTATGAAATTACTGTTAACGTTTGTAACTTCGATGCTAAACGCGCTTGTTGTTGGCTGACGAAGAATTGAGAGGATACGACGAGCTAAGACCTCCGTAAGAACTATTTGGTTATTGAGGTTGCGGGTTCGATTCCCGCACAGGACAAACATTTGTGTGATGAATACAGATGTTTGTTCTGTGTCTGGATGTTAAATATGTATCTATTATGTATATGTATATCAGTCTCTGGTACCCATAGTACAAGCTAAGCCTAGTTTGGGATCAGTTGATCGTGTGTGATATGTCCGGAATATTTATTATTATTATTATTTAGTAGTCTGTGACGTAAGTTTGTATGCGATATGTGTGAACTTAAATTAACTCAGACCAATCCTGCAAGGTTATCGTGCAAGAGTACGGACTGTGTTCACACAATGCGGCAATTGCAATGAACGTAAGAAACGTTGAATGCAAAGGTTCCTGTCGCCCGTTGCGCCTACGTCCCCCAGGGAGACATAACTCAAAAAACCCTCAGGGAGTTTTCTGAGTTATGCAGTTTACTTATAGTGACTAGCTCTGGTCTCTAACTTCTGGCAAAACGAGAGTACCATGTTCAACGAGTGAGAGGGATAAATATTGTGCAATATACAGACTAGCGGGCTACAACTGCGTCGTATTGCGTCGCCCTCGTTCCTCGGTAGCGCAGCGGGCGTGTGCCCACCTGGGACATAAGGGAGTTTCTATTCCCGCTGCGGGACAAATGTTTGCATGATCTGCAAATATTTGTCCCGGGTCTGGGTGTTGTAGTACCATGGTACTCGTGGTTTCTAATACCCACATGGAATCCTAGTGTGGGGTCAGGTTGGGTGCTCTTTATTATTATTACCATTCAAATGCAAGCGTCTCAGTACTATTTCACACGAATTTGAACCATAAATCTTTGAGACTGTCAACTTGCGTTACCGCCTAAACAGAAAACAACGCAATCTTAATGGTACGGGGTAGCTGCTTTTCCGAGGGAATCGAACTCGCATTGCGTTCGTATCCACACCAATCTTTCCCACCATCAACGAACAATAACTCGTAAATATTTATCACGCGTTGTAAATGGGCATTTTTCAAGACGCACTAATTATTTCCACAATCGAGCCGAGGGCGGCTAACAATTGATTTGAACTTCATTTCAACTTTTACAATCGCTACCTTAATGGTCATTAGCCTTTAAAAGTTATTTATTTAGTGGTCCAAATGTGACACCCTATATTTTAACACTTTGTAAGCGAATGGTTCAATTATAATTTTGAAAGGTTTTTTGAAAAGAAATGTGAATCTAGCTTATCATCTGACTACTAATATAAATGCGAACGTTTGGATGGATGCGGATGTTTGTTACTCAATCACGTCAGAATGGCTAAACCGATTTCGATGAAACTTGGAAGAGATATAGTTCTTTACCTTGAATAGCATACAGGATACTTACCTAGGTACCGCATGATCGAAGCCGCGGGCGTAAACTAGTTTCAAATATTATAAACAACGATCAGTCACTTATATAAGGTCTGACTCCTACTAACATTCACTGTGTCGTGGGTATCAGAAACTAAAGAGCCGTCAAATGGTAACCCAACCCAGACCCAGATATTTGCAGAGCCCGCAAACATTTTTCGCGCCGCGGGAATCGAATCCGTACCAATTGCGTCTCAGCTGGGCACTCGCCTACCACGCCACAGAGGTAATGGAAAGTACTATTGAATGTTAAAGATCTTTTTTATACAATTACAACTGGTGTCACTGTCCAACGCGTTGAGGAGTTTTAAAAACCGGGCTTGAGCGCTCAAAATATTATTTCAATATGCACTAAACAAACTATTGATATGACTGTGCACTAACAAAGCAATTTCAATAACTCAGCGAAATAGTATAGGCAACCTTAAGTTATCGATGAACTGTCAGTCGATACTTCACGTCGTTTCTAGATGCGTCACTAAAAGTCACAATTCATTAAAATTATCGTCAAGCTCAAGATTTCAATAGGGATGTCGACTATTGCGAGACGTATCGACATCGAGGCATCTCAGATCGATATCAACATTCCTGCACAGTCACTTGACTGGGGTGGCATCACATCTTTGTGTATCTAGTACCATATTAAGCGTCTAATGTATGGAATTTAATTTCTAAAACCCACGCCGAGACGCAAAGACAGGTTCCAAAGTGACCATAATGGCATTTAAGACGTTTCGTTCATGTTAACATCTTATGACATTGCTCGTAAGTTGAAAGTTAATCAAAATGTTTTAATCGATGACGCGATAACATCAGTGATGTGCTTTTTATGTTTTTGTATCGATGAACTGTATTTATTTTACAGTAAGTTTATCTTTGAATTATGAATGAAACAACTTTACTGTTTGCTTAGTATGTCTAAGTTTATTAAAAATTAAACTATGCTTAGTTATGTGCATGAAATAATCGGTCATGTAATGTTTTTATGGTTGTTTACTATCTAACTGATGGCTTGGCCGATAACATCAGTCAGTTTTACCAATAAAATTTATTACAGTAGCATCGGCAACTAGTATCGTAGGTTGAGCTATCATTGATTTCTACCTAAATATTATTTTTATGTTCATCTGTATATGGAAACATTCTTAATGTAGAGTTTGAATGATACTGTAGGAATGTTTTGGATGTACCAACTTGAAAACTTGTTCATTATAACGACCTATCGATGTCGATTTATTCCCAAAACTGATCCTCACCCCATCACTAAAGGTGAATGAATTCTTTGCATTACTTAATTGATTTGTAAGATATTTCTTGTTGAGTGAGCCGTCTTTAATTGAGATTCTAAAACATAATATCGTGTCTATCTGTGGCGAGACCACCTAAACTGATATTTATTTGTAAAAGTTATGTTATTGGTCATTAAATAATAATTTTGGTTGTTATAAACAATTAGACGGAGTTTAGAAGGAATGTGCGATGAAAGGCTGACAAGAAAGTTGAATCTTATTGAATAATATATCGCAAACGCTCGTAGCACGTAACTTTTTTATGCGACGTAGGGCACAGCGAGGTTTTCTCGTTCTAAGTTAGAGCAGCCCACCTAGGCAGCTAACCTACGCCTTACAGAAGATCGCACTCAACATTTTTTGCTTCAAATAGTGTTGGTACTAAAAAAATACTTTCATAGTATGTAGTTGTTAACAGATAAAAGCTGTGCTGACAAGAAAGTAGAATAAATTTGTTATTAAATAAAATATCCCAAGTCGTAGCACCGTAGCTTGCATAGGTCGTCGGATAGTGTTTTTCAATGAAAAATTACGAATTACCAAAAGTTGTAGAATAATCTTTATTAACTCCTCTTTATGTGTTTGATCAAAATATGGTAGGTATGTATTGTAGGCCTCAGTATGGAAGACCTCAACGCGGTCAAGGATAGAGTGATTGAGTTGGCCACCTATTACTCCGAAACAATATAAATGTGAAGCATCGACATAAAAAGAAGAAAAAGAAGTATGGTATACATAATTAATATGAATCAATTTGTATACGTGACAGGTTGCAAGCCTATCATAACAGTAACCTAGTTACTAGTTTCTACACATTTAAATGCTACCCATAATTTTCGAAACAGCTGGTTTAGAACCTGCATCTTCACCTAGACTTGGCAATACCAACTTCACCATGAAAGGAATGACGCGGGTCCTGAAAATCTGTTGAAATATTTTGCCACTAGCTCTACCGATTACACACGATGTTAGTCTCACCACTTTCAGAACGTCTCAACAGACAGATTATGCCAAGCCCCGGAGAAGGCTACTTTGCTTTATCGATACAGCCCATCAATATCCACTACTTATCGATATAACAATGCCCCTCACTACTATTGTAGATGTCATTGTGTACTCCACAACTCACCGATTGAACCAGATCAGGTGGTCAAACACAGGGACATAAGAATCGTTTTAACTCGAGTGCTCTCACAGGCTCTGTTTGCTCCTAGTGTTTTCTTACCCTGGAGTGCCCTTGGCTCTGAGTGGCTTGAGTGTTTGTTATTGATAGGTGCTCTTGAAATGTCAGCCCACAGATATTTAATTTGACGGTATACAATGGGATCCAGTGGAAGGAACCTCGATATCGACCCGAAGGTCGTCGTTGGAAAAAAAAGTATTGTACGTAAAAGTTCTAAGAAAAATCACAAAACCTCTATCTTTATTTCCTTGTCGTGTCACTGATTATTTCTTGATGATCCTATCAGGTCAGTAAGCAGGTTGAGGTATGGTGGCACTTGAGCCTATGACCGCCCATGAAAGAATCAGTGTAGTGAAAGAATTAAAAGGCGCCTCTTAGAGGCTCTTTTCGTGCACAACCTCTATGAAAAATTGTTACTTCTGTGATAGATTAATTTAATTTAAATTTAATAGGATACACAAGTAGAAGCTACTAAAGTATCTATCCCAAAAAAAGTCGATTCAAGACTTATCGAAAGAGGCCATCAATTATCGTCTTTCGTCAAATCAAATCAAATCAAATCAAAACGCATTTATTTCAATAAAATCACTAGGATCACTTTGAAATGTCTAAGAAACTAGGTGAAGCTATGCCTGTTCCTCGCGACCAAGCCTAGAAGAATCAGGCAACAAACACGGCTTGGTGCCTATCATTTTTTTCGATGATCCTTTTTCACAAAATAGAATTTAAAGCTTCAGTGTGGTGCCGATCAAACTAGGTGAGGCTGAAAAGAAAAGTAAAAGGGATAAAAGACTGACTAGACCAGTGGTTTATCCCTCTCATTTTTGCTCTATTTAAGAGGTACTATCGAAATAAGTTAACAAAACAACCACACATGTTTACGTTGCAACAAAGGATAATGTATAATTTCTTTATTTTTCTACTTCAAAGTGAAGATTCGATAAAAGCCAGTTTCTTAGTAAAATATTGCGTTTTTCCATCACGGCTCAGCAGTTTAAAACATCTTCAAAGATAGTTGTATTGTTTGATATTCTAAACTGAAGTGCGGCAGCTGATTTCTCGGAACTAGCCTTGGTTCTCTAAGAAACAGTTTCCGTTGTAACGACCGTAGGATGGCGGTGAGAGCGATTTTCAACCGTATTTAAAAGAAATAGTGACCACTATCCGTCTCTAGTTTATTACGGTTGACGGCTGGGGATGGTTGTAGGATTTCCTTTCAATCGGAAGTATAAAATAGCACATAGTAGAGTAATCTTTAAGAGTTGAGCGTAAAATATTCTGCCGTTTGAACATGGTTTTTTTTTATACAACTGATGTGGCAAACAAGCATACGGCTCACCTGGTGGTAAGCGGTTACCGTAGCCTATGAGCGCTTGCAATACCAGAGGCATCACGCACGCATTGCCGACCCCGAACCCCCTACCCCCTCAAGAGCTCTGGCAACCTTACTCACCGCAGGAACACAACACTATTTGATACAAATAATGTTATTTGGCTGCGATCTTCTGTAAGGCGGAGGTACCAGGCGGGTTGCTACAATTTAGAATGAGAAAATTTCGCTGTGCCCTAACTCCTCCAAAAATTGATTCGACAAAACGTTTAGGCCGTCACGATTTAGGTCGAGAATATACACGTCCAGTTTTTCCATTCTATAGTCGGATCCGATAGTCTGAACCGGCTACCGCTAAAAGTCAAACTCTAAATTGACTTTATTCAGTTGACGGAAGGATCGTTTTGAAATAAATTATGAATGACAAATTGCTCGCAGTCTGAACGAACCATAGCGAACCAAACAACCGACGCGACCAACGATCTATATGACGGTACCATCTATGGACGATCTTGGTGGCGCAGCGGGCGAGTGCCGTCAGACACGCAAGTGGTGCGGGTTCGATTCCCACTGCGGGACAAATGTTTGCATGATCTGCATATATTTGTTCCGGGTCTGAGTGTTGTGGTACCATGGTACTCGAATTTTCTGTTACCCACGACACAGGACATCCTAGTGTGGGGTCAGGTCTATGTATGTGACTGTTGGGTGTTATCTATACGCTCGGTATTGCTAGAATCGAACGTAAAACCTTCTAGCATATAGGTATGAAGTCTATAGCCACCATACATCTTAACATTTTCCTCTCGGTACAGTCGCGAACAGCACCAACGTGAAACTGATCGTGAACCAATAAATATAGAATTGTTTATAATTAGGTAACTTTAATGGCGTAATAAAAAGAGTAAATTGCTTCTGCGATTGTTTTTTCAGAGCAAGTGCGCTTATTGATACAGCTTACACAACAAAACTGATTTAATATGAATGCTGGCGGACGATCTTAATTATTATTAAATAAATAAATAATAAATAAGTATTCCGGACATATCACACACGGTCAACTGATCCCAAACTAGGTATGGCTTGTACTATGGGTACCAGAGACTGATATACATAATAGATTAATATTTAACACCCAGACACAGAACAAACATCTGTGTTCACCACACAAATCTGTTCTGGGTTCTGCGAGCTATATGGCCTGCCCACTGCCACTTCAACTTGCTTATTCTAACAGCCATAATGGTTCTTCTACGGATTTCCTCATTTCGGATCTTAATACGCAGTGAAACTCCGAGCATAGCTCTCTCCATAGCCCGTTGCGCGACTTTGAGCTTGTGTATGAGGCCAATAGTTAACGACCAAGTCTCAGTGCCATATGTAGGTACTGGCAACACTCCGTGAAATAGATAACCGTTTTTATACAGTGCCACAAAAAGCGCCTCTACAAAAACCGGCAAGCCATTCACTATTCACCACTCACGGGTGACAAGAGAGTGCACAAAAATCTTGCAGCAAAATCCCGTAAATTTCAGAGTGTCATATCACGAAGACCGAGACGCCAGGTGTACACGAGATTGTTTGTTTAACACAATTAGAGTTTCGCACGTGTGTTCTATTATTAGAGTTCTCACTGTCTATCACTCGGAGTTGCGTCTGCGTAGCGTTGCCGTATCAAAAGCTACGGGCCGTGCATTTGAGAAATGTGCACTTTTACTAAGAAATATACTGAAAAATTTTCACTAATAAAACCACGTACCTACTGTTCTATAGGTATACGCACAAAAAGTTTACAACATCTTACTACTATTATAAATGAGAAAGTTTGTATGGATGGATGTTCCTTACTGTATTTCGCAAGAACGGGTGAACGGATCTGGATGAAATTTGGAACACAGATATATTATAGTCTGGAATAGCATATAGGCTACTTATTTTCTTCATACACATGCCGCAGGCGGAAGCTAGTATTTACTCCTTTTTTTATAGAGGAGCGTGCTTCCGATTTGGTTCCGGCTGAAGAATAGGCCCCTCCGTATCTTCGTACCCGTGGATGTCGCAAGAGGTGACTAAGGGGAAAAAGCTAGGGGTTTGGCAGCAGCTACCTCTATTAAAAACGAAAGCTCTTACAGCGTTCGCGAACCCGATTGCCCATCGTGGTATGGGCAAGTTCTCCCCACATGATAGGAAGTAGCTCTGAAAATCCGGATTATGTTCAGCAGTGGACATCCTATGGCTGAAATGATGATGATGAATAAAGAGCGGGAGAGAGAATAACTTATCCAATCAAAAGTTTGAAATGAAAAGTTCTTGAAAAACTAGCTCTCATATTTTTAACATACACCGCTTAAATAATCGGATTTGAATTCTCTCAAAAACGTAGTAACTTTGAGCAGAGACAGTTGTGTGAATTGAACATAAAAATGAACATTGAAAGAGCGCTATTTCAAATCGTAACAGCGCATTGCTTGTAAAACTGAATTATTATAAGCTCGTACATTAATTAATCGGGCAATATCCATAATTCATCAGGTCGCCCACACACGTGCTATCCCCACCTTTGCGTGATTAGCAAGCGAAGCCTAATCTGCTAAAATCTTAGCCAAAATAGCGCGAAAATCGTTTTGCGCTGCGCTTGCGGCGGGGTGGGCTCCGGCAAGCGTCAGTCTGCCTCGCGATCTCTCGCGGACAGGGATCCACGCACGCGACACGCCGCGAATTCGGTACTCTTTCGAAAATCGAAAACAACAAAAAAAGAATTCTTATTTCAAAATTTGACAGATGGAACTCGCGGGGTAACGAACTTTTTAGATGTTTTCGAGTGGGGTCGCGGAGGACGTGTGAAGACAGTGATGTCAGTCGTACCATGCGGCCTGTCGTCATCGCCGCCTGTCTGCTGCTGCTCGCGCCCATCACTGACTCTTGGTGGTGAGTTGTCATGCTCACAAACAAACACCGCTCTTCGGAGAATCGAGCGATAGACTCTACCTGATTGAGTGTATAAATAAGCCTGCGATAAACAAAATCCAAATATAATTTATAACTTCATCGGATCAGCTGATGAGTTAACATTTTCTGGAAAAGTACACCTGTTATATAAATGGAATGAAATAGTTATGCCATAAAACATGTTTCTCAGAAAGCATTTTTGAGTTTTCAGCCGTTTTTTAACATAAGATGTAAGAAAATATAATACTGCAGTAGTATAGCTTATATGGCCAAAAACATCCAAACACTTATTGCAATGTTCTTCATTTCAAACTTTGCAAGAACTTTAACTTTTGTATGCGACTATAATTTATTTATTTTATGACAAACGTCAAAAAACGATTTTCTTATTAAAACAGGACTTTAATTATCATGTTGTCTTACACAATATGATGGTATTCAGCCATCTGCATGGCATCTTAACTACTTCAACATACCACAGACATTTGTTGAATTTTTGAAAACTATCTACGGTTGTCTTAATCTGTTCTAATACTTTTACAATTGTGTAAAGAAAAATTTAATTTTTCTCGATCTCAAGATCGTTTTCTTTTGAGAGCGGATTGTAAATCTTGGCATTAGCTGGTTTGCAAAAATTCAACAAATTGCAATGGTATGTTGAAATAGTTAAAATGCCATGCACATACATGATAAAAACATTTTTTTTTTAAATACCAGCATTATTTGTTTCAAATAGTGTTGTGTTCCTGCCGTGAGTAAGGTTGCCAGAGCTCTTTAGGGGGGGAGGGTATTCGGGGTCGGCAACGCGTGCGTGATACCTCTGGATTTGCAAACGGTTATAGGCTACGGTAACCGTTTACCAACAGGTGGGCCGTAGGGTTGTTTGCCACCTTAGCGGTATAAAAAAAATATATCTGTCTTGGGTACCTTCCCAGGAAAGATTAAGGCAAGAGTTTTTGAAAATTTTGATAAGTTTAAGCATGGACCCTTGGTACCGCTATTTGAGTACTTATTAAGGTTTCAGAATCGTTTCTATCATTTGCCGTTTCAGTGCCAAAATCAGGAGACAATTCTATTAAGTAGCGGCGTGCCTCAAAATCAGTCGCACAGTAAAATTGTAATTTGTGACTGATCCCACGATCCAAAACATTAGTAACTGATGTTAGTCGTTCTAATAATATACAAATGTAACAGTTATCTGGGTATTTGCAACCACGGCTGCACCATCAGATTTACGACTAGGAAGTGCTATAAAACCGATTTTCATCGGTCTGATACAACTCTACTGTCCACTTTTATTATGTTTATTGTCAACTAAATAATGGGTAAAGTCTTAATTTGACAGATTATTATTTATTAGACTATCAAGCCCCTGTTCCTGTAGAGCGGTAAGACTCTTATAACAACCGTAATATAGCAGCGAATTCTCAATCAGCTGAATACAAACGGCGCCAATGAAGTATCGTGAGAAACAATACCAAGCTACAAGGAAACGCCTAGATGGTGGTACGAAGCAGAGATACCTATGAAACTCTATTTCAACGTGATCTAGGTTCATCGAAGCGAAAGGTTGTTGCACAGTTTCATAACATCGAAAAAAGATGTCAGCAAACTATTCTCGGAAAACAACAAGAAAATGCAGGATAATGAAAAGCTAGGACATATAAAAGGCGTGCCCTCCATAGCAACCCTTCACGAGGATCTGTGGATAGGCCACATCTATAAGTTAATTCTAAACGACCTTGGACGAAGGGTTGCTTAAAGGTGTGTATGTACAATATAGCACACTCAAATTTACTGTATTCAGAAGACTTAAGACAAACCGCCGCCTCTGGTTGTGTAAAAGATGCATAATTGATACTAGTTTCTGTTTGATCACAGAGTAGTGCATGTTATATTCTAGCTCACGAGCTATATCAAATTGCAAATTTCATCTGTAATGGTTCATGTCACAGGGTGATTTGGTAACAAAATAGCATCGAAACACAACCCTTAATGCTTAGTAAGATTAGCTACCCTTCTGCTATATGATACCCGAGTTCACTATTTATATGATTTATACAAAGTAAAATGGATATGTTGGAGACTGGGACATGGTCAAAGGCTTACTTTACACATTCCTCTCAGCCTAGTCGACCTTATCCAGAGAAAAGGTCGATACGTGCGTAGTTGAGCCGCGGGTCTCCTTGCAATGTTTTTCTTCACCGTTTTAAGCACTTTTTAATACGGCCTGTTGGCTATATAACGTTCGCCGTTTCTTACAAAACCAACTATTTAGTTATAAGCTAATTGAAAACTGGGCTGGGTTGTTGTGGGCGTTAAAGTAATGGTCTGCAAGCGTTTGTCATTGTTAGGTTTACGACTGAAAACGACTGAAAGTGATACACACAAAGCTTACCGTTTTCAGTGCATCGTATGATTTTAGAGAAATCATGATGACCAGTGACCATGACGAACGGTTTTCAGCATTTTCCAATCGCAGACTTCCCGCAACTTTAACAATGTCGTCGGTAAGACGGTTTTCTGTTGCCTTACAGAAAGAAAGAAGCCTTTCAAGACATATTTCATCCCGTGATAACTTTTCCCTCTCCCCTTTCATTGGACATTCAACGGTACTACAAACTTCTTAATATATGGTAAGGCAAAAATTTTACAGCCTATATTTTGGAAATGTTTAAATCCGTCACTGGCATTCAGTAGCTTGGCGCATTACAAAGCAGCCAAATTGTTTCGCTTAGAAATTGGGAAAAAAACATCTCCCAAATATCAGAAGAACTAGTTTACATACAAGTTCTTATAATTTTTTTTGTGTTTTAACTATCTTAATATAGCTTACTAGCTTCCGCCCACGGATATACGAGCCTATGCGCTATAATCCAGACTATAATCTATCTCTGTACCAAATTTCATCCAAATTCGTTCGGCCGTTTAGCCGTGATTGACCCACAAACATCCAAACAACCTCACAAACTTTCGCATTTATAATATTAGTGGGATAATAAATGTACTTTATTATTAAGCTAGTTACTCAGCGCGTCGAGAAAGCGTCCATAATCGAGCCTTACCGTTAATAAATTAGTGATCCTGCACATAAATCACAAGCATGAAATTCAATAAAGTTGTATTGAAACCACCACGACGGAGACTTTAATTTGCAATTAATCAAGCCGAGCCCTAAATTAGGATCTTCGTGCACGATATTGCAAAAAGAAAAAAAGTTGATGCGCCGTGCACACTGGGTGGAATTTTTGTTTTGTTAAATCGGTGTTGCTATACGTGATTCAAAATATGTGAGGAAAGAAAAAATATAAGAGGGAAAAAACATTTTACTGATTTTTTCCCAGTCTTTTTCAATTTATGTGCTTTTGGTCTTTTTATCATCTTAATTAGTAATTATTAAACGCACGAAAAGCTCTACATCAAGTTCTACCTCAAATAGTTGGATAATTGAGTAGGAACTGATTCGATCCCTAAACAGTAGATTTTGCATAGAGTTTTTCAATGGAAATGTTGAATTTCCAATAGTCGAAGAACAAAATTCACTGCCAATTGGGTGTAGACTAAATAAGGCTCCTTTCAGTATATCATGCATATTATGAATCACCTTGTTATGGTCAAACACTGCGCTACAAGGCAATAAAGTATAGGCAATATACCTATACCTACACAATAATGCCACTGGCCGTGGTGGCCCCGGCTGAAGAATAGGCCCCTCCATATCTACCTATCCGAGGATGTCGTAAGAGGCGACTAAGGGAAAAAAGCTAGGGGGTGGGCAGCAGCGTCCCTCATTTTAACAACGATGGCTCTAACTGCGCTCGCCAACCCACATGCCCACCGTGGTGAGTATGGGCAAATCCCCCCACATGATAAGGAATTTGCTCTGTCTGTGGGGGAGGCCATGTTCAGCAGTTTATTTTATTTATTTATTTTTTTGCCACTGGTTCAGCCTAACCAAGCTTTAGTTGGTTATTTTTTAAGCATACAATGATAGTTGTTTACATGCCATGTTCCGACAATGCAGTTTTAAATAGTGTGAATGTTGTACGTGACTTCGATTCGTCCTTGTCCATTTCGCACAAGCTTTTAACTCCGTAGCCTTTTAGTCAAGCAATAATGGTTGTTTGCTAACTGCAATTTTTGTATTTCATATTTCAAGTTATAGGTAAACAACTCAGTATATCACTTGGCTCAGAGCACTCCGTGCGAGTATCTGCCTGTTCTCTGCGCGATTCCAGCGCATCATAACTCGCACCTCGTCACCGGGTTTTATTCGGGTGCCATGCGAGCGAAACCGCGTGGAAACTGCCTACCTTATTTCGAAATTTAGAGGCTATTGCATTCATCATCTCCCTATCCCTATCCTACGTTACGTTACGTTCTTGCTCAAGTCGTCTTTCACACAGTCCATCCATCTTTCTTTAACCTACCTCTACTCCTATATCCATCCCCATCCATACGTAATACTCCTTCGTTATATGACTTTCATACTCCGCATAACATGCCTAAAGTTAACTTGAAACTATTACAATAAACGGCTCTATTACGCACTGTGTGTGAGACCTGAAGCAAAACAGCTACATAGTCGCAGTAACCGTTTAGCAGTAGAAAGTTCCGCTTATGCACTAATGCTGACTGCAACTTGCTTAACTGGATTCGCTTGCACTATTACTTGCTAATGGATAGTCTAATCAGATTGTGAGGATTCTCGAGTTGATCATTTTATAGTAACTATGCCGTGCTGGCTGAAGGATAGGCCCTTCCACATCTTAGACAGGAATGTCGTAAGGGGTGGCTGAGGGAATTTCACACACCATTTCAGCGCCGGTCATAGGCCCTTTTCAGGGCCTCAGCGTGGTCACTGACCTAAAAAAAATCTGTGATATGACAAGCAAGCATGAGAAAAAAGCTAGGGGATAGGCAGCTATTTTATGCGTGCCCAGCGTGGTGATTATGGACAATTTCCTCCCACATGATAGGAAGTCGCTTTGGAAATCTGTGGGGGAGACATTTTATTTTATTTATTTTATTTTTATAAACCACTCAGAAACTAACAGCCGAGGCCAAAACGTTTAAGAGATGGTAGACATAAATTAATTACATAACACATCACATCACATACATACATATTTTAACATTTTACGATTTTTTTTATCTAAGGAATCGTATACACATCAAAACAAATTGATGTAATTTCATGTGGAATACATGTTAATATGTTCAGCAGTGGATATCCTACGGCTGAAATGATGATGATGATTCCACTGCTAGGCATTGGCATTCCCAATAGATACTCGCCTATATATCCGGTGTATGATTCTTCTGTGAAAATAATTAAAATAAGTCCTCCAAGTGTTGAACTTTTTCGTCAAACGTGCCCAGGGTTCCGTGATCTGAACTGGTCAAATGCGCATAAGCCTTTACTTTTATTGAGTGCAGGAAAGTAAATGTCTTGATGGGACAGCCAAGTAATGGCCGAACACTGTTATCTCCAGTAATGACTTAATTCAGCCAATTTGGGTAACCTTAGATTGATGGTTTGACGTTTATGTCGGTTTGATGGTCGACTGTCGTAAATTAAGTTTTGATAGTATTTTGGTACCTCTTTGAATAAATCTTAGGGTCAGCACCAATGGGTGGAGTGGCGGCGAAGCGACTGATTCGCTAAGCAATTGAAAATCAACCTTATTTACTCAATATACACCTGATTTCACAAAAACTCACGCCGGGTGCACGAGTCTTCACCGCGCGTGCGAGTCGCTTAGAGCACACAGTTGATTTTTGTTATAAATAAATTGAAATATTTAAATAAATTGGTTTTTTATCGAATTACATTTTCATTAGTACAAATGGGCATTAGTGATCGTAGCGTAGGTGTCCGCTTCCGCCCACGGAATTATGTTAAGTGCTCATTTGTTATCTAAACTAAATTAATACTGTACCTATAGTAGGTAATGATTGCATATTATTAACAAAATTATCTGTTATTTATGTACTTAGTAGTTTAGTAAAGATTATATTTTTTTATCATTTTATTGCGATAGTAGTTGATCAAATAGTTTGACTTCTGGATTTTTGAGTTAAATTTGCTGACAAATTTCTTAGTCAACCACGTGTTCTATCAATGTAAAACTAATTTAATATTGATTTTTCAAAACATTGTCTATCAAATATCAAGAAAGAAACTGCTAGAGTTGAATGTTGGAGAAAATACATAAATAAGCCAAAATATACGACTGCCAATTATTAGTATTTAATATTTAAATTAGATTTTTAACTTATGTACCCACCGTGGGAGAGATTTGTCGAAGCCTGTAATAGTTTTTACATTTTAATTCCATCATAAAATCCAAATAAATCATTCGTTCGAATATCTACTTGATATCAAGCTATAACATTTTAACTATGATTCTGTTACGATTAAACAAAGCAGATTAGCTAATGAGTGCTACAGTTCTACAAATCCAGACATTTACGATGTAATTAATTTATGATAGGTACTTGAAAAAGCTGCTACTATTTTCTTAAGGCGAATATGTCTCAGAGTAAATAAAGCAAATACAAAACGGGTGGTTACTGAACGTACACACCATCATCATCATCAGCCTGATAAAGTCCACTGTCGAACATAGCCTCCCAAAACGAGTGCCACGAACGGTCTCGAGCTTTCTCCATCCACCGGCTTACCGCAACCTTAACGTGACACGTGTCTGAGTAAAATAAAGTGAAGAAAGATGATGAGAAGAATATATAAACAAAAAAAATACCAAACAGTCACATCCATAGTCCTGACTCCACACTAGGTTTCTCTGCGTTATAGGTATCAGAAGCAACGTACCATATATAGTAGCCACAACACCCATACCCGGAACAAATATTTGGAGGCCATGCAAACAACCCCTTGCGTCTCAGACGGGCACTACCGAGGTCGTCCAACCAAAAAATATGGTAATTTGCAACTAATTGCTTATCTATTAAATGTATTGCTATCGCTTGTTCAAGGCAAACTTTGACCCATTCCCTTTGCCTTACGATGTGAAGTTTCAAGAATCCATTCTTATGAGCACCTAACTCCTCAAGGTACTTTGTCTATCGTAAAGTTTGACAGGCCTCATAGCTCAGTTGGTAGTAACTCTGCCTTCTGCGCTAGAGGTCGCGGGTTCGATACCCGCACTGGACAACCATTTGTGTGATTAACACAGATGTTTGTTCTGTGTCTGGCTGTGAAATATATATTGTATATCAGTCTCTGTTACCCACAGTAAAGGCTATGCCTAGTTTGGGATCAGTTGACCATGTCTGATATGTAAAAAAAAAGTTCTAAGACTGCGTTCCTGTTGTACCTAAACCACAGAGAAATCAGCTTCTTAATAGAAGTAAAGAAACATTTCTATCCGCCTTTGTAACCACAACTCTGCTAGAGCAGTCACAACACAGGATTCCGGTTTACAGCTCGCTATAAAACTTGATAGATAACCCGATAGACTCATTTCACTGTTTGTATCTAATTGGGACTCGACAACGTCCCGGCACTGCTTTTCAATTCAAGTTATTAATGCTGTTATTTTTTTATATTCAGTGTATAACATGTTAATTATGTACAGTCTATTCTATCTAACCTCAGTGGTGTAGCGCTCGCAAACCCGCGTGCCCAGAGTGGTGAGTATGGGCAAATTCCCCCCACATAATAATTCGCTCTGTAAATCTATCTATAGATCTATCTATAGATCGCTTGTAACGGTATTTAGATGGCTCAACTGTCTCTCTTGTGTATGTTGTATTGCTACTTGTATTAGTCTTTTTTTTTTGTGTGATTGTTTACCTACTGTTGTTTTTCCTGTTTGCTTTTACCTCTGGCTGTGAAGTATTATTCAGCAGTATGTTCAGCAGCATCCTACGGCTGAAATGATGATCCTGATGAAGGTCCTCAAATAAACGATTGTATTTGTATAAGGTTCAAATTGTCGCTGCTTTTCAATGGTTTAAATAGTACGATAAAATTCTCGATACGATAAAAATAAAATTAAAATTTATGTACTTCAAATCTTATCACATACATTTTTGATGATTTAAACTGTGTCAGGTGGGACTTTTCACTCACTTACGGAACGCTGTTTTGCCTCGGACATGTTTAGATGGAGTAGGCTTGCCCCTATAACTAAGTGTTCTCCAAGGTCCCTAAGGTTTGAAATAAATTAATTGAATTGAATTGAATATACCATACTCTCAGCCTAGTCAACCTTATCCACTGAAAAGACATGGTCAATACGTGTTGCTGACCCGCGGCTTAGCGGGTAAGCTCACGTTGTTTTCATTCACCATCCTGAGTACGTGTTAATGAGCACTTAAATTCGAATACAAAAATCCATTGGTGCTTGGCCGCAATTTGAACTTACGGATCGACAGTCGAGGTACCTCCCACTATTCTCCCCTATAAACTAAACTATATATTTTAATGTATTCAGAATAAAATTATGAAACAAAACAGATTTATTGTTGAAACGAGTAGTGTAATTGGCACGTGTTTATTATCTCAGCTCAATCATGATGTAGAGTAATCGGAAATGTTATTTAAGCACTAGATGAGGAGGTTTCAAGGTTAAGAGAGACGTAATTGATAGAGGATTGGTTAGTCAAACAAAAACCGATGTTTCCGATCCTTGGGTAGCTTGTTTGCTTGCTTGCTTGCATGTCGTGTCACTGATTCTTTCTTAGTCATCTTTATTATATTTGAGGGGGGAGGGGTTCGGCAGGCAACGCATTAGCAATGCTCCAGGTTTTGACGGTACCCACTTACCATCAGGAGGGCCTTAAGCCTGTTTGCCTCCGTATAACATAAAAAAAAAAAAAAAAAAAAAAAAAAAATGCGCCGTTTAAAGGCTTCTTTCCTTGGGTAGCTGATTTGAATCCTTGTTCTTACACTTGAATTTATTTAGATCTTTGTGAGATGAATCTCCACTAGTTTTATCGGATCGATAACTCTTGCCCTGTCCTTTTCTAGCTGACCTGATGGTTATTGAGTGATTATGAATAAAAGGGGTATTTTTTTATCTAAAGTTGTTGCGTTAATCCTTCAACAAAAGTATGTTCGCCAGCAAATTGCTTTAGTGAACTTGGGACCAAAGTACTTATTTTATGCTGTGTGTCTTGTAATTTTATAAATATTTTCCTGTAGAAGATATTGATCTTCGCGCGAGCACCAGATGTGGGTATGTACTTTCGAAAACGAAGGTTACACTTCGGAAAACATTGCGACACTCGCCATTTTCCAGTTGTCTTGAAGTTGAACGTACTGTTCGTATTCACGGTTATCATTTTTATGTAGAAAGCAGATTACCAGCGCTTACTAGCATGGATAATTCTTCTAAAGGCAATTTTTCTGGCGTCTAGTTTGCGGCTGACTGTTTGCCTGAGTTAGCGCGCATTGCTTTTTCGATTGAATTTTAAATCTATATTGGAGGTGTAACGCCACAAAAAAGCCATTACAAAGTGCACTGAATCTTTATACTAGGTAAAGAAAGAAAGAAAGATCATTTATTTGTCCCGAAGAACAACAGTTGAAAAGACAAAATTTAAAAAAATAAGAAAAATAAAAATAAAGCAAGTATACAAAGTAAAAAAAGAATAAGATAAATAAAAAAAAACATGCTTTATGATAAAATTAAATTAGGTATAGTAATAATATAAGAGGTGACTGTTGCATGGGGCCAAAAAGGTCCCTATCTCAGCATAAGCTGCACCATACCAGTGAATGGTATAATTATATACATACATATATATATACACTTGTTCTTTTTCACATCGGTAAGACCTTAACCACTGACAGACACGCCGGTGACTTGATTACAGCAATTGGACTATACTGAGTTTTCCTAGTCAGCGCTGATAAACAGGCGCCAACCTGTTTCCTGTGTGTATGCGTCCATATTCACGCTTGCCGTGTTAAATGTCAACGTGTTGAAATCCATTATGAGAAATAGCATTTGCATATGCGTGTACACTGCTTTGTGTTAAATGGTATAGGGTACCTAACCTACTACCTAGGTCATCAATTGAGTACTTACCTACTAGTCGAAGAAGAAACTTTGTTACCCATCAAGTACTAATCATTAGAGCTGTAAGACACAGCTGTAATCCATACTATACTATAAAATATTATATCTTATACTATAAATGAATAGTAGTCTGTCTTTAACCTTTTCATGAATAAACAGCCAAATTTGAATTTGTACGGAAATAGTTTAAAATATTCAACCCTGAGGAAGGACATAAGACAATAAACTTTTAAACATATTTTGGATTCTTCTTCTTGTCGTGTCACTGATTCTTTCATGGTCATCCTGTATTATGTTAGTGACCATGTTGAGGTATGGTGGCCTAAGACCGTCGATGAAAGAATCAGTGTTGTGAAAGGATTAAAGTGCGCCTCTTAAGGCTCCTTTCGCGCACATTTCGCGAAGAAGAAGAAGAACGCGGCTTGAGACAGGCGTTACTCCTGTATCTTTAGCTCAATCATTTCAAGTACAACTCATATCAACCTTATTATTCTTAACCTTCTTACTTGGATTATTCTGATTATTCTGATTATTCCTTTCGGGATCTTAGCTTTTTCAAGAAATCTGCTAGTATTCCGGAAATTATCTCCTAATGATTCGTAAGTGAAGCGACGCCGCAGCCCAAGCAGCAGTTAGTAAGGCAAGCGGCTCAAGTGAAGCATAAATCAGTGTAGTGGAACTAGTCCATTTAGCACCGAGCGACCGCCCGCACCTGTTTGCAGTGCGCTTAGCAACGCTCCGCTAACACTGTGTCACTCCCTCAAAGATATGTGACAGATAGGACGTTTTACCTTACCACCTTACCTTACTTCTTGAGTTTTGTGTGCAGGCTAAAGTCTGCACACAAAACTCAAGAACTACATTGATGCGCAAGAGTATCTTCTGCATGGCTCCTTCCATATACAACACATTACCTAAAACAATAAGAGAGTTACCGCGTTCACTGTTTCAGAGAAAGTTGAAAATCACTTTGGAAAAAAAATGTTATTACTCTATTGAGGAATGTCTTAATGACAAATTTTTTATTCAATCTGTTTAGCTAATTTATTGATTGCTTTTTTTTTTTTTTTTTCTTTTTAATATAATTTTTTTTATTATGAATTTTTTATTTGAACTTGACATTATTTTTATTATATATACTTTTAAACGAAATATTGCACACCATAACATGGCAGAATATATTGATTCCATTTTATAATAACATTAACACCTCTGTACATGTATTTCAAGCAATACATTTTTACTTTACTTTACTTTACCATTTGTCTATTTTCACATATATGTAAGTCTTGTTCGATCGGCATCACACTGAAGCTCTACAGTCTTCATTCCATTTTGTGTAAAGGATCATCGAAAAATAATAGACCTCAAGCCGTGTTTGTTACCTGATTCTTTTAGGCTTGGTCACAAGTAACAGGCGTAGTTTCACCTTGTTTCTAAGACGTCTCAAAGTGATTTTTTGACTTTGACTCTATGCATTTTTACTGGAAAACTAAGAATTCTGGCAGATGTAATCTATCGCTGACTTAAACTGGCTGCACTGGCCAGGCTATCGTAAATTACTTCTTACAGGCAAAGCCCTGGTAAGCTTTTCTAAAGTTATCAATACTTTAAAGTATCTAGTGTAAATCAATTCTAATAAGTTTAAAGCAACTCTGACTATAGTTCAACTTGCTATTGATTATTTACTGAATGTGAACTATCGGTGGCTGAAAAATAAATAACAATGGCTTGTGTAGCCAAAAACTTAGGACACTGTAAACAAATACTGGCTAGTTTATGTAATACTGTCTGTGTAAACTTTAATTAAACACATTTAAAGCTGTTGAGGACCCTATTTAGCACCGAGCAATGATGGCTTATCTGTACACTCTACTTCTCTTTGGCACTGTAACATTCAGGGGGACAGTGTGCGTCATTGTGCGTAGAACCTCCAATTATCGCAAGCGCACCCATTATGGCCCGGGCCTTGGATAATTTATACACCGGATCGGCCAAACAAGGCGCCTTATTATTTGAAAATTCTACCCCCCAAAACTTGACCATTTGGTAGTTTTATTTATGTTACGAGTTTGACCACTCAGATCTCCACGAGCTCAGATTCTCAAATGCTTATATTAATGGTAGTCTGAGGCTCGTTCAAACATTATACGAGTATTTGTCACATCCCCACATTTTTCAGTTGTAAGCATTCCATACGTGGCTTGTTGCAAGCCCGTTTCTGCTAAGAAAAATACTAACTGGTTTTCGTCACAATGCTTTCCTTCATCGTTTTAGGCACGTGTTTAACAAATATAAAAATATTTCGGTGCATTGATATATGGGACGCCGGCTCCCGTTCTAACTTCTCAAAGACTACGGCCCAAGCGTAGGCGCTTACTGGCGCTAAAACGCACAACGTATTAAATATGGTCTGTTTGGATACTAATTAGGAAAGCTTTCGTTTACGACTTTGTTACAACTTATTGCGAATACCTGAGAGGAGCGAAATATTGCACATAGGTTTTACTTTACGATGATTTTAGGAACGTTTGTTCACGTTCATTTGAAGTATATTTTCTCGTCTCCCAGTCTTTGAATGTAACGTCCATAAGTCAGTGTTTAGTGTCGAGTTACAACATTATTTAATTTAACGTCACTGGTGGCGATTCCCTTAGCGCCACAAACTAGTTAAACTTTAGTATGTAAAATCCAACGTTCTTATTGTGTTACCGCTGAAGTAAATTAGCGAAAATCTTAGAGTGGCAATCTTAAAATTAAGGATAGGTTAGATAACATTGACGTGTTAAGAAACAAAATTCAAGAAAAATATAATATTTGTCTTCTTTAATTAAACAATCAGGGCCATGTTTGACGAACTCTGTGGTATGGCGGTATTGTGCGACGAAGACACCAGAAAAGCGGGTTCGATACCCGCGCCGAGATAAATGTTTGCATGATTGTTATTTGTGTAGGGTCTGGGTTTTGTGGTCCCATCGTACTTGTCGTTTCTGATAACCCAATTTTTTTTTTCTAAAATGATAGATTTCATCCCAAATAATCCATTGAAAATGTATCTATATCTCACTCCAATCCACGTAAACGACGCATTCACACGCGTTTCGTAACGTCGACTTCTAAATAGGATGACAATGATCTCAGACCCAATTCTAAACCATGAGAGTTCATGATGCGAACGCTAAATCGTTCAGAAAACATTGCTCATAAACTTTTAAAAGTGTTTACATACTACACTGCGACAGAACTATGACGATTACGGACTTGACAAGTGCATTACTTAAACTTTCCCGGAGTTATTCTTAACGCCTTGAAATAGAGTTCGTTTTTGCTTGCTCTGAGGGTAGTTTGTTTTGTGTGTAATGGTGTTTACAGTTAAGTCGTCATGCGCCCGCTAATCGGAAAGATGTCGCGAGTTAGCGCCTCGCCCGGTGTCCGCAAACAGCGTCATTCATTGTCACCCTGAATGGTCCCGGAAGGTCCTTTTAAAAGGTTTACTAGGACTAATGTGGTGTAGTTTTATGTATTAGAGCACGCGCGATACATGGTTGCTATACGCCTACAGTACTACTTGAGCCGTGTTGATCCAGTAGGAAGTACTACCTCGACTTTCAATCCGAAGGTCGTGGGTTCGAATTCCGTTCGAATAGTCGTGCACCAATGGATTTTTTAAAGCATTAGTGCATAGTGCACCTAGGCTTGTATATTATACAAGTGGTCACAGACCTAACAAAGGATGACCAAGAAAGAATCAGTGACACCGTGTCACTGATATGACAAGCAAGCAGTGGTCCTGAAAAAGATCCTTTGACCTAGTGTGAAAGAACTAGTGTGGTGAGAGGACTCAGAGCAGCTCTCAGATTCTCTTTTCAGTTGTAGTTATGAAAATATCCCAGTTAAAGTCAAATATCTACTAATAAGAACGACATACTGACTGATGAACGAAAAGTGTCGCTAGTTAGTGCCTCTAAATATCTCGTCGGTGGTAATAAAGCGTACAGTTGCGGTCGTGCCAAGCCGTGTCTTTGTTGACGTAGGTCATGGCTAGGCTCATCAATTTCACTAGCAAACAATACTGCTTTTAATTAAGCTGGTAGGCAGACAAAATCAGCGGAATTAACGGATTATAAAAGTTTTGATTATTATTACTTTATAATGACCGTATCGTTTATAAGTCAGAAAAATGATTTTCCTATAGAAGGTGCTTGGGTCCCAAGGTTCCTATTCATCATAATATGTAAAAAATCTGCTGTTTTGGGATCAAATCAATTAAAACTCAATTATTCAACTGTTTTAGGAAGTGTCGAACTTCACGTACGTTTAATAATTAATTACATATAAAGATAACAGAAAGCCCAAAAATATCTACTTTGAAAAAAATTGAGAGAGAAATTTAAAAAAAGAGTTTTTTGTTTGCTAATTATTCATTCTTTTTGTTGATAGTATAAGCCCCTATCGGGATGGTATACGTAAATAACATTATAAATCATCTTGTGTTAATTAGTTACGGCAAAAGTTAATTGTAAAAAGAAGAATTTGAGTAGGCGAACTATACTGACGGGCAAATGTGTGAATTTGGTCACAATATTTTTGACATGAATATTTGCGGCAAGGTGTGGCAATTTGTAAGATAAGACCTCAAACACGTACTCAGGAACTATTACAAAAGCCTCATTTTCCGAGGACTAACATCTTTATTCCTGAGAAGTAAAGCTGTAAATCGTCTGGCAATTTTGATATTTCGTGACGAGACGTGGTGTCACGTAAGCGTGATGGTGATGATGATGATAAAAGCAATGTGTTTGTAGATTACTTATGATTTATGGAAAAACTCAAATCCTTTCTATCTTGTTTTTACGTTTTTGAATTGTGGGCGTTATATTCATGTTTGAACCCATTCACTTATTTTCAGGGTATATTAATAGGTCTATTGTACCGCCTCTTATCTTCTTCTTCCTGCCCTTGTCCCACATCATGTGGGGTCGGCACAACATTTTTTCTTCTTCCACTATCTTCTGTTAGCCGTCATCTCCGCACTCACTCCTTTCTTACTCATGTCATCTTTAATACAATCCATCCATCTTTTATTCGGCCTTCCTCTAGTCTTATATCCATCCACATTCATACCTAACGCTCTTCTCGTTACATGACTTTCATCCCTCCTCATGACATGACCATACCATGCTTATCTATTACTTCTCAACTTTTCCATCACTGGCAAACTTCCTCTGTTGTCCCGCCTCTTATGACATCCATTATTAGGTAGGTATTAGATATATAGTGCTAATACTGCCTACTAGCCCCCATACCATGAATTTTGCGATTTTGTTTAGGCAGCGATGTAAGTTGACAGTCTCAAAGAGTTATGGTTCGAATTCGTGTAAAATTGAACGACACGATTGCATTTGAATGGCAATAAGACGACATAGTAGAGACCTAGGTAATTATTACCCATTTTCACTTCAACTCGGTAATTCTAAGGTTTTAAAAACAGGTTCAAACCTCACAAATGATACAGCCACGTTCAACTACGTAGTTGGTATATAGCTCGCGTTTCAATCATTAGTTGACTTCCTCTTCGAAGACAAGTCTCACGCCATCTGGTGCTTTGAAGAATAATTAATTGACACACGACTTATCACAGTTAATTTATTCGTCTGGACACAGAGGTGTGTCGCCTATTTGGCAAAACTCCACTTTCCTATCCATCAACCAGTTTTCTACCCTAACCTTACATCAGTAGAGTCCATTTTGAAAGTGGATAAGAGTTGAACTATCTTCTTAGTTCACTAAACCAATACTGTGCCTAAGAAAACTTAAATCGTAGCCAAAATCCGAAACTGTTCAATGACGAGTTTCGTAATGGTTTACAGAATATAATTCTGGTAATATTTAATGCAAATAGTTCTAAGAGTGCGGGTGACGGTGTGCTAAGTATTATCTCTGCCAAATATGACATAATTTTTTGCCTCTAATTCTAATAATCTAAAGTACATGTGAGTACAAATATTGTCTTTTGCGATCAGAACACACTGATTTGATACCTTTTTTTTTTATTACATACTCTGAACATTTCCACATTCACATCATGAGGTAATTTCAGGAAATTTATTCCGACTTAACTTTATCTGAAATTGTCTGTGTATGAGATCAATTTTTTTTTTTTTCTTAAACCAAATTAGGCTAAACTTTCTTGATAATTCATTTCGTAATGTCTCAATGTTCCGGAACAGTCTTCTTGTGCAGCCATTTGATTTGCTTTGAGGATTTATTTGATGATGATGACGCTTCGTCTACGTCATCAACAAACTTTTTGAGAAGTATGCCGATTGCTCTCCTTAATTACATTCTATAATTTGGACTCGCTACTATAATCTGTACAACAAGTCTTCTCTTAGTCTGTAAGAAGAGTTCCTTTTGCTCAGTCAATATAACTATGTAGTTCAAGAAATGAATAAATCCTTTCGTTGTCGCTAGATGTCCGAACAGGCGTATTGTTTTGTCAATAAAGATCCCAAAGACTGGAAGCTTTCAGAGACGGCTGAACTTATTAGTCCTTCAAGTTGAAGCGTCATTGTTGAAAATTTCAACAAGGGCGTGCCACTGCGTCATCGCGCTTACTTTTTGTGACTACCTATGATTATTTCCCTTATGTTAATAATAATATCTTCTTTAGTTCAGTCAACTTAAAGTGTATAATTTACAAGAATTAATAAATACCTTAAAACTAACATACATAATTATGTATAACTACTACTACCTATAGGATAGAATTTCACTCCTTTATCCATAAGTAAAATCAAAGCTTTTAAAATCATTGCCAATAATTAGTGTCAATCAAGAAATAAACACGACAAGTAATGCGTGCGTGATGCCTCTGATATTACAAGCGTTCATAGGCTACGGTAACTACTAACCACAAGCTAGTTTGCCAACTTAGTTGTATAAAAACAAAAAGGCCAGAGCCACCATACCTCAACCAGAACATGTGGCCCTTGCGTCTGACCAAGAAAAAACTATTGACACGACGAACAAATTCGATCATAATTACGTAGTCTAGCCGGAGTAATAAAGCCGCAGCTAGTGTTGTGCCAGGCTCAATTTACGAGCCGCCAAGCGTGTGTCGACAGCCGAGCGCCAGGGCGCGCGGAGTGATCCATTGTTTACTCGATAAGAGTTCATTGTCAGATCGATGCGAACCACTCAAACATATTTAGACGTTCGTATCTAGGGTGTCCCTTATTTATTTTAGCCCTGTAGTTAATGTCTTATAAGGAAGTTAAGGAGCTTGCATTGGAAAGATCAGAATGGAGGAAATTGCATCATTACACTGACAAGAGCTAAGCTCTTAAATCATAGAGAGAGTAAAATACAACTTGCAGCCGAATGGAGAACCTTCTTCAATTATAAAGTCGGTAAAACTGTCGTAAAAAGAAATGGTGCAATTAACCACCGAATTGAAAACCTTCTACTGTTTAGAATTTGTATTTGTATTTAGAAGTGGGTTGTAAATAAGGTTACCTGAGCGTTGATGACAACTATGTTGGCTTCTTGATGATGATATCAGTTGTAGTGATTTCTTTTAGCACATTAATAAAATAAAATAGGCTCACGATTTTTATCCTCAGGAATGGTAGATATACTCTCAAATCTCTAGGCGATCAGATGCTTTAAGATGTATAAGGGCATGTCTGAAAATTGGCACATACCCACATTTTGCTTTAGTAAGTGACGAGACAAGTTGTAAGCCATACCCTCGTTACCATCTATATCAATATAATACATATTTTTAGAAGTTTTTTTGACACCCTGTATCATGAATCTTAGACAAATCCCGTTTGCGGTAACGTCTGATTGAACCGGATTGATATGTTTTAGATAATGAATATTTTTAATGAAATAAACATGTTTGGAAGATTTTTTGTCATCCTGTATCATGGGTTTGAAGAATATTTATTTTCTCTCAAGAAATTACAGGAATTTCGCTTAGACAAGTCTCGTTCGCAGAAACGTCTGATTGAACCGGATTGATGTTTTGGTCGAAACAAGAAAACTCTGAACATCTCTCTGAACTTACTAATCTAGGTAGGTAACTATCGTGTGAGTTCTCATTGTGGAAGCAAAATAAATATTACTCTTCGTCAGTTGCCGATTGGTTGTTTAATACAGCGTTAATCAAGAAATCCGAAAATTCTATTTTAAAGTTTGTGAACTTTCAAGGAAAATCTATGTGCGTGTGGATTCATTACTCTTCACACTTATGCTACGGGAAATTAACTCTGTCTCTCTGTATTTTAACTTTACCTTTAAACAATTGAACCGATGTTGATGATTTTTTTTATGGAAATAGCTTAAACTCCGAGGCTAATATAGGTTACTTTTTATTGTATAGGATTTTTTAAAAGGTAGGTTCTAAGCAGTATAAAATAATTTCTCATAAAATTGTGGGGCGCTTGAAATAAACAATATCTAGTAAGGAGAGCAGGAACATGTGTAATTTCGACAGCAGGTTTTTGCAATAAAAAATTAGGAATCTTCAAAATTAGTAGAACATACTGTTTTGCCAGTTGGCTGTAGGATAAGTCTCTTTCGGGACAGTATACATATTATGAATAACGTATATTCATATCCAATCCCTCGTGAATATCAAAAGAGAAGTAAACAGCGGAAATCAGTGCATGACTAACACTCTCAAATTTATCAGGAATTTCAACTAGATTTCGACCTTCGCTTTACTACAACGGTAAAAACGCGAGTACAACACTAAAAGTCAGTTGGACCGTAAAATACGGGCGCAGCACGCTATTGCGGTAATACTAACTGCTCCACAATCTGTGGCTTAGTATACAGAATGATTTTATTAACCCCGAGAATCGCAGTACATGTTTACGTTAAACCGCAGATTCAATGATAATAACTATGGTTATGGGAACATTTCATAATAGTTCATACAACGATGACTAAATTCTAAAGAGCTTCGTATTGATTGTTTATATAGAAGTACTACACGTTCTCTTGAGTAATGTGTATGGGTAATTATTTAAAATTTGAAATAGTTCAATAAGTGTGACTGGTTCGATACGTGAATAGATTCGATCATTCCGTTGATGTGAGCTTTTGAAGCCACTTTTGCCACGTTGTTTATTATTCGTCTACTTCCAGTTGCTATTCAATTTGTCAAAATGTTGAATATTCAATGAATTCAAATTGATTCAATGACGAAAAAAATTAGGTCATTGGACTAATTTTGGCTAACGAAGCAAACATTTCAATTATTTAGAACAATTTAAAATGATCCTTGTGACCTAAAAACAAGTTGAAGTAACAAATAAGTTTGGTCTTAACCAAAAAGCTAAGTCTAACTTAGAATGTTTACGTAACTTGGTTTTATTATTCCAAAATGCGCCACATAAATAAAACAGACCACAAAACAAATACTCGAATCAACAAGTCGAAACGAATCATCATTACGAGTGCTTACATTAGCCGAATCAATCCGAGACGAGTGGCGTCACAATGCAGGCTCGCTGACACCTAGCGACGTGCATCCAGGGGAATTTATCGAGTTATTTTTACACCCTGTATTTTATTGTGAGCTTAAAAACAAGTGTCAAATTATTTCAGTAAAATGATGATAAATAAAAATTGTTTATTGAGGAGTTGGATGAATGCAACTTACATCAATGTTTTTTGGTCATTGTCCTGGTTTTAGAGAGACCGGTATCTTCATCATCATCATTTCAGCTATGGGATATCCACTGTTGAAAATTTGCCTCCCACATAGGTTTTCAGAAGCAATCATTTATAGGGATTTGTCGCCACTCTCCACTCTGGAAATACGGGTTTGGCGAGCGTTATTGCTATTCAAAAAGAACGCCGATGCGTTTCCTCTACGCCTCTTACGACATCCACAGGTAGAAATGGAGAGATATATTCGTAAGTCTAGGGGGTCTACAGAAAGGAAGCATGTGAAATTTATTTCTTTAGTTATTCTTGTGCATAACCTAGTTCTGCGTAGAGCTTCGTAGATCTGACGTAGCGTGGTGCGCCTTCTTTTTCATTTTTTTTTCATCGAAGATATAATTAATCGTATTAGTTAGTCGTATTAAATAAAACTAAGGTGTCTGAATATTGATGCCTTTGTATTATCCACTCGTAGTTTCATTAGAAGCGGTGCTTATAAAGCGGCTATGGCGTTGCAACCTGTCACGTATGGAATACTTACTACTGTGTGTGTCCAATATAAATGTTTTTTTCTTTGTTTGTTTCTGTCTTTCTACTGAAAATGTGGGTATGTGCCAAATATTCCGACATGTCTCTGACTACCTTTTTGACATCTTCAAGGATCTGATCTGATCGCCTGAAGATCTAAGAGTTTGTCTACCATTCTTGGCGATAATATACGTGCGCGTTTTTTTCGAATACTTACAAATTACAGCACTGGTTGACTTAGTGCAGCACTGATACTATTTTTTTTTAAAGTTTGTGGTTCACCATACCTTTTCTGCTCCCCAGGGCGTCAGGCAGCGCAGTGATCCTGGACCCTCGCATGATCTGCAAGAAGAACCGGCGCACGCGCGGCCGCCTCACACAGATCTGTCGCAACGAGACAGGGCTGCTCAAGGAAATCACCAAGGGAGTGACCCTGGGAGCAACGGAGTGTGCTCACCAGTTCAGGAACAGACGGTGGAACTGCACCACTCAGAGACGAAGTATGAGGAAGATATTGGTGAGAGGTAAGACCGAGATAGGTCTTCTTAGGAGGTTGACTCTAGGAGTTCGGCAGGGCTACGGAGTGGAGATCACTCAGAATTTTCTCTGTTGAATATTCACTAGTCAGAAAGTCTGTAAAATATGATAGGTATTGTGAAGACAGTGGGAACTCAGTGATTTTAATTGCCAAGGGAAAAGAAATGTGAGGGCAAACCCTTACTCTAGAACTTAACTTGACCTTTAACTTGACCTTATTTTCTAGTTTCAGCAGTAGGTAAATTAAACTGATTACCTACATGAGCATTCCTATCAAGTTGTGTTGGTCTAATGGGAGTTACCTTGACTTTCGATCCGAAGGTTGTGGGTTCGAATCACAACAAATAAATGTTGTGTTCGAAAAATGTATGTGTGTAACACGTGCTGGTGAAGGAGAACATCGTGAGAAAGTTCGTGGCTTACACAACGCAGTAACACAACACTATTTGAAACAAATAATGTTATTTGGCTGCGATTTTATGTAAGGCGGAGGAACCTCTCAGGCAGACTGCTCTAATTTAGAGCGAGAAAATCTCGGTGTGCCCTCGTTAAAAATGATTTTATGTTTATCAGTGACGAGTTAACTAGTTATTTACATCTTGTTCACCTACTTCTTAAGAACCGTTAATACACATCTTTGAATGGATCATCAGCAAAGCTATAAACATTAAAATGTCCAACTCCAAACATCAATAAAGTGAACCATTCAATGCAAATGACTCATCAATCACAATAACGTCAATTAAACTCCACTAAAGTTACTACAATAAGGTTTATAATCTGCGAAACATCAATCTGGTTAAAGCCTGGGCTATACAAAACGCTGACTAAACGCAGGTCAGTCGCGAGCTTAATCGATAAAATGTGTTGAGACGATATGTTTTGAAAAATGTTAAAAGGAGCCCTGCTAGGCCCTCTGCAAGCCTTTCCCTACACTGGTTCTTTCACAAACGGTCGTTAGGCTCTTTTAAAGGCCACAAACTGCGCTATTGCGTAAGCGATATGGTAATGAAGGTCGTATGAGGAACATGGATTGAGCGAGCGAAGCGTCTCTGCTTCAAATCTGGCAAAATTTGCTTTCCTCTGTCAGTTTGTTGGTACTCCTCTACCGATCGTATTTTACAATAGCTCTGGACGTAACTTGGTATACAGGTTTTTCAACTTTATATCGACGTACCACGTGCGTGAAACCGCGGGCACTAGCTATTTATAAATAAGAAAGTTATTCCCTTGTTGAAAGATTTAAGGCAAGGTACAATTCAATAATCAGTAGTATGGAAAAAAATATTTTTGGACTCGCATATAAAAGTGACCTTTTTTTCGTCACATTACTGTGTACTTATGTCATTTACGTTTCAAATATATTTTGTTTACATTATGTGGTGAGAAATAAAATTTATTTCTTTCATATACTGCGGTTATTTGTAGCTTGCGTCACGTTCCTTTCTTTTCTAAGGCACTACCACTTGGCACTACTAGTAGAGTTCAGTTTAAGCCGCACCCGCGCTGTGTGGAGAAGGCATCAAATCGCACCAAAGGCTATGCTAAAGGCACAATACACTTTATAATCTGCGAAACATCAAACTGAATCACAGCCCATTCAAATCACTATATTGAATTGTGAATTCTATTTATTACCAATCGACAACCGATAGGCCGCATTTACGTCTGAAGCGGGATTTCAGTGTGAGTCGGCTCGAAACTCATAAGTTCTCGTATTTGCTATACTTATCGTTATTGAAATGTCTCGCAACGAAAAAAATAAAGAAAAAACAAAAGAGAAAAGAAAAAAAGAGTCTCAAGAGTTTCTTCTTTAAACAGGTAAGTAATTAAAAAAAGAATCGGGTAAAATTGTATTCTAATAAGGAATCGTTTGTTTTATTTCATTACCGAGATACGGTAAAATATTTGCTTTTGTATAGTCGCCTACACTAAGATGTATGTACTATCACCATAAATCCGCCTTACCACTTTTAAACTATTTCTATTCTATACGGCTTAATTAATGTGCGTTATAATAGTGCTCTGCAACGGTGAAGGAAAACATCGTGAGGAAACCGGCATGTCCTAGAACCTACAATTTTGAAGATATGTGACATGTGCACGAAAAGAGCCTAAAAGGCGCACTTTAATTTTTTATTATTAATAATTATTAATATCTTTATTTTAGGCTACTCGACATAGTACACGAAAATGTCTAACATCCTTTCGTTACACTGATTCTTTCACCGACAACGGTTACAGGCCTTTTTCAGGGCTATACCTCAAGGGCTATACCTCAACTTAGTCATTGACCTAATACATGTTGCCTTAGAAAAAATCTGTGACATGATAAACAAGCAAGCACGTCTAAGAAACCTTTCCGGCCCATCTCTTTATTCATTGTGATCCTCTGAAGGTAAACCATACCTCACCAGACATTCGTCAGTAGTTGAGTTTTACAATCAGGGCCCGCTTCACACGTAAATGCGCGCATAGATATATTTCATCGAAACGGCCGCGATGAGTTCATCAACATTTAAGATACGCTGTAAAATGTGGGAAGAGGTTTTGCTACCTGCTACCTTTATTAGTCGATGGACAAAAGAATGCAAAACGTGTTAAATTGCACAGATGGATATCGGCCCTAATTCGATTAGCCCAAAAGAGTTGATTTTATGCGACAACTCGTTTATCTAAATGCGTTCGTTTAGTGATGCGTTTTGGGGCAGCCTTATCGATACTTTGTGGTAACTTAGCGTTGAATTTGGAACGTACATTATTAATCTGTTATCGATACTTTTTGGGACCGAACTGCTCAATTTGAAATTGGAAGGAGTTTGGGTTTTCCTTGCTCATATAAGTTTATTTAACTGCTAATTATGTCAAAGCATTTTTTGTTTATTTAATTTATTAAGTTGGTACAATCAGAACCAGAAGCTTTAATATTCAATACACTTTTACTTAATTTTATTTTGTAAGTATTTGAAAATTACGTAATAGTAAAGTGCTACCATTAAAAAGAAGAATCCAGTAGGATAAATTTTATTTTGTAAAAGAAGAATGAATTAATGAAAATGCTTTATTATATACCAATTGGAAATAAAAACATAGGCGGTCTTATTGCTAAAAAGAGATCTCTTCCAGGCAATCTTAGGATGTGAAACTAGGATTTAAGGAAAATTGGTCAGGGAGAACTTAAAAACCTAAATAATGGATACAATGAATAAAACAACTTTGTAACTAAACACATTTTTTATTGTTATTTATTTACATATTTATAAGTATAAGAAGACTACAAGTAGGTAAAATCTATCTATCTAAACGCACAGGTGCTAATAAAGCTTTTAAATACTATACTTAGCAGACGGTACTATCATTAATCAAACGCGTAGAACATTTAGATAGAATCTTAAATGCAAGATAATTGACACGATTACTTTACATTTTACAATAAATTCACGCCTACGCATAGAGCGGTAGGTATAGTGAGTGAGATGGAATGAATCTTCTGAAACAAAGATCGCGGATTCGAGTTTCGACTATGGTAAGGGGGTGGAACTATTAGGACCAAATTTAATTTCAATTCGTTTAGAGGTTGTGGCGCAAAAGTAACAAACATCTTCCTATCGTCACATCTTCATATACTTACAAACTCGCCTTTTTTACATAATTAAGTGGGATATAATAGTAATGGGAATGTGAAAAAATTAAGATGTTATACGCTAATTAGTTACCTATAATAAGCATGCACATCAAAATGCTTGGATAGAAGAGGCAATGTAAATGTATCAACTTCATGGTGCATGTGGATAAATTAATAATTATTTATTATTATACTTATAAATACTGATAAACGTAGTCGGGTAACACAAACATAACAAAAATGAACTTCAAATATTTGATACAAGTGGCTGCCCGCAGTTTATTTCGTGCGGTTTCCGGATAAAAAGTAGCCTATGTCTTTCCTCACGGATTATGCTAACGGCATACAAAATTTTATTTAAATCGGTTCAGCTTTTTAGTGGTGAAAAGGTAAAGAATAAACAGAGACAGAAAAATATGTAGTGATTTCTGTCGATCGCTCTGTTTATTACTGAACCTCATTAGTGAAAACACTATAGGCTGATGATGACGATGAAAATATATTAACACCTACGCAGCCATCGATAACGTCCCAACACTATCGACCCAGCCATTAGTCGTCGATGCATTCATTTCGGATTCATTAGCGTAAATTAAGTGGTAAGTATTTGTCAAAAATCGTGGGCACACAAAATATTTATAAACGAAACCACCCCAGGGCCTTTATAGCATTCCTCGATAACTTACCTCACGACTGTACCCACAAATTCGGGTTAATTTAAAAAAAATAAACTTAATTGTTTATTGCGTACAGGTACAGTCGCAAAAAAAAGTAGCTTTAAGACTTTAGTATCTAAATTCAACTTTACATCAAAACAGACAAGTTCCAAGTACCGAGCGCATGTAAAGATCTTATACAAAAAGTTATTCATTTCTATGACTAATTTGGTTACTTTTGATGGTAACTATACCCAATCAAATTGAGTCAATATTAAAATAAAACTGAACTTAATCGTTTATCGCAAGCTAACCTATAAATATCAAATCTCTGATATTAAATGTCAACGTATGTTTTTATGACTTCGTTGGGTATCGACAGGCATTTTGCTAATGCATGATACAGTCATTAATTCGATACTTTATGCTGGGTATGATAGCTAAATCTGTGTTGGCCTAGTGGGAGGCACCCTGACTTTCAATCCAAAGTTCATGGGTTTTCTGAATGAGTGTTCTGTTCGCAAAATTCACGTGCTTATAAGGCAGGCATCTTGAAGAAATTAGTGAGAATTCTTGGGCGATGAGCTCGCAACCTGTCACTTATAAAATACTCTGCCAAATGTGGGCATGTCTTTAATGTTTGGACGTGCCTCTGATTACCCCCCCTTAGACATCTGCAAGGATCTGCTCGCCTAGAGATTTCTACCATGCTTGGGGATAAATTCGTGATCATTTTTTTTATAGTCGTGTTGACCGGCTTTCGATCTGAAGGTCGTGGGTTTGAACCCAGTCATGCATTAATGATTTTTTCTGTGCAAAAAATGCCAATTCGCTTTAACGCGTAATTAGAGGCGCACTTTAATCCTTTCACTACACTGATCCTTTCGACGGCTATAGGCCCTTTTTAGGGCTACCATACCTCAACCTGGTCACTGACCTAATACAAGATGACCAAGAAAGAATCAGTGACATGACAAGCAAGCAACGGCAAAGGAAAACATCATAAAGTAACCAGTTAGCATTATTATAAGTGGCGATGATCTCGCAACCTGTCACGTATGGAATAAAATGCCAATTAATGTAAGCATGTGCCAAATGGCTGGACATATCTCTGATTACCCCCTTAGGCATCTTCAAGGATCTGAACGCCTAGCGATCTGTGAAGATGTGTACCTTGGGGGATAAAAGTCGAGTTTTTTTTATTATAGATAATTTTGGTCTTTGTTTCATGCTCAATGACCTTTTTGGCGATTTTTGATTCTGGGCTTCTAAATCTTGGATTAGAGTCCATTAGAGATAAGATACCGTGGTTTCGATACTAAATTAATTTATTAAACATTTGTGAGTCGCGTGGGCGGTTAGGTCGTCAGAAGGGGAGTAAGGGTAGAGGGGAGGTACAGTCAACAAATTAGGTTAAAAGCCTATAAATTGATGCGAACAGCGATGGGTGGCGAGCAACGGCCTACAGAGCTGAATTAGTCCCGGATTTTTATCACTTGGTGACAAGAAAAAAGTACTGGTTACAGGGTGTTGTGAAGTTTATTAATTAGAAGACGTATTTTAAAACAGTTTCTACTCGTGCGGCTTCGCTCGCACTGTTTCAGTAGGTACGTCTCTCAAGTAGAGCATATCCAATATTTACCAAAGAAATAATATGTTTCATCTATTTATCTAACAATAACAACAAATAATGTATTTTGGCTGCGATCTTCTGTAAAGTGACTTCAATTTAGTGCGTTAAAATCTCGCTGTGCCCTACCTCGCAGCATAGGTGTAGATTATTTCCCTTTCGGATACTATACATATTAAATATCACTTTGTATTTTATGTCCTCTGACCACCTAAAAGTCTCCATTCTGATTCAGACTTTCAAGTCTTACCTTATCGTGTTATTACGAACCCCCTGTACATAAATCAGTACTGATGAGAAAAAAAATATCATTCGTTAATTGGTCCCTTTCATTAGTAAGACGATCGGCATTCCTCGACTCTTCGTTTTTTCGGTGTCAAATCTTTATCAATGAAAAAAGGATTTCATTCTTATTTAAATTTCTGTTATCAGCTGTCCGATGACCGGTGATCGTCTAAATAATGCCTCACTTATGTGCGTTAAGTGACTTTTACTTGTATTTAAGTAGAATCCAACTCGGATGGGCAGCGTTTCGGAAACTTCGTCATATCTTCTCGTCGTAGATAGCACAGACCCACAAAACGAAAGTCTACAATCAGTGCGTGTTGCCAGTGATGACATATTGCACTGAGAGTTGGTCGCTCACTATTGGCCTCATACAGCTCATCATGATCAACAAATAAAAAGTTTAATTTTTGACTTGTAAAGTGGCCTTGCTGTGATGGCCTCGGCTTGTGAATAGGCCCCTCCATACCTACCCGTGGATGTCCTATTAGGCGACTAAGGGAAAAAAGCTAGAGGAAGGGCAGCACAGAGTCCCCTATTTTAGCAACGATAGCGATAGCGCTCTTCAATCATTGATAGAAACAAGAAGCATAAAAATGCGACAGAAAAAAGTATAACTTAAAAGTAACTTTTCTTAGCCAAAAAACGAGAGATGAAATAAATCAAGACTATCAACGCTAAAATAAAACAATTAAAAAGCACTCATGTGGTCTGCTGAGCCACCGCCGTTGTAAATACCCCAACACCTTATCTAGCATACGAAGCTCAATTTCCACTCAAACAAAACAGCCTAATTAAGCTATAAACAAAGCCACACGGACCAAAATATTAGGAGCAGACCCCATACTAATCTCAGCGGTCATTAACTGTCGACAGGTCGCAGCAAGGAGTCTTAGCTCGTAAAGATTACACACGATAGCGCGACTACCGGACCCACAGGACCTCACACAACCTCACATAAATACCTTAGAATGGCTTCATATCGACAAAAAACTCGGCGATAAATTTGGCGCCCTCAACACGTAAATGTTCTTAATTATAGTGTAATATCCGGCGAGTTGTATCTAATCTTACTCTTACGATGGCCAGTGGTCGGCTGCCCGTTACTTTTATCGATACCGATTATTGGCTTAAGCGCAGCACTGCGTTAGTTCTAGAATATTTGTTTAAAATCGAATTTGATTTCAACTTTTTTATCTACAATGTTTTCGCTAGAAAACGTGGTGATATATCTCTTAGGGCGCTTATATTGTGTGGACTTTTATAGATCTGTATTGTGTAAATTTATTTGCGTTCAATAGTTTACCAGATTGTTTGTTTTCATTTTATAGGTTTAATGTTGTTTAAGGTTTTGATGTTTGAGTTTCGTGGAACTTAAAATTTGCATAAAAAATAATAGTAAGATTCATAATTCTTCATCTGAAATAAAACTCTCAACTCATCAAAAAGACTGAAAGAAAGGCCTAGAACATAATTTGAATTTTATGTTTTCTAGCGACAATCTTTTAACTTTTATTCCAATGTCAGTGGGAAGGCATGCTTTTTTCCCTTTTATTCCTCATGTTTCACATTTCTTGAAGACAGCTCATCAGTCGAGGAGAGTGACAGCCGCGTGCCTGATCTCGACACCACGCACCCGTCACCTGCAGTTGCCAAATTAAAGAATACCTTTCCACAGTCACTAAGTAGAGCCTCGAAAAGTCACAGTAACTCACGGCTAAGGAATGCCACTTGAGATATTACTGTATCTTGAGAATAACTTGGGCGATGGGAGAAAATGTCCTCACATTTTCTGTGTGTATTCGATCTGATGGTGGTGGGGTGGTATTCGATCTGATGATATATAGCTGACACGCATTAATTTTGGTCATAAATGTGACTGGTCGCTTGAGGTGAGTCGTAAAAAACGGAAAAGTCAATCAGATGGTTTAGATAATGGACAGTCATAATATACGAAAGTTTTTTGTAAAAATGTGTAATCTTGTCAATTGCTTGTTCTTTGCCCATCTGTTTCTTTGACATCGATTTATTTGTCTAGAATCTCTGGAAATAGGGACTTCCTGGTCAACGCCGCGCATGCATCCTTCCCGATAATAAGCGTTAACTAGTAACACAAAACAAACAAACAGCACGAAGCGTGAGTACCTCACCTAACAGAGACATTCCGGCGTAGTAGAGTGCATATTAACAGAGCTAATTATTCCCATTAAACTGGCACAATCCATTCAAATTAGCCATCAGACGTGGTTGAATAAAGCATTCGCGTTTTGTGCCCAGCTGAATGACGCTCGGCCTCTTCCGGTGGGTGGTTGCTGTCACAACACGCAAAGCGCGTCGCGGACGCACCGCACCGCATAATGAGACGCTTACTCGCATTAGCTAAATAAATTGACAAGTGAACAATAGCGGCCCCAGAGAAAAAACGAATGCGAAAATGCAGAAAGAGCCGGACAGTGTCGTATCGTATTACCCAAGTAAAATATCTGGGGGAAAGGAATGAGAAACGATCGCTCCATTTAAATATGGGAGACGGGCGAGTTCGCGTGCGTTCGGTAGCGTGAGAATGCGCTTTATTCGATGACAGCGCGGACGCGGGGCGGCGGCGGGGCGGGTGCGGGACGTCGATAAATCAGGTGCAGGCCGCGGCCTCGCTCGTATATCGGCCACGGGGCCCACAATGGCGAGCCGGTGACACGATGACACTGACGCAATTGCCCGCATGCGCCTGCACCGTCACCGTGCGACGGCCACGGACGTTGCTGCACATCTCCCCACCTCTATCCTGCACCAGCCCGTATTTATTGCGCTAAATATTTGAATTAATCAGATGAGATAAAATGTTCGCTTTCGTTTAAACATTCCGATGCGGTCGCGGTGACAACTCGATGTATTGTCTCCACATTGAGCTGATGCGGTTAAGGTTATTTTATATATAAACAGTGAATAATCTATATAACTATCTAATCATTTTGCGGAGGTTTCAGTTTGCATCGGCCGTGTGAAGACTGTTATGATAGTTTTACGATCGGGCAGCGGGTGCTGCACGTAGGTAGGCCGTGTGAGTGTGACATACGTGTTTACGACGCCCGAGTTCGCCCGACACACGATACTTGGGTAACTTGGCACTCGTGGCAGGTTCGCAAGGAAACATCGCATCATAAGACGCATGTATCACTCAACTCTGAGATAGGGATGAAGATGTTACGTGCAGGCATCCGCAAGGAATGTAATGCCAAGTAAATTATTAATGGACCGATTCGATGCACGCATTTGTTTATCTTTCTTTAAAATCTGTCGTGTACTATCTGCGTCGCAGAATGTTGCGAATGAAATGCGTGGAGATTTAAATTGGTGCAAAATATTAACAACTTTAGATACATTTTCATTCTAGGTAATCATTGGTTATTCTATGGATAATTATTGATCAGTGATGCGGATGATGTGTGATATACATTACGGATGATATAATATCTACAAAAATATGATTTTACGTGACTCTCGAATCTGAAGGTACAAAATACTCGATAGGTTTTGTCTCCTGTTCCTACCATTTGAAAATACGGACGTGTACAATCCGTGTACATTTTTTTTTCCGGTTGGAATAATATTCCACATATCGCACACGGTCAACTGATCTCAAACTAGGCATAGCCTGTACTATGGGTACCAGAGACTGATAAACATAATAATTGAAGCGTTTATTTGAGACACAGCGTATCAATCGTAAGACGGAGGCCCCTACCATCGACTTTGCGATTTTGTTTAGGCGGTGACGTAGGTAAGTCGATGGTTATAAAGATTTATGGTGTACGTCTTAAAAAGTGCCAAGGAAGTTATATGACGTACGTCCCTAAACAGTACTGAGAAGCTTGCATTAGAATGGCAATAACATGATGTCATGGTAGGTCCCCCTGTCCCATACCAATGCTCTATCTTTATTTATTCCAAGTCCTTTGAAAAATTCCTCGCGCGCTATAATACAAGCAGTCGACGGTGTCGATCGCTGCATTTCATCCATCTCAAATCTGAAATTCCCAGTGCGTGAACAGTTAATTTAAAGTCGCCTCGGACGCGATCGGTATCGGGGAGCGAGTTTCAGTTATCAGTATCTAGCGGGAACGTCCGGCCGGTTCAACGCATGGCAGCCAGCGATTTTGCAAGACTTCGGTAAACGAAAAGACGAACTAATAAAGCTTGCAGCTGCACACAAGATCAGATGACAAGGGCACATTGAAAGAAACGTCATTCGTTTCGTGAAGCAAAGATGCTAGTGTCCTATGGAGAGACTAATTTTAAATCCTACGCACTTCGGATTCCATCTAAGCACAAAGATGCGCACCTCGTTTGCGCAGAAAAAAAACCCTAACTCTCATTGCGTATGTGCTGAAATGAATGAATGTGGCGAGTGTAAAGTTTCAGCTTTCAGTAACTTAGCATGAACCTGAATGCACTAATAAATAGAGGGTTGTAGAGTCTTATTTCTAAACAACCGAATTTATAAAAGCTAAGGTATATTGCTTGCTATGCAAGCTTTTTAAACTCTCTATTAAAAATTTCACCCCGATGCAATAAAATTAACGCTAGAGCGCCAACCTTGCAGCACATCGTTATAAATAAAATTAAAATTGCAAAATTCCCAGCAGTTTCACATATAGGCCGGCGCGAGATGATCTTCGAGCGTCCGTCTTATCGGTGTGATGGCCTCAGCATTCCCACTGGCAAAGATGAAATAGCAGTACCTACGTACAGAGGTCTCACTCTTACCACTGTAAATACGTAGCGTAGGTTACTGTCTTCGAAATCACAAAACAGCCCAAACCTCTTAGTAGTTTCTACTCTTTGTTCTAGTTTTCTAGTGTTGCAAAAGCTATGGTAAAAGGACAGAGTGTCGCTAGTGGTAGGTATTATTAATCTAGCGCTTCCGCACATAGGAGGACATGTTCATGTTTCTGCCCAGCTGTAGTTGTTAAATCGTTAAGGATTTTTTCGAGCTACTAGGTGAATTAATAACACCCAACAGTCACATACATAGTCCTGACCCCACGCTAGGATTCTCTGTGGGTATTAGAAACTACGAGTAACATGGTACTCATAACACCCAAGCCCGGAACAAATATTGCAGATCATGCAACAATTTGTCCCGCAGCGGGCAGAATGTGAAGCATACGGATACAATTGGACTATCTATATCACCATCTCAAGGCAATTTTAAGACCCTATTACTAAAACAGGCTATGATCAGTTCATTGACGATTTCAGCGTGCCTGGTCATAATCTGTTGACAATCAGCGCTGGCAGGCAACCTTACATGCAAAAGTTACCTACTTGAATCCCTACTTTATAGGAAAGTGGTTAAAGTTGATTTTCCAGTAACATCTGTTTATTGAGATATGTTGATGGACTCCGCATTCACTGGTCTATATCAACATAATTTATGTTGTTATTACAAGTGATTAATGTTGAAATCTTCTTAATATACTGTTCTTTATTAATAGGTTTGATAGTGCCTTCGTTATGTAGGATTGTATCGACGATTTAATCTTTCTACATATAGGTTTTCTACCTATTCTACTATGAAGTCTGTTTACCATTCTACTGTAAGCTTCTAGCTCTATCTACGAATTGAACTTTAAATGTAAAGTTAAATCTTTATTATCTAAGAGTTAATTATATGTACGAAGTATGAGATTGTCAACTTCCTACACCATCTAAACAGAATCGCAAAGTGATGGTGCGGGGTCATTTATGTTAGGCGGTGACGAAGGTGACATTTTCAAAGATTTAAGGTTGAAAAGAGACGTTTCATCAATATATGGAGCCTGGGCCTGCACTGTGTACACTACTCTAAAATATGGCTAAGCAATAAAGTAAACGTATTTAATTGGTTATTTTATTTAAATTGACTTCATTCTAAGGTACATTAAGATTTTCTTCGACAAAGAGAGCAACACACAGCGCTACAAAAATATGGCGGATGGACGTGCGTGAAATGTCATTTTGACAACCTACATTCATCTGACTAAACAAAAACATCAAATCAAACAACATGAGATGAAAAATATGTCAAAGTCATGTCAGACTCCAATTATAAACCAACATGGCAGCCTTCAAATAGTGTTCACATAGTAAAAAACTTACCAGAAGAACTATTCTTGTACCATCGCATTTGTCTTCAAATTAATGAAATTGTATTTTTCTTGTAATCTCCTATTTTTTCCTAATTTTTCTATGTAGTGTACATGGACCAGGCCCAGAATGAAATGGCTCCTTTGTGTAAAATGGTTCAGGACTACTCTGCGAAAGGCCCAAAAGGCCCATACACCAACCTTAACTGGTCTTGACACTGTCTATGAAAAATCTATTGTTGAAATGATTTACATCGCATCTGTGGCTAGTTGTTAAAACAGCATAATTTTCACATACTGTGAAAGGCAATTTGAAAATAAAAATATACAAATATTTAAAAAATAACCTTATGATTTATTGCATGAAGTATCCTCAAAACACTAAAACCTGCACACTCACAGCTTTTTACTGCACATCAAGTTATATTTTTCGGTCTACTTCGAATCCGAGCCTGCGAATTTTGTGTACGAGTAAGAACTCTCCTCCTCTGCATCGTCAAAAAAAGTCGTAAAGATAATTATCGTGAACGTAATGTAATGAAAGGTCATTGCCAGATCCATGCTGTAAAGACCCCAATTTATGTTATAGCTGCTTTATTGTGCTATGAACTCTGAAATACTTGTGTCCACATCGTTATAAAATCAGCATGAGTCAGATACAAAACGTCATAACAACTTTGACAGACAGCATAAAGGTAACAAGCAAAAAGAAATGTTGCCTATAAAACGAGTTCTAACATTGTTAATTACTCTCCTATAAAAACTGGTCCAACAGTTAGCTATGCTATATGCGTTAAACATGACGATGATGGTACAATGTCCCACTACCATAATCCGATGCGAGAAACCATCGCAGCATTTTCATGAGCCGCTGGAACAGCGCGTGCGCATGATTGACTCTGACGATGCCGTGCCGGAACGACTTCCAAGTATCCCGATCCTACAAAAACCAAGATATTGAAGCCATACAACTTTCAAGTGTGAATCGATACGATTTTATTGATCGATTGACAATTTCACCGAGTTATTCAGCGGACACGAATACCGACATTCCGTAAGAGCTCGTGGCGACGCAAAAACTGCGCAAGAACTGCCCGAATATAATCGCCCCAGCTCGTGGGAGTGGCGCGGAGCCGGACTCGTTTCGAGGACGGAGACTATCGAAAAAAGCCAGCGTTCGGTGATGAGAATGTCATGTCCCCCGTTCCCAACGACATATTTGCGAGTCAGGGCCGCGTTTTGCGATAATTACAGCGCATAACGCGGGTAGCGCGCGAGGAATGCCGCGCTGTGAGCGCACCGCCGCGGATTTATAATGACGAGCGGTGTCGCGCGCTGCCGGTCCTCGCTAGCCCGCTCTCTTCCAGAAAAACGGCTAAGTCCTCGGCATTCACGCCCGCCCCACCCGTTCCCATGCACCAGACAGTTCTCGATCTTTTTTGCTCCCGCCTAAAAGACTAGCGAAATATTTTGAAATTGGCATTCCTCTCATAACATGAGAGGACGCATCCTTGACGTCGTCCAGTGAAATTTAATCAAAAACTCCTATGAACATCGAGGTTTGGGTCGCGGAGTAATTACGGGCTTCTACCGCGGATGGGTGTGCACTCTCGCTTTTTTGTCGCGCGTCAATTATATAAATTGTTCGTGCAATAAATTTCTCTGTATCTGTTGGGACGAGCGGGACGGCGGGAATGCGGCGTCGATACGCCAGCGCGGGTGCATCGGGCCCAATTAGCATGGAATCGATAGGCGCGTTTGATGCCGATCTGCTGTCAACTGCTCCGCATTGCGCAAACCAGCGGTTATCTAATATCGGTTTAATGAATGCCACGGTACTATCACTGGCCCGAAAATGAGCGCGAGTAATGAGGTGTTTGACACCCACTTCAAGGTAGCATTCTCAAATCGAGCTATTTTTGGTACAGCTTGCCTGGTTATTCCCAATAGATCAACTAGCACGTGGTTTGGAAATCACGTAAGTACCTAAATAATGATATGATCCCGTCTGTGACGAAGGCCTTTGGGCGGTGGCACCGGGCGGAAAACCGTCAACTGAGGCTTTACAACTTGTTCTTTATAGCGTGTTGTCTAACTCCCTGATTACAAATTCTAATAGTAAAATAACATTAGCTTATCACAATAGTCGACATAGAAATAGCAATGTCGCTCTCAATAATCAATGCTGACCGACCATGACGGAATGAAATACGCATTCACAAACCAGATGACTAGTTCATTATAATATGAATGTACAATACGGCACAATTGATGGGAAAATCGGAATGAATTGAGGATAGAACAGCCTTAGAGACCATAATTGAAGTTTTGCAAGGGTACCTATAGAACACCTTCTAGGTACGTATCTGTCAACTGGCTATAAAGCTCATATTTCCTGAATAAGTATATATAAAAGTATAACGGACGTAATGCTTAACTACGCATTGTGTCACTGATTCTTTCTTGGTAATCCTGCATTAGGTCAGTGACCAGGTTGAGGTATGGTGGCCCTGAAAAGAGTCTATGACCGTCGGTGAAAGAATCAGTGTGGTGAATATATTAGGGTACGCCTCTAGAGGTCCGTGAAGTTTAAGGTTCTAGGATATGCCGGTTTCCCCGCGTGTACGGTATTGCGCACATAAATTTTCTGAATTCTTTGGAACTGGCACTCAAAACTTCTAATTAATTTATACCATACCCTTTCATATTGTTAGATTTTATAAAGCTCAGTCTAACTTTTACTCTATTTCTAATAATAAATAAATATTCCGGACATATCACACACCGTCAACTGATCCCAAACTAGGCATAGCCTGTACTATGGGTACCAGAGACTGACATACATAATAGATATATATTTAACACCCAGATACAGAATAAACATCTGTGTTAGTCACAAATGTTTGTCCAGTGCGGGAATCGAACCCGCGACCTCTAGCGCAGAAGGCAGAGTTACTACCAACTGAGCTATGTGGTCAGTCAATAATGACTGCCTCACAGTCAGCGACAATCAGGTTCGTAACTTCGTAACTGTTTGAGCTCGTTATGTACCAAAGATGGCTGCAACTATCGATATTCGATGCATCGGTCTAAGGATCTCAAACCAAATAGATCTATCGCAGTTTGAGATGTTCTACCTCTCAGCTTACCTTTATTTGGACCTACCTACTAATAAAAAAATTGAGCGCTAACGTCATTGTTAAATAAAGAAATAAAAAATAAATAGGCTTATTTTATGTATGTTAGACTAAGGTATATATTATATGGGCCGTAGTTTTTAAGTATTTAACATTTTGTACTAGACTAATGTTGCCTCTGGCCGTGGTGGCCCCGGCTGAAGAATAGGCCCCTCCATATCTACCTATCCGCGGATGTCGTAAGAGGCGACTAAAGGAAAAAAGCTAGGGGATGGGCAGCAGCGTCTCCTATTTTAACAACGATAGCTCTAACTGCGCTCACCAACCCGCATGCCCAGCGTGGTGAGTATGGACAAATCCCCCCCACATGATAAGAAATTCGCTCTGTCTCTGGGGGAGGCCATGTTCAGCAGTGGGACGTTGTACGGCTGAAATGAATGTTGCCTGAAATAAATGGTTATTATTATTATTATTGTTAACAAACACGAATACTTTTAAAAACATCATTACAAAACTTCTAGGCAGACCGTTTTTGTAGCATTTACAAAATTGTGTTATTGTGACATGTATGATGATAATAAAATGTTTTGTTTAGTTATCCACTTGTCATAAATGGTGTTTTTATAAGTCAAATGACAACTGTTTACAAAATCCATATTACGAAGTCTCGTGAATCATTGCAATTTGAACCTAATATCAATGACAAGTCATCGCTCCTACATATCGATAACCTACAGTGGGTGAGCTGCGTAGCATATTCATGTATTCACAGTGTTGGGGTAGATAGGCAGTCCTTTTTAGGGTTCCGTACCTCATTTGGAAAAACGGAACCCTTATAGGATCACTTTGTTGTCCGTCTGTGTCTGTCTGTTTGTCCGTCTGTCAAGACCCTTTTTCTCAGAAACGACTCAAGGTATCAACTTGAAATTTATACCACCTATTAAGGTCTGTAGGTTTATGGTGCCCTATAAAAATCAAAGCTCTAGCTTAATGCATTAAAAAGATATGGCAATGAATGTATAATTTTTGTATGGAAATGGCAGAAATGAAAAACCTCTAGGGTTCTTCCAGTTACCTCACAACTCTGAAATTTGGAAAGCTAAGAGCTTTTGTAACACAATTAAAGGGAAAAGTCTGAAATTGAGGAATTTCGAAGTGTTTTAGGAAACAAAGTTATATTTGCGGTCAATGTCATACAATGGCTACGTGAGCGACCGCAAAAATAAGTTTGCGAATTCCTACACTTGTGGGTAACTTCACTGCATTGGTGCACGACCGGGATTCGAACCCACGAAGGTACGGAAGTCTCAGGGCGCGCGTTCTCGCACTGGATCGTCTTTATTCTACCAAGGAATCAACTTGCAGAATCGCTAACATATACAAATCATACTCTTATTTGTACGTGTGTGTGTTGCGCCACACGAGCGGTACACGTAGGGCAACTGGCACTTTAGATTACATTAAAATCTACCAAAGAATACCTACCTCATCGCCATAAAGCCAACTCGAGTCTCAATAGAGACTTATTATATTCTAGCACGTATAAACCCTTCAATAGCTATTGTGAGTTGACGACCGATGCAGCATTATTCATGCAATCTGAATATTCATCCGATTGAGTTGACCTGCCATTATCGTTATGGCCTGTTAGTGACATACAGGTGGAAAGTATGGAGACCTACTTTCTATTATTATATTGAAAACATACAATGTAACTAAGGTTTTTAGCCCTGTTTTAGTAGAAAGCGCTTGATTTAAATGTTCTCTATATAAATAATGTTCTCTTAACTGTTTTTTTTTTAATTTCTGGGTTGATCTGCGTTCAGTCTTGCGACTATATGCATATGTGTTGTGGGTTAAAGTGTCTCAACCCACAACACATTTATTTTCTTAAAAGTAAATGCAGAAAAATTACAAATTAATTCAAATGGACTTTCTTGAATATTACATCATGCACTTATCTTGACCATGAACAAAGTAGAGTAAGTCAAACTTCGCAGATCCGACAAACACTGACATAGGTCTTAAATAGATGAACTGCAAGCCAGAAAACGCTGCGTTTGCTCAATAGACCGATCGTGGCCAACGCAGAAGGTCGGTTCTTGTTTTATTTTAAATAAAAAAGTCTGGGACGTGGCCTGCTCAACGAAATTGATAAAGTATATGTACTTATTTTATACATATTGAGACAGAGGCAGCAGGCCGGCATGTATCTGGAGTTATAATAGAATAGGGCTGATGATGATGATTGTAAATTTATAGTCCTCTGTAAATTTTAAAACGCATAGTGAACACGAACACTATGCCATTAACCGTCACAGCTCTGTGCCACAACAATGTTTAATGTATAGGACCTTCAATTCGCAAAGTCCATCTTTATTACACGGACTATGAATATTGATTTTTGGGTCAACAGCTTAACTTTGTTTTATATCTGAAGCGAATGAGGTGATAAAATGCAAACCTAGACGAGGTATGAACAAAAAGGTATTGTACACTGTTCGTGCTTATCAGTGAGTGGGGAATTGGGCAATGTTTGAGTATTGCGCAAGAGCTTAGTTACTAGAAAAATATTTCTCTGTTATCAGAGGTTGGGTTTGGGGAATCTTGGGACTTTTTGGTACCTCAACTGACTATTCACAGCTGTTATACCCTTTCTTGCAGCAACTAAGGCCGATTATGACTACAGAGACGCATCGGCTACAGAGCGTAAATTCAAATATTTGAGGTCCTATTCCCACAGGCATTATCTTGATGAAAGTGAATGTCAAATATGGATTTATGGCGTTGCATCTCATAAGACACTAACCAACACCCTCACAATAAATTCAGATATTTTAATTGGTTTGTATCTTTGAGTTCTCAACGTCATACCAGATGGGTTCGCTTGAAAGTCAGTTATATTCGTTAACCTAAATATTTTGTCAACAGACACACGAGAGACGGGGTTTGTGAACGCTATCACGTCTGCTGGCGTCACCTACTCCATCACAAGAGCTTGCACCGCGGGATCACTGCTGGAATGTTCATGTGAAAAGGTAAGACCAATAGATTAGCTCAAACGACCTAGTAAGGCCCAGTATCCTATTAGGTATAGATGACGAGGACGTAAAAAATACTTTACTAGTAGAAGTCCAGGCGGTTGTCACAGAACCAACAACCTTTGAGGAGTTAAAGCTCTCGAATGGCAAACACGAACCAGACCACGATGTACCGACGGCAATATGAAGGTTGCGGGAATTCGTTTGATGGAAAAGGCTCAAGAGCGGTCGTTCTGGCCCTCTTTGAGGGAGGCCTGTGGACTTTTTCAGGCCGATGATGAGATAACAATGACCTTTATGTTTTCGTGTGTCTCATCTTGGTATTTCCCCAGGGAGCACCCAAACCACGTCGCGGGCGAGAACCGGTCGCTTTACCCCCTTCCCAAGTCCCGACCGACAGGTGGCAGTGGGGGGGATGCAGTGACAACGTCAGATTTGGACTCAAGAAGTCCAGGGAATTCATGGACAGCCGGTACAGGAAACGAAGCGACATAAAGACGCTGATCAAATTGCATAACCATCACGCTGGGAGGTTGGTTAGTAAGATTTTTTTATAGACGCAAATTTTTACGCTTTTTTTGACGTTATTTTTAAAAGTGGCGAGTTGAGTGCCTCATTGAGAAACAAGTGGCGCGTGTTCGATACCCAATGCGTGGCAAATGCTTGCATGATCTGCAAATATTTGTTGCGGGTCTGGGTGTTGTAGTATTATGGTACTCGTTTTTTCTGATATCCACGACACAGGGATTCCTTGTGTGGGGTCAGGACTAAGTATGTGATTGTTGGGTGTTATTTATTTATGTTTTTCTAATTTAAATGTTATGATATTATGTAAATTCTCCGGAAGCATCCAACAATGAACTACATTTATTTAAAACGTCATAGATAAATATATCTATGACGTATTACATAAATGTTCATGCCCCCAAAAACATGGTTCTTTCATAGATCCAAACTAAAAATGTTCATTTTTCGCCAAGCAGAGCTGGCTCACTACCTGATTGTACCTATGCATGATCAATACTCAAATTGTATTATTTTTCTACAGGCAATTAAGAATAATATGAAGATAGAGTGCAAGTGCCATGGGCTATCCGGGTCCTGCACGCTTAGGACCTGCTGGTGGCGGATGCCGACCTTCAGAGAAGTCGGCGACCGATTGCGAGATCGCTTCGAAGGTGCTGCTAAGGTAACATCCAACATTTGAGCAATAAAATTCTTTGCCACTTCATATACAGTCAACCAATTGGATTTGTAAGCCACTATATAACTTTTTACCAGACTAAATTGGTAAATTTTTATTCTGATCAGTTTCCACCTCTAGCGATTTCGCTCGCGTGGATACTGGATAAAAGTTCATAATTTAATTCTCATAACTCTAAAAATCACGTCGATTTGTTGCTCCGTTGATGCATTAGAGGAGGACAAACCAATCAACTAACAAACAAACACGCTTTCGCGTTGATATCATAGAAGTTAGGATTATTAACAGTTTTACAATTTTTATTTTACTATAGCTACTAAAATACTTTTTATAGGAACTTATTGTTCAAAACTCTTTAGATTAACGTATAGTTGTCTAGACTGTTTAGAAACCCACACTTGGTTACCGGAGATGCCTGAACTAAACGACCACAACAACCTACCATTATTAAAATGCTTGTAAGTACCACATATGATTACTAATACTTACATGCCTTCGGCAGGTAATAGCCAGCAACGACGGTGACAGTTTCATGCCAGAAACTGCCAGCATAAAACGGCCCGGGAAGAAAGACATTATCTACTCCGAGGAGTCACCAGACTTCTGCTTTCCCAACACCTTTGGTTCTCTCGGCACCCAAGGCCGCCATTGCAATGTCAGCTCGGCGGGAACTGATAGCTGCGACCAAATGTGTTGCCGACGAGGATACACAGAGACCACGATAAGAGAAACTGTGAATTGCAACTGCCAATTTAAATGGTGCTGCGAAGTTATTTGTGAAACATGCTACGTCAAACGGAATATACAAACGTGCCTATAACAATATTGTGATAGATGTAAATGTTGTATTAAATAATTCGATTTTTTCTTTTTCTTTTTATTCAACAATCAACCTACTGCTCGGAATTTTAGGTCTAAGTTTGGATGGTTTTCGTCATATGGTAATTTATTTAAGCTTTTTTTTTCCTATTTTAGACCATATATCATCTTCATCGGTTCGGAAATCAGATAAATCGGCAAGAAGGTCTGCTGTTTTAGTTGTTTTCTTCATCGGGGATTTAAGAGACAGCATTGGGTGTAGCATAGGGTCAGGGTTAAGAGGCACATGTGTAGTAATCACGGGTGTAGAGCCTGTCAACGTTAACTTTGAACCAACTGGACCTTTGCCAAGGCTGATAATAGAGGGCTTCTTGTTTCCATTGCTATCATAAGGATCGTAATCATCGAACTCATTTTCTTCCTCTCCTTGAGGTAAATCATTGTTTCCTTGTCCGAGATTTTGATAATTATAATTATAATCGGAAGTTGGTTTGTCTGTGTTAACATCGCCATAATCAACATATTCATTTTCAATCGGTGCATCATAAAAGTTGATAACTTCATTTTCGTCTGGCATATTTTCATTTTCATCTGGCGTGTTATAATCACCTGGCGTGTTAAAATCATCTATAACTTCGTTTGCGTCTGGAATTTGGTTATAATCTGGATCATTTACGCCACCATTGTTTATAGTTTCATCTGATACAGCTACAGTGAATTCTCCATCGTTTCCATCTTCATTCTGTTCTATAACCTCAACATCATCTTCAACCAGTGGTGCGTCCGGAGCTTCGCCAGTAAATCTATAAGGCTTGGGTCTAGGTTTCAGATCCACGGCGCTGGGTCGGTATTGACCGAATTTCTTTCCAGGCTCAAAAAGTTTGTGACAGTCAGGCGCTTGAAGTAGCTTCTTTTTTACGATATAATTGTAGAGCATTCTTATCTTCACGATGTCACTGGCAGTTAATGTTTTTGATTCTCCTAAAGTTACATCTCCTGATTCTTTCTGTAAAGAGGAGCATTTACTTATCTATTTTTACCTAATATTTTTAAAGACCGGTTTGTTACACAATTTTTAACTCAAGAACGGCTAGACCGATTCTGATGAAAATTGGAATATGTAGAGTTATTTTCCTAGAATAGCATAAATAGGCTACTTTTCATGTAGGTAGGTACCATGCAAGCAAAGCCGCAGGCGAAAGCTAGTGTAAATTAAAACGTAGACATTAAACAGACATTAAGGTGTATTCTTTTTCCGTATGCCCATATTTACGGGACGCTGTTGCATTTTGGATATATTATTTATTTCGGATACAATAGGGTTGTCCAGTAACTATAAAGCCTCTTACTAGACAGCCGTATCCAAAGTCAATTTGAGCGCCTGCATTTATAAATATTTTAAGAAAAATAATGCATTAGTGCACGACCAGGATTAAACTTTCGTGTAATTGTACATATAACGCGAAACTAAATGACCGCTGTGAACTCAGGTGAAGAGGAGCGCCGCAATAGTAAACCTTAGGAGCGCGTTGGTTATATAAAGAGAGATGCTTGCAGCGCACTTCACTGCGGCCATCGTGTTTGGCGTCAGCTGTACCTCCCACCAGGCTAACACGACTTTATCCCTCCTTTAAGAACTTACCTGAGGTGAGATGGTTGCCCGACCGTTGATAGAATGCTTGTAGCGGTGGAAATGACCGGCACTGTTGAAATCATATTCAAGATCGTGAAACAACCATTCATCATCAGTACGTCTTTCAAACAAGTATTTTTTTTCTGCAAATTAAAAATAAGATCAAAACATAAGAACTTCAAATTATAATCGAATAACTGAACCAATTTTAATAAAAAAATTGGTTCAGTTATTCGATTAGATACTTCATCATCATCTTCTGCCATTATCCCACTTATGTGGCGTCTCGGCACAACATATAGGTACTCTTCTACCTAACTATTCTTCTGCAATTCTTCTTCTTGTCGTGTCACTGATTATTTCTTGGTCATCCCGTATTAGATCGGTGACCAGGTTGAGGTATGGTGTCCCTGAAAAGGGCCTATGACCGTCGGTGAAAGAATCAGTGTTGTGAAAGGATTAAAGTGCGCCTCTTAGAGGCTCCTTTCGTGCACAAAAATATTAAATATATTCTTCTGCAATAAATATTTATTACAAAAACTTTCACATTTAAGCTGTTTGCCTGCTGGTCCCAGATTCGTCAGTGAGATAGGTTTTTGGAGCTTTCTTTTTCATTATCATATAATTTGATTTTTGGCAGGTTTTCTGGAACCTCTAAGGGGCGCTCTTTAATCCTTTGACTACACTGAATCTTTCACCGACGGTGATAGGCCGTTTCAGGTCCACCAAACCTCCTCCTGGTCGTTGACCATCAGGTCAACGACCAGGAGGAGGTTTGGTGGACCAGATGATCAACAAAGAATCAGTGACACAAAAGCAAGCATACAATTTGATAAATACCAGGTATGATGTTCTGTTCATTGATACGGATGTAGTAGTCTCGGTCGGGTGCGTTGTGTTGTGGTGGTACTCCGGCAATGGCAAGCACTGCCTCCGCCAGCTCTCCTTCCGAGTTCATGCAGTGATAGCCGAGGACCACTTGCTGTGTACAAAACAATTTAAACTATTAAATACCAAAGGTTATTTCCAATAGGAGCTGTTCATTTGGGTAGTATGAGTATATGTTTGAGATTTATTGATACTACGACCCTACTTATAATATTAAAAATGAGAAAGTTTGTTGATACCTGAACTCCTATATTGGTGAAGTTCCTGATAGAATGGTCGGCACACCCGAGCAGACCTCTACGGTTGATGAAGAACACCCATCTCATGTCATCAGTGGGAGGACTGGGCAACTCCACGAAGTTCAAAGCAGTCAGGCTATTGACCGAGCTAAGGAAACTCCGTATTTTATCCCGCATCACTTTATCTGTTGGAACATACTGTCTGAATGAGTTGAAAACAGAAGAGTAGGTAACGATGTATACCAAAGTTAAGCTAATACAATCTATTCTAGGAGCTATTAGTATCTAGGAGCTATTGTAGTACCTGGGGCATTTAGTGATAGAGTAGGCTTGCCAAGCACCAATATCATCCTCTCAGCATGTTATTGCCTAAATTTTTTTTAAAGAAATATCAATTGGTGAAAATCCATTCAAACCCGCGGTCTTCACATGAAGGCATCTCACACTTGGCCAACGTGGTTCAAAAAACACGAATAATAGTAGTTATGCTATGCGCCTTTCTGTCACTGCAATGTTCGTCGTACATTGCTGGCTGACAAGTACGTTATGATACTAGACTATAATACATAGCTACGTTATGGATAAGTAGCTTTACATTTGCCTTCAAGTTCAAGAGCTGTCATAAGACACCCAGACATATGTTGGGATACTAAAATCATAGTAACAAACCCAACTTACCATTGAACGAATACACATCAATGTAATATGGAATGACGGCGTCAGGCCACAACTTAAGTTTCTTCATCTCATCGTTAGACAGATCAAAACCAGGCTCTGGCTTAGTACGATCCAGCATTTCAATGGAACCGGGTAACTTTAACTGTAAAATTGGTTCTCCATGTTGATATTCATCATAATCTCTATTATAATGTATTGGGTAATCATCCTGATACCCTTCATACCCTGCGTCGCCATAAGCACCTGCATCTTCGTAATTCGCCCCAGGTCCTGCGTCATCATATCCACCTTCCCCATAATGGCCATCAGGACCATAATCTTGTCCATTCGGATCATATGCATAGTCCGCTGGGGCGTCACCTTTTTCCCCTGCAGGATCATAATCGTATCCATTCTGACTATCCGGGTGATAAATGGGTGGGTCGTCATCTAGTTCCCCTGCAGGATTATAATCCTGCCCGTTCGGACCATATGCATTGTTGGGTGGGGCGTCACCCTGTTCATAATAAGGTCCTGTGTCATCATATCCACCTGCACCATCATCCGGTGGTGCATAAGCAGCTAAAGGGACAATAACAGGTGCTGCGTCTGGTGGTCCGTTTCCTGGTGTTGCACTTTCCACATAGTCCTGTGGAATCCCTTCAGAAATTAATATTAAAACTGCCAATATACATATTTGTAACACTTCTGCATACATTTTACCATTCAGTTCACGAAAAACTGATTTGAATGATAAGGTTTTACTATTTACTATAAACTTATTATTGGTAGGGTTACTGGTTATGGCTAGGTATGAAATATATTTAACACTAAAATAAATAGCAGCTATACGAGTTGGTATAAATCCAAGGAATAGTATAAAGTAAGGGGTAAGGTATAGGTAGCATTTGGGTTAGCAGTCGAGACTGCAGTCACAAACGACTGCAGCAACCCCTTGCCGCGGCCCTGCCACACGACCAGAGGTATTTAGATAGCAGCAGCAATGACAAAGGCGCAAGAAGTAGACAGACTACGATCGGTCATGTCATCATCATCATCATCATCAAATCAGCCGCACGACGTCCACTGCTGAACATGGCCTCCCCACAGACAGAGCGAATTCCTTATCATGTGGAGGGATTTGCCCATACTCACCACGCTGGGCATGCGGGTTGGCGAGCGCAGTAACAGCTAAATGAGGGACCTCGTGCTTCTGTTCTATTTTTCTTGGTCATTAAACGATGTGCGCTATACTAGTTAGATCATTTGTTGAAGCTCACGTTTGTCTTTTTTTTCACTTTTTTATAAGCTCTTATTGAGAATATAATTGGATTATTTTTCTTTTGAGCCTCACCTAGTTCGATCGGCACCACACTGAAGCTTTAAATTCCATTTTGTGAAAAGGGATCATCGAAAAAAATGATAGGCACCAAGCCGTGTTTGTTGCCTGATTCTTCTAGGCTTGGTCGCGAGGAACAGGCATAGCTTCACCTAGTTTCTAAGACGTTTCAAAGTGATCCTAGTGATTTTATTAAAATAAAAGCCTTTTGACTTTGACTTTGACTTTGAGTGCTCTTAAAAGCCGAAGGCAAAACATTGTAAGGAAACCAGCATGTCCTAAAAATTCGAAGAGTTGTCGCAATACTTTTTATGTAGGTACACGCGAGCGAAGCCACGGGCGCATTATAAGGCGGATAAATAAGCAGTAAAGTCCAAACATTCTCACAAAGTTTCGTATTTATAATATTATTAGGATAGTAGGATTTTGCTGTGACTATTGATAACACTAGTGATTGTTTCATAATACTGTAGAACTATGTTTTATTTTATGAAACAAGAACAAGTGCTTCACCCCTCATCACTAAACTCAGCAAACCTTTCGCAAGATGCAAAAGCGTGAAAAATTATTAACGCTATCTCAACTCGGGCACGCCATTCGTATCCTTTATGACAGATTTCTCAGTGCATATACATAAATTTTCCAATGAGGCCGATATTCGTGGGAATCCGCTCCGGGCTTCGACGACCACCAGCATGGAGCGACTTTTCACTTTCGACACACAAAGCCAGACAAAACTCTACCGTATACCGTTGCCATAAGACTTGTATTGGCATGTATGGTAATCATTTGTTAGAAGATAGGGTCGTTTCACTAAAATTGTTTCAGTTCTCAATAACATAAAATGGCCGATAATACGGATGCTATTTAAAGTGCATACCATGATGTCTAATTGCTATTCAAATGCAAGCATGTCAGCACTATTTTACACAAATTTGAACCATAAATCTTTGAGTCTCAACAAAAAGTACGGGACAATAATAATAGGTACATATAAATTGGGAAACTCCCAGCCTACAAGTTAGATTTGTAGGCCACTAGGTATAGAACTATTTCAAACTAAATCAATCATTCCTTTTGCTGAGATATCGTTTTCTTATCGATTTTCTTCTTCTTGTCGTGTCAATGATTCTTTCTTGGTCATCCTGTATTAGGTGAGTGACCAGGTTGATGTATTCATAGCGATGAATCTTTAATTGTACCATGGTTGACCGAATTTTATTTTGCACCAGCTTCCGCCCGTGGTTTCACTCACGTTTTATCTGAATAAATAGTTCCCTGAGTGATTTTTTTTATCCGCTTACCTATACCAGATATTTTTGTATAGCTTAAGCCTTAGCTATTGATAGATTAGTTTGGTGCAGCTTATGCCGAGACCTGGACCTATTTGCCCCACACAACACATACCTATGTACCTTCCTACTATATTTAACCTTTCTATCTACCAACCATGGTTGTGTACGTACCTACCTAGGAACATATTTGCCTGATTTTTTCTTTTGAAATTTTTCTTTTTACTCTTTTTCCTTTTGTATTTTATTGCCTTCGTAGGTACCTAGGGCCTTTGTAGACCTTGTTGTGTGCTGTGGGACAAATAAATAGATTTTATTTCTTTCTTTTCTTTCAATATTTGTGGTAGTACCTATACTAGTTATGGAACATGCTATATCTGTTAAATATTTAACCTACGCGCTTGGTCCGACTGTCTAGTATTCACCAACATATTATGACCGACCGTTAAACGCCTTTGTATCTGCACCAGGTTGGTTAGCGGTTTTAGTTGAAAAGAATGAAAAAAATCATGTAGCTTTTTTGATCAATTTTATATTTTTAGTAACAACTAATCAATATTTTTAATTATAAATAGATACATAATGCTAATGTACAACCAATATTATAACTGTCAACCCACAAGTGGTCACTGGACGAAATACTTTTCAAAGGTACATTTTATATTACAAACAATATTTGAGATTCAAATAAGTTCAGCTGATTTCAATTGTATTTAAACCTAGTATTAACAATTTGAAAATGCTACATTCACATAAATAACTTAAAATTTTTATATTTTTACATGCGTAAAATTAATTTCTTAAGCTTTACCTCGTACAACATTGATTTTGAAGCGGAAAATTTTATTTCTGTTAAAAAACTGACCAATATATCAGGTATAAAAGGTTAAAATGGCACAGATCAAATCCAAATTCATGTCACTGACTTTAAATTATTTTAAAATACTTTTTATCACAATTACTATCATGCTAAAATTTAATAAAAATGGCTTAATGAATCCGGTCATGGATATATTATTAAATCTACGAAAAAAAAACTTCAGTCTTTTAAATCCGACGCGGCGTTACTTGAACTCTGTCACAATTTCAAGTTTCAAATCAAATTAAGTACGTCTTTAAACAGAGCTCAAGTATTACACCGATACACTTATTCATATCAATGTAACACATTTTACCTGCTTTGCTAAATGACCGATAGTTTTGACATCGGATTTTTCTCTAAAACTAACATTTTATTTTACTTTAAAAACAAATCAATATTTTTAAAGTAAATTTAATAAATTAAAACAAGTTTTAATAAATATTTTCTTAAAAACACATTCGTATCTAGTTGTAGGTTCATTATCGTATAATACAAAATTCAGCTTAGAGTAAGCTATCTATCAAAACTTAGAGCTACCTATGTTTATATCACATAATGAAATATCATTCACGTTGATACAATCTACGATTAGTAAAGCTTCCCTAAATATGGCAAACTGTCGAATGAATTTCGAATGGAATGTCACAATTTTGTTAATATTTTCTGTCAAACTGCATTTAATGTAACATTGAAGGGTTAAGTCAAGATTAAGTGGGTTTATGTAGCGGCCGCTACTAAAATCTGAAGTCAACAGTTTGCGATTGAATCTGTTTAATTAATAAGCGTGGAAATACAAAGTTACTATTTTAGTAACACATGCATTTAATTACTAGGAATATGATATTGGACGTACTCGCGGATGAAGCGGAGTTTACCTATACAAAGTGTCAACTTGATTGCAACTGCGTGCAACTGTACCTATCTCGCGCAATATCTGCGCAACACGCATACAATATTAAACGTATAATACTGATTATTTAATTCATTTAATATTTAATTAAAGTTCTCGAGAGCGTTTATCTCGTAATGTAGGACACTTTTACGATGGCGCTACTTACTGACTGATAAGAGCCGAACGCAGCCTCCGAAGTCGAACGCCCAAGAAGATACTTTATGCAAATGCTATTAAGCCACAAATTCCATTAACCGGCTTAATTATAATATGAAATTATAATTACAAGATAATTTCGCTGTTGAGTCTCAGAACAGTTATCCAGCCGCGCCGACGCGGACGTCTATAAAATAGAAAGTATTTATAAAACTCGCATGATTATTGCCGCTGTTTTAAATTGCGAATAAATTCAATGAAGCGGGTATAAACTTTGGAATGATATCAAGAAATACCATATAAAGTCTTGAAAATTCAACATTACGTAGCTTCTCGGGAGGTTCGGCAATGTCTTGATTATGAAATTCGGCCGACCGCGCAGGAAATTAATAAGTCCATTTCAATAATACTGATGGCAACACGTAAAATAAATCGTCCGCGAACTGGTCTCATTAATTTCCGAACGACAGTGTCCACATAAAAGTTTTTAGATCACATGTTTGCGCTGAATAGCCAAATAAGTTAACCGACCGAGTAATAGATCAATTTACACGCCGGATCGATAACCGAAAGAGAAGAAATAATATAGAACTATTTACATAAGTCAACATAAACGGTTTCGACGACTCCATTGAAATAACGATTATATACATAGTCCGTTATCAGTGGAACTGGTCCGAGTCTGAGTCACAATCACAGTGGTTCCACACTAGAGTTCACTCGTCGCGTACGACGCAACCCGAAGGCCTATAAGCACGTGTGGACGACCTTTTCTGTGCGACAGAGCTTGCACTTAACCTCGCAGCACCAGTGGAAGGTGCAGTTGCAGCGCTCCACCACGAACATGGTCTCTGTTCTGTACCCCCGGCCGCAGCACATGAGGTCGCATCCATCCACTCCTATACTCGTGTCGTTGCAGGTCCTCCCGTGCGTTCCGGGGATCCCTAGCCTCGGGTTTTTCTCGCAGAAGCCCGGCGACGGTTCTAAGTACACGAGGTCTTTGTTCCCGGGTGATTTGTGGTCGGGGTTGTGCGGCCGCAGCTGGAACCGGTAGCGGTCTCGCCGCGGCACCCGGTGCGGGGCCGCGTCGTTTCGCTGCACCTGCACTGGGGTTTCTAAGTCTGCGTTGGATACCATCACTCTAGATGCGCCGTCAAATCTGTCTTTGAGAGCGTCGCCGACGGACCTGAAGCTCGGCAGCCGCATCCAGCAGGTCTTTACTGTGCACGAGCCGGACATGCCGTGGCACTTGCACTCCTGCCGCATCTCCGTCTGCACGTGCTGTGGACAAAAAGAACATAAATACTCAAGTTGTAGCCTCATAGACGGGGGTCTAACGATGTCCAAATATCTTTAAATTCCTCCGATAAGCGTCGATACAGCGTGATCGATGATCTTTTAAGCGCACCCCGTCGATCGCATCTCACGATCGAGCAAATTGTTACAAATCGTGAGGAGGTGGGCCAGTCGTCACCGCGCGTGGACCACTCATAAATCATGCGCTAGGGACATTCATCATTCTTAGAAGGTAGATAAATGACGCGAGAGTAGAGACAGTCAATATTTTCCTTTGCGCTGTTCGTAGAATGTCTAGTTTGCTCGGTGACATGTGGAATCGCGGCGTCTAGTGTCCAAATATGTGTCAGGTTATGCCGTGAATATTCATCAGCTGGACACCCAGTGCGTGTGCCGTGACAGGAATTGAGCGGTTCGGTTAATGATGCGTCTGGTGTGGCGGCGCCCGCGTCCCTTTCGGGTTGGTTTCGGACAGGAATGGGTATGCATATGCAAATGTGGGTGTGCAGAGTGCAGTGGGAGGGCGGTGCGCGGCGAATGGGTGCCTGTTACTCGCCGCACGATGGGCTGACCTGTCCGACGCGTAATTAATATTCCACTTGAGCGACATGAGACACTCGATCGTCACCCGTAATGGTAATGTAAACAAGCGCGTTGACAATGGACGTCATTGGCCCGATTGTCGATTGTTTAATGGATAAGTGCTACTGAGTGGCGATTGGACGGATCGGCACTTTAGATACAATTGAACTTTACTGCTGAAGTTCACCAACATAATAATAAACTGTTCAATCCGATTTGTTTTGACTGATGTTTTCATACCTAAGCTGTCATCATAATCGATGATAAAAGTACCTAATCATTAACATGTTGATAAATAAGATCCATAACCCAGGGAGTTTCAATTCGTCGACGGGTGTAATGATAAGTAGGCATTGAATACAAACTTACAATGGTGAACAAAAACATCAAAGTACCACAGTAGCCACAGCGGTTCCTATCTTAGAAATAAATATTTCAAACAGCCCACTGAGTCGGAGTATTGTAAAATAGCTAGTACATTTCTTATCCTAAACTTGAGTTCCAATGGTCAGTTTTGGCAAAGATCAACTTACCGCTCTGCCAGCTTCATTGTTGTGAAGGTTCATTTTCTCTCTCAGCGTCTTCCCCCTTTCGCCCGTATCGACGAACTCCCGGCTGAATCGGAATCCAAATCCAATGTTGTCACTGCATCCTCCCCATTTCCAAACTCTGACGTTGGCCGCTGCGGCGGCACGCGTCCGGTGCGGTGTGCGGTCGATGTGCGAATAGTCACAGGTGCATGACTCGATGGAGCCTTCTGCGCAGGCGCGAGAGACCGAGTGGGTTACTCCTGCGCTGGTGATGGCATAGATAAAAGCGGTTTCGCGACAACCTGTGGAAGAAATTATAGATAAGTCTACGCCGATTTAAAGCAATCGTTTATATTTAAATAGATCAGATCAGTCAAAGGCGTGGAATGGAATATGGGCATGTACAAAATGCTTGGACGTGCCTCTGACTACCCTCCGTCTGGGAGCTAATTGCCTGGAGTTCTGAGAGGATGTTTACCATGCTTGAGGATAAAAATCGTGAGCCTATTCTTTTTTTTTTCAGATCTGATACGAATAATGTAAATTGTAAACAAGAAATTAGGTACAAAATAAACGGTATGATTTTAATTTGGTTTGTCAATGAACAGGCAACCCTATTGAAGTTGTTATAGCAGGTACTCATTGGCATGTTTGGCATTCAAATAATTAATTCATCCCAAACAGAGGGGTCCATATTTTAATCAAATTTTATTATTGCTTCGTTTGAAAAAAAAAACAGGGCGTATTTAAATGCATTGTAAATAATTTGATTTTGAGACGAAAAAATTTAAGAACTTGTCATCGGGCAGGCATCTGAATTGCATTGTTTTTCAATTTTATTTGCGTTGTGATGATTTTAGGTTGTTTAATATTTTAACACATTTTATTGCTTTTTAAAACTAATGGAAACCATCCTAAATTCCTTCGCGTGTGTTTGTTTTCATACAAACTTCAACCTACGCTGCGCCACCGCAGTTGATTGAGTTTTGGAAATTCCTTTCTCAGTGCAACCGATAATACAAATGGAAGCTAACGTCTAAACTTCAGGTTTCTAATAGGATTTATGTCTTTGCGTCAGTCAGTCAAACACCCAGTCAAAAACATAACCATCTGATTAACATACCTATATTTTAAGGATAAGTTTATTGTGTTGACGCCGTCCAACACGGAACTTAATACATTTTTTATCGTTTTATTGATAAATCTTTATTATTCAATGACCTCGGTGGCGTAGCGGCCAAGTTATCGTCTGGTTGCGGGTTCAATTCCCGCTGCGGGACAAATGTTTGCATGATCTGAAAATATTTGTTCCGGGTCTGGGTGTTGTGGTAGGTTCCATGGTTTTTGTAGTTTGTGATACCTACGACACAGGGCAGCCTAGTGAGGGGTCAGGCCTATGTTGTGTATGTAACTATTGGTTATTTTTTCTGAACGTCTTTCGTCATTAATGACCCAGAAAACGGATGCAATCAGTATAGCCCCATTCATCTCATTGGAACCAAAACATAAATCGTAACAGCATACCGTATTGAATACCATAAATAAATTAATGGGCCCTGGCATTAGAATCAAATACTCATAAAATACAATTAAAAGGGAGAGAACATAAAAAAAAGAAATTTATTTCTGAACATGCAGACCATCGTAGTTTATCGATTTTTATTAACGTATTTTGATCTATTTGTGATCCGTCGTTTGCTTGCTGGTAGTGTCACGATTCTTTCTTTGCCACCCAAGTGATATACTTTCTGAGATATTTGTATACGTACTGAATCACGCCAGAACGGCTGAACGGATCTGCATGAAATTTGGTACAGAAAGTACAAGTACATTAAAGTCTGAAGTATAACAGACTTTTATCCTCGTAGGTACCAAGAGAGTAAAGTCGCGGGTAAAAGCTCTATGCGCCACTGAAGAATAAAGTAATTCTTCGGCGTAATTCTTCGCCTATTCATTATTTAGTAAGTTGTGTTGGGCTGCCAAAGGGACGGATGAAAGAAGATTGCACGCAGCGGAGATGAGAATGTTAAGGTGGATGTGTGGAGTGACTAGAATCGATAAGATAAGGAATGAGTATGTAAGAGGGAGTTTGAAAGTGGCGCCATTGACGGAAAAGCTGAGGAGTAATCGGTTAGCTTGGTATGGGCATGTCATGAGGAGGGAAGAAGGTCATGTGACAAGAAGAGTGTTAGATATGAATGTGGATGGATGTAGGAGTAGAGGTAGGCCAAAGAAAAGATGGATGGACTGTGTGAAAGTGGATATGGTGAAGAAAGGAGTGAGTGCTGAGATGACGACTGATAGAGGGAAATGGAAGAAGAATACATGTTGTGCCGACCCCACATGATGTGGGATAGGGGCAGGAAGATGATGAATTCGCCTATTTAATTGTCTCAAAAAAAAGGACGCAAGAGTACCTACAGTAAATAATTTACAAACAGTTTGAATTAATAAATGTATCCGTGTAGGCTCTTACCTACAAGGGAGATTATAAATTCGATCTTTACAAGAGGCTCAGTGTTCGTTCTTTCTTAATATCGATTTAATAGCTTGTACTCGAGCGATTAATACGGTACTGATTCTTCGTATGAGTGTATTGTTTTTTACGAGATGTGAATTTGCATTTAAACGTCTTACTAACAGAACTAGGTAATTAACTACCTACATATTCGATATTTGTATTATTACAACTTGAACCTTTAAATAAATAAATAAATAAATATTCCGGACATATCACACACGGTCAACTGATCCCAAAATAGGCATAGCCTGTACTATGGGTACCAGAGACTGACATACATAATAGATATATATTTAACACCCAGATACAGAACAAACATCTGTGTTAGTCACAAATGTTTGTCCAGTGCGGGAATCAAACCCGCGACCTCTAGCGCAGAAGGCAGAGTTACTACCAACTGAGCTATGAGCTCAGTCTTTAACTAAATGTTTACTTTTATTTACTAAATGTTTTATGATAAAGCGTACCAGTGCGCCTGACATTGTAATTTTACGGCATAATGTTAATATCTCTGCTATTATTGCTCGGTCATACCCTGTCATTTATGCTCACCTTGAAAGTTATGATGGAATTCCTTAAAAGCTATTAAAAGTTCGATGGGGATCGCTAAATGCCTGGATGCATATTAAATGGACTATTAGCGTCGATCTTGTACCGTATAATGAACATGTCACCCGCTAATGCCATACATTTGGTATTATAGTGAGGCGATGCGCGCCTTTGGTGGGCTTCCGCGCTTTCAATTCAATCTGAGACCTCTGCCCGTGGGTGTACTTATATTTGTTATTTTTAATAAACCGGCCCGTTTTATTAAGGGCTCGCTAAGCAAATGAAATCATTTTTTATTGAGTTGTCATCGTGCACAGATATAAATTACGTGGAGCCGCTCGAGTTTTGCTCCATTTGGGATGCTATACTTTTATTCAGCAATTACTTGAGACGACCGGGAATTTTAATGTCAACTTCGCCATCATTCAATGCTCGGACGAAATTAATTCAATATGCGTACGAGTGGAGTTCATCATTTATCTTCTGTAATGACTTGGAAACGTTCGCTCGCATTAACTATAACGAATAGGTGCGGGCCAATTAAATATTGCACACGTAAATAACAATCGTAAAATGAAAGCTTTCGCTGTTGACACTTTAAGTGACCCCTAAGGTGACCCAATCGCAATGAGAACTTACTCGTATATTCAGGTGTTCCAGTAACATTTTAACCTGCGTTTAGTGATCCATGTTTGTGGCTTGCTTGCTTTAGTGACAGAAAAGACTCCATAAATATTCCGGACATATCACTAACGGTCCACTGATCCCAAACTAGGCATAGCCTGTACTACAGAGACTGATATACATAATAGATATATATTTAACACCCAGACACAGAACAAACATCTGTGTTAGTCACAAATGTTTGTCCAGTGCGGGAATCGACCGCGACCTCTAGCGCAGAAGGCAGAGTTACTACCAACTGAGCTATGAGGCCAGTATGCTTCAAATCTTAATGTAATTTTGTATTCGTCACGAGATAGGATTGCGTTTCGTAAGTTCCCGTGCTAGGTAGATCAAAACGCAGAATTCACGGTCATTTCGAGTGCGTAGTCGGAGGTCTGACCACGGGGTGTCCGCCAGGTGGCTACACACGTGCTGGGCAGACAATTACTTTGCTACTTTTGTTTTTAATCTCCTCCCACTCAATAAACTCCACAACGATGAAAGACACTGGTAAAGCTGGTAACTGTTATAAGCTCAAATATTTCAGTCTATTTTAATAAAATAGTGAATCATAGTTACCCTACTGTGCTATTTTCATCACTCTTACCCAATCCCGAAGATCTAACGGTACACACCAATTAAACATAAAACGACAACTGGAAACAATTTGAATAGATCTACAATTCTGAGGTGCGATGATTCACTCGACCCGTTTGACATCGTCCGGTAGTTACCTACGTTGTATGATAATGAACCTACAAATAAATTGATTTAATATATCATCGGCGCGCGCGCTCGTACAAAAGCCGATTGTCGCGTTGCAAATAAATCGCGACGTAGAAAAATTATGACAGATGCAAGAGAGCCTCCGTCCGAGCAGGATTAGTCACGGCATTAAATAAAATTTAAATTCCCAACACGAGCCTAATTAAGGCCAAACCACGCTAACCCGACACCGGAGCTCAGGCCCGTACAACAAACAACCATCACTCATCCACTCGTGTACAACCAGCACTATAAAATATTCATAATTAAGGCACGCTATTATTTTATTGAGGCAATTTCGCCCCATCAAATCGCAGTCAAATAAGAACAAACATGAGTAATGTGGATCTTTAAAAGTAAATTATTATTATAACTGATAATAAAGTGCTGTCCGTGGATTATCTGTGCGAGTAATGAATGGGTCCGAAGTCGGTTAACAACGCGCGCACAGAGCGATAATTCCATCCCCGACGGATTGCCAGTTAAGGCAACGCGTCGACAATTTATAAAAGTCATAAAGTCATAAAGCCGACCTAGTGTCCGGCCAACCGCTCCGTTCAAATTAAACTTAATCACTGTTGACATTTGAAGAACACCTGGCCTGGAGTGGGCCATTAAATAATTCAAAATTAATGTACTAATTAAATATGTTCCTGTCCGCATTGAGTCATCATCGCGCCGGGGTGTTTCTGAGGGCAGAATTGACTTATGATGTTTCGCACTCTCGTGGC